>OY740719.1:130986865-132236865 GCA_963513945.1 Hydrotaea diabolus
AACCTTTGTAACTAGGCGTATTTTTTCAATAGGGTTTTTTATACAGATTACGAGCGAGTTGTGTTAAACTTGAATTTCTTTTCTTCTCAGAATAGTTTGCCATTTCATCATAGAAAGACATACACTTCTTCATGCGCGTCGCCGCTGTTTTTGACCATAATTTTGTTCAGTGATGAGGCAAATTTCTGGCTTAAAGTTAACGTCAATAAACAAAATTGCCTCCATGGGCTGAGGAAGTGCCATTATACCTAGAGAAAACCATGGGTTGGTGCGGTGGAATCATCGGTCCATATTTTTTCAAAAATGATGATGGCCGGAACGTAACCGTAAATAGTGCTCGCTAGCGCGCCATGACGTCGGACTTTTTGCTACCTGAAATTGATGCCCTTAGTCTTGACAACATTTGGTTTGAACAGAACGGTGCAACTTGCCATACAGCCACTGAAACAATGGATCTATTGAAAGGTGGTAATTTCGAAGAGCAGCTAATTATACGTTTTGGACCGGTGAGTTGGCCTTCTAGATGGTGTTATATCAAGGGTACGAAAATTAACCTTTACGAACTGTTCATTTCGGTTTTGTTACGATCACTTGTGAACCAAAACCACTAACGATTGAATTGTTTCACACACAAAATAATTTTTTCGTTTTGTTTAGTTAATGATCGCGATGTGAAACCCATACACAAAACAATAACAAGAGAGCTCGAGAACATAACACGAAACCCAATGAAACGGTTTCACAACTTGTGAGTCACAACGAACAGTTCTCGTAGCAATCGGTTATAACCCACAGCTTTCATACATACACACAAAACTAGTGAACGATTGGTTAGTGATCGACAGTGCCAAAAAACCAAATGATGAAAAGTTTAGTTTGTTGTCATGATCACTAACCAATACACAAAACGTTTCAACTCAACGTAAGGAGCGCTATGTGTTTCGAATCGTGTATTGTTCGGCAGAGGCGAAATGTTTCGTGTATCGTTTGTTGTCATGATACAAAACCATTAAAACTAAATGAATTGGTTTCGCTCGAACAGCGAACGGTTCCCGTAGCAATCGGTTAATTTTCGTTCTTTGGTTATATCACATCTAAAGATTTTTGTTTGGGGCTAACGAACGAGTCATCCAAAATTGGATCCTCAGAATGGACACCCTGAGGCGTAGTTTCGGCCAACATTTGAAGAAAATTATATTCAAAAAATAAATGGCAAAAATGTGTTTTTGAATGAACAATAAAAATTCCACACTTTGTTTAAATTTTTGTATTTATTTTTATTTTAAAAACGCAGTAAGTAAAGACGTAAGTTGCGCAAGACGAACTACGTAATATCCTTAACACAGGCTTTGGACTCCAGTGTCTATATATAGTTAAATATATGTTTTTCTAGTGTGCAATACAACGCAACAAAACGAAATTACATTCAATAGATGAAATTTTAAGGGGAAATTTTCCAAATCGGGAGGAACATTTATACTTATAGGGGCTATACAAATTTATGCACTGATCTGGATTTATTCCAGAAATGCTTATCCTGTGTGTAACCAAGTGCCACAAAACAAGTTTCGTTGAAATATGTTGTTGTTGTAGCGGCACACTGTACCGGCGTGCCAGACCTTGGCCAAAAAATTGCTGCATCAAGTAGATCTGGTGCATAGAACCGGCTGCCGTGGGATCGAATTACTATAGATTGATGAATTTTGCCACAGTTAGACCCCAAATCGGTAGGTAAATTTGTGTAGAAACTAAACTAAGGTTTGGACCGATCTGGTTTATTTTCAGCAATGTTTATTATGCAATATAACGCCCCTAACTGAATTTCGTCGAAACCCGATGATATTTGCCGCTGTAAGGTTGGTTAGACCCCAAACTTGGAGGTAGCCCCCATACTATATCAAAACTTGACCGATTTCTCTAAATTTCAATAACATCACTATCCGAAAAAAAATAATCTGGACAAGTCGAAAAAAGTCACACTTTTTTTTGGGCGCTACAAGTATCAACCGTCTGCACAAACTCATAAAACCCCTGCACCACAGTATGGTGAGAGTATAAATATGTGAACATGTCACACAGTGGTTTAAAACAATATATTTTTGAATAAATTTTACAACGCTTTAGCTAAGGTGCATAGTTGCAAGTTTGCAGAAACATTTTTAGACACAGAGTGTGTCATGTAGAACAACATCGAATATTTTTTTTTCTCGCCAATGACACAGTTTTTAATTCATTTCAATGACATTCGACTTTTTGAATTGAGCAGACTAGGTTTACAATAGCTCCTATAGTTTAAGAGTTATGCGCATTCGAAAAATAGTTGTTTTCACTTTTCTCTAATATTTTATTAGTTTATTTTTATCTATCGTCCTAGCAGTACATCCAGAAGTTTTGAACTTAATTAATTTATTTATGTTTAGTAAAATCCTATTGTTTTTAAAAAATAGACTTGAAACGACAAATGTATAAGTACAAAATTTATATTCTCTCATTGACTGTTCTCTTCCTAAAAAGTCCTCTGCTTAAGTTAAGCACTTAAATAAAAGAAAAAACTGTGATAGTGCATCCGTATTAGTCTTGTTTGATTGTCACTCATTACAACTCAATAGATTTTCACATATTTTATTTTAGGCGATGAAATCCCTAAAATGTTCTCTTTCTGGATGTTACTCGTAAAGTCGATAATAAAGTTCCGTCATTTAGTTTGTGTTTAACAGCTGTTCAAAACATACAACCTCGCGGATTTTGTTAATAATGGAAAAAATTGAATTTCGAGTGCTCATTAAACATTTTTTTTGCGGAAAAAAGAGTCAATCAACCGAGGAAAAGCTTGATAAATACCAAGAGGACTCTGCACCATCGATTTCAATGATAAAAAAGTGGTTTACTTACTTTCGTTGTGATCGCACAAGTACAAATGACGCTGAACCTTCTGGGCGGTCAATTGAGGTCAATACACCAGAAAATGTCGAAAAAATCCACGATATGTTGGGTTGGCCGATCGAAGAGTAAAATTGCTAGAGATTGTTGATGCCATACGTATTTCATATGGCAGTGTGGTTTCGATATTACAAGATCAGTTGGGTTTAAAAAAGCTGTCTGCAAGATGTGTGCCGTCTGGTTGAAGCATTGAACCATTACAACACTCCAAAGAACAAGCAGCAGTCTAAACAATGGGTTTCTCCGGGTTAACCAGCTTCGAAGAAGGCCAAGGAGACTTTTTTTGGCCATTAAGGATATGACAGTAGTTTTTTGGTATACGAGGGCGGTTCGGAAACTTTTTAGCCTAGCACAAAAAGCGCGGTACAAACAGAAAAAAGTTAAGTGTTTTGGAAACTTCCATCTCTGCTATGAACACATGTTAAATTGTTTCGATCTGGCAACTCCTTCATATAGAAACAGGTGTTCACAAAAAACGCATCCGCGATTTTTTTACAATGGAAAAATTAGAAATGCGTGGTGTCATTAAATATTTACATAAAAAAGGTTTAACGGGACAAGAAATTCATAATGATATGGTGAATGTGTTAGGTGAAAGTGCTCCTTCATATGCAACAGTAAAAAATTGGGTTGCTGAATTTAAACGTGGTCGTACAAGTATTGAAGATGAACCACGTAGTGGACGTCCAAAATCAGCAACAACAACAGAAATTGTAGCCAAAGTGCATGATATGGTATTAAATGATCGACGAATAAAAGTGCTAATATCATGAGCATCTCAAATGATCGAGTTCATTTAATTTTGCATGAAGAACTACAGATGAAAAATCTTTCTGCAAGATGGGTGCCGCACTTGTTAACAGTCGACCAAAAACGCATAAGAATGAACATTTCTCAAGCTTGTTTGGATCGTTTTCAGCGAAATAAAATGGATTTTAAGCGTCGTTTCATAACTGTTAATAAGACATGGATCCACCACTATACTCCAGAGACAAAAGAACAATCCAAACAATGGACTGAAGCTGGAGGAAGTGTCCCAAAGAAGGCAAAAACAATTCAATCGGCTGCTAAGGTTATGCCAACGGTTTTTTTTTTGGGACTTCAAAGGTATTTTATTGATTGACTATCTGCAAAAGGGTAAAACAATAAATTCAGAGTACTATTGCAACCTTTAAGATCAATTAAATGTACAAATTCGAGAAAAACGTCCTGGCTTACAACACAAAAAAATAATTTTTCATCAAGACAACGCACCAGCGCACAAGAGTGTTTTAACAATGGCTAAAATCAACGAATTTAAGTACGAGTTGCTTTACCACCGACCTTATTCTCCTGATTTAGCTCCCAGTGACTTTTACCTGTTCCCAAATCTAAAAAAATGCCTTGCTGGCAAGCGTTTTACCTCAAATGAAGATGCAATTACAGTTGTAAACCAGACCTTGAGGAAAACTATTTTAATCAAGGGATAGAATTGCTAGATAAGCTTTGGACTAAGTGTATTAAAGTTTCAGAAGATTATATTGAAAAATAAAAATATTTTTGAAAAACTAACTATTCTCTTTCATTGATAGGCTAAGAACTTTCCGAACCGCCCTCGTACACACGGGATAATCAACGTCGATTACCTTCAAAAGGAAAAAACAATAATCGGCAAATATTATGACAACTTGTCGAACCGATTTAACGAGAATTTAAAAAAAAAAACTACCCCATATGTCCAAGGAAAAAGTTATTTATCACTGCACACGTGTGCAGAGGCAAAATTGCATGAATTGGGTTACGAATTGGTACCTCATCCGTCATATTCTCCGTATTTAGCCCCCAGTGACTATTTCCAAACCTAAAGAAATGGCTCGGTGGAAAGATATTCAGCTTCAACGATATAATTGCCTATTTTATGGACCTCGAAGAATCCTATTTTTTGGAAGGGATTAACAAATTGTCTAAACGTTGGACTAAGTGTATTGAGCTAAAATAAGATTACATATATTGAAAAATATTTTTTTTTTTGCAAAAAACAACTGTTTTACTCAAAAATTATAGAATTATTGATATGCCCTCGTAAATAATAATTGGTGTGGATGAAATTAGACTCTACCGTCTGTTTCGACCCTCTACTTTACAATAAATATGGAATTAAAACGTTCTTAGACGTTAACGTCTAGATCGTTATATTCATATAAATATTATAAAAGCATCTGGTAATTGCAAATGAGTTTAAGTGGCAGACCCAGGACTCCTACGAAACCCACTTATTGGTTTTCTATAATTTCTTTAATTATATTATGTATGACAACTTGGCAAAAATGTTCAAGTTATACAAATTGTAAACAAGTGCAAACTAGAGTGTCGAAAAAAACATGGGTTTCAGAAAACAGGCATTTCGGTTTTTTTCAAAACCATTTTCTGAAAAAACCGAGTGATTTGAGATTTTTTCAAGTTTTATTTTAAGTAAAACCCTACATTAGCCGACATTCCGGTTTTAGCCCTTTTTCCTTCAAAGGGAAATTATTTTTCCATTCAGAAATAAAGTGATTGACCCCATTTTTAAACTCAGAGAATACATAAGAATCAAGTGTATCGATAAGATGATTGTTTTTTATTTAAAACTAGCAGAAGTCGGAAAATAGGGATATGATCACAAAATAATTTCCGTTTGAATTTGTGAGAAAATTCCATTGTTTTTTGTACCCATATGTCCATATTTAAATAGGATGCATTTTCGACCTAGGGTCCGTCACCCAAATTCAGCCAATAATTTTATATTTGGATTTATTGTTATTTGATATCCATATGTTCTTGTACAGGGTGGGCAAATTAACAAATATAATTTTTACATGAAATTGAAGTTACATTGTGGAGATTCTAACCGAAGCAATCGAAAATGTACTGAAAAATTAGGTTAATCGGATAAGGTACTGCCGTGCCAGCTGTGACAATCATATGAATGATATTGTATTCCATTATTAAATGACAGAGTTCAACCTTTTCAATAAAACCAGAAAATTGAAAAATCATCAGGTCCTTTTATACAGTCGATTCAAATTTAAAATAATACATGGCCCAGCCTATAGAAGCCGTTTTATGAACCTCCAGATAATTTATAAAAGGGCTATAATAAAAAATTGGTCTATATAGTTAATGAATGGATGTTTGTCTATAGTAATTTACTATACTAAATTTGAGAGATATCGTACTTATTACGCGCGTTCCAGAGCGGTTGCGTGTAAAATCGGGAAACACCTTTGTACAAAGGGCTGTATCAGAACCTGGACCGATACGACCAATTTTTATCACAGTCTTTAACTAAAGAACGAATTTCATTAGCGTTCGACCTTGGTCAAAAAAACCTACTTTTGCCAAATTTTATGAAAGTTGAACAACAATTGCGAGCAGTAGTTCAAATACAACTTTAAGATGAACAACAGGCAGCAACTTTGAGTCGATTGGTAACCTTTAAGGTGGGTCTAGCTCAAATATTTTTTAGCAGTTGCAAACATTTGCCATGAAAATAACTAACTAATAATACTCAAATGCACAGAGTGTTGCATGGTATAACAAAAGGAATTCGGTACGACAAAATTATGATTTTTCTTTACTTTTACATAAAACGACAAAGAAATGAAAACCCCTATAGCAAAAAAAAAGGTTAAACCGACATGTCGGTTTTAGCTATTTTTGAAAATCGACTTCGGGGTTGAACATGCAAACCGGAATGTCAGTTTTCGGTTTCGGAGACTCTAGTGCAAACACCTTGTGATGCCTGGAATCAAAAATGACTGCATTCTTGGCATGAAAATGTTGATCAAACCGATGTTACGATGTTTTCGTTACTTCTTACATATTAAATATTATAAATTAATGGTTTTTAACACAATTTTAGATATTCTTTGCTATTATTCTAGAAAAATTGTTATAATCATTTGGTTTTCGTTTTTTAAATCTTTTTTTTGGGTTTATTTTCAAAAAAATTTTGGCACAATATTTTTTGTATTATTAATAATTAATAGTAATAAAGAATAAATTTAAAAACACATTTAATACTTAGAACAATTATTAAAAATAATAAACAAAATCATTAATTTTTGCTTGATTGAACATTAAATTAAAATAATAAAGCCTGAAAAAATATAAAGTAAACAAATAATCGTTGTTTTTCTTTATGTGGGGGATTTTCGTCCAGAAACATAAAAATTCGTATTTATAAATAATGATGATCGATAAACAAATTGTTTTTGAGCATCGTCTAGGAGAGAAGCAGTACTAAGCGAGGACAACATTATATTTATAAAAAAAAACACAAAAGCACACGATTAAAAAGTAGCACATAAGTATAGATGTATAATTTGAAAACTTTTGAAATAAACACGTAATTTCAGTGACAACTATTGTTAAAACTAAATAAGTCAATTTTTACTAAGGCTATTTAAAAAATTTCAAATTATTTTTATTGAATTGATGGATTTATTTAATAATTTTATATTTTGAAATTATGAGCCTAATCTCAATAACGATAAAATGAATGGTTTTCGTATTTGTTGTATTGCAGTGTACGAACATTAACAGTGTCTCCCTTCTATAGTTAATTCAACTATTATCAAAACTGCCTAATTGTTCAATATCACGATTACAAATGTTGCCTGTAGAATGAATATCTAAAAAATATTGCCAGAAACTGATTTAATAAAATGTTGCCAGCAACATATTGAACAGTTAGAGAAGAAAGTTCTCTTGAAACATGCATAGAGTGTGTTAAGTTCTTAGCATCATTAGAATATTTAGAAATTTATTGAACATGTCGAGAGCTAATGTAAAATTTGTGATATCTTTAAATGTGTTAAAATGCGTTTTTGATGGGAAAATATTAAATGAAACTAAAAATAAAAAGCAATTTATTAAATGCCAATTTTTTTCTTAATTTTTTAAAAAAAAGGTTTTTTTCATTTCTGAAAAATAGAGTACATTAATTTCTGAAAAAGCAGCATCTGAATCAATTCTTGTTTGAAATTTATCGTTGAATGTATCGTTTTTGAAAAAAACTTTGTTTAAAAAACTACCTTTCTTAGGGGCTATTAGAAGGTTCAGAACAAAAATGATATGTACGAATAACAAAAAATTAAGACCTGCCAAATAAATTGGACCTGTGATTTCAAAAACAGCATTTTTTGTAGATTTACTTTTTCAATCGAAGTTTCTTGTGACGATATCTTTAAGGACTTGATGTTTTTTATACCCTCAACCACACTGTGTTACAGGGCATTATGACTTAGTTCTCATGTTTGCAATACCATAAAGGAATGAAGAAAAAACCTATGTTTATATACCGATCGACTCAGCTTCACTTTTTTAATTCCATTGAGCGATGTCCGTCCGCTTGCGAATCCTTCCGTTCGTCCCTCCATCCGTCCATCTATCATTGTAATCAAAGTACAGGTCGCAATTATGAACAGATTTCGAAGAAACCAGGTAGATTCTTCATGTTTGGGCCTAGGACAAACCCCATTGAAATTATAACATATGCTGACATCATGCATAGGTTTCAAAAAATGCGATTTCATATAAATTTCGCAGATTATTTTGAGTGACCAACAGCTTTTTTTGTAGATTTACTTTTTCAATCGAAGTTTCTTGTGACGATATCTTAGAGGACTTGTTGGTTTTTGTACCCTACAACATACTGTGGTACAGGGCATTATGACTTAGTTCTATGTTTGCAATACCATAAAGGAATGAAGATGAAACCTATGTTTATTATACCGATCGACTCAGCTTCACTTTTTTAATTCCATTGAGCGATGTCCGTCCGCTTGCGAATCCTTCCGTCCGTTCGTTCCTCCATCTGTCCATCTATCATTGTAATCAAAGTACAGGTCGCAATTATGAACCGATTTCGAAGAACTTGGTAGATTTTTCAAGTGTGAGCCTAGGACGAACCCTATTGAAATTAAAACATATTCTGACATCATGTATAGGTTTCATAAAAATGCAATTTCATATAAAATTCGCAGATTATTTAGAGTAGCCAACAGCTATCTCTGCTAAAATTTTCCACTCGAATAACTCCCACACGAAGTTCCCTCCCGATTTGGGGTCCTGCAGCTCTAGACGCCCGAGCACGCCTAAATTAGTTAGGTTATAAGCGATCATTAATAAACTGTGGTAAAACTGGACCACAAAAGCCCCCTTACAAAGGTTCTTCTCGATTCCACAATCTACTTCTTTAAGGCCACATATTACACCTGATTCCGACCAGATTTCGCCAGGAGAATAACGAGTCGGCAACGCCTATCTTTTGTAAAATTTGACCATATTAGTCTAAGTTTTCTGATAGCTACCTCTTTAAGGCCACATATTACACCTGATTCCGACCAAATTTCGCCAGGAGAATAACGAGTCGGCAACAACTATCTTTCGTGAAATTTGACCATATCATTCTAATTTTTCTAATAGTTCCCACACAAAGGTCCCTTCCGTTTTGAGGTTGCAGTTATAGAAGCCTTAATTTACACCCTGGTACGTAATGAACTACTACTAATTAACTGTGGTGAAACTGTACCACAGAGGTCCAAATGTTCGTATAGCCCTACCAAAAAGGTATTTCCCGATTTCAGAATCTACAGCTTTAGATTACATCCGATTCCAACTTAATTTCTAATGGAGCATTAGGAGCGACCAACAGGCTGGACCATATGGGTCCATGTTTTTGAAAAGCACCACCCAAAATTCCCTCCCGATTTGAGAACCTGCAGTTCTAGAAGCCCAAATTTTATCCGATCTTGTTTAACTTTTGTATGGCACATTTTGAGCGGAAAGTAATTAACTACACATAGAGTTGCTTAATCTTCTAGATAGCAGAGTGGTGTAAGGTATCTCAAAGTTTATTTAGTTATTTAACATTTGAAGTATATAATCGAAAACTTAAAGTTGGGATAAAAAAATCAAAGACATCGATTGATGTCTTTAAACGTTTTTAAATTTTTTTTTGGCATAGTTTTATGTGATTTTCAGAATAGATATACTTTCAAGATTATTCTGTAAAAATTTGAGATAAATCGCAAAAATTAACAAGAAACAGCAGTTTTAGTAACCTTGCCTCACACATGACCACGTGGTATTCAAAATTTAGAAGCATACGTTTTCAAAGTCGTTGGCTCTCAAAACTTAAAAACATTGCAACAAATCTTTTGAAATTTTTAATACTTGTTATTTACGTGATTTGTGCGGTAATGCTCGAAAGTTTTTTAAATATTTTTTTATTTTACAATAATAAATAAAATCAAGTTTTTCGCTTCAAAGTATTCCCAAACATTTAAATTTTAAAAAACCCTCCTGAGGAAAACGATAAGCTAACAAAATAAATTTGACGTTGGTATCGAATGATCCAGCACAGAGTTATGAGGGCACCGCAATTCTTCTTTTCCAAGATGCTAAATAATTGTGTCGTCTAAACAAAAATCGGAAAAGGTGCCTTTTTTGCACAAATTAACGTCGACTGGTTAAATAAAAAATTAGCTAATAAACTCGTACACCACAAGATCTTATGAGAATTTCCCAGCACCAACAAGCTTCACCTTTTGCAGATATTAGCTTGGTGTATTTTTGCATCGCTACCTGGACCCAGTAACTAAAGAAATCGACCACGATTTCATGGGAAGAAATTATCTTAAGAGAAGAGGATGGTAACATTAACCTGGACTACGAAGTGGAAAGGAATCTACAGAATGACAGCAGCATCACCGATTCTGGTGATACGTTAAAAACTCTAACAAAATTTCAATCACCTTCTATGGAGAGCGCGACCTTTCAACAATACATAATTTCATTTGGTGAAGATCTAATGATATATGGTCACAGAGACTATGTGAACATATATGAATATCCCATGTTACTATGCATTAACTGGCCTCCGTGATCGGATTAGAAAGCGAGTTGGCCTCAAATCACTTTAAAAAAAAGAGTTAGAGTTACCACACTTGCTTTTAAAACCGAAAATCCTTAAAAAATATGTTTTTGTTTTGTAAACTTTAAAGTAATCACACAAGAAGTGGTGTCATTGACGCATGCGTATTGGTTACATCAGCACGTAATGTTATAAATGAAACTATAAATAAACTCAAACTGATAGAACAAAGACAGCTTAATCAATTTTACAGAGAAAACGTATAGCAAATAATTGATTTACTATATTTCATGGATTATTTTTTTTACAATTGATATTTTTTTATTGTCTGCTTTTGACAAATTCGTCGATAAGCCCTCTTGTTCTCCAATTCTCGTTAGTGCATATAAAGAGAAACAATGTTTCCATATTACTCTCAATTTAGTTTAATGTTGACAGATTTCCGTATTGAATAACTAGGTAATTAAGCTAGTAACCTCAAAAGAACACAGCTATTGCCATTATTACTCTATTATAATTTCGCATTAATGATGGGTGACATGAATTTGTTTGAAATTCAAGTTAATTTGACCTCCACTCTGCAAGGCAGAAGAGGTCAGAGATGAAAAGAAAACACTTTGGATTTTTTTATAGAAAATATAAATGGAAAAGCCAAAAACTTAAAAAAATTGAAAAGTAAACAAATTCAGAAAGTTAAAAGAGAGCAACTATTATTATTAAAATCTTTAGGACAGTTCTTCTAAATTTGTCCAAAGTAATGGAACTTTGAAAATTAGGAGCTTATCTCAAACATCCGATTTGAGTTGCGTGAAAATTGTTCAAATTACGAAAACTAAGGTAAACTTTAAAAAAAAAATGATCAACCCATCCTATGACAAAGTTTACATGTCAAAAAATTAAGTCAAGACTTCGGGCCACATTTATTTATTGTGTATAATGTATTTCATTACATTTTAGTCCATTTTTTTTTTTAAAAATCAGGCTTATTTGGAAAATAAACATAATGGGCAGCACAAAGTTAAAGTCGTGGCATAAATTTCCTATACAGAAATGAAGACAAATTACCGAGAGTTTGAAAATTTTTATAGATTATCTGTGCATGGAATGTAAACGTAAGTTCACCCATTTTAGAAGTTTTGCTGGTCCATTTTTATCAATTTTGCTCATTGCTCATTTTTGCTTGCTATTTTTCTCATCATCAATTAAACGACCAAAGGCTTATTTGGTGCTCGTTTATAATGGGAGTAAATGGTCGTGAAGGCGATAACTTTAAATCGTATTCAAAATTTGATCGATTGCATTATATCCGTATTTGATTTGAGAATTTGAAAAAGTAAAGAAATACTGTGGGGAGCAAAAATCGCTGAAGCTGTTTAACATTTTTTTATAACTGTTTTTCTTAATAATTTAAATTTTCAAAACAAAATTTTCAAAAACAAATGGAGCAAAAATCGCTGAAGCTTTAAATTTTCAAAACAAATGGTTTATTACGCTGATTATATAAAGTTTTGTTCACACAAAACTTTAAAATGAACTTTAAAGCTGACACGGATAGATGTGCACATACATACATACAGACATTTTGCTAATAAGTACCGACGGAAAGATATACATTAGTTGAATATTAGAATTACAACATGACAGAAGTAAAACAATTATTTAAATGTAATTATTAACAACAATTATGTTATTCGTGATAGAAAATTGTGTATTGTTGTAATTTTATGTTCTCGGTTTTGTTTTAGTTATTACCCCTGATGATGAACGACGAAGTCCGTTCGAAATATTGAAAAATAAATTATAAAAACACCAACATCTGTTTTTGCTTATGACCTCAAACCTAACAATAACTGAAAAATAAACAACAAAAGGTCAACTATACAAATACTAACAAAACAAAATATTTTTAAGGACCTCTTAGCGAGTTTAAATTTTAGTTTCAATTTAAAACTATTATAAAATAACATACAAGTCATAAGATCAAAGTGTACATTTCGAAAAATATTCAAAAACACCGACATATGCACCGTAGTCTGTGTTAGAGGTTTCAAAAAATTTTCAAGACTCGAAATTCACGCAATATTGAGTCACACAGTTTTAGAAAATGCGTTAATATTTTAATTTAAATTTAATATTATTATTTTATAAAATACAATTCAAAAGAACAGTCATATTTTGAAAAATATTAAATATTACCCATTTATGAACCGTAGTCCGTGTTAGTGAGTTTCAAAAATTTTTTAGGACTCGAGATTTGTGTAATATTAAATTTTGCACCATTTCTGCGATGTCTACAATGGGGTTGCAGTTTTCTGACAACCCTGAACTTGAGTTTTCACTGTGCGTTTTAAACCGCAACACTGACAATGCACTTTCTACAAAATGTGAAAATTTCAATCTTATCCTTTCTCGAATTTTAACACAGCGTAGTATGAAGACACGTCTAATACAACTTTCCCTGGTTGCAAAAGAAGTGATTACACCAAAATTTGAGCTCCTTTAACTCACTTTAACTTTGTCATTTGACATGCCTAAGATTAAAAACAGTTTTAAATTAGCTAAAATGATAGCGACTTATAGAAGTCGGCTGCATGGACTGTATGTGATTACATAGACTTTGATTTATTTTCTTCTTACATGTGACATTGTTATTTCTGATATTTTCAACTTGTCCCATAAAACACGCCTAATAATTTTGACAGCAAAAACCAGGTAATGATGCTACATTCAAGAAAACAAAAAATATCGTCGCTGCTAGGAGTCAATCGGGTCGTCTTTATTTCAGTTTTGCGTGGATTCATCTCTTTATGCTGTGTAATTACAGTCGGCCAACAACATGTCGACATCAACATGTTGAAGGCATTAATACAATCAATGCGTATACAGACATTTTGTGGCTGGCAACATTCGTAGGGAAACATGAGAGATGGAAAAAATGCATTCGATAAATCGATAACAATAAGAGTAGTAGTTTTACAAGGTAAGAGCAGTAATCGTTGTGTGACAATAACAAAAATTCGATTTCGAAAAAGAAAAGTAAGGAAACAATTGTAATGGTGGTGAAAGGGATTCATCCGATCGTATATTCAAAATGATTCGTAATCTCCAGATTAGTAGTATAAAGAAGACTCCCCTAAAATGTGTATACACTGCTCTACAACAACATCGATCCATCATAGAAATCATATCGTGGTAGTATAATAGTAGTAGTAGTAGAAGTAGACGAAGTATTATCATATCATAATATAAAACATTGAATAATAACTTAAAGCTATTTAAAAACATGGACAGCCTTGTATTGGTTTTTAACGTCCAAAACGGCGTTAGAGGTGGCAACGCCCAACGGATTAGCAGCAGTGCATGAGTAATTACCAGCATCATCTGCGGAAAGGGAAAGAAATTGTAAATTTTTCGAAGTTTATAAATGAAAATGGTGAGCTGGGTAGGTGGGATATGTTACCTGGATATGCCTGTGGTATGGTTAGACGACATACACCATTTCGGTATTCCACAACATGTTTGTTACTGCACTCCAAATTGTAACCGTTGCGAGTCCATGTCACCGATGGCGTGGGATGCGATTGAACGATGCATTCGAAACGTGCGGTTTGTCCAATGGCCACAGCATGATCTTTCAAGGGCTACGAGGGGAAATATGTTTCGATTTTTTTGTGTGTAAATTTCCTTTCAATGCAAACTAAGCTTTACTTACCGTTATGAAAATGGGTGCTATGGGCACGTATTCATCACGGCTAATATTGATTGGCATATCTTGTGGGTAGCCTTGTTCTGGAATTTATCGAAATTGTTGGCCATTAATTTTAAATTTTATTGTCTTAAGCGTTTTAGTTTGGTTAATTGTCACACTTACAGCTTTGAGGCATTTGCTTTTCAATTTTTTTTGTGCATAAAACAAAAAAGGATTCGAGTGCCGTAAATCCTTTTTAAGTTTTGTCTTTTTTTAAGACAAGCAAGCATTTTAGGTTTAAACACAGTAACACTTTTGAACATGCAAAACTCTTAAACAACAGCGTTTTATGGATAACAAAACAACTTATGGTAGGTTTAGATTAACATATAACAAAAATCATGCAGTTTTTCACATAAATTGTAAAATTTATTTATATCTCAAATTGGCTTTCATTCAGGTGATTTCCAATGATTTTAAAAGTCATGAGAGTAGGGATTTTGGTTAATGATTAAATTTTATTTAACGATATCAAGTTAAAATACAACTCTGATAAATTTATAGACAAAGTTATTTCGAAATAGAATCTGTTAAAATATTATAATTTTAAACGCTTAAGAAATTAGAACCGTTTTTGATTACATTTTTATCTAAAAATACTTTAAATTTGTGCCAACTTTAAGTCGTAGCATTAGCTTCCTATACGGAAATCAAAAGAAACTATCGAGTGTTTGAACAAATTTATCGCTTTTCTGTGTGTAAACAAATTTATCGCTTTTCTGTGTAGAAGTTTTTGTGGTCCATTTTTAATACCTTGATTTCGCATTTTTTCTTGACAAAGCAAATATAATATTCTCAATTTGTTTTCAATTTTTAAATAAGCTTTAATGTTCAGTTACACTGAAGAATTTTTTCTAACGATGCGTATTATACTACTTCCGGCAGTCTAAAAACAATTGAAATAAAACCTTAAACCCCACAAAAAATGTACTGAAGGTCTTTTCTATGCCGACAATGCTATAGTTTATCTTTTTGTTAATTTTAACATATATTTTAGTGGTTTTTCGACAACCGGAAGTTAAGAAAAATGCAGCGTAACAAAAAACGGGTTCAGTGTGCCCGAGTCTTTACATTCTTTTTCTAATTTGGGATAATAAATAATACATTGTCTTGCTTATTTTAAAACAATTGATATGATCATAAAAGCTATACATTTTTATTTTTATCTTTTGATACTTGATTTGAGTCAATTGATGTAAAAGGTTTTTACATTTATTCTCCTATGATTTTTTCCACATTTTCCTTGCAAATCTTAACAAGATCGCCGATTTGAAGACGATCGCGGAATGTTTAACTCATAAATATGGTGTAAAAATTAATTGAAACTAATGGCCTAGACAGACGACAGCGTTAATGTCTATTAGCAGACTTAATGCCAACTAACGCGTGCATTATCTTCTCCCGAACTGCATTAACTCTAACGTAATTGCACAAAATCAAACTAAATTTATACGGCACATGACAATCTATGACAATCTGGCAACACAGTCACAATTCATCACAAACAACCGCTGTACTTAGAATCAGCGGCTGTTATCTATCACAAATTCTCTTTATGAATTTATGGCAAAAAATAGTTGAAAAACAGTTGTTTAGAACTAAACAGCTGTTTGCTAAACGCAGTTACCTTAACGCAGATACTGTCGTCTGTCACCATACAATTTTAATTTGCATATGTAATTTTTTAATGAAATTAACTCTGTCTACGCCATAACTTAAATAATTGACAAGCTTTTTCACAAAAAAATACTCTCTTTGACATAAAAAGTTTCTGCTGCAATTGCCAAATGTGCATGATCTGGATGGAAATTCGCTTAGACATATCATTAGATGATAGCGATTATACTGTAATAGTATAGAGTGCACACTATTTCGTTATACTAATGGAATGTCATTCATCTTATAGGTTCTTAGAGCCGCCTGTAGTGGTAATCAACAGTTTTTCATACAATTGATCGCTGGTACCAACAATTGGTATTGATCGCGAATAATTATGTTTGAAAGAAGAGAATACGGACAGTTTATGGATGTTTTATCCAAAAAACAGTATTGTTTTATCCAACATGAATGCTATAAATTTTTTAACTAATAAACAAAGGTAAAAGAAGCAGGGCTTCAAGTTTTTCCATTCTTACTGATATGTTATTTTATTTAAATAAATAACAAACATAGCGTTGAAGAAACTATTAAAATATATTCCAAGCGAACTTGCAATATTAGATTGGTACGTGCTATTTTGGACAACCTAATGATTATCTTGATTTGACAACTAATGTTTATCGAAGCCTGATCCAAAGTAAAAGCTAATTTTTGAATTGTCGTTTCACTAGCATGTGGTTATTCTGATGATGTACTTGTTGTACACGAAATTACATTCATTCGGTTGGCGAAAAAATCGTATGTGACAACGAAATTTTAATCTGATTCTTAAACTGAAATTCGCAATAAAGACATTATGACATAATTTGAGCCTGTTGAAAAATTTAGCAACACTGTGAGCAGCAATGTTCGTAAATACAACCGTGCATTGTTTATTCATCTGATGTGCAGTACTTTCGTAACTGTTAAATTTAGCAACACTGCAAGTGTCAATGTTTGTAAATACAACCCTGCATTGTTTGTTGTTAACACTTTCTACAAATGGTTATCATTGAAAGGAGTGATGCTCAGAATGAGTAACATTGTTATTTTTTATAATTTCACTAGCTCCTTAATTTATTAACTTTAAATTGTGTTTTAAATATCGAGAAGGAATATGTTTTGTTGAGCTTTTCAACAAACTCATCAACTTCGACCAATTTTAACAAATCTTTACTACACAGTGTTCTAAAATTTAAACTGGATGACCTGTTCGCATATAACTTTAGACATCAAATTTTTAAATTAAGAGTTTTTATTAAGAAAACTAACGAAATTACTATAAAGAGAGAGGCCACATTAATAAGCTCTGACTTCATGGCGTAGCGTTTGGAGGCAAAAATTATATTTTTTCGCCTTTATACATTACATTTCTCTCTAATATATGTAACTTAAATGTGCATCAGAAGATAGTATGCATCAGCTGATTGGCTACATAGATGCCAGATGGACATCAGATTCAGGGTGATATTAATTTTGGAATAAGTCTATTTTGATTTTATTTTTTTATTGTATAATACAATCGATGGTAGTTTTTTTTTAATTTACAAGGTAATCAGTTAAGACCAAAGGGACCTCGTGTAAATCAGTTCGAAAAATATTTTATCAGTAGTAGGATATGCGGTTGCTAATTCTAAAATGGATGCCGCTAATTCTCAAAGCGAACAAATTTTAGAAATTAATAGGAACAGGAATTCTTACTAGAGGTATTTAAAAGACGAATTATGCGGAAGGCATTAATGAAATAAAAGGCTCTTAACTTTGTTGCCCCAAAAAAATATGACAGAGGAATCTTTAGAATTTTAATCAAATACGTGAAGTTTTTTTCTTTTCAGAGCCGATATCTTTTCAACTTAAAGGGTTTTTGCCAAAATCCTATATTATTGATCAAAACTTAAAATGATTTACAGGAAAAGGAAACCAGGGATTGGAGTAGGTTACAATAATGAACAACAAACATTTATTATGGCAGTGTGGAAATTATCAATGATACTGATCAAAGCTAAGCCCGCCAAATAATGGTTTCTCTCAACCAGGGAAAATGAATGAAGGACGATATATTTTACACAAAGAATAAGGAAACAATGAAACTATATATTACATGATCAATTTTTGAGAAAAGCTTTAAAATTTTCTGTTCGATATTTGGTTATTTAAAACACAACATCAAGTTTTCAGTTTGTTTGGTTTTTGGTTTCGGGTATTATTACAACATCAAAGATCAGTCGATACAACGATCGACTAATGCCAACAAACCTGTTGAGGGTAAACTACACAAATTATTTAACGAATCGCCGCTGTGTAAACGATCGATATTCACATCGATCACTTGGGTATTGGGTAGGCTGTAACGTTTCTTGAGTCTATTTATGGCAAACGACGATGATGGCGACGCTGTATTCGGTGTGACCGATCTGATTGTCGCAGAACCCCGATATTTGCCGCCATCGGTATCGGAGAAATAGCCGCCGTTCATGTACGGCGGTATTGGTGATGGCGTAGCGCTGGTACGTTCATGACGCACCGGTATAATGAGGTCACGTCCTCCCACCAGCGGATACGGTGACTTGCGACCCGTTTGCTTTGAGAACTTTTGATGGTGGGCGGTGGGTAATGATGAGCGTGAATTATTCCATTGACTGGCCACAAATTTGTGACCCTCGCCGGGAAACAGTATACCGAACTCATAACCGAAATCATATTTAAAATAAACCAAACCGGTTTTAGGATCAACACATTTGGTACCTGTTCCATATGGGGTTTCGTTACACATAAATGTACATATATGTGTGTTCATAAATGGACAATAAACATAGTAGCAAATACAATAGTTAAATATAAAAAAATTGATAAAATAAAATTAAATGGATAAAATTAAATAAAGTCAATAAAATAACAGGGGTTACATTGGGGGAACAAAATAAATAAAGAAAATTAGGCCATAACAATTTTGAAACTTCAAAAGCGAATTAAAAATAAAAACCAATTTTTTGCAGTGACATGATTTGAAGTCATAGCTAAAAAAATTATTTGGTATTCACTTTTTTTTAAACAAATCCTTTGAGCCATTGTAGCGGGGTTGTGTGGGTTAAGCTTAAATTTTGTTCATCTGATACTTTAAGAATTTAATCAAATTGCCAAATAATAGTTTTAGTACATATTTGGGGAGGGAAGGAGTTCTAGTACATCAAAGTAAACTAAGAAAGTTTGAGAACGAAAACATAAGATACAATTTATATTTTTTTATTGATAAACACTTAAAATATTTAGTACTTAATCAGAGAATGCATTGGTAATTTCTAAACTAAAATAAAATATAAACAGTACTTATTGTTTTGGGGTATTCATATTTTATTTGAAACACTGTGATGTACTTATGCAGTGCTGAACATACATTAATCTTAATGATCAGTAGTAGGGAAATACAGTTTCTGCAAATTAAATTCATTGATATTATAGCTGTATTTTTCATGTTACTAAACTAGCATTTGTATGAAAATTACTCGGTAAGCAAGCGAGTTGGTCTGTAGCTGCTAAACAAACGAGTACGACCTCATCTTTCCAACAAATACTCATTCTTGACTTTCTGCTTTATAAAAACATATGTTTTTTGTTATGAATCCAAAAAGATTATCAAACAAGAAGACATCTCATCGGCAAATTTGTATTAGGTACATCACGAGAGATGAGATAAGTAAAATTAAAACCAACTTATACTGATAGTACAAAATTTTACACTTTTTTTCAAATCAAAAGTGTAGCAATTAATAGATTTATAATATTTAATTGATTGTTTAATTTCAATTTAGAGTTTTTTATTGTCTGCTTTTGATGAATTAGCCGATGAACCCTTTTGTTGTTAAATTCTCTTTGGTGTATACAAATTGAGAATAACATATTCTCAATTTCGTTCATTGTTGCCAGAATACTATATTGCAAACTAACTAGGTAACTAAGCTAGTTGCCTCAAACGAACACGAGTAATATTATCTAATACAATTCCAATTTTTTTATACAAATGAAAATATACATTTAATTGGATTGAAATCCTTAAGATTCAATTAAAAATGTAACTTATCAGACAAAATGCGCATTAAAAGATAGTATGCATCAACTGATTGGCAACATTGATACCAGACAGATAAACATTAAATTGAAAGAAGCTTTCAATAATAACCGACTTTTAGCTAAAGCGAACTATTTTAAAATTAAAAACTTTTTTTGATTTGTATAAACCAGCTTAGGGATAGAAGAAAAACAATGCTTACTTTGATTTTTTCTTATCCTGACAGGTAGCGTAGAACATACAATCCGTTACTCTGATGAATAGAAGGTAAATGAGTGTTCAGCAAAATATTTTTCCCCCATTAATTAATAGAATCCTGAAGATTCAAATAAAAAATAACAAGTTCCAGTCAAAAAAAGAGAATAAAAACTATGTACAAGTACTCATAAAAGTATGTGAAATATTGACACAAAAAGCAGTTAAGTATCTCAAAGATAACTTATTCGTCTTAGATTGACTGTGCAGCCACTAAAGTAATAAACACTACTGCACAACTTATTTGTCGAATGGCGAATATCCGGAGGTCGCTTTCTCGAAACTGACATAATCGTCCCAGATAGACTAGACTGGCGAACATCGGAAGCTCGCTTTCCGAAAACTCAGTCTACTCCTAGAGATCAGCAAGAGTATATTACTGAATGAATGCTAGATCTGGGCAGGAACACTAATAGTTGAGAAAAAGGCCGAAACACATGAAAGGCAGAAAAGTGCGGCAATACGAATATCCTCAGTGTTTAGATATCAAATGCAGTGCTTGTAATAGCAAAACAGTTCCAATAGGTTTTTTGGTAGACCATTTCAATGACAAACTTATTGCCTCGTGAGCCAAATTATGAACGAAAGATAATTTTCAATGAGTTGCTATAATTCTCGTTTGATTGATTGGTTAGTCGTTAGTTAGTCGTGAATTATTTACCCTGTAGAAACCACGTGAGTGAGAAAAATATTTTTTGTTGTTATTTTTCAAATTACTTTCGTAAGAAAAATCACAATTGTCATGAAAAAAAAGAGAGACATTAATTTTCATACTCCGGGAGAAGCTGTCGTCTCATTATTCCAAAAGATACTGAAATTTTACCCGTCGTAATATCCGGAGGATGCTAAATGCTTATTTCAAAAAAATTATTTGTGTCTATATTTTTAATTTCTATTTTTCGATGTTTTGGGCATATTTTCTTTCTATTTTATAGTGCTTATTTTAGCGCTTAAAACACGTTTTTTAGTTCCGACCCCAAGTAAAAATTAAACAATTAATTTTCTCTCTCTTGGCGATCTTGGATTGGGAGGTTGGTTCTGCACTCGGAGTTTAGTTTACTTATCCTTGCTCTGTCTTTTAAGAAACCCTATCCTTTAATTGAGATTCCCTTGTTGTGCTGGCCCTGCGTTCAAACTCTCATAAATGTAAATACTTAATTTTTTTTTTATATTTTGGTACAAAAAAAAACTTCAGTTAGAGTTTTTATATAAAATGTACTTTAATGAATTTTAAGGTTAAAACCTTAATATACGGTTTTATAGCACAGAAATTGTTCGTTATAGTTTGTAATTAGAAAATTCAAAATCAAATCAATTCTTCTGGTTATATACCGCTATTTGTATATTGTTTGTATAAGTATTTCACATATTATCGGTATTTTAGTTAAAACTCAAAAGTGGTGTTCGCCTGAGCTATTTATTTCCTTATACAATAACGTAATAACAACTATGTTTATATCAAAAATATAAACTTATAAGCTAACATTTTTTTATTTCTATTTTTTTTTATTGATATTGCAAAAATTTTGATTTTTAGTATAAAACGTGGTTTTTACAATAAAAACTTGAATTTTTAAACTTCAATCAATTATCAGTGTTGGAAAATGTAATTCCTGTAGATATAAATATTTTTAGTACACGACAATTATAAAAATTCTATTAATGATATCATTAGTAGGGAACACATCTTTTAGTACTCATTCCAAAAGAAACAATTCCGAACATTTACACTGTGATGCATAATTTAGTACAAGTTTCCAAATTCACAAAACGTATGTTTTCCTTCACAACGCACTCCCACAAATACGTATATATATTTTTTTAAATAAAGGGAAATAGTAACAAGGGGCTAGGGACCTCTTATAATGGTTCAAAGGATTCGCTTAACAAAAGCAACGCAAACGAAAGATAACAAACGGAAATGCCAAGATATTAAAGCCATTCACTTACCGTATTGCGATACCCTCGATTCATCACGATATGCTTGTGGCCTGTTGTCACCCTCACTGGGTGCCCGTTGGAAGCCGGGACGGAAGCCCGCAGGCGAGGCCGATCCATTGACTAGGTTGGATTTGGTGCTGCTGCTGCTGTAATTTTTCATGTCTTCCGTGACATTTTCCGTGAATCGTTGAGTCTTTTGCATAAACGACGAACTCATGCTTTTGCCCTGGTGCTCAGCTTGCGATTGCCAGTTGGCACCGACGCTGCCACCATAACGGGGTGGTGAACCTACCTTCAGATTCATGTCATCACGTGGGAAACTCTGTGGTAGTCCCTGGTCGTAAGTATTCGTTTGATAGTATTGCTGATTCGAACGCATCGATGAGTTGCGATTCAGCGATTGGGTGCGATTTTGGTGGCCAATATTGTTGGCGCGATCGCGGCGTATGGTATTGACATCCACTTGGATTTTGGTGGGCATCTCGGGTCCCCGATCGAATTCCATGGGCGAGACTACGCGCTCGTACGCGCGTGGCAAGCTGCTAGAACGACCCCTGGGTGCCTCCACATGACGGTAGCGCAAGGGACCGGATGGTCCCATTGGGGTCCAGAGAGGCGCAATCTTGAGATGATCAATTTCATTCGAATAGCCGCTTTCGTGGAAACGACCGGGCACAAATTTGGTGGGTGTAGCCGGTGGTGGCACACGTTGACGACCCGGAGTGCCCCGTGGCGAGGGTGTGGGGCTATAGGGGAATTGTTCAAGTGGCTGTTGATATTGTGGTCCCAAATTGTTGTTGTAGTTTTGGTTTTGGTCGTAGTGCATGACGCGCTGGGTCTGTTGCATGTTGACCACACGTTGGCAAGACTCCGAGGACTCCTTCATTTGCATGCAGTTCTTGGTTTCGGTAGCCATATGGGGCACATGCATGGGCGAAGTGGCCACAGCGTTGTAATACATACCGGGCTGAGGAGCCACACCGCGCGGTTGGTGTTGCCTAAAATCTCTGGGTATAGGCTGGGGTGGTGGAGCGAACTGCTGTTGCTGCTGGGCGGCAGCAGCCAAGAATTTAGCAGCCACCGGCTTGGGCTTGAACACCTGCTGCGATTGTTGCTGTTGGACGAATTGCTGCTTTTGCTGGTGCTGTTGCTGCTGCTGATAGCCACCAAATTGTCTTGGTTCGAATTTGGGCTTAGCCGCATATGAAGGAGCCGACGAGGGGGCCATGGGTTCGAATTCCATGGGCGAGGGTGTGACCACGACCACCGGAGACTTATGACCATTGACGGCGGCCTTGGGCACCGGCGTGGGTGGATACACTACGCGATAGCCCTTGATGTCATTGTCCGAGGTACGTGAAACCGAACGGAAACGTTCGTCGACTTCACTGCAGTAATCGCTGTACTCAGCTGGAGTTTTACGTTGAGCCGGAATGGGGCTAGGAGCGGCAACGGATTTGTAGCCCACCGGTGGTGGTGCCATGGCTGGCTGTCCCAGGGTTTGTTGAACCACAGGCTCCGATCCGAAGGGCTTGGGACCACCAGTAGTCGACGACATGTTGTACGAGACATTCTTGGTCATGGAAGTTACAGAGTAACCCTGTGCGGAAATATAGAAATGGGTAAAGATTTTAGAATTTCGACTTTTCGCTTGTAGGGGAAAACAAACACACAGTTACGGCTCAATGATTAGTTTCTATTACATATTAGAGAATTGTTTTATTTTCTACAAATTGGGATTAATTTTGTTTAAATTTCATGGGGAGGCATTCACATGCCATCATGTTAAAACATTCAATGTTAAACATTCAACATAAATTCATCACTAAGGAGCCAGGGATCGCCAATGTTTCTTTCATTTATTTTTTAAATCAGGAGATTTAAAGTTAAAATATTCAAAATCAATTTCAAACGATATGACTCCGAAAGCGTTTTTTAGAAACGCCCAAGGAATTATCAATCATTACAACTGATTTGAAGTATTCTTTTTTAGAGAAAAATTAAACTTTAATTGAAATAAAACATTTCCATCGAAAATTCGAATTACCGATGATTTTGTGTATAACGTAAAATTGTATAGAAATTATAAAAAATAACTTCTTTTTAGTATTTTGAATTATAACGAAAATTTGCACTGCTTCGAGTGTTCATTTAAATAGCGTATTGTGTGAAAAAGCGTAGCGCATGAAAGGGAAATTCGAATTTTCGATCCGTTCCGCAATGCTCGGATATTAATCGAATTTTCTTTTCTACCGATGACCATGATATGAGCGATCAGCATATTTACACAGAATTTTCTAAAGGTTTTCAGTGTCAGAACTTTCAAAAAAACGTTTCAAACATTTTTCAAAATTTCTTAAATTTTTCAGCATTTGTTGCCGGCCTTTATGACTGGATTAGTTTCGAATACAGGATGTGAAAGATGACGTTAAACGTTAATGGGGCGATGCAACTTTGAACGAAAATTACAAAATATTGTTTTGTTCTGACAATGGACGATGCATGTATGACTGAAGGATGCAATTGTTGTATTCATTTATTACTCAGATTTTAAATTATTACTCAAAACAAGATAGAATATTCAGAAATCGAGTTTCTATAAAGAATAAAGTTTTGATATTTTAAATTAATGCTAGGGCTAAAGGGTATGGAGGAAAATCCTCTATAAATTATGTAAAATCTAAAACTGATCAGAATTTAAAAACTGAATTTAAAAACTGAATATAAAATCTTTATTCCTATTGTTCTTCTCCTTTCTAGACAAGTAATTAATTGCCAACTCTAATTATGAGTGCATAATAGTTCTTTTCACCAATGTCATTACCGTGCAACAGTAATTCGAAACACCTCCAAATTACAATCAGTAACCACAATTCATTTTGTCCTATATGCAATATCAATTGGATAATAGTACTATAAGAGTTTTCGCTGCAATAGTATTGAAGCAGAATCTGACCACCACTATTCTACACACTCTTATGAAAAACTTATAGACCTACATTAGGGTAGGTCGATTTAGCAATCGATATTGTGCCATAGATTTTCGATAGCTTTTGGCATGAAGAAAAAAATGTTCCACTACGAAATCATTTTCGAGGCGCCCAAATTTATTTTTTTACTTTTTCTCAACTTTTATTTTTAAGGTTTTTTTTACCTTTCTAGGTGACATACAATGCATAATGCCACATGCAATACAATATCTGATTCGATTCTCTCAGTCGGATTTCTATTCGCACGCGCTTATATGTTTTATCGTATTGTTTGAAGCAATGCAAATTTGTATGTTTTTTATTCCACGTTGGAAAGGCAAAGTTTAAAAAAAAATTGTATGTGCCAATGTATTTTTTATTTATTGCATGCCACCTTGAAAAGGTAATATTAAAAAAAAATATTTTTTTTATCACCTACTAAAAAATCTTAAAAATAAAAGTTGAGAAAAAGTCAAAAAAATTAAATTAAAACGCCTCGATAATGATTCTTTTGATATGTCGTAGTGGATTTTTCTCATGCCAGAAGCTATCAAAAAATCTATGGTACAATATCGACAAAATTTTGTCCTTACAAATCGGCCAATTCTAACCTACATACTATTTTGAATCTTAAATATTTTACTGTACGATAATTATTTTATTTTTTCAGTATTTCCAAATCTTGTCTAAAATTGTATTGTCTACAATAAATTGTTTTCCCTAAGCTTTTTGCTAAAACTTTTTATTGATGAGTCTATTAAGCAACAACAACACTCTAATTAAATATTGAATGAAAAATAAATATCTTACCCGATTCAAAATATCGTAACTTTTTTCAGCTCTTCATTACGAAAAAACAAGGAACTGTTGAAGAACAAATCTGTGACCCGAACAAAAAGAATATTCTTAATTCTGAAAAATATTCTTAATACTTTGGAATTTAAAATCTAATATTTTTGTTCGGAGAATGGCCACCAATCAGTATCCACAAAATAAAGTCCAGAGCGACGCGAAAAACTCTAAGTGTATATAGCTGTACGAGCTGATTTAAGAACAAATCACTGCTGGTTCCTTAAAGGATTGTTAAGTGGACAAAGTAATGAACCAAGCTGGGAAATATTTCAAGCTTTCGTATAAAAGACCTCCTAGAAGGTCATGTAACCAGATGGCTTCTGAAATAAAGCTTTACAGAAGACATT
Organism: Hydrotaea diabolus; assembly: GCA_963513945.1. Classification (NCBI taxonomy): domain Eukaryota; kingdom Metazoa; phylum Arthropoda; class Insecta; order Diptera; family Muscidae; genus Hydrotaea; species Hydrotaea diabolus. The sequence continues at coordinate 131,013,522 of OY740719.1, forward strand.
GTTCGCACATGAATACACACAATTCCGCATACGCATTCTCATGTCACTTCTCTCAAAAGGACAACTAAAATTTTTTGTTATTAATCCCACATTAATTTGTTAGTGAAGGCTTTGATAAACCCTTTATATTTTCTTTTAGAATGATCTAGTAAAAAATGCTGTCAGCTTTCTAATGGAAGGATTGATACACAGAAAAAAAGCAAGCCGAAAATGTCAATTAAGAAAGTTCTTCAAAAAAAACTAATATAAGTCAGTTGTTGGCAGTTTTAATCAAATTTAAAGAAAAAAAAACTATTTATTTAATTTATTAGAATGGGTTTTAATTTTTCATAAATTTGTTATTCGAAATTTTTGCTTTTTTCATATTTTGCAGAATTCATGTGCAACATGCTACAGGGTGGACCAAAAGTTACCATGGGATTTAAAAATTTAATAACTTTTTCGTATATATATATACATTTTTCATTTTTTTTTCAGATTATATAAATAACACTTGGAGAATAAATAGTGGAGAGACTCGCAACTGAACAAAGAACCAGAATAATAGAATTTTATTATTTAAATCAGCGATCAATTATTTTAACGCAAACGCATGACTGATGAAGCTCATTTTCATTTGAATGGCTTTGTTAATAAGCAGAACTGTAAGTTCTGGGGTTCTGCAAATCTAAGAGCTATTCATCAACGCCAATTGCACCCCATTAGGTTACAGTGTGGTGTGGGATCACATCTGCAAATATCATTGGGCCTTACTTCTACGAAAATGAAGATAGAAGTAACCGTAAATGGAGAGTGGTATCGGGTTATGATAGAACATTTTTTTCGACCTACTCATTAAAACAGGCCTTAGATGAGGTTTAAGCAGGACGGAGCCACTGCCCGAGACACAATGACACTTTTAAGTCAAATTTTTGGAGAGCGAATAATTTCCATAAATTCGGAAATTATTTGGCCAGCGCGATCGCCAGATTTGTCAGCACCCGACTATTTTCTTTTGGGTTACTTAAAGGAGCGAGTATATGTGCACAAGCCCGAGACAATCCCTCAACTCAAGGCCAACATTGTTGCAGAAATTCGAACGCTACAGCCACAAATTTTGAAAGATGATGAATGCTCTAAAACGAGCCCATCATTGCGAAGCTGAAAACGGGGGTCATTTAAGTGACATTATTTTTCATACTTAGTGTAAAAATATAAGTATAATCTCAGAAAAAAAAGAAAATAATAAATGAAAAAGTAAATAAATTTTGTAACCCCATGGTAACTTTTGGCCCACCCTGTAGTAAAAAGCGGTGGGCCATTTTTTTCGTTTTTAACTAAATAACGATTAAACAGAAAGCTTGTTCAAGGATTTCTTTACTGTGTAAACTATGTTCAGTGGAAAACTCTACTGCCAGCAATTCTCTATTAACAAAAACCATAATGCATAATGCACGATGTTAGTTGTGAGTCACACCTTAACGTCAAGTTTGTTGCCCAACTTAATTAGACATTTCTTTGTTTCAGTGTTGACAAATTCAACCATGGAATGGTACACAATAAAGCAGCGCGTAAAAACTGTTGAAGTCTTCTATGAAAATGGGCGTTCATTTCAAAGTGCACATCGTGATTTCTTGGTCAGCATAATCGACCAAATGCGTCCACAGTGGATTCGTTAACAAGCAGAACTGCCGCATTTGGGAAAATGAGAATCCATAATCAAAATTGTGATATCAAAAGGCCGCCTCGGAGCTGTAAGTGGGGATCTTTGGGTTTTTTTTATGTGGAAAGAAATTAAGGATAAATGTTACGCAAAGCATCCAAATCCAATTGAAGCGTTGAAACATGAAATCGAAGTTGCCATTTAAGATATTCGAAACGAACAATCAAAAATGTACTGAAAAATCTGGTTGATCGGATGAGGTACTGCCGAGCCACCTGTGGTAGTTATATGATAAATAGTGTGTTCCATTACACTAGTTTACAGCGATTTTGGCCCAGAGTTGTAAATAATTTTTTCCTAAACACGAAAATAAATTTTAAAAAAATTTTCTCTGATTAGTTTTCAAAATAGAATTTTTGGAATTTTGTTACGATTTTTTCATGAGATGTCTTTTTGCACTATAACTCCGATTTGATCAAGAGTGGTCTCAATTGAAAGGAAATTGGCTTTTCTAATCGAAATCGAAAAATTTTCCAGGTCGTGTAACTAGCATTAGTTGCCCAATTGTTTTGCTCGAGATGTATATATATATATATATATATATATATATATATATATATATATATATATATATATATATATATATATATATATATATATATATATATATATATATATATATATATATATATATATATATATATATATATATATATATATATATATATATATATATATATATATATATATATATATATATATATATATATATATATATATATATATATATATATATATATATATATATATATAACGTGAATTTTTCACAAAAAAATATTTTTTTTTAAATTTTAAAGGCTTCTAACGTTAAAACTATTGAACTGATTTTTATACCTAAGAAAAGCTAATTTCCTTTCATTTGAGAAATCTCAAAAAAAATTCCTAAAAAAAATTTTGAAAAGTAATTAGAGGAAAACCTTTAAAAATTCATTTTCGTGTTAGTTTAGAACTCTGAGCCAGTAAAAAAAATCATAATTTGTAAACTAGTATTATTAAGAGAAAAAGATCAATATTTTCCAATAAAACCAGAAATTGGAAAAAAGTATCAGTCCTTTTTTACAGCCGTTTTAAATTTGAAATCGCCCACCCTGTAGATATCAAGAACCTTAATATAACTTTGCTTTCAAAATATGTTCCATTCCAAAAACTTGCTGCTTAAATGTTTGCACATTTTAAAAAGTTTAAAATTGGTTGAACCCACGCGGCAACATAATTTTCATTACAATTTTATGAAAAACATTGATTCCTGAAAATTTTTTAATTTCAAAGACGGTACAATACCCAAGGTATTTCTGATTCTTAACGCAAAATATTTTCTTATTTATAATAAAATCTAAAAACGCACATTTCGATCAGAAATTATTAAAAACGAAGCAAGAATTTATTTAACCTAAAACGAGAATAGTATCGGTATGGAGAAGATGTTTATTTTTATACAATATTTAAATGAGTGCAGTGTATTTTCGCTGTAAATGTCAAAATCGAAATTCGAATTTTCGAAAAATGTACAATAATAAATTTTAAACAAATAAAATCTCTGATCAAAGAGAGTAAGGAATTTCTATAGTTTCTTGATGACTTTAACGGATGATTCGCGAACCGTAGCCCTTAGACGACAAATGTAAAAAAAAAACATAAAAACAAACATTCAAAACATCAATTAATAAAAAAAAAAATATATAATTAGTGATTATAATAAAGCATTCATAGTAAAACAAAGGATAATATGTTACACATCTTGAGGAGAGGTTTGGTGGTGTGGGTTTTGTGGATGGTTGCTTGATTGGAATCATACACAGGAGGTAAGGGATTACTTATTAGTTTTGTGTCGAATACAAAAGTGTTGAATACAAATTTACAAACATCAACATTTGATTCGCAAACAAGAAAAACGAAAACAACATAAAACACGGCAACGATTAGATACAGAACTAAATATGTGTGTGAAGAAGTTTTCGGTCGATCAAAACCGACCACATCATACCCTACATCGTAATATATTTAAGAGGAGAGTATCGGTCGTTCCAATGCATTGCATGATATGCATTACACTGGTTTTGGTCTAGTAGCAGAGACTGTAAACAATTTGAAACTTTTGCTTGATAGAATAAAATTAATACGATTAAAATTTAAAATACCAAGGTATTCAAAGGAAAAAATACAATTTAAATAATTTACTTTGTCGAAAAAATAAAAAAACATCTTTTAGTTGTACGAATTCATTAAAATGATGTCCCTGTCTCAGGCTCGAATGGATTCATTGGTTTTGAGGTGAATAAATGATTTTAAAAAGCTTTGGTCAGACTCATGATATTGGAACATTTGAAAAACGAATTTTGTAGTAAACGTTTCATTTTTGCTATAAATGCTAAAGTAAATGATATAAATGCTAAACTAATTACATTTGTAGTAAACGTTATAAATGCTAAACTAAGTACATTTTATTTTGTAAATAATATTCTGAATTTCTTTTTTTGCTTTTTAATTTATTTATTTTTTGCTTTAAAAACTATCATTAGCTACTTTGTTTCTTATTTTGCTCTAAATGCTATAGATCACTAAACAGGGAGTGCAGGCTTAAGACCTGATGAAGCTGATAACTCTGTACAAATTAGCGGCGGGCCATAGTCCTCGACAGTAGTGACTTTAATTCGTCCGTTTATAACATCGGCTACAACCTTGCATAGGGGAAAATCGACAATGGTTTAAATTATTGCAACTTTTTCCGAAGTCATATGTCATTTTATCCTATACCTTAAATAGCTTTGAAGCTGTATAACCTATTCCTGGATTATGGTCCATATTAAATATTTTTAAGGTTTTGATCTATTTTATAGTTGAAAAAGTAGTCCCCTTATTTTGCTAATTTTATAACCTGTTTATAAACGATAAAGGGGTTTTCGTAAAACCGACATTTCGGTGTATTTATTAAAACTGTGTTTCAAAATAACCGAATGTCGTTTTCTGTTTAAAGTAAAAAACCCGGCATTTGCCGACATTTCGGTTTTAGCCTGTTAGCCTTGAATGGCAAGTATTTTCCAATCAAAAGTGAAACAATAAAATCTGGATGTGCAGAAAAGCCAATTAAAACAGGCTTTTGAATGCCTTGAACGGCAACTGGTCATATTTGAGCCTGTGCTGTAATTTCATCGTTTGTTATATGTCCTTGTTAAAACAGGTCAAATTTAGACAAACTGCAAAAATAATTTTATTTTTTTTTGCTCCTGGCTAATAATTTAAAAGTTATAATTTGTGGTTTATTAAAAACAGTTGTAGAATTTGTGAACAAGTATTTTTGCACACAGAGAAAAGTCGGTTTGCAATCGTTTCGGACTTAAAAAATTCAAGTTGGCGAGAAGACTTTCAGTTGCAATCGCCGAATGTTAATTATCTTAATGGAATATTGGTCAAACGAACATTAGATGGTAGCTTTGATTACAGTACGGCAGAGATAACTAATCGTTTGGATGAACTAATAAAATGAAGTGAAAATAGTTAGTTGTCAGAACCGCCTGTTAAAGAAGCCTTTAGTTTTATATAGGTTTTGTCGTTGGTAACAACAATTAGTAATGACAACAAAAATTGTTTGTACTTTTTAAGCCAACATTAAATTGTTTATATTAGTGCAGGTTGTCCATTCTTAATAAATATTAAAAAAGATTGTACAGGGTGGGTTAAAAGTTACCTTGGGGTTTAAAAATTTAATAACTTTTTCGTTTAACATTATTTTAACGCAAAGAGCTTCTCATTTTCATTTGAATGGCTTTGTTAATAAGCAAAACTGTAGGTTCTGGGGTTCTGAAATCAAGGAGCCATTCATCAACGCCAATTGCATCCCATTAGGAGTACAGTATGGTGTGGGATCACATCTGCAAATATCATTGGGCCTTACTTCTTCGAGAATGAAGATGGCAATGCTGTAACCGTAAATGGAGAGCGGTATCGGTTTAAAATAGACAATTTTTCACGCCCTGCTTTTGAAAAAAAAACTGCCCACACTGCCCACACTGCCCAAGACTCAATGGCACTTTTAAGTCAAAGTGGAGAGCGAATAATATCAAGAAATTCGGAAATTATTTAGCCAGCGCGATCGCCAGAATTGTTAGCACCCGACTATTTTCTTTGGGGTTATTTGAAGGAGCCAGTATATGTGAATAAGCCCGAGAATAGCCTTTAACTCAAGGCCAACATTTTTGCAAAAATTCGAACGCTACAGCCACAAATTTTGAAAGATGTTATGGAAAATGCTCTAAAACCAGCCCATCATTGCGAAGCTGAAAACAGGGGTCAGTGAAAAAAATTTTCCATTTTATATATTATAAGAATATAATGTGAAAAAAATAATAAACGAAAAAGTTATTAAATTTTTTAACCCCATGGTAACTTTTGGCCCTTATACAAGTAAGTCCGCAAAACTATTAAATGCCAAACGATTTTTTATGTCCTCAAAACAATTGATTTAACTTCAACAGTATTATTTATGCGTAATTGACTTAATTTTTTAGTTATTACATATTTTTTTCATATCTGAGGCTCCATGTACTAAAAATTCTATTGCCCGAACCAACATTCGGTTATACTGTTGGTATGCTAGGAGCACACCGAATCACAATCATTCAGTTGGAAAAAAATATGGCTGTGACAACGAATCTGTTCTCTGTGTGTAGTACCCTAAAATAATCGAAGACGAATTTTTCAAAAACTGTTTGTCTGATATCTCGCTAACTAACTACGAAAGGGAGAGAAATGCTCGAAAGTAAATTCTTGATATACTGGAACTCTAATAAAAAACCTTTTTCGCAAATAGTATGTGGTAAGGCAAACAAGGTTGCAATAATAAACCAAAACCTGGCATCTTCGAAACTTTGTTTAGAGGTGTCTCAATAGGATGGCAGGAATGGTAGAATCTGTATATCGTCTCTGCTAACAAATCGAATCTATTTTATGCTATTAATTCAATAATTAACAAATTAAATAAACCCCGTTTGTAACTTAATGAAATGTTGATGGAATTATCTATATTTGTTATTTACTAACTAGAAACGAAAACTTTTTATCCGATTAATATTTTAATTGAACTAGCTAATATTTTAATCAAACTATATTTCAAATTAAATTAATTTTTTCTTAAACTTAAGAGTTTGGCTTAATGAAACTCTTTTCAAGGATTTTCCAGGCGGACAGACATTCAGACGGAACATAGAGGGAACGACACGCAGGATATTAAATAATGTAGATGTAGGGTATTTTCCGGTATATACAACAGATCAGTGAGATCCTCATTTTGGATAACATTCCGTTACAGAAATTATACACACAAATTGCAAACAACAGATTCATTCAATCATTCAGTATTATTTTTTGTTTTAGTGCCACGTTTACACAATTTGCAAAAACACATAAACGACATTCCGGTTTTTTAGTTTTTGGATTTTTGTTTCAATTCGTTTTCGAACCTTGTCTTCGTGATGATAGCGGTTTTCACTCGTCGAAAATGACTCCTGTTTATCCTGTGGGCCATTTTCGAATATTGACTTCTTTTCGCTCACCGACGATTGCATTTTCGAAATGTTGGACATGTCTTCGGTGTCGGCGGCATAGCCGTTTGTCTTGAAGGGGGCCTGGAACGATTGTAATGGTGTACGGAAAGTATTCTCATCGGACTCACTGCCGCTGCACTTCCAGCGATCGCTTTCGTAATCGCTTTCGTAGTGGGGAGTTTGCAATTTAGTCGGAATAACTGGCGGGGGTGGTTTGTAGGTCGATGCGGGTGTGGTCTCAACTGACGTTAGGGGTGTTACGGTGGGCACGGATTGAGGTAGGACATTGGCGGGCCGGCTTTGTATAAGTTTCTCTTCGATGATCTTCTCCATGGTCTCCACTATGGACTGGCGCTGAGGGCACTGGCCCTTGGGGGCAAAGCACATTTCGGGCGGTGTGCCCGGCTGCAAGTCGATATCTTCAATGGGCGTTTTCGGCCGGCTACTCAGCTTGGCGGCTTGCTTTACCAGGTATGGTGCACTCAGATCGTGACTAGATTCTAGACCGCTCGAATGGGTACCAGTTGGAGTCCAAAGTTTTTCCATCAGCAGACCCTCGAGCGAAGGTTTGGGTGTGCCCGGCTTGGGTGGGAATATGGGCACACCACCATGTGGTGGCTCCTTGGTGTTGGCGGGCATGTCTTCCAATAACTTGATGCGTTCATTAATCGGAGGAGGTTTGGTTTTCGTTTGTTCGGATTTGGGTGCAAAACACATTTCGGGCGGTGAACCGCGTCTTAGTGTACGATCCTCGGGCTCGTCGGCGGCCGACGGCTGTTGCGTGTCATATTTCTGATAGGTGGAATCCGATGATGTGGTGCCACCACTCTGGATGACCTTGTCGATTTTCTTGAAATACTCAAAGGACGATGCCTTCTTTTCGTCCGTATCGATGACTGACATGCCGCTGTCATTGCTGGTGTCTGGGATGTCTTGGAAGGTAACGTGGGGCTTGGGAGGCACTGCCGCCGCCGAGCAGAATGGTGTGGCCACACCGAACCGCGGCGGCATATGGTTAGTCGGTAGTGGCTGTTGCATGGTGGGCAGTCTACTACTGTGGTCGGTTACATCCATGTTAGTTCTGGTGATGCGATCGGGCAAATCGGAGTATACGGGCTTATGTTCTAGACGCATGGTTGCCTCGGTGGTGCAACGATGCTCAGTTATAATTTTGGACTCGGATAAGCCATGCATATCGCTGGATTTGGTGCTTTCGGTTGTTTGGGACTCAAACGAGATTGGTTCCTTGTTAAACTTCAAAGATTGGACATGGACAAATTGTTGGTGTGGTTGGAATCCATGGGACAAATCACAAACACACACACACACATGGAGTTGTTTTTATTGGTGGCGGGTGGTGTGGTTGGTTTGTGTTTCATTGGGAGGATCAGTTTTTTATTTTGGTGGTGATGGTGGTGGTTGTATAAAAAGTTGAGAATATTTCGGACAGAAAATCACATCCAAATTGTTGTTTTTTTGTTGTTGTTGGTGTACATTTAGACATTAAGGCGTTCATTGAATTGCATGTGTATTTTCAGATCATATTTCAAAATTGTAGTTGATTTTGTTTTGAAAACAATCATTGTTTTTTTTTTTATTATTTTTTTGTTTTTTAGTTTCAATTGGAAACGCGAGCGTGATCAAAACACGCACATTATGAAAAATAAGAAGAAATTTTACAATAAAGTTTTGTAGCGCAACAAAAAAAATTATATATATCTATAGATTTGCTATTCTTGATAAAAAAAAAATATCTTTTACAAATGCTTAGAATAGAAAATGAAATCTATGTCTAAATATGGGGAAAATATCGATCTCTCTAGACGTCTATTAAACTAAAATGTTTTCTTTTTTTCCCTCATGAATGAAAAAAACGGTTTCATTTGTATCTTTTCAATTTCAAACTTACTTCAGTGGTGAATGCATCGGGTCTCTCATAGACGACTGTCTTGACCACCTCTTGCATGCGTTCTGGTGTCGGTTCCAGAATGGCACAGTCCGCTATGCTTTTGGCTTCGCCAGCAGCATTGGTTGCTTTGACCATGTACTTGCCAGAATCGCTCATTTGGCCTGAAGAGTGTTACAAATTAAAAAAAAAATATATTCTTGCTTGTGTTCTTTTCGATTTCGAGTGAAAGGTGCCACCTCAAAGATCTCTGATACTTACCCCGCTCAATGATCAGTGTATGGCAGTTGCCATTTACCAGGAGTCTATGTTGTGACAAACCGGCCTCGTGCAATGGCCTTTCGTCCTTCATCCAGACGACCGAGGGTTCGGGCAAACCAGTGACCTCGATTTCCATGGTAATCTTTTCGTTCTTCTTCATGACTTGCGCTTGCAAGCGCTTGCCAAAGACCGGTGGGAAGATGGTTTCTGCAAAGGAAAACAAAGTGAGATAAGAGGTTAGTATTAAATAATTCAGGTGAATTCTTCAAAAAAAAAATCTGAAAAGGTCAGTGTATTGATTTATACTCCCGAACGGCCATAAATAAGAGAATCGTGTCAGCACAGAAATAAAAAAAAATTAAGGATTGTTTACGCAGAAAATAGAAATGGTTACTATATGGTCATGACAACAATAGTATGTTCTCTGCAATAAAAGTATGATCGTCGCAACCATAGTATTGTTTTTTGAATGCCATTTTGACAATAGTATGATTTAGGCTATATTAAAATTGTTAAAATCTACCAGTAGCAGTGTTGCCAAATTTAAAAATAAAAATATGATTGTAGCAGCAATATAAATATATAACAATAATTTGATGACGGCAATCATACCGGCAGAATCGTATTTTTTCTACTTTGCAATGTTATTTTTACAAATCTTACACAATCATAGTACTTTTTATATTTTTTTTATTTATTTATTTATTTGCAATCTATCGAGAGATAATAAGCAAATTATGTAAGCAATATATTTTTAAGAATAACAGGTAGATTTTACTTCAATAAGTAAAATCACTTATATTTACAATTCTATTTAGTTCTATGTAATTTAATCTAGCTTTTATATTCTAAAAGGAAGGTCCAATACGTGAAGTCTTTTTAAATGCCTCGTTTCGTTGCTGTACTCCAATAGAACGATCGCCAGTAAATTTGAATGGTTGCTTAATCTTTTCAGGTATTTCTCGGAGTATCGTTTGATTTCATCTTTTACATATGTCATGTTCAGATCGTTAAGGATTATGTCGTTTCTTACGTACCATGGCGAGTCTAAAATCAACCTTAGCGATTTTGACTGAAATCTTTCCAATATTTTGACATTGGAGTTGCTTGTTGTACCCCATAGGTGTATGCCATATACCCAAACCGGTTTTAATAACGATTTATAAATCATTAATTTATTTTCAACACTTAGCTGAGATTTTGGTCCAAGTATCCAGAATAGTTTTTTAAACTTTATGTCAAGTTGCTTTCTTTTGTTTTTTATATGCGGCTGCCAGTTGAGCCTGCGATCCACCGAGATACTTGACACAGTCCGTGTGTGGTGTTGGTTCACCATTTATCGTCACTGGCGGACAATTGTCTTTTCTATTCGTGAATGTTATGTGGCTAGATTTGCTGGAGTTCACCTTTATGTTCCATTTGATTAACCAATTTTGAAGTACGTTAAGTTGATTTTGAATAAGTGAAGATGCAACCATCGCCGAGTGATTTTCGTCCAAAATTGCTGTGTCATCTGCATAAGTGGCGACAAGTACATTATTTGATGTTGGCAAATCTGATGTGTAAATCGTATACAATGTAGGACCAAGAACACTGCCTTGTGGAACACCTGCGCTTTTATACTGTATTCCGGAAAAATCATTGTTATGTTTAACATAAAATATTCTATCAGATAAATATGACCTCAACACGAGTTAAAAAGGTGTTGGTAGGAAACTTTTTAATTTGTATAAAAGCCCAGGATGCCATACTTAGTCGAACGCCTGTTGAACGTCTAGAAAAACAGCTGAGCAGTACTTTATATTTTCTAATGCCTCTGTAACACAATCAACGATGCGATGACATTGCTCAGGAGTGCCGTGTTGATGGCGAAACCCAAACTGGTGTTCAGGAATTATGTTTAGTTTCTCTTTGAAAGGCTCCATTCTCCGAATAAATATTCTTTCAAATATTTTTGAGAAGATGAAATATTGCTTTCCAGTTTATTCGGCTTATGAATCATTATTATTGCGGCACATTTCCATTGAGATGGAAAGTGGCTTAATCTTAGTATAGTATTGAAAATGTATGTTAAAAACATTACACTTTTTTTTTGGTAAATTCACTTTTTATATGAAAATAATTTTTTTTCAAAACAAACTACGAGGGCGGTTCGGAAACTTCTTAGCCTAGCACAAAAGGCGCAGTATAAACAGAAAAAAGTTAAGTGTTTTGGAAACTTCCATCTCTGCTATGAACACATGTTAAATTTTGTTTCGATCTGGCAACTCCTTCATATAGAAACAGGTGTTCACAAAAGACGCATCAGCGATTTTTTTACAATGGAAAAATTAGAAATGCGTGGTGTCATTAAATATTTACATAAAAAAGGTTTATCGGGACAAGAAAATCATAATGATATGGTAAGTGTGTTAGGTGAAAGTGCTCCTTCATATGCAACAGTAAAAAATTGGGTTGCTGAATTTAAACGTGGTCGTACAAGCATTAAAGAAGAACCACGAAGTGGACGTCCAAAAACAGCAACAACAACAGAAATTGTAGCCAAAGTGCATGATATGGTATTAAATGATCGACGAATAAAAGTGCGTGAAATAGCTAATATCATGGGCATCTCAAATGATCGAGTCCATTTAATTTTGCATGAAGAACTACAGATGAAAAAGCTTTCTGCAAGATGGGTGCCGCACTTGTTAACCGTCGACCAAAAACGCATAAGAATGAACATTTCTCAAGCTTGTTTGGATCGTTTTCAGCGAAATAAAATGGATTTTAAGCGTCGTTTTATAACTGTTGATGAGACATGGATCCACCACTATACTCCAGAGACAAAAGAACAATCCAAACAATGGACTGAAGCTGGAGGAAGTGCCCCAAAGAAGGCAAAAACAATTCAATCGACTGGTAAGGTTATGGCAACGGTTTTTTGGGACTTCAAAGGTATTTTATTGATTGACTATCTGCAAAAGGGTAAAACAATAAATTTAGAGTACTATTGCAACCTTTTAGATCAATTAAATGTACAAATTCGAGAAAAACGTCCTGGCTTACAACACAAAAAAATAATTTTTCATCAAGACAACGCACCAGCGCACAAGAGTGTTTTAACAATGGCTAAAATCAACGAATTAAAGTACGAGTTGCTTGACCACCCACCTTATTCTCCTGATTTAGCTCCCAGTGACTTTTACCTGTTCCCAAATCTAAAAAAAATCCTTGCTGGCAAGCGTTTTACCTCCAATGAAGATGCAATTACAGTTGTACCACTATTTTGAAGACCTTGAGGAAAACTATTTTAATCAAGGGATAGAATTGCTAGATAAGCGTTGGACTAAGTGTATTAAAATTTCAGGAGATTATATTGAAAAATAATAATATTTTTGAAAAACTAACTATTTTCTTTCATTGATAGGCTAAGAACCGCCCTCGTACTTTGGATTAGTATAACTGAAATATTTTTAATAAAAGAATTTTTTCTACTCCCATTATTAAGAGTTTAATGTATTTTTTACATAATTTACTTAATAAAAATCTCTATTGTTTAATAACAACTTGACCCAATCCTTACATAACATTTTGGGCATCATAGTATGGTTGAATGTGAGTCATACTATAGTTGTGAAGAATATACTAAGGTTGTATGTTAGACACTCTATGGTTATGAGAATCATAATATTGTTGTGAGGATCAAAGTACGGTTTAGTGTGAATAACAATATGGTTGTGAAGATCATAGTATGGTTGTATGTGAATAATTCTATTGTCGTGAGGACCATACTATTGTTGTGGTGATCATAGTCTGGTTGTGGTGAGCCATACTATTGTTGTGATGATCATAATATTGCTGTGCCACAATCATATAACTAAGAAAAGTATGATGCCCTTCGAATATTGTTAACCCAACCATACTTTTTTCTTCATGTGCTAGCATATAGCGGGTAATCAATCAAGCGGTGTATTGCGAGGACTGATATATACGTATATTTCTGGCCTACTAATGAAAATGCGAATTTTTATCATTAAAAATGGTTTTATTGTTTTTCAAAGTATTCTCCAGCATGATTTATACACTTTTGCATGCGCTCAAACCAATTGTCGAAGCACTTTATCCACTCCGATTGAGACACGTCCAAAATATGGTTTTTGAACTCTTCAACAGCATCTTCTGGAGACGAAAATCGATGACCACGCATTTTTTTCATGATGTGCGGGAATAAAAAAAAGTCTTTAGGTGCCAAGTCAGGGCTGTACGGCGATTGATAACCCATCAAGTCGATGTTTTGGCCGGTCTAAAAGATGCTGGTTTTAGCCTATGTGTGAGAGCTTTTATTGTCATGGATCACAATAATTCGTCTTTTCTTGTTCGTTTTTCGAATTTCTTCGAAGACTTCAGGCAAACAAATTGTGATGTACTACTCAGAATTGACCGTCCTACGTTGCTCAAGCGGAACAGTCGCCACATGACCAGTTTTGCCGAAAAAACAGGCGACCATTTGCTTCGAAGTGCTTCTACCACGAACAACTTTCGTTGAATTTGGCTCGTCTTCAAAGACTCTCATGGTCGATTGCTGTTTTGTTTCGGGCTTATACGCATAGATTTATTATTCGTCACCTGTGACGTTCTTATAAACGTATTTTGAAGCACCGCGATCGTATTTTTTCAAAATTTCTTTGCACAAACGACACTAGCCTAGAATAAACCTTTTTCGCGGTAGGGTGTTCATGCAATATCGAATGTATGCTAGTGGAAGAAATGCCTCTATCTCACGGTATGTCACATGACGATCTTCACGCAAGGCATTAATGTTCTCTGACACAAGGGTCGTTTTTGGATGACCTCGGCTTTGAGCGAGCGTCGGCCACGATTGAATTCATTAAACCAGTTTTTCACAGTGCTATAGGATGGTGCTTCATCGCCATACAAATATTTAAGTTCATCGATGCACTCTTGTTGTGATAATCCGCGCCGAAAAAGGTGAAAAATAATTGCACGGAAATGTTCACGAGTTAATTCCATTTGTTTGCCAAATTGATTTATTCAAGTCAATGTAAACAACACAAATGATGGTCGTACGTCAAAACGTTTATGCTATAAAATGTCGAACTTTCCAATGAAAATGTCAGATTGCGCCCGGCAACTCTTAGTGTTGCCTAGGCCAGAAATATATATAAGTGTGACGCGCAAAATAGAAAGGGACCTAAGGTTAAAAAACAGTTTTCTTCATGAGAGTCATTTTAAAGATTATGTCCCTTTCTATTTGCGCTTAGAATCGTCGACTTCACTTTCATAAAACGCACACATCTCTGGGAAGGAACACTTTTGGGACATGGGATCGGTCTCATTCGATGCTCAGATGTTGTCCACATCAAAAAAAGAAAAAAAATTAATATTGATTTTTTACCCTTAGTTCCCTTTCTCTATGCGCTGTCACATATATAGCAACCCTCGTAGTTTGAAGATTGTTGCCTAGAAAGTTTTCGACAACTGACAAAAATGATGTCCACGCTTTTTGCTCTTTTGAATTCATAGAATATTGGTGCTCTTAGGTAACTGTTTGATTTAAGGGTCATCGAGTATGCCAACTTTTTTTTTGCAGTGCTTAATCCTTTTATTTTTGCAGATATGAATTTAAAACATGATGAATCCTTATCAAGAGCCTTAACAAATTGTTCACTAAACCAAGTTTTATATAAATCGAAGGGCGTATTATTTTATTCTGATTAACCAAAGGCTCTTTAAAAACTAAATTTTCCTCCAACAACCATGTTCTCTCTTTCAGGCCAGTCTTTTTTTACCCAGTGAAAGAACCATTTACAAGACAACACAAATGACCCATCCATGTTCGTGTTAATTTTTTTTTATTTTCAACCAAATCATCAAGCGAGCATCACCCAGTTTTTTGGAATTTTTTGATAGCTATTTTTTGCGTTCATTTTCTATTTTAGTTCATTCTTATTCAGAACAAATAGTGAACAAATTCTTAACGCATCATCGAGTAAAATTTCATTTCATTTCATTAAAAGTTTCGTAAAGATCTCTCAACGCCAAAAACTTATTGTCGCTGTCCGCCTCCATATTCAAAATAAAAAAAAAATGTGAAAAAATTACCATTTGCCTGGGAGAGCATTTCAAGGACACATCATGTTAGATATGCGACTTGCTTGAATTTCTTAAAGTAGCGGACAACGAGAAGAGGAAAAAATAAAAGATTTCACTGGCAGTGGGTGCGGTACTCATGGTGGCGGCAATGATGATGGTGATCCATAAACATTTATAAACATTTCGGGATTTTGTGTCCGAAAACAACAAACAACTTCTGGGCAACAACGTTGTTTTTTGTGTTTGTCTTCTTTCGTTTCTGTTCGACGTACAAATCCCCACAAAATACAGATCGGAATTCTTGGCAAACAGCCATTCTAGTCTTTAAATTCATTCTGATTTTTTTTTTAATTTAAAGTAAAAAAAAATATAACTGGAAATCAAAGGAAAACAGAAAAAAGGCGGAATGCTTGGGTATTAAGGAGAAAATGTAGAAATTGCCCAACGACAGGCAAACATCCATGGTAAATCAGGGTCTCAACGCAGATAGAGGCGACAAATTCCAAGCATGTAAAATGGAATTGTTCATGTTTCATCACCAGACAGTATGGAATGTCCCATATGGTTAATGTGATATTTTCCTGCAAACACTCCGGCGCACACAAACTCACTGATACAGTCTCTCTTTCTCTCTGTCCGTCCCATTCACAGTGTCGATGTTGCGTTCGTTCGGTACATAAAAATATAACTTTCTGCTTTGTACAACAAATAAATCAAATGGATTTCATAACGAAATTTCGCCGCTATAAATAAAACGCGCAACATCAGCGACCACTAAGAACAGCCAGAGATTCATTCTCGTTTTCATGCTGCTTCTCGCCTCAGGCCGATTTTCCATTCCAGCAAATGCGTAATGGCCAAAACCGATAAGTATGCCAAAAAAATAAATGTTTCTTTTTGTCTTGTTTCGAAAACAGCAAAAACAACAACAACTAGCCCTTGTTATAAACAAATTGAACGAGTAGATGTACAAAAAATACAACAACAACACAAGAGAATGATATTTAAAATACTATTATATAAATTGTAGCCAGACCAAAAACCTAAAACAGTCCGAAATCCACTTGATATTTAGAATGTCAATTAGCATTAGCATCTAGTATTGCTACTGAAATAATAGCAAAGGGTGTGCCAATTAACACGATATAAAGTTGTGTTTATAAGAACTGTTTTTCACGGGAAATTCTTTTCGGACCAGTTATTAATCCAACGACAACAACGTCATTGATTGGGTTTCTGTCCGATAAATAGTCTGTAAGTTCGTTTGACAGATAACAATATTATGAAGTAATAACGTCATTTAGTTAAGCAGTCAAATCGTCATCCGCCGTGAATTGAAGACACCTCTTTTTGGGCCCGTTGTGTTCATGAGTCCAACCCCAATCTCAGTCAAATCTTCAACGTAAATCCATATTTGTAGTTGAAGTTAAGCCGGCTTTATGCATATGTACACAATTACCGGTGGCCCCTTCTCTTCACCACAAGATCCATTTGTTTGGCCCCTTCGCCTTAAAAGTCCTTTCCCAATCTCAGCTTAATCTTCAAAATAAATCTATACTGGGATTCTTAGTAAAGTAAAACCAATGTGTCCACACTAACCGATGCTTCCTTCATTTAATCATACGGGCCACTTTTTGGGTCACATGGACCTAAAGGTACAGCATTTTTTTTTTATTTTTGGCGTACTTAGTGTGTCTCAACTAACAGTCTCAGTTTTGACCACCGTTCGTCGACAAAAGTTATTTGTTGAGCAAATACTTAAGAATTGTAATTTCTTTTGAGGCACCTTTAGTCTCTTAAAGGGAAAGTTTTATCTCCTGCGTTCGATTAAACCAATTACACTAGTCAACAGTCAAAATGTACTCGGGATGCGATAATTTTTTCTGTGTAGATAACCTTGACATGAGCTCGAAAAACGCAATAAAAAATTTTTTTTTTCGTTTGGTTTTTGTTTTATTTTTTTTTTTTAAATTTTAAAAATTTTTTTTTGGTTAATTTGTTTCGTCCGGCATAACTCGGGAACCACTAGCCCGATTTAATTGAATTAAATTTTAAAAAATTTAATTTAAATTTTTGCGTTTTTCGAGCTCATGTCAAGGTTATCTACACAGAAAAAATTATCGCATCCGGAGTACATGAAATTTTTTTCATTTTGTTGAGTAGTGTTATCAATCCTAAGCAGCTTTTGACTATAGGCCGACTATAGGCTACAGCCGATTCAAATTTTAAATGACCCACCCTGTATAAACCATCATTGTGCAAAATTACATGTTCCTAGCTCAATTTGTTTGACCACTTTATTTCTATTAACAAACACATGGGCAAACTGACGAACGGACAGACATGAATAGATCGTCTTCGAATTTTACGAAGATCAACACTATATTTATACCTTTTAGGGCCTCAGCACAAGATTTCGAGGTGTTGCAAACGGTGGGACAAATTTAGTATACACTTCATTCTTTGATGGAGGGTATACGAGTAAATAAGTACAGTCGAACCTGGATAAGTGGAATGGCAAGGGACCGCCTAATACAGTTTCTCACTTATCCAGATAATTTGATTTTTATCCCACTTATAGAGGTGAAGCTGCTTATTTTTTTTTAGAAGAAAGCAGTTTGTGCCAGATATATTCATAAATTCTGTTTAATGGCATTTAATTCAAATTCCATAGCTAAAATAAAAAGATTACAAGCAGTACAGGGTGGAGCGCGGAAATTTGCTTGTTTGCACTGCGGACTGTGGCGGCACTGTTGGTCGAAGTGAGTTGAGAGTCTGCGTGGCTTATAGTGGTTGACGGGAGATTTTTATTTCTCTGCCTTTCAGTTGTCACCATGCATTGGACATGTAAGGAGAGGTCATTTTGTGTTGAAGCGTATTTTTCAAATGCGCACTCGATCATTGCAGTGCTGCGTGCTTTTCGTTTATGATTCGCTGTTCCCCCACGCTGACGCGTTCCTGGAAGGCAATCAATTGTAAATTGGGTAACTGCATTGAGAAAAGCAGGGAATGTGTCATGTGTACAAAGGGGACCTTAGAGAAGGATAACAACACCACAAAACATCGAGAGAGTTATAGCAACACAACTGCAATCTCCGAAACGTTCTGCTCGGAAGCAATCACTTGCTCTTGGCATTTCCAAAATTTTTAGCCGGCTCTTGAGGAAATGCAATTAGAGCATACATGGTTCCAACAGGATGGTGCAACTGCACACACAGCGAGGGTTGTCATGAATTGTTTGAGGCAAATGTTTTCTGGACGTCTGATCTCTTTGAGGGTTCATATAAACTGGCCGGCACGCTCAACAGACTTAGTCCCATGCGATTTTTTTCCTTTGGGGTTACCTGAAGTCGATGGTGTATATCAATAGTCCCAACACCTGGGAATACCAAATTAACAGTCGCTTGTTAGAGTTCATGAAAACTTCAGAAAACGTATGCAGCGGTGTGTGGTTAGCGAAGGTCGACATTTTCCAGATACACTTTTTAATGTTTAATTAAAATATAAATTAATTTTTTCAAAGGTTCATAATGTTTTTATTTCATTCCCAAATAAGTATAAGTATATATTATCATCGTAAAATTTGAATACAATCTAGCCATGTTCGTCTGTAAAATCACGATAGCGGTCCAACGAATCAACCTAGGATCCTGATATTCTGCATGATGATGGCTTATGGTCATAAGCTGTTTGGCATTGTAAATGGGCGAAATCGGTTCCGGTGGTAAAAGTTACCTCAGAAAAAAATAAACTGTTTTTAAATACTTGCTTACCAAGTCATAATTTATTGTGAACGAACAATGGTTAAAATGGGTACTGTTAGT
The DNA here is from genome assembly GCA_963513945.1 of Hydrotaea diabolus. NCBI lineage: Eukaryota > Metazoa > Arthropoda > Insecta > Diptera > Muscidae > Hydrotaea > Hydrotaea diabolus. The sequence goes on from OY740719.1 coordinate 131,032,851, forward strand.
TAGGACGCACTAGATAAAGAGTGGCCCAAACAAAATGCACGATGTTTAAAACATTGCTGATGTTCGGGTAGTGTGGCAGAAGAGCCGTCAACCTCGACTCGTGAATGGTGTTCGCTATCGCGAGACGATAACGGACTTCTTGTGGCCAGGAATTGATAATATGGACCTGGATGTGGTTCCAACAGGATCGTGCCACTTGCCACATAGCTAACGAAACAATGGCTTTTTTGTCTCGTCGTGGCGATGTTAATTGGCCGCCACGATCATTTTATTTGACACAGTTGGACTTCTTTTTTGAAAGAAAAAGTGTACGTCAATTAGCCAAGAACAATTCGAGATCTGAAGGATGTGATAAATCCGGCCATTTACGACATTGAACCTCCATCAGAGTCAGTTAAAATATGGACCATCGGTATGTCACTGCTTCCGTGACATACCACTATCAATATTACGATAATTCTCTGAAATCTTTATGTTTTATTTAATATTTAACTCGTGCGTTTTGGTTGGACAACCCACTGCTGGACATTTTGGCTCGTAAGACCAATAAAAAAACGTCCCGCATTGTCGAAACGGACGATCAATAGTCAATATGGACATATTGGTTCTAAAATTAAAGCAAATTTTGCTATGATTCTAAATATATGAAGAGTAATTTTTATGATTTTTCTGAGATATAGGACAGACGCTTGGGCAGACGCTCCAGTCCAAGAAACGGATTATTTTTTTATGCAGCTTTAGTAACGTAGGATGAAGGTTATATAAGGTTCGGCCGGGCCGAACTAAACGACGTTTTACTTTTTTAATCTCTTAATGGAAAAAATATAGGAAAAAGTAGAAATAAATATGGATCACGATCAACGTCAAAGGACACAGTCTTCTTGATGATGGGTCATTTAAAATTTTAAATATGAATCGGCTGCAAAAAAAAGTACTGATTGTTTTTCTTTCAAATTTCTAGTTTTATTGAGACCTTTAGATTATTTTCTGTCCATTCAGAGACAATTGAAGCGTTGAAACTCGAAATTGAAGTTTTCATAAGAGAGCTTCGATCCGAAACAATCGAAAATGTTCTGAAAAATTGTGTTGATCGGTTGAGGTACTGCCGAGTCAGTTCAATTCAACCTTGCCAATGAAAAGAAATTATAAGCACTTTTCCATCTTCTCCAATTTAGAGAAGCGACCTCCTCAGATTCTTTAGTAATATTTTCCAATACTTTTTTATGTAAAATATAGAAGACATGTACCTTATTTCCTTGGGGAAATAAAACTGTTTGTAATTTTCTTTTTGCAGTATTTTTGTGTGTGGAGTTTTCTGATATAAGTCGGATACCATCTTCAGGAACATAAGAGTCAAAATAATCAAACGCTACAACAGTTTAACCGTTTAATACGAAATGTTGCCGCAACTTTTAGTAGGAGACATTGATTAGGGAATGGGGAAATTTTCATTCTCCTTACTTACCTCTCCTACAAACTGAGAGTTTTCTAGTGTGAATAGGGACTTATTGTAACTCTAATGTTCCTCAAGATGATGTCTGATGGATATCGAAATAGTGAAAGTAATGAATTAAAAGATTTTCAATATTTCAATATCCGTCTGATATCATCTGTAGGAACCTAAGAGTTACAAAAGTTACTGCGGATATTAAATACTGACCTCAAGCTTGTCTAATAAAATACTGGGTTTTATGGAATTTTAACATCTACCAGTTGCCATTGGCAATCCAATCATACACTATTTTATAAGCGTGGCTACAAATTTAATAAACCTCACAACTAACTAATAGGATACATAAATCATAGATTACTTCTTGTCTCATTTTGATGACATTGTGTTTATATTTTGAACCGCGTCCAAATTCACAATCGAATGTCACTTGGCCTGGAAGACTTTTATAATATTACAGAACTGAAATTTAAAAATAAATATAAACAAAACAAGCTAGTGTAAAAATGTGTCTAGCTTATGAAATATCAAAACAATTTACAACCTTCACCTACACAACACAACACCACATTACCCCTCCCCCTTCGTACTTTCTAGCAGTTGACGTGGGAAATAAATAATAAAAATTTAAAATTTTCCTCACTGACTTTTATTTCAATGGGCCAGGGACACATGCCATCATCGGGCTACATCATCACGATCTATATAGACGACAATTGTTTATATATCTATGAATTATCGACAGAGTGAAATATATATCGTAAATATATACGTACATATGACGATCTACAAAAAATCAACGAGAACAAAATAGAACATCAACAAAGACCAAAACGAATGAAAGAACAACTATTCTAAACATTTGCAAATTATTTTGTAATTTTCTTTCTTCAACCTCTTCCCGCTCACTCTCTTTTGATCTTTGTTTACATTTATGAAAATGTTTGCCAAAATTTAGTTTATTCTTTTTTTTATTTTTGTTGGTTATAAAAACGTCCGTCCCCGGTTCGGTCATTCTTTACAATCTGCATTTGAATATATTTTAATTTGATTTTGAAATTTGCCTCAAGTGTGTAGCGGTGACAAGGAAGGGGATACGGGGGCCACAGAAAGGGTAGATTTGGACAGTGTCAGTCTTTGGTTTTGTAAATATTTGATACGTATTCATTTAATGGTTTTTTGACATTTATTCATGCGGTTGGTATGTACAAACGAGTATGATCAACAAAATTCTAAAGCAATTCGAGGCGTTTTTGCTTGTCAGTCAAAGAACAGAAAAGTCAGAGATGTCCTCTAAGGCACATAAAGCCATTCACAGGATATATACTTTTTGGTCCTGGAGAGAGATTTTCTAATTGACATATTGTCCTATTAATTATATAAATATAATACTCGTACTACTCTTTGTAATTACTCCTTCGATCTGAGAACCTCAAAATTAAAAATTCATGTTAGGATTTTTTGCCTGGAATTCTTGTCCCAGGATTTTTAGTTTCTTTAACCGATTTTCTGGAAATTTTGGGAATTAACATAAAGTTAACTGAGTTGTTATTAAAAAAAATAAATCGTTAAGTTTTATTGACCAGTTGATTAATGAATTCAAAAATTTCAATATTTCGATATCCGTCGGATATTATCATAAGGAACATAATAGTTAAAAGAGTTACGTCAGATCACAAAACAACAGTTGGAACTCGGTCTGAACTACAAATATTCGGTTGAATAAATATACATACTCGTACTGATGCAATCACGAACATCCCCTGGTATTGGTGGTTACATGGTTCAACTTACTGTAAGATGGTAGCTACAATAATATTACGATACTTACAGACAACAAGTCGGTTATACCAACCAAATTCAGAAAAAGTATTGCTAGCCACAATTGGTGGTTAAAAGAACTAACCAATTATGAAGTACGTGTTATTTTGGTACCAATAGTTGGTGATGACAACAAATAAATTCCACAGCAGGGGTTTGGTTACTACCTATCATTTACCACTTGGGGGAGTAAATGATTTCGTCTAAAAATTATAGACGATTAGAGTAAATTGCTAAAAGGACGGCCCTGATAGGTCCCAGTTATTAGTTATGGGCCAAAGATTTTTATTTTGCAACGCTATATTGTATGTATGTATAAATACTATCGTATTTTAGCGAATCTTCGCGATGAGATGTCTTAAGTGAAATCCCGTGGAGATTATTATACGAGTGTCCTTTTTCAAAAAAGTGACAAAAAGTCAAAAACTGATTATTTAACGGGAGTTTGAGTATTTTGTATGTTCTGCAAAAATTGTATCTAATTAATTTCACTTAGGGCGTTACGCTTTTTTTAATGACATTGTATACATGTTTTAAAAAATATTGTCGTTGTTGCGTTAAAATGTTCTACTAAATTGCTACTATTATCATTTAAGTAAAGGTCATCTAAAATAAAATCAGAATATAAATTTCAGAATTTTGGTCAGATCGATTGTTTTTGATGTTTTTTTGTTTGTTTTAAATTAAGCTTATAAGACCTACGTTTAATTAACAAATTTTTATTTAAGATAAACCGTCTCTTTTTGCCCCTTTAAAAAAAATAATGAATGCTAATAAAATTTAATGAATAAGTTTTGCTAAAATCGACACATAGAGCGAAGTAAAATAACTCTGTTTTCATCTTTTTTAAATTCCCCACAAAATAAGCCCGATGTGAAAATAATGTTTTTTATCACATCTGTAGCCAAGACTTCAAGCGTTCATTTTAGGTATTTTGTGTACCATTAACCCTTAAGGTTTTAAACTCAACTTTACTTCCCTTCACTATTATATTTAGTAGGGACATAAATACTGTTACACACGTTTTATGCTGTAAAATAAAAAGTACTGAATATTTTTGGACCAAATATTTTTTAATATATTTATTGATGTATATTGTATCCAAAAAGAATCTACTTATTCGAAATGTCCGCCTTTTGCCTTTACATACGCCTTAAGTCGCACTGGCCAATCGTCAATAGTTGCACGAACCTCGTCCATTGGAAAATTGGCCACAGCTCGAACCAAAGCAGTCTTAGGAGATCCAATGTGTATCTTTTGTGACAAACCTTGTCCTCTAAAACCGTCCACAGTTTGTAATCCAATGGGTTCAAATCTGGACTGTCTGAGGGCTATTCTTCAGAGGAAATGAACGCTGGCAATTTTTTTCGAAGCCAGGCCTGGGACACAACGGTTTCTTAATAAACTTTGACCGATGTTTTGACTCCTTGTTCGCAAAAATGCAGGTCAGTGACCCTATCGTAAGAGACACCCCACCAAACCAGGACTGAAGCTGGGTGATGACCCATTTCCTTAGGTGACCGCGCATACATTCTATCATTTTGCTTGTTAAATTTTTCCTAAACAGTAAAATTTTTTTCATCGGTGAACAAATTTTTTCTATGCAAGTTATCAGCGTGCTTCACCACAAGACGTTTGCATTTTTCAATCCTATTTTTTTTAAAGCTGCAGTCAATAAATGTCCGGTACGTCGTTTGAAAGCCCCAAGTCCCAAGTATTTTTTAATGATTCGAATCATGGACTTTTGCCTGATATTCATCTCAAGGGCGATGATTTTCTGTTTTCGTAGCGGATTTCTGTGAATTCTTGATTTAACGGCTTTGATGACATGCGGTGTTCGAACAGAGCGTGGGCGGCCCGACCGGTGGCGGTCTTTTACATCTCCAGTCTCCTCAAACAGTTTTATGCATCGGTAGACGAACATGCGGCTAAACCCTGGTGGCCGGAGCATTTTGAAAATATCGTTTTTTTTTTATTTCACACTTGAAAAGAACTATTACAGCGATACGGTTCTCATTATCTGACCACTCCATGATGAAAGTTGAAATTTTAATTTTAAAATCCCGTTACAAACTAACGCTATTGAGGTTAGCTTTCAAAACCCAAATGACATTAACGGGGTACGTTCAGTTCTACTATTGAAATGGGTGTGTTCAATGTTGTAACAGTATTTTTGTCCCTACTAGGTATAGGGTGGGCTATTATAATTTTAAATTTGAAACGGCTGTAAAAAAACTGTACTGATAATTTCATTAAATTTCTAATTTTATTGAGAGGTTGAACTTTGTTATTTATTAATGGAACACCATCCGATGCTTTTTAGCTTCGCCCAATGGGATGAAGATTGTTTGCCCGTAGATGAAGAAATTTGCCGAAAAATTGTGTTTTCAGATGAAGCTCATTTTCATCTTGCTGGATATGTCAATAAGCACTACTGATGCATATGGGGTTCAGAGAACCCACACGTGACTACTGAGAAACTAAAGATCCACAAAGAGTCACTGTTTGCTGTGGATTTTGAGCTGGCGGCATCATTGGGCCATTTTTCTTCGAAAAATAGAAAGGAGCCGCCGTGAAAGTCAACGGCGAGCGTTACCGCGCCATGCGTATTTTTGTTTCCAAAAATTCAAGAGAATGACATGGATGACATTTGGTTTGAACAAGTTGGGGCCGCATGTCACACAGGCAACGCAATCGATATTTTACGCGCTGTGTTTGAAAAAATCGAATAAACAGCCAAAATTGTTATGTCAACAGATCGCCTGCGAGCTGTTATTTGATCCCTTTGGATAATTTATTGGGGTTATATTTAAAACCTATTCAAATTTTTTTATAGCTTATTTACATTTAAAATTTTAAATGGACCACCCAGCATCATACAACAGGTCGTATACGAATATTTGCAGACAATCAAGGGGCTTCCCTAGCATTAAAATACAGCATCGTCACATCAATACTTGTGAAAGACTGTAAGGAATAACTAGGCCGTAAGTCAAGAGTAGTTCTCCCATCAATTCCAGGTCATACGATATTTAAGGGGAATAAAAAATCAGAATAACTAGCTAGAGCAGGATCCTGACGACTACTAGATAGCGTTAGTATGAACGCCGCTGGGAGTCATTAAAAGGGAAATATTCAATTACTACCTAGGTTGTAGCGGCAAACCTTGCCAGGGTGACAGCCCTTGGCCGAAGAATTGATGTTTTGGGTCGATCCGGTGCGTAGAACTGGCTGTCGTGGGATCGTCAGTTACTACCTATAACCTGTGTTACCGTTGGCCCACTAAAGTGGCAATTTTGCAACACTTTTCTCGCCTTAATACTTGTATGCCACTTTTTTACATTTGGAGTCAACTGGTGGAAGTGACAACTAATAGCTTTGAAAACATTTAATTGCTGAAACCAATTATTAGTGATGATAACTAAAACTTAATCATAACCAAAAACGGGTTCTTTAACTGTATTTCTTTCAATAAAAAATGCGATTAAGAGTGACGTTAAGCCAATCAAGTACACTTGTAGAACCAAATTTTTGTCAGGTCCAATAACTGCAAATTACAGAGTACGAGTATCAGTTGTACTGATAGAATACTTGAGGTACATGTAAACTCAATTATTCGGGTGGCAAACAAATTCGGCTGTGACAATCTGTACTCTGAGTGTATACACCGCGTAACTAACCATTTTGCTTTCCTCAAGAAAAGCAAAAAAATTCAGTTCCGACAAGTCCATATTGTAACAGGTGCAACAACGGAGTGTTATCGAATTTTTTTTCAAGATATCAGCATAGACAATGTTGCCCTTACTTAGATTACAAGATGTTGCTGGCTAAGGCTAACAACATGTTGCAGAGCAAAACGCGTTTCTCAAAAGCGATGTTACCTTCTACAAGTGCAACATTTTAAAAATTGTTGCCTCCACCCTGCCAAAATGCTACACCTTTACTGGCAACAATCGAAAATGTTTAAGTGCAACACTTAAAGTATAAAATAAATTTATACTATTTGTAAACAAGGTCCAACCGAAACAACAGCGACGCTGTTTATGTTTATGTTTTGACGGTACGCGTTTCATTTGGTTAGTTTGTGTTGAAAATACAACACTGTATGCAGCAGCTGTTTTATGGTGTAACATTCTACACCGTACACTGGAGTAAGTGCAGAAAGTGCGACATTTTCGCACGCATTGCATGCAACACTTCGACAAACGAAATTGAAATATTTTCGTAGGATTGTATTTTTTTAACAAAGGAACATAAAAATACGGGTTCAGTGCAAAATGTGGAAAAAGTGTAACATTTTTTGTACAAACGAAAACACCATAAGGCTAACAACAAATTGCAGAGCTAAACTCAGTAAGCAGGATGTTGATTAGATTTTTTTATATAATTTATGACAAATATCGCTTAATAAGGTTCACCTAAAGAGAAAATTAATATGGAAAATACCAACGTAGTTTTAGGTCGTGGCCCAACATGATTTGTAAGCGAGTGTGCCTGACTATCACACAAGAAACATGGCGTCGAAGCCGGGATAAGAACATTTCAGGCTTTTCATGTTTTGTTTACCTCGTAATGTCGGCAGCATTTTGAATAATAAATCCATTTAGTCGGAGCCGGCTTAATGCCGACTATGTTCCCTCTGAGATTTATACCATAAGTATTAACATCAGAGAAATGTTTGGCCTGCTTATAAAATGGGCGTGGCAGGAAATAAACACGCATATCTCGATTTTGTATACAAAAGCCAACTATTGTGTAGTAAGCAATCTTCTGTCAACCTTTTAGCCGGCATTTCTGAAAAACCAACTTTAACATTTGCGTGGCTTTCCCTTAGGGCGCGCGCCTTCTACTCGGACATACCTGCCTCTGCCAACATCTGCCTGCTGTCAGCCGCATTAGAAGTTTTTCATTAACACCCCTTCTTAATATACAACATATACGAGAAGGAATATTCATGTTCACGATTATCACTTGATTCGATAGAGTCTGCAGCATTTATAGAGGGAAAAGATTAGCCAACAATGTTTGCCTTTTGTCTTTCGCAAACAGTTCATCTAGGCTATAACGTAAACAGGCCCGCGTACCGCGAATCGCCTTCAGATGTTATGGCGTATATAGAGATCTATACCATCTACTCCTATATGCTGGCACCGACACACATATGTCTAAATATTTATGTATACACTTCTAAATATATATATACTCGCATATATTTATGTATATACTAGCACTAAGTGTGTGTACATATAAATAAGTTTTGATTTTACTTACTTTTGACAATCAAATCGGCCGTGGTGGTTGCCTGGCCAGCCACATTACTGGCGGTGACGGCATAACGTCCCGCATCCGCATGCGTTACATCCTTGACACCGATGGTTACATGGTTGCTCTGGCTGTCAATGGACAAGCGTTCGCTTTCGGGCAGCTGATAGCCGTTCTTCTCCACCTTAATGCTGGGGGAGGGGAAGCCATCGTAGACGGCTTCCATGCTAACGTCAGTGCCTTGATCGACAATCTTGCCGGCCAGGGGTGTGGTGAAACGTGGAGCATAGGCTTTGCGAGTGCTAGAGGGTGAGCTGGGCACCGAATCGTTTGCTGGAGCTGCTACAGTGACAGGCTTGTGCTCGGACACTGCCTCCTTGTGCTCGGGGGCATCCACAACTTCGGGTGTTGCTGAACGCGTTTCCTCGGGTGTAGGCTCAACATTGACCGAAGAAGAGACCTGAGATTGGGTAGTGGTGGTGGTGACGGTCTTCTTCTCAATGGTTGCCGAAGCCGAGGCGGAGTTATCCTGGGTGAGACTTTGAGCCACGCTATCGTCGTCGGTCATGTCTTCGAGTTCGGAAGTGGAGAAACCCAAGAAGGCTACACAAGAGGCAATGCCAACATTGTTGGTAGCCCTGCATTCTACCTTACCTGCGGAGGCGGAAGTCATCTTCTTGACGGTCAAGGTGTAACGATCGCCCTGCGAGGAGGCTACCAAGTTGTCATTGCCCTCCTTAACTTCGTCGCCGTTGAAGTACCACTCGACCCACACTGAAGGCTTAGCCCTGATGACGGCTTCGAATTTGACGGTTTCACCGGTTTCGGCGGTTTGGTCGCTGAACATTTTCTCGAACTGCAGTTCTTCCTCTTCCTCCTCTTCTTCCTCGTCGACATCTTCCACCACCACTTCCTCAACTTGGACCTCTTCTTCTTCGACATTGTTGGAGTTAGAGACCGCTTCGGTGGTTTTAATTTCCTCCTTTTTGGTCTCCGACTCGGCCACAGAGGCTACCTCCGATTCAGTGGATGGTTCCACTTTGACGTCACAGCTGCTGGACGCTTCACCGGCCGAATTGATGGCCACCACTTTGTAGTTGCCAGCGTCCTCCTGGAAGGCTTCGTTGATGATTAGCGAACACTTGTCACCCTGAAACAGCAGCTTCATATCGGCCGATTCTTTGATGGGCTTTTCGTTGTGATACCAAATCACTTCGGGCTCCGGCTGGCCCACAATTACACAATCGAGACGCACTGGTTTACCCTCGACAATCGAGACATCTTTGAGCGACAACTGTACCGTTGGCTTAATCGGTTCCATATCCGATGCCATTTCCGAATCGGACGTCTCGTTTGGTAGACGTCCCTTAACAATCACGTTACACGAACTATATGCTTCACCTGCTAAATTTTTAGCTGTCAGTACATAGACTCCAGCGTCGTTTGGATAAGCTTGGGGTATTATAAGCGTTACGCGGCCGTACTCATACTGAAAATAGTTTGCCAAAAGAATATTAAAAACCAATGAGTAATGGTGAGTTTTGAGTGTGTTCAATTTTTGTTCGTTTCATTCGTATTTCAAAATTTTTCTTTCGAAAGTGTCCGAGTGTCGGTGTATAAGTCAGGGATGGTGAGGGTGAATGCGTGTAGATGTGTCCGTTTCTGTAGCTTTGCGAGTGTGTGTGTGTCAGTGTTGAGTATGGTGAGTGTGGTGAGTTTTCATGCATTTGTCTGATGAATCGTTCATATATATATATATCGATCGAATAGAAATGAGGTGGTTGGTGGTAAGTATAGAGAAGATGTTGCTCAGATATTATTGAATATATATTTGCTTATATTAATTTTTCTTTTTGTTTTTGATCTCTCGACCGCTTTTCCTCTCTTTTTTTGCTCTGGGAAATTGTTATTTTTCACTTTAGAATGATTATATGTAATTATTTGCTCAAAAGCATGAAGAGCAACAAATTGTTGTATTAGACTCGGGATATGAATGTATCCGGCGATGCGGATTTGTGGGGGTGAGATTTGGAATATATACATGTATATATATATACATCTGTATATTTATGTATCCATGAATGTCTACACTAGTATACAGGGTGTGCAAATTGTGAGGCAATCAATATGAACGAGTCACTAAACAAATTTTGTCTTCAATGAAATTTATGGGATATGTCATCGCTTACATTCGCCGATATATGTTCAGAAAATGAATATGTACATACAGAAGCTGGCCAGTTAATTATGACCGATGAGGCAGGATTTTATGTTTAAATACCCTGCACCGCACTATGGTAAAGGGTATTATGACTTTATGCTAACGTTTGTAGAACTTTAAAGAAGCACAATGTTTCTTAACCCAATTAATTATGTTCACCAGACCGTCTGGCCATCTATCGTTCTTAATATAACTTTGAACATTGTTCAGGATTGGGATTAGGACGAATCCTAATGAATAAGACATATATCGTTTCCTACTTTTCCAGTAAAACACAGTTTTTTGCAAAAAAAAAGGAAATTTATTTTTCAACATAATCTCATTTCAGCTCTATACACTTAGTCCAACGTTTCTCCAATGTATACCTTCCTAAAAGTTAGATTTGTCGAGGTCCATAAAATAGACATTTGTTTGATCAATAATTTTAATCGTTGGAGCTGAATCTCTTTCCATTGACCCATTTCTTTAGGTTTGCAATAGTCACTGGGGGCTAAATCCGGAGAATATGACGGCTGAGGTACCAATTCGTAACCCAATTCATGCAATTTTGCCATTGGGACTGCACACGTGTGCACCCGTGCATTAGCTTGATGAAATGGTAATCGCGGCACGCATCTTGCAGACAGCTTTCTTAAACCCCACTGATCATGTAAAAACGAAATCACACTGTCATATGCACTTTTACTCTTTGATCGGCCAACACCATAAAAACACCATATACTTAGTAGGGACATAAATACTGTTACAACATTGAACGCACCCATTTCAATAGTAGAACTGAACATATCCCGTTAATGTCATATGGGTTTTGAAAGCTAACCTTAATAGCGTTAGTCGGTAACGGGATTTTAAAATTGCTTCAACTTTCATCATGGAGTGGTCAGATAATGAGAACCGTATCGCTGTAATAGCGCTTTTCAAGTGTGAAATGAAAAAAGCGATATTTTCAAAACGCTCCGGCCACTAGGGATTAGGCGCATGTTCGTCTACCGATGCATACAACTGTTTAAGGAGACTGGAGATGTAAAACACCGCCGCCGTCGGGCCGCCCACGCTCTGTTCGAACACCTTTAAACCAAGAACGGTTTTAGAGGACAAGGTTTGTCACAAAAGATACCCCAACATGGGATCTCTTAAGACTGCTTTGGTTCAAGCTGTGGCCAATTTTCCAATGGACGAGGTTCGTGCAGCTATTGACGATTGGCCAGTGCGACTTAAGGCGGGTGTAGAGGCAAAAGACGGACATTTCGAATAAGTAGATTATTTTTGGATACAATATGCATCAATAAATATATTAAAAAATATTTGGTGCAAAAACATTCAGTACTTTTTATTTTACAGCATAAAACGTGTGTAACATTATTTATGTCCCTATTAAGTATATTTATTGAAGGTTATGAGCGACTAATTGACAACTCCGGTGAAAGTGTAACACACAGGGGTCCCTAGCAAGTTGAGGTACTACCAATCCACTAATTTAAATTAAGTGAAGTGCGTCCCTAAACCTAAAACTCTGTAGTTTTTACAAAAAATCGCTTAAGTCGTAAAATCAAATTTTTTAAGGGTAAGCCAAAATACATTGTTTCTTGCATGTTTGGAACAGTTGAACTAATTTAGTTATTGTTTTTTAATAAACATCTAAAACAAGATTTTACAAACAATACTTTTTTTCTTGAATTTGTAGTTTTAAGTAAAAAGCTACTTATATATATAAAAAATACAATTTTTTATGTAAAAAAATTTGAGCAAAATAAAAACGCATCGCCAGTGAAGATGTTTTTTGTGAAACTAAATTTTGTCCTGATGACTTATGTTGTTTTCACCAGCAAAAATAAATATGTAAAATAGAGGAAACGTTTTGTTTTTGAGCCGGATTATGGGCGATTGCCATAGCTCGCCAGACATCACTTTGGCATCGCCTGGCCTGATCAACGACGTCACCTGGCAACCCGTCATCTCACTAGGATCGGACTACCTTCCCATAATTCTCTCCATAAATAGACCACCCGATTTCATAACCTCTGAACGCCGTACGTTTCTCAATCAAAAAAAGGCTGATTGGGAGGCCTTCAGAGAAGCCACCAACCGCAGCTTTAATAATCTAGCTATTCCGTCGGCCGTTCGGGTAGCCGAGAAAAAGTTCCGGGCCATCATTAACGCAGCAGCCGCTCGCCATATCCCTGCTGGTCGAATACCCGAAGTACGACCAAACTTCCCAGCAGAGGCAGCGGGACTCGCAGACGATCGTGATGACATTCGTCGCTCCAACCCTACTGACCCTACAATTAGGGATCTCAACTCAGAGATCAGTAGGTTGGTCAACGAATATAAGCGGAACAAATGGCTAGACCACTTAAAGCAGTGCAACTTGAGTTCCGGAATTGGTAAGTTGTGGACAACGGTCAAATCACTTTCTAACCCTGTAAGGAAGGATGATCGGACAGCTGTCACGTTCGGTGATAGAACAGTGAACAGTAACCGGCTTTTTATTGAGCACCCAGAGACTGATAAGTGATAAGGCGAAAAGGAGAGTATTGCGTCGTATCCGCGCTCTCCGAGTCGAAGAGGCACCACCACAATTTACCGTTGGCGAAATTGCCCATGTCATCCGCAGCGCAAAGTCATCAAAGGCGCTGGGTCCGGACGGAATCTCAATGCTGATGTTAAAGCACTTGGATACCCCGGGAGTAGAGTACATGACCAAAGTGCTCAATCTGTCGCTAGCCACTCACGAAGTTCCCGATGCCTGGAAAACGGGCAGAGTGGTCCCGCTACTGAAGCCAGGCAAAGACGCAAGTAAAGGAGATTCGTACAGGCCGATCTCCTTGCTTTCTCCAGTAGCAAAGACGCTGGAAGCACTGCTCCTCCCCAGATGACGTCAACATCCCGACCACCAGCTACCCCAAAATCCTTGGGGTCACATTGGACAGCCTTTTTAGATCCTCTGCACATGCTACAGCTATCTGCGATAAACTGAAAAGTAGGAACAAGGTCCTCAAGTCACTTGCCAGCAGTACTTGGGGAGCCGACAAAGAAACCTTGTTGACCTCTTACAAAGCGATAGGTCGGTCTGTAGCAAACTACGCAGCACCTGTATGGTCGGCGAACGTGAGTACGACGCAGTGGAAGAAAACTCAGACATGCCAGAATGCCGCCCTTAGAACATCAACAGGGTGTCTTCTTATGTCTTCTGAGGATCATCTACATCAGGAGACGAAGGTCCTTACCGTGCGCAGACACAATTTCCTGTTGTCTAAGCAATACCTGCTAGGGTATTTTCGCAGCAGTCATCCTAACCACCATCTCTTGAACAGGATGCCTCCACCCAGGAATATCAGGTACGATCTTCATGATCTAGAGAGCGATGTCCAGCGGTATAAGAGAGAACCTTTAGATCATCGAAATTATCAGGCAGATTTGAACAACATTCACGACGATGATGTCGCAGCAGCAGTATCCAGCTACCGTGTGAATGTAGTGCTAGGGGAACATCCCCTGAAGATTTCACCTGAGGAGAAGGTACTACCTCGGCAGACGCGCATGGTTCTGGCGCAGCTGAGATCTGGATGGTGCAGCCGCCTCAATTCTTACTGGGCACGAATTGATGCTAACGTTCCGGACATCTGTCCCGAATGCCATCAGGGACCACATGATGTACTGCACCTCTTCAATTGTCCGGCCAAGCCCACTCATGGCGCGTTTCCTTCACCTGGATATCGAAGCAGATCCCCCATAGACGAACAAGACTTCAAAATAAATATATTGTTGTTACAACAACAACATTTAAAATAGAGATTTTAAACAATAACTAAATAAAAGAGGAAAAAGCTAACTGTTGGTACTGAGATGTTAAAAATATTACATAGGCTTTAGGAGTGTCTTCTGAATTTGTCGTTTCGCTTGTAACCTCTCAAAATATTTATCGAAGACCCTTTGAAGAATGTCTGTAAAATGGATAAGAAAAATTGTTTTCGCTACATTTTTTTAATGCTTTGAAGGTAAGGTTAAGTAAAAAACATTTTTCTCAAAATTCGTTCATAAGGAATCACATAAAGAGGCCAAACGAAGGACATTCAATACATAAAAATAAATTTAAAAAAAAATTTAAACACTTTTTTGTAGCAAAAAGTAAAATAATGGGCATTTTCAAAAATACATTATTCATACCCAGGCGATAAGCTTTCTAACAAATATTCGCGCGTTGAGAGATCATAGCTGCTTCCAAAGTTATGACAATTTAACATTTCAAAAACGAAAAATCAGCTTAAAATTCGGGGCTCAACAGGTTTCGTTTTGCAGAAAATTATACCTCATGCACACAGAAAACAGATTCGTTGCCCCTACCGAATGATTGAGGTTACATGAATCTCGAGTATTCCATGACTACAACCGAATGTTATTTGGTGCTCCGTCTTTTCCAATAAGTAAAACTGCAGTAACGGTGGAACAAACGAAGAGACAAAAACTGCTTAAACACTTTAAGTCCTCTAAAACAAAAGGGAAGGTAATGTCGAGGTAAAAGTGTAAAATATGATAGAAGATTGTTACTGAAAACCCTGGGGTTAAACGATTGGCTTAAGGGGGGAGTAATTATAAAATTATTATTTTATCGACCTACTTTATTTTTTAAACCGAAAAAAAATTAACATTTAACAAACAGTTTTGGTTATGATAACATTTTAGTTATCATCACTAATTATTGGTTGCTACAACAAATGCTTGTAAAACTATTTGTTGTGTCAACTAAATACCATTTGCGCGATTTATAAGTATGACCGATCAATAAATTGTGTCTACAATACGATAACCATATTTATCATTTTATGGTATGTCGAACAAAATATCGATTACGATTATAAATATTTGATGATTGCAACCGAAATTCTTTTTTCGCAACGGAATTTTTGTAGTTCCAACCGACTTCCAACTAATTTTTTCTTTGTGTGTATATGTAGTGATTTATTTAAAGTCTTACGTAAATCGAATGCGCATTAAAAATAGAACAATTTGGTGGCAAAATTGGAAAATCGATGAAAATGCACTTATGCGGTCGAACTAAATATCCATTACGATTATAAATATTTGGTGATTGCAAGCGAAATTCTTTTTTCGCAACGAATTTTTTCCAACACACTTCTAACTTGTTTGTGTATGTATTATTGATCGTCGTAAAAATCTAAGACGATCTATCCATGGCCTTCCGCTTGTCCGTCCGTTTGTATGTTAAGTACATACTTAATTTTAAATGGACGAAGTTGCATATGTTTACTCAAGTTAAAGCAAATTACACACAGACAACAGAATCGTTGACACAACCGATATTCCGAGTAATCCATCAGTATAACCGAATGTTAGTTGGCGCTTTTTTTTAGTTATTGCAACTAAAGTAACGGAGCTACATACGAAGTATCCGAACCTCCAAAAAAGAAAAATATAAAATTTGCGCCAGAGACAAAAAGCTGTATGCACTTAAAGTTCCCTAAAACATGCTGAAGGTTATGGCAAAATTGGATACAAAAATGGATTATCTTAAAGCCAATAATAATCGAATTATTTTATTTTAATAACATCATTTCAAACCAAAAATAAGAAAACATGTAAGCAGTGGTTATGATGAAATTTAAGTTGTTATCACCAATAATTGCTTACAACAATATGTTTTCACAACTATTGGTTGCCACAACTGTTTGTTGCCACAACCACTATTTAAACATATCGATCTATGTTTATACAGACCCCTTCCGACGGTCCCATAGAAATTACATTGTAATTGCGACCTCGCTCATGCTTAGCATAGTCCATAGACTATAACGATCCATATTATAAAGGGTGTCCCAAGAAGAACGCAATTTTTAAATCTGGCAACATTCGAAGTGTCATTGTTTGACATTTGAACAATTGTTATTGTTTGTTAGTAGAAGGTACGAGGTTAGTAAAAATGGAGCGCTACACGAATGAACAACGCATTCTCATTGTGAAATTGTTTTACCAAAATGGTGAAAGTTTTGCGGCTACAGTTCGCAAATTGCGATCAATTTGGGGTCACAATAATGCTCCAAAAGAGTCAACTGTAAAGAGATTAATGGATAAATTTGCCGAAGCTGGGTCTGATAGTGATGTAAAGACAACAACGCGCCATCGAACCTTTTTTTTTATGAAAATTAGGCAGGTCAAGCGCAAACAGTCAATGGTGTTTGGTATCGTGAAATGATAACCAGTTTTTTCTTGCCTAGAATTGAAGAAATGAATGTGGAGGGCATGTGGTTCCAACAAGACGGCGCCACATGTCATACAGCCAGAGAAACAATTCAATTGCTGCATCAGTCATTTCCCGGTCGTGTTATTTCGCGTTTTGGAGATCAGAATTGGCCGTCTAGATCGTGCGATTTAACACCATTAGATTTTTTTCTTTGGGGTTTTTTGAAGTCGATGGTTTACGCGAATAAGCCGACGACGACTCAAGCCTTAAAAGACGAAATTGGACGCTGCATTAATGAAATACCGCAGCATTCATGCAAAACGGTCATTGAAAATTTCATTAAAAGATCGCGTGCATGCCAGCAAAGCCGTGGCGGCCATCTGCACGATAAATTGTTCCATACATAACCTCATTCTGTCTACTTTACGATATAATAAAGTTTCACGATTTTTTCTTAAATATCTGTGATTTCTTAAATAGCTCCCACATAATGGTCATTTACATCCAATCTTGCTCACATTTAGTACGGCAATGAAAAGAATCTTTCGAAATAGTAAGCTAAAACGATAAAATTCTTAAACTCATTAAGCGGGATCTGCTAATGAACTTTATCGAGAAGCTTAGAGATAAATTTCTTGTCCATAAAATCGGCATTTAGGAGCAACATGGGCAACATGCCGCTGAAAATTTGGATTTGAACCTTGGTTTATATCTGTCTGAAAGTCATGTGCCCTAATCATTAAACCACAGCGGTCCATATTTTGTACAAAAGCAGTCAGAAATAATTGGCAGTTTAATGAACGCAACCAAAGAAGAATTTTTGGAATCTGTCATAATGTAATGACCAGGGGCTGTAGGTATCTAAACGGATATCGGATAAAATGTGGTTAGTATTCAACATAGTATTTATGTTTAATTTGGAAAACATTTTCGCTTATTCGTTCGTACTGTTTGAAAAATTCCGATTTTCTTTAGAATTCTTAGTTGTTTTTTTTTGTTCGGAAAACCACTGCATTTATTTATATAAAACAAAGTAATATATTTTATACTCGTATGAAATGGAACAAGTGTATCCGGCTGTATGGCTTTTTTTTTAAATAGAAGTGAGATTTGTTAGAATATACATATGTACGTATATTTGTACAGATAAGTACAGACAGTCGTCTATACTATAGAAATTTAGTCGTAAAAGCGAACACCATCCATCCAAATTAAATACAATTTGTTCAAAATTATAAACAAGAACAAGAATGAGAAGGAGAAGAGCAAGTCTGCAACAAAGTATGAATTGCATGCAAATTTTTACTGCATTCCAGACTGACAGATACGAATGGATGTATAAGTATACCGTAAACCGCATTAAGATTAATCAAAATTCGGATTATGAAAATCGATTGTTAAATATTATTTATATGAAGCGTGACGCTCTGTCCAAATGTCGTTGACCGAGTCAAATAGTTGTTGTTCGAAGGTGTGGATAAAACAAAAAAATATACAATGAGCCGATCAGGTGTTGACGAGGCGTTAAGACAAATACTTATTATTTTAGTTTTTTATTTTGCAAAATGTTGGCTCTCTATATCTGCCCGATTAGTTGGGGGTGGGGCATGAGGCAGTAGACATTTAAAAATGAAAAAGACCTTTGTGGACTCCAACCGGACTGATGAAAATATCCCAAAGTTTGTTTAACCTGGCTGCTATCAAAGTTTTGGGTTTAAAGAAAAACGACCAATTTGTATCTCAATACACGCAGAGAAAAAACATGGTTACTATATGGTCACGGCAACAACATGTTCTCCGCAATAAAAGTATGTTCGTCGCAACCATACCATTGTTAACTGCATTTAGTTTTGACAATAGTATAATTGCTGCAATATTAATATTGTTGAAATGTAACAATAGTATTATTGCCAAATTTAAAAATTAAAATATGGTTATAGCAACAATATAAATATGGTTGGTGCGACAAAAGTATTGTGTTTTGCGTTTAAGAATGATATGATTACGGTTGTTAACAACGATATGAATGCGGTAATCATACTGTATGATTGTAATTTTTCTTCATTTGAATACATATGCTTTTTAGAACAAATGTTATTGGTACGGATAAAATGCAATAAAAATAATTTTTTATCTAAATAAAATTTTTTTAAACAAGCTGCTTTGGCTTTGTTTAACTGAAATATTTTTAATAAAAACGCTTACGTTAATTTAAACTTACTTTTTGTTCTACTGTGAAATAAATAACTCCTATTATTTTGAATTTAATGTATTTTTGAATAATTTTCATAATTCAAATCTATTGTTGACATAATACAATATAAATAATATTGGGGATCAAATCTATTGTCGACAACTTAAAGAAATTCTAATAAATTATATTGGGGATCATAGTATAATTGTGTGCGATCATACTATGGTTGTAGGGATCATAACATGGTGGCGTGTGAATCATACTATGGCTGTGAGGATCATACTATGGTTGTAGGTGAACATACTACGGTTGTAAGGATCATACTATGGTTGTGGAGATTATAGTATGGTTGAGTGTGAATCATACTATGGTTGTGGGGATCAAAGTATGGTTATGTGTGAATCATACTATTGTTGTGAGGATCATAGTATGGTTGTATTTGAATCATACTATTGTTGTAAGGATCATAATATTGTTGTACCACAACCATATACCCAACAACAGTATTATCCCCTTCGAATATTGTCACCACAACCATACTTTTTTCTGCGTGTATCTGCCCGATTAGTTGGACATGAGGCAGTAGACCTTTCAAGATGGCATTTTGACAATAAAAATGAAAAAGACCTTTGTGGACTCCAATCGGACTGATGAAAATATACCATAGTTTGTTTAACCTGGCTGCTTTCAAAGTTTTGGGTTTAAAAAAAACAACGAACAATTTATATGTCGATACAGGCAGAGAAAAAACACGGTTACTATATGGTCACGGCAACAATAACATGTTCTCTACAATAAAAACATGTTCGTCGCAACCGAAGTATTGTTTTCTGAATTTTATTTTGACAACAATATGGTTGCGGGAATAATAATATTGTTGAAATGTCACAATACTATTATTACTAAATTTAGAAGTGAAAATATGGTTGTAGCAACCATGTTAATGTTGTTGGTGCGACAAAAGTATTGTTGTTAAACATTTACGTCAACAATTATATGATTACGGCAATCATACTGTATGGTTGAGACAATGAACAAAGCATAACAGGTTTTTTTTGGTATACCATAATAAAACACACACACGATACAATGCATGGTTGTTGTTCTTCATAAAAACAACAACAATTGGAACGATTTTTATTGCGTTAACTTTGTTCGGTGAAATACTCTATTGCAGACTGGTTCTCGTTTATTTAAAATCTGCCTATTAAGCCATTCTTCATTGATTAATTACGTTCATCACTTGGGGTCTACAGATGGTAAAGAAGCATTCATCCCGTGAAGTCACCTCTGCTTGCAACTTAAAGCCATTTCGACTGCCTTTTGAACACATATATTTGTGTTCCTTAAATAAAATGTTCAATAGAAACATTGTCTTAAATCTGGCTAGGAACTAATTTTAACAAAATGCTTAATAAGAATCTCTAATGTTGAATAATAACAAAACACAATCCTTAAAAATATATTTGGGGATCATAGTATGGTTGAGTGGAGTCATATTATGGTTGTAGGGATGATAATATGGTTGCGTGTGAATCATACTATGGTTGTGAGGATCATACTATGGTTGTAAGGATCATATTATGGTTGTATGTAAAAGATAATATTGTTGTGAGGACCATAATATGGCTTTGGGGATAATAGTAAGGTTGAGTGTGACTCATAATATAGTTGTGGGACTCATAGTATGGTTGTGTGTAAATCATACTATTGTTGTGCCACAACCATATACCCAACAATAGTATGATCCTCTTCGAATATTGTCACCACAATCATACTTTTTTTCTGCGTGTAGGCTCCCCCGCTTAAGGACTCTCGGAATACATTGTGGACATAACGGGTGATCAATCTAGAGGTATTTTTTCAATAGGATTTTTTCACAGATTACACTTGAGTTGTGTTAAACATTATTTTTTTTTGTATATGTCATCATGAAAAGACTTGCATCGTAAAAGACACGGGTTTTGATCATTTCGCCATACCGGTCGAAATGCTTGAACTAGTCATCCAAAATTGGACCCCCAGATCATTTGAAGGAAACTATATTCAAAAATAAATGTCATAAAATGTCCTTTTGAATGAACAATAAAAATTCCACACTTGAGTTGCATTTTTATATTTTTTTTTCGAAAACAAAATACCTTTAGATTGCTCACCCAATATTAAGGCAAATAACAATGAACTCTAAATATAATGTAAGGGATATGATAAACTCTTAATCAAGAAAAAAGAATATAGACATTGATGGCAACAATTTACCTATCTCATTTGACGAGGTTTCACAACTTCCAAGCATTCCAGTAAACTTGTTCATATTGACTATCAAAGAAAAATGGGATCATACTTCACTTAGGCACGTGAAATACAATCAAATAGATAACATCAAAGAAAAGACTACAAAAATATGTAAATCCATGAATTATTTTGGAGGGTTTTTCCCGAGATATTAACCCACTCCGATTTATATAACAAGGAAAGGCATCAACTATCATTAAACACGAGCAACACATTGAACGAATTTTACAGCAAGACCAAATCTAGGATCGAAAAAGAGGACAAATATAACGAAGGACAAATATAAAGTAATGGTGACCAATCCAATCAATAAAAACACTAAATTCTTTGGTAAAGGGTATAAAAACTATTTCTTATGTTCTTACGGCTGTTATATCAAGATAAATTTTCCTTAATTTATAAATGCTTTGCACAAGCTTAGATTAGAGAATTATTTTCAGACCACTGTGCAGCACTTGAGACCCCGAAAGAAATGACCGAGTTCGATCATCAGCCACACTGTTGACTGCAGAGGAGCAGAGTTCCTTAATATGATAGTCGATGACGTCAACATCCCGACTAACAACTACCCACAAATCATATGAATGAATAATATAGTGTTCCATTATTAAATGGCAAAGTTTAGCCTTTCCAATGAAACAGAAATTTAAAAAATTTATCAGCATTTTATTTTTCCAGTCGATTCAAATTAAAACTCATTCATCATATAGAATATAAGTATGACTTATCATAATTAGGTAACATTCAACATTAAGCAACACTAAACCTCGGTTGACAGGACTTTTAAGTAATTCATCTCCTTGTTTTAAGTTTACCAGCAATCAAGATGATAACATTCCGCTAAACGAGTTCAAATGTTCTTAACCAGGTTTATTTTTTATTATAGTAACACACACTATCTTTAGATATACTGCATATATTGGAAATTGGTCCACCTACATATTTAGGATCCCCATTCCACATTTGCCGGTACAATGTACCGTGTACCGCTCATAAAAATTAAATTCTAAACAAATCTTTTTCACCCAAAAAAATTAGGATGATTTTTGTTCTGTTTTCTCTTTGAATGCAAAACAGTGCGAGTGCAATGCAAAAAAAAGTGTAATCTGCATAGACAGACAATCTTTTGATTTTTTTTTTATTTTGTATTTCGTTCAGTTTTGAATGTTTACATTCAGCTAACATTCTGAATTATGAACAAGATGAAAACATTAGCCAAACATCGGTAGCCAGCGCATGAACGAGAAAATAAAGAGGGGCAACAAAAAAACCACTTTGCAAACAGTGGTGAAAAGATGGCCAAAAATTTAAACAAACTGGCACACACACACACGCATGCATG
Organism: Hydrotaea diabolus; assembly: GCA_963513945.1. NCBI lineage: Eukaryota > Metazoa > Arthropoda > Insecta > Diptera > Muscidae > Hydrotaea > Hydrotaea diabolus. The sequence goes on from OY740719.1 coordinate 131,055,635, forward strand.
AGGGAAAGATGAAAAATAAAATTTGAAAAGCAACAGCGTAAGATGAAAACACACCACCCAACCACCCACGAATATTGTTTTGATACTCTCGGACAGCCGCCAGGCTCGTTAAAAAACACTCACAGACATACACACGCGTACGAGTATATGTATGTATGTATGACCATACATACATATACAGCTTTATGTACAAGGTATGTATGTCTGCACGGATAAGTCTGTCCGTCATGAAAGTACAGCGTCAACTTTATGCCACAATTAAGTCGAAAAAGGCACACGAATATTTTATGGCCAATCCGATTGTTTTTGTTGCTGTCGGCAAAGCTATTGCCCGACCGACCGACCGTTCGACCCATCAGCGCCATTACTGCTGACAGCAGGCGGTCAGCCGGGCAACAATAACATCATCACATCTCTCGGGCGATCATTGAAAGATCGTTATTTTCTTTTTCGGGCATTTTAGTTGTTTTTTCGTTTGGTTTTCTTTTCTTTCATTTTTCTTGCTGCTGCTGTTGTTGTTGTGGTTTATTTTGTTCAATCTATTCGCTGTGAAAATAAACTGCAATTAATGAAATTAAGTTGAATTAACTTGACACAAATATTACACGACATCATCCATTTGCAGCAGCACTTGTTGGCATTCTGATTGGATCAAATCCGATCTGATCTGCGCTGGCATCCTCTCAACCACTTATGATGGACGGACGGACGGACGGACAGAATGGCACAGTAGTTGCCAAAGAAAAAATACCTTAATAAAGAGTGACAACCGCTATTAAGAGCACAATTCTCTCAAGGAAAATTGCTAGCGCCCCCTATACGAGTTCGTTTTGAACGCTCCTATAAAGAACAGATTTAAAATTTCCCCAAGTCCTACCATTTGTAAGAACATCGCGTCTAAAAAGTGGAAAATACTTTATTTTAATGAAATTTCTTGATAAAATCCATATTTCATTGGTTTGCGATTAAAATGGGAAAACTGTAAATTATCTCATCACTAGACCATTTAAATAGACCGGATTTTTTTTTGGGGCCATGGGTGAAAAAATAGACCATGTTTCGCTTCGTAGAGAAATTTACTCTTGTTTGAGTAGCAATATGTTCATATTTACAGGAGGATGTAACCTCCACCGAAGTGTATAGCTGCTGCCCCGAATTCCCCCGATCTGTCATTCCTTTTGCAACACCAAAAACAAATTTTGGTCTTAGACCCTATCATAATACATTAAAATTTAATGTTCGGTGTTCGAGCGCCTACAACTCGAGAACTGCTTGACCGATAAACACCAAACTAGGACCATATGTTCCCTAAGCCTGTCGTAAAGTTGCTCTTCAGTTTAGACGCGATAGGTGGCGATGTCGCCTAAAAATTAGGATTTTTGTATTTATGGTACGATTTAATTAAAAATCAAAAAAAAATCTCTTTATGAACGATAAGTTCGCTGACGAAATTTGGACTTGCTCAGTGGCAGCGGGCTTATGAGAAACTATATGAGTTTCAGAGTTAAGGTAAACATATGTGTCAAGACACAATAGTCAGCAGAATGTTTGCGTGAAGTAAAACTTTAAGAAATAAAATATACGAGTAAAACTCGTAAAATTTTTGAAATCCAAATGATGGGCTCAATATAGAAATTGAAAACATATTATTTTTAACGAACAGGAAGAAAAATAGAAATGGGAATAAAGAGGGGTAAAAAAGGGACAAAAAAAGTAAGAAAAACAATATTAAATCAGCAAATGGTAAAGAAAACAGAAATGAATATTAAAAGGGGCCGAAATGGGCGAATTATCAAAATGTGAGAAAAAAAAACTACTGAATAAACGGATGGACATGGAAAATAGAAACAAGGATTAACAGGTGCAAAAAGGGTAAAATATCAAAAAGTAAAAGTAACAATATAAAATTTACAAGATGGTATGGACAATTTAAATGAATACAAAAGGGATCAAAAAAGATCCAAAACGGGAGAAATATCAAAATTTAAGAAAGACCATATTTAGCCAACATGGAGGTATATAAAATATAAATGGAGATAAAAGAAGATTTAAATAAGAAAAATCATAAAAAATCATATACAATGAAAAAAAACCATGTTTAATGAACACGATGGCATAGAAAATCAAAATGGATAGAAATAGATATATAAACACCAGGATGACTATAACGCGTGATTCATTTCGAGGTTCCCTACTTTTTTAAAGAAAAAAAACACAGAAAATTCGAATTGAATGGGTAATGTTTATTATCAAAGGCCGCGTAAACTTTAGACTTTACATATCCCCACAGGAACGGTGTGATATCACACGATCTTGGTGGCCAATCGACCGGCCAAAAACGTGAAGTTACTGCTCACCAAAGTATTCTCTCAATAAATCCATTGATTGATGCGATGGGTGGGAAGTGGGGCCGTCTGGTTGAAACCATATGTCGCCGAGATCACGAGCTTCATTTCAGGCATCAAATAGTCGGTTATCATGGCACGACGGTTAAGAATTTTTGAAGAACTATGGACCGATGATTCCACCGGCGCACAAACCACACCAAATCGTTGTTTTTTTCTGGAAAAAGTGGCAGCTCTTGAACCTCTTCTGGTTGCTCTTCGTCCCAAATGCGGCAATTTTGCTTGTTTACATACCCATTGAGCAAGAAATGGGCCTCATCGCTTATCAAAATTTGGCTCGAAAGCGTCGGATCTTCTTGGAACTTCAAAAGCCCATAGAGCGAATGGAATGGATGTCCCATGGGAACGTCGGGCGGCTTCAGTTCTTGCACTAGCTGTATTTTGTACGCTTTCAATTTAAGATCTCGACGTAAAATGCACCAAGTCGTTCCAAACGTCAGTCCGAGTTGCTGCCAACGGAGCCGAATCGACTCTCCACGGTATTGGTGTACACTCTCAGCTAGGGCCGCTACATTTGCTTCACTGCGTGCTGGACGTGATCTATTCGATCGAATATTATCCAATAATGAATGCTGGGTCTCAAGATGGGTGATGGTGTTGCGAATAGTACGCTCAGTAGGTCGATTATGTTGACCATAGTTGAACGAAGTACACGAAACACATTCCCCACAGAACGTGAATTTTCGTACTAAAGTTGAACGATTTATAAACGTTGTTCAGGCGTTGTTCAGATGATAAAATGCCAAACAATAATAAACAAAAATAACATGGCAGCATGACACGACTCACACATGATCTGTTAAAAAAGGCTATTGAAAAAAGTATCTCTAATTATACACGCAGAAAAAAGTATGGTTGTGGTCACAATATTCGAAGAGGATAATGCTATGGTTGGGTATATGATTGTGCTACAACAATATTATGATCTTCACAAAAATAGTATGATTTAAATAAACCATACTATGATCATCACAACAATAGTATGATTCACACATAACCATACTATGATCCCCACAACCATAGTATGATTCACACTCAACCATACTATGATCTCCACAACCATAGTATGATCCTCACAACCATAGTATGTTTCATATACAACCATAGTATGTTTCATATACAACCATAGTATGATCCTCACAACCATTGTATGATTCACACGCAACCATGTTATGATCCTTACAACCATAGTATGATCACACACAATTATACTATGATCCCCAATATAATTTATTAGAATTTGTTTAAATTGTCGACAAAGATTTGATCCCCAATATTATTTATTATAATTGGTTTAAGTTGTCAACATTTGAATTATGAAAATTATTCAAAAATACATTAAACTCTAAACAATAGGAGTGATTTATATCAAAGTAGAAAAAATAAGTTTAAATAAACGTAAGCGTTTTTATTACAAATATTTCAGTTAAACAAAGCCAAAGCAGCTTTTTTTTAAAAAAAATTAGTTTCGATAAAAAAGTACTATTAGATCCTTACGAATAACATTTGTTCTAAAAAGCATATTTAAATGAAGAAAAATTACAATCATACAGTATGATTGCCGTAACCATATTATTATTAACATACAACGCCAAACACAATACTTTTGTCGCACCAACCATTTTTATATTGTTGATATAACCATATTTTCATTTTTAAATTTGGCAATAATTCTATTGTTACATTTTAACAATATTAATATTGCAGCAATTATACTTTTGTCAAAACTAAATTCAGTTAACAATGCTATGGTTGCGACGAACATACTTTTATTGCCGTGACCATGTAGTAACCATGTTTTTTCTCTGCGTGTACTTGCATCACCCATTACATAGAAATAAGGACAATAAAAGTCAAAGGGGTGAAATATCAAAATGGGAGAAGAAAACTACTGTATAAACGGATGGCACAGCAAATAGAGATGAGTATAAAAAGGGCCATAAGACATATAGGCATTCTAAGATATTAATGCCTGATATTCTCAGACATAATCGATGTGTACTCAACACCAAAATCGTGCGATTTGAACTAATGTGAAATTTTTTAAAGTCTTAGGACATAATAACATATTACGGGCCATCCAACGAATATAACCAGTTATATGGGGTATATTTACTGAATATTTAAGCTCTGCGATTCGACACTGAAGATTGATTGATCAAAAGTCGGCTCGACCGTGCGAAGTCGTGGTAAATGTTTGAAATATATCATATTCCATTTCAAAATCGAATTGCCTTATATAGAAACCCGATTTGGTTAGATTATGAAACAAGATCGCCGACATTCCGATATTCTGAGCAACTCTCAAACCTCTTGGAAAAAATTCTAAAATTTCCAGTCGTAATTTTCTGTAAACTCTACGCCGCAGGGTTTGTTCAACTTACTTTTGCCCACATATCTGCTACTGTGCATGTCAAATCAATTTCGATTAAAATTGCTTTGTCCTTGATACTCGTAAGTACTACCACATTTCTTCAATTCGGAACCACTGTAGAATGGGCATACAGAAAAAAAAACTTGAACGAACTAATGAAACATTCTGTTCAGAAGCAGAAAATGTTCATAAAAACTAGGCGACTGATGAGCACAGTGTTCACGAATGGACGGACGGACATAAAGAAAGGCGGGCGTACATGAAAAAAGTCAAACTGATGGTGCTTTCCATGGCTGTGGCGGCATGGTGTTACAATACAAAACGGCCACTGTTGCCCAGTACTTAAGGAGGCCAATTTTGTTGTGATAAATGAGTTTCAAGTTGGCGACATACACTGTACGAATGCTGGCGTATTTAAAGCCAAATACATGCGACATTCTTAAGCACACACACAACAGTTAACACTTACACATACATGCACACACTGGGAAAATGGTTCAAAATCATTTTTGTTTTTTCGTTTTCTTTTGGATTTTAAATTTTTAATTTTGATTTCAATTTGTGGTGGGCTAGCAGTTGGTTGTTTTTTCTTTTAAATAAATATTTTTAAATATTTTTTATAATTTATTTATTTGTTCAACATGCGTTTTTATTGCTGTTGGTGTTGTTGTGTGCGCTGTTGCTGTTGTTTTTTCCTTGGACATGTCGTGGGGTTTTATCGAAAGAAATCTTCTTTGCGAGCTTTCCATAGACGAACGAGTACACGCTCGTATACAGCATTTTGCTAGTCAAAATTTCCATTTGTTTTGAAATTAATGATGATGTTTTTGTTGGAATTGACGTCAAATTTGTTTTGATGTGTTGTTGGAACCGTTTTTCACATTCTGTTAGATCATCACCATCACGATCTCGATCATCACTGGCGGCGCTGTAAGGGGAGTCAGTCTTTTATTGTGTCTTCCAGAGGAATGCGCCGTAAATAGCATTGGTCGTAAAAGAAAAAATCTGTTTGAATTTTCAAATCTCAACTGTCAACAAAGACAGTTATAGGCGGTAAAAGACGAAATAGTATTTTTTTTGGCTATAATTCAGACTTTTTTTTTGGTAATTTCGTAGGATGGAATGTTGGGATTTGCCAACAATTCAAAACAGGAACTTTAGATGCACTAAACATTTTTGGTCTGTCTGCTATGTCCCAAACAAATCGTTGCAGCATTTGTTAAAAAAATGTAATTGAAAATGAAATGTCTATTTTTTTTTTAAATTATGACTGTCTGTAATTTCTCCATTTGTTCTTGTCATTAAAGAAAAGACAGACGGACAAATGGCTAAGTCGAAAGGCTGACAAAAAATTATAAAAAATCATAGAGGTGGATAGAAAACAAAAGTCCTCTAATTGACTTACATTTTTAAAGATAGCGATTTAAACATGTTTTTTGCAGTTGATGCAGCAAAGAAGAATTTTGTATTTTTTTAAAAAAAAAAAAAAACTAATTAAAAGACAACAAAATTACCGCTAAGATAAGAAATAGAATTGATTATTATTTTAGATGTCCAAGGATAATTGGTCAAAATAACCAACCATTGAGTTGCTTAAAGCTTTCATATAAGTTCATCTACCATAGATTTAAGAAGCCATAGTAATCTTTAGAGATTCTTTTTTCCAACATCATCGACTTCTGACCAGAAAATATCCAAAATATCCCCGATATCTTTAAGCTATTTAAATTCTTGGTTAAAAAGCATATCTTAACAGGCGTAAAACCGAATCAAGTGGTGTCCCTAAATCAAGTGTTGCCTCCTATTCACGATTCGTAATGGTTCATATTGTAAATGAGATCAAAAGAGGGTAAATAATGCTGGAGTACGTGGGATGCTATATGTGACGCGCAAAATAGAAAGGGACCTAAGGGTAAAAACCAGATTTGTTCAGGAGAGCCATTTTGAAGATTTAAATACGTGTATCTTTGGTGTACCATCACTTTCAGAAAACGCGCATATCTCTGGGAGAGAACACTTTTGGGGCATGGGATCGGTCTCAAAAAAAAAGTAAAAACTGATTTTTTTACCCTTAGGTCCCTTTCTCTATGCGCTGTCACATATATATTTCTGGCCGTATAATGAAAATGCGAATATTTATAATCAAATATGGGTAAATAATGTTGGCGTAAGAGGGCTGCTGTATATATTATTGGCCTTATAATAAAATTGCGAATATTTACCATCCAATTTGGTTTTAATGTTTTTCAAAGTATTCTCCAGCATGATTTATACACTTTTGCATGCGCTCAAACCAATTGTCGAAGCACTTTTTTCACTCCGATTGAGCCACCTCCAAAACATGGTTTTTGAACGCTTCTACAGCTTCTTCTGGCAACAAAAGTCGTCGACCACGCATTTTTTCTTGATATAAGGGAATAAAAAAAAGTCATTGGGTGCCAAGTACGGCGGATGACCCATCAATTCGACTTTTTTTGGCCGGTCAAAAAGGAGCTGGTTTGAGCCGATGTGTGAGAGTTCGCATTGTCATGGTGCACAATGATTCATCTTCTCTTGTCCGTTTTTCGAATTTCTCTGAAGACTTTAGGCAAACAAATTGTGGTGTAGCACTCAGAATTGACCGTCCTACGTTGCTCAAGCGGAACAGTCGCCACTTAATCAGTTTTGCCGAAGAAACAGGCGACCATTTGCTTCGAAGTGTTTCTTCCACGAACAACTTTCATTGGATTTGGCTCGTCTTCGAAGACCCAGACTGTTTTGTTTCGTGCTCGTACGTAAAGATCCATGATTCGTCACCTGTGACGATCTTATAAACGTCTTTTGACGAAGCGCGATCGAATTTTTTCAAAATTTCTTTGCGCCAATCGACACGAGCCTTTTTTAAGCGATTGTCAAATTGTGCGGGATCCAACGCGAACAAACCTTTTTTATGGCCGGGTGTTCATGCAATATCGAATGTATTCTAGTGGAAGAAATGCCCAAGGAAGCCTCTACCTCACGCTATGTCCATGACGATCTTGCACTATCAGTTCACGCACAGCATCAATGTTCTCTGGCACAACGGCCGTTTTTGGACGACCTTCGTCTTTGAGCGAGCGTCGGCCACATTTGAATTCATTAAACCAGTTTTTCTCAGTGCTATAGGACGGTACTTCATTGCCATACAAAGATGTAAGTTCATCGATGCACTCTTGTCGAAAGTTGTGAAAAATGATCGCACAAAAATGTTCACGAGTTAATTCCACTCTTTTGCCCAATTGATTTTTTCCAGTCACTGTAAACAACACAAATGATGGTCGTACGTCAAAACGTTCTGAGTACGTTTATGCTAAGAAATGTCAAACTTTCCAATGAAAATGTCAGATGGCGCCAGGCCAGAAATATATATATATCAACCCTCGTACTGGTTAGCCAATACATCCTTAATGGAAGACGGAATACAATTCTAAAATCAGTGAGTTATGCAGAATATAATTCTAGCTTACTGTGAGGAGCGTGTTCCCATAGTGGACGAGTGGGGTTACCTGATTTCCTTCATCTCATTTCACAAGTTCCCCTGCAAGATTAAAACACATCTCGAATAATCCTATTCATCTTCTATGTGTGATGATAGACATAAGGCAAATACAAGGTGTATACATTGATGCTACCAGCCAGAGTATGCCAGGCTCAAACTGGAAGTAGTCATGTGCTACAAGGTCGGACCAGAAACTCAAATCTGGTACTGCGGAAGGTCAGGAGCTTTTAGAACTGTTGTTCTATCCGGCCCTGTTAGGAAACGGCCCTTCAGGGAGTTTCGCGGTGGCTGTGGTTTAAACTTAAATCGCAGGTAAAGTGAATGCTTGGCGTGGAGTTGCGCATTGGGTGCTACGAGCCAAAGATTACCAGAGGTTTTCGATAGACCTTAACCCCTTACGAAGAAGCCCGCACAGTGGAAACTGAAATTGACTAGTCTGCAAGGATTTGAAGTTTTAGCAATAACGACTACTTTTTTGCTTAATAACTTTTCCCCTTAATCAAACAAGCCAATTATATCGTGTACAGCGTTCTGAGTGAGAATGTGTTCCCCGTTTATTCCTTAATGTAATGCTAATGGAAATACGTACAAACATGTTTTGTCATTCTGCTTGAATAAAAATAAACTTCAAAGTTGGTGTGAAGTAAATAATAGTTCCCATTGTTATTGTTTAAATTCTTTAAAAATAAACAAATTCTTAAAATAGTAAAATGGTAATTAGCACACTTTAAACTCTTATAATAAATAAATATATTTGCGCCACTTTTAAATACTTCTCTACGTGTATGTACAGTACTGTGTACACCATTATTAACCACCCAGACGTATGAGCGATATACGCATGTTCAATTAATATTAATCATACGCACTCGGCAAATTAATTGAAAGGCTGCTTGCTGGGATTATATATATAAGTTAGTATATGGCATATGCGGAACAGTACTAGAAACATTTTATAATTGTACTGATTTTATTTATACGGTCCGAAATGTGAATCAAATGGAACTAAAGCTAAGCGTGGTTATGCTGAAAATATCAGTACGACAGCTAATGTAACTTTAATTTAAATTTATCCATTGATGTTTTTGCATAATAAGGTTCGGGAACCATCTATATTTCCTCACATTAAGTTTTAAATAAATTAAATTAATTATTACCCCTTTGTCATGTTGCCAGTTGAAGTCCGAAAGCCGCTTACCAATACCTGATAGAACTTTTTTTTCTATTATCAGCAATATCTTTAGAATTGAATAAGGTTTGCATATATGTGACGCGCAAAATAGAAAAAAACAGCTTTGTTCAGGATAGCCATTTTAAAGATTTAACTACGTGTATCTTTGGTGTACCATCACTTTCATAAAACGCGCATATCTCTGGATGGAAACACTTTTGGGCATGGGATCGGTCTCATTCGATGCTCAGATGTTGTTCACATCAAAAAAAAAGTGTAAATTGATTTTTTTTTACCCTTAGGTGCCTTTCTCTATGCGCTGTCACATATGCATACTGGAGTACTCCAAAAAGAATTAAAGTATAGCTTCGAAAAATAAAAACTGATATATCTTAAACTTACTTCCATAACATTTCGGCTCTAGTTGGCTACATTAGTAAGATGGATCAGTTTAAGAATACCACTACAATTCTAATTTTTCTTCACTAACGCACTAAATTTTAATAGGGCAACTGGTTTTGAACCGATCCATATAACTTTTATTGTCTGTAATCCGAACCGCAAACCAATAAAACCAATTAAAAATAAGGTCATTCAGAGCCAAAAACTGCGAAAAAATACTGGTGCGGTTCAAAAAAATTAATCGCAACATCGAACGCTTGTTTTCAAAATAAGCATCTGGGTGCATGTTTATTATTACAAAGGGTGGTCCCACCATAATGCACGATGTGAAATGTGAAAACACCTGTACATGCTTACCCAGTTCGTTCTGCGGAAAAAATGAATCTTGTTCGCGATAGCGTCGCAAAAGAGCCGTCAACCTCGACTCGTGAATGGTGTTGGCTATCGCGAGATGATTAACGGTCTTCTTGTGTCCAGAAATTGGGGATATGGACCTGGACGATATGTGGTTCCAACAGGATGGTGCCACTTGTCACATAGCAAACGAAACAATGAATTTTTTGCGCCAAAAATTCAATGGTCGTGTTATCTCCCGTCGTGGCGATGTTAATTGGCCGCCGCGATCATGTAATTTGACACCGTTGGACTTCTTTCTTTGGGGATATTTAAAAGAAAAGTGTACGTCAATAAGCCAAGAATATAATTCGGCACATTAACGACATTAAACCTCCCTTATGTCTCAGAGTCGTTAAAAATTTGGACCATCGGGTAGAGGTATGTCACCGAAGCTCTGGCGAGCATTTGGTCGATATTTTGTTTCATATATCATAATTTAGTAGAATTTAATAATCATTTAATAATTACTTTAATAATTTAGTAGAATTTAAAATAAAGGCCGAATACAAAAATTAAAAATTACTGCGTAGTAAAGATAATTCTCTTAAAGTTCTTGATTTATTTAAATTTAAAAAAAAAGTTAAAAAAAAGTAAAAATAAATATTGAAATTTGTAAAAAAAATTGTATATCCCCATAAATAATATTGAGAAGCCAGCTGGAATTTGCTGACTTTTTCTAGAAATTTGAAACGAAAAAAATAATTCTGAAATATTTTCAATTAAAAATAAAAATTTTCTATAGAAACTAAAAATTTCCTATTACCAATTTGATATTCTCAACATCAAATGTGAATAAGGAATTTCCAGGGAGAAAATTGTCACAATCTAGTTAATTTTCAAATAACAATAGAAATTTTCAATTACCCAATCTCAACAGCTCTACCATTTCTTACCCAATCTCAACAAACCATTACTTGTTTTGCTCGAAAAAGTACAAACTTTATGTTCAATTTATTTATATATTTTTATATTATTGTTTATATATTTTTTCAATTTAAAATCGTGATTTTCGTACAAAAAATTCTATTTTTTAAATTTTAAATGTCAACGTCAAATGCTAACGTCAAAACTTTGAATGGTACTACCTTGTATGAAAAAGTTTTAGAAAAGCTAATTTCTTTCATTTAAGACGAATCTTGATCAAATCGGTTATAGCGATGGAGAGTTATGGTCCAAAAAGCTGAGACATCTAAAATAAAACCGTAAAAAAACTCAAAAAATTCTATCTTGAAAACTAATTAAAGGCGGCGGCGCTGTAAGGGAAGTCAATCTTTTATTGTGTCTTCCAGAGGAATGCGCCGTAAATAGCATTGGTCGTAAAAGAAAAAATCTGTTTGAATTTTCAAATCTCAACTGTCAACAAAGACAGTTATAGGCGGTAAAAGACGAAATAGTATTTTTTTTGGCTATAATTCAGACTTTTTTTTTGGTAATTTCGTAGGATGGAATGTTGGGATTTGCCAACAATTCAAAACAGGAACTTTAGATGCACTAAACATTTTTGGTCTGTCTGCTGTGTCCCAAACAAATCGTTGCAGCATTTGTTAAAAAAATGTAATTGAAAATGAAATGTCTATTTTTTTTTAAATTATGACTGTCTGTAATTTCTCCATTTGTTCTTGTCATTAAAGAAAAGACAGACGGACAAATGGCTAAGTCGAAAGGCTGACAAAAAATTATAAAAAATCATAGAGATGGATAGAAAACAAAAGTCCTCTAATTGACTTACATTTTTAAAGATAGCGATTTAAACATGTTTTTTGCAGTTGATGCAGCAAAGAAGAATTTTGTATTTTTTTTTAAAAAAAAATAAAACTAATTAAAAGACAACAAAATTATCGCTAAGATAAGAAATAGAATTGATTATTATTTTAGATGTCCAAGGATAATTGGTCAAAATAACCAACCATTGAGTTAAGCAACTCACAGCTTTATTTAAATTCTTCAGCCATAGATTGTAAGAAGCCATAGTAATCTTTGGAGATTCTTTTTTCCAACATCATCGACTTCTGACCAATAAATATCCCCGATATCTCTAATCTATTTAAATTCTTGGTTAAAAAGCATACTTTAACAGGCGTAAAACAGAATCAAGTGGTGTCCCTAAATCAAGTGTTGCCTCCTATCCAAGATTCGTAATGGTTCATATTGTAAATGAGATCAAAAAAGGGTAAATAATGTTGGAGTACGTGGGCTGCTATATGTGACGCGCAAAATAGAAAGGGACCTAAGGGTAAAAACCAGTTTTGTTCAGAAGAGCCATTTTAAAGATTTAAATACGTGTATCTTTGGTGTACCATCACTTTCATAAAACGCTCATATCTCTGGGAGAGAACACTTTTGGGGCATGGGATCGGTCCCATTCGATGCTCACATGTTGTCCACATCAAAAAAAAAAAATGAAAATTGATTTTTTTACCCTTAGGTCCCTTTCTCTATGCGCTGTCACATATATATTTCTGGCCTTATAATGAAAATGCGAATATTTATCATCAAATATGGGTAAATAATGTTGGCGCACGAGGGCTGCTGTATATATTATTGGCCTTATAATAAAAATGCGAATATTTACCATCAAATATGGTTTTATTGTTTTTCAAAGTATTCTCCAGCATGATTTATACAGTTTTGCATGCGCTCAAACCAATTGTCGAAGCACTTTTTTCACTCCGATTGAGACACCTCCAAAACATGGTTTTTGAACGCTTCAACAGCTTCTTCTGGCAACGACTGTCGTCGACCTCTAATTTTTTCTTGATATAAGGGAATAAAAAGAAGTCATTGGGTGCCAAGTACGGCGGATGACCCCTCAATTCGACATTTTGGCTGGTCAATAAGGAGCTGGTTTGAGCCGATGTGTGAGAGCTCGTATTGTCATGATGCACAATGATTCATCTTCTCTTGTCCGTTTTTCGAATTTCTCCGAAGACTTTAGGCAAACAAATTGTGGTGTAGCACTCAGAATTGACTGTCCTACGTTGCTCAAGCGGAACAGTCGCCACTTGACCAATTTTGCCGAAGAAACAGACCACCATTTGCTTCGATGTGTTTCTTCCACGAACAACTTTCGTTGGATTTGGCTCGTCTTCGAAGACCCACACGGTCGATTGCTGTTTTGTTTCGTGCTCATACGTATAGATCCATGATTCGACACCTGTGACGATCTTATAAACGTCTTTTGAAGAAGCGCGATCGAATTTTTTCAAAATTTCTTTGCACCAATCGACACGAGCCTTTATTTTAAGCGATTGTTCCCGTTGCGGGATAGAACGAGAACAAACCTTTTTACGGCTAGGTGTTCATGCAATATCAAATGTATGCTGGTGGAAGAAATGCCAAAGGGTGCCTCTACCTCACGCTATGTCACATGACAATCTTGCATTATCAGTTCACTCACGGCATCAATGTTCTTTGGCAGAACGGCCGTTTTTGGTCGACCTTCACGACCTTCGTCTTTGAGCGAGCGTCGGCCACGACTGAATTCATTAAACCAGTTTGTCACAGTGCTATAGGACGGTACGTCATCGCCACACAAAGATTTAAGTTCATCGATTCACTCGTGTCGAAAGTTGTGAAAAATAATCGCACGAAAATATTCACGAGTTAGCCAATACTGGTTAGCCAATACATCCTTAATGGAAGACGGAACTCAATTCTTAAATCAGTGAGTTATGCAGGATATATTTCTAGCTTACTGATAGGAGCGTGTTCCCATAGTGAACGAATGGGGTCACCTGATTTCCTTCATCTCATTTCACAAGCTCCCCTTCAAGATTAAAACCCATCTCGAATAATCCTATTCATCCTCTATGTTTGATGGTAGACATGAAGCAAATTCATGGTGTAGACATTGAAGCTACAAGCCATGTGCTACGAAATCGGACCGGAGACTCAAATCTGGTATTGCGGGAGATTAGGAGCTCCTAAAACTGTTGTTGGAAACGGCCCTGCAGATAGTTTTACGGTGGCTGTTGTTTAAACTCAAATCGCAGGTAAATTAAATGCTTGGCGTGGAGTTGCGTATAATCCTTGTTGTACGACCCAAAGTAGGTAACGACCAAAAAGTAGGTAACGACCGCACAGCGGAAACTAAAATTGGCTCCTCCACTTTAGCTGGATGAACATTGGTAATCGCATTATAGCTTACCCCAGTGCTATGGAGTTGCTGTAGTTCAGACCTTAATGGTGATTTATCACGTAAAACTGGCGTTAATCTGTTTAATTCCATACTTGTAAAGCCGACGACGACCAAGCTAAAAATTTTAAATTTTCTAAGCTGTATTTAAAGCTAAATTTGTCTTGTAATTGTTGCGTACAATACCTCTTACGTTACAGATGGTCGAAACATACTGCAACGATAATTTTTGAATTATTTTTAAATAAATTTCATATAACTTTTTACTGTAAGATTGAGGTTCGGGGTGCGGGGCCGCCAAGTGTGGTTCAATGGTGCCCAACTATCATCCCAGTTAGCCCAGGTTTATCATCGGGTAAGAACATCTACCAATATTTCAGCGACCGACTAAGTCATGTAAAACTTCTCTATAAAAATAAATTAGCCCTTCGGGGCTGGCGTTAAACAGTATAAGAATTGAATCCAGCTCACGGATTTGAGAACATTTCCCCCTTGTGCCTTAATGTGAAGTTGTGGGACTAAAGTGAGTAAGTAAATATTTATTCATAAATTTTTTTCCGCAAATTTCCAAATGGACCGCGAGATTTGAAGTTTTAGCAAATAACGACTACTAATTCGCTTAATAACTTTTCCCCCAACCAAACAAGCCTATTATATCGTATACAGCGTTCTGAGTGAGAATGTGTTCCCCGTTTGTTCCTTAATGTAATGCTAAGAGAAATACGTACAAACATGTTTTGTCATTCTGCTTGAATAAAAATAAACTTCAAAGTTGGTGTGAAGTAAATAATAGTTCCCATTGTTAATGTTTTCATTCTTTACAAATAAACAAATTCTTAAAGTAGTAAAATGGTAATTTGCACACTTTAAACTCTTATAATAAATATATATATTTGCGCCACTTTTAAATACTTCTCTACGTGTATGTACAGTACTGTGTACACCATTATTAACCACCCAGACGTATGAGCGATATACGCATGTTCAATTAATATTAATCATACGCACTCGGCAAATTAATTGAAAGGCTGCTTGCTGGGATTATATATATAAGTTAGTATATGGCATATGCGAAACAGTACCAGAAACATTTTATAATTGTACTGATTTTATTGATACGGTCCGCAATGTGAAACAAATGGAACTAAACCTAAGTGTGGTTATGCTGAAAATATCAGTACGACAGCTAATGTAACTTTAATTTAAATTTATCCATTGATGTTTTTGCATAATAAGGTTCGGGAACCATCTATATTTCCTCACATTAAGTTTTAAATAAATTAAATTAATTATTACCCCTTTGTCATGTTGCCAGTTGAAGTCCGAAAGCCGCTTACCAATTCCTGATAAAACATTTTTTTTTATTATCAGCAATAACTTTAAAACTGCATAAGATATGAGGTTGCATATATGCATACTGGAGTACCCCAAAAAGAATTAAAGTATAGCTTCCAAAAAATAAAAATTGATATATTTTAAACTTACTTCCATAACATTTCGGTTCTAGTTGGCTACATTAGTAAGATGGGTCACTTAAAATATACAACTACAATTCTAATTTTTCTTCACCAACGCTCTAAATTTTAATAGGGAAAATGGTTTTGAACCGATCCATATAACTTTTATTGTCTGTAATCCGAACCGCAAACCAAACGACTGGTTTAAAAATAAGGCCATTCAGAGCCAAAAACTGCGAAAAAATACTGGTGCGGTTCAAAAAAATTAATCGCAACATCGAAAGCTTGTTTTCAAAATAAGCATCTGGGTGCATGTTTATTATTACAAAGGGTGGTCCCACCATTATGCACGATGTGAAATGTGAAAACACCTGTACATGCTTACCCAGTTCGTTCTGCGGAAAAAATGAATCTTGTTCGCGATAGCGTCGCAAAAGAGCCGTCAACCTCGACTCGTGAATGGTGTTGGCTATCGCGATATGATTAACGGTCTTCTTGTGTCCAGAAATTGGGGATATGGACCTGGACGATATGTGGTTCCAACAGGATGGTGCCACTTGTCACATAGCAAACGAAACAATGAATTTTTTGCGCCAAAAATTCAATGGTCGTGTTATCTCCCGGCGATGTTAATTGGCCGCCGCGATCATGTAATTTGACACCGTTGGACTTCTTTCTTTGGGGATATTTAAAAGAAAAGTGTAAGTCAATAAGCCAAGAATATAATTCGGCACATTAACGACATTTAACCTCCCTTTTATCTCAGAGAGATTAAAAATATGGACCATCGGATAGAGGTATACCACCGAAGCTCTGGCGAGCATTTGGCCGATATTT
The DNA here is from genome assembly GCA_963513945.1 of Hydrotaea diabolus. Classification (NCBI taxonomy): domain Eukaryota; kingdom Metazoa; phylum Arthropoda; class Insecta; order Diptera; family Muscidae; genus Hydrotaea; species Hydrotaea diabolus. The sequence continues at coordinate 131,072,329 of OY740719.1, forward strand.
TGTTTCATATATCATAATAAAAAATATAAAGATAATTCTACTAAATAATTATTAATTTAGTAAAATTTAAAACAAAGGCCGTATACAAAAATTAAAAATTACTGCGTAGTAAAGATAATTCTCTTAAAGTTCTTGATTTATTTAAATTTAAAAAAAAATTAAAAAAAAAGTAAAAATAAATATTGAAATTTGTAAAAAAAATTGTATATCCCCATAAATAATATTGAGAAGACAAGAAATTAATATTAACCTGTCAATAAAGAAAATGGCATAAAGTTGTCCTGAGCAACTTGTAACAAGTTGCAGAATATGGCATGACATCACTGTTACCCTACATTCTTCACAAAAATTTACTCTTCACGATTTATTTTCATTGTATTTGCATATTAAGATTAAAATTTAAAACTTTTGTAATCTTGAACCAAACAATTCCAAATGAGTTCATCATTGTTGGATTAGGACTCTTTATTAGTTGAGTATCCAAAAATATCCCTAAAAACGAAGTGATCTTTGCAAAAATATTAGTAAAAGTAAACTGTCAAATCACATTTTCTAAAATGACATTCGCATAAGCCATTTTCTATTTATTACATCAAATAATCACTTTGTATGGACAAATATGAATGGGGATAACATAATGGTCTTAAATCAGTAAAATGAACTGCATTTAACGAACATGGCAAATAGCTAAAGAAATATAAACAACACAAAATTTTGCTCAACATCGAATGGAAAACGGTCATTAAACTTTTAAACTCCAGCTGGAATTTGCTGACTTTTTCTAGAAATTTGAAACGAAAAAATTAATTCTGAAATATTTTCAATTAAAAATAAAAATTGTCTATTGAAACTAGAAATTTCCTATTACCAATTTGATATTCTCAACATCAAATGTGAATAAAGAATTTCCAGGGAGAAAATTCTCACAATCTAATTAATTTTCAAATAACAATAGAAATGTTCAATTACCCAATCTGAACAGCTCTACCTTTTCTTACCCAATCTCAACAAACCATGACTTGTTTTGCTCGAAAAAGTACAAACTTTATGTTCAATTTATTTATATATTTTTATATTGTTGTTTATATATTTTTTTCGATTTAAAATCGTGATTTTCGTACAAAAAATTCTATTTTTTAAATTTTAAATGCCGCTAACGTCAAAACTCTGAATGGTATGAAAAAGTTTTAGAAAAGCTAATTTCGTTCATTTGAGACGACTCTTGATCAAATCGGTTATAGCGTTGGAGAGTTATTGTCCAAAAAGCTGAGACATCTAAAATAAAACCGTAAAAAAAACTCCAAAAATTCTATCTTGAAAACTAATTAAAGGAAAATTGTATAGGAAAAAAATATTTGAAACTCAGAAGAAAAAAATGTATGGGGCGTATGATGAATATTCTATTGAGTAATAATATCACTCATACGACAATATTTTACATTCAACAAAAATGTCAACCTGGCAGTGGCAGTCCAAAAAGGAATTGAAGTTATGATAAGAGTATCTATTTTCGCTGACTATTCCTTTTACCGGGATACCGGACATTTTTTGAATTTCACTGGATTGCCAGCAATTCCCGAGAATTTCCGCATAACACATAAAGAACACAAACCATGTTAATTTTGCATTATGTATATGTGACAGCGCATAGAGAAAGGGACAAAATCAATTTTCACTTTTTTTTGATGTGGACTACATCTGAGCATCGAATGAGACCGATCCCATGCCCCAAAAGTGTTCCCTCCTAGAGATTATGGGCCAACACGCTCAGTGATGGTACACCAAAGATACACGAATTTAAATCTTTAAAATGGCTCTCCTGAACAAAACTGGTTTTTACCCATAGGCCCCTTTCTATTTTGCGCGTCACATATACATATTAATTTGTTAATTCATGAGATCAAATATAGTACAAGCTGCTGTTGAAACAAAAAGTATATAAAAACAACTTAAGTTGCACATTAAAATGAAGTTAAATTCATTCGGAAAATATGTTTTTAAAACTGAAATAGCATTAGTGGAATCTTTAGACAGCCAGTTTCAAATTTTATTTGCAAACACACAAACTGTGTTTTATTTCGGTCTGTTGCTTTTACACATTGAACAGGGATAAACCGGCTCAAGACCTCTTGCATCAAATTTTCTCTCGTATTCCACTGATGTTAAGCTTATTGGTGACATTTTACTTTATTTTCCACTTGCTTCAAAAAACTAAAAATTGCTTTTTATTGTTATTATGTAATCGATTATGATTTCTGTTTGTTATGGCATCACTCAAATAATCTAAATGTCGTAATGCCGCTAATAGAAATATCGTCCAATTCCGCAATTTCTTCGACCCCGCTGTCTTCTTTAAAAATATGAGAGTACCTTTTTTTCGACAGTAAATTTTGGTTTCAAGCGTTTTGAAATACATTGTGATTAAATATTGTTGGATCTTTAAGATAAATTCGTAAAGTATAAAGTCGCTTGTCTCTTTCTTTTTCGATTCGCTTCTTTAAAGCTTCTAAAATCTGTTTGGTGTATACGTATTGTTGTTTATAATAAATTCGCGTCCAATAAATTCATATTTTGTCGCAAATCGCTTAACTTTCTAATTTAATTTAAAAATATTTAATAGATCTATTTGTATGTTTACATTAACTTCAACCCAAAGCTGTTTTTAGCGTAAAAAACTTTTGCAACGTTAGCACTTGGTGTGATAAAAGAAAATAATGAAAAATCCCGAGAATCCCGGATGAATTTTCTGGGAAACCGGAAATCAAAAATGAACATGATTCCCTGGAATTCCCAGAAGAGAAACTCTATTTATGATAGATTTCTTCGAGTTTAATTCGCATGACCTTAGGACTAGCGTGTCATTATTTTCTACATTTTCTAGTGTGAATTTACGATTAGATTTTTCGATTTTGTGTCCTCATATTGTTTTCGCGTGCTGTCATCGTCTTTTCAAAAGACAGAATATCATGAAATGAATTAAAATGGGTTGGATGATGCACTGCCGTTGTGTTGAAAGCACCGACAGGGTTGTTGCTATGTAAGATTCAGTCATCATTCTTTTTTCTCCATTCCTTACATTTTTTTTCTTTCTCTCTTTCTCCTTTTTAAAAGGTAACACAATAATTCTACCCATTGACTCCGAGTGAAACACATTAAATTTATATTTACACCTATAAAGTATTAAATGTTGCAATAAAATGAACGATCGTGTTGGCAAATAGGTGCTATTTTGGGCTCAGTAAACAGCTAAAGAATACTCGTAGAGCACCCTCTCGAAAGGCGAAGATTACACCTAACATTACAATGATACAACCTGTGCTTTTATATGGCGCCGTAGCAGGGTATTGGTAGTTTCCGATAGGAAAATACTTCAGCTGCATAGGAGGGGAGTACATGCGTTTTCGTAAGCTGTATCATGACATGAGTTATGTTAAGCGCAGCAAAATTTAACGACTGAGCTGGCTTAAATGTGTCGTTCAGTCGAATGAAAACAAACGCTCCAGCACCAAAGGCATTGCAAAATTAATACCACGAATAGTGCATAGGGTAGACCGAGACTCCGGTGGAAAGACTAAGTGAATAACTACGAGGACATATCAATATTTCCATGACTTTTCCCTCGCAGTTATATGAAATGCAACCCTGCTTCCATCAAGTACCATCTGTTAAAATTCTACTGTCAAATATTGAGAGAATTCCGTCATCTAGTTTGTGTTTAACAGCTGTTCAAATTAACAACCTCGTGGATTTTGTTAAAAATGGAAAAAAGGGAATTTCGAGTGTTCATTAAAAATTATTTTGGCGGAAAAAAATCGTCAATCAAAACAAGGAAAAGCTTGATAACTACTAAGGGGACTCTGCACCATCGATTTGAATGGTTAAGAAGTGGTTTACTGACTTTCGTTGTGGTGGTACAGACCGTTCTAGGCGGCTAATTGAGGCCAATTCACCCGAAAATGTCGAATTAATCCACGATATGGTGTTGGCCGAACGAAGAGAAAAAGTGCGTAAGATTGTTGATGCCATACGCATTTCATATGGCAGTGTGGTTTCGATTTTACCGCGTTTGCTCTCAATTGACCATAAACGTAATCGTATGACAACTTCAAAGGATTGTTTGGAGTTGTTTAACCGCAATTCGATGAGTTTTTGAGGCGTTTTGATACAGTGGATGAAACATGGATCCATTACAACACTTCGGAGACCAACCAGCAGTCTAAACAATGGGTTTCTCCGGCTCGGAATAAGGCCAAGATGACTTTGTCGGCCAATAAGGTAATGACAACACTTTTTTGGGATGCACGTAGGATAATCGATTGCCTTGAAGAGGGAAAATCAATAAACGGCGAATATTACGCCACCTAATTGGACCGATTTAACGAGGGTTTAAAAAAACGACCCCATATGGCCAAGAAAAAATGTCTTTTTCATCAAAATAGTGCACACGTGTGCAGACTCAATGGCATAACTACATGAATTGGGTTACGAATTTATATCTCATTCGCCATATTCTCTGGATTTAGCCCCAGTGACTACTTCCTATTTTCGAACCTAAAGAAATGCCTCGGTGGGAAGAGATTTAGCTCCAACGATGAAATTATTGATCAAACAAAGGCCTTTTTATGGACCTCGAAAAATCCTATTTTTTGGAAGGAATACAAAAATTGAAGAAACGTTGGACTAAGTGTATTGTATAAAGAAGGATATGTTGAAAAATACCTTTTTTTTTGCAAATAAAAACTGTGTTTTATTCGAAAAGTCGTGAAATTATGATATGCCTTCGTAATAGAGCTAAATTCTTGGCCAAAGGAGGCTATATATTGGCTAAAAGGAGGCTATGTTGAAAATAAAAACTGTGTTTTATTCGAAAAGTCACGAAATTATGATATGCCTTCGTAATAGAGCTAAATTCATGGCCATAATATAAAATTTAATGCGTTTTATTTTTATCGAAAACCACACGCCTGAAAAAACACCCTTTAGAATCCGTCTATCGTCTCTGAATATTAACTACGTAACAAATTAAATATATTTTATGGTATTTAATTATTAATTAATAAATTCAATTCAATCGCCGTTTGTACCTCAAGGGAATGTTGAGGGAATTATCTATGCTTATTAAGTATTTATTAACTAAAAACGTAAACCTTATCAGATAAATTTTTTTATTGAACTAGCAAATTTTTTAATCAGACTTTTTGCTAACGCAAACTATGTTTTAAATTAAATGAAGTTTTTCTTACACTTACATTGGACTTAATGAAACTGTTTTCAAGGATTTTTCAGGCGGACAGACAATCAGACGGACCATAGATGGAACGACACGCCGGGTATTAAATAATGTAGATGTAGGGTATTTTCCGGTATATACAACAGATCAGTGAGATCCTCATTTTGGATAACATTCCATTACAGAAAGTACACACACACAATGCGCAAACGACAGATTCGTTCAATCATTCAGTATTATTTTTTGTTTTAGACTAATTTCTAACATAAAGAAATGGGTCGAAGGAAAGAGATGCAGCTCCTACGATGAAATTATTGATCAAACAAATGCCTATTTTATGGACCACGAAAACGCCTTCTTTTTTGGCAGGGATACAAAAATTGGAGAAACGTTAGACTAAGTGTATTGAGCTTAAAACAGATAATGTTGAAAATAATTTTTTTTTTTGCAAAAAAAGTCACGGATTTATTGAAAAGCCTTTACATGAAAGAATTCGTGGTATAACAAAGAGCAGGTGTTTTTTAATCACTGAGCAGTCCCAAACCAACAAGAGGGTGTATTAAGTTAGTGAAGTATGTATTAATTAAATAAGGTTTAGACTTAGTAGCAAAGCATCTATAAACTCCATGGGCTTGATAGTTCATGCAAGGTAAAAAAATTTTTACAAATCATGTTGACTTCATCTAATGTCTACAACATTTCGAGTATTGCAGACAATGAAGGTCGACATGTTCAGTGGCAGTTGGCAAAAATTTCCGTAGGAATAGCAATACAAGGTATGCTAACAGCAGCATCACGAGACATCAGCACGCGACAATATTCACACACATATTTGTTTTGTAGTGAAATTCTCTATGAATGAATCATAAAAAAAACATACAGGTCGTAAAGAATTTTAATTAGTCACCGGCGGAGACATTTTGCCGCCAGGTATTTTCTACAGTATCTGCTCAAAATATTGGAAAGTTTAAGCACCAAATACAAAAAATGGTGCGTGTATAGATTTATTTCACAGTTTGCTGTTTCCGTGTCGCTACAATGTGAACATTTATTCTAGAATTTATCCTTTAGTTGCGTTTGCTGAAAATTGCTTAAACAAAATGTTCGATTTTATTTTAATCAATGACTAAATTGCTTACAACCGAGTATAATGTAAACTAATGCGACTGAATGGATAACATGTTCGTTATTTAGATGATCATTTTATGAGCTTCTACAAAATCTGTCTGATATTTTAGCGAATTTGTTTACACGATATTTTCTTTTCTTTATTTTCTTTTAAATCTTGAGGTAGATTCTGAACATCCGTCGATGGCATAAACATGTACGTGTAAATATTTTGATTTTGAAATTCGAAATATCGTTTGGGGCATAGCCATGTACCTTAGGGTGGCTAAGATGCTGCAGTCATCGGTATAAAACGTATAACGAAACAGCTGCAGGAAGCTCACATTTCAACCAATAACGTTGTAGGACTCTAATGTTCCAAAATACGCAAAAGAACAAATTTTTACAAAAAAAAAAATAATTAAATAAAATGGGATTGGCATATAAAGTCAGTAATAATCTAATTATTATACCGTCTACAAAAAAGTGAATGGCATAAGTATTTTTCAATTGTCATTTCGTTTGCAACACCGATGAATATTGATCAAAGACCCTATAAGTATATTTTTTTACATATATTACTTATGTATAAGTAGATTGTCGTAAAATTCTGAACGATCTAGCCAAGTCCGCCCGCCTAAACGTGTGTCAGTTGAAAACACGATGGCGGTAATATAAATCAAGGCAATTGATTTGTTTGACCGAATCAATTACTTAGTAAAAGGGAGAAATCGTTCCAAGGAAAAAAGGTTGCCCTTAAAGGGACTTAAGGAGCCTCGGTAAAAACAAAACTTTTTTTGAATATTAAATTAACACACCATAATTTTTTAAGATAGTAGAATGGTCAAAATGAGTGCCGTTAGTTAGAACGCACTTTATACCTCAGACAAGAGCACTGTTGGTAGATGGTTTGGCTCATGTGGTCCGAATACGTCCCGCATGGTCAAAAGGGGCTATTTACAGTAAATACGAACGCTCGGGTACTTAAATTAAAACAAATTTTACAACCAATCCAAATATAGAATCATTTTAAAGTTTTGTCTGAGAGACGGAGGTATGGGTCGAACAAGCTTATAAAACTGACCTTTCTTACGGTTTGGTAGCTGTGGGACGATGGAGGGTATACAAGATTCGGCCTGGTCGAATTTAAAGACTTTTTACTGTTTTATGTTTTATCGCCTATTCAAACCAAAAAGCAATGTAGTAAACAACCCGTTTTTTGGTTATGATGAAATTTTAGCTATCATTACCAATAATTGCTTAAAATAACAATATGTGTGCGAAATTTTGGTTGCCCCAACCACCAAAATATTTTTCTGCATATCATTGATCGATTACTTAGTTGTGCGTACAATTCGATGATTACACAGTACAACATATTTCAGGTTATTGATTCGGGACTCAATTCTGATAATTGTTTGTGAAGCCCCAAAAAGAAGAACTTCTGCATCATTCGTTTGGTCAAGGTACCACAAATACTAATTTAATAATTAATTTGAAGTTAGTAAGTATTGTATAGGTGAATTTGTCACGTTTTAGGCTCTTTTGTTTGTCATAACTCGAGAACCAATAGTCCGACTAAGCTGAAACAAATTTTAAACAATTCACTTAATTGTGCATTAAAGCGAAACGCGTAAATCGATTTTCATGATCTATGTCTCATTTTGTTCATAGGTTATGTGACTTTACGTGAAAGTAAAAAAACTTGAAACTTTTCACCGTTTTGTATTTTTTATGAATTAAAAAAAAACTTTAATTTTTTAGGCAAAAAAAAATTTTTTTTCTTCATACATTTATTTATAACTGCGAAACTGTTGCTTGTGTAGCGAAACGTTGTATGTACAGATTAAAGGAATTGTAATTTTAATTTTTTTAAATTTGTTTCAGCTTATTAGGACTTATGGGTATCCCGTGTTGCCAGGATGTTGTCAGGAACAGCAAAATTTTTCGATGCGCTGGCCGATATACGTAGCAAATGTGCCTTTAAAATCGCTCTTTTACATTGTTGAAAGGTCGATCTGGTTCCGTATTGATCGAACCAAATGATGAACATAATGAAAAGTAAATGTTCTAGTACAGAAAAAAGCAGGGTGGAGCGCGGCAATTTGCTTATTTGGGAATGAAATAAATAAATTATGAACCGTAGAAAAAGTTATTTTATTAAACAGTAAGGAAATCTTTAAATTTCAAGCGTATCTTGGATATTTCGACCTTCGCTATCCACACACTGCTGCATACGTTTTCTGAAGTTCTCATGAACTCTAACAAGCATGTCGACTGGTATTCCGCCAATTTCAGCCTCAATATTGTTAATAAGGTCTTCCAAGGTGTTGGGACGGTTGATATATGCCTTTGACTTCGGGTAACCCCAAAGGAGAAAATCGCATGGAGCTAAGTCGGGTGAGCGTGCCGGCCAGTTCACATTACCCCTTTAAGGGATAAGCCGTCCAGGAAACATTTGTCTCAAACAATTCATGGTAACCCACGATGTGTGTCCAGTGGCTCCATCCTGTTGGAACCTTGTATCCTCTAATTGCATTGCCTCAAGAGCCGACTGAAAAAAATCCTGTATCATAGTCAAGTATCGTATGGAGTTCACAGTTACGGCCGAGCAGAGCGTTTCGGAGATTGCAGTACTGCTGCTCTAACACTCTCGATGTTTTCCTTCTCTCAGGTCCTCTTCGTACACATGACACATTCCCTGCTGTTTTTAATAAAGTTAGCTAATTTACAATTGATTGCCATCCAGGAATACGTTAGCGTGGGGGAACATTGAATCGTAAACGAAAAGCACGCTGTACTGCAATGAACGACTGCGCATTTCAAAAATACGCTTTAACACAAAATGACCTCTCCCCACGTTGCCAATGCATGATCGCAAATGAAAAGCAGACGAATACAAATCTTCCGTAAATTATCGCGCTCCACCCTTATATAGATCGTTAAATATGTAGGGACTTTGTCGGCCGCACAAATATTGTCAATTCCATGTGAAACCGATCACATTTTACAAGTAGGTCTTCTAAATGAAATACAGTTTGGGATTTTTAAAAAGAAAAATTATAATTCTGAAAATTTCAGCAGTGGCAACATTTTCAATACGTTTCTCTAAAATACTCGTAACTTTTTTTCTAGTTTGAGAATTTATTTTTTTAACTATCATTATTAAATTGAGGTTTACAAAATAAATTTTAAAAAAAAAACAATTTCTCGATTTTGGAAAAAAAAGTACCATTAATTTTTTAAAAAAAAAATTGTTAATGGTTATTATGTTGGCTAATGGCACGAACAAAGTTTGGGATGGCCACGCTTATACTTTTCGAGTTAAAAACGTGTCTATATTATTATTTTCAATTATTACACAGTGTAACAAAAAAGAATGAAGTCAGAATACCTGGAAAGTGATATTATTTTTCGTGTAGATCTTGCTGAGTACAACAAGAACTGGTTTTGAAATTTCCCAAGAACCTCCAAAATCTGGAGTTACAGGTAAAAACACGGTTTTTCGGATCTTACGCACTTATGTGTCAGTAACTTGGTTAAATATTAACCGATTTTTAGTTTTTCGGCTGATTTGGAAAGAATCAAAATCTGTGTATTTTTCCTCTAAATTCATTTTTTATATGATTTTTTGTAATTTTTTAACTTTGGATGCGTTTCTACACAGGAATAGAACAATTTTTGAACTGTATAAAGTAATAAAGAGAGTTTTCTTAGGAATACAATTCGGTGTCATTTTTAAAAATTCGTTAGAAACTGATTGAATTATTCAACTTTTGTTAAAACAACATTTTTTTGAAAACGACAATTATTGGCAATACTACTTAGAAATGTTTGTTTGACCGTTTTCTTATTAATTAACCATCAGCAGTATCCCGTTTAAGTGACCAGCCATATTCGGAAATCATTTTTATTTTATCTTTTCCTTCAAAACGTTTTTCCACTTTAATTATTTCTTGATGAAAGTATTCGCCTTGTTCATCACTGAACTGGCCCAGGTTTTCTGGGAAGAAGTCTACTTAGTAGGGACATAAATACTGTTACAACATTGAACACACCCATTTCAATAGTAGAACTGAACATATCCCGTTAATGTCATATGGGTTTTGAAAGCTAACCTTAATAGCGTTAGTCTGTAATGGGATTTTAAAATTGTTTCAATTTTCATTATGGAGTGGTCAGATAATGAGAACCGTATCGCTGTAAAAGCGCTTTTTAAGTGTGAAATGAAAAAAAGCGATATTTTCAAAACACTCCGGCCACTAGGGATTAGCCGCATGTTCGTCTGCCGATGCATAAAACTGTTTTAGGAGACTGGAGATGTAAAAGACCGCCAACGGTCGGGCCGCCCACACTCTGTTTGAACACCGCATCAAATCGTTAAATCAAGAATTCACAGAAATCCGCTCCGAAAACAGAAAATCATGGCCCGTGAGATGAATATCACGCAAAAGTCCATGAGTGGAATCATTAAAAAAGACTTGGGGCTTTCAAACGACGTACGGGACATTTATTGTCTGCAGCTTTAAAAAAATAGGTTTGAAAAATGCAAACGCCTTTTGGTGAAGCACGCTGATAACTTGCACAGAAAAATTTTGTTCATCGATGAAAAAATGTTTACCGTCCAGGAAAAATTTAACAAGCAAAATGATAGAGTGTATGTGGATCATCTAAGGAAGCATCTGAGCCGATCCCAAGGGTGGAAAAGGGTTTCCACCCAGCTTCAGTCATAGTTTGGTGGGGTGTCTCTTACGATGGGGTCACTGACCTGCATTTCTTAGAACAAGGAGTCAAAACATCGGCTAAAGTTTACCAAGAAACCGTGGCCATGGACTTTCCAGCAGGATTTTTCGCCGGCTCATAAGGTTAAAACCTCCCTGGCTTCGAAACCCTTTGCCAGTGATCATTTCCTCTGAAGAATGGCCCTCAGACAGTCCAGATTTGAACCCATTGGATTACAAATTGTGGACGGGGTTTAGAGGACAAGGTTTTGTCACAAAAGATACCCCAACATTGGATCTCTTAAGACTGCTTTGGTTGGAGCTGTGGCCAATTTTCCAATGGACGAGGTTCGTGCAGATATTGACGATTGGCCAGTGCGACTTAAGGCGTGTGTAAAGGCAAAAGGCGGACATTTCGAATAAGTAAATTCTTTTTGGATACAATATACATCAATAAATATATTAAAAATAATTTGGTCCAAAAACATTCAGTACTTTTTATTTTACAGCGTAAAACGTATATAACAGTATTTATGTCCCTACTAAGTAGATGTGAATGAAGAAAATGAATTTTAATTGACATATTGCGGCCCATTTCACCATACACACTCAAAAAATCATCAACAATCGCGACATAGTTGTCGCTTCTGTGATCCAAGTTACTGGCATATAAGTGCATAAGATCCGAAAAAAACGGGTTTTTACCCGTAACTCCAGATTTTGGAGGTGTTTGGAAAATTTCAAACCCGGTTTCTTGTTGTACTCAGCAAGATCTACAAGAAAAATAATATCACCTCTCAGGTATTTTGACTTTGTTCTTTTTTGTTACACTGTGTAATTTATAAAAGCAACCAATCATGTTCAAATGCAATAAATACGATACTTAGTCTCTTAAACCGATGCTATCAGTTCTTTATTTTGACTTTATTCTTTTTTGTTACACTGTGTAATTTATAAAAGCAACCAATCATGTTCAAATGCAATACATACGAGTATCCTATTTAGTTAGGGTTACGATACTTAGTCTCTTAAACCAATACTATCAGTTCCCACTACAGATAGGGTTTTATTTGTTACGCCAAGAGCGAAAGGACCTTAAACTGGTAGGGAGTTTTGAAATATCCTTATTTCAAAATTGCCCGAAAAGGTTCAATTTGCGAGGCTTGGTTTTAGTGATCTCACAACGCACTATACTATTTGAGAAACGTAACAGTCAATATGCGGACTCTTGAGCAACAGGCTATCAGCTCGGGAAGGACATTTGTTTTTGGATTATATCAATAAATGAACTGATATGATTCTATTATATTGGGGTTAGTACTAATGCATTGTAATAAATTAAAGGGAAATCGTGTATAAAGTGCAGTTTGTCAGAATCGAAAATCGGAAGGGACCTTTGCATAGGGACAATAGGAAAGTATGGGCTGGTGTGGTCCAATTGGTTTATGATTTATCTAAGCTGTCTCGGCCACAAATCAAATAACGTATAACAAATACAGTGGTCTCATTCAAATGAATGAGAATTACCCTTTTATGCACAAGCATACAATTATGTTCTTTAAAATGAAGAATAATTTTCTTATGAAGACATAAAAAGATAGTCTAGTGATCTTTTCAAATGCCAGACTGCGAAACTTAAAGTAAGGGGCGGTTAAATTTTAAACTAGCAATAATTACGAAATTTATACGAAAATTATGCATTTTATACGAAAATGTTCCTAAAAATTACGAATAAATTTTTTACGATGACTCTTCATACAAAATTGTCATTAAAGATATAAAGGAAATATTATAAAATTTCCTAAAAAGCGTTTTAAAGAACCCGTTTCGTAAATATGTACGTAAAAATTTCTTTACAAAATGTAAAAAAAAACTCCGTCAATAATATGAAAAATGGAAGGACAACAAAATAAGGACATTCTTTCAGTGTAGAGAACTATTTATTTAGCTTAATTTTTAATAAAGAGCAACACTGTCTAGATACTCTTGAAAATACAAGAAAATTTAAGCAAGCTGAGCAAAAAATAAACACAACTTTTGACTAAACGCATAGAGGAAGATACATATTACATTCCTAAACTTCTAACAGGGCTAGATAATTTAAATGGAACTATGGGGATGAATAGATGACTTAGATATTTTGAACAAAAATGGCGTGTCACACCAACCTTGTGATGGAGCAAAAAAAAAATATTTTCTTTGTCTCTAAATAATATTTTTCTGTATATATTTCACTTTTCTGCAGGGGTAACTAAAAAGTCAACCATTATGAATCGACGTATCCCTCGAAGCTGAACTTTGCAATTTTTAAGCGAAATACGAATATATATTTTATTCCAAAACACAATGGGCTAAAAATTCAATTCAATCTTAAATAACAAACACATAATAAGAGGGGTACATTTCATTTCTGTTGCATTGGCCTGCAGTTGTGGCCACTTAAAATCCCAAATTCATGTGCCGATCATCTCTTTTTTTATGGGGTTGGGCATCGAAGCGGTAACCGTGAACTCTCCAATCAATCAGCAGGTAACACAAATCATTTCTATTTTATACATAAAAGAAAATGTTAATATCAAGGACTTCTTTATCGGGATAATTAAACGCAATATACAAGCGAAAGCAGGACAAGACGATTTCAACATAAGGGCAATTCATGTGCCTGGCAGGGAAGGCTAAATATGGGCGAGGCAAGTTACACTTAGGCGGATAAAGGGGCAACATCGGCAGACATCTTTGCAAGGGAAAAGCTTATGCGAGCAGCTATAAATTCAAATGTTCACTTTCAAGTTTTAAGGTTGATTTCTCCTGGTAGCTAGTTTAGCTACTATTTTACTAGTTACTATTTTACTAGTTTGAGATGACTAATGTTTTTTTTTATTACTAAGGCATAACAATTTTTTTATCGACTTTTATATTTTCCTTAACAATATCTTAAGTCAGAGAGCGTCTGTGCGATCTTTTCAAATGCCAGACAGGAAGCCAAAACATGGGAAACTTTAAGCAATACGAATGAAGGCAGATTGTGGGGACACAATATGGAAAAACTATTTGTCAGGGAAAAGCTTTTGCGAGCAGCTATAAATTCACATTGGCAATCTTTAATTTTAGGAATGTGTTTTTTTATGTACTAAGGCATTAACAATTTTTTTATCGATTTTTTTACATTGGCCGTGTTTTATTGGCAATTCGCTTAAGTGGTCGCTAACGCGATAACTTTACAGCATTGTACAATAATATAAAAACGATTATGTTTGCTGTGATTCATTTTTGTTGTTTGAAGACTTTAGACAATTTCCATTAAAACCCGCTTATTTTTAATAAATTTAATTTTTGGGTTTTGGCTGATAGATTTTCAATTTACGAGTAAGGCTACGATACATGTATACGAATGTGAGATGCTCAAATTTCCTACGGAGAACGGCTACAGTTTTAAGACTAAAGAAAATCGTTTGGGTCTTGAAACTACTTAAAAGGGTCATTGACATTCTGTAAAACGTTGCCAAAGCGTTTGCCTTAATTATACCCTCTACCAAAGGGTGGATGGTACATTAAATTTGTCATTCCGTTTGCAATATAACGAAATATTGATTGGAGACCCTATAAAGTCGTAAAATGTAAATGTAAGACGATCAAGCCATGTCCCTCATTCCGTGTTTCTGTTAAAAGCACGATAACGGTCAAACAATTCAGAGTAGGGTCCTGATATTTTGCAGGATGTTATATGGTTTGGGATTATAAATAGGCAAATCGGACAAGGGGGGGAAAAATTGCCTTTAGAAAAATTGCCATCCAGAAAAATTTTGATTGTTATGCTCAAAATACTCTTTTTTTTATTCCGAGGTACCTTTAGTCACTAAAGGTACCTCGGAATAAATAAATGAGTATTTTGAGCATAACAATCAAAATTTTTCTGGACGGACAACTGTTAAAATGGGTGCTGTTAGTTGGGGCTCAACTACTTAGTACACAAATTTTGGACCAAATATGTTTTAACATATTTTTTGATGTATATTGCATCCAAAAAAATCAACTTATTCGAAATGTCCGCCTTTTGTCTTTACACACGCCTTAAGTCGCACTGGCCAATCGTCAATAGCTGCACGAACCTCGTCCATTGGAAAATTGGCCACAGCTCGAACCAAAGCAGTCTTAAGAGATTCAATGTTGGGGTATCTTTTGTGACAAACCTTGTCCTCTAAAACCGTCCACAATTTGTAATCCAATGGGTTCAAATCTGTACTGCCTGAGGACTATGACTTAAGCTGGGTGATGACCTTTTTCCACCCTTGGGATCAGTTCAGATGCTTCCTTAGATGACCGCGTATACACTCTATCATTTTGCTTGTTAAATTTTTCCTGAACGGTAAAATTTTTTTCATCGGTGAACAAAATTTTTCTGTGCAAGTTATCAGCATGCTTCACCACAAGACGTTCGCATTTTTCAATCCTATTTTTTTTTAAAGCTGCAGTCAATGTCCTATTTTTTTTAAAGCTGCAGACAATGTCCGGTACGTCGTTTGAAAGCTCCAAGTCCCAAGTCTTTTTTAATGATTCGACGCATGGACTTTTGCGTGATATTCATCTTACGGGCCATGATTTTCTGTTTTCGGAGCGGATTTCTGTAAATTCTTAATTTAACGGCTTTGATGACATGCGGTGTTCGAACAGAGCATGGGCGGCCCGACCGGAGACGGTCTTTTACATCTCCAGTCTCCTTAAACAGTTTTATGCATCGGTAGACGAACATGCGGCTAATCCCTAGTGGCCGAAGCGTTTTAAAATATCGCTTTTTTCATTTCACACTTGAAAAGCGCTATTACAGCGATACGGTTCTCATCTGCATCGGTAGACGAGCATGCGGCTAATCCCTAGTGGCCAAAGCGTTTTAAAATATCGCTTTTTTCATTTCACACTTGCAAAGCGCCATAACAGCGATACGGTTCTCATTATCTGACCACTTCATGATGAAAGTTGAAACTATTTTAAAATTCCGTTACAGACTAACGCTATTGAGGTTAGCTTTCAAAACCCATATGACATTCAAAACCCATATGACATTAACGGGATTGTTGTAACAGTGTTTACGTCCCTAGTACGAGTAAGTAATACATCGAATATTATTAATGGGCGAAAAGGGCCCAAGAGGAAAAACTTTCCTTTAAGTGGTTTAATGTACCTCGGAAAAATTTACACTATTTTAAGTATTTGCATAAATTATCATAATTGTTTGTTGACAGACAATGGTCAAAATGGGAAGTGTTAGTTGTTACCTCATCTGACCCAAAAACGTTCCGCAGGCGATCAATAGTCAATATTGTTACTCAGATTAAGGCTGATTTTGGCCGAGATAATTGTTGGACTCAAAAGTCGAAAGGGTCCAAAAACGGACAATTTTTGTCCTGCTTAAGTAGCCTTTGTAAGGAGAAGGGCAGAAAAGATTCGACCTGGCCGAACTTAACAACGTTTTTACTTGTTTCACATTTGAAAACCTACAGCAAACTTAAGCAGCGGACATCTTTATTGGAACCAAAAAATAACGACAATAAGTTTGTCCATGCCGAGACTTTAAACACTCCGCAATTAAGAATGAAACTAGTAAAAATATCATAAAGTTAAGTTTACATATTCTCGTTGTTAAAATATAATAAAACAAAAAACTCGGGCCTGTTTTTTGGTCCATTTGTGTCCATGAGTCCGATCATAATACGAGTATTAACCAAATCTTCAAAATAAATACAAATTTGGATTCGATACGATATTTAGAACATTTTTAAATTAAAATTTTAAAATTATATAGGTCGGAGCACTGAAATTATGCAAACTATTATCACGGCAGGGTTGGGTATGTTTAAATGGGTACTTGAGTATCCATATGAACATATATACCGGTGGTCTCTTTTTTGTAAGTTTCGTGTTTTGGGCCCATGTGTCCGACCCTTATCTCAATCAAAACTTCACAAAACAGTCTGACGCTTGTCCAAAGCTCTACAAGATTGATAAATACCATGAACTAGACCACCAGCGATCAATACATTCTTCATGGCGCCACCAACAACGGAAGCAGAAGGTACATCCACGTCAACGTCAGCAAAGTTGTAGTAAAATTTAAGCACCTAATATAAATATTGCCAATTGATCGCCTGTTTTGACCAATGCCAGACGTTTTTTGGGCCACGTGAGCCAAAGTCGCTATCCAGTCACTATAGCTTTTTTGAGTCGACTGAGTGTAAGGTGCTATAATGGGCGTGGCATCCACTTTTTTCTTATAAGTATACAAAGATAAAATAATTATATTGCAGGAAACAACATTTAAGAGAATACGTGCATTAGGAAAAACCTTAAGTGTGTTCCAATCCACGCTCGGATCATGTATGCGGAAGGAGCAAAAAGAGGCGTGGTTGAGGCTCTAAAATTTCTCATGTAGTCCAGTTTATATTCTATTGGTTAAATACTAATTTTCAGCAGAATCGTATAAATATTATTAAAATTATTATGTGAATACCAGAATGAGGCGTGCCATCCACGTATTTCGTACACGTTATTTAAATACTATAATGTTCACAATTTAATGTGGGAGGTACCAGAAGGGGTGTGGCTAAGGATCCAATTATTTGTCACCAAGGTAACCTTATAATTGTGGTCTTAGGTATTGATTTTGGATTAGATCGTATAACTACCATTAATGATATTGCAAGAATAAAAAGTGGGCGTGATGGTGCATGTGTATAGGAGGTACCAGAATAGGGGATGTTGGAAAAAGTAAGTATGGACACAGTAATTCTTACTGTGTTTTCTGTTTTTCTTTCTGAGCAAAAATACATCGATCAAAGTAGGTTTAAGTTTTGGTTTCTATGGAGATTTCATATTTGAATTTTTGTTTCGTTTGAGTTTTTTTATTTGACTGATTTTTAAATGTTCGAGAACGTTTTTCTTTTTCATTTTATTCCTGCGTTAACCCTGAACGTGACAAGTTGTGAAAGAAACATTTTTAAATTAAAAGAAAATTCTTAAAACTAAAACCGTCTCGATTGTTCTAATTCATTTTATCGGGAATAAATTATTTGAGAAAATCTAACAGGGGATGCCAACTATTTTTTTGATATGCAAGTACAAAGCCTTTTTAAGAATGTTACGGTGTTTATAATTTAAGCCAATTTCACGTACTGAGTGACAAGTTTTGTGGGTTCGAATCTGCACTAAACAAAAGTCGGTTGTCTGGGTATAGGAATACAAATATTTGTTACCAAAATAACATTATAATTGTGGACTTTAGTATTGAATAGGATAATAGATATTTCAAGAATACCAAAAGTATGTGTAATGGTACATTTTTTGGGAGGTATAAGAAGGGGTGTATCAATATGGCCCATTTTCACTCCCATAGGCAGGTTTGAAAAAATATTACGACATAAAAACTTTAAAACATTTAAAAGTTTATTTAAAGAGTTATCTTGCGAACTAGACCCGCATACCGACATGGCTCAAATGACTTAAAAAGTCATGATCTAACTGTATTTGGTCAAAACTTATGTATGGTCTAAAATGCTTTTTTCGATGCTTTACACATTTTGTCCGTATCAGAGGGAGGGTATACCAAACAATAATTATTAAACCGTACGACAAAATTTTAAATAAAAAGTCGTTACACTTTACACTTACATCAAGTTTATTTTTTAAAGGACTTCTAAGTTTCAAAGGATTACATTTTCGAAAAAATATTTTTAAATGCTTCTGTTTATCCAACGATGTTCAAATCAAAGTCATTTGAAAGAGTAGATATTTGTTTGTTATTATTGCAAAGGAACAAGGATGCAAGTAACATTCTTTCAATATACTTTGGAGTTTCTATTTAAATTTATAAAAACAAATGTTGACGACTCACATATTATATAAAACACGTCCAAAATTTTACATTTCTAGGCATATTTGTTAAATTAAAATTAAAATAAATTTGAAAACACAATGTGTGAATTTTTAACAGTTTTTAACATATTTATTTTTAAAAAAATTTAGAAGGATGTTCCGAAGGATATTGAAAGATTTGCATCCTTTTTCCTTTGCGGTGATATAGCAAAAATATCATAAATTATCCCCGAGTCTCCTTTTTTATATGACACCAATTTGGCCATCGTGGGATAAACAGCAGCATTTTAATTTTTTTTTTTTAAATAGTAACCCTTTAAACTTAAAATTTCTTTAAAAGGAAAACCTGATGACTTAATGAAAAGCTGTGAATGCAGTTTTACTCTACGTGGTCCTCGACTTCAGACGTATAACGTCTAGTTTAAGTGTAGTATGTACTGTCGGACATTGTAATGTTTGAGTTATTACCCTTTTGTCCACCTACAAAAGGGTTCAGATCTAAAGATTACGCATTGAGCTCTCATGTATTTTTCCCTAAAATGTTATTGGTTTACCGACTTTCGGATGTACAATAAATTTTTCCTAAGAATAAAAGCGTGAACTTTGACAATTTTAAAAGACTCTAAAACTGTTTACCCTACCCTTCTAGTTTTTACAACTTCCGATAAACGGAAATCTACTAAAATATGTTGATTATTAACGAAAAGCCCATTTAAAAATAATTTTACAGTTTTGCCTTCTCTTTTGCAAAATAAAAATTAGATGTAATTGGTCTAAAAGCGCAAGCAGCCGAAAGAAAATCGCATTTGCAAAAATAAACCCACATTTGGCGATGAGATCTTGCCGAGCAAAATGTACAGGCGACGAAAAGTTTAAAAACCTTAAAAATATCTGAAGCAACATCGGTTCCATGCGATGGAACTCAGTCTAAATCTTTTGTCTTAGTCAAGTAAAGTCAAATGAAATTATTTGTTGGTCAGTGTGATTAATAAAAACAAAGAAACTCCTGCTTACCTTAACATCACGGGGAAAGAATTGCTTGCCATTGTGCAGCCAGTAGATTTCGGGACGCGGTATGCCGCCAACTAAAGCTTCAAGCTTAACCTTTTGACCCACACGAGCCATGGCATTATTCAAGGAAATCTTGAAGTGTGGCACTTCAGTGGGTTCCAGTGCTGCAAAAGAGTACAAAGAAATTTTGTATAGTTAGCCTTCCAGCAGAGTATAAGCACTACTTACGTTCCACAATCAGACTGGCCGAACAGTGTTCAATGCCCGCCGGATTCGAAGCACTGCAGGTGTAAACCGCATCATCCTCCAAAAAGACTTCTTCGAAGCGCAACATGGCCTCGCCATTATTGTAACTGATCACATAATCGGGTGAATCATCAATGCATTTGTCATTCTTGTACCACTGCACCGTGGGCAAAGGATTGCCGGTGACAATGCAGGAGAACTCATAGGAGCTACCCTCCTTGGCACTGCCACTGGCCAGATAGCGCACAATGCGCGGAGGAATCATTTGCACCTCGGCCGCATTTTCACGCACCGACAGGTTGGCACTTGTTGTGGCATTGCCCACTAAATTGGCTGCACGACAAGTGAATCTGGCCGAATCGGCAGCAAACGTCTCCTCAATGACCAAACGACAAATTCCCTTGTCAAACGAGGTCTTATAATCGGGATTGTTTTGAATCAAGATGCCATCTTTGTACCATTCAATGGACGGCTCCGGACTGCCGGTTACCTCACATTCAAAGGTGAACTTATCACTTTCCCGTGTGACCACATCCTTAAGCGGCTTTATAAAAACCGGCGAGGAATATTTGATTTCGGTGAATATGTGATTGATCTCAATGTCCTTGCGTATATTTTCGGTGACAATGCGTTGATGATCAATTTGATCGCGTACGGTTTGCATGCGCTTGAAGGATTCTTCACGTTGCACTTGTTCCTTAAGGGCCAGCATACGGGCTTCCTCTTCGCGTTTGGTTTGTTCACGCAAAGCTTGAATGCGAGCCTCCTCTTCGCGCACTGTCTGCTCGCGTAGAGCATGCAAGCGGGTTTCTTCCTCGCGCAAGATCCTCAGCCGGTTCTGTTCCTCTTCTCGTGCCGCTTGTTCACGGGCCATTTGTTCGCGGGCCGTTTGTTCGCGAACAGCCTGCAAACGAGATTCCTCTTCGCGAAGAATTCTCAGGCGGGTTTGTTCCTCTTCACGCACCTGTTGTTCGCGAGCCGCCTGCTCACGGGCACTCTGTTCACGCACGTATATGAGACGTTGTTCTTCTTCACGTATTGCCTGTTCACGAGCGGCCAACTCACGGGCTAGACGATCCCTTTCGACTTGTTCACGTGCTGCTTGCTCTTTAAATGCCAGCATACGTGCTTCCTGCTCACGGGCAGCTCTCTCGCGAGCCTCTGCCTCTCGTATAGCCTTTTCACGTTCGGCTTGTTCGCGAGCTTCACGTTCACGTTGTTCACGGGCCCTCTCTTCGCCCTTCAAACGTTCCGATACGATAGTGATGTCTGACTTGAGCTTCATGAAGGATTGGAAAATGGTCATGACATCGTTGTATAACTGGGAAACCTTGTTCATGTCATGCGAACATTTGGCTGCACTTTCCAGCTTCTCGCGCAGAGGAGCCTCACGTTCGTTCACATACTTTTCAATGTCATTAACCAGATTTGAAGCTTCGACGGGGTCCCGAAGGTAGGTGATCTTATTGGAGACGCTGTTGTAGAAGTAGTTAATTTCACGGTATTCACAATCGATCTGGAATAGAGGAGAAAATATATTTTAGGAAAAGTCAAAAAAGAAAATTTCAAATAAATAAAATATCAGTACAAAAAATTAATTCAAAATAAAAGACCTCAGATTTTGTAGGAAATGTTGTACTCAGACTGCTCTGAGCACAAGTTGTTTTGTGAAAATTTCCGTCTCAACGGTCTGAGCCAAATTTTCAATAGAAAATTTGAGCAAAAATTTTTCCTATAGAAAATTTGAGCATAAATTTTCCTATAGAAAATTTGAGCATAAATTTTCCTATAGAAAATTTGAGCATAAATTTTCCTATAGCAAATTTGAGAATACATTTTCCTATAGAAAATTTGAGCATACATTTTCCTATAGAAATTTTGGGCATAAATTTTTCTATAGAAAATTTGAGCATACATTTTCCTATAGAAAATTTGAGCATAACTTTTCCTATGGATAATTTGAGCATAAATTGTCCTAAGAAAAAAAATTTAATAGGCCAATTTTCCTAAGACTAGTCTGATCCCAATTTTCTATAGAAAAATTTTTCGCTCAGACTGCTTTGAGCCCAATTTTCTACAGGAAAATTTTTGATCAGACTGCTTTGAGCCCAATTTTCTATAGGAAAATTTTCGCTCAGGCTGCTTTGAGCCCAATTTTTTATTGGAAAATTTTCGCTCAGAATGGTCTGAGCCCAATTTTCTATAGGAAAATTTTCGCTCAGACTGGTCTGAGCCCAATTTTCTATAGGAAAATTTTCGCTCAGACTGGTCTGAGCCCAATTTTCTATAGGAAAATTTTCGCTCAGACTGGTCTGAGCCCAATTTTCTATAGGAAAATTTTCGCTCAGACTGGTCTGAGCCCAATTTTCTATAGGAAAATTTTCGCTCAGACTGGTCTGAGCCCAATTTTCTATAGGAAAATTTTCGCTCAGACTGGTCTGAGCCCAATTTTCTATAGGAAAATTTTCGCTCAGACTGGTCTGAGCCCAATTTTCTATAGGAAAATTTTCGCTCAGACTGGTCTGAGCCCAATTTTCTATAGGAAAATTTTCGCTCAGACTGGTCTGAGCCCAATTTTCTATAGGAAAATTTTCGCTCAGACTGGTCTGAGCCCAATTTTCTATAGGAAAATTTTCGCTCAGACTGGTCTGAGCCCAATTTTCTTTAGGAAAATTTTCGCTCAGACTGGTCTGAGCCCAATTTTCTATAGGAAAATTTTCGCTCAGACTGGTCTGAGCCCAATTTTCTATAGGAAAATTTTCGCTCAGACTGGTCTGAGCCCAATTTTCTATAGGAAAATTTTCGCTCAGACTGGTCTGAGCCCAATTTTCTATAGGAAAATTTTCGCTCAGACTGGTCTGAGCCCAATTTTCTATAGGAAAATTTTCGCTCAGACTGGTCTGAGCCCAATTTTCTATAGGAAAATTTTCGCTCAGACTGGTCTGAGCCCAATTTTCTATAGGAAAATTTTCGCTCAGACTGGTCTGAGCCCAATTTTCTATAGGAAAATTTTCGCTCAGACTGGTCTGAGCCCAATTTTCTATAGAAAAATTTTTGCTCAGACTGGTCTGAGTCCAATTTTCTATAGGAAAATTTTCGCTCAGACTGGTCTGAGCCTAATTTTCTATAGGAATATTTTCGCTCAGACTGGTCTGAGCCTAATTTTCTATAGGAATATTTTCGCTCAGACTGGTCTGAGCCCAATTTCCAATAGGAAAATTTTCGCTCAGACTGGTCTGAGCCCAATTATCTAAAGGAAAATTTTCGTTCAGACTGTTCTGAACCCAATTTTCTATAGGAAAATTTTCGCTCAGACTGGTCTGAGCCCAATTTTCTATAGGAAAATTTTCGCTCAGACTGGTCTGAGCCCAATTTTCTATAGGAAAATTTTCGCTCAGACTGGTCTGAGCCCAATTTTCTATAGGAAAATTTTCGCTCAGACTGGTCTGAGCCCAATTTTCTATAGGAAAATTTTCGCTCAGACTGGTCTGAGCCCAATTTTCTATAGGAAAATTTTCGCTCAGACTGATCTGAGCCCAATTTTCTATAGGAAAATTTTCGCTCAGACTGATCTGAGTCCAATTTTCTATAGGAAAATTTTCGCTCAGACTGGTCTGAGCCCAATTTTCTATAGGAAAATTTTCGCTCAGACTGGTCTGAGCCCAATTTTCTATAGGAAAATTTTCGCTCAGACTGGTCTGAGCCCAATTTTCTATAGGAAAATTTTCGCTCAGACTGGTCTGAGCCCAATTTTCTATAGGAAAATTTTCGCTCAGACTGGTCTGAGCCCAATTTTCTATAGGAAAATTTTCGCTCAGACTGGTCTGAGCCCAATTTTCTATAGGAAAATTTTCGCTCAGACTGGTCTGAGCCCAATTTTCTATAGGAAAATTTTCGCTCAGACTGGTCTGAGCCCAATTTTCTATAGGAAAATTTTCGCTCAGACTGGTCTGAGCCCAATTTTCTATAGGAAAATTTTCGCTCAGACTGGTCTGAGCCCAATTTTCTATAGGAAAATTTTCGCTCAGACTGGTCTGAGCCCAATTTTCTATAGGAAAATTTTCGCTCAGACTGGTCTGAGCCCAATTTTCTATAGGAAAATTTTCGCTCAGACTGGTCTGAGGATTTGTATTGACATTTTGTTCTGCAATTTACTGTGCTGAACTTACCTTTTCCACCACCTCAAAGAATTCCGTGGCTTGATTGAGGGAATTCCTCTTGCTCTTGACTTGCTCCCTGAATTGCTGCCATTTGTCGCTCAACTTTCGCAGCTCGTCTCTGAAGTACGTTTCACTTTCTGGATTTGAAATCAACAATTGTTGGGTGGTCGTCTCGGTGAATTTTTCAATGCGTTTCTCGAGTAACTAAAAATAGAATTTACAAAAGAAAACAATATTAGAAAAGTTGTTTGCAACATCGTAAAAGAACACCAAACATTGGAGAAACATTCTTCGGTTCCCCCCTTTTCCGGCCCACATTCACACAAAATCATCCACATTAAACAAAAAGCAAAACTGATTCTAATTAAAAGTCATTTAAGCCAAAAATGAAATCATTCTATTTTCAGCGTTGACTACCACCACTGTCTCTCATACAAATTTTCAGCTGGCATTATGTCTTACCCCTTTTTCGTAGTTCAAAAAATTGTGTAAAAGCGTACAGAATCTTCTCTAATTACAAATGGTCGACAGCTGTTGCTGTCATTTTTTTACAGGGACTAGGGGACTAGGGGAAATGACGTTGGCGGCCTAAGCGGATGTGTGGATGAATATCTGTGCAAGCTCACTATATTCTAAAGCGTTGCAGTCTTTGGTTTCTACTGCGGTGTAAAAAACTGACGAGAGACGAAAATTCACCACTGACAAGTATTTTGAAATAAAATTCCAAAATACTTGATGCGTGATGCATTTACGTTTGCACGTGAAGTGCGTGAAAATCTCACGAGCATACAAAATAGCTTATCTACTTAATGTGTATTTTGTTCAAATGGAAAAACTGCTTGTTTTCTTAGGGAGCGGGGAATAGTTTACACATCTGACAAGTGAAATGATTAGGTGTGAAGTGAAAACATATGTTTTTTAAACAAAAGGTTTCGTGTCTTGTTGTTGAGTTTGCGGCCTGGCTATAACCGACCAAGTGCAGTGAGTGACATGTGATTATATCTGTCAGAAGACTGACGTTCTAATAGAATTACAACATATGGTGGAAGTCAGAGTGTCTTGTGGCGAAACACTAACAACTTTCTCACAGTCTATGGACCACCCATTTTTAATCTATTTTGTTTGTGGTACAAAATTTGAGAAAATGTATATGATCACACCCTTTTACTTAAAAATAAAATTTGTATTTCAAAAAACAACTATTTAGCGAGATTTAATACAAAGGTGACCTATAATTTAAAACTATTTTCTAAATTCTGAAAGTTAAGAAATACGCAAAAAATTAAGTCATTTGTGAAGTGAATGATGTCTGAAAATAAATTAGAGAGAATTACAAAACACATACAACTCAATCTCAGGAGAATAAAGCAAATGACGAGCGTGGTTTAAGACCAACCAACCGACCGATTTGACGCCGCACAGTGGTTCAGAATCAATTACCATTAATATTGTTGAGTTCTGTAAAAACGACGATTGCAGCAAATGCCTCAAGTATTGTTTAAGATATTGAAACTCAAAAATGAATAATCGCTTATATTTTAGATTTTAAGTACAATTTAAAAGTACAATTTTTAATAATTCGATTTATTAAATACGAGTATTGTTTTTTACAGAGAACATTTTTTTTCGCAACTACAGATTTCAACTTTTTTCCAGAACTTGAATAATTTGTGATATTATCTTTCGACTTTATCGGACTGTATCTCAAGCAATTTTAAAATTTATTGGACTCGCCTTATTTTTGTATTACAAAGTGCAGTTTCATAGCTTTATATTGATGTGAAGATTTTGATTGTTCCAAATATATTTTGCTCGTAGAAATTATTTAAAAAATATTGATTTAGAAAAAAAATTTACTTTGGATTAACACACAGGAAAAAACACTTGCCAAAAACTGGTAGTGACAACAAATAAATTATTTTTACTAACCAAACCCCTACAGTTGTAACATATTACACTATGCAACAGAAGTTTGGACATTCTCTGGAGGCAAAATGATTTCTTCTAGAAATGAAAGACTAAGGTGGGTATATTAAAATTCCAAAAGGACGTCCCACGTAGGACCAAGCTATTTTTTATTGAAAATCAATAAATTTTCTTTTGTTTTACCGAATTTTCGTGAGGAGATGTCTTACGTAAAATCATGTGGAGTTTATTTTTCTTTTTTCGAAGAAGTGAAAAAATTTTTATCTAATTTTAGTTGAGGCGTGTCCTTTTTAAATGAAAATGTACTAATGTTTTTAAGAATGGTCGTTTTTGCGTTAAAATGTTCTACTTATTTACTACTATTATCACTTTAGTATAGATATTCTAAAATATTATATTCAGCATAAACTGGCCATTTTCGTCTTTTTTTTTAAAAAAAAACAACTTTTTTTATATAAAATTTAAATAAATTTAATTAAATTAAAAAGTCAAGTTCAGATTGAAAAACCAAATCTACACAGAAAGGCAGTTTAAAATATTTTTTTTAGCTATTGTTTTTCATAAATAACCTGCTAAATATGACCGATAGCTGTGTCACATCTGTAGCCAAAATTTCAAGAATTCATTTAAGGCATTTCGTGTCACATTACCCTTAAATATCCGGAAACAGTAAGGTTTACAATTTTACTTTACGTAACTAATTTATCACAATCAGCTTTATCTTAAAATTTTTTGACCCTTTTAAACTAAATTTTAATTTTTTGGTCCACTTTCCTAATTCATACGTTCCACTTGTGCATACAAACTTTATTATGTTCGAAAGTAAAAACCACTACTGAAACTTAGAGTGTACCCAATCAAAATTAGTTTGTAGGGATGGACTACATATAAGTAGATAGAGCGTGCAACCACCAACATTGGGTTGGCAAGATTCGATTGTGGCAACAAATCTGTTCTTCGTGTGCACACAAAACAATTTATTTTCGTTTTACAGATTTTAAAATTTTTCAGCACTTGAAAAAAGTTTGATAACATTTTTCGACTTTGTCGAAATGTATCTCATACAATTTTAAAAGTTGTGGACTCGATGTTTATTTTTATTACAAAGTTAAGTTCATAGCTTGATATTGATATGCACTAAATATAGTAATATATTTTCATTGTAGCAACTATTTTGAAAATATCCATTTGAAAAAAATGACTTAGATAAAATGACTAACAAAACTTTTTTTTCCTGCAAGCCTTTTAATGTTACAGTAACAATTTGAAAGTCACAGGGTGTCCCAATTTTATGGGGGTAAGTTTTTGGTACATTTTCTGCAAAAAGTCACGCTTTTTTTGTGTTTTTAAACGCGAATTTCTCATATTTTTCTGAACATCTACAACACTTTAGTTGTTCAGAATAATAATGCACGATCTTAATTGTGAATCAAGATTTTTGCTTGACTTTTCTTTGTTTCAGTGTTTGGCAAATTTAACCATGGAGACGTATACATTTGAGCAGAGCGATACGATTGTTAAAGCTTTTTACGAAAATTGGCGTTCAAATCAAAATGCTTTTCATGCACTTCGTTATTTTTTTGCTCAGCATTACCGACCAAATGTGTAAGCAGTGGATACGCTAACAAAAAGAATTGCAGCATTTTGGCAAGTGAGAATCCACGAGTGATTGTTTAAAAGCCAATGCATCGAAAAACAGTGATTGTTTGGTGCGGTTTATGGGCTGGCGGCGTCATCGGGCCGTACTTTTTCGAAAATGAGGTGGGCCAAGCAGTTACCGTGAATGGTGTTCGCTATCGCGAGATGTTTACAGACTTCTTATGGCCAGAAATTGAGGATATGGAGCTGGACGACAGGATGGTGCTACTTGCCACACAGCCAACGAAAAAATGACTCTTTTGCGAGAGAAGTTCAATGGCGTGGCGATGATAATTGGCGTTATTTTTAAAGCCATACCGGTCGAAATGCTCGAACAAGTCATCCAAAATTGGATCCTCAGAATGAAAACCTTGAAGCGTAGTTGCGGGCAACATTTGAAGGTAATTATTTTCATAAAGTAAATGCCATAAAATGTCCTTTCAAATTATCAATTTAGATTCCACACTTGATGTCAATGTTTATATTTTTTTTTTGTTCTGAAAAAATATCTCTAGATTGATCACCCTATATAAAAAAACCATACCAGACAATTACAATAGGATCAAAATATTTAATATTTTCCTACATTTGTTTTGATCAATTTGTTTATGCTATGCTTCTTAATGATCGTAAAAGTGGCTGCTATCATTTTGGGGGGGGGGGGGGGGGGTTGTATTCAATTTGTGTAATTTTAAAATGACCAAAAAATGCATTTTTGGGCTTTACTAAAAATATTACTAATCTGGAACGGATTTGTACGAAATTTGGGTAGTATTAAAAAGAAACGATGTAGTCAAATTTAGAATTATATTTTATTGTCAAATCCAAAATTTGTTGCTCTTTCTAAAAAAAATCATAATTTTTTTTTTAATTATATATGTTTTTTTAACGTTTTTTTGTTTAGCTCGTTTGTTTTTTTAAGGTTTCAGGCGCCGTTCAAAAAAATTTACGCATTAGTTAAACGAATCCAAAACATTAATTGGATTTTTTTTTTAATATTTGCTAAAGTTTTGGGCATAACATCGAAAAATATCGGCATTTATTTTTTAAATAAAATTGTATATTTTTAAAAAAATTATATTTGTATTTAAGTATAGTTGACCTTATTTAAATTATTAATATTTATCGGAATTGCCTGGCTCGAGACCATGCACGAAATAAATAGATAGTGATTTTTAATTTATTTTGTTTATAATACATAATTTTTCAATATTTTCGATATTATCGTCTTCCTCAGGGAATAACAAATTTAAATTCAAACTATTTGCGAATTGTATTATTATTATTTTTTAAAAAATTAATATTTATTTATTTTAATGTAATTTTTTTTAATTTTACCAAATTTTCGCTTAATTCTTACAAATTCAAAACAGTTATTAGATTTTTGGAATCGCCATATATGTAGTAGTTTTGGGCAAAAAACCGGCGCACAGTGGTCCAGGATCGAATTCCATAGGCCAAAAAATTAAATCTTTTGATCTAATAAAAAATTTTGAGTTTTGTAAAAAGGGCAATTGTCGCCAAGGAGTATTATGAGCTATTAACATTTAAAATCAGGCTATTGGGTATATTTTAGAAATTAGCCTAAAGTTGACTACATGGTCGTAGCATCAACTATTTTTTGAAATGATTAAAAATTTTCAGATGCAGTAATTGTTTTGAAAAAAAATTACCTTTTGCCCAGTAAAGGGATTTTTTTAAGATTCGAATTTGACTATGACTACAATTCAGCATTCTGTACAATTTTTGGGTACTACCTCTTTCGACTTTCATTAGATACACAGACAGACGGACATTTTCTTAGAAGTTTGCGTTGACTCACTTTCAAAACGCATTCTGTATACGTTTGGCCCCGAAAGGATTATTACAAAAAAGTTTTAAAGTGTCACACAGAATCCCCAAAAATCTAATATAGAAGAAACGGGACATATTTACAAAAGCTACAAGGACTTGCATACATTTTATTTTTTTGCAATATTAAAGTAATTACAAGTGCTGGACGAAAAAGTCCAATAAATTTAAGGGGAAAAGCATAAGGATAATATTTTTGACAGATTAAAATATACGATCTGGTCATTGTTGGTCAATTATTTTGGGGTAGGTCGTATTGAAAATGCATACTTGTATACCGGAAGAGGAGATCCCACGATTTTCAGCAGCAACATAATGCGACATGGCATTAGGGAGTAGGAAATTATGGCGGGTATATCTTTGCAGGGTCATTGGCTTGGGTACTCTTCTAGCAGAAACCGAAAGCTATAAAAAGAGTGTAGCTCTCGCAGGCATTGAAAAAAGGGTCACCATATAATTTGGTATTTGTGGCGAGGAACTTTTTAACTTGGAAAAATATGGCTACATTTTTGTAATACTTAAGTGTTGGAACATTAAATCTTCAACAAAAAAATACGATCTATATAAAGGGTGTTTTTTATTGGGGTATAGAACTTTAAGTTGGCATCACTTTTTTAACTGGCGGCCATTTTGTCAGCTGTCAAGTGATTAATATTTAGTTTAGTTTGCCATTTCATCATGAACAGGTTGACAAAAGAACAACGCTTGCAAAATGGGCCGAAAATGAGATTCATCTCGATGCTGATTTTTATCACAAAATTTTGTTCACTGATGAGGCTCATTTTTGGTTGAATGGCTACGTCAACAAGCAAAATTGCCGCATTTGGAGTGAAGAGAATCCACATGAGACCCTTGAGACGCCATTACATCCACAAAAACTGACTGTTTGGTGTGCTCTATGGGCTGGTGGAGTCGTTGGGCCATACTTCTTCCGAAATAATGCTGGAGAGACAGTTACCGTTAATGGAGACCGGTATAGAGCCATGATAACCGACTATTTTGTTCCCGAATGAGTTGTGGTTCCAACAAGACGGCGCTACATGCCACACAGCGCACGTCACAATCGAATTATTGAAGGAAACATTCGATGAGCGCATAATTTCGCGGAATGGACCTGTCAATTGGGGACCAAGATCGTGTGATTTGACACCATTGGATTATTATCTTTGGGGATATGTGAAGTCGCTCGTCTACGCCAACAAACCAGAAACGTTAGGGGACTTGGAAGCCAACATTCGTGGCGTTATTGCCAACATACGGCCCCATATGCTCGAAAAAGTGGTTGAAAATTGGACCTGTAGAATTGGCTTTATTCGAGCCAGCCGCGGCGGCCACATGCCCGAAATCATATTTAAACATTAATGGCATAAAATTATCCTTCCAATAAAGCCAAATTGATGGACGATTTTCTTGTGTTTTATTTCAATTCGAAGTTCTATACCTCAATAAAAAAACACCCTTTATGATGTCGATTGGGGCAGCCACGCGTAAAATTGTCTAGAAGCTCCATAAAACCCTAATGTATGACCGTCAGCAAATGCGTTCGAGGTAGCAGCTAAAATAAGAATTTAAAACAGCGTCATTCACTTGATTTTAGCTAAAAGTTGTTCCTTATCCTAGGGTATAAAAATACATTTAAGGGCCGGGCACAATAACGCTTTTTTCTATACGATGCGTTCTTCTTAATATCCGGTTGTCTGAAACTTTTCAAAAAGGTTTTTAACCTTCAAAAAGTGCATGTTATTGCAAAGCCCTCACAAACTTACATTAAATTTATAAAACTTACATTAAATTTATAATGTAAGTTTGTGACATTTAGTTCAATGCTTTTAAGACTACCGGAAGTTGAAAAATGCGCAGCGTAAGAAAAAAGTTACGGTGTGCCCAAGCCTTTTGTGTTCAGAAAAATTTGCCTATTGTTTGGTTGGTACCCATAGATTTTCTTTAACTAATTTTTATAATTATTCATTATCAATAGAGCAAACAAAAATGTATATCGAGTAAAACTTAATAAAGCACAACGAAGTGACAATTTTAGATGAATGAACCATTTGTAAACAGTATCGAAGGACAAAAAAAAATTATTCATAATTTATACAAAATATAATGTACAGATTTTTGTCTATCTCTAAAGCTAAACTAGCAAACGAGTTATGATTGAAATGATTTCGAAAAAATCTAAAAATGTTGACTAGAACCAAAAACAATGAAGTGGCTTACTAATGTGATTGTATTCAAGGTGGCCCCTCTGGTCACACAAAAAGATCGACGTCATGCAAAACTATAGGAAAATGCAATGGAATTTCTCAAAAAAAAGAAAGAAAAAACAATGACATGAAAATTGGGAAAATGGAAAAACACGACGAGTCATAACGACATACGGGCCAAGCCAAGACACACACAAATCTCGTTTGTCACACAAATTAAAACAATTAGCCATTACTGTCACAAGGTGGATAACAAATGGTGAGCTAATCTAAAAACAAACAGAATGGAATAGAATGGAACAGAACAACAAAAAAAATACCTCCATAGTGTGCAGATAACAACCCCAACGCAATTCATGTCTGGTGGGTTTTAGAATTTTCGGTATTGAATTCTAAGACAACAATAGAGTGGGATAATTATTGGTAATTATCGATTAATTGCACTTAATTATTTAATTATTGGCATCCATTGTCGGTGCCACATCATGCTACCGCTTTAGACCACTTACCTCTATGGTGCGTTCAAAATACTCAAAGGCCAATGAAGTGGTCTTGGCCGCCGCCAGACTATCAACATTCTGTCCGTTGATCTCTTGCAATTGCCGCGAAACGCTATCCAGGCTGCGATTGATGTCCAACAGATCGTTTTTAAACTTTTCCAATTTCTCCAAACGTTCCAGCGAGCACATTCTCTCCCCATTGCAGGTCTCAAAGTAAATGCGCAGATTTTCCAACAGCTTCAAAATGCGATCCGTGTCTATCTCCTTGGCACCCGGTGGCTCCAAAGCACGCACCCGATCTATCAGTATCTCCGATTGGGTTATCAGCGATCTAAAGCGTTCCATGCTTACAGCACGGAACTTCTCGTGCTCGGCAATGCAACGTTCAATGGCGTCGTTGGTGTTTTGTTGATTCTGTTGTTGTTTTGCAAAATATTGGGTGATTTCCTGGTGCAATCTGGTGATACTTTCGAGGAACTGCAGCGTGCTCTCCACCAGGGTTTTGTAGTCGTATCGTATGCCATCTAATTTCGATTTGAGGGTGCGTAAATTACTAATGACTTGTTCGATCTTTTGCATGGCCTCTGGGTCTTTCGTTTGTATGTTGATCGTGGTGTGAACGCGCTCTTGGATTTCATTTTGTGCCTGGTCAATGTCCTGCAGGACTACTTTCAGTTTGTCGCCGGTGATTGTGTGCAAGTGTTTGGCATCCACTGAGGGTGAAGTGAATATTGGATACAGTTGAGTATCCACATTGGTGGTTTTGGCAGCGGTCTGGAAAGACATAAATAATAATAAAAAAAACAAACATTAATAATTTTATATTAAAAATAAATTTTGTTTGGTCATCACATTTTGAAACAATTAAATTAAATGTAGGCATCATTAAAGAAAACATCATTAATGTAGGCGTTCACAAATATTCCACACATTAGCCGCGTTCTAATGGTAACTCGCTTAGGAGGTCGGTAACGCGATAACTTCACACCATTGAACAAAAATATATAATACAAGCTAATAAGACTAGATTTTTTGTTGTTGCTTGTCATAGAGGGAAGGAAATAAATGATTTTATTTACAGAAAACTTTAGAGAATTTGCGTTTAAACTCGATTGTCTGAAATTATAAAAATTTTAAATTTTTGGAAAGAAATTTATTTAAGGAAAATTTTTAGCAAGTTGAAACGAGCTCGGTTATTACTCGCTTTTAGCATTTCTTGGATGAACTTTTTCTACAAATTGCAAATTTTCAAATCAATGATGCATAAAGCCAATCAGTTCTTGTATACAAAGAAATTAGAAGTCATCGCCTTAGCGAATACTTACTCGTTTAATAAGCGAGTACCAATAGAACACGCCTATTGTTTCTTTAAAAAAAAAATTGGGACAATCTAACACAAAAAAACCTAGTTATTTCTCAAAAAGCTTTCAAAACGAGTATTACTTTGTGTTTTTAACAGAACAAGGCGCAGCAATTATTTACTAACTTCTAATATTCATAGGCTTACGTTTCAGATAGTATCTAACTCAAAGCAGTTATGTTCGGAATGCACGACCGTTCAAGTGACATGCTACCACCCACAACCTTTTTATGGGCTCTAAGTTAAAGCATTGGCACATCAGCTTCAATTCCGCCAGAGTTTTCCCCCACACGCAGAAAAAAAGTATGATTATTATGACAATATTCGAAGAGGATAATACTATTGTTGGGTATATGGTTGTGCTACAACAATATTATGGTCCTCACAACAATAGTATGATTCAAATACAACCATACTATGATCCTCACAACAATAGTATGATTCACACATAACCATACTATGATCCCCACAACCATAGTATGATTCACACTCAACCATACTATGATCTCCACAACCATAGTATGTTTCATATACAACCATAGTATGGTCCTCACAACCATAGTATGATTCACACGCAACCATGTTATGATCCCAACAACAATAGTATGATCACACACAATTAAACTATGATCCCCAATATTATTTAATAGAATTTGTTTGAGTGGTCGACAATAGATTTGATCCCCAATATTATTTATTAAAATTGGTTTAAGTTGTCAACAATAGATTTGAATTATGAAAACTATTCAAAAATACATTAAATTCAAAATAATAGGAGTGTTTTATTTCACAGTAGAAAAAATAAGTTTAAATAAACGTAAACGTTTTTATTTAAAATATTTCAGATAAACAAAGCCAAAGCAGCTTGTTTAAAAAAATTTAATTTCGATAAAAAAGTACTATTATTGCATTAGATCCGAACCTATAATATTTGTTCTAAAAAGCAATTTTAAATGAAGAAAAGTTACAATCGTACAGTATGATTGCCGTAATCATATCATTGTTAACATAAAACGCAAAACACAATACTTTGGTCGCACTAACCATATTTATAATGTTGCTATAACCATATTTTCATTTTTAAATTTGGCAATAATACTATTGTTACATTTCAACAATATTAATATTGCAGCAATTATACTATTTTTAAAAATAAATTCAGTTAACAATGCTATGGTTGCGACGAACATACTTTTGTTGTGTAGCACATATTATTATTGCCGTGACCATGTAGTAACCATGTTTTTTCTCTGCGTGCACAGTTGGATATTGACAGCTTTTTACGAGCTGAAGGTTTTTCGAATAGGGACATACAAATTTCGTGTCTTTATGTTAATGCACCTTCAAATATTTTTAATTACATTTCTGTGTCATAACGTTAGTCGAAGTCAATATTTTCATCATGGTAAAGTTTACAAACGAGCAACGTTTGGAAGTCATTAAAAAATACTACCGAAATTCTGAGTCGCAACTTTAACCCATTCCTGCCTAATGGGTATTTAAATACCCAAGAACGTGTTGATACATAAATAATTTAAGCGTGGGTCAGGTGAGCGATATCGCTGTAATTTTTTTTAATAGAAAATAGGAAAGATTTGGCTACATTAAAGCATTTAGCAGGATTTTTTTTTTTTATTTTTTCTTTCTTTTGTTTTTTGCAGGCAAAAATTAAAATGCTCCGGAAAAATGCTGACAAACATAGGAAAATGGTACAAATTAAATTTTTTTAATTTTACCGAATAGCTTAATATGTCTACTATGTAATGATCAGGCAGCGATACGTCAACACACCTGGCCTCCAGATCCGGTCAAATGCAAACGGGTAATTTTATTAAGAAAACATGGTACTTAAAGAAATGAATCACTTAGCCTTAGCAATTTTCTTCTGATCTGGTGCAACACCGTTGTGATAATCCAGGAAGCAAGTTGCGGGATGCAACTTCACCTTGCACTTCAAACAAACACCTTGCACGGGTATTTAAATACCCATGTCGTATCTCAGGTAAAAATTGAGTTTTCTTTTCTTCTTTCAACTTTTATGGTCTTTTGGACATAAACTTCCAAATTTTTAAAAATCGTACGAGCCAATCTATGGGCTGACAGTAACGGGTTAAGAGCGTTTACTTCAATTTAACAGATTTAATCACAGTGGTTCCAAAACAATTTTTTGGTTCAAAATTATCACAGGTCTTTTAGAAAATGTTTAGGTATCCTCCAAAAATCGTTTCGATGAAATTAACAAATTGTTTACACTATAAGCGCAAATTGGTCACAATTAGGCTGTGCGTGCTATAGTGGATAAATTACGATCCAAAATTTTTACTTCTGGATGATCCGGCGCCAAAGAGACGCTGTTGCGATGGAAGCGACGAAAATATCGCAGCCGTAAGTGTGCGATATTTTCGTACCACGTCCTCTACAGGAATGGCGCATCCCCAAACCACACTGTAATGTATTTTGCGAAAAGAAATTGGCCTTTACCTTATATATTATATTATAAGATCAAACTGACTCAAGAACTACAGCCACTTGATCAATTGAAACGCTGAAACTTCTCCGATTGGGCTCTGGCGAAGTTTCACGAAAATCCAGAATTTTAGCGAAAATATACGTTATTGGACATCAACAAACGAACAAGTTCTTCAAGAGACACAATTGCATCCTCAAAAAATTACTGTGTGGTGTGGTTTTCATGCCGGAGTTGTGTTGGGGACGTACTTTTTTGTCAATGAAAACAATCGTCATGTTAACGTCAATCGAGAGCGCTATCGTGCATAAATAATTTTTGTCCAGAATTGGATGAGCTTGACATGGCCGTTATGTGGTTTCAACAAGACGGTGCCACTTGTCATACAGCATGCGTTACAATCGATTTACTGAAAGGTAAATTCGCCACCTCGTTCATGCCATTTAAGGCCATTGAATTTCTTTTTATGGGGCCACATCGACAACAAGCCAACAATCTAAGATGAGCTCAGAGACATTTTACAACGAGAAATTGCTAACGTTTTGGTCGAAATGTGTGCAGGAGTGGTGGAAAATTGGATCCAAAGGATAAATCGCTGTACACGCCCTCGTGGTGGTAATATGATTGAAATCGAATAGCATTCTTAAAATGTAGGATTTGCACTACACCTGGAATAAATTTTAACTGTACATCTTAAATATTCCGTGTTTTATTAATATAAAGGGAGGTTAAATTTTAAGGGCCGATGTTGATTTGTCGCGCAAAAGAGCCATTGTTTCGTTAGCTGGGTGGCAAGTGGCGCAACGTCCTGTTGATCCCACATATCGTCCACATCCATATCTTCCAATTCGGGCCATAAAAAGTTCGTTATCATCGCACGATAGCGAACACCATTCACAGTAACTGCATTTTGGGAAAAAATTATGTTACTGATGATGCTGCCAGCGCATAAAACGCACCAAACATTCACTCTTTGTGGGTGCATTGTTTTTTCGACAATCACTCTTGGATTATCATTCGCCCAAATGCGGCAATTCTGCTTGTTGACGAATCCACTGAGGTGAAAATGTGCC
The DNA here is from genome assembly GCA_963513945.1 of Hydrotaea diabolus. Taxonomy (NCBI): domain Eukaryota; kingdom Metazoa; phylum Arthropoda; class Insecta; order Diptera; family Muscidae; genus Hydrotaea; species Hydrotaea diabolus. Next base: position 131,109,692 of record OY740719.1, read on the forward strand.
TCATCACTGTAGATGATTTTCTTTGAAAATTGATTTTCATTTTCATAAGCCTGAATAACTTAAACGCGTTGCTCGCTTGTTTATCTTTCCATGGTTCAAATTGAGTTAGTCTGAAATTGACAAATATCGATTGAAATGAAGAAAAAAACTTAACGTTTAGGTGTGGTTCACATTCAACATCGGCCCTTAAAATTTGAGCACCCTTTATAAAATTATTTTGTCCTTTAGGGAAAACCCTGTATACAACGATGGACAAACAAGCAATATTGGACTAATTTGGATCATATAAGCTTATATGCGCTTATAGAGCAAACAATTTGTTAATTTCATCGAAACGATTTTTCAAAATCTTTTTTGGAGGATCTCTAAACATTTTCTAAAGGACCTGTGATAAGTTTTGAACCAAAAAATTGTTTTGGAACCACTGCGATTAAATAATGAAATTTACCAGAAGTCTTTTCTGTCTAAGTATTAACACCGTGGTAGTATCAGAAATCATAGCAATTGGTGTGATGAATATAATGGATAATTCTGATTTTCAATACTAACGCTAGGATAGATCACGACCAAATTTGGGACTGTTGTGAAAGGAACAATGTGCACCTCATCTATAAGTACAAGGGCTATAGCTATACAAGCTATAAGTGCTATAAGTGCTATATAGTCCAAAATGCAGGCTTTTAATATGTAGCACGATGCCAAGAAAAACTAACGGTCAAGGCCCTGTCTTTACTGGACCAAGCAAAAATTGCAAAGCGAAAGTCGGCATTTTGCTAATCGAAGGCTTCTTGAAATTCATGTTAGAACCAGGGCATTGTGACATCGAAGACAACAGGCAATGGGCTAAGGAACAGGCTAGGAAGAACTTTAGCTCACAGATAATTGCGCTAAACTTTAAAAACTTTAAACCTAAAAAACTATACCATTAAGTCCATACCACACTATGCCACCAATAAAAGGTAAAAAGTAGAGAGCAGATGAGATTAAAAAAACTGAGCTTAGTGAGATCATCAGCGCAAAGTGGTCCAGATTTAATTTCCATATGCAAACAGTCTCTAATATTTGATCTAGTAAACATATTTGATTTGTGTATAAAGGACAATTGGATAAAGATATGAAATCACTTTCTATTAAAAAAACGTAAAAATCTGTGATTTGATAAAAAAAATATTCATGTAAGTTTTTTATGTTCCCTTTTTTTATGTGAAATAAAATTAATGTAATGTACGTGTTTTATAATATGTTTTAATTTATGATTTCTTGAAGATGCCAAAGGATAGCGAAATATCGAAACAAATAAATAAAAGTAAAAAACTGACCTTAAGCTTGAATAAAAACAAAACGAAAGAAAAAAATTTTTCTTTTTCTTTTTCCTGAACAATTACATGCATTAATGTAAAAAACTATAACCGAAAAAATTAAAATGTTCGGTCTGATAACCGATAGATTACCAGATTTGGAATGACAATAGCTCAAAAGAATCGTTGGCTAAAATTTTTCCTTTTTACAGAATTCAAAAATGTTTACTAGATCAAAAGTTTTTGACTTTTGGTTTGGAGCACTGTGCGGCGTCTTAACCGGACACACAATACTGAAGGCTTCGGAACTTATCTTCTACAACATCATTCCCCTGAATCAATTACCAGATTGAAGTCCCACGGTTGATTCGATGGAGTTGAGTCCCAATTTCATCAATTTTGCATGTATTCGGTGATCCAAGTAGAGATACTTTTTTAATAGTATAGGGTGATCCATGTAGAGATACTTTTTTAAAAACCTTTTTTGACAGATTACGTGTGAGTCGTGTCATGCTGTAATTTGATTTTTTTTAGTATTGTTTGGCATTTCATCATGAAAAGACTAACGCCTGAACAACGTTTACAAATCGTTCAACTTTATTACGAAAATTCACGTTCTGTGAGGAATGTGTTTCGTGCACCTTGTTCAACTTATGGTCAACATAATCGGCCTACTAATCGTACTATTCGCAACACCATCGCCCATCTTGAGACCCAGAATTCATTATTGGAAAATATTTGACCGAATAGACCACGTCCAGCACGCAGTGAAGAAAATGTAGCGGCCGTAGCTGAGCGTGTACACCAAGACCGTGGAGAGTCGATTCGGCGCCGTTCGCAGCAACACGGACTGACGTATGGAATGACTTGGCGCATTTTACGACGAGATCTTAAATTGAAATCGTACAAAGCACAGCTTGTGCAAGAACTGAGCCGCCCGACGTTTCCAAGCGACATTGCTTCGCTCTATGGGCTCTTGAAAAGTTCCAAGAAGATCCGACGTTTTCGAGCTGAATTTTGTTCAGCGATAAGGCCCATTTCTGGCTCAATGGGTATGTAAACAAGCAAAATTGCCGCATTTGCGACGAAAAGCAACCAGAAGAGGTTCAAAAGCTGCCACTTCATCCAGAAAAAACAACGGTTTGGTGTGGTTTGTGGTCCGGTGGAATCATCGGTCCAGATTTCTTCAAAAATAATACCGGTGAGAACGTAACAGTCAATGGCGACCGTTATCGTGCCATGATAACCGACTATTTGATGCCTGAAAATGAAGCTTGTGACCTCGGCGACATTTGGTTTCAACAAGACGGCGCCACTTTTCACACATCGCATCAATCAATGGATTTATTGAGAGAACACTTCGGTGAAAGATAATTTCACGTTTTGAGCCGGTCGATTGGCCACCAAGATCGTGTGATATCACACCGTTAGACTTTTTCCTGTGGGGATATGTAAAGTCTAAAGTTCGTGCGGACAAACCCGCTTCGATTCAGGCCTTGAAGCAAAACATCACGTGTGTCATTCGCCAGTTACCAGTCGAAATGCTCGAACGAGTCATCGAAAATTGGACTCAACGGATGGACCATTTGAGACGTAGCCGCGGCCAACATTTGATAGTTTTGATTTATTGATAATCTTCAAAAAAATAAATGCCAAAGAATTTTCTTTCAAATGATAATAAACATTCCCCATTCAATTTGAATTTTCTGTGTTTTTTCTTTAATAAAATAGGGAACCTCGAAATGGAACACCCATTACTATGCGGCTTCTAGAGCTAAAGGCATAAAATCGGTTGAACATATATGTGTACGAGTTTTTTAAAAAAAACGTACTTTTGCAAATTTCATGAAGATCAGACAACATTTGCTACCTGTAGCTTGAAAACAAGCTTAAAACATAAAATCAGATGAACACAACGGGTGATCGATCTAGAGGTATTTTTTCAATAGGGTTTTTTTCACAGAATACGCGTGAGTTATGTTAAGCTTAATTTTTTGTTTTTGTCAGCGCAAATGGCCTGTGCGATCTTTAAAAAAAATAGGATTGAAAATGCAAAAGTCTTTTGGTGAAGCACGCTGATAACTTGCAGAGAAATTTTGTTCACCGATGAAAACATTTTTACCGTTCAGGAAAAATGTACCAAGCAAAATGATAGAGTGTATGAGCGGTCAACTAAGGAAGCATCTGAACTGATCCCATGGGTGGAAAAGGGTCATCAACCAGCTTCAGTCATGGTTTGGTGGGGTGTCTCTTGCGATGGAGTCACATGCCTGCATTTACCAAGTGACCGTTTTTGAAGGAAGCTGTTGTGAAGCCTCTTAACAATTCCCTGTTCCAAAACCAGACATGGACTTTTTACCAGGATTCTGCGCCGGCCCAGAAGCCTAAAACGTCCCAGGCCTGGCTTCGAAACAATTTGCCAGCGTCCATTTCCTCTGAAGAATGGTCCTTAGGCAGTCCAGATTTGAACCCATTGGATTACAAATTGTGGACGGTTTTAGAGGACAAGGTTTGTCACAAAAGATACCCCAATATTGGATCTCTTAAGACTGCTTTGGTTCGAGCTTGTGCAGCTATTGACGATTGGCCATTGCGACTTAAGGTGTGTGTAAAGGCAAAAGGCGGACATTTCGAATAAGTAGATTCTTTTTGGATACAATATAAGTACATCAATAAATATATTAAAAAATATTTGGTCCAAAAATATTCAGTACTTTCTATTTTACAGCATAAAACGTGTGTAACCGTATTAATGTCCCTACTAAGTAACTAACACAACCTACATGGCAGTACCTCATCCCATTAAACCAATCTTTCAGAGCGTTCTTGATTGTTTCGGATCGAATCTCTCCAACGGCAACTTCGATTTCAAGTTTTAAAGCTTCAATTGGCACTGGATACTTTGCGTAACATTTATCCTTAATGGCTCCTCACAGAGAAGCCAATTGACATCACAATTTCCGCTGATTATTCGATTTTCAAAACAGTACAAGAAAATATCGATGGTAACGTTGGCTGTGTGACATGTGGCCCCGTCTTGTGGAATCCAAATATCGTCCATGTCATTCTTTGGAATTTTTGGAAACAAAAACTCATTGAGCATGTCGCGGATACGGCGGGTCCTTGCTAATTTTCAAAAAAAAAATCGGCCGATGATGCCGATAGTCCAAAATCCATACAAAACAGAGACTCGCTTCGCTGTGGATGCAGTGGCTTCTCAATAGTCACGTGTGGGTTCTCTAAACCCCATATGCGGCAATTTTGCTTATGGACATAGCCACCGATATGAAAATAAACTTCATCTGAAAACACGATATTTCAGTAAAATCCTTTTTCTCCTTCCAAACAATCTTCCGTCCATTGGGCGAAGCGAAAACGCTTCGAGTGGTGTTCCATTAGAAAAAGACAAAGTTCAATCTTTCCAATAAACACAGAAATTTGAAAAAATGTTAGTCCTTTTTTGACAGCCGGTTCAAATTTAAAATGTAACATTGCCCCGACCGGCGTTCGAGATGCCATCGAAAATGCTTCAAAATCGTTCTTATTAAATAACGAATTTAGAGCATAAATGGAGGGTATGTTCTTTTACTAAGTGTTTTGCATACCAGAGTGGGGTGAAGTATCATGCAGTTGGCCCTGTTCGACTTTAGGTTTAAACCTTTTTTCATATCTTTTTTTGCTGTTTCGGGTTTCCTGCATTTGATCGATAGTTTTTGTCTGCTTTGTGACAAATTTGTGTTCGATGATTTTCTTCCGGGTTATACACGTCACTGACACAAAACACATTTCGGTCGTCATTTATTTTGCGGCAGCTGCATAGCCAACGCCAATGATGATATCAAAGCAATCAATTCTCTAAATAGCTAATGATGATCGTATTCGATGTTTTTGATAAGAATTTTAATTTTTCCAAAAAAAAACATTTTCACAATTCCCTTTAAAAACACTAGCACATAAAGACGATCACTGTATAAATTTAAAAAAAAACGGAAAATCGATTTTAATCGACTTGACGACAGACCGATTTACAACTCTGTAAAACCTTTACCACTGGTCGATGATCTCTAGAGCAACATCTGTACTACGTGAAAAAAATTTTAGTCGTTTTTTGCAACTTACCTCTTCATTTTGACTCATGATCCTCTCCAGAATAATTTCAACTTCACGCTTTTCCGTAATATGTGTTGTCCAATTTTCGAAACTTGTTGTTACATCGATCTGTTGCTTACTGAAACCATTGAGGATATCTTCGACAGCATTGGCTGATGATTTCGTATCGAGATATGGATCCAAAATCTATCCAAATACCATAACAAAGGAAACGAACCGCACCAAAATAATGAAAAAGTAAAGAGAGAGAAAAACACAGAAAATGTAAAAAATTGAAAATCCGTCAATGCGTTGTGGAGATGTTTATGGGATGCGAGTACGCAGTCGAATAAAGAGTCTGCCGACTGGCAACGCAGGCCGGCAGGCAGGCGACAGAAATAGATGAACAAAAAGAACCAAATCAAATCAACAAAAGATGAGTTAAAGAAAAGTCAAAACCAAACAAAAAAAGGAAAAATATTTAGTAGACATGCTTTTCATTAGTATATTTTTGTTAGTAGTTTTTAGTGTTGTTGTTGTTTTCTTTTTGTTCTTTAGAGCATTGGAAAAACAAAACAAAAGAGAACCAAAAATAAAAAAAAACATGAGAACATAAGTTTATACTGTGCAAATTGCTCAAAAATATACAATCGACACCCTACAATGGGTGGGTGTTGTTTAATGTTTAGTGAAAAAAATATAATGGCCATCGATAATTGCTTATTTAAAAAACATAAACAGAAACACTGGCGTTTTAATTATTCCTTATGAGTTGTTTAAGTGGAAAATACTTGCATAAGTGGCATATTTAGAACAGGGAAAATGATTCAGATCTCTGGAATATTATCTGTACACCAGAATTTAAATGCCATTGATTTCTATTTGCCAATTTCAGTTTATGTTTATTAGCCAATAAATATAAAAAAATACTAATGATTTTTATTTTGAAAATATGAAAATTGTATTTTCGATTTTTAGTCCCAATTTACATGAGACAACTTTACTTGCGTTAATTTTGCCGATTCCCTTTTGAACTTGCCTCTTGTGTTTACCCAAGGCATTTCGGTTACGGCAATTTCTGTTTTCAATCGTTCTGATTTTTGTGTAAAAAAATGCTAAAATAATCTGCAGCCAACTTCACACTACGAAAAGCCCAAAAGGACAGCACGGGCAAGTTTTTTCCCTTTTCATTCCCCCTTACCTCACTCTCTTCTGCAAACTAAGAGTTGTGACAAGTAAGTTGTGCCTAGTGTACATGTGGACTTACTTCACCCTTAATAGTTCACTTGGACGCTAAGTCAAGTTATTGACCAAAAAAGGTGAAAAATGGGCATTTTGTGATGTTGAGGCAGTAGATGCATTTTTCCGGGTAAGTTTGTTTTGTACTTTTTATTCTTTCATTCCGTAGGTACAACTCGCTTAAGCCACTTTAGCAATATTTCGTTTCGTTTACCGAGAGGTAGCCGTCTCAAAGTATTAACGAGTAAGATACTATCATCTAAGGACATACACAAATTCCAAAACTGTAGGACCGTGGGTTTAGGAATTTTACGGTGTAAAGTCCACTGAACTGAGATAAGTTCGCTATTTGTATTTTAATCTAAAAAACAAGTACGATTTCCTTCTACTTTTCATAAGATACTTGTTTCTACTGCATGTTTCATGAACAGGGTGGCGCAAGAATCATGCTACAAAAACAAAAATTAATAATTGTTGTTTCTGTGTGAGCAATTGGCTAATTCTTTATTTTATTTGGAAGGCTAGTGTTTAGATTTATTAAAACGAGTAGGTCGACCAATATGACGCTGGTAAAAAGTTTTGCCGAATCTGGAAGCATCGCCAGAAGACCGTACCATCAAGCTTCCTATGTTCGGGTTTAAGACACCATCGCGGCTGTAGCATCGTCAATTCAGGCAAATCCAAACGTTTCGATTCGAAACTTCACGCAGAGAAAAAATATGGTTACGGGTACAATAGTATGTTTTCAGCAATAAACGTAGCAACCATATTATTGTTTATTATAGTATAATTAGCGCAATATTAATATTGTTGAAATGTAACAACAGTATTTTTACCAAATTTAAAAATGAAAATAGGGTTGTAGCAACAATATAAATATGGTAGGTGCGACAAAAGTATTGTTTTTTTTTGGTTTTATGTTAACAATAACATGATAACGGCAATCATACTGTATGATTGTATTATTTCTTCATTTGAATATGTTTTTTTAGAACGATGTTATTGTGACGGATCTAATGCAATAAGAGCACTTTTTATATGGAAACTAAAATTTTTCAAACAAACTGCTTGGCTTTCTTTAACTGAAATATTTTTAATAAAAACGCATAATTTTTCTTAAGCTGATTTTTTCTATTGTTATATAAATCATTCCTATTAGTCTATACTTGATGTATTTTTAAATAATTTTCATTATTGAACTCTATTGTTGACAACTTAACTTAATTTTAATAAATAATTTTGGTTATGATAGTATAATTGTGTGTGACCTATGATACTATGGTTGTATGGATCATACTATGGTTGTATGTAAAACATACTACAATTGTGGGGATCACAATATGGTTGTGGAGATCATTGAATTGAAATAAGTTCGATTGATTTTGATTCCCTTCCGGTCTATATAAGATACGAGGGTGCTATATATAATTCTGGCCTAGGCAACACTAAGTGTTGCCTGACGCCATCTGACATTTCCATTGGAAAGTTTGACATTTTTTAGCATAAACGTAATCAGAACGTTTTGACCTACGACCATCATGTGTGTTGTTTACAGTGATTTGGAAAAATCAATTTGGCAAAAAATGGAATTAACTCGTGGACAGTTTCGTGCGATCATTTTTCACAGCTTTTGACGTGGATTATGACGGCAAGAGTGCATCGTCTAAAAAAGGCCGTTGTGCCAGAGAACATTGATGCCGTGCGTGAACTGATAATGCAAGATCGTCATGTGACATGCCGTGAGATAGAGGCATCCTTGGGCATTTCTTCCACCTGCATACATTCGATATTGCATGAACACCTGGCCGTAAAAAAGGTTTGTTCTCGTTGGATCCCGCACAATTTGACAACCACCAAAAAAAAAAGGCTCGTGTCGATTGGTGCAAAGAAATCGATGAAAAATCCGATCGCGGTGCATCAAAAGACGTTTATAAGATCGTCATAGGTGACGAATCATGGATCTATGCGTATGAACCCGAAGCAATCTTCCGTGTGGGTCTTCGAAGACGTGCCAAATCCAACGAAAGTTGTTCGTTGAAGAAGCACTTCAAAGCAAATGGTCGCCTGTTTCTTCGGCAAAACTGGTCATATGGTGACCGTTTCGCTTGGGCAACGGTCAATTCAATGGGTAGGACGGTCAATTCTGAGTGGTACACCACAATTTGTTTGTCTGAAGTCTTCGGAGAAATTCGAAAAATGAACAAGAGAAGACGCATCGGCTCAAACCAGCGCCTTTTTGACCGGCCAAAACGTCGAGTTGATGGGTCATCCGCCGTGCAGCCCTGGCTTGGCACCAAATGACTTCCTTTTATTCCCGCACATCAAGCAAATAAAATGCGTGGTCAACGATTTTCGTTGCCAGAAGTTGCTGTTGAAGAGTTCAAAAACCATGTTTTGGAGGAGTCTGAATCGGAGTGGAAAAAGTGCTTCGACAATTGACATGCATGCAAAAGTGTATAAGTCGTGCTGGAGAATACTTTGAAAAGCAATAAAACCATTTTTTCTAATAAATATTCACATTTTCATTATTAGGCCAGAAATATACATAGCAGCCCTCACATTTTCAATCATACTCAACAAAATTCATCTGCTGCCACTAAATTACATTCGGCTATAGCGACCTTTAAATTCAACGTCTACCGAACTGTTTTAAATGCATGCGTTTTGGGGTGGCAGTTCATAAACTGATGAGCATTTCCCGGCTGATCAGCGGATATTTTGTTCGTTTTGTTTTTTGGGTTCCTCTTGTATATTCTGCCGTCTATTTGTTTATGCCGGAGAGAGCGAATTATGCTGTTGTTCATGGATCCGAGATTGTGTTTTACGATTTACATACGAGGTCTGTTCAATAGACAAGGTGAATTTTGTAATTTCTCGGGCACAATTGTAATTTTATGTTGGCACATTTGTCTTGAACATATGTTCTTAGTTGAGTTTGTTTGTGAGAGGCATATCAGCAAAGCACGTCTGCTTGTTCGACGCATTTCTCTTGGGGAAAACATGGATCAAAGAATTTAAAATTGTGTGTAAAAAAAATGGAATTAACCTTCTAACCAGCAAAACCCTCTTTAGGGACTTTTATTTTTGGGCTCCACTGCTTTATTTAAAATTTTTGCGGTTTCAAATAGTAAAAAATGTAAAAAAGTTTTGTCTAATGACAGTTTTTACTATTTTAAACCGAAAACCCGGTTTAAGGGTTAATTGGATTGTACTCAAAGTCAGAAAAGTGTTTACAAGTGGTGCAAGCTTCCTTCAAAAAAGGTCGAGAAGGTGTGAATGACGACCTATGAATGAAGATCTATTACATCAAAAGCCGATACAAATGTTGAGAAAGTCAAGAAAATAGTTATGGAGAGTTGTCGAATCACTATTAGAGAATTTGCAGAGGGTGCCGACATGTCGGTTGGCTCATGCCAACGAAGTTTTGTGTTAATTTTGGGCATGAAGCGTGTGGCAGCGAAGTTTTTTTTTCCAAAATTGCTGTTCACGCGCTATTGCCAATTTGTCGATATTGTGCCTTAGATTTTTCGATAATTTTTGGTCAAAAAAATTATTTTCAAGGCGCCCAAGTTTCAACTATTTGACTTTTTCTTAAGTATTATTTTAAAGGTTTTTTGAGTGGGTAATACTTTTTTTTTAATTATTACCTTTCCAAGGTGACATACAAATAAACATTGCCACATAAAGGGCGGTTACATTTTAAGGGCCGATGTTGAATGTGGACCACACCTAAACGTCAAGTTTTTTTTCTGCATTTCATTTGATATTTCTCAATTTCAGACTAACTCAATTTGAACCATGGAAAGATACACAAGTGAGCAACGCGTTAAAGCTATGCAGGCTCATTATGAAAATGCATATCATGCACTTCGTGATTTTTTCGGTCAATTTAATCGTGCAAATGTGCGTACAATCGGAAAATCGTGCAAGAATTTGAGCAAACCGGGTCTGTAGGTGATGAGAAAACACCGCGACAGCTCGTACTGCAGAACATATTGCTGCTCTTCGCAATAATAGACCACCTCAACTCGTCGTCGTGCCCAATTATTGCACCTCTCTCGCTCGTCGTTGATGAACATTATGCATAAAGACTTGCCTTTACACGCTTACAAGGTGCAATTGACTCAAGAACTAAAGCCTCTTGACCATTCCAAACATCATCAGAATGGTGGCAAGAAATGGCATCGGTCCTACCTAGTAATCATGACTTGATTACCAGATTTGGCCCACTAAGACTTTTTCCTGTTGAAGAGACCCATGAAAGGACGGCGATTAACTACAATAGACGAAAGAAAAAACGCTGGCACATTTGTCTTAAAGGGTGGTCCAACCATAATGCACGATGTTAATTGTGAGCCACATCATAGCGTCAAGTGCTTTTGCCCAACTAAATTTGACAGTTCTTTGTGTTTGGCAAATTCAACCATGGAGAGCCATGCAATTGAGCAGCGCATTAAGATTGTTAAAGCGTTTTACGAAAATGGACGGTCAAATAAAAATACGTTTCTTGCATTTCGTTATTTTTTTGGTCAGCATAATCGACCAAATGTGTACATACGTGGGCGGCTCGGAAACTTCTTAGTCTAGCACAAAAAGCGCGGTATAAACAGAAAAAAGTTAAGTGTTTTGAAAACTTCCATCTCTGCTATGAACACATGTTAAATTTTGTTTCGATCTGGCAACTCCTTCATATAAAAACAGGTGTTCACAAAAGACGCATCCGCGATTTTTTTACAATGGAAAAATTAGAAATGTGTGGTGTCATTAAATATTTACATAAAAAAGGTTTATCGGGACAAGAAATTCATAATGATATGGTGAATGTGTTAGGTGAAAGTGCTCCTTCATATGCAACAGTAAAAAATTGGGTTGTTGAATTTAAACGTGGTCGTACAAGCATTGAAGATGAACCACGTAGTGGACGTTCAAAAACAGCAACAACAAGAGAAATTGTAGCCAAAGTGCATGATATGGTATTAAATGATCGACGAATAAAAGTGCGTGAAATAGCTAATATCATGGACATCTCAAATGATCGAGTCCATTTAATTTTGCATGAAGAACTACAGATGAAAAAGCTTTCTGCAAGATGGGTGCCGGACTTGTTAACAGTCGACCAAAAACGCATAAGAATGAACATTTCTCAAGCTTGTTTGGATCGTTTTCAGCGAAATAAAATGGATTTTAAGCGTCGTTTCATAACTGTTGATGAGACATGGATCCACCACTATACTCCAGAGTTAAAAGAACAATCCAAACAATGGACCGAAGCTGGAGGAAGTGCCCCAAAGAAGGCAAAAACAATTCAATCGGCTGGTAAGGTTATGGCAACGGTTTTTTTGGGACTTCAAAGGTATTTTATTGATTGACTATTTGCAAAAGGGGTAAAACAATAAATTCAGAGTACCATTGCAACCTTTTAGATCAATTAAATGTACAAATTTGAGAAAAACGTCCTGGCTTACAACACAAAAAAATAATTTTTCATCAATACAACGCACCAGCGCACAAGTGTGTTTTAACAATGGCTAAAATCAACGAATTAAAGTACGAGTTGCTTGACCACACACCTTATTCTCCTGATTTAGCTCCCAGTGACTCTTACCTGTTCCCAAATCTAAAAAAAATCCTTGCTGGCAAGCGTTTTACCTCAAATGAAGATGCAATTACAGTTGTGAATCACTATTTTGAAGACCTTGAGGAAAACTATTTTAATCAAGGGATACAATTGCTAGATAAGTGTTGGACTAAGTGCATTGAAGTTTCAGGAGATTATATTGAAAAATAAAAATATTTTTGAAAAACTAACTATTCACTTTCATTGATAGGCTAAGAACTTTCCGAACCGCCCTCTTAGGGGATTTGTTAACAAGCAGAATTGCCACGTTTGGGCAAATGAGAATACACAAGTGATTATTGAAAAGGCCATGCATCCACAAAGAGTGCCGGTTTGGTGCGATTTATGAGATCGGCCAAGCAGTTATAATAAATAGTGTTCGCTATTGCGAGATGAAACGAAATTTACGAAAATTGGCGTTCAAAAAAATGCACTTCGTGATTTTTTTGGTCAGCATAATCGACCAAATATGTCCTAGTGGATTTGTTAACAAACAGAATTGCCACATTTGGGCAAATGAGAATTCACGAGTGATTATTGAAAAGCCCATGCATTCTTAAAGAGTGACTGTTTGGTGCGGTTTATGAGATCGACCAAGCAGTTATTATAAATGGTGTTCGCTATTGCGAGATGATAACGGACTTCTTGTGGCCAGAAATTGAGGATATGGACCTAGACGACAGCCAATGAAACAATGCCTCTTTGGTGCGATAAATTCATAGCCGCACATAGGGAAACTGGTGGTTGTGGCAACCAAAAGTTTTGCAAATATTTTGTTGCTGTAACCAATTATTCAATATATTTTTTTTAAAAATAGAATAACTAAATTATAACAACATTTTTCCACTTCCATCATATATCATCTTTTTCCATCATACATCATCTTTTTCACTTTTTCATCGTCATGAGGACTCTCCCTACAAATAATTTTGACTACAATTTTAATTTTTTTCGTTGAACAATTGTGGTATGTAGATTTTTAGGTTTATTAATTCTCTTCCGTATCTCTGGTATGTTGCAATGATACTACAGTTCCAAAAAAAGGTTCCGTCATAAGCCAAAAAATAGTTCTAGTGCGAAGGGATGAGATAATTCGGCACAATAACGACATAAAACCTCCATTTTGATCAGAGTCATTGAAAATATGGACCATCGGCTTGAGGTATGCCACCGAAAGCGTAGCGAGCATTTGGACGATATTTTCTACCACACATAATTGTCATAAATCCTTCTATCATACACCCAGAAAAAAAGTATGGTTGTGATGACAATATTCGAAGAGGATAATACTATTGTTGGGTATATGGTTGTGCTACAACAATATTATGGTCCTCACAACAATAGTATGATTCAAATACAACCATACTATGATCCTCACAACAATAGTATGATTAACACATAATCATACTATGATCACACTCAACCATACTATGATCTCCACAACCATAGTATGATCCTCACAACCATAGTATGTTTCATATACAACCATAGTATGGTCCTCACAGCCATAGTATGATTCACACGCAACCATGTTATGATCCCTACAACCATAGTATGATCACACACAATTTTACTATGATCCCCAACATAATTTATTAGAATTGGTTTAAGTTGTCAACAATAGATTTGAATTATGAAAATTATTCAAAAATACATTAAATTCAAAATAACAGGAGTGATTTATTCCACAGTAGAAAAAATAAGTTAAACAAAGCCAAAGCAGCTTGTTTAAAAAATTTTAATTTCGATAAAAAAAGTACTATTATTGCATTAGATCCTTACCAATAACATTTGTTCTTAAAAGCATATTTAAATGAAGACAAATTACATTCATACAGTATGATTGCCGTAATCAAATTATTGTTAACATAAAACGCAAAACACTATACTTTTGTCGCACCAACCATATTTATATTGTTGCTATAACCATATTTTCATTTTTAAAATTGGCAATAATACTATTGTTACATTTCAACAATATTAATATTGCAGCAATTATACTATTGTCAAAAATAAATTCAGTTAACAATGCTATGGTTGCGACGAACATACTTTTATTGCGGAGAACATATTATTATTGCCGTGACCATGTAGTAACCATGTTTTTTCTCTGCGTGTAATAAAGAATATCAAGATCATGCTCTAAAAACTTTTTGATTTATTTACAATTAACATAGTGTGTTTTAGTTGGACCACCCTTTTATCTGTGGGAGAAGACCTAGAAGGGCCCAAAATAAAAATAATTGAATAAAAAAATATTAATTGAGAAAAATTAAACTTCACCTTTTCGATTGAATAGACCTCGTATTGTGTGTTTCTCCTTCTTGGTGGAGTTTAAAAATATTTATGGTAAGACGCCAAAACATTATGGCAATGGTTTAATGCTCGCACAGAATCCACCATAAAACGGGCTGCGCCAAGGAAGAAAGAGTTTCAAATCTGGTTGCTATTTTCAGACATCAGTTCTTGTTTTGTTTGTTTGTTTTCAGAAAAACCCCTACCCGAAAAACAAATGAAGTCAGACAGAAAAAGCACACAAGCCCCACAAAATGATGTGTTATTTTTTGGAAAATAATTCAACTTTTTTGCTTTTAGCGTTTTTCAAACTTGCTGCTGGCTGTGGGTTTCTTCAGTTTCACAAGTTTAAAACGTTTATCATGTATTCCATTAGTTAACATTAGGAGAACTAAGAAATGAAGTGAAATTGGAAAAAGAAAAACTACAACCAAAAACACTTGGCCATATACTGGGGTATTGTAAATTAAAATGTTTCTTCGGGAGATTTAAAATTTTTTTTTGTTTGCAAAATTTTTATTGCGTTTAAATTTTCTTATGTCTCCGTTTTTTTTGGTATTTTGATCGGATTTTGTGTCTGGTGTTGTATAAACAAAGACTTTTGTAAGAAACTCATAAAAAGATTTTGTTCGTGTACATTTAATTTCGGCGATGTCTAATAATCTGATCTGATACTTATTGGCAGCGTGTCTGTATTTATGCCGAAACTTTCTGACACATATTCCCGTATGTGCACAGAACATGTGGCGCATATTTATTAGGGCTGCACTCGTACATTCGAGTGCATGCAGGCAGTTTTTTTTGCGGAGTTTTCCTTTCTATATTTAGCAGAAGGAAAAAGCTATAAATTTACTTTTTCTTCGCTACTTGTAGTTGTTGGGCCTTCTTCTGTAGAGTGTTAAAGCACATCATTTCAACACATTAGTTGGGATTTTATTGTCTTCGACATGAGCTTATTACACAAAAGGTCAACAGCTTGAGGGTGATGGGAAATCCAACTAAAACGGTGGTCCAACTAAAACGGTGGATGGGTGGTCCAACTAAAACGCACAATGTTAATTGTAAATAAAACAAAAAGTTTTTACTGAATATATTACTATTCTTTATTATGATAAAGGGATCTATGTGTGAAGCAAAATATCGGCCAAATGCTCGCCACGGATTCGGTGGCCATATTTTCGGTGGTTCATATTTTTAATGACCCTGTGACATAATGGAAGTTTAATGTCGTTGAGCTCCCAAATTGTTCTTGGCTTATTGAAGTACACTTTTTCTTTTAAATATCCCCAAAGAAAGAAGTCCAACGGTGACAAATCATATGATGGTGGAAGCCAATTAACATCGCCACGACGGCCATTAATTTCTCGCCCAAAAGAGCCATTGTTTCGTTGGCTGTGTGACAAGTGGAACGATCCACATATCATCCAGTTCCATATCCTCAACTTTTGGCCACCAGAAAGAAGTCCGTGATCATCTGGCGATAGCGAACATCATTCACGGTAACTGCTTGACCGACCTCTTTTTTTTTGAAGAAGTAAGGACGGATGAAAAAACGAACTGGGCCGCATGCTGGCTGTTTTACATTTCCTACAGACTTGGTTTGCTGAAATTTGCGCAAAATTCTCACTACTGTGGACACATATGGTCGAATATGCTGAATTTGCCAAACACTGGAAAAACGTCAAATTAAGTTTGGTTAAAAAACTTGACGTCAAAGTGTGACTCACAATATCAATCGTGCATTATGGTTGGAACACCCTTCAGGTGGGCGGTGTGACCTTAAAGAATTGTGTTCCTACTATTGACGAAACATTCTTCCTATTGTGTTCTTCGTACATTCTTCATACGAGGGCTGCTATATATATATTTCTGGCCTAATAATGCAAATATTTATCATCAAAATGGTTTTATTGTTTTTCAAAGTATTCCCCAGCATGATTTATACACTTTTGCATGCGATCGATCAAACCAATTGTCGCAGCACTTAACTCACTCCGATTGAGACACATGGTTTTTGAACGCTTCAACAGCATTTTCTGGCGACGAAAATCTATGACCACGCATATTTTCTTGATGTGCGTGAATAAAAAGAAGTCATTGGGTGACAATTCAGGGCTGTACCCATCAATTCGACGTTTCGGCCGGTCGAAAAGGCGCTGGTTTAAGACGATGTGTGAGAGCTCGCATTGTCATGTTGCACAATGATTCGTCTTCTCTTGTTCGTTTTTCGAACTTCTCCGAAAACTTCAGGCAAATAAATTGTGGTGTACCACTCAGAATTGACCTTCCTACGTTGCTTAAGCGGAACAGTCGCCACATGAACAGTTTTGCCGAAGAAACAGGCGACCATTTGCTTCGAAGTGCATCTTCCACAAACAACTTTCGTTTGATTTGGCTCGTCTTCGAAGACCCACACGGTCGATTGCTGTTTAGTTTCGGGCTCATACGTATAGATCCATGATTCATCACCTGTGACGATCTTATAAACGTCTTTTGAAGCACCGCGATTGTATTTTTTTACAATTTCCTTCCACCAATCGACACGAGCCTTTTTTTTGAGCGATTGTCAAATTGTGCAGAATCCAACGAGAGCAAACCTTTTTTACGGCCAGGTGTTCATGCAATATAGAATGTATGCTGGTGGAAGAAATGCTCAAGGATGCCTCTATCTCACGGTATGCCACATGACGATCTTGTATTAACAGTTCACGCCTGGCATCAATGTTTTCTGGCACAACGGCAGTTTTTGAACGACCTTCGTCTTTGAGCGAGCGTCGGCCACGATTGAATTCGTTAAACCAATTTTTCACAGTGATGTAGGATGGTGCTTCATCGCCATACAAAGATTTAAGTTCATCGATGCACTCTTGCCGTGATGATCCACGTCGAAAGTTGTGAAAAATGATCGCATGAAAATGTTCACGAGTTAATTCCATATTCTTGGCAAATTGATTTTTTCAAGTCACTGTAAACAACACAAATGATGGTCGTACGTCAAAACGTTCTGAGTACGTTTATGTTAAAAATGACAAGCTTTCCAATTGCGCCAGACAACACTTAGTGTAGCCTAGGCCAGAAATATATATAGCAACCCTCAAAATTCCATTTTTTTGACTGATGATTTTTTCAACACACTGTAAACAAAACAATTTGCCCTTAAATGACAAAACGTTCTGAGTGAAGTTATGCCAAAAAATGTCAAAGTTTCCAATGGAAGTTCCAGTTTGCATCGGGTCATTGCCCGAAATATAAATAGCAACCCTCGTAATTTTGTGAGTTTTGTCTATTTTTGACGATTACTCTAACTAGTGCGCATAAAATCCGAATGAACTGGTGACAAAATGAACATATGAAACCTCTTTTTGAAAATTGATACTTTTTGATGCGTGCAACTATCACATATTAACCTCAAGTTCGACTGATAAGGAGAACGTCTGGCAGCAGTTTCAACTTGTAAATGATGGAAATTTTAGGTCAGACAGACCAACAGTAAGTATATCAATTTGAAATAACCCAGAAAAACAGTCATTCAAAGTTATTTTACCAATACAGAAAAATTAAAATTCATTATAATTCAGAGGCGTTGTGCAAAATAATTTTTAAAAATATATAGCCCACAAATTTTTTAAACGAAAAATTAACTAAAAATGCAATATGTTGTTTCCTTTTTGAAAAATCTAGCACTTTCTCGCAAATACCCTTTTTTGGTGTAGCCCTTAACCGTTCGTTGCCTGTCGATCGGCGCAATATGTGTTTAATATTTTCCGGGTATTTTGGCAAATACTTATGTGTACTCGCATATGTTTTTGATTTCATATGTGGCATTTTCCAAGAAATTTATTGAAATTTTTAAAAACGTTCTGCTGCTATTTCGCAGTGGATTCTGCGCGTATCCGCCTTTGCGGTTACGAATGATGATGTTGATGGAGCGAGTGTGCTGTCAGAATATCCATACTAAACAAATGTTGTTATTGTTGCTGTGATTTTTTTCGCGTCTTGGTTTTTGGTTATTGTACTTTGGCTTTTAATTGGTTAAAAATCGTTTATGTTTTTCTTTTCTTGAAAGGCGTTGTTGATATATTTGGGCCATATGTTTCTGCTTTGGAGGAGAAGAAATACAGCAAAGCAGCGGCCACTGTGTGTTTTAGGGCAATGTATTTCACCGTGGTGTGAAATAAATCAAATAACAATTTAAATTAATATGCCTGTCATTGAGACAAATTTCCGGAGGAAGAAGTGTTGACGATAATTGTTTGATTTTCGTTGGGTGACAAGATCTTCAGTTCCTTAGAAAGACAGTGAAAACAAATGTTAGATAAATTTGGACAACTTGAAGGGATTTTTTCATAAAGACTGCAGTCTTAATTTCTTTTTATAGTTTTGTGTTTCAATTCTGTTGATTTTTTTAAAATAATGTTGTGTTTAAAGTCCCTTAACACCGTAAGTGGTGTGCCTTGGGAGCCCATTGTTGGCAGAGACCTGGTCTGTATTGACCTTCATATTGAAAATAACTTTAAACATTTATTATTTTCTTGTAATGACCTTCACATGACAAGATTAAACCATAAACTCATTATTTAACTTCAAACTGTCTCGAGCCTAAGACAAATGATGCACAAATGACAAATGAAGAAATGTTGAAAGAAAAATTCTATCATGGAAAAATTCTTTTGCACATAGAATATTTTGTAATACAAGGAATGTTGATTGTAAATGATTTCAGTTTGTTCTGAAAAAAAACCTTTGGTAAAAAATTGTCTACTGAAAAAGTTGGCTTGTAAACTAAAAAAATTGTGTTCGTAAAAATCACGAAATATTTCATATAAATTTCGAAACATGTCTTTTTTTTGGCCGAAGAAACTTTCCATAAGAAATATGATAAAAAACTAAAAAAAACTCTGAAATCGATTTGTAAAAAATATTCGTGATTTTTTGGTTTTCTCTTTAAACAAATGTTTAAAAGGAAACAAAGTCTCAAATCTAACTATGAACTAAGCATAGCAGTTTTTATAGGCCAACGGTACATGCCAACAAACTTTTTTAAGAACTTAATAAAAAAAAATATCATATTTATTAAGAATTTCTTTCATATTTTTAAAGAATACGTTTTATGAAGTAGTTTCATATTTTATATGAAATGTTACTTATTTTACATGAAATTGTTTTATATTTATCATGAAAATTATACTGCAATATTGGCAATATTTCACAATAAAAATTAAATTTTATTTTATAATTTATATGAGAAATTTTTAACGAAAAATATAAAAAATTTTAATGAAAACGGTTTCGTTTTTTTTTTTACTTTTATTCCGCTTTTTATCATATTTATGATTTCATCAGTTTTTATTCTGGGTTGAGACTTTTGTTGCTCCTTTTCAGAATCAACATAAAATAATAGGTAAAATGTATTGGCTATGGTTGTACGGCAGTCTGTACAGCTGTTCCCAAGCCCGCCAAGGTTTTTCTTCAGTAGTCTTTTGCGACGATTACTTTGACCATAACAGAAGTTACTTATTCGGTAGGCTCAATCAAATGAATGAGAATTACCCTTTACCATAAAATTTTGTTCTTAAGATTGACGAATAGTTTTCTTATGAGGACATTTCGTGCTATATAGAAACATTATCGTAAAATATATGAACAAAAGTTATCATATTGCTACGAAAATTACAAAACTTATAGGAAATTAAAAAAAATTTCAAACATATGAAGGAAAATAAACACAAATTTCAAGAATTTTTTTTTTGGAAATTCGTTAAAACTTCTTCTGCAAATACATGAAATAACGAAAAAGTTCATCAATAATATGAAGAATGTACGAAGAACATAATAAGAAGAATGTTTCGTAAATAGTACGAACATCATTCTTTTAGTATATTGCAAAAATCACTTTTTGATGTTCATATCTACAGTTGTGGTCAAAATAATAGCAGTGCACCTCTGCTTAAGCATGCACTGCTTATAATTTTGTGTCTGGACGTCCTTGTGTTGTCTATTTTGCATTAATAACTTTGTTATATGAATGCGAAACAAAATTAAAACTTGTTATAGTTGTTGTAATTGGAATAATTGCGAATTTTAAGCAGTCAAAATAAAAGAAGTAAGTTAGAAAATCGAAAGTAAACATTATCAGTTGTTATATTTCGACTTTCCGCTGACCTCCAGGTCACCAGACCTGACAGCACCAGACTTCTTCATGGGTTATGTCATGCAAGAGGTCTACAAAACGAAACCAAGGAGTTTTACTGAATTGAAGCGTCTATTTAAACAATAATTAAAGCTTCAACCCTTCAGGCCGCAATGAATAATTTTCGGATCAGGTGTCGTAAATACGTGGATGAGCATTAAGGTCATTTACGGTTTATCAGCGTCAAACCCAATCAGCCATATAAAATTAAATTAAATTAATTTTTTTATATAATAAAAAAAAATTAATGAATACATTGATTAAAAAAAATTGAATTTCTTATTGTAGCACAATTGGTGCGCCACCCTGTTTTTGTTGATTAAAAATTAAATGTTGTTTTTAAGTTATCTGGAACCTTGAATCCAAATCTGCTTTGAATTTGGATTTCCATATAAACATAAAAATTTTCTGTAACTCAACTCAAAAAAAATCAATTTTGTTCCCTTGTGCTATTCAATTAATGGCCCCTACAATTGGTATTTTTCGTGTCCTACTATCTGCCAAGTTTTTAATATACTTATAGAATATATTTGCATGTGTAGAGAAATTTGCTTTAATTTGAGTGTCCCTATGTCCATATTATCTATTTATTGCTTGTTTGCACTAGGAAGACCGTTTTTGACCCAATGGGTCCCTTATCTTAGCCAAATCTAACATTTAGATTCGTGGTAACATTAGCTTTTATTTTAATATTCCTTTTTTCATATTTACAATTGGTCGCTTGTTTGACCACACCAACCATTTCTTGGGTCGCAAGAATCTATAAGTTTGAGCGCCAATCTGAAATTAACTTTTCCTTGAAAAGCCATATTTACATTTAGTCGCTTTCTGACGGATAAACTTTTAACCTCTGATTTTAAAATCAGTACTCGTACGATCCTTAGATAACCATTATCCCAAGATAGCTTAATTCTATCTATACATATCTGACTTTCAACAGACGGATGGACAAACATGACCAGATCTTCTTGGAATTGATTAAAATTTCGAGGTTTTGGACAAATTGAGTATACACTCCATCCTATGGTGGAGAGTATAAAAAACAAATCTACAGTATATTTATATACATGTTTTATAAGAAGAATGTTTGCAATCATCATTTAAAAACACGAGCCCATAAGGCTAAAGTCGGAAGTGATACCCTGCCCTAATCCGCGCCTCTGTGCGGAATTAAAACAATGTCAGACTTACTATGTGACTCTTCGAGCGGAAGGGGTATATTAAAAGAGTCGATTTTCAACATTTCTCGAAATAAGGATGAAAAGGACACTCTAATCTTAGAGATAGGATGTGAAAATATTCTACGAAAATCATCTTCATACGATTTCATTTGACATTTTATAATGAAAATTCGCTTAAATGCTGAAAAATTTACAATATTTTAACTTATTGCATGCTGTTTTGCTTTGCAAAGTAAAAACTTTCTGAGCCCATAAAAAACTGAGACCTGGAGTATATAGGGACCCTGGCCTATTGGCTATTGAATAAACTCATCTAAGTCATTCATGTGCGGTATTGCATTGCAAAATAAAAATTTACTATACTCATCTAATTCCTTCATTTTCTGAAGAAATCATCCACTCCCCTAAAAAAAAGTGCTGCACAGTGTTATAAAGTGTGAAAGGACATAAAATCGAAAAAATCTTTGCATAGGGGCTATATAAGAGAATGGTTCAATATGATCCACCTTCAGTAGGGTTGGGGATAAGTCGCCCACAGCGCACTATGCAAAGTTTGAGCAAGGTTGAATTTTAAATGTGCCTTGTGGGAAAGCATGGCCTCAAATCGAGAGAAACATTTGCATGGGGCTACATCTTAAGACGGAATGATATGATTGATCTTCGGTAGGAATGGTCCTAAATCGCTCGTAACATAACAAGCGAATTTTGAGCAGATTCAATGTGTGCCTTCTAGAACCGTATGTCCGGTAGGTATCTTCGTACGGGGGCTACATTGAAGCATGCTAAATTCGAGCAGCGATAAAGGCACTTAAATCGGGATGAATCTTTGCAATAAGGCTATATGAAAACATAGTCTGTTTATGTGTTTAAGGTGAGATAAATGGTTATCAATTTGTAGGTATTTTTTTCACAGATTGTGTTGTGTTTACCTTTATTTTTTCTTCTTTTTAGTATTGTTTGCCATTTCATCATGGAAAGTTCCATCTAGAGGTATTTTTTCAGAACAAAAAAAAATATCAAAATTTAATATCATCAAGTGTGGAATCTTTATTGGTTATTTAAAAGGACATTTTATGGCATTTATTTTTTAAAAAAATTACCTTCAAATGTGGCAACTGTATTATGGAAATGAGCGTTCCGTGAGAAACGGAAAGATCCGCTGTTTTCGACCAAAATTTTGTTCAGTAATGAGGCCCATTTCTGCATTTAGCCCAAATGCAAAATTGCCGCATTTGGGCTAAAGAACAACCAGAAGAGGTTTAAGAGGTGCGGTTTATGGGCTTGTCATCGGTGCATATTGTGTTAAAAAATGATGATGGCCGAAACGTTACCGTGAATGATGCTCGCTATCGCACTATAATATCGGACTTCTTGCTACCTGAATTTGAAACCCGTAGTCGTGACGACATTTGGTTTCAATAGGACGGTGTCACTTCCATACAATGGATCAATTGAGAGATCAATTAGAAAAGCAGCAAATTTACATTTTGAACCGATGAGTTGGTCGCCTAGAATGGCCTTTAGACTATTTTCTTTGAGGCTACGTAAAGTCCAGAGTCTATGCTGACAAACCAGCTACAAATCAGGGTTTGAAAGCCAACATTATGCGTGTCATTAACGCCATACCGGTCTAAATGCTAGAACGAGCCATCCAAAATTGGACCCTCAAATGGAGGGGCCTTCAGAATGGAGGCGTAGTTGCATTTATAGAAATTTATATTCAAATAATTTATAGAAAATTGTATTCAAAAAATAAATGGCATTAAATGTCCTTTTGAATAAGCAATAAAGATTCCACACTAGATTTGTATTTTGCAGATTTTTGTATTTTTATTTTATTTTGAAAAAAATACCTCTAGATTTATCAACCGATATTTATTATTCGGTCGTAGAGCGGTAGGTCTCTCAAATCGAATGGGACCACTAGTAAAATTTTTGGGGGTCTCTCAAAACGCACTGTACTAAGTTTGAACAAGATCGGATTTCAAATGTGGCTTGGGGTGAGGTATATACTTAAATCAAGTGTAACCTTTGTGTGAAGCCTATGTTAAAAATTCGGCCGATAGGTCGACCATCGGTAGGATTGGTTATGAGAGACTCGAAAAATGTTAAGATAAATTTCAATAAAAAGTTGATCTAATTTGTGCCTTTTAGAGCGCCAGGACCGCAAATCAAGAGGGTCCTATGTATGGGGACCCTTCGAAACCATGGCCCGATAGGTCGAATTCAATCAGAGTTTGTTCTGTTACGCCTTTTGTGCCTAATTTGAAAAAAAAATGTTTAAAAGATATCGGTTCAAGAGTTGCAAGAAATAGAGAAGGACCTTAGCATTATGTCAATACATGAACCGATAGGATTCGTCTTTGCGCAAATTATTTCTTAATGGTTATGCTCCACGTACTTTTACTACTATAATAGATGAAAAGATGGACTGACAGATAGACAGCTAGGCCGCTAGAGGATTCAAAAACCGATTCTGAACTGATCGGTATAACAAACATGAGGCTGCTTCTGGAGCTGCAAAGAATCTGGAAGGACCACCTTTGTATTAAATCAAAACATGGACCGATAGGTTTCGTCTTTGCGCATTTTTTCCAAATGGTTTTTTTCTACTATTATAGATAGACAGATAGACTAACAGACAAATAGACCGCTCGAGAATTCTTAAACAATTCTGATTGATCAGTATTACAAACATGAGGTTAACCTCCTTTCCTTTAAGGTCTTACAAACAAAAGTATTTAGCTAGAAAAGCCTGGACCACAGTGTTGTGAAATATATAAATAATTGATTAGATTATTTTGGCCTCTAAAATTTCATATCTGTTTGAGTTTTACTGAAGATTACCGCGACAAACTAATTTTTTACAACTTATTTCACTATCGGAATTTAAGCCATTTTAGAAACATAGGTCTTATTTAGATAAACAAAATTTAGGGAAAACTGACACAAAACCTTCTAGTTTTTTTTTCTAATATGGCTTAATATGGTCTCAGTTAAGATTTTTTATAGATGGAACTAAAAAAAAATTTGACATGGCCTAAAAAAATATTTTAAAGCAGGAGCAGAGGAATTTTGAATCCCTTCATAGCTGCTAGAAGTTGTATGTAAATCTTATATACAAATTAAAAAATACTTAAACTATTTGTTAAACTTTAACCATGCCATGCCTTTCGTTAGTTAAAAGATAATTTTGCTAAATACTGAGAATTCCAATTATAGCAGAAAGGATCTTAAAGTCTATATACATACTTTCCAGTGCAGGAAACGTGAGCCCAAATTCTTTAAATCCGTGTAATCCGAACGCATATTTTGCCAAGTCTCCTGTAGAAATTGTAATTTCTGATCGTTGGGTGTTTGGGCCAATTGCCGTTTCAGATTATCTATTTGACTGGCGAATTCATTGGCCTTTTCGAAGAATTCGATAAGGACCGAAACGCAGTCGACACGTTTCAATACCAAATCTTTCAATTCTATCCAATGCTTGTGCAGCGACTCGGCCTTGGAATCGACGTCATAGCGTTGCTGGGCACTCAAAGACTCCAAATGGGTTTTAATTGACTCCAGCAGCAGGTTGATAAGTTCACCTTTGATCTAAGGGCGAAGTAAAAGAGAAATTAGTAAATTGGTTAGCAAGGTTTTTCCATATCAGACCCACCTCTAAATCCTGCATAAGTTCGTGATGTTGCAATAAGAATTGCTTGCTTTGCTCTAAGGTCTTGCCCATGTGTATATTTTGCTGCAGGTACTGCTGGCCCGAGGACATCAACCATTGCAACAGATCATTGTACTGGGCCAAGAATTCCTTGAGGGCCCCTTGCACCTTCTGTTGATCCGCATTGCTGTTGGCACAGATACCCTCTATGTAGGCTTTGCGGTTTTCAATTTCGTCCAGCACTCGCTTAATGCCTTGCGTTTCGGGCTGAGTACGCCCCACTTCGTCGAGTATACTGTAGCCCAGCCGCAGCGGTTCCTCGGTGAAATTGCCTACATCGCGTGCCACCTTGGCGTACATGGCAAAACTTTCGGGTGAATTGGGAGGCAGCTTAACATTGGATAATTCCACCTCCAGTTTCTCGAGCACTTTAAGGGTATTGTCGGCTTTGGCGAAAAAGTCTCGTGATTGCTGCAGCCAATGTTCCCGCTGGTCTACCAAGTCCAGGTGCTCCGAACAGGCACTTAAAATATTATAGGCCCGCGAACAGGCCTCATCGCCGGTAAAAGTGCCCGAGGCCTGCAGCTTTTCTTTGGCCCTGGTAATTTTTAAGGCACGATCACGCAACAGCAAAGCCTGCTGTTTCCACTCGCGATAATTTTGTAATGCAATATTGGCGGTATGTTCACATTCGCCCAAACTAAAGAGTGCGGCAACTTCATCCTTGTGGCGTTGCAATAATGCCTCCACCTCGACCAGTTCACGGCCCAACAAGGCCAAAGCCAAACACTGCTCCAGCTGGGTCTTTCTCGTCTGCCAAGCAATCTCCAAGTCATTGCGACGATCGTGCAAAGCCTCCAACCACTGCTGCACCTGATGATGAGCCCGGGCCGCATCACGTTTTATGTGCTCGGGCCGTGTGTCCAAAGTCTCCATATTCTCTAGTTCTTGCAGCTGAGCCAACAGTTCGTTGCCATCTTTTAGGGCGGCCATCACGGCCGTCAGCATGTCGATGCGCAGCTGTTTGAATTTGTTCAGAAACTCTTGGACCGACGCCACCTCGATGGGTATCATTGTGTCAATACAGGCCACCTCCAACGAGTCCATGCGTCGTTGGCACTGCACCATTTTCTCATGAAACTGTGTGCAGAGGTGAAGAATATTCTGACGATCTTGCAGCAGGTGTAAAATATCGGCCCAAATAATGTTCAAGGTATCAGCCATGGCATTGACTAGTTCGGAACTGATACGTTTGCTGGCCAACAGCTTGTCAGCTTTGTGGACGAATTCCTCCATGGGACCGGGTAAATTCTGATGAAAAAGAAGAAAAGTGGGTTAGTCATAGTTGGAGGAGGAGGATTATTTAGGGTGCTATGGGATGCTTACCTTAACATTTCTAAGAGTCTCATCGTGATCGTTCTGTAGTCTTATGGATTCATCAAGATTAGCACCCAGTGTTGTTATCTTTGGTTCCAGTTCCACAACTTTGATGTATAGTTTTTCGGTGCTCTATAAAGGAAATGGGCGTAAAGAAAGCATAAGCAAACTGATATCTATGGATGAAGCAAAGGCCCTCGTGAAAAAAGTCTTGATCAGATACATGAATAAAATACACTTTTTGAACTAATTAGGTTTAATATCAGTTAGTACTAATTTCAGATTTTGCAAAATATTTGCAATGTTAAAGGAAGATTATTACAGAATATATTCGTGGCATGTACATTAGGGCGGCTCAATTGGGTGGGTGAAAAAAAACGCGACGAAGCGTAAATTCAGGAACATTTCTAAGCTTATTTTTCAAAGAAACCAATTGTCTAAAATCATTTTCGAGCTTGCTAATTTTGCGAATAAAGTTCGTCCCGCATATATGAGAATTAAGGCGAATGAAATATTCAAATTTTTTTTAGGGCATTGTGAGCTCTCAGGAGGTTGTAGGAATTAGTTGTTTAAGGTACTCTGCGCTGACGTTAAGATAAAGACGAAGATACTTTCAGGTTTAAAACGGCAATACCATCTACAATGGAGGATTTCGAAAAAATGTTGGTGCATATTTCAATCGAGCTGCTCCAATTTAAATGGCAATGCAAGTTATACGGCCAATTTTTACATTGATGATTATTGATCCAACAGTTAAGAACATTTTGAGCTTTCAGAAAGTTTTCGAAACCAATAATTTTCGCTACGAGGGCGACCGCAAAACTAACTGGCCTGGCACATTTTCTGTTTTACTAGCAGCTTTTTTGTTTTGTTTTTTAAAAGCAATCTTTTATAAGTCATCTGTCAAAATTTCCGAAATATTTAAAGATTATTTTCTTTGTTATAGGTGATTGAAGTAAACAAGTTTTATAATTTTTGAAAAATGGAAAATAAAGAGTTTCGTGCGGTAATTAAACCCTTTTATATGAAAGGTTATACGCCACAATTAATCAAAGATGAATTGGATTCTGTTCATGGTGATAATGCACCATCATACTCCACCGTGAAATCCTGGGTTCAACAATTTAAAATGGGTCGTTCAAGTACGGAAGATGAACAACGCTCTGGAAGACCGAAAACTGCTACTGCTATTGAAAACATTAGAAAAATATTTAATGAAGTGACTAAAGATAGACGAATAAAGCTCAGAGAACTTGCTGATATTGTTAAAATATACGAAAAACAAGTTTGGAGTATTTTACATGATGAACTCCACATGAAAAAGCTATCCGCAAGATATGTGCCGCGTTTGTTGACTTTGCCCCAAAAAATCGTCCGTTGGACCAATTCCGAGGAGCTTTTAGCGATTTATCAGCGTAATCCAATAGAGTTCCTGCGCCGATTCATAACTGTTGATGAAACATGGATCCATCACTACATCCCAGAATGCAAAGAACAGTCAAAACAATGGATAGAAGCTGGTAAAAGTGGTCCCAAGAAGGCGAAAACTGTTAAGTCAGCAGGAAAAGTAATGGCCACAGTATTTTGGGATGCAAGGGGTATAATATTTATTGATTATCTTGAGAAAAGAAAAACTATAAATAGTGAATATTATTGTGCATTATTGGATCGGTTGAGTGAAGAAATCAATATAAAAACGACCGCATTTAGAAAAAAAAGTTCTTTTTCATCAAGATAATGCTCCTTCACATACTGCATTTTTAACTCAACAAAAACTGGCCGAATTACGATTTGAAATTGCCCCGCATCCACCATATAGTCCAGATTTAGCTCCTTCTGATTATTTCTTGTTTCCAAATTTAAAAAAAAGTTCTCGTGGCAAAAAATTTTCGTCCAATAGCGAGGTTATTGCTGAAACTGAGGCATATTTTGAAGGTCTTGAAAAATCTTATTTTTCGGATGGAATTAAAAAACTTGAAAAACGTTTGATGAAGTGTATTGAGTTGGAAGGAGATTATGTTGAAAAATAAATAATAATAATTCCAAATAAAACGGTTCTTATTATGTTAGGCCAGTTAATTTTGCGGTCGCCCTCGTACTCATTCATTTTAGGTACTCAACGCCATCTCCCAAAAATGTCCTAACAAGTAATCCAAATAGGATATTTATCCAGCTTAGATTTTAGAGTCTAATTATTTAAAATATATGCCAGTATAAGTGTATCATTGCTTTCATATCCTACGCAAACGCCTCAAAAGTTTTTGAGTCCGCTCCTACAACCTTTAAATGGACATATTTGGAAAGGTCAAGTCGGATTTCTGAATTTCCTAAGAGTTATTATCGACAAGAGACTGAGCTTAAGAATCGCATTAACTACGTGGGCGAAAACACGGCAAGAACCCACCCTCGTTAGCCAGATTGCTGGCCAATATATCAAAGGAATTGGCCCAGGCCATTTGCAACTAGGAAGATTCCACACCTGCAGACCGCGATTAACAACAACAAACGTAACAATTGACCCAGAAGTTTAAAAATGCTTTCGTTATATCAGGATAATTCATTACAGACGTTTTAAGACTTTTCACAGTTTCTAAAATTTACTCATTTCTTTTGGCTTCTCAAAAATTCCCTGCGTTTTCATAACCAAGACGCCTCTGTCTGCCTCTTGCTGGCCAGCAGACTTCCTCTTCGGTCTATTACGATTGTCAAGTAACGGTTTTGTTATTACCATATACGATTCCTTTAACTGACCTTCATTGCAATCTTGCAACAATTTCTACAGCCGTGTAAACAAACAAACCAAAACAAACCAAATGAAAATAACAAGTCTGCGTGGTATAATACGAGCGACCGGAACGAATCGTATGTACCCTATACGACTTGTTCGCTTTTAAAAAGAAAAAATAATAACCCAATAAAATAATTCAGTGACTTTTCGAATAAAACACAGTTGCTTTTTGGAAAAAAAAATTTTTTTTAACATAATCTCCTTTTAGCTCAATACACTTAGCCTAAGGTTTCTCCAATTTCTGTATCCCTTCTAAAAAATGCGATTTTTCGAGGTCCATTAAAAAGGCATTTGTTTGGTCAATAATTTCATTGTTGGAGCCGAATCTTTTTACACTGAGCCATTTCGTTAGGTTTAGAAATAGTCACTGTGGGCTAAATACGGAGAAATTGGCGGATGAGGTAGCAATTCGTAACCCTATTCATGAAATTTTGCCATTGAGACCGGCAAACGCGGCACGTATCTTGCAGACAGCTTTCTTAACCCAACTGATCAGATCATGTAAAATCGAAACCACACTGTTATATGAAATGCGTACGTGCTATTTAGTTTCGGCTTCATATGCATAGATCCATGATTCGTCACCTGTGACAATGTTATACACTGCCTTTGAGCTACCGCGGTTATATCTTTTCAACATCTCTTTGCACTAATCCATACGAGCCTTTTTTTGAGCATTCGTTAAATTATGTGGGTTCCAACGAGAAAAACATTTTTCTCACGGCCAAATGAACATGCAATATCACATTGATGCTTGTCACACTAATGCCCAAGGATGCCTCAATCTCACGATATGTCACATGTCGGTCTGGCTTAATTAGTTCGCGCACAGCATCGATGGTTTCTGGCAAAGTGACCAAAGTTGGACGTCCTTCACGAAATTTATCCTGGAGCGAACAGCGTACGATAGTACCTGCGATTAACAGTGTTTTTTGATGGTGCTTCATCGCCAAAAGTTGAAAGTTGATTTAAACACTCTTGTCTCGATAACCCACGCCGAAAATCGTAAAAAATCATCGCACGAAAATGTTCACGGGATAATTCCAATTTTTTGGCTG
This sequence comes from Hydrotaea diabolus, assembly GCA_963513945.1. Classification (NCBI taxonomy): domain Eukaryota; kingdom Metazoa; phylum Arthropoda; class Insecta; order Diptera; family Muscidae; genus Hydrotaea; species Hydrotaea diabolus. The sequence goes on from OY740719.1 coordinate 131,140,479, forward strand.
AGATGAATTTTGCAACACACTTTAAACAAAACAATTCGCCCTCAAATGACAAAACGTTCTAAGTGAAGTTATGCTTCAAAAAATGTCAAAGTTTCCAATGGAAGTTTCAGTTTGCATCTGGGAACACTAGTGGTGTCAGGACCCGAAATATAAATAGCAACCCTCGTAAAACCAACGTGTGGCAAATTTCATCGAGATTGCAGGTAATATGTAGCGTCTAGAGGTAAAGACATAAAATCGGATGAACATACATATATGTGTGGGAGCTATATTTTAATAGGAACCTATTTCCTTTATTTTAATTACGTCCCTGCTTTGTGCAAATAAAAAAACGTATTCCAAATTCCATCAAGATTGGATAAAAAAGATAAAAAAGAACAGAAAGAAAGGTACATGTCTTTGAAATCGGAAAAAAGCTTAGGTTTTGCCTAGCAATACAAGTTTTTCCACAAGGTTGCCAACTTCTGGCTAGAGATCTAGAAATATGAATATACCTTTTCTGAAAGATTTGTGAAATTCGAGGGATCTCCAGCAAACACAACAGAAGTTAAAGACTTGTAACAAAATATTTATTTTCCAATCGCCTCTTGTGTTTAAGATGTCAGCCCACTCTAGGCTTAGGTTTAAGCCCATCGACCGTTCTTAGTCGTTGCCTGTACTAAAGGCCGCCGTCAGCTAAAAGCCACCGCCTGTGCCGAAGTAGAGACTCGGTATCAAACGTAAGGTACGCACAGAGATAAAATCAGTTGAAATCGGTCCAAACTACAAAAATTCGGTTGGATAATCCGACTTTCCTTTAAAATAACCAACATTCCATAGTATTGATGGAAACATGATTGGAGATAGCATATGATGGTTTGCTACAACCATATCACGGTATTCACTGCCAATTACACAGTTATAACAACTGAATTCAATTTAACTATTGGTGGCGCCAACTGGCGGTTACAGCAACCAACCAATTGGTGACAACAGAATAGATCTTTGTATAGATCAAACCGTATTTAGTTGACTGTTGAAACACAATATTGGTTATACCAATATCAAAAAATAAACCCTATACTACTTTATCGGCTCTAGTCGCAACAAAATCTTTGTTTGCGATGAAAACATATTTCGAAGTCCCCAAAAACTTAAAATTCCTCAAAAACAAACAAAAATGGTCAGACAGTTAAAGTTCCTTGGGTTAGACGGTTAATGCCTCCAAACGATACTGCCATATAAATAACGAACTGTTAACAAAAAATTACTTTCCAGAATATGGAAACAGGTAATTTAAGGACATTACTGAAACATGATCATAGATTGGCCTTCTTATTATTCAAAACAACCAATTTTTTTGGTGGCGTCCCATTTTTCCCCAATTACGGCCACCCAAAGCTTGACAAAAATATTGTTCTGGGAATCATTGCAATGCTTATCAAAACATCTTTTCAAAGACGTATTTATTTAACTCAGTTGGCCCATTTGAAGGCGGTAAAATATGACATTCAAAAAGTACTTATAACCAACAATCTATAACAACAACCAATATATATACAAATTCAGTTCCAATAATCATCTTAATATGTTATGATTACCGATAGTTGTTTTTTCAACCTAAAGTCTCAGATTCCTCTACTGGGTACCTAATCAACATTCGTTGTAAAGGTTGAATACATGGATAGTACGTGCAACCACTCACATTCGGTTGGCAAAAAAATTCGGTTAGGGCAACGAATCTGTTCTCTGTGGGTATATATAGATTCTGTACTCCTTAAAATACTTGAACGAAAAGAAATGATATCGATCGATCAGTATCAAAACTAAAGTACACGATATCGGAAGTATCGAAGAGATATCGAGAGAATGCGGCTAAACGAGTTCTGCGCCCTTTTTAGCGAGAAAAAATTATTTAAATACTCTTCTGTCAATCACGGCGGATTTCCGAAAGTGCTTTAAAAATTGTCTTTTAGAACATATGTCCTTTTGCAGTCTCCGATTTCGAGGCGTTGACAATGAAGGAGAATATAAGAGCAAGGGTTGCTATATATATTTCTGGCCAATACTTAGTGTTGCCTGGCGCCATCTGACATTTCCATTGGAAAGTTTGACATTTTTAGCATAAACGTACTCAGAATGTTTTGACGTACGACCATCATTTGTGTTATTTACAGTGACTTGAAAAACTCAATTTGGCAAAAAAAAAATGGAATTAACATTTTCGTGCGATCATTTTTCACAACTTTCGACGTGGAGCGAACACGACAAGAGCGCATTGATGAACTTAAAACTTTTTGTATGGCGAGGAAGCACCATCCTATAACACTGTGAATAACTGGTTTAATGAATTCAATCGAGGCCGACGGTCGTTCAAATAAAGAAGGTCGTCCAAAAACGTCCGTTGTGCCAGAGAACATTGATGCCGTGTGTGAGCTGATAATGCAAGATCGCCATGTGACATGCCGTGAGATAGAGGCATCCTTGGGCATTTCTTCCACCAGCTTACATTCGATATTGCATGAACACCTGGCCGTAAAAAGGGTTTGTTCTCGTTGGATCCCGCACAATTTGACAATAGCTCAAAAAAAGGGCTCGTGTCGATTGGTGCAAAGAAATTTTAAAAAAATAGATGGCGGTGCTTCAGAAGACGTTTATAAGACCGACATAGGTGACGAATCATGGATCTATGCGTATGAGCCCGAAACATAACAGCAATCGACCGTGTGGGTCTTCCAACGAAAGTTGTTCGTGAAAGAAGCACTTCGAAGCAAATGGTCGCCTGTTTCTTCGGCAAACTGGTCATGTGGCGACTGTTTCACTTGAGCAACGTAGGACGGTCAATTCTGAGTGGTACACCAAAATTTGTTTGCCTGAAGTCTTCGAAGAAATTCGAAAAACGAACAAGAGAAGACGAATCATTGTGCACCGCTACAATGCGAGCTCTCACACATCGGCTCAAACCAGGGTCAGGGATGGGTCATCCGCCGTACAGCTCTGACTTGGCACCCAATGACTTCTTTTTATTCCCTCACATCAAGAAAAAAAATGTGTGCTCAACGATTTTCTTCGCCAGAAAATGCTGTTGATGCGTTCAAAAACCATGTTTTGGAGGTGTCCCAATCGGAGTGCTTCGACAATTGGTTTGAGCGCATGCAAAAGTGTATAAATCATGCTGGAGCATACTTTGAAAAACAATGAAATCATTTTTGATGATAAATATTCGCATTTTCATTATAAGGCCAGAAATAGATATAGCAGCCCTGGTAATAGGCAGCAGCAAGGATATTTTCAAATGTTTGAAAATATGTTCACATGTTACAAACTGAATGATACACTTAATATACTATCACATCTTCTAGTCGAGGGTATCACAACAAGCAGACCAAAAAACAACTCGCGTTTTGAGGAAGCTCTAAAATCACAGACTTAACAAAGATAATGTTGTCACTGCCATAACTACTGCATTAGAGCGCGGAGGCCAGGCCAATGATGAGGCGGCTGATGTTGCTGCCGCCAATGAAACTGACAATGTTGCTGTTGTTGTTGTCGTCGATCTACTGTAGCCAAAATAGTCGAAAGCCTGTCTAGCACGTTTTGCTAACAATACACGTACGTTCGTGGCGTATTTACCCGCTAACACCAGCCCCCCCTTTACCTTTGGTGTTTGATATTTTTTTGGCCAACTACCAACAACTGCGGAACATCATCATCTTCAATTGTACAAGTTTCAGAGATGTGGATTGGTTGTCTGTGGGCACGATCGGTCGGTCGGCTGGTCGGTCGTTCAGCTGGTGGTGGCTTAAATGTTCTTGTTTAAACAATTCCTTTTATGTCCACAAACAGCATTGTTGTGCTGCGTTCGGCTGCCTGCCTGCCTGCCTGGCTGTCGCGATGGTTTAGTTATTTTCGGTGCAGTTCCTCCGGTTGTGGTTGTTGCTGCTGTAGATCGGAAATTCTTCATTTCGTTGTTCCACTTAAAACATTGGCTCGTCCGTGGATCGTCTGTGTGAGTCGCCAGGAGTAGGAAGATTCATTGATGAAGTGCTGTTTCTTTTTTGTCGGTTTGTTCCATTAATACACCATGAAACGAAGGGGGGACCTGGGTGGTTTGGTTTTCGGTATACATTCTTCCCGCTCGAAGATTGGTGTTCTTTTTTTTTGTTTTTGCTGTTGCAAAATCTTAAGTGTTAACTGGTTAATTGAGTTACAAAAGGTTGGTGGTTGTTCGGCTTTTCGTGTTCAACTTTTCGTTTGCATGGAGGGCGGAAAATGCAGAATAGTGAAGACATGTTTTGCATAACTAAGCAGGAATTTCCAAAGGCTGAAAATGGCCAGAGACAGGCATACACCTTTGGCGTATTAAATGATTTTGTAGCTGGAAACCCAGGGAAAGCCAAGAATTTTTTATCTTGGTTTTGGAACGGAGAAAAAATATTTTATATAGACTCGGGAATCATTTTGTTCTAGAACAGTGAGTTTTTTTTGGGGTAACGTTCGATCAATTAGAAAACGAAATAATTGGCAATAAGGGCTCTATAATGCTCGCGGTTAATTTAACTTTTGACCCATTCTCTATTTAGTGAAGGTAGAATGATAGAGTTTTTATACCCACCACAATGTGCTTCATGAAGTTTCTAACACCTAAAAGGGAAGGGAGATATACACTACATTTTTTATCCCGATATATTCAAAATCAATATTATTCCAGTGTGCGATGACCATTCGTCTTTGTAGCCATCTATAGATGTTATCAGAAATGTCAACCGGTTTCAATGAAACTTTACATATTGATCAGGTTGGGATAAGGACGAACCCTAGGAAATTAATCCATATTGGTCCTTGTTTTGAAAATAGAAAGGGTTTTAAAATTTCAGAACCTGCAGCTTCAACAGCAACATATTAAATTTTGGATTGACCAAGCTGTACATAGAGCGTTAGGAGTAGAGTGTACAAAAAACCGGGCTTTTTATAAAACCGGCAATTCTAATTTTTTAAAAACCGTATTTAAAAAAACCGACTGTCGGTAGAGGGATATTACTGTTATGCTTCGAATTGGTACCGGCGGAATCAATCCAATGGGGCGTTGGCCGTGGCATTGTAACGGCCCCAGTGGCACACCGTGGTTCAGGCCATATAGGCGATAACTACGTAAAATCCTACATATTCTGTCGGTAGAGGGATATCTCGGGTTTCTCTGGGTTAATGATTAAGTCTCTAGGTTAATACCAGTTAAGCGACAGTTTGCAATACATCGGAGGCCATTCTGCAGAAGGTGTTTGTGTGTCTGACCCTCAAAAGTATTGCAACGTCGTCTGCAGACAGGTTTGAATCCTTCTTCGGTTAAGAGTGTTTACAGACTTTTATAGTGGTGACCCATATGAGAGTTGGAGTTCCCCGAGTAAGTTTGTCTGTAAAATGTTTGCCGTTCCATCTGCTAGGTATCTTTTTGTTCTTTAGTGTACGACTGATTCTGCCTAAGGATTGAATTGGGACAGAATTGAATTTGGGTAAGAGAGCATATCACTAATTCCGTGACTCTTCGAAGAAAACTGTTTTTTTTTGCAAAAGAAAAATTGTTTTCAACATACTTTTAATCTCTTTTTAGCCTAATACACTTAGTCCAACGCTTCTCCAATTTTTGTATCCCTTCCATAAAATAGCATTTTTCGAGGTCCATAAAATAGGCATTTATTTGATCAATAATTTTAACGTTGGACCTGAATCTCTTTTTACCGAGCCATTTCATTAGGTTTGGAAATAGAAAATAGCTACTAGGGGCTAAATCCGGAAAATATGGCGAAAGAGGTAACCATTCGAAACCCAATTCATGCAATTTTGCTATTGAAGCTGCACACGTGTGCACCTGTGCATTATGAAAAATAATATTTTCGTGGCCATGTGGGGTCGTTTTTTTTTTAAATCCTCGTTAACTCGGTCCAATAAGTTGGCGTTCTATTCGCCATTTATTGGTTTTCCCCTTTGAAGGTACCCGATGTGGATTATCCCGCTTGCATCCCAATAAACTGTTGCCATCTCCATATTGGCCCGACAAAGTTACCTTGGCCTCCTTCGGAGCCTGTTCACCCGGAGGAACCCATTGTTTAGACTGCTGCTTGGTCTCCGGAGTGTTGTATTAGACCCATGTTTCATTCACAGTTACAAAACATCGCAAAAACTTATTCGAATTGCAGTTAAACAATTCAAACAATCCTTTAAACATATCACATGATTACGTTTATGATCAATTGAGAGCAAACGCGGCAGACATCTTGCATACAGCTTTCTTAAACTCAATTGATCATGTAAAATCGAAAACACACTGTCATATGAAATGCGTATGGCATGCACAATCTTAAGCACTTTTACTCTTCGATCGGCCAACACCATATCGCGGATTTTTTCAACATTTTTGGGCGTATTGACCGTTCAGAAAGTTCAGCGTCATTTGTAACTGTGCGACCACAACAAAAGTCAGTAAGTCATTTTTTACCATTGAAATCGATAATGCAGAGTCCTTATTGTATTTATCAAGCCTTGGTTTTTCCTTGGTTTGATTGAGGGTTTTTTCCGAAAAAAATAATTTTTAATGAGTACTCGAAATTCACTAGGTTGTATGTTTTGAACAGCTGTTAAACACAAACTAAATGACGGAACTCTCTCAATACTTGACAGTAGTCTATTAACAGCTGGTACTTAATGGACGCTGTGTTGCATTTCATATAACTACGACGGAGGTTAGAAAAGTAGGAAAAGTTTCCATTTCTAACCAAATCCACGAGGTTGTATGTTTTGAACAGCTGTTAAACACAAACTAACTGCCGGAACACTCTCAAAACTCTCTGACAGTAGTCTATTAACAGATGGTACTTGATGGGAGCAGTGTTGCATGTCCTATAACTACGAGGGAAGTTGAAAAAGTCACGAAATAATTGATATGCCCTCGTATATTTTGATTTTTTTTAATCGAAAACAATTTTTGACAACTTAGCAATAACTGACAGTTATTTTAATAACTTTTTTAGTTGAAATTTTCTGCTTATTGTATTTTTCAATTTAGAAAAAGATGCGTTGGGTAGGTAACACAATAATCGTTTACTGTTACAATATTGAACACACCCATTTTAATAGTAGAACAGAACAGTCCCCTAAATGTCATATGGGTTTTGAAAGCTAACCTCAATAGCGTTAGTCTGTAACGGGATTTTAAAATTGTTTCAACTTTCATCATGGAGTGGTCAGATAATGAGAACCGTATCGCTGTAAAAAGTCTTTTCAAGTGTGAAATGAAAAAAGCAATATTTTCAAAACGCTCCGTCCCACTAGGGATTAGCCGCATGTTCGTCTTCCGAGGCATAACCCTGTTTGAGGCGACTGGAGATGTAAAAGACCGACACCGGTCGGGCAGCCCACGCTCTGTTCGAACACCGCATGTCATCAAAGCCGTTAAATCAAGAATTCACAGAAATCCGCTCCGAAAACAGAAAATCATGGACCGTGAGATAAATATCACGCAAAAGTCCATGAGTCGAATCATTAGGAAAGACTTGGGGCTTTCAAACGACGTACCGCACATTTATGAACAGCAGCTTTAAAAAAAAATATAATTGAAAAATACAAACGTCTTTTGGTGAAGCACGCTGATAACTTGCATAAAAAAGTTTGTTAAACCGATGAAAAAATTTTTACCGTTCCGGAAAAATTTAACAAACAAAATAATAGAGTGTATGCGCGGTCATCTAAGGAAGCATCTGAACTGATCCGAAGGGTGGAAAAGGATCATCACCCAGCTTCAGTTATGGTTTGGTGGGGTGTCTCTTATGATGGGGTCACTGAGCTGCATTTCTGCGAACAAGGAGTCAAAACATCGGCCAAAGTTTACCAAGAAACCGTTTTGGAAGCTGCTGTGAAGCCTCTTAACAATTCCCTGTTCCAAAACCAGCCATGGACTTTCCAGCAGGATTCTGCGCCGGCCCATAAGGCTAAAACGTCCCTGGTCTGGCTTCGAAACAATTTGCCAGCGTTCATTTCCTATGAAGAATAGCCCTCAGGCAGTCCAGATTTGAGCCCATTAGGTTACAAATTGTGGACGGTTTTAGAGGACAAGGTTTGTCACAAAAGATACCGCAACATTTGATCTCTTAAGACTGCTTTGGTGCGAGCTGTGGCCGATTTTCCAATGGACGAGGTTCGTGCAGCTTTTGACGATTGGCCAGTGCGACTTAAGGCGTGTGTAAAGGCAAAAGGCGGATTTTTCGAATGAGTAGATTCTTTTTTGAATACAATATACATCAATAAGTATATTAAAAAATATTTGGTGCAAAAACATTCAGTACTTTTTATTTTACAGCATAAAACGTGTGTAGCAGTATTTATGTCCCTACTAAGTAGATATTACCAAGGAATATTGTCCGTGCTCATTAAGTATTGAGGAAATCCCGAAATGTGTAAATCAATGTTATTTCAGCTCTTCAACTTTGTGCTTAAATATCACGGTTACTGTAGACGACAACTGGCGGTGTCAAATCCAAAATTAAAAACACCAACAAGTAGCAAGCTGAATTGTTATGAAAAATATCGAAAAGACTCTAGCAAAAAACACCAACCACTGGTACTGTTTCTGACACTAATGTCATTAGCCACTGTTTCAGGATTTGCATATGAAATCCGGGCTAATTAGAATAAAACTCCCACGAACACGATTGAACTATTCACTCAGTCATTTGGAATCACAGTCACTTTCTGCGCGTGCTGTAATAAAAAAAAAACTAAGGGTGTGGCACAAAATTATTTCGCAGTTGAATACGATCATTAAGATTTTTTGCTGTCAAAAAAATTAAACACTTAAAAAATCGCTTAGTATTTAATTGTGATCGAAACCATTTAAGTCTCTTTCATTGAAATGAAATTAAAAAGTTTTAAAAAAGAGAAGTTGAGGATAATTAAGAAAATCTATTAAAATAAAATTAAACATGCGATGAGTCATTATTTCAATTCACAAAAAACACACACCACACATTTGACATGATTTTAGCGCCAATTTTATTGGCAATCGGAGGATTTCTCTCACTATCTATCAGCAACACATAGTTTGTGTCGAAAACAATCAATTACATTTGGGCCGTTTAGAGACATGCTTTCATTTGTCGATGGCCGACAAACACCGGGCAACCAGCGCAACAGCGTCGACAATGTCGGCAATGTCTTGCATCGATAAACGGGCACAACTAAGGCAAGTGCAACTGCAACTCTAGAAATGTTGCATGCTTACTGTAATAATCATTATCATTACGATTCCATTGAATTTTTCTTTGTGCACCTTGGCCAAGAGTGCCAGGAGACACGAAAAATACCAAAAAAAAATAAAAAATTAACTTACAAATTGTAAGGCCAAACTGCACTATTGTCTGGCTGTCTCGATATCTCGCTTCGGCTCTTGGACTATGTCGGTGTTGGGTCCATAGTTTGAAATGGGCCCTACGGGTGGCGGTGGTGCGATACCGTAGTGCAAGTATGTTGTGTACATAATTTGTGGCATAAATCATATTTTTAAATTGGCGTAAAAATTAAAGCGCCTACAGCAGTCACCATAAAGTGCTTATTTTATGCGTGCTGCAGTTTTTCTTGTAAATCGATCGGCTCCGTTCGCTATGTCCATGAGTCCGTCTGCCCTTCTTTGCCAGCAATACGAAATCATATTTTTTTTTTTTTTGTTCAACAATAATTTCATTTTTCCCTATTTTTTTGTTTCTGCTTGGCTGTTTTCCCTTTTTCGACGTCAAATGTTTGCAGGGGCGACGACAGACACCTCATGAAGTCCAAAAACATGTCGGCCACAAGTGTTTGGAAGTGTTCACCTCTCGATGACTCGATGTGCGTGATTTGTTAGCGTTGATGAAAAATGGTTGAATTGAAATTAATGTTGGCTTATAAATTTACCAATAAATATTTATGAGCTTTTTAATGGCCAGTGTGTAAAATGTTGGTAAATTGCCAATATGTAAGAGGCTCTTTACAATTCTTAGAAATTAATTCAGGATACATTTAATAAGTTGTTTTAGTCTATTTAGCAAAGTTAAATTGGTATCTGCATATATCGCAGAAGGAGTGTAAACTAAATGGATTGATGTTCTCTCTCCTAGTAGCAATAATCTGGCAGTAGTCTGATAGAAGAAAATATAACCAATTGTCCTCCATGGACGCAATTAGATTCGCTTTAAAGCAATTTCTCCAAAATTTAACATTGAAGATGAGGAATTTAATAATCGGAAAATTATTTCAGACAAACGGTCTTGTAGCGTTAATAGCCAATGCTAGTAGCATTAATCTGGCTATAATATGATAGACGAAAGCATTTCAATTTTTCTCCATGGACGTTTATAGATCCGCTCTAGAGCAAATTTTGCAATTCTGTCATGCCAGGCGAATTCAAATCGAATTTAACTTTACATTGCTCACACTATTGTCTCGTCGAATATTTTTAAATTCGATGTTATGTTTTTTTAACCCACTCCGCGGTCCCCGGATTTTTTGCCTTTTTAAAAGTTAAAATCGAATTTATCTTCACTTACATTATTCAAAGATTCAGAGGTTTGGACATATGGTGGCCATATATTTCTGGCGCCATCTGAAATTTTCATTGGAAAGTTTGACATTTTTTCGCATAAACGTATTTAGAACGTTTTGACGTACGACCATCATTTGTGTTGTTTACAGTGACTTGAAAAAATCAATTGGCCAAAAAACAAATAGAATTAACTCGTGAACATTTTCGTGCGATCATTTTTGACAACTTTTGACGGGGATTATCACGACAAGAGTGCGTCGATGAACTTTACGCTGAAGCACCATTCTATAGCACTGTGAAAAACTTGTTTAATGAATTCAATCGTGGCCGGCGCTCGCTCAAAGACGAAGGTCGTCCAAACACTTGACCCAGAGAACATTGATGCCGTGCGTGAACTGATAAGGCAAGATCGTCATGTGACATACCGTGAGATAGAGGCATCCTTGGGCATTTTTCCACCATCTTACATTCGATATATCATTTACACCTGGCCGTAAAAAAGGTTTGTTCTTGTTGGATCCTGCACAATTTGACGATCGCTCAAAAAGAGGCTCGTGTCGATTGGTGCAGAAATTGAAGAAATATGTCCGCGGTGCTTCAAAAGCCGTTTATAAGATCGTTACAGGTAACGAATCATGGACCTATGCGTATGATCCCGAAACAAAACAGCCATGGACCGTGTGGATCTTCGAAGACGACCTAAATCCAACGAAATTTGTTCGTGGAAGAAGAAGTTTTGCCGAAGAAAGAAGCGATCGTTTGCTTCGAGGTCGCTTCTATCTTCGGCAAAACTGGTCATGTGGCGACTGTTCCGCTTGAGCAACGAAGGAGGTCAATTCTGTGTGGTACACCACAATTTGTTTGCCTGCAGTCTTCGGAGAAATTCGAAAAACGAACAAGACGAATCATTTTGCACCATGACAATGCGACTCAAACCAGCGCCTTTTTGACAAAAGGTCGAATTGATGGGTCATCCGCCGTACAGCCCTGATTTGGCAATCAATAACTTCTTCTTATTCCCTAAGAAGAAAAAAATGCATGGTCAACGATTTTCATCGAACGAAACAGCTGTTGAAGCGTTCAAAAACCATGTTTTGGAGGTGTCTCAATCGGAGTGGAAAAAGTGCTTCGACAATTGGTTTGAGCGCATGCAAAAGTTTATAAATCATGCTGGAGAATACTTTGAAAAACATTTTCGCATTTTCAATATTAGGCCAGAAATATATAAAGCAGCCCTCGTAGAGTCGTTGCATAGTAAAGACTGTCTTTAGGTAATACTTACATCTGGCTGATACCAAGATTGTTGGGGTCGATGGCAAGTCGACTACAGCAACCAAATTTTCTTTATTACTTACCTTACAATGGTGGGGACCATTGAAGGTTGTCCCCTAGCCTGCCATTCTAGCGAACTTTTTCCACTAACTTGCATGCAGCAGTGTGGTGGGGACTTCTATTCAAACCTCTGTTCAATGAACCCTCTGTCTGGGCTACTTAGCATTGACTTTGAAAATGAGTATGCATTATTTCCCAAAATTGTTCAAGCGTAAAGCAATTCACGCAGACATTACTCTGAACTACTGTCAAGATTTCTAGGGGGAAGGAGATGCCACTGCCAAAATAAAATATGTTTTAAAGCTAAATCAATATTTCATACATTGAATCTAATCTAAGCACTTTTTACTGTAGTAAAAAACTCAGAATCTGAGCACGCCCTTAATATATTTCAATTTTTTATTTTTTTATTTCCTTAGTTTTTTTAGATTGTTTTCTATAGTAAAAAGCTCCTAACTATTTTACTAAAGCAAAAAGATCAAATTCGTAAAGTTTTTTTTTATAGAAAAAATGTTTTTTTTGGTTGTAAAAATCTCTTTTTTATAGTAAAAATCTCAGAGTCTGTACTGTTTTGACAATAGTAAATTCTGTCAAGATTTAGAGCGGGAACCAAAATAAAATATGACTTTAAACTAAATCAATATATTAACCACCTTGTATAGAATAAAAATTATTTCCTAAAGGATGTTTTTCTATATCCTTCAGGTCCCTCTATCAATTTAACAATGCAAGTCTTCTTTTGGGAGTAAACAAAAAAAACATCTAACTCTCAGACCTGCGCTTAGTTTTTAAAACTATCAATTAGAATTAAGGGTGACAAATACAATTTAAAATATTCAAAAATTTCATTTGCTTTTCGCATATTTCTCACAGTGAACATGACTTGACGTCCAATCAATTATCCGCCTTAAATGACCACACTCAAAGAAAAAAGTGACGTGTTAAATAAAGCAATTGACACTTGATATTTATGAGAATTTAACTGCCTGCGACTTGTTGGTACTTGTAGTTTTTTGTGGTTTCGTATAAAGTAAAAAAAATGAACACAACATAAACAATTTATTTAAGAATATGACATTGAACTTTAACGACCACCAATACTTTTAACAAGTTTGGAAAACAAAAAAAAGGAAACCAAATTTAATGGCGTAATAAAAATCCGTATGGCAGTCTATGCCGTGAACTTGAACGCAGTTTAAATCGTTTTAAAGCCATTAAAAGGCGTTTAAAATTCTAGGCAGGGATTTGTATTAATGGCGACCTTTTTGTACAAAAGATTTGAAAACTATTTGTCATTATACGTCTAAGCAATTTAAACTAAACTCTTGTCCTACGTTTAGACAAGCAACAATCTCTCTGTCTTTTAATATTCATTCTATTTTAAGCTAAACATCAATACTTTTTAGGCCACTTAGAAATTAGATATAGAGTTTTAGCTTAGCTTTCTTTAAAAACTCTTACCGCATTAACAAAATAAAAAAAAATAAAAGCCGCTCTCAACTCAGTTTTATTTACAACGCCACTCCAGATCCCCAAAGCAAGATATCGGCATTTGAATTTTACTCAAAGAACGACAAAAAACGATGGCAAACAATAAAAACAATTTAAATTTATTGCGTGTCTATTTAAAGTATTTAGAGATCTGAAGAAGTTTCAGAGAAAAAAAGTACTCGCCCACGCTTCCAGCCACTACCAATGCCAGCCGCTACAAAAAGCCGACTAACAAGAGAAACCTCCAGCAGAAACGAGTTCTCGCAAAGAATTTCACAGTTTTCAAATGTTTGTAAGGCGGCATGCGAAAACAATGCGGAACTACTTAAAACTGAAGTTCGTTGTGCGACTGTCGGTCCGTCGGTCAGACGGCATGTCGCTCAGTCTGCCGGCTATACACCCTGTCTGCCGGTAAGTGTGCCTACAGTATGATATTGATTGTTAAAGAGCGATAGGAGGGAACTCTTAAAAAATTAAAGTTTTACTTTAACAAAATGAATTTTGTGGTCGTTCTTTGCGTTCATGGCTAAAAGCTGTTGTAATAAAGATTTTAACTAACGCTTTACGGTACAGCAAATAAAATTCCAGCCAGGTAGGATTTAATTTAGGCGTGGTCGACTTGACAGGGTCGTAATGGAGAGAAGCTGATTCGCAGCTTTTTGCTATAGTAGCTTATAATCTGATCTCTTTTCACTAAAGAGTAAAAAGTTCAGAATCTGGGCTGTTTTTAATTTAGTAAAAGGCTCCGAATCTGAGCTTTTTTACTAAATAGTAAAAAGCTTAGACTGAGGTATTTTTACTATGCTTAAAAGCTCAGAATCTGAGCTATTTTTACTATAGTAAAAAAACTTGGAATCGTAGCTCTTTTTACTATAGTAAAAAGCTCTGAATCTGCACTTTCTTTACTATCTTAAAAAGCTCAGGATCTGAGTTAGTTTTACTACAGAAAAATGCTCCGAATCTGAGCTCTTTTTACTATAGTAAAAAGCTCAGAATCTGAGCTCTTTTTACTATAGTAATAAGCTCAGAATCTGAGCACTCCCTTAATATATTTAAAAAGTTTTTTTATTTACTTAGTTTTTACAGCTCTTTTTACTATTGTAAAAAGCCCAGAATCTCAGCACATGTACTACAGCAAAAAGTTAAAATTCGTAAGGTTTTTAATAGTAAAAATCTTTCTTTTATAGTAAAAACCTCTTTTTATAGTAAAAAGCTCAGAGTCTGTACTGTTTTTACAATAGTAAAAAGCTTTTTTAGAGCTCTTTTTACTCTAGTAATAATCTGAGCTCTTTTTATTTTAGTTAAAAGCCGAGAGTTGGAGCTCTCCCTTTTACATATTCTGAATTTGTTACTATAGTAAAAAGTTTCAAAGTTCCAAGCATAATTTAAGTTCATTTTTGTATAGTAAAAGATCAGGGTATGAGCACTTATTACTTTAGTAAAAATGCTTATAATCTTGGCTACTCTAACTGCAGAAAAGAGCTAAGATTATGGTCTTTTTACTGTAGTAAAAGGCCAGAAGCTAAAATCTTTTTACTATATACCAGCTCTCTGTACTATAGTGAAATGAATAAAGTTTGAGCTATGTTTCATAGTAAAAGCTCAGAATTAAAGCTCTTTTTACAATAGTAAAAAGCTCAGAATTAAAGCTCTTTTTACTATAGTAAAAAGCTCTGAATGAAAGCTCTTTTTACTATAGTAAAAAGCACAGATTTCGAGCTCTTTTTTACTATAGTAAAAAGCACAGTTTCTGAGCTATCTTCACTGTAGTAAAAAGCTAAGAATCTAAACCTCTTTTTACTGTAGTAAAAAGCTCAAATTATAAGTTATCTTTACTGTAGTAAAAAGCTCAGAATCTAAGCTATCTTTATTGTAGTAAAAAGCTCAGAATCTAAGCTATCTTTACTGTAGTAAAAAGCTTAGAATCTGAGCTCTCTTTACTGTAGTAATTTTTACTATACTAAAAAGCCTAGAACCTAAGTTTTTTAGAATCATTTAAGTAAACAACTCAGCTCTTTTTTACAATAGTAAAAAGAGCTTTTTAAGATAATTTTAAATTCAGAGCTCTTTTAATAGTACAAAACTTAAAGTCTGAGCTCTTTTTGCTATAGTAGCTCTTTTTTCGATAGTATTTTTGCTATAGTTTTGGAGTAAAAAGCGGTTTTACTGTAGCCAACAAAAAGCTCATAATTTTAGCTATATTTCTATTACTTGTTTTATGAAAGCTGAGAATGTCCCCAAAACTCCAAACCAACCACGCAATACCAACATTAACTGTAAAATAAGATGAAAAAGAAAAAAAATAACAAACAACCTCCATGAGTGCCTTTTTAAACATGATTAGAATTTGTTACCCCAATTTCGACCAAGAAGAAGAAGAAAATCCGGCAACAACCGCAAAAATCGAACTAGAATTTGTTACAGCTCTTAGCCAAATGTCTGCTGTTAACTCAACATTCTTAACTAAGCATTTTTATGCTGACAATTTCCAAAGTCTGTCTGTCAGTCGTACCGTGCGGCCCCATTACATGAGGTAAATTTGCTGCTAATTGTCACACTCATCGACATATGCTGGACATCGGGCCACTCTCCGCAACTCTGCACTTGAGATAAGAATTAAATGTGTATTTGATTGCGAAATTGGCATTTAATAAATAAAAAGTGCTGTAAATTGCTATGTACTTCTTTCTTTGCTATCGGTATGTGTGGCATTTGTGCTGGATTTAGAATTTCTTTTTGGCTTTTTCTTGGCCAGTAGGCGCCAATGGTAAATGAAGGTATAGCCTTGGCGTTGTGTGTGTCCGTCTTTGTCTGTCTGCAAGGCTGCCCTTATAATTGTTCATGACGATTATTGATGGGTTTTACATAGGCAAGCGAAAATCCACTCCGTTGGTGTTCGATACTTTGAACGATGGAGCAGAAGACATCGTCATAACTTGTAGTCATCTGAGACATGCAAAATGTAGTCCCCATCGTTGTTACACTGTTAAAAATTTTATTTTTGTTTTATGAAACCTATTGAAGAGGTTAAGTGAGCCATTGCCAACGCATGAAATTTAACTTAAGTTTCACAAGATGGGAAAAAATAAAGCGTTTTTTCGACGGTTTTTTAATCTGGCCACACTTTTTTCGGAGTTGGTCTGTATGATAGCCGTCACTTGATTTATGCTTTTTTTGGTTTGCCATTTCTTAATGAATAGACTAACTCCAGGAAACGTTGTCAAATGGTGGTGAATGTGCCTAAACGAGATCCTGATTTTACAAGAAAATTTTGTTCAGCGTTGAAGCTCACTACACGCAGAAAAAAAATATGGCTGTTTTGATAATATTCTTTTGGTTTGCCATTTCTTAATGAATAGACTTACTCCAGAAAACGTTGTCAAATGGTGGTGAATGGGCCTAAAACGAGATCATGATTTTACAAGAAAATTTTGTTCAGCGATGAAGCTCACTACACGCAGAAAAAAATATGGTTGTGGTGACAATATTCGAAGAGGATAATACTATTGTTGGATATATGGTTGTGGTTCAACAATATTATGATCCTCACAACAATAGTATGATTCAAATACAACCATACTATGATCCTCACAACAATAAAATGATTTATACATAACCATACTATGATCCCTGCAACCATAGTATGATTCACACTCAACCTTACTATGATCTCCAGAACCATAGTATGATACTGACAACCATAGTATTATCACACTCAACCAAAGTATTATCCTCACAACCATAGTATGATTCACACGCAACCATTGTATGATCCCTACTACCATAATATGATCACACACAATTATATTATAGTCCCCAATATAATTTATTAGAATTGGTTTAAGTTGTCATCAATAGATTTGAACTATGAATATTATTCAAAAATACATTAAACTCAAAATAATAGGATTTATTTATTTAACGGTAGAAAACATAAGTTTAAATAAACGTAAGTGTTTTTATTAAAAATATTTCAGTTAAACAAAGCCAAACAGATTGTTTAAAAAATTTTAATTTCAATAAAAAATGTACTATTATTGCATTAGATCCGTACCTATAACATTTGTTCTAAAAAGCATATTTAAATGAAGAAACATTACAATCAAACAGTATGATTGCCGTAATCATATAATTGGTAATATAACACGCAAAACACAATACTTTTGTCGCACCAATCATATCTATATTGTGGCTATAACCATATTTTCATCTTTAAATTTGGCAATAATACTATTGTTACATTTCAACAATATTAATATTACAGCAATTATACTATTGCCAAAACTAAATTTAGTTAACAATGCTATGGTTGCGACGAACATACTTTTATTGCGGAAAACATATTATTTTTGCCGTGACCATGTAGTAACCATGTTTTTTCTCTGCGTGTTTTGGTAGAATGACCAAATTTGTCATATTTGGAGTAAGATAATCCACAAGGAATGGTTAAGACGCCGTGACATGGTTTCACAAGACAGCGCTACATGCCGTACATCCAACGAAGCAATCAATTTATTAAAGAAAACTTTTGGTGTCCTCCAAGATCGTGCAATTTAACACTGCTGGACTAATTTTTTATGGGGTTATGTGAACTCGCTTGTCTACGCAGATAAGCCCAACACGATTGACGGCTTGAAAGATAATATTCGGCGCGTTATTGCTGCCATACGGCTCCAAATGTTTCAAAAAGTGGTCAAAAATAGGGTATCTCGGCTGGAATTTATTCGAGCCAGTCGCGGAGGCCTCTTGCCCGACATCATTTTTAAAACCCTTATCTTTATAAAACCCTTATCTTTATAAAAAATCTAAATTCTTGGCCATAACATTAAATTATATGTGACAGCGCATAGAAAAAGGGACCTAAGGGTAAAAATGCATTGTTAAAACAACAATAATTATTTTAATAATAACAATTTTAATGGTTAAGAAACTCAATGACGCATTGTTAAAATAACAATAATTATTTTAAAATTAATAATTTTCATGGTTAAAAAATGTAACCATGGAATAGTTAAATTAACTATTTTTATTGTTAAATACCAGTCAACAACAAAATGTTCAAATTAACCTTATACAACGTAGACTCTAGATCATGTTTATTTATGGTTAAGTTGACCTTATATAAGGTTATTTTTCTTCACAGAGTAGGTGTTTTGGCAATTGTCGAGAGAAATACCCTTCGTAAAATATAAGGGTAGTACATGTGCCGACCATGAGCTAAGCGAGCTTTATCGCAACCTAAATGTAGCTAAATGCTTTAAATAAAACTGTCGGTCGAATGAAAACATATGCTTTAGCCAGAAAGGCGTTAGACGAAAAGAACCAGGGAAAGCTCAGTGATGGCCAAGACTCTAGTGGAGAGATCAAATGGAGGACGATATAAGAATTCTTGGTATTGGTAATTGGTGGAAGCATGATCAAGACAAAAATGATTATTAATCATTTATCAGACCAAACAGATGTATTGGAGCTATCCTCAAAAATGTTGCCTATTTTAATTTAAAAATATGATCTAACCTGCTTTATATATGTGACAGCGCATAAAGAAAGGGACCTAAGGGTAAAAAAATCACTTTTCATTTGTTTTCTTTTTTTTTGATGTGGACACCATCTGAGCATCGAATGAGACCGATCCCATGCTCAAAAGTGCCAGAGATATGCGCGTTTTATGAAAGTGAAGTCGACGATTCTAAGCGCAAATAGAAAAGGCCCTAATCTTTAAAATAGCTTTCCTGAAAAAAACGTTTCATTAACTTCTCACTTTTTTTTGATGTGTACAACATCTGAGCATCGAATGAGACCGATCCCATGGCCCAAAAGTGTTCCCTCCCAGAGATATGCGCATTTTATGAAAGTGATGGTACACCAATGATACACGTATTTGAATATTTAAAATGGCTCTCCTGAACCAAACTGGTTTTTACCCTTAGGTCCCTTTCTATTTTGCGCGTCACATATGCGTTTTATTTCCTATTTAAAAACACATGTCCGAAAAAAACCATTCTTTAAAAATGCCTTCTCAAGGAACGCATCATCAAATGAGTATAGGATTAAATGCAAGGCATTCTAGCAGGCCTTCTTTGAGAAGGCGTGAGCGATCCTTTTGCACGTGCACAGACGCCATCCTGGAATGCCAAATATTAAAAAGCAATAATAAATGTGTGTTGGATCTGAAGAATTGGCCTTTCATATTTTCCCTGCTGAAAATTGATTGATTTTTTAAGGGACTTCTGAAAAGGAATGCATTCCAAAAAGGAAGAGTCTTTTAATAACTTTTGAGTTACACTTTTTGACTGCCTGCACATACACCTAAAATATGAGGGTACTTAACAGTGAATTATGCTATGCTAGGTAATAACTTTTCAACGGATATTTCTGGATTCTACTCAAAGGACCTGCTCTTATCCTCAGCTGGGAATTGTCTATGAAGTATGTATATCCAACAAATATTTTTCTCTCTCTGTTTAGTAATTGCTTCAACTACTACTTGGAGCCCTTCCATTTCCTTGAGCCCATGTCATGCTGGGGCGAAACAATAAAAAAATCAAAACAGATGTAAATACATATTGATGCTAAAGATAATTTATAAACCGCAACATTGGCCTCCCTGACTGTCCTACAGTGTTGCAGCAGCTGCATCTTGTGATCTGCAGTTGCAACCAATGGTGGAGGGTATGAAGACAGCACACATTACATGCCACCATGAAGAAGATGATGAGCCCATAATAATAACCAGCCGTCGAACGAAAAAAAAACTTCTATATAAACTTGTCGTTTCATCGGTTAAAGAAGAAATACCGCTTCAGACAGCCATCATCGACAGCATCATGCGAAATTTTATGACATGTTTGTAATACAACAACAACAAAAAACTACTCAAGAATCTTAAACAACCGCAGCATTTCATGCCACAATAAAAAGGCCATGATGCCAACTTGTTTTTTTTTAAGCCAACACAATCAATGGGTTGGCTAAGAGTTCGAGTACGAGTACTTGCAGTACGTATTCATGATGATCACCCATTTTTCAGATAAGACTTCATCTCTCATACCTGGCAAAAGTTCCTTTACACCAAAAAGTCAAACAAATGCATGCAGACAGTCACTGGGCTTTAGAGCACAGTGGCACACGAATTACGAAAAATTACTTATATTCGTAGGAATGCATTTGATTACTTATGAAGTGATAGTGTAGTACTTTTATAAGATATCAACTATCAGAAAAAAAAAACGCAATAATGTATTTTTTTTACTTTAAGCGCAATGATTTCAAGATTTGCGTTAAAACTCTGCTGTTATAGAGATGGGGACGAGGTTCCGGTGGAGGCATCAAGGAACACACAGAGAAAAAAATGTTATATGGTCACGGCATCAATAATATGTTTTCTGCAATAAACGAATGTTCCTCGTAACCATAGTATTGTTTTTTGAAATTAATTTTGACAATAGTATAACTGCTGACGTTAAACTGTAATAAGTTGAAACGAAGCCACCGCTTTAAATTCCTCACCAAATGGGTTGATGCAAATAAAACCGCTAGATCTAGCCGGCAAAAAGCTAAATTGTCAACACTGGGTGCATTATTAATCAAATTAAGCAGAGTCTATTATGATGAACAGTTAAACATACCTGATAAAACTGGACCATGTGGGTTTATGGGTGTCCCAAGAAGAACGCAATTTTTAAATCTGGCAACATTCGAAGTGTCATTGTTTGACATTTGAACAATTGTTATTGTTTGTTAGTAGAAGGTACGAGGTTAGTAAAAATGGAGCGCTACACGAATGAACAACGCATTCTCATTGTGAAATTGTTTTACCAAAATGGTGAAAGTTTTGCGGCTACAGTTCGCAACTTGCGATCAATTTGGGGTCACAATAATGCTCCAAAAGAGTCAACTGTAAAGAGATTAATGGATAAATTTGCCGAAACTGGGTCTGTTAGTGATGTAAAGACAACAACGCGCCATCGACCAGGTCGATCGACCGAACATGTCGCAGCTGTACGTGATGATGTCGCTCAAACTCCATCCACCTCAATTCGACACCGAGCTCAGCAAATTGGTGTCTCCAAATCCACTTTGCAGCGAATTTTGACGAAAGATTTGCATCTTCATGCATACAAAATTCAATTGACTCAGGAACTGAAGCCAGCTGACCATGGACAGCGAAGGGAGTTCGTTAATTGGGTATTGGAGAGACAACATGAAAATGCTGATTTTGCCGATAAAATCATCTTCAGTGACGAGGCCCATTTTCATCTTGATGTCTTCGTCAATAGGCAGAACTGTCGCATTTGGGGTGCGGAAAATCCTCGAGTGATTCACGAGAAGCAAATACATCCTCAACGTGTCACTGTGTGGTGTGGTTTTTGGGCTGGAGGAATCATTGGACCTTTTTTTATGAAAATGAGGCAGGTCAAGCGCAAACAGTCAATGGTGTTTGGTATCGTGAAATGATAACCAGTTTTTTCTTGCCTAGAATTGAAGAAATAAATGTGAAGGGCTTGTGGTTCCAATAAGACGGCGCCACATGTCATACAGCCAGAGAAACAATTCAATTGCTGCATCAGTCATTTAAAAATTGCGCTCTTCTTGGGACACCCCACCCCCCCCCCCCCCCAATAGGATAATTCCTGTTTTGATACCCTTTTTCGATATAGTCTAACCTTGTTTACCTCAAACACATTTTATTGCAATTGATAACTATTGGTATTTAAATTTGTCCCACACGCAGATAAAAAATATGGTTGTGGTGATAATATTCGAACAGTATAATACTATTGTTGGGTATATGGTTGTGGTACAACAATATTATGATCCTCACAACAATAGTATGATTCAAATACAACCATACTATGATCCTCACAGCAATAATATGATTCACACTCAAGCATACTATGATCTCCACAACCATAGTATGATCCTCACAACCATAGTATGTTTCACATACAACCATAGTATGATTCACACGCAATCATGTTATGATCCCTACAACCATAGTGTGATCACACACAATAGTACTTTGATCCCCAATATAATTTATTAGAATTTGTTTAAGTTGTCGACAATAGATTTGAATTATGAAAATTATTAAAAAAAATATTAAATTCAAAATAATAGGAGTGATTTATTTTACAGTAGAAAAATAAGTTTAAATAAACGTATACGTTTTTATTAAAAATATTTCAGTTAAACATAGCCAAAGCAGCTTGTTTTAAAAATTTTAATTTCGATAAAAAGTACTAGTAAATATTTAAATGAAGAAAAATTACAATCATACAGTATGCTTGCCGTAATCATATTATTGTTAACATAAAACACAAAACACATTACTTTTGTCGCACCAACAATTTTTACGTATATTGTTGTTATAACCATACTTTCATTTTTAAGTTTGGCAATAATACTATTGTTACATTTCAACAATATTAATATTGCAGCAATTATGCTATTGTCAAAACTAAATTCAGTTAACAATGCTATGGTTGCGACGAACATACTTTTATTGCGGAGAACATATTATTATTGCCGTGACCATGTAGTAACCATGTTTTTTCTCTGCGTGAATACAAAACTCCTGTGGTTCAGGGTAATATGACTAAGTGCTGATGTTTGCAACACCTTAAAGGAATGGCGATAGACCCTATCTTAAGTATACCGATTAGAGTCCAAAACTGAAACCAAAAAACGGACATTCCGCTTCGTGTCCATACCCGACAGTCGGTTTAAAAATTTGTTTAAACCCGACCTGTCGGTTTACCCGTTTGTTTCAGGTTTTTTGTTGTCTTATGAAAAAGCAAAGAAAATTCATAATTAGCGCTTGCAGAATATCTATTTTTATACCCTGCACTGCTCTGTGAAACTGGGCCATACAAGTTAGTTTCATGGAAACTGCAAATAATATATAGCCCTAAACATATGTTCAACCGATTTTATGTTTTTAGTTCCAGAAGCCACATATTACAGCCCATCTTGATGACTTCCAATATTAATGGACATATGGGAATAAAATAACGGACCAAAAATAAGACTCATTTCTCAAAAATTGAAATGCGAAATTAATTTTAGTCTGGTTAAAATTTGAGCCTGTTCAAAAGGTCCAAAAACCAGTCTTTTCTGCACATCCGGTAGTGCATTCGGATCGCCCTACTTTAGCTTTTTTATAGATTAATTGTAAATAAAAAAAAAACCTCTATTCATCGCAATTTTAATTCATTCTCAGAGACTATAATTGGGGTCAATCAGTTTATTTACGAAGGGGAAATATTTTCCATTCTTAGACAAAAATCTAAAACCTGAATGTTGGTTAATGCCATGTTTTTCAAATTAAAAAATCGTTTTTAAAAAAACAGGCAATACGGACTTTCTGCAAACCCGGGTTTTTTTGGACACTCTAATACCGACCGACTTCGGATCACTATCTGATTCCATAGAACGATGTCCGGTCCGGCTTTCCATTTATCATTAAACTGATTTCGATGAAACTTGCTACATTCTTTAAGTTTGGGCCAAGGACGAACTCTATTGAAATGTGTCCACATCCGTTCATATTTTGATATCATACGTAGGTTTTTCCCGATTTAAGAATCTTCACCTCTTAAAGCCCCATCTTACACCTATTCCGATTAAATTTCGCAAAAGGCGTGTCGAGTGACCAACACATATATCTATCTGGTGAAATTGAATATGATTTCGAATAGTTCCCCCACAAAGGTCCCTTCCGATTTGAGGTCTTGCAGCTCTAAAAGACACAAGTTTTGCATGGTACATTAGGAGCAAATCTTTTGAAAATGTATGTGATCCAGGTCGATATTTTCCTAAAGCCACCCACACAAAGGTCCTGCCAAGTTTTACAATCTGCAGTTTTAGAAGCCACATTTTAAATCAGATTCCTACCAACTTTCGCATGGAGCGTAACAGCAACCAACTCCCATATCCTGTAACATTTGGCCATATCGGTCCGTTTTTTCTTAATATATATAGTTATTTTAGTTTTATCATATTCCCAAAAAGTTTACACAGATTATAGTATTTGTAGTTCTCTGATACATATTAAACCATAATAACGTACTGGGAAACTATGGAACTCCAGACTGGTACCACACAAATAGCCCTTGATATTCTGCGTCCAATGTCATATTCAAAATATTCTAGAACAATTTCAGAGTCGAAATATTTTGAATTTTGAGTTTATATTTTAATTTCAAGAATCGTCGACTGAGGGCGAACGGATAAAAATGGGCAATCTCACTTTTGTACCGGTAATAGTTCATGCGGTTGCGCGTCTTAAGTTATATTAAGAATATTCTACAACAATTTGTGTTTAACGTTCTTTTTTCTTCTCAGTATTGTTTGCCATTTCATCATGGAAAGACTTACACCGTGAAAACCACGGTGTGTGTCATTAACAGCGGTCGAAATGCTCGAACGAGTCATTGAAAATTAGATCCTCAGAATGGACACGTGGAGGCGTAGTTGCGGCCAACATTTAAAGGAAATTATATTCAACAAATAAATGGCAGAAATGGCCTTTCAAATGAACAATAAAGATTCCACAGTTGATTTAATTTTTTTTTTTTAATTTTGAAAAAAATACCTCTAGATTGATGACCCGTACTAAAAGTGACATACAAATAGCAGTTTTCAACTAGAGTTCGAGAGAAACAACATAGCTTATAAGAGTAATATCACAACAAGCCATAAAGCCCTCCTTGTACATGGTCGAGAAACCCTAAAAACTTTGAAACGCCCTTTTAAAATGTTAGAGTTGTTCTTTTGAGTTTGATTTTTGGAAATTGGAATTTTCCGAAAGGATGGCTCATTTCTTTTTCTGAAACCTCTTTATATATTTTATTTCAAGTGGTTTTTGTTTTTTTTTTTGAAACACTGTGCAACATTAACGATCGGTCATGGTGAAGTTGCTGATGTTCCTCATGCTGTTGTCGATGTTGCTTGCTTTGGCAAGAGTGTTAACTGATCTTGTCACATGATCACACATAATGACGTTAGTTTTCAACATCAGTTAATCAAGATCATTGATTTTGATTGCCATCTTCATTTTCTCTCTGCGGCTGTTGTCGAGGCGATTCAAGTTTCTTCCATGGCATGCAATGCACGCACGTTGGCTCGCCGTGCTGTCGCTGGTCCGGCGGTCGAGTGTAGGCAAATGGCCAACATAACTTGGGATCGCCAGCGCCACGAATGTATGAGCACGAATGTGCATATAAATGCATGGCACAGTGTCTGGCCGGCTGCCCGGACGGTAAATAATTGTTTAACCTTTCAACTTGGCTTTTGTTTGTTTGCATCTCTAGTATTTTTCACGTTTCGTTGCCTTTTTGCCACTTCTATACAGAAAAAACCAAAACATGGCAACATTTATCTTTGACTTTTGCATGTCTGCTTAACAGCAGCAGCACACACCAACATTTTGCTCCACTCTAGCTTTTGTATGACCATTGCGGCCAAGAAGTGCTTAAGTTGTTCGCATTTTGCCGGTTGAAAGATTACAATCATTTTGTTGCTGTTTTGAACAACATCAGACAATTTCTGTCCGTCTGTCTGTGCCTTTTTGTACATTTCGTTTGCTTCTGATATCATTTTACATTTGTTTAAGATTCTGCATACATCTGCGGCCGGGGCAACTGACCAAACCATACGCACGCGATAGGCGACTATGTAGTCAACGTTGCCGGCAGCAGCAGCAGGCTTAGATCTAGCTCTGCTGATATTTGATCAGTTAGCTTCTGCTTCATGGCGTACAATCAAATGGGCATTTGCATTGATCTTGGCTGGTGTTGTAGCTGTTTTCATTAAATGATCTTTTGACATCACATTCTCTATGGACAACATACGAACAACACAAGCTAGAGTTTATTGAAAATGATCACAGATTTTGCGGTTTTCTACTTCATTACTTCCACAAAAGTGAAACAAAACGACAGCATGTCTGGAGACATGTTTTTTTTAAAAAAGAAAACAAACCGAAAGATATGTGCACATTTAAGGGGTTGTCTGCTAAGGTGGGCGAAAGAAAATCTTAGATTTCATACAAAGTATTTTCGAGGATCATCCCATAAAATTTTGCCTTTACTCGAGTTTTGAGATATTTTAGTATAAATAAATCTCATATATATTGCCTTTATTACATACTAACGCAGAGCAATATGCTGCCCACAACGCAACATTTCAGAATATAGCAGCAAGAGCTGTATTGGAGAGATATTGTAAGGTGAGAAGGAAGAAGATGCATAGATTCCAATAAAAACAATAGCCGTGCTCTTTGAGGAAACTAGATAGCTTAGTTACCTTGTCATCAATCTGGTAAATATTGAACAAAAATGTGAGTAATATGGCAACATTGTTTTTTTTTACACGAAAGAGAATTGAATAGCAAGAGGGTTCATCAGCGAACTCGTCAAAAGCAGACAACAAAAATCTATAAATTGTAATAGAATAATCAATGAAATTGAACAAAAATGTGAGTAATATGGCAACAAATCTATAAAATGTTTAGAGTAATCAATGAAATTGAACAAAAATGTGAGTAATATGGCAACATTGTTTCTTTTTTTACACGAAAAAGAATTGAATAGCAAGAGGGTTCATCGGCGAACTCGTCAAAAGCAGACAACACAAATCTATAAAATGTAATAGAATAATCATGAAATAGAATAAATTAATTAAAATAATTGGTTTCTTAAAATGCTAAAAACTTATTTGAGGTATCAGATCGAGTTGATTAGTAGTTTAAATTATTACATCTCGTGCGGATGTAACCAATACGAATTGGCCGACAAGACCTGGTCATCTTCGAAATAAAACGCGTAAAGTTTATTTAAGATATCAGCTCGAGTTGATTAATAGCTTATATTATTACTTGTCGTGCGGATGTTCCGAGTAGGAATTCGCCGATGAGACCTCTTCTTGTTTCAAATAAAATATAAGATTTCATACGAAGTATTATCAAGGATCATCTGATTAAATTTAACTTTTATTAAGATTAAGAGATATTTTTTGTATAATTTCTTCTCATAAAAGTAGCCATTTTTACATGCTAACGCAGCCAAGTATGCTGCCCACAACACAACACTGCAGAACATAGCAGCAAGATTTGTATGGGAATGTTATTGTATGGAGAGAATGAAGTAGATTTCTACGGAAAGTCTCAAGATATAAAAATAGTCAAGTGTGAGGAAATTGATAAGGGGACCGAAGCATGAATAATGACTGAAAATTCTATAAAGAGAATAAACTTCAGTATGAACCAAATTATGGTCTGAAGTTCTGTAGAGATAGAAAAAAGGAGATGGTGAAGGATATGCAAGTCTAATAAGTATATGGAGAGTACAATTCCCAAACAATGTGCACCTAAAGGTTCTGTTCGAGATGGCAAAGAACAAGGAGTAAACTAATATCATTCCAGAAAATACTTTGCACGTACGGACTATGTGGCTTTTTATCACACTAACCCCTAGTTTTACAGCTTTGGGCCCAGCACTTTAAGAGCAACTAAGTTGGGATTCATTTGGTAGATTCGATTTCATTTATATTCACAGCTATTGGGTTTGTACTAGTGAATGCATAACCATTAAGGGGATAAACCTGTATTCCTGAAAAATTTGCACTAAAGATATATTAAAAAGATCTCCCAAGGAAAAGAAGTCCCTAATTTTTCTGGGCTGCATTAAAAATTTTTTTCCTATGATTTTTAAACCAATTTTAGCCATTGAACCGAACTAGAATCTTGTCGAAGTTGCCAATGTCTTCGCTACGCTAGGTACAGATGTTGAAGCACTTGGATACTCCGGGAGTACATAACCAAAGTGTTTTATCTGTCGTTAGCCACTTACTAAGTTCCCGATGCCTGGAAAATGGGCCCAGTGGTACCGCTACTGAAGCCAGGTAAAGACGCAAGCAAAGGAGAATCGTACAGGCCGATCTTCTTGCAATCACCACTAGCAAAGACACTCCCCCACAAACAGATCGAACATCTTCCATGTGCTGATCATCAGCATGAGTTCCGCACGCAGCACAGCAAAACAAATGCCTTGCACGCCATCACCACACATATTAGTCGTGCCCTAACCAGAACCAGCCCAACGACAGGACGTTCCTCGTGGCTCTTGACCTTACCAAGGCCTTAAAACGGTCAATCATGTCACTCCCTTCGAAGACATCGCAGACGCGTTCCTTCCGCCTAGTTTAAATTGAATGAATATGAATATAGAATTCAAAGCCAGGAAGTCGCAGCTCTGTAGATTTTAAAATGGAGTTCCCCAAAAAGGGGTGATATCTCCGGCACTGTTTACCCTCTACCTCTCTAAAATCCTTGCACCATCTAAAATCCTTGTGCGCTCTACCAACACACCACGGCTTTTACCCACTCAACCAACCCAAATTCTGAAATGGCTTGTACCCTGTCGATATACTTTATGAATACCCTAATTGATATGCATAAGATTTTTTCTCCTTTAATACCATTAGTCACAGCCTCCAAAAGTGTTATCTTCGATTTCCTGCCAACACTTGCGTTCAGCAGCTATTGTGCCGTCCGATAGAATAAATCTCTCAAATTGACACTTGCTCCTGAACGAACAAGCAACAGCCGCCAACTTTGAAATTACTGAATCGTTCGTTATTAATGAATAAATCAAAATTGAATACCGTAAATAAAGAATAAACTTAAGCTGAGACTTGTCTACAACTCTAATGTCCAGCAGCTGCCGCAGTTTGCCACCACAAAACCAAACTAACACCAAACGAGTAAGCGGAGGCAATGGTGGTTGTAATCATCTTTAGAAAGCTTAACAAATTTAAATCTCGTTTAAGTCCGCCACAGTGAGTGGGGCCTCACTGCATGCATGCATGGCATTTCGTTGCCTTAATTGCAAGCACCATCACAGCAACATTTAAGGAGAGTAGTCCAGCCTATGTTTGTGGACTCATCTATCCACATGCAGCCAAACCAGGGCTACGACGCTGGGATGGTCTTAAAGTGCTGCTGCACACACACTTTGACGTGGTGTGAAAAGAACATTTGACTTAAGTAATTCTTAGCCAACGTAAGAAAGTGCCTAAGCCTTCTTTCCTTTTTTCATTTGCGCTCGGTGATAGTCGTCTTAACGGATTTGCCATAATGGCCGATGCGCCAGTTGGCCAACTGGAGGAGTGTTGTGGTTATTAAGGACTGGTTTGAACTTTGTTGTATGTGTTTTTTGTAAGTCTACTGTGGTAGTTATCTGAAATTAAGATTTCTTTCGTAAAACAACAAATTGTTAGAACACCTATTAAATGGACTTTATGGCTGCAGCATACAAGAACACACCTGAAGATTGCGGTGAGCAGATGACGACGCACTTTTCCAATTAAAATGGTACATGATTGGGTTCTTAAGTCTTGAGTAAAGAAATTAAAAAAAAACAGGCAAGTGAAAACGTCGTTAAGTGCGGACAGGGCGAACTTTATATACCCTTCACCGTCCCTACACTGAGTCGAAAATACAATGATTTTTTGACAATGTACGGGAGTCCCATTCATCATAATAGGACTCCCGTATAAGTCATTTGATTTGTAGCCGAAGTAAACGTTGCCAAAGACTGCTGAAGAAAACCCTTGGCGGGTTTAGAAACAGCTGTACAGTCTGCCTGGCAACCGTGGCCAAAACATTTCACCATTTTTTTTGTTGATTCTGAAACTGAAACAACAAAAAGGTTTCGAACCAGAATAAAAACTGTTCAAGTCATAATAATGAAAAAAGACCAAAATGTAAACAAAACAAAAACATAATTAATTTTATTTTAAAAATTGTAACAGTAATTATATTTCTGGTTGAAGGGGGTAACCAATAATTAGTTAACTTAACAATAAAAATGATTTCTATAGCAATTTTTATAGTTAATAATATTAACAATTTCATTTTTAAATTGAGCATATACTCGTATTGTTTCAATGAACTAACTTTGAAATTTTAATATTAACATTTTTCATGGTTAAAAACAGGGCATTGTTAAAACACCAATATTTTCTTTAATAATAACAATTTTAATGGTTAACAAACTCAACAAAGCATTGTTAAAACAACAATAATTATTTTAAAATTAACAATTTTCATGGTTAAAAAATTCAACCATAGAATAGATAAATTAACTATTATTGTTAAATACCAGTCAACAAAAAAATGTTCAAAATAACCTTATATAACGTTGACTCCAAATCGTGCTTATTTATGGTTAAATTAACCTTATATAAGGTTATTTTTCTTCTCAGTGTACAATACTAAAGTGCAAAACAAATGGTGGGCTATTTGGCCCATCTGTCCGTCCCTAATTTCAAACAAAACCTCAAAAATACTGTATATGTGACGCGCAAAATAGAAAGGGACCTAAGGTTAAAAACCAGTTTTGCTCAGGAGAGCCATTGTAAAGATAAGGTCCCTTTCTATTTGCGCTTAGCATCGTCGACTTCATTTTCATGCTCAGATGTTGTCCACACCAAAAAAAAGAAAAAAAAAATGAAAATTGATTTTTTTTACCCTTAGGTCCCTTTCTCTATGCGCTGTACCATATATGGATTGGTAGCACAATTTGCTTTAATTCGAGTACCCATATGTCCCATAAGACTATCAATCGCCCGCTTTGACCATGGGGAACGTTTTTTGGGACACATGAGCCAAAAAGTCCAGCAATGATCTTCTGTTTAGAGGTATTTAGGACGTCCCGTTCCTTTTTAATCATTGCCCGTCTACAAAGAAAGTATCATTTGTAAAGAATTTCTCAAAAAAAATACTTTTTTCCCCCTGGTCCGATTTCGCCAATTTACAAACCCAAAAAACTTATGACCATTAGCCATCATGCAAAATTTTAGGATCCTCGGTTAAGGATCCTTGTTTGACCGGTAGACACGGCACCGAAAATTTAAAAAGAGTCGATTAACAAGATGTTTTATGGGCGAATTCGTCAAAAGAAAGCATAAAAAACTCTATATTAACCAATGAAAAATATTAAATCAATTAATTTCTCCATTAATTTCCATTGTTGAAATACGTAAAATGGGTAAAATAAACTATCACTTTAAGTTGATTAAAAAATTTACTTATCCCACCTTAGCACATAAACCTGATAAGTTTTGCTTCGATAAGACCTCTTGTTTTCTGACTCTTTTTTAGTAAAGTTGGCAAATTTATACATGTTTTTATATAGCAGGGTGTGTCATGTAAAAATGTGTGCTGGATAAGCAAGTCTGGTAACTCTTACTTATTCCTTTAGCGAATTTAAGCCAACTCGCTTGCCAACCAAGTAACTTCCAATCAAATGTTAGTTTTGATACCGCTAATGAACCTGATACGTTTTAGTCAAGAATACCTGTCGTTTTTTTGACTCTTTTTAAGTATAGATAACAAAATTACATATGTTTTTATAAAGCAGGGTGTGTCATGTAAAACTGTTTGCTGAAAAAACAAGTCTTACTTTCAAACCAGCTAACTTCCAAGCAAGTTTTAGTTTTGAAACCGCGCATGAACACAACTAATATCCAGGAACTGCAAACGGATTGACCAATTTATTATGCACTCTATCCTATGAAGAAGGGTATAAAAACGCTCACACCATGCTATACATGACTTTGGTTTCAGCTAACACAGAATACAATCAAAGGGTGGGGTCTCATATTTTTTTTTTTATTTGCAGAATGTTTTGCGAAACTTTAAAAAGACAAATTTTAAAGATTCAGTTGTTGAGTTTTAAAAAGCACGAGCGGAAGGGAAGTATACCAAAACGTCGAATATTCAATTCAATTTCATTTTTTTAAGTAATATATTACAGATAATTTCTTATATACAGGGTGGAACGCGTTAATTTGCTTTTTTGCACTGCAGGTTGTGGCGGCACTGTTGGTAGAAGAGAGTGCAGAGTGTTCGTGGCTTATATTGGCTGATTTGTATCCGTCGGTCTTTCAGTTGACATCATGCAATGGACATGTGAGGAGAGGTCATTTTGTGTTGAAGCGTATTTTTTCAATGCTCCGATTATTGCAGTGCAGCGTGCTTTTCGTTTACGATTCGCAGTTCCCCCACGCGGACGTGTTTCTGAACGGCAATCAATTGTAAATTGGGTAACTCCATTAAGAACAGCAGGAAATATGGCATGTGTACAAAGGGGAACTGAGAGTTAGAGCAGCAGTACTACAATCTTCGCAACGCACTGCTTGAAGCAATCACTTGCTCTAGGCATTTCCAGACTTTTTTCAGCCGGCTCTTGAGGTAATGCAATTAGAGGACACATAGTTCCAACAGGATGGTGCCACTGCACACACGGAGAGGGTTAGGTTACTATGAATTGTTTGAGGCAAATGTTTCCTGGGCGGCTTATCTCTTTGAGGGGTGATGTGAACTGGCCGGCACGCTCACCAGACTTAGACCCATGCGATTTTTTCCTTTTAGGTTACCTGAAGTCGAAGGTGTAGATCAACCGTCCCAACACCTTGAAAGAACCAATTAACTATATTGAGGCTGAAATTGGCAGAATACCTGTCGACATGCGTGTTAGAGTTCATGAAAACTTCAGAAAACGTATGCAGCAGTGTGTGGTTAACGAAGGTCGACATTTGCCAGATACACTTTTTAAACCCATGTAATTTAAAAATTCCCTTACTGTTCAATATAATTAAAATATAAAATAAATTTTTCTAAAGTTCATATTTTTTTTATTTTATTCCCAAATAAGCAATTACCGCGCTCCACCCTGTACAATACAAAGAGTTCAATTACGAGTATATTTATTTTTCTTCTTAAATATTAGTACAGTATTTTAAACAACAAACATACTGAAGGAAAAATATGCAAAAACCTATTTGAAAACGTCGAATACAATTTTGGAATAAATGTATTAAATATTTATATCAAAAAAAAAACAGTCAAAAATAATTCTTTACGAAAACACAGTATAAGTTCTACGTCTTCGAGTAGAAAAAAAACAATTCTGTATAAATTTAGTTTCAAAAATGTCCCTTCCTCAGCTCGCTATTATTCCCCTTTGAAATCATTTGATTCGCCCACATACGACGTAAGACTCGTACACGTAAAAAGTTTGCAATCAAAAATCGCCATAATAAGCGTGTGAAATTAAAAGTCATTATTCAATTGGCATCCACAGCTTTATTATCTTGAAGATTTTGCTTATTATTTAAATATTTTTTAGACAGACGTCATTCACTCTCTAATAACATGTTGTAGACATTTCAATATTGCCAATAAACAATTCAAATGGAGAGCCACAAAACACCATGAAGTCATAATTCCAATAATGTTGGATTTTCAATGTGTTTTTCAAGAGGACAGACTTCGCACACCAAAAATGGTAAAAGCGGCAAAAGTGACAAAACGTTTAAAGTCAGCTCAAGGGCGACAAAAGGAAGCATGTTTAGCTACCGAATCGTGCACACCCAGACGTCTCAAAAAAAAGAAATCTGCTTGCATGGTTAGAATTATATATAGATGGCGCTAAACAGACAACTAAACAAAAAACTAAATCACAAAGAATTTTCAGGGAGCTGGGGAAGATGAAATTAATACACCACTGTATAATTGAAATGCCCTTTTTTGGAATACAAAAGTTGGTCACCGAGATCTACGAGGTGGCAAACTCTTTAGATGTTTTTGAATTTTAATTTGAGAGAGTTGAGATTGTTGGTACACAGTACCTTGTATGTCACAGAAGGCCACTATGACAGCACAAATTAAGACATTCTGCCACTCGCGTATCTTCTTGATACGAAATCTAGGTGGCGCTGTATTTGAAATCATTCTTCTATGTCATTAAAACATAAAGATCAAAGGTTACTATTCATATTTCGGTTCCAGCATTAAAAACATATGAACAAATTCAATGGACTACGGTCCAATGTGAAAATTTTGACAAGGGGGTGGGCACCGGTCTCTTTGCTATCTGGTAGTGTTGTTTTCATACCAACCTCATGTAAATCAACTTCTATCGTAATATCGGTATTAGACACGAAATATAGCTTTTTAAAGTTCAGGGTTATGTTTATGTGGAGCCACGCCTTTCTGACCAATTTTGACACAATATAATCTAAATTAATATGCTAATCATTGATATCCTGCTGTTAAAATTTCAAAACGATTGGTCTATTAACATGGCCCTAAATTCGATTTTTTCAAGGGGCTTGGCAGCCCCACTTTTCTTCCGGTATGTTTTTTGATCCATGTCAAGATATGCTTCAAATATCAGTATCATTTCTGTCATAGTTTAAGAGATATTCTATTATTAAGTTCAGGGTTATTGATTTTAGGGTTACTGATTGATTTTTCTTTCCCACACTTCTACACAAAGGCATTCGATGTTACTAGACGCGATGGACTATTCCATCTGGGCTCTTTTGAAGAGCATGGTTAGCACCACACAATATTCCAGTTTCGATGCGCTGAAGAAAGCAACTGTACCGGAATGGGTCAAAATACCGCAAAATTATATTCGTTCAGCATGCGACTCGTTTTTAACCTGTCAAGGCAAAAAGTTACCACATCGAAGTGTCTATCTTAATGAAATTCGGCAAAGTTCATAACTTTAAAATGAGTCATACCGGTTCACGTTTTGTTATAGCCTAAGTACAAGTTTTACACAAAACCGCTCTAGAGAACCCACATGATTTTGATTTCGATAAAATTTGATATTCGATGGACGATGAACTAATCGTAGACCAATTTGGACCATATATGCTCATTTTTTAACAGTCCTCGTATAAATGGTCTGGGGACACATGGGTATCAAATAACTATAAAAGTTTCTCACGAAGTCAAAAATAATAAATTGGAAACATGGTCTCAAATCTGACTTTAAACTAAACATAATAAAAAACATACCTCTATTCGTAGCAATTGATTTTAATGTATTCATAAAGTCTATAAATGGGATCAATAAATTCATTCCTAACTGAGAAAATATTTTCCATTCTTAGGCAATAGGCTTTAACCGAAATTTCGGTTAATACCGGGTTTTTACTTAAAAAAAAACCCGATAGTCGGTTTTTTTCTAGCAAGGCTTAAAAAAACTCAAAATTTGTTCTATAAATGAAGTACTAGAATAAAGTTTTAGTTTTACGAGTGAGTACAGATAGAAAACATAGTGCCCATGCACACTAGGAAATTTTACTTGCGCCAATTTTTATGATTTCCTTTTAATCTTGCCTTTTGTGTTCACACTAGGCAATTCTGTTTCGACAACTTCTTTTTTCATTATTACCTTTTCTGATATTCTGGGATTTATTCGTTCTGATTTTGCGCGGGAAAAAATGCATGAGAAAATAAAAAAGTTGTTTATTCAATTAAAGTCACCTGCAAGTGACACCTGCATAAGAGGGAATCCTCTAGAAGCCGAAAAGTTTTGGCGATCCCTGCATACTTCGAATAAACAAAACCGTAGTTTAAACCTCTTTAAGTGGGACTTGATTTTTTAGAATTTACCTCTATAAGTAGAAGGTTTTACTCGTTATCCTCTATGAGCAGGATTTCTGTTTTCATGCGTAGGTAGGAGTGGGGGGTTTTACTCGTTATCCTCTATGAGCAGGACTTCGGTTTTCATGATGTACCGCCAAAAGTACGTTTTTTTGTCTTTTTTCTCTTATCTCTCTTGTTTTTGCGGAGTAAGATGCAGGGTTGTCAGGCCAAATATGGCGAGGTCGAAGACTTTTGGCGACTTATATTTTGGTGATTTAGCGATTATCCTGGCGGATTTTAAAAAAAGTCCTAATTTAACTTTTAAATTTCTTAATGAAAAAAGACAATTTTAAGTCGGCATTTTTGATATTTTGGCTTATATCCGATTGACTCCTTTTTGTGTATTTTTATACCTTCCATCATAGGATAGATGGACATAGTCATTGGCAATAGTATCTATCACTGCGATTATAGTGTGGCGATTTTTTTTTTGGGTAATTTTGACCAACAATTTGGCGATGAAGGCCTAAAAAACTGACATTCCTGGTGCGATTTTGAGACCGCACGGTTTTTTTTTACTTTTACTTTTTATGTTTATAAATGCATATTCTTTTGTTTGTAATGTTTTTATTTGAACTAAGGAATTTGAATTTAATGCCAAAAACAGAATTAAGGAATAAATCTTACACAGACTGCCTTTTTCTAAAACAAAAAATAAGCATGCCTTAGCTCTTTGAGTGGGATAAAAATCTAATTGCCTGGATAAGTGGAAAACTGTATTAGTGGGAAAGCTCTTTAAGTGGGAATAAACAGGCGGTCCCTTGCGATCCCACTTATCCAGGTTCGACTGTAATTATAATTTTAACTTATAATTATTATAAAAGTTATAAAACCAAAAAGTCAGAATATTCCTTAGCCAACTTTATACTATGAAAAACACAAAAGGAATTGCCAGTACGAGCATTTTTAGACGGAATGGCATTGGCTTATAATTTTTTTATTTTTATATGCTTTTTTATTTTTTTTAAATCTAAATAAATATTATTTATAATTATATTTTTAATATTCAGTTTTTTTTAGATAAATATGTGAAAAATTTTCAAATTTTGATGGTAAAATAAAAAAAATCATAAAATTCGGTGAAAGTTTTTTTTCCACAATAAAAACGTTTTGACATTCTTATTTTAGGAAAGAACGAATTTTCGCCGATTTGTTCCGATTGCTTTTGATTTTCAGTTTTTTAAAAGTGTATGATTATTTGTTTATTCGAAAAATTCTCAATTTTTGATGCCGAAAAGCAAAAAAACACCAAAAAAATTGGTGACATTTTTTTGCTCAATTAAATTTGTGGTTGTTTTTTTTCCAAAAACTTCAAATTCATCAAATTTAGGATGCCAGCGAACTGTTCTAAGAGCAGATCATCGAGTTAACTCAGGCCTAGTTGATACATGTTTGTATGCCAAACATGTTGGTTTTCCCGCTTAGGTTAAAGTAAGTCATACTGGTCCAAGTGTTGACATCGCCTAACATACGAGAGCGACCGCAACACTAACTGGCCGGCCTGGCACATTTTCTGTTTTACTAGCAACTTTTTTTGTTTTTTAAAAGCAATCTTTTATAAGCCATCTGTCAAAATTTCCGAAATATTTAATGATTATTTTCTTTGTTACAGGTGATTGAAGTAAACAAGTTTTATAATTTTTGAAAAATGGAAAATAAAGTTTCGTGCGGTAATTAAACACTTTTATATGAAAGGTTATAAGCCACAATTAATCAAAGATGAATTGTATTCTGTTTATGATGATAATGCACCATCATACTCCACCGTGAAATCCTGGGTTAAACAATTTAAAATGGGTCGTTCAAGTACGGAAGATGAACAACGCTCTGGAAGACCAAAAACTGCTACTACTATTGAAAACATTAGAAAAATATTTAATCAAGTGACTAAAGATAGACGAATAAAGCTCAGAGAACTTGCTGATATTGTTAAAATACACGAAAACAAGTTTGGAGTATTTTACATGATGAACTCCACATGAAAAACCTAACCGCAGGATGGGTGCCGCGTTTGTTGACTTTGCCCCAAAAAATCGTCCGTTGGACCGATTCCGAGGAGCTTTTAGCGATTTATCAGCGTAATCCAATAGAGTTCTTGCGCCGATTCATAACTGTTGATGAAACTTGGATCCATCACTACATCCCAGAATGCAAAGAACAGTCAAAACAATGGATAGAAGCTGGTAAAAGTGGTCCCAAGAAGGCGAAAACTGTTAAGTCAACAGGAAAAGTAATGGCCACAGTATTTCGGGATGCAAGGGGTATAATATTTATTGATTATCTTGAGAAAGGAAAAACTATAAATAGTGAATATTTTTGTGCATTGTTGGATCGGTTGAGTGATGAAATCAAGATAAAACGACCGCATTTAGAAAAAAAAGTTCTCTTTCATCAAGATAATGCTCCTTCACACACTGCATTTTTAGCTCAACAAAAACTGGCCGAATTAGGATTTGAAATTTTCTCCGCATCCACCATATAGTCCAGATTTAGCTCCTTCTGATTATTTCTTGTTTCGAAATTTAAAAAAAATTTTCGGTGGCAAAAAATTTTCGTCCAATAGCGAGTTTATTGCTGAAACTGAGGCATATTTTGAAGGTCTTGAAAAATCTTATTTTTCGAATGGAATTACAAAACTTGAAAAAAGTTTGATGAAGTGTATTGAGTTAGAAGGAGATTTTGTTGAAAAATAAATAATAATAATTCCAGAAAAACGGTTCTTTTTATGTTAGGCCAGTTACTTTTGCGGTCGCCCTCGTAAACACTGATAACATTTTTCAAATCAGCGTATCATAATCCATTTAGAAATAAACTTTCCTTGTACTAGTATTCTGTAAAATTCTATTTTTGTCCAATGCTGGTATGGGAACGGAGCACTGTGCGACAGGTCGAATGTCTTCGTTAGTCCAACATACATAAAAAAAACCAAATGACATAAAGATGGCGCTGTGGGCTAAACTGCAAACTCGCTACAGGGTATAGGGAAGAAACCATGCAAGCGTAGGTTTATACGGAAAGGCGGAAAATTGAACTTTTAGTCATTATTGCTAAATAATATTGAAAAATAATACATATCCCATATTTATTAAATCGATATTGCTCTCCATATTAGAACACAAATTGAAAAGAATTAAAAAAAAATCGTTATTAGATATTTGAATTTAATTATTTCTGTTTGTCGCAGAGTCAATTTACATGTTCATTGTGAACTCTATCGGAGAACCTGTCGTTGTCGTACGTAATAACGGTTACATCATGACTATATTTATAGCAATAACAACTAACAATAATTAGAAAAAATAATAACAACAATTATTGCTTGAAAAAAATATTTTTTTAGATTTTTTCACTGCTTCTATTTCTAAACTAAAACAACAAATTCACTTTGCTGCGGTTTGCTGAGAGTGTCTGTTGTTGTTGTTGTTAAGAGATTAATTAATTATTCATATCTGTCGTCTATGAAAACGATTATGGCATAAATGTTTGAACTTGTTGTTTTGCGGTTAATATTTGTTGTTGCCATTTTGGCCATCACCATTTAAGGCAATCGATTTGATTTTCGAGACATGTTATTGACCAGGTTGTTGCTGTTGTTGTTAGTCCGCATTTGCGGCGATAGTTCAAATTCGCAGTGATGTCATGTGGAATTTTGAGTTGGATCCCCATGTTCATATGTTTCGATCCCCGTTAGATCGGTAAAACTTGCTTTGAGTTAATATAAACTGAATGTTTATTGTCGTAAATTTAAATTATCACTTCGCTGTAGTTGTGGCAAATACGACTAATAATTATAGCAACAAAATAGTTTGAAATTACTTTTGTTTTTTTTTTTGCCTTTTTCTATCTGTTTTGATTTGCATTTTGTTTTTGTGGTTGATTTGTTGTGTTTCATTTTTTTCAGCCTTTTTTAGCTAAAACAAATTGAGTGAAGGCAATGCAAAAACACGATATCGTCCGCAGTCGTATTTCAATTGTTCATGCCAGTTTCAGTTTCAATACAATTAATATTCGTATTTTATGAGTAAACTTGATTCAAAGTAATTCGAAACCGGTAAACTTAAACACCGGATAATTTCATCGCTGATGATTTTATTAAAACTTTGCACGTCTTTAGCCGAACATTTAACACGGATATGTGATCAATAAATCAGGCTTATGTAGAGTGTTCAAAAAACCAGAGCTTTTAGAAACTGTCGGGTTTTTTCAAAACCGTGATTTAAAAACCGACTATCGGGTTGTTATTAAAGTAAAAAACCGACATTTCGATTATTGCTTTATGCCTTGAATGGCAAATATTTTCAAGTAAAGTAATTGTCCCCATTCCTAGACTATATCGAGCCCTTACCGCGAAAAAGTCGTAAGCGCTACTCGCTTTTTAATTAAATTCTACAAAAAATTGAACAACGCTCTTAAGCTTAAATATTAAAAATGAATTATTTACTTAGTAGGGACATAAATACTGTTACAACATTGAACACATCCATTTCAATAGTAGAACTGAACATACCCCGTTAATGGCATATGGGGTTTGAAAGCTAACCTAAATAGCGTTAGTCTGTAACGGGATTTTAAAATTGTTTCAACTTTCATCATGGAGTGGTCAGATAATGAGAACTGTATCGCTGTAACAGCGCTTTTCAAGTGTGAAATGAAAAAAGCGATATTTTCAAAACGCTCCGGCCACTAGGGATTAGCCGCATGTTCGTCAACCGATGCATAAAACTATTTGAGGAAGCTGGAGATGTAAAAGACCGTCACCTGTCGGGCCGCCACCGCATGTCATAAAAGCCGTTAAATCAAAAATTCACAGAAATCCGCTCCGATAACAGAAAATCATGGCCCGCGAGATGAATATCACGCAAAAGTTCATAAGTCGAATCATTAAAAAAGACTTGGGCCTTGGGGCTTTCAAACGACGTACCGGACATTTCTTGACTGCAGCTTTAAATAAAATATGATCGAAAAATGCAAACGTCTTTTGGTGAAGTACGCTAATAACTTGTACAGAAAAATTTTGTTCACCGATGAATAAATTTTTACCGTTCAGGAAAAATTTAACAAGCAAAATGATAGATTGTATGCGCGGTCATCTGCGGAAGCATCTGAACTGATCCCAAAGGTGGAAAAGGGTCATCACCCAGCTTTAGTCATGGTTTGGTGGGGTGTCTCTTACGATGGGGAGTCAAAATATCGGCCAAAGTTTACCAAGAAACCGTTTTGGAAGCTGTTGTGAACCCTTTAACAATTCCCTCTTCCAAAACCAGCCATGGACTTTTCAGCAGGATTCTGCGACGGCCAATAAGGCTAAAACGTTTCAGGCCTGGCTTCGAAACAATTTGCCAGCGTTCATTTCCCCTGAAGAATGGCCCTCAGGCAGTCCAGATTTAAACCCAATGGATTACAAATTGTGAACGGTTTTAGAGGACAAGGTTTGTCACAAAAGATACCCCAACATTGGATCTCTTAAGACTGCTTTGATTCGAGCTGTGACCAATTTTCCAATGGACGAGGTTCGTGCAGATATTAACGATTGGCCAGTGCGACTTAAGGCGTGTGTAAAGGCAAAAGGCGGACATTTCGAATAAGTAGATTCTTTTTGGATACAATATACATCAATAAATATATTAAAAAATATTTGGTGCAAAAACATTCAGTACTTTTTATTTTACAGCATAAAACGTGTGTAACAGTATTTATGTCCCTACTAAAACCAAGGCATAGCAAATTTAATTGTATCGCAATCCTTCTTTTTGGCGCTTTAGTCCCTTTCGATCGATATGAAATCAATCAATATCTATCGAAAAGGACGCAAGCGCTGCGAATAGAGGTTTGGTTTTTATTTAAAAATTAATTTGTTAAATAGCTTATGTCGCAAGTGGCCGACTATATTTTTCCCTCTTTTTCAGGATGCGCAGAAAAGCCAATTGAATACGGGTTTTTGGATCGTTGTTACGTATTTCTTACATTAAAATTAAGATTTGTTTGCTTTTACATACAACAACCAAGAAACGAAAAACTAGACAGCAAAAAAACCGGGTAAACTGATATGTTGGGGTTTATCTATTTTTAAAAAACCAACTGTCGGGTTTGGACATAAAAACCGGAATGTCGGTTTTCAGTTCAAGTTGGCTGATGGCATATATAAATTTACACTAACCTAGGTATTTATGAGAAGGACGCGTATATATTGCAGCTTCAAAATATACAGTATTGCAATCGTGCTCGGCATCCACAAATCATAAGTATGTATATTTTTGGGGCTTGGTCGTCAATTTTTTGCTGTCATCACAAAGCTTTGTTTTTATACCTTCCATTATAAAATGGAGTGTAGCTTTACTTTGTCATTTCGTTTGCAACAGCGTAAAATATTGATCCGAGACCTATATAAATCTGGATCGTCGTAACAATCTAACCCCTTCAAGCCTGGTTCGTCAGTTTGGCTGTGGTAAATATTACGAATCGCAATTTTAAAGGCAGGTAGATGAAATTTTGCAGACTTATATGCTGATGCTCAGCTGGGTAATCTCACTACGAGCGTGAAAGAGCTCAGTTCCAATGTACGATGTGGTACTGCTGGAATATCTCTACTTACATTGGACGTAGTCATAAAAAATTGAACGGCCGCTTGAGTTACTACCATTGAAGCCGAGTCGACCTTTTAAATGATGTGGCATTCTATTAATAATCTAGCGGGAAAAGGCCGCCGACAAAAGCAAGGCATTATCATTAAACATTTTCTTTTCAGATCATATACACATTCGTTAAAGTCTTCCGAAATAAAGCAGTCGAACGGGCGCAGACATTCTCATGTCGCTACTCCAAAAAGGTCGCTAGATGGTCTTACCTTTAAACTCATTCGTTAGCGCATATTTTGAAAGTCGTCATATTTTCAACTAAAGATCCAATACATTTCTGGCTCTCTTCTCCATGCTTGGGGCGTAAAGCCACTAAGGATGGAATTCACAGGGACGGGCAGTGTAGATATTTAAGGGGTGGTCCAACCATAATGCACGATGTTAATTGTAAGTCACACCTTAACGTCAACTGTTTTTCCCAACTTAATTCGACAGTTCTTTGTTTTAGAGTTTGACCAATTCAAGCATGGAGAGGAGCCAAATGAGCAGCGCTTTAAGATTGTTGAAGCCTTTTACAAAGTTGGGCGTTTAAATCAAAATGCATTAAGTGCACTTCGTGTTTTTTTTGGTCGGCATAATCGACCAAAGGTTTTCACAACCAGGAGAAATGTGTGTAAATTTCAGCGAACCGGATCAGTAGGATATGTGAAAACACCTACGCATGCTCCTATATTTCGTTCTGCTGTTATTCGCGATAGTGTGGCAGAAGAGCCGTCAACCTCGACTCGTCGTCGTGCTCAACAATTGAACATCTCACGAACATCACTGATGCGAGTTTTGAATAAACATTTGAATTTACATGCTTACGAAGTTCAATTGACTGAAGAGCCGAAGCCTACTGACCACTTCAAGAGTTGCCAATACGCCAAATAGTTGGTTGAACACACAGAAGAAAATCTTCTTTTGCGACGAGACACACTTTTATCTCAGTGGATTCGTTAACAAGCAGACTCGTCGTATTTGGGCAAATGATAACCCATGAAATGAGGTCGGCCACTCAGTTACCGTGTATGGTGTTCGCTATCGAGAGAAGGAAACGGACTTCTTGTGGCCAGAAGGATATATACCTGGACGAAATGTGGTTCCAACAGGCGGGTGCTACGTGCCACACGGCCGAGAAATTCAATCGCCGTGTTATCTTTATTTATTCTTTTATTTTTTGTTTATTTAGAGGTATGCTTTATTCTTTATTTTTTTTTAGAGGAATGCCACCGGATGCCGTGTCGTGCATTTGGTCGATATTTTTTCTCACACATAACTGTCATTGATCCATCTACGAGTATCATAATAACAAATATTAAGATTAATTTCTGAAAACCTTTTGTTTTATTTTCAATTAACATAGTGCGTTTTAATTGGACCATCCTTTATACGTGGCCAGTGCTTGGCTTATTATATTAGAAATGTAGGTTCAAATTCCAGCACATGCAATTTTAAAAAAAAGAAGTAAACAAGTTTCGGTACCCTCACCGATAGGCGGTTCATTTATAAGAATTATCTGGCAGAAAAGGGCGTGGCTAGATTTCAAATTTTCTGTCGTTTAGAAAAATAAATCAGCACAAATATTCATATCCATTCATTACCCCTACCGTTGCCTGAGGCTTACAGATTTTAATAAAATCTCTAAGAATGGGGCGTTTCAACCAATTTTTGTATCACACAAGCATATTGCAACATAATGCAGAAACAAAATGCAACTGAAATTGCATTATAGAATAAGTTATGTGGGCTTCATTCGGCGCTCGGATAATGCTATTTGGTGAGACGTACAAGAAGGCGCGTGTTTTCAAAGGCTCCAATTTTTTGTCGTCTAGTGTATTTGATAATCATTTTCGTAATAACTAATATCTATGCATAGGTTCATGATTCGTCAACTGTGACAATGTTAAACCACTGCCTTTGAGCTACTGGAGTTTTACTATTTCA
Organism: Hydrotaea diabolus; assembly: GCA_963513945.1. Taxonomy (NCBI): domain Eukaryota; kingdom Metazoa; phylum Arthropoda; class Insecta; order Diptera; family Muscidae; genus Hydrotaea; species Hydrotaea diabolus. Next base: position 131,184,919 of record OY740719.1, read on the forward strand.
ACATTTCTTTGCACCAATCCATACTAGCCTTTTTTTGGCATTCGTCGAATTATGTGGAATCTAACGAGAACAAATTGTTTTCACGGCCAAATGAACGTGCAATATCTTATTGATACTTGTCATACTAATGCCCAAGGATGCCTCAATCTCACGGTATGTCACATGTTGGTCTTGCTTAATCAGTTCACGCACAGCATCGCTGGTTTCTGGCAAAGTGACCGAAGTTGGACGTCCTTCAAGAAATTCATCCTGGAGCGAACGGCACTCTTGGTACCAGCGATTAACAGGGTTTTTGATGGTGCTTCATCGCTACAAGTCGAAACAAGTTGATTAAACACTCTTGTCTCGATAACCCACACCGAAAATCATAAAAAATCATCGCACAAAATGTTTACGGGATATTTCCATCTTTTGACTGAGATGAATTTTTCAACCACTGTAAACAAAACAATTCGCCCTCAAATGACAAATCGTTCTGAGTAAAGTTATGCTACAAAATGTCAGAGTTTCCAATGGAAGTTCCAGTTTGCATCTGGGAACACTAGTATTGTCAGGACCTGAAATATAAATAGCAACACTCGTATTAGTGACACTAATTTAGTTCTCGCTATCTGCTGTTGTTTGCGGTCCCCAATTGTTTGTACACATTCCTCTCGTTCTGCTATTATTTAAAATAGGGGGATAGTTCCATTGGCAGCAAAGCAAAGATTTTATAGTTGTAGTTCCATTGGTAGTGGGCAATGCGTGTTTCGGATCTTTTTTCAATATCAAGACCAAATTGAAGTTTTTCAATATAATTTTGTTTCTTGTAAATTTCAAAGTTAATTTCAATATTAAATTTCTCAATTTTAATTTGAGATTTGAAATTACAATTTTTTTCTTATTTAAAATTTTTTTTCTCAATTTAAATTTTTATTTTCTCAATTCAAAACATTTGTTCAATTAAAAATTATAATTTCTTTATTTCAATTGGAAATGGTGTCATGTTCTAAACGAGTTTCTCTTTGTTCCGTAGCATATTCCAAAATCTTTTATACTTGAGACAAGACATTCATCACCCCCAAGAGAACCGGCTTAAGACACACTCAATACTAATCCGGCTTTAACCAAAATGAGAATGAGCAAAGAAAACAATGACAAAGAAATTAGCTCTAAATTTTGTTAATTACTTAAAAAAACACACAAAAAAGAACTCACACGAAAATAAAAAATAATATTTCAATGTCCCACAAAACAAACAAATAGACAGTGTGCCTCGATATGACATCACATTGGCCGTACGCCGTACATACCTAATGCACGAGTAAATGAATAATAATTAAAGTTTACACAAATGTTGTAGTCATAATACTCGTACACCGTGTCTGAATAATTGAATACGGTCGGTCGGTGGTCACACATCATCGACTCGACTCTTCGTCATAGTTTAGACAATTCAGGGCCAGTTTTGCCGCCAACTGGGCAATATTTCATACGTCAAGAACGTCAAATTAAAAAGCCAAAACTCAACGGGCCCATAATTTCTTAATTAATGTAAAGTCTGATGTAATCCATGATTTTTAATGTTATTTTAGACAGCACCAAACTAACGATCGGAAATCACATGGTGGTGAATCGACAAATGGTTAAAAGGTGTTCGAAAGGCGAAAACATTTCAATACCGCCGGTTTGCAGTCATAACGAATGGCCTGCATCTAATATGATTTCAGGATTTATTTCTTGTACGTGCCGAATTTAAATTTCAAGGTCTTCTTTATTGTACGTGGCGGTCCCCTTCTACTCAAAAACGCATTAAATTCTTGGTTTTGGTTATGCAGCAGCACAAAACACCACCAAAAACGACATCAGTGTGAAGATTTATTTTTCGTTTTTGGGCCACGTTTTTCGTTCATCGAGCAGGAATCCGTTTTCTTGCTCTCTGTGACAATAACACACATTAAATGTATTCGAATGCAGCACAACAAATACAAAAAACACATAAATGATTTATAATTACGATGAATTTAGTTCACTTCGTGAAATTGTCGAACGTCTCATGCATAACAAATGGGTCAGGCGGCTGCGGACAGCCACATTCAAGCACTGAATTCGAGCCACAATGAAATTGAAAACTAAACGTGGCTAAGAGGAGCGACGAAAGGACGGAGAGTCGTCTAAGACTCACGAACGTGAAATTCGCAAAACACCTTTTATTGTTGCAATTCACGATTCGCATGCGACGACGTGAGGTACATTCACCTTAAATCGCTTTCAGTGTTCAGTGTGTTTTTGTAGGTTTTATTTTTAATTTTATTGAAAACAAACCGATTTGTTTTTATTTTTTTTCTTTTTTTATTGACGACTACACAAAGGCTGCAAAGTATTTTTAAACACCTGTGAATTAGCGTATTTACTGCGAAAGTAGCATAAAAGAAGGTGGCCCAAAAACAATGGCAGTACACAAATAGCGCAGTAATTCAAGACTTTAGAACACAGAAAACAGAATCCCATGTAGAGCAGGGCATAAGAAGAAATATTCAGCAATATAGGGCAAATCTCGGTGTCCTAGCAGATACAGGGTGGGCCATTTAACTTTTTAAATGTGAATCGGTTGTAAAAAATGTACTGAATTTTTTTTTGTTCCTGATTTTATTGAAAAGCTTTGAACTTTGAAAAAATTATCAGTACTTCAAATTCAAACGATTCAAATTTAAAATTTCAAATGACCCTCCTTATAGAAATACTTTAAAATGGCATACCAAGTTGTTTATCTCAATAAGGAGATAACATCCTTGTAGGACGTCAACCGCCTAGAACAAGTAGAATGACAAAGGATCTGGTGCAACAATCAAAGATGTCACAAATTGGTTGGACCACCAGTTTATTGATACGAGTAGGGCAAAATACGAGGGCGGTTCGGAAACTTCTTAGCCTATCACAAAAAGCGCGGTATAAACAGAAAAAGGTAAGTGTTTTGGAAACTTCCATCTCTGCTATGAACACATGTTAAATTTTGTTTCGATCTGGCAACGCCTTCATATAGAAACAGGTGTTCACAATAGACGCATCCGCGATTTTTTTACAATGGAAAAATTAGAAATGCTAGGTGTCATTAAATATTTACATAAAAAAGGTTTATCGGGACAAGAAATTCATAATGATATGGTGAATGTGTGAGGTGAAAGTGCTCCTTCATATGCAACAGTAAAAAATTGGGTTGCTGAATTTAAACGTGGTCGTACAAGCATTGAAGATTAACCACGTAGTGGACGTCCAAAAAGAGCAACAACAACAGAAATTGTAGCCAAAGTGCATGATATGGTATTAAATGATCGACGAATAAAAGTGCGTGAAATAGCTAATATCATGGGCATCTCAAATGATCGAGTCCATTTAATTTTGCATGAAGAACTACAGATGAAAAAGCTTTCTGCAAGATGGGTGCCGGACTTGTTAACAGTCGACCAAAAACGCATAAGAATGAACATTTCTCAAGCTTGTTTGGATCGTTTTCAGCGAAATAAAATGGAGTTTAAACGTCGTTTCATAACTGTTGATGAGACATGGATCCACCACTATACCCCAGAGATAAAATAACAATCCAAACAATGGACTGAAGCTGGAGGAAGTGCCCCAAAGAAGGCAAAAAGGTTATGGCAACGGTTTTTTGGTACTTCAAAGGTATTTTATTGATTGACTATCTGCAAAAGGGTAAAACAATAAATTCAGAGTACCATCGCAACCTTTTATATCAATTAAATGTACAAATTCGAGAAAAACGTCCTGGCTGACAACACAAAAAAATATTTTTTCATCAAGACAACGCACCAGCGCACAAGAGTGTTTTAACAATGGCTAAAATCAACGAATTAAAGTACGAGTTGCTTGACCACCCACCTTATTCTCCTGATTTAGTTCCCACTGACTTTTACCTGTTCCCAAATCTAAAAAAATTCCTTGCTGGCAAGCGTTTTGCCTCAAATGAAGATGCAACTACAGTTGTAAACCACTATTTTGAAGACCTTGAGGAAAACTATTTTAATCAAGGGGTAGAATTGCTAGATAAGCGTTGGACTAAGTGTATTGAAGTTTGAGGAGATTATATTGAAAAATAAAAATATTTTTGAAAAACTAACTATTCTCTTTCATTGATAGGCTAAGAATTTTCCGAAACGCCCTCGTAATGGACCGTTGGTAGGAAGACGTATAAAATAATCCAAGTGAGGGCATACAAGCCATCAGTCGAGCGCTAAACGACACTACCGAAGAAAGAATTGACGGAAGGAACGATTGATTAGAGATAAAAGACGGGCCAAGGGCAGGTGAAATGCTAAATTTACAAACCGGCAGGCGACCACAACATAAATCAGCCGAAGTAAGAATTGACTTAAGGAATGATTGCTTCAAAACCATACATAAAAAAAGAAACTGCACTCATTATTTTGTTTGTAATTTATTTTATTCTTAACAAAAAAACAATTTTTGTATTGGAAAAAATTAAATTTAAAAGATACCGAATAGATTCGCTGCCACAACCGAACTTTTTTAACAACGAATGTTGTTGGTGGCACGTATTACCCATTTATTTCACCGCTACAACCGAAAGTGGATAGGGTACACGGCAATTTTCCGAATTGGGAACTGACAGTATCAGTTGAAGAGACAAATCATCGGTAACCCTAACTCATTAACTTAATTTTTCGAACTGAATTTGTACATGTATTCGTTGTGACCTAAAAGAACTCTTTAAATTCGGTTGTAATTAACACGACCATTTGTTAACTGGACCATTTGATGGTTAAATTATATGTATTCGGTTAACTGTCCGAAATAATTTTTTTTTTAATTTTCATATTTAACTATTTGAAAATATTTATTCTGTTATTTAAATTATGATCATGTTTTTTTTTAAACTTGGTTTTTACTTTCGAATCAAATTAAGATCGTATGCTCAAGTGGCACGAGTTTATGCATCAAACTGGTATAGTACGAGGGCGGTTCGGAAAGTTCTTAGCCTATCAATGAAAGAGAATAGTTAGTTTTTCAAAAATATTTTTATTTTTCAATATAATCTCCTGAAACTTCAATGCATTTAGTCCAACGCTTATCTAGCAATTCTATACCTTGATTAAAATAGTTTTCCTCAAGGTCTTCAAAATAGTGGTTTACAACTGTAATTGCATCTTCATTTGAGGTAAAACGCTTGCCAGCAAGGAATTTTTTTTAGATTTGGGAACAGGTAAAAGTCACTGGGAGCTAAATAAGGAGAATAAGGTGGGTGGTCAAGCAACTCGTACTTTAATTCGTTGATTTTAGCCATTGTTAAAACACTCTTGTGCGCTGGTGCGTTGTCTTGATGTAAAATTATTTTTTTGTGTTGTAAGCCAGGATGTTTTTCTCGAATTTGTACATTTAATTGATCTGAAAGGTTGCAATAGTACTCTGAATTTATTGTTTTACCCTTTTGCAGATAGTCAATCAATAAAATACCTTTGAAGTCCCAAAAAAACCCGTTTCCATAACCTTAGCAGCCGATTGAATTGTTTTTGCCTTCTTTGGGGCACTTCCTCCAGTTTCAGTCAATTGTTTGGATTGTTCTCTTGTCTCTGGAGTATAGTGGTGGATCCATGTCTCATCAACAGTTATGAAACGACGATTAAAATCCATTTTATTTCGCTGAAAACGATCCAAACAAGCTTGAGAAATGTTCATTCTTATGCGTTTTTGGTCGACTGTTAACAAGTCCGGCACCCATCTTGCAGAAAGCTTTTTCATCTGTAGTTCTTCATGCAAAATTAAATGGACTCGATCATTTGAGATGCCCATGATATTAGCTATTTCACGCACTTTTATTCGTCGATCATTTAATACCATATCATGCACTTTGGCTACAATTTCTGTTGTTGTTGCTGTTTTTGGACGTCCACTACGTGGTTCATCTTCAATGCCTGTACGACCACTTTTAAAGTCAGCAACCCAATTTTTTACTGTTGCATATGAAGGAGCACTTTCACCTAACACATTCTCCATATCATTATGAATTTCTTGTCCCGATAAACCTTTTTTTGTAAATATTTAATGACACCACGCATTTCTAATTTTTCCATTGTAAAAAATTGGCGGATGCGTCTTTTGTGAACACCTGTTTCTATATGAAGGAGTTGCCAGATCGAAACGAAATTTAACACTTAACTTTTTTCTGTTTATACCGCGCTTTTTGTGCTAAGCTAAGAAGTTTCCGAACCGCCTTCGTAGGTCAATAAAATTAATTAAGGTTTTAAAGTGTTAACAAATTTTAAGATGAAAATTATTATGATAAATTATTTAAGTGAAGTAAAATGGCATTAAAAGCTGAATATTTTCGGCTACTTTTTGGTTATTGTGACGCAAAATACCTCAAGTAACATCTTAAAGTCTAGGTTACATGCGATAAAAATATATACATTCGTATACGTATGCTATTTAAAAAAAAAACTAGGTGGAAATTATATTTAATATCCAAATAGCTCATCTGAGCCGATTTTGGTTTCAAATCTGAACACAACTTATTCCTTAATTTTTATTAAAAAATGTATATTTTTTTGGAAAAAAGTCGGTTTTTCTAAAATGTATTCTGATTCAAATTTAGAAGATCTATACTAAAATAATGATAGAGTAAAACATTTTTACTCAAAAACGACCATCTATACAATAGATGGTTTGTCCCAACTAAAATTAATTGGACATCATTTTTGTAGAACATAAAAACACTGAAACTCTAGTCAATTTTCTTCACGAATAGTCCCTCTAAAAGAGCACGAAAAGGATGCTTTAATCATAGAGACAGGATGTTAAAATATTCTACGAAAATAAAATCCTTACGATTTCATATGGTATAGCATTAACAATGTCTTGGCCCATACGAAATAACTCTGGACCTATGAGGGACCACCTTTTGGGAATTTACTAAAATCACCTAGAAGATAGCAGATTTGAATAGTGTGATATATTTAAACAGCGAACTAAACGGGGCTTGGTTAACACAAAACATTTATTTGTTGTCACCACCAAATATTGTTACCAAAGTAACATGTACTTAATGTACTTGGTTCGTTGTCATTACCAGTTGCGGCAACCAATAATTTTACAGAATTCGGCTACTTATTGGCTGTAAGAAACGTAATTTTATTGTAGCTTCCATCCTACGGTAAATCGAACCATGAAATACTTTTGACAATAATTTTTGAAATTTTCTTTCGACAAACGCTGCGCAGCTTTCTTAAGAGGGTCGTCACGGACCTGATATCACGATAAAGGCAGCGTGCAGCCACGAAAATCAATGTCACTTTGCCATTTTGTCAAAAATGTGTCTTCTATTTAAATATAGATACAAGAGGTCTTGAGCCTGTTAATCCCTGTTCAATGTGTAAAAGCAAAAGACCGAAATAAAACAAACGAGCAAAACCTTTTCGCTGATACTGTTCATATTCCTTAGAGATTAACGGCGAACCTAAGAAGGAAGGAAACTGATGGAAATTCAGACAAAACAAAGGCAGGACGTAGAACCCGTAGGAAGGAACCATAAAGAGGAGCTACATCGACCGAAGGAGTATTGGAAAAACCAAACATATTATGGGCGATACGAAAGGACAGCGAACAGTATAAGGTTCAAGTAAAACGAAGACAGAAAAGATCATCCGTCAGGAGTATGAACGAACCGAACCAAAAGAAGGAAGGTCGAATAAACCAAAAAAAGGACAGACAAAGCGAAGAAACTGTATGAAGCTCCGACGAACTTAAGGAAGGACAGATGAATTGAAGGAAGCGCGATTGAACCAAAGAAGTACGGAAGATTAACAAATCGAAGAGCCACCCAAAGGACAGGATAAATGAAAAAAGCTTAATCCAACCAAACGAGAGACGGAAAACCTCAGGAGAGGTGAACCAACCAAAGGACTGATTAATCGAGGGAAGGATTAAAAGTTTAGAAAGAAGGGGCGAATGGACCAAAATAAGTGGGGAAGTAGCTTGAACGTAGCAGAGGAAGGACTGACGTACAATACTTAGTAGGGACATAAATACTGTTACACACGTTTTATGCTGCAAATTAAAAAGTACTGAATGTTTTTGAACCAAATATTTTTTAATATATTTATAGATGTATATTGTATCCAAAAAGATTTTACTTATTCGAAATGTCCGCCTTTTGCCTTTACACAAGCCTTAAGTCGCACTGGCCAATCGTCAATAGCTGCACGAACCTCGTCCATTGGAAAATTGACCACAGATCGAACCAAAGCAGTCTTGAGAGATCCAATGTTGGGGTATCTTTTGTGACAAACCTTGTTCTCTAAAACCGTCCACAATTTGTAATCCAATGGGTTCAAATCTGGACTGCCTATGGGCCATTCTTTAGAGGAAATGAACGCTGGCAAATTGTTTCGAAGCCAGGCCTGGGACGTTTTAGTCTTAATCCTGCTGGAAAGTCTATGGCTGGTTTTGGAACAGGGAATTGTTAAGAGGCTTCCAAAATGGTTTCTTGGTAAACTTTGGCCGATGTTTTAACTCCTTGTTCGCAGAAATGCAGGTCAGTGATTCATCGTAGGAGACACCCCACCAAATCATGACTGAAGCTAGGTGATGACCCTTTTCCACCCTTGGGATCAGTTAAGATGCTTCCTTAGATGACCGCGCATACACTATCAATTTGCTTGATAAATTTTTCCTGAACGGTAACAAATTTTAAATCGGTGAACAAAATTTTTTGTGCATGTAATCAGCGTGCTTCACCAAAAGACGTTTGCATTTTTCAATCCTATTTTATTTAAAGCTGCAGTCAATAAATGTCCGGTACGTCGTTTGAAAGCCCCAAGTCCCAAGTCTTTTTTAATGATTCGACTAATGGACTTTTTTGATATTCACCTCACGGGCCATGATTTTCTGTTTTCGGAGCGGATTTCTGTGAAGGAAGCGCGATTGAACCAACGGCTGGCGGTGTTCGAACAGAGCTTGGGCGGCCCGACCGGTGGCGGTCCTTTACATCTCTAGTCTCCCCAAACAGTTTTATGCATCGGAAGACGAACATGCGGCTAATGGCCGGAGCGTTTTGAAAATATCGCTTTTTTCAATTTACACTTGGAAAGCGCTATTACAGCGATACGGTTTGTATTATCTGACCACTCCATGATGAAAGTTGAAACAATTTTAAAATCCCGTTACAGACTAACGCTATTGAGGTTAGCTTTCAAAACCCATATGACATTAACGGGGTATGTTCAGTTCTACTATTGAAATGGGTGTGTTCAATGTTGTTACAGTATTTATGTCCCTACTAAGTAGAAAAGTTGGACGAAACGGAGATTCCAAACAATTAAAACGAACTTTAGAATGATTAAAAAAATGTTTAGACATTTCGACTACGTAGGGATATTGCGCTAATACTAATAAAAGAAAAAAAGGTTGTATTATTAAAAGAGCAAATATTTCTACAAGGATTTCCAAATTTTTATATCACAACCCTCGAACTTTCTATACAGCTCAGAATTCAACTGAGTAGAAAAGGAATATGCCGATAACAAACTAATCATGAAAAAAAATTTCTTTAATAATGGTGTAAATATTTCTATGCAAAGGTTTCCACATGTACCGTATATCACAACTCGTGCATTGCAAGACTTACGCATTCTACGAGTATTTTACCATTTTCGGCCTATTTGTTCGAAGCCACTAATTGTGGGTGTTTATTTTTCTTCACTGCATAAATATACATAGTTGTATTTCAACATTGTATTTGAATGCAAAAAAACAGAAAAACAGAAAGAGCCCTCGAATAGATAGTCGGTTGTCGACGAGATACTTATTTTTCTTCTCTTGCAGCAGACATGCGTTTGCGGTTGCTGTTGCATTTTCGTTAGGATTTCGCCCTTTCCCTGCTACATTATTGCACTGATATTTATGTTTGCATTGTGATCGTAAATTTGTACAAATAAACGCGAACAAACCAAAAGCACACAAAAATATGACTGCAGCAGGACAAAAAGACAAAAATCGGCCAACTAAACAATACAATTTGCTTTGAGGTGTAAAAAAGTCATGATATAGTTGTAGAGCTTCTCTCGCGGGAACTCACACCCAGTAATCCCGGTCATTTCTAATTTCCCGTTTGCCGAGAAATTAATCCGGGATTCCCGGGAAATTTTACCAAGTGGAACTCAATGAGAACGATGTGGAAAAAGTCTTTAAGTTTAAAAAAATTCTTTAAATAAGACCATATTGATTTAGAACAAATCAAGATTTGAATTGAAGATAATGTAAACATAAATTGTTAACAGATCTGATAGATCTATTAAATAATTTAAAACCATTTGAATAAGCTGTGGAAAAGCTTTGCCGACGAAATATGAATTCGTTAGCCGCGGGTTCAATATTAAAAACTGTATGTCAACACATTTTTCACATTTATACGAGGAAATATTTAATGATTATTATCTTTGTTACAGGTGCTTGAAGTAAACAAGTTTTATAATTTTTGAAAAATGGAAAATAAAGAGTTTCGTGCGGTAATTAAACACTTGTATATGAAAGGTTATACGCCACAATTAATCAAAGATGAATTGGATTCTGTTCATGGTGATAATGCACCATCATACTCCAACGTGAAATCCTGGGTTCAACAATTTAAAATGGGTCGTTTAAGTACGGAAGATGAACAACGCTCTGGAAGACCGAAAACTGCTACTACTATTGAAAACATTAGAAAAATATTTAATGAAGTGACTAAAGATAGACGAATAAAGCTCAGAGAACTTGCTGATATTGTTAAAATATACGAAAAACAAGTTTGGAGTATTTTACATGATGAACTCCACATGAAAAAGCTATCCGCAAGATGGGTGCCGCGTTTGTTGACTTTGCCCCAAAAAATTGTCCGTTGGGCCAATTCCGAGGAGCTTTTAGCGATTTATCAGCGTAATCCAATAGAGTTCTTGCGCCGATTCATAACTGTTGATGAAACATGGATCCATCACTACGAGGGCGGTTCGGAAAGTTCTTAGCCGATCAATGAAAGAGAATAGTTAGTTTTTCAAAAATATTTTTATTTTTCAATATCATCTCCTGAAACTTCACTACACTTAGTCCAACGCTTATCTAGCAATTCTATCCCTTGATTAAAATAGTTATCCTCAAGGTCTTCAAAATAGTGGTTTACAACTGTAATTGCATCTTCATTTGAGGTAAAACGCTTGCCAGCAAGGATTTGTTTTAGATTTGGGAACAGGTAAAAGTCACTGGGAGCTAAATCAGGAGAATAAGGTGGGTAGTCAAGCAACTCGTACTTTAATTCGTTGATTTTAGCCATTGTTAAAACACTCTTGTGTGCTGGTGCGTTGTCTTGATGAAAAATTATTTTTTTGTGTTGTAAGCCAGGACGTTTTTCTCGAATTTGTACATTTAATTGATCTAAAAGGTTGCAATAGTACTCTGAATTTATTGTTTTACCTTTTTGCAGATAGTCAATCAATAAAATACCTTTGAAGTTCCAAAAAACCGTTGCCATAACCTTACCAGCCGATTGAATTGTTTTTGCCTTTTTTGGGGCACTTCCTCCAGCTTCAGTCCATTGCTTGGATTGTTCTTTTGTCTCTGGAGTTTAGTGGTGGATCCATGTCTCATCAAAAGTTATGAAACGACGCTTAAAATCCATTTTATTTCGCTGAAATCGATCCAAACAAAAAAAGTTATTTTTCATCAAGATAATGCTCCTTCACACACTGCATTTTTTAACTCAACAAACACTGGCCGAATTACGATTTGAAATTGCTCCGCATCCGCTAGTCCAGATTTAGCTCCTTCTGATTGTTTCTTGTTTCCAAATTTTAAAAAATTTCTCGGTGGCAATAAATTTTCGTCCAATAGCGAGGTTATCGCTGGAACTGATGCATATTTTGAAGGTCTTGAAAAATCTTATTTTTCGGATGGAATTAAAAAACTTGAAAAACGTTTGATGAAGTGTATTGAGTTGGAAGGAGATTATGTTGAAAAATAAATAACTGGCCTTTTTATGTTAGGCCAGTTACTTTTGCGGTCGCCCTCGTAAAAACTTTATGTCAACACATTTTTCTTATTTATACACCTTTGGGTAGAAAATTTGTTAGAAGCTGTAAAGAAGCGAATCGATGTAGACGAGACAAACAACTTATAATCATGATAACAATACTACTTATAATCATGATAACAATTTTAACGCTTCAAAAGAAAATAAGGTGGCGTACGCGAAAATTTTTTTTCCGATTTTGAAAAAGACAGCCGACGGTGTTGCGCGCAATTGGGCGATATTTCTGTTAGTGCACGCAGAGAACAGATTTGTTGCCACAACCGAATTTTTCGCCAAACGAATGTTGGTGGTTGTACGTATTATGGATGTATTCTATCGCTACAACCGAATGTTGATTGACTGTATGCCAATTTTCAGTAGAGGGAACTGACACTATAGGCTAAGGAGACACAGTGTCGGTAACCCTAACTTATTAAGATGACTTTTGGAGTTGAATTTTTCATGTATTCATTGTAGTAATAGTTTGTTGGTTATAAGTACTTTGAGAGTTCAGTTGTCACTACCACAAACATTTATTGACTGTTAGAATTGTATAAGTATATTTTCGGTTATGTGATCAAATTAAAAACCTGTTTTTATTAATCTTTTAAAGATTTTAAAATATTGATTCTGTAATTAGAATCATGAGCAGTTATTTTAAGAACTGGGTTTTTACTTTTAAACCTAATCAAGTTTGTAAGCACAAGTGGAATGAATGAAAATAATTAACTTTGGGTTTTAAAGTTTTAGAAGCAATTTAAAGAGAAAGTTCATGCTGATACGTTATTAAAATACCTATTAAAGTTAGTACTTAAAACCTCAATATTTACGGCTATTATAGGGTTAGTGTGACGCAGAAGAACTTAAATGAAGGCTTATCGTCTTGGCTAAGAAAACGTGATATGAAATATAATCCTCCATACCGGTCCAAAAAAGGTGTGAAGACAAAGTTTAGTATGTTTAACGGTCTTGCAATGGGCTAACAAATCATTAAAATAAATACTGATTTGGATGGATTTGTTTCCAAAGATATTCATATTTCTCTTATCTGATAGAATTAAAAAAGAGTACAACAATATTTTATGTCAATCTTCAGGTTACTGCAACTCAAGGAATTTGGGTCGCCGACAAAAACAAATTGGTTGTTGTTTTTCGTTATACAGCAGAGGTACCTGTGGTGCAAATGTTGATCAAGTCTCTTAAGTCAAAATGTTGATCAAGTCGAAGTAATGTCGCTAAATACCGTAAAGCCTGTTTTAATATTCTGGAAAATATTTATTGACTTATAAGGCTGAATTGTTTGGAAGCATCAACCGTCTGGTCCAAAAAGCTTAAACTACGAGGGCGGTTCGGAAACTGCTTAGTCTAGCACAAAAAGCGCGGTATAAACAGAAAAAAGTTAAGTGTTTTGGAAACTTCCATCTCTGCTATGAACACATGTTAAATTTGGTTTCGATCTGGCAACTCCTTCATATAGAAACAGGTGTTCACAAAAGACGCATCCTCGATTTTTTTACAATGGAAAAATTAGAAATGCGTGGTGTCATTAAATATTTACATAAAAAAGGTTTATCGGGACAAGAAATTCATAATGATATGGTGAATGTGTTAGGTGAAAGTGCTCCTTCATATGCAACTGTAACAAATTGGGTTGCTGAATTTAAACGTGGTCGTACAAGCATTGAAGATGAACCACGTAGTGGACGTCCAAAAACAGCAACAACAACAGAAATTGTAGCCAAAGTGCATGATATGGTATTAAATGATCGATGAATAAAAGTGCGTGAAATAGCTTATGTCATGGGCATCTTAAATGATCGAGTCCATTTAATTTTGCATGAAGAACTACAGATGAAAAAGCTTTCTGCAAGATGGGTGCCGCACTTGTTAACAGTCGACCAAAAACGCATAAGAATCAACATTTCTCAAGCTTGTTTGGATCGTTTTCAGCGAAATAAAATGGATTTTAAGCGTCGTTTCATAACTGTTGATGAGACATGGATCCACCACTATACTCCAGAGACAAAAGAACAATCCAAACAATGGACTGAAGCTGGAGGAAGTGCCCCAAAGAAGACAAAAACAATTCAATCGGCTGGTAAGGTTATGGCAACGGTTTTTTGGGACTTCAAAGGTATTTTATTGATTGACTATCTGCAAAAGGGTAAAACAATAAATTCAGAGTACTATTACAACCTTTGAGATCAATTAAATGTACAAATGCGAGAAAAACGTCCTGGCTTACAACACAAAAAAATAATTTTTCATCAAGACAACGCACCAGCGCACAAGAGTGTTTTAACAATGGCTAAAATCAACGAATTTAGGTACGAGTTGCTTGACTACCCACCTTATTCTCCTGATTTAGCTCCCAGTGACTTTTACCTGTTCCCAAATCTAAAAAAAATCCTTGCTGGCAAGCGTTTTAGCTCAAATGAAGATGCAATTACAGTTGTAAACCACTATTTTGAAGACCTTGAGGAAAATTATTTTAATCAAGGGATAGAATTGCTAGATAAGCGTTGGACTAAGTGTATTGAAGTTTTAGGAGATTATATTGAAAAATAAAAATATTTTTGAAAAACTAACTATTCTCTTTCATTGAACTTTCCGAACCACCCTTGTATTTAAAACAAGAAGAAAATTAAACGTCGCCAAATGTTTGTAATCGTAATGGATATTCGGTTTGATGTCCCATAAGATAATGAATATGATCATTGTATTGTAGACTTAACTAATTGGTCGATCATACCAATAAAACGCATTAAATGTATTTAGTTGTCATAACTGGTGGTTATGGCAACCAAAAGTTTTGCCCACATTTCGGTGTTGTAACCGAATGTTGGTGATGATTTTTCATCATAGCCAAAATTAAAAATAATCCTATTATTGCTGCAAACCGTTTAATCTAATTTATGCAGTCAAAATCTTCCATCATGTTTTCCTCGACATGTCCCTTCCTATGTAAAGAGCACATCAAGTATTTAAGGAAACAGTTTTACTGCCTCTACTGTAAATTTGAAATTTTTTCGTTAAACAAGTGCGGCATGTGGACTTTTAGATCCAAAAATTCCTTCATGGGGTTCGGATAATTTGTATTTTTACCGATACTTCAGTTACAATTACTGAGCCTTACCAAGCACCAACTTAGATTCGGTTGTTCTGATGAAATACTCGAGGTGCATGCAAACAAATTCGGTTGTGGCGATGAATCTGTTCTTTGTGTGAACAAAATAAATACACTTTCTTCTGTTTCTAACCGTTTTTGTTTTGTTTTGGAATTTCTAAATGAGTTTCCTTCTTAAGCAAAGATTTTGTAGCGGCCTGAAGCCATAAACTATTTTAGGGAAAATATGCGTAAAATCCCGGGAATCCCGGGAAATGCAAAAATATTTCCCGCTTTCCCCAGGAAATGAAAAAAGTCCGGGAAAAGAGAAACTCTAAGTATTTGTGACAGTCGTCCATATAACCACACAGCGAGCGAGTTATAGTCCCGACGTGCTGCTTCAGCCACCATATGTCTCCAATGACTCAAACAGCTAGACGAACGCCGCCGCGGCCCAGAAATGTGAGCGCTGTTGGAAGACACCAACCAACCAACGCCACTCGATCGTCTGTCATACAGGGGCGGGCGAAGGAAGCGCCTAGTTTGTTAGACACGCATTGTCGTTGGGTCCTCATAAACAAACATAGAGAAATTATACGAGTCGAATGTGTTTTTTTGGGCTTCAACTTCTTCGTCACCTCTAGACGTGAACCAAACTGAAGTACTCACGTCCGCATCCATCAGATATTAACTGGAGTCATCGTCGTCGCTCATGGAATACTCGACAATCATTTGTACAAAATGTTCATACTCTCCGTACGATATGTGCTGTTAGTTTCATTTCGTTGGAGTCTTTTTTTTCAATTTCGCATTTATTCACTCCATGCCAGCCATTCTGTGACTGTCACAGTAAACAATGATTGACAATCTCTTCATTGGGTTTTAGGTTTGGAAACGTGTGGCATTCGTGGTGTCGCCGTACTTGCTTGCGCCATGGTTTGAAGCACATTTATCCGTGGCATGTTCATATCTGACGCTTGACTCGTAGCACTTTTTTGTGCTTGCAATGCTTGTTTGGTGTGTGGGGGAGAAGGTTCATTACCACTCGCTTCTTTACTTGGCGAAAAAGAAAACAACGCCGCCATAAAGAAACGAGAAGACAATTTCTAAAGATATGACATGTTTTCTTTATTAAATTCATTTTGTTTTCAGCGAGTCCAAATCATCGGGGGGCCAACATAAAGGGTGTTTAAGTTTAGTATGATGAGAGGTAGTAAAATCAAAACCAGGTGGATATGAAAGAAAAGACATCTCATCTGAAGGTCGGACGGATAATTACATTCCGGGAGGCCTTCTATGATCATTAAAAAATATTCCAAAAATATAATTATGTCATTTCTCTAAGATGGAAAATACCGGGAATTCCGAAAATTTTTCATTACCGTTTTGCCGGGAAATTCATCCGGGATTCCAGCGAAAGTCATTACTTTCTATTGCAACAGCCATGATTCGACAAGAGGAATTCAATGACATCAATGTTGGCAAAGTATTTAAGTTTAAACAAGTCTACAAAAAAAATCTTATTGATTTAATTAAATAGACTTTAAGTTGCAAGGGAATAACCGGCTCGAGACCTCTTGCATTGTCATTTTAAAAGAAGACAAGTTTTTAGGAAAATGGCAAAGTTACATTAATTTTCGTGGCTGCCAACTGCTTTTATCGCGATTTCAGGACCGTGACGACCGTCATCAAAAAGCTTCGCAGAAATTGTTGAAAGGAAAACTAAACTCTTTAAGACCAGGTTCTCACCAAACGTATGAGAAAATCCCACTTTTCAAGTTTTCTCTACACAATTTCCCACGAAAATACAATTGACTCTTACCTCTACAACAATTTCTGCGAAGCTTTCTGATGACGGACCCGAAATCTCGATAAAAGCTGCAAAAACCAATGTCACTTTGACATTTAGTTAAAAACTTGCCTTCTATTTAAATGTAGATGTAATAGGTCTCGAGCAGGTTAATCCCTCGCGCTCCAAAAACGACCGTTGTGCCAGAGAACATTGATGCCGTGCGTGAACTGATAATGCAAGATCATCATGTGACATACCGTGAGATAGAGGCATCCTTGGGCATTTCTTCCACCAGCATAATTCAATATTGCATGAACACCTGGCCGAAAAAAAGGTTTGTTCTCCTTGGATCCCGCACAATTTGACAATCGCTCAAAAAAGGCATGTGTCGATTGTTGCAAAGAAATTTTGAAAAAATACGATCGCGGTGCTTCAAAAGACGTTTATCGTCACAGGTGACGAATCATGGATCTATGCGTATGAGCCCAAAACAAAACAACATTGGACCGTGTGGGTCTTCGAAGACGAGCCAAATCCAACGAAAGTTGTTCGTGGAAGAAGCACTTCGAGGCAATTGGTCGCCTGTTTCTTCGCAAAACTAGTCATGTGGCGACAGTTCCGCTTGAGCACCGTAGGACGGTTAATTCTGAGTGCTACAGCACTATTTGTTTGCCTGAAGTCTTCGGAGAAATTCAAAAAAGGAACAAGAGAAGACGAATCATTGTGCACCATGACAATAAGAGCTTCCACACAACTGCTCAAACCAGCGCCTTTTTGACCGGCCAAAACGTCGAATTGATGGGTCATCCGCCGTACAGCCCGGACATGGCACCCAATGACTTCTTTTTATTCCCGCACATGATGTAAAAAATGCATGGTCAATGATTTTCGGCGCAGGAAGATGCTGCTGAAGTGTTCAAAAACCATGTTTTGGAGGTGTCTCAGTCGGAGTGGAAAAAGTGTTTCGACAATTGGTTTGAGCGCATGCAAAAGTGTATAAATCATGCTGGGGAATACTTTGAAAAACAATAAAACCATTTTTGATGATAAATATTCGTATTTTCATTATTAGGCCAAAAATATATATAGCATCCATCGTAGGGACATAACAATTTCGTATCTTTATGTCAACGCACCCTCAAACATTTTTATTGATCTTTCAGTGTCAAAGCGTCAAGATTTTCATCATGGTAAAGTTTATCTAAGAGCAACGTTCGGAAATTATTACTACCGAAATTCGGAGTCGGTGGTCGCAACTTTAAGAGCGCTTACTCCAATTTTCGGCCATAACAATCGTCCCATCCGACAGGCTGTGAGAGCTTTAGTGGATACATTTGGATCAACATTTTCACTTTTGGATGTTCCGGCGACAAAAAGACGCCGTACCGCTCGAAGCGACGAAAATATCGCATCCGTAAGTGTATCCGTTCAAAAAGAGCGAAATCAGTCGATCCCACGTCGTTCTCAGGAATTGTGCATCTCTCAAACCACACTGTGGCGTATTTTGCGAAAAGATCTTGGCCTTCATCCTTATAAGATCAAACTGACTCAAGAACTTAAGCCACTTGATCATTTGAAAGGCCGAAACTTCTCCGATTAGGCTCTGGCAGATTTTCACAAAAATCCAGAATTTCATCGAAAAATCATCTTCAGCGATGAAGCTCATTTCCGGCTGAGAGGTTTTGTCAATAAACAAAATATGCGTTATTGGACAGCAGCAAACCCACACGTGCTTCAAGAGACACAATTGCATTTGGAAAAAATTACTGTGTGGTGTGGTTTTCATGCCGCTTGCGTGATTGAGCGGTATTTTTCGTCGATAAAAACAATCGTCATGTTATCGTCAATGGAGAGCGCTATCGAAACATGTTAGGAAATTATTTTTGACCAGGATTGGATGAGCTTGACATCGCCGATACGTGGTTTCAACAAGACGGTGCCACTAGCCACACCGCACGCGTTACAATCGATTTACTGCAAGGCAAACTCGGTAAACGTGTTATCCCGAGAAATGCTCCGGTCGAATAGCCTCTTTCTTTTTATGGGGCCACTTTAAGTCATTGGTCTAGGCCAACAAGCCAACAACTTTAGATGAGCTCAGAGGCAACATCCAACGCGAAATTGCTAACGTTCCGGTCGAAATGTGTGCAAGAGTGGTGGAAAATGTGGTCCAAAGAATAGATCGCTGTACAAGGGCTCGTGGTGGTCATTTGACTGAAATCGAATTTCATTCCTAAAATATAACATTTGCACTACACCTGGAATAAATTTGAACTCTAGATTATAAATATTCTGTGGTTTAATAATATAGGGTGATCCATCTAGAGGTATTTTTTTCAAAATTAAAAAAATACTAAAATTTAAATCAAGTGTAGAATCTTTATTATTCATGAAATTTTATGATATTTACTTTTTGAATATATTTTCCTTGAAATGTTGGCCGCATCTACGCCTTAGGGTTCCTTTCTGAGGGTGCAATTTTGGATGACTCATTCGAGCATTTCGGCCGGTATGGCGTGAATGACACGCGCAATGTTGGCTTCCAAAACCTGAATCGTAGCTGGTTTGTCAGAGTAGACTTTGGACTTTACGTAACCCCAAAGAAAAAAGTCTAAAGGTGTGATATCACACGATCTAGGCGGCCAATTCACCTGACCAATATGTGAAATAAGCTGCTCTTCGAAATTACCTCTCAGTAGATCCATTGTTTGACCAGCTGCATGGCAAGTGACACCGTCCGGTTGAAACAAAATGTCGTCAAAAATACGGGCTTCAACTACAGGTAGCAAAGCATCCGATATGATAGAGCAAGAGCGAGCACCATTGAAAGTTACGTTGCGTCCATCATGATTTTTGAAAAAATATGCACCGATGATTCCCCCAGCTTATAAACCGCACCAAGCCGTGGTTTTCTCTCAATTTTGTTTATTGGCGTTGCCGTTACGCCAGAAATGGCCCTTATCACTGAACACAATTTTAGTCGAAAACAGCGGATCTTCTTGTTTTTCGCCGAACGCTCATTTCCATAAAACGGTTGCCAACATTTGAAGGAAATTATATTCAAAAAATATATGGCATAAAATGTCCTTTCGTATGAACAATAAAGATTCCACACTAGATTTGAATTTTAGTATTTTTTATTTAAAAAAAACCTCTAGATGGATCACTCTATATATATAAAATTGTTATGTCCTTAGTGGAAAACCCTGTAGTAATTGCAAATATCCATTGTTGAGTAACAACATAAACCAGTCCTTTTTAATAATTTTGGGGTTCATAGTATGGTTGAGTTGGATCATACTTTGGTCGTTGGGATCATAACATGGTTGCGTATGAGTCATACTATGGTTGTGAGGATCATACTATGGTTGTATGTGAAACACACTATGGTTGTGATGATAATACGAGTAGTATGGTTTTGAAGATCTTAGAATGATTGTGTGTGAATAATACTTTTTTGTGAGGATCATAATATTGTTGTGCCACAACCATATACACAACAATAGAATATTGTCCCCTCAACCATACATTTTCTGCGTGTGATCAACACTCGATTAATGAAAAGTTGTATGTGAAACGTATTCAATTCGAATAAGTAAATACAGTCCTTTTTCTGAGCATGCATGGTTGAGGTGATTTAAGTAAATTTCCAACGTTCCAAACTGTAGTGCCTCCTTTTTTAATGTGTGCCTGACATGATTGGGGGCTTTTTTGAGTTTATTCTGTTTTGTTTCATTTTTTTGTTGTTGTTCTTGTCAACCTTTAACTAACTAAATTGTTTAACTTTCGTGTGCCATGTCATAAATTACCTTTAATCATCATCATTATCCGCTTAAGCGTCATTAGCATCAGCATCATGATCGCCAATGACACAATAATGAAGATCACACGGGTTTCTAAGCGCGAGTTCAGCTACACGCGGACGTGTGCTGGATCATTTGGACAGCATTTCTATGAAATTGTAGTGAAGATAAAACACGTACTTGTAGTATGTGATGCGATCATTAATGATTGCATGTTAAAGAAACATTTTGTATGTATTTATGTTCCACTTCACTTGTCTGTCCGTCCGTCCGCCTTTGAATGCGTTGGTCAATGAAAGTTTTTCTCTTTCTTTTAAAATTGTTTAGCTGCGTTTTGTTTCGTTTTTTTTTTTTAATTTGTCCATAAAATTGTTAACTAATTTTCGTTGTTATTTGATTGGTATTCGAAAGATACATTCAAACATGCGCGTACATACTCGTATGTTTGGTCAGTTTGTATGACACTGAGAGTGTGCCTGTCTCCATTTAAGTAATTTTCTCCAACAAATCTTTGTGATGTATGAGCTATTTTCTGGATTATTTATAACTTTTATGCATTCTCTTAATGCTGCAATAAATTTGAGTATACTTTTCCGTGGCATTGTGATAGTTTATTTAGCTTTTCAGCTACTTTTCTCCTGCCAGCAAAAATGTTGGAGAAAATGTGAAAGATGCAAGTGAGAGAGTTGACTTTCTTAGGAAATTAAATTTCATTTTGATTTTCCTATGAAAATTTAGTATTCAACAAAAGATCGTTTGCCTAGCATAATTAAAAACGTGCCAATTTTTCTTTTCTCAATGTTATATTATATGTATTCTAAAATTTTCCAGAGCAACCAACACCAGCACAGTTTGTTTCAATATTACGAGGGTTGCTATTTATATTTCGGGTCCTGACAATACTAGTGTTCCCAGATGCAAACTGAAACTTCCATTGAAAACTTTGACATTTTTCAGCATAACTTCACTTAGAACGTTTTGTCATTTGAGGGTGAATTGTTTTGTTTACGGTGTGCTGAAAAATTCATCTCAGTCACAAAATGGAATTATCCCGTGAACATTTTCGTGCGAGGATTTTTTACAATTTTCGGCGTAAGTCATCGAGACAAGAGTGTTTAAATCAACTTGTTTTGACTTTTGACGATGAAGCACCATCAAAAACCACTCTTAATCGTAGGTAGTCTCGGACGCCGTTCGCTCCAGGATAAATTTCGTGACGGACGACCCACTTCGGTCACTTTGCCAGAAACCATCAATGCTGAGCGAGAACTGATTAAGCAAAACCGACTTGTGAAATACCGTAAAATTGAGGCATCTTTGGCATTAGTATGACAAGCATCAATAAGGTATTGCATGTTTATTTGACCGTGAAAAAATTTGTTCCCGTTGGATCCCACATAATTTGGCAATTGCTCAAAAAAGGCTCGTATGGATTGGTGCAAAGAGATGTTGAAAAAGTATAGCTGCAGTAGCTCAAAGGCAGTGTATAACATTGTTGCAGGTGACGAATCATAAATCTATGCATATGAACCCGAAACAAAACAGCAATCGACCGTATGGGTCTTTCAAGACGAGCCAAATCCAACAAAAGCTGTTCGTGGAAAAAGTACATCGAAGCAAATGATTGCGTTTTTTTTCGGTATAACCGGCCATGTTGCCACAGTGCCTTTAGTGGAACGTAGGACGTTTAATTCTGAGTGGTATATAACCATCTGTTTGCCAACAGTGTTCGAAGAAATGAGGAAAGATAATAAGAGAAGACGGATCATTTTGCATTAGGACAAGGTGAGCTCTCACGCATTAGCTAAAACTATGAGCTATTGGACCACTCATGATGTCAAATTGATGGGCCATCCATCGTACAGCCTTGATTTAACACCCAATGACTCCTTCTTATTCCCTTGTGTCAAAGAAAAAATGCGTGATCACCGTTTGTTATCGCCCGAAGCAGCTGTTAAAGCGTTCAAAAATCATGTTTTGGAAGTGTCTCAATCAGAGTGGAAATAGTGCTTCGAAATTTGGTTTGTGCGCATGCAAAAATGTATTGATCTTAAAGGAGAATATTTTGATAAACAATAAAAAACCATTGCCAATGATAAATTATTGTGTTTTTATTGCCGGGCCCGAAATATAAATAGCAACCCTCGTACCGTGCTAAAACTGTAATAAGGCTTTAACGGCTAATCTATTTTCGCTCTAAGTGAAACATAAAGAAAGTTTGTTAAATTGAATGCCTAATTAATTGTGCACATTATCAGTGATGCGTGTCTAAAACAGCAATCAATAAATTAATTAAAATGCAATATTGTAAGTCAGCATTTAAGCTTTTAGGAAAATGTCTCCTGTAGAAATTTTTCTTTTGTAACTTACAGCAATAAATTAATCAAAAGACATTAACGATGCTATAGCATAAATGAAATGTGTATGAGTAAAACAAAAAACTATGAAGAATACAAAATCATATTTGAGAAATCATGAACACACTTTTATATATGTGACGCGCAAAATAGAAAGGGACCTAAAAACCAGTTTTGTTCAGGAGAGCTATTTTAAAGATTCTATTTGCGCTTAGAATCGTCGACTTCACTTTCATAAAACGCGCATAACTCTGGGAGGGAACACTTTTGGGACATGGCATCGGTCTCATTCGATGCTCAGATTTTGTCCACATCAAAAAAAAAGAAAAATGAAAATTGATTTTTTTACCCTTAGGTCCCTTTCTCTATGCGCTGTCACATATATAAAAGTGTGTTCATGATTTTCTCAAATATGATTTTGTATTCTTCATATTTTTTATATATATATATAAAGACCAACTGAAATTGGTTCAAAGCCCACCAGACAAGACCGACATTTAACAGACATCAGCAACGCACATAAACTATAAACATTAACCGTGAAAACACATGCAGGTATTTATGAGCCCAATGCCAGTAGACTTAGGATCTATGAAATATTTGATTTTTTTCTATATAAGTCTTTAATGTCTATGGGATTTTTCGCAACATTTCTTAATTTATTTTGTTAATAGATTTATTTCGTTTGATTTTTTTGCACCTGTCTGGCAACCCCACACCAATATTACACATACTAAATACTTGTATTGGGTATTATAAAAATAAATACTTTGTTGTATATGTAAGGAAATATCGTTCTGCCCTACAGCTCCTGGGGTTTAAGACCTAATATTAAGAGTAGTTGAACATTTGTGTACCCATGATTACAATATAGAAAAAGGCCATATGGCCTTTTATGTGGGTAAGCCCACACGCAGGAAAAAAACATGGTTGTGGTGACAATATTCGAAGAGGATAATACTATTGTTATGTATATGGTTGTGGTACAACAATATTATGATCCTCACAACAATAGTATGACTCAAATACAACCATACTATGATCCTCACAACAATAGTATGATTCACACATAACCATACTATGTTCCCCACAACTTTAGTATGATTCACACTCAACCATACTATGATCTCCACAACCATAGAATGATCTCCACAACCATAGTATGATCCTCACAACTATAGTATGTTTCATATACAACCATAGTATGATCCTCACAACCCTAGTATGATTCACACGCAACCATGTTATGCTCCCTACAACCATAGTATGATCACACACAATTATACTATGATCCCCAATATAAATTATTAGGATTTGTTAAAGTTGTCGATAATAAATTTGATTCCCAATATTATTTATTAGAATTGGTTTAAGTTGTCATTGAATTATGAAAATTATGAAAATTATTCAAAAATACATTAAATTCAATAAGTTGAAATAAACGTAAGCATTTTTATAAAAAAAATATTTCAGTTAAATAATGCCAAAGCAGCTTGTTAAAAAAAATTTTGTTTCCATAAAAAGTACTATTATTGCATTAGATCCGTGCCAATAACATTTGTTCTTAAATGCATATTTAAATGAAGAAAAATTACAATCATACAGTATGTTTGCCGTAATCATATTATTGTTAACATAAAACGCAAAACACAATACTTTTGTCGCACCAACCATATTTATATTGTTGCTATAACCATATTTTCATTTTTAAATTTGGCAATAATACTATTGTTACGTTTCAACAATATTAATATTGCAGCAATTATACTATTGTCAAAAATAAATTCAGTTAACAAAGCTATGGTTGCGACGAACATATTTTTATTGCGGAGAACATATTATTATTGCCGTGACCATGTAGTAACCATGATTTTTCTTTGCGTGCAGATATAGCTAAGACTTGCATGAACAGAATATTACGATTCGGAGTGATGTTTCAGTATTTTGTCCATGTCAACTGGCACCGGTATTTATTATGGGTCTTGAACCTATCGATTCATAATCTAAATTTAGCCAAGTCTTAATAAACAGTTGCATAGTTCGATTCGTGATAAATTTGTATTGTCTTGGGGTTCGCAGACCTCCATTCTCGAGACGCATATTTCTTTGTCCCTAGAAACTATAGACCTATAAATCAAGCGCAGAGAATAGATGTGGTTACTCTATGGTCACGGCAACAATTATATGTTATCGGCAATAAAAGTATGTTCTTCGCCACCATTGTATTGTTTTTAAAAATTCATTTTGACAAAAGTATGATTGCGGCAATATAAATATTTTTAAAATGTAACAAAGTTAATACTGCCAAATTTAGAAATGCAAGTATAGTTGTAGCTACAAAAGTATTGTTTTTTGGGTTTTATGTTAACAATAATATGATTACGGCAATCATACTATATGATTGCAATGTTTTCTTAATTTGAATATGTTTTTTAGAATAATGTAATTGGTACGAATCGTATACAATAATAATTCTTTTTATATGAAAACTAAAATTTTTCAAACAAACTGCTTTGGGTTTTGTTTTTTAAACGGATTTTATTTTTTTAGTATATTTTATATATTTTTTAATATCTTTAATATATTAGATATATCTTTAATATATTATATATATCTTTAATATATTATATATATCTTTAATATATTTTAAAATAATTTTCTTAGCACACATCTTTATTGTTAATAACATAACCCAATCCTAATACAAATTTTAGTGATCATAGTATGGTTAAGTTGGATTATACTATAGTTGCAGGGAATATTACATGGTGGCGTGTAAATCATGGTTGTATATGAAACATGCTATGGTTGTGAGGATCATAACATGGTTGTATGTAAAACATACAATGGTTTTGATGATCACAAATGTTATAAAACAAATTTCACTGAAACATACAAAAATCGTTCGCTCTACAATCGGTTGGATCCCAAACCATTTGATACATAAGGATCATATAAAATTGTGGGCCGATCTGCTTGTTTTTCTATGAGCGTATCAAGGTCACATAACAAAATGCATTGAAATGAAATTTGCCGGTCTTCCTTTGGTGGTACTCTTATTCGGGAGCTTTAATGAAATATGCAAAAAATATTGTTATTTGTGCAAAAAAAAGTATCATTTTTAAAAATCTGTTAAAATTGGCCGCGATTGGACTATAAATTTTTATATTTAACTATTTGAGCTATTTTAAGCTCGGGTTTTACTTTCGAATCCAATAGTGTCTGTGAGCACAAGTGGAACGATTTTTTGCATCAAAACAATGCAATTTTGTTTTTAAAATGTCAAAGAAATTACAACACACACACACACTTTGTAAAAGAAATCTATTGATGGCCCTCGATGTGGAGTCTCTTTAGAGGTGGCAAGAGTGAGTTGTATTTTCGTGGGCAATTGTGTGAAGAAAACTTGAAAAGTAAGGTTTACAACAGTAGTTCTCATTCGTTTGGGGAGAGCCTGGCCTTATAGAGTTCGGTTTTACTTTCAACAATTGCAGCAAGGCTTTCTTAAGAGGGTTGTCACGAAACCGAAATCATGAAAAAGTAGTGTGCAGCCACGAAAATCAATATCACTTTGCCATTTTGTTCAAAAAACTTGTCTTCTATTTAAATAAAGAAGAAGAGGTCTTGAGGAGGTCCCTGTTCAGAAATTTAAACCCTAATATTTCCGGCTACTTAAGGGTTAATGTGACCTGAAATGAATGCTGAAGTATTATGTATAGATGTGTTAAAAATATATCCATATCAGCCATATTTGGTAGATTATTTAAAAAAATGGAAGGAAAATATGTAATATCCAAATCGCCCCTCTGTGTCGATTTTGGTTTCCCTTCTGAACATAACTTATTTATTAACTTATTCATTTTATTGAAAGCTTGAAAATGTCCAGTTTAAATGAAAATATCTGATTTTATTTTAAACGATCTATACTGTAAAGGATAATATTAGTAATTTAGTGAACATTTTAACCTAAAAACCAAAACTTTTACAAACATTTCTACAGTTTCATTAAAAAAGGCAAACACACACCAAAGTAATTAGACATTTTAATAGACCAAAAAATACCCAAACTTCCGTTAAAGAATCATTTTTTTACTTTTTCGAAAAAAAGGACGAAAAGGAAACTCTAATCTTAAATATAGGATGTTAAAATGTTCTACGAAAATAAACTTCATACGATTTTGCTAACGATTTTGCACGAAAATTCGCTTAAATGAAGGAATATTTTTTAAGTTATTTCATACAGTATAGAGTTGCAAAAAGACATTTTCCCCGGGACCTACTAGGGTCGTCGGAATTTACAAATCACCTAAGTTTTTCATTTCCAAAAGAAATCATTCACTTCCCGAGAAATCGATATAATTGTTCTTTTAATATCTTCTAACAGCGAATTAAACGAGATTTAGTTACTGCAAAGAAATTATCTGTTGTCACCACAAATTATTGGCACCAAAGTAACATGTACTTAATAATTGATTGGTTGTCACAACCACCAGTTGTGGAAACCAATAGTTTTACTGAATTCGGTTGGTATTACCGACTTATTGGTTGTAAGTTTCGTAATATTATTTAGCTACAATCTTATGGTATGTGGAACCATGTAACCATCAATACCATGGAATGTTGGTGATTGCAACAAAAAGTATGTTTATCCAAACGAATATTTGTTGATCGGACCGATATGAACTGATTTTTTTCTTTGCGTGTATTTGCTTATATTGTGGGCCGCTATGGTTCCATGGAAATATGCACAACTGTCATGCCAGTAATCCCAGGTGCAACCCCGGGTTAGAACATCTAACAATTTTTAAGCGGTGCAATTGTTTCCACCTTGTAAATGCCGGCGGCTTTATGCGTAAGAGGTTTATCTCTAAGTCATGTAAAAACTTCTCTATAAAATACATTAGACGTTCGGAGTCGGCGGTAATCAGTAGGTCCCGGACTGTGAGTATAATTGTGTGAGTGATTTAAGAGAAGCTCCCCCTTGTTCCTTTAGGGGATGTTGTGGGACTAACGTAAGTAAGTAAGTATGAGTAGGATTAAAGATATTTCAGAAATACCAAAATTAGGCGTAAAGTAGGCGTTTGTGAGTTGGGTATCAGAAGGAGTGTGTCAATATGGGCCATTTTCAATCCCATAGGCAGTATTGGAAAAATATTACGAAGCGCTAACTGAGACTGAGGTTGGGGTTGACATAATGTAGCCGTAGACCCAAACACGGCCGTTGCATTAATTGTCCTATTTTTAAAGCAAATCCCCGATGGAGAAGGATGTAAAGTTCGGCCTGGCCAAACTTTAATTCATTTTCAATTAACATTTGCTTACGCAGAAGGAATTCTAAATAAGTACATGTAATTAAAAAAATTTAGCTAGCTAAAGAGACTGCCCTAATTTAAGTCAAGTGTCCTATTGAAAACATCTGGCAACACTTGTGCAATATAGCTTTCATAATATAGTTTTTCCTAAAATATATTCCATTGAGCCTCTTCAAAATGCAGAGGTAATTTAAAAAAAAAACAGTTTTCTTCAAACAGAAGAGAAATGTAAAATGCCGAATAAACGAATGCAGCAATTGGACCATAACACCGCAACGCCAACTTGTTGGCTTTTCTTCTTTATACTAGCCCAAGTCTCTTGATTTTAGCGGCAGCTGTTAGTTTTTTCTTTGGACTATGAACTGGAAAATGATTTTCATCTATAACTTTATTAAGTTGAATGTTTATTTATGTGTCTGCGTGCGTCCGCCCGCCTGTCCATCTGACGGCTGCTTGCTCTCAAGACAAGGAAAATTGCATAAATTTTCCTCATTAGATTTCGGAATAATGCTGGGGCACTTGCGAGTATGTTATCTCTCCGGTTAAGGTACTCACTCGTATATGATTTTGGAATTGTTTAAGTTTCATTCTGTTTTCGTTTCGGTTTAGTTTTAGTTTTACGAGTGTTTATCAAAATGCAAACAGTTTTTCTTTTTCGATTTCTCAAAGGAAGTTGCGTGTTGAGCATTTCCATTCAAGTACAATGGTAAAATGTGATGCCGCTATTTTTCCCCCTACTTCTGCTACCTCGTTTCATGTTTTGATGCTGTATATCGGGTATATCTTGCAATTGGCGGTGGTTTAGTTTCAGTTTTCTACATTTCTTTTCCACAAATACTGTATATTTCAATGACCTGATTTATCAGCAGAGTTTTCAATGTTTGGAAAACACTAGTTTCTTTCAATTGGTTCTGTATTCCCCCACTGGCTAGATTATATGTAGCATATTCTAGTTTATTGTTTCGAAGTTCTATGCTTTTTATGTTTTATAATCATACTATAGTTTCATGTATACAATTGTGGAATTTCTATATGAAATTTCACCAGCTCTTGTTGCTGAACAATATTCTGTCATCGTCTATTTTTATCGTCTAAAATTAAGAATTTTATTTTGGAAATATTTAAATTAATTTGTATACTTTATGAAAAAAGAAACAAGTGATAAAAACATGGATTGAAAACCATTAAAACTTATTGGTTTTTTCGAATTTATTTTTTTTTTTTTGCAAGACTGTGACGTATACGCATTTTCAGTACATTTATTCATACGCCCGGATTCCCTACCTCCTCGCCATATGTTTGCGATTAAACTCATTTGCTTATTTGCGTCGTCTTCGTCATTTTGAAACTATTTTCCTCGCAACATTTCCTTACACATGCCGACCGCACAGTTGGGTGTAGAGTTCAACGTTGTCGCCGTACTAAATTTTGTGAGACGTGCGATATCATTGGCTGACATTAATTTGTCTTGGCAGTGACTTAAGTGTGTTTGTAGGAAATTTAAAAAAAAAAAATTAAGAACAAAATTATTTTCTTAACGATTTTTGTTTTAAACATAGGCCGACTTCCTGAACGACAATATTTTTGCAATAGAAATCCCCATTGCTTAACCTGCTTCGTAGGGACAACTAAGACGTTGTGTCTTTTAAAAAAAAAAAGAACCGGTAACTACTACGAGGCAAGAAATTTCGAAAAATATATTGGCTCAAACCACATGGAATATAAATTTTAATTTAATCTAGTTTTTACTAACAAAATATTCATTTTGTTTAACTCCAGGGTGATTTGTCAACTAATTAAGTCAATATTTTAACTTATTTATTCAGTGGCAGCCAAATATATTTCTTAAATGCCAAACTTGAATTCCATAATCAGATGTAAAATTTATTACTGATTTTTTTGGTTATTTTCTATTTCCAAATTTCTCTAGCACAACACATATAAATACCGAATAATATGTGTTAGTGCTTATATTTGTAACACCTTAAAGAAAAAGGGACGATCCATCCGATTTCAATAAGCTACGCCCAATCGTATGTCCATCCTTCCGGGATTGTGTATGATTTCTTTTAGAAATAAAAGTCTTAGTTGATTTTGGTAAATTTCCAAAAGAACGGCCCTCTTAGGACCGAGTTTTTTTTAGGGGCCACGGAAATTTTCATCGCATTACCATAAAAATAGTTTAAAAAGAAGTATGTATGTAAATATTTCATTATTTGTCGAAATTTTTAAATGTTATGAGATTCTTAAAGTGAAATCGTATGGGCTTTATTTTCGCAGAACATTTTAACATCCAATCTCAAAGATTGGAAAGTTCTTTTTAGAAAAAGTGAAAAAATAATTCTTTAACGGGAGTTTGGGTATTTTCATGTTCTACAATAATGCTGTCCAACTAATTTTAGTGGGGGTGTTCTGTTTTCAATGAAATTGTATAAATGTTTTTAAAAATGGTCGTTTTTGGGTTAAATAAATAGTAATTTACCATTATCACTTTAGTAAAGATCGTCTAAAATAAAATCAAAATATCTTCTAGACATTCCGATACTTTGCCTCTTCAACCGATAATGTTAGTTACCACTACCGAAAAGTGCCGTTGTAGCGTACCGAACCACCAACATTCGGTTGGCAAACAATTCGGTTATGCCAACACATCTTTTCTCTGTGTGTAGATTATATGCTATATGCACTCTTTGAATTCGGTTGTCATTATCACGAATATTTGTTAACAGCACCAACTGGTTGGATGGTTAAATTTTATATTGTCAGTCATCTGACCAAAATATTGTAGTTTTCTTATTTAATTTTTTTAATTATGGATTTGAAAAAATGTATTCTGTTTTTGACTTGGATTTTGCTATTGAATCTAGTCTAGAATCTAATAGTGGGTCAAACAAAATCAATTTTGTTTTCAAAGTGTCAACAATTTTTCAGAATAAGATGATTATGATACATTATTTAAGTGAAGTAAAGCAGAATTTTAACCCAAGTCTTGGCAGATGTGATAAAAAATATACTTTCATATCGATCATATTTTGTAGGTAAATTAAAATATATTGGTTGCAAAAAATTGTATATTTAAATCGCCCCTCTGTGTCGATTTTGTTATCCATTCTGAACATAACTAATTCATTAAATTTTATTAAAAAAAAACATTTTTTTTATATTTTCAAGCAATACCTCGATGCCGGGAAGGTATACTACTTTGTTTTGCAGCCACTTTGGTTAACATTAGTCTTGACAGTTTATATTTGGCAGTCGTTAAGTAGAGACGTGGCAAATTTATTATGGAAAAATATTCGATAAACCAACGTGTTTAAATCGTTAAAACTTTTTATCAAAATCAATCATCGATTACTGTGACGATAGGAAAGTTAGGTGAAATTTTTGGAGAATTAACGCGCCAACAAAACGCACTATTTATCGTGTAGTGAATGATTTTGATGAAAGGGGATTTGTAGCTGATAGGCCCAAGTACTGCAAGATCGGCTGATAACATTACTCTGCTCAAGAAAGTGTTCAAAACAATCCATCAACCTCAATTCGACGTCGTGCTCAGGAGCTTGGGCTTCACAGAACAACTTTGGCCACAATTTTGCACAAGGATTTGCATTTGTTTCCATTTAAGATTCTGTTGACACAAGAGCTTCTTCCACAAGACTATTTACGCCGCCGTACATATGCCAAAAGGATGTTACAGCTCGCCCATGACAGCCCCGAAATTTATGAAAAAATCATAATGAGTAACGAGGCACATTTTCATTCGAATGGATATGTGAATAAACAGAATGGTCGGTTCTGAGCAATGGAAAACCCTCAAATTATTCGTCAGTCAACTTGGTATCCATTAAAAGTGACAGTCTGGTGTGCAATTTGGTCAGGAGGAATCATTGGACCTTACTTCTATAAAAATGAAAACGAAGTAACGGTTATATCGTGATATGATATCGTGATATGATTGAAAACCTTTTAACGTCAGAACTGCATGCTTTGGGCTTGATTAACCTGTGGTATCAAAAAGACGGTGCCACATCGTGTACATCCAGGAATACAATGGAATTGCTGTGAGATCTCTTTCCACAACAAGTAATTTCAAGAAATGGTGATGTTGATTGGCCTCCATGGTCGCCTTATTTGACTGCTCCGGACTTCATTTTGTGGGGATATCTGAAAAGCAAGGTTTATGCTAACAAACCAGAACGCTTAAGCAACTCTAACAAAATATTCGTGATGAAATAAAGGAAATACCGCGTGAAATTTGTGGGAATGTAATAAAAAATTAGCTCAAAAGGGCTTCAATTTGTGAGGCTTTATTTTCGTACATAATTGCCATCAAATAAAACATTTGTCAATTTAAGATCCATTCTCTTTCATTTAATCAAAAATTATAAACAAACAAAGTAGTATACCTTTCCGATGGACACCCTGTATAAATATATTAAATAAGGTCAACTATAGTTATTTACAAACAATGTTCGAAAATGTTCAGTTTATTTTGAATATATACTGATTTTATTTTAGACGATCTATACTAAAATGATAAAATGTGTAGGGTGAATTTCTAGATGTGTCAATTCAAGAAATGTTCACGATCCATTAAGTATTAAATTTTAGAATCCGAAGGCTAAAATGCGAAATATAATAAGAATAAATGAGCCTGAATGGCCCGGAATGAAACTGGTGGTCTGTAGTTACTTCCACTGATACTTCCAGTTCCAATTAACTGGGCATTACAATGTATCAACTAATTTTCGTTTGTAAAGGGAATACACCGTGGATTCGTTAACAAGCAGAAGTGCCGCAACGGACTTCTTGTTGGCCAGAAATTTAGGATATGGACCTGGACGATATGTCGTTCCAACAGGATATTGCCACTCGCCACACATCCAATGAACTAATGGCTCTTTTGCGCTATAAATTCAATGGCCGTGTTATCTTACGTCGCGGCTGTGTTAATTGGTCGCCACGAATATGTGAATTATCACCGTTGAACTTCTTTCTTTGTGGATATTTAAAAGAAAAAGTGCACGTCAATAAGCCAAGAATAATTCAAAAGCTAAAAGAGGAGATAATTCGGCACATTAACGATATTGAACCTCCATTATATGTTAGAGTCATTAAATATATGTGCCATCGGATATACTTATAGTTAAATCCACCGAAGCCGTAACTAGCATTTGACCAATATTTTGTTTCACACATAATTTTCATGGATCTTTTGATCATAATATAAAAAATATTAAGATAATTCTCTGAAAAGTTTTTTTATTTAAAATTAACATCGTGCGTTTTAGTTGGGCCACCCTTTATAGATGGTACAAGTTAAATCAATCAGGCGGTTTTTGCGTCAAATCTCTTCTCAGTGTGTACGACCGAAATTCAGTTGGCACTAAATTCAAGGTATTTACAGTTTTAATATTTATTAAAAGCAACTATTTTATCGCAAACAAATAAATCGTAAAAATTGAACATTTATGTTTTATCCAATTTTATTTTTATTTTCAAAATACAATAAAAACGTAACATTAAAATAAAAATGTGCTCAAATTAGTCATAATCTTCACAGAAAGAAACAAAATTAACGAATCGGTTTTTTAGGATACACAGAAGCAGCTGTTGAAATGGCCTAGAAATTGTCTTACAAAAAACTTGTTTTCCCAACCACTGTTAAAATTACACAATCATTTAAAATAACACTGTAAACACTGGTATTCCTTTAACACTTTGCCGTAATTCAAATTTATCAGTTTCTTTTCGCTTCCCTTTACTCAGTAACCATACGTTGGCTGTCCATCCATCATTTGTTGCATCACCGTAGGTGTGATGCAACAACGCTCGAATACGTTCAAAATTGATGTTTTTATTAGAACTTATCGAGAATATTGAAAATTTATTACATCATATTCCATTTCTTCATTTCATCCACCCGCCTGAAATCTATTTCGATTTTAAGATAATTGAATTTTTCGTGCTATTTAAAGATTGAACATTGTTTATTTTATCTTTACGTAAAGTCAGAACTAATTGATGTCTGGCCGGTTTAAGCAAATTGGAATAAAAATTAATATTTAAATGGTATTGCGGACTCTTTGCCAATTTCTATTTTGGCATTTTTGCAATAAGTGCGCTTTCGCTCGTTCATCCGGCGGATTTTGTTGCAAATTGCATTGCATTCTCATTCATAACTTTGTTTTTCTATATTTTGGCGTGACAACATCGGCAGCGAAATGGTGGTTGTCATTTTGAGAATCTATTACAAGGACAAAGAAAATCTAGATACTCAATCATTTATGAGTTCATTTTTTCTCTGAACATGTTGCTTTCATAAAATTGCCGAGTGCCTGCATGCGTATGTTGACAATGCAAAAATCACTTGAATGATCTCAGTAACCCAGTTTTCTGGTTCTTATATGTAAGACATGTTGTTCTTTTTATTGGTTTTGAACGATTTTATGCAAATGTCAGCAATTAGATAATTTATTGAAATCGTTAATGATGTCATTGAAAATATTCACACGATCAGTAACAGGAGAGAAGAGCGCAACGATCTTTAATAAAAATAAATCAGTACACAATATTTAAAATGTAGAATCTTAAAGGGGTTGAAATGTTAATTAAATTTCGACCTTTACTTTTTATGAATATTTTTACATAGACATTTTAAAATGGTAGAACTTCCTTTCTTAGGTTACCTTTTAAGATGTTAAGCATCAACTTTATAAATAAATATAACAATTAAAAACATAGACCAGGCCGTATTTTATGTACCCTACACCGCGGATTCGGTATTGCAATGGCAGAAATGACATTAGTCATTTTTACTGTGTCAGAAGTCCTCAATAAGGCCTTATTGTTGGCACCCTAGCCTATGGTTACGAAAGAAACTTACTAACAAATCTCTACTATAATTCCATATTCGGATTTGTTGCGAAATTTGCTTTAGTTGGACCTTGGGTCCATGAGTCTTAGCTTCAATGTCAAAAAAACCAAAAAATTCTAATCCATATAATTTTTGAAATGAGGATTCGTAGTAAAATTTGCTTTTAATTAAATAGCCATTCGTCCATATTAACTAGTGGTCTTTTCTTTCGACCTTAGGGGCTGTTGTTGGGGCCCCAAGAGTCTGACCTCAAAATGAATTTTTGTATTCGTTGTGAATTATCTTTAATTAAAGTACTCATATTTAAAAATGATCACTCTTTTTGACCATACACGTAGAAAAAAAGTATGGTTGGGATAACAATATTCGACAAGGATAACACTATTGTTGGGTATATGGTTGTGGTACAACAATATTATAGTCCTTACAACAATAGTATGATTCAAATTCAACGATACTATGATCCTCACAACAAAAGTATGAGTTACACATAACCATACTATGATCGCCACGACCATAGTATGATTCACACACAACCATACTGTAAAAAACTGGTTTAATGAATTCAAACGTGGCCGACGCTCGCTCAAAGACGAAGGTCGTGAAGGTCGTCTAAAAACGGCCGTTTTGCCAGCGAACATTGAACATTGATCGTCATGTGACAAACCGTGAGATAGAGGCATCCTTGGGCATTTCTTCCACCAACATACATTCGATATTGCATGAACAACTGGCAGTAAAAAAAGATTTGTTCTCGTTGGATCCCGCACAGTTGGACAATCGCTCAAAAAAGGCTCGTGTCGATTGGTGCAAAAATTTTTAAAAAAATACGATCGCGGCGCTTCAAAAGACGTTTATAAGATCGTTACAGGTGACGAATCATGGATCTCTGCGTATGAGCCCGAAACAAAACTGCAACCGACCGTGTGGGTCTTCCAAGACGAGCCAAATCCAACGAAAGTTGTTCGTGGAAGAAGCACTTCGAAGCAAATGGTCGCCTGTTTCTTAGGCAAAACTGGTCATGTGGCGACTGTTCCGCTTGAGCAACATAGGACGGTCAATTCTGAGTGGTACACCACAATTTGTTTGACTGAAGTCTTCGAAGAAATTTGAAAAACGAACAAGAGAACACGGATCATTTTGCACCACGACAATGCGAGCTCAAACACATCAGCTAAAACGATGAGCTATTTGACCACTCAAGATTTTAAATTGATGGCCCATCCACCGTACAGCCCTGATTTGGCACCCAATGACTTCTTCTTATTCCCTAGCATCATGAAAAAAAATGTGTGGTCAACGTTTTTCTTCGCCCGAAGCAGCTGTTCAAAAATCATGCGGTCAAAAAATATGTTTTGGAGGTGTCTCAATTGGAGTGGAAAAAGTGGTTCGAAAATTGGTTTGTGAGTATTTTGAAAAACAATATAACCATTTCCAATGATAAATTGTTGTGTTTTTATTGCCAGACCCGAAATATAAATAACAACTCTTGTACAGGATGGAGCGCGGTAATATGCTTTTTTCCACTGCAGGCTGAACGAGTGGAGAGTGTGCTTGTTTTATAGCGGCTAACAGAAGATTTGTGTCCGTTTGCCTTTCAGTTGCCATCCTGAACTGGACACGTGAGTAGAGGTCATTTTGTGTTGAAGCGTATTTTTAAAATGCGCACTTGATTATTGCAGTGCAGCGTGCTTTTTGTTTACGATTCGCTGTTTTCCCATGCAGACCTGTTCCTGGACGGCAATCAATTGTAAATTGGGTAACTTCATTGAGAACAGTAGGGAATGTACCATGTGTAAGAAGGACTACAGCACCACAAAACTTCGAGAGAGTTAGAGCAGCAGTATTGCAATCTCTGAAACTGCTCGGAAGCAATCAGTTGCTTTTGGCATTTCCTGACCTTTTTTCTGCTCTTGAGGCAATGCAATTAGGAGATACATGGTTCCAACAGGATGGTGCCACTGCATCCCAAATTTTTTACTGTTCAGGAAAAATTTAACAAGCAAAATGATAGAGTATGTGCGCGGTTATCTAAGGAAGCATCTGAACTGATCCGAAGGGTGGAAAAGGGTCATCACCCAGCTTCAGTCATGGTTTGGTGGGGTGTCTCTTATGATGGGGTCACTGAGCTGCTTTTCTGCGAACAAGGAGTCAAAACATCGGCCAAAGATTACCAAGATACCGTTTTGGAAGCTGTTGTGAAGCCTCTTAACAATTCCCTGTTCCAAAACCAGCCATGGACTTTCCAGCAGGATTCTGCGCCGGCCCATAAGGCTGAAATGTCCCAGGCTTGGCTTCGACACAATTTGCCAGCGTTTATTTTCTCTGAAGAATGTCCCTCAGGCAGTCCAGATTTGAACCCATTGGATTACAAATTGTGGACGGTTTTAGAGGACAAGGTTTGTCACGAAAGATACCCCAACATTTGATCTCTTAAGACTGCTTTGGTTCGAGCTGTGGCCAATTTTCCAATGGACGAGGTTCGTGCAGCTATTGACGATTTGCCAGTGCGACTTAAGGCTGATGATAGAGTGCGCGCTCAAAGCGGAGCCGAGCGGAGTTGAAAGCTGATTGAAATTCTTAAAACTGTGTACATACAAATTAGTAGAAATCAGCGTCGGGATGGCAGAGTGCGCGCCGAGCCGAGCCGATCTGAAAGCTGATTGAATGGAACAAAACTGTTTTGAAGCGTTTTTTCGTGCTGATATTTGATTGTATGTGTAAAGATATGAGTTGTTTGTAATTTGTAAACGGTTCTTGACGTTTTGATACTGTTGACATAATTCTCTTTTGTTTGACAAATTTTTCGAATATTGAACACAATTATTTAAATTTGATATGCTAATATTTAAAGTTATCCTATAGATACTGATGTAGCCTATTCTATTTTGTCTTGCTTGTATGTGAAAATGTAATACCGAAAAACAATTTTAACTTTCTTTTGAAATCGCAGTCAAAAACTTGTAAAAAATTTTGGAATTACATGTTTCATATATTTATAATAAAGACCGTTCTTTGTTTAAAAAAAATCATATTCTCCTGTTTCTGCTTTTACTTTGCCCAGTTCTTTCGTCATCTTTTGTTACTTCCCAAATTCGTAAACATTTTTGGTTTTGTGGCTTCTGCAAAACACCGACTCACTCACATCTGCACCATAATTATACAGAATTTTTTTGGCTGCGGAAAGAGTCTGAACAATTTTCGGCCATATTCGTATGTACCCGTATGCAAGCATGTATACTCGTACATTTAAGCCAAATCATCGCCATCATAATGACAACGGCAACAACAGAAGCAGCAGCAACTGGAAACAGCAGGTAACAACAATTCCGTCAACAGCCATAGCAATAACAACAACAAGGAAAATGACGCTACACAAAAAAAACAAAGATCTTTAAATTATAGCTTAACTTAACTTAATTTAGATCTTTAATGTCTGAACGAGATGGAGGGGGCCAAAAGCCACAAACACAACAAACGATACATGAAGCGCAAAAAAACGCGTTTCAGATTTTGTCGACTTGGCTTCGTTCGGCTGGCTTAGTTGGCCACAATGACCTTGAACCGAGAAAAGACAAAACTTTTGTTTTTGCTTTTCGGTGCTATTTTCTGCCATTGGAATTAGAATTTAGAAGTTACTCGCGCCAATAAAGATACGAGTACATACCGACATAGAATGAAGTCAACAATGATACGAATCGCGGCGTGTATACAAAAAAGAGCCGCACTGAGCAATGATGAAAACTTGTTTTAGAACTTCCTCAAGATATTCGCCAGGGAACGAGGGAAACGAGCGAAACAAGTTTCTTAGTCCCTCTTGCGTTTGATTGAGTGCAGCAGTAGAGCGGCGTTCCCCCATTTGTTTATACAAAAAGGTGTGTTTAAAGCCGCTTAAGCCGATACAAATCTGATGATAA
Source organism: Hydrotaea diabolus (assembly GCA_963513945.1). Lineage (NCBI taxonomy): Eukaryota > Metazoa > Arthropoda > Insecta > Diptera > Muscidae > Hydrotaea > Hydrotaea diabolus. The sequence goes on from OY740719.1 coordinate 131,224,135, forward strand.
GCCAATCGCACAGTGGATGAGAATCGGTTTTTCTTTTCAAATAATTCTTGAAGATTTTATAGGTTTTAGCGATATAATCTGAATCACAGGTTACTTATTTGTAAGCTAAACACTGATCACGGTCTTTTTGCGTCACCGGAGTTGCGGCAGTCATGCTGTCTCACACGCTCTTATAGATGTTCCTTTATAAAATGACTGCATTCGCCTCTCCGATAAGAGATCAATTATATACCATCGAAAAAAGTACGCGCTTGTACAATGCCACTGTGTGGCATTTATTACTCAGTTTAAATAGTATGTGACCTCTCTGAACCATTCATGTAACTTCTTCATGAAGAAAATCCTGAAATATACGTATACAAAGACTAATAAAACGTGCACAATTAACACCATGGGTCAAATCCTTTTTGCCGAAAATACAATGATTTTCTTAACCATGTGTCTTGTTAAATTTTTCATTTAATATTAAAAATTGTAACATTAGCTATATTTCTGGTTAAAAGTGGTAACCAATAATTGGTTAACTTATCAATAAAAATGATTTCTATAACAATATTCCTAGTTAATAATATTAACAATTTCATTGTTAAATTGAACATGTATTGTTTCAATAAATTAAGTATGAAATTTTAATATTAACAATTGTGCTGGTTAAAAACAATGCAATATTAAAACAACAGTAATTATTTTAATAATAACAATTTAAATGGTTAAAAAACTCAACAACGCATTGTTAAAACAACAATAATTATTTTAATAATAACAATATTAATGGTTAAAAATTCAACCATAGAATAGTTAAATTAACTATTATTATTGTTAAATACCTGTCAACAACAAAATGTTCAAATTAACCTTATATAACGTAGACTCCAAATCATGTTTATTTATGGTTAAGTTAACCTTATATAATGTTATTTTTATTCTTAGTGTAGGTGTTTTGACAATTTTCGCAAGAAAAATCTTTCGTAAAATATTGCGCAGGCGGGGAGTACATGTGCCGACGAACCATGTGCTAAGCGAGCTTTATCCCAAATGCATTAAATAGAACTGTCGGTCAAATGGAAACATATGCTTTAGCCAGAAAGGCGTTAGACAAAAAGAACCAGGGAAGCTCAGTAATGGCCGAGACTCTAGTGGAGAGATCAAATGGAGGACGATATAAGAATTCTTGGTATCGGTACAGAAAATCATGACCCGTGAGATGAATACCACGCAAAAGTCCATGAGTCAAATCATTAAAAAAGACTTGGGACTTGGGGCTTTCAAACGACGTTCGGGACATTTATTGACTGGAGCTTTAAAAAAAATAGGATTGAAAAATGCACACGTCTTTTGGTTAAGCACACAGATAACTTGCACAGAAAAATTTTGTTCACGGCCCATAAGGCTAAAACAACAATTTGCCAGCGTTCATTTCCTCTGAAGAATGGCCCTCAGGCAGTCCAGATTTGAACCCATTGGATTACAAATTGTGGACGGTTTCAGAGGACAAGGTTTGTCACAAAAGCTACCCCAACATTGGATCTCTTAAGACTGCTTTGGTTCGAGCTGTGGCCAATTTTCCAATGGACGAGGTTCGTGCAGCTATTGACGATTGGCCAGTGCGACTTAAGGCGTGTGTAAAGGCAAAAGGCGGACATTTCGAATAAGTAGATTCTTTTTGGATACAATATACATTAATAAATATATTAAAAAATATTTGGTCCAAAAACATTCAGTACTTTTTATTTTACAGCATAAGACGTGTGTAACAGTATTTATGTCCCTACTAAGTAGATATGACCGAATATACTATACCCTGCTCTTCAGGATGTGCAGAGAAACATACTGTGACCAAGTTCAAGGAACTCCTAGGCTGAGTTGGACGCCTAGGCTGAGTTCTAAATGTACCTAGATTTAAAAAAAAAAGTCATACAGATTTCCTGGTATTGCGGTTAGTGCCCATTTGTCCTTCTTTAAATGGGCCGGGTTTTCAGCACCGAATTTAACAAATATTTTTTTGGCGAGAACATTTTTTGGCCCCCTTATTGTCTGGGAACTTTTAGTCCATCGACATATAATTGATTTGATCGTAACTACTATTGGTGTTCTAGAGCTTTTGTACCGATATAACCCAATCGAGCTATATCTAAATATGAACTTGTTTTCTTCAAATAAAATTGGGTCCGAACTCAGTCCAAAAAGCGTACTCCCAAATTTCATCAAGATAAGACTACCAAACAGAAGTAAAATCCAAGTGTGAGTTCCTGCGAGGGTAATTTCAAATTGACTGCAGCGGCGTGTCGTGGCTGTTTGGAGATGGCGACGTCAATTAGCCGCCAATGGCATCTGACGCCGTTAGAGTTTTTTGTGAGACTTTGCCACGGACCATGTCTACGGGGATTATTCCCTAACGTTGGAGCACTTGTAAACAAACATTCCTCCAGTTATGGCCAATACACCATCCGAAATTTGTGAAAGAGTAGACAAACCTAACCTCGAAAGCATCGATTTCTGCCAGCAATCCAGAGGCGGTTGCATTTCAATTATAATAGCAAATTTCAAGCATTATAATGAAATAAAAGTCTCGTTGAATTCCTAGCTTTATGTGAGTTTTATTTTACTTTACTTTGAAACTGAAAAATTGATAACCCTGTTTTATCTGAAAATTTGATATGACAAGACTCATTCACGAACATCAGCGGGTTATGAAATGTTTTTTGTTGACTTTGCACAACCTTCCGTTGCCACTATTGCCAATACTTTTTGCAAATTTGAGTCACAGTATAAATTAATATACAGGATCGGAAAGTCAAGCTAGGGGAATATTACGGCTGTACTACAGAATGTGGCGGTATACCAGGACCAGATTTAGCGCCGTGCAATGCATCTTGGATTTCGTTTAAAGGCTAAAAAGCTTTTACTTAATTTAGAATTAAAGCTGCCCAACTTCAATTAGGGTCAAAATTTCAATCAACGGGCTCAATGAAAATCCGCTGTTTTCGACCTGATTTTAGTTCAAAAACTAAGCATATATTGGGAAACCAGAAAATATTTTTGAACTGTTGTTATATCCTCGCATCGATGATGGGAAACCAGAAAATACTTTTGAACTGTTGTTATTTCCACAAAAATTCAATATTTGATACGATTTGCGTATTTCATTTAAAATTTGGTAGGAGAGTTCTAGAGCCCATTATGCTGACGACATTTGGTTTCAGGAAGTGCGCCACACAATGATTTTATGGAGCATCTTAATGTGCGGAACATCTTATTGTGCAGAGCACCTACTTTCGCGATTCGGACCAGTCAACTGGCCGACTAGAAAGTGCGGTATTACAGCTCTGGATTTGTTTCTTTGAGCTCAGAATTTTGTCGGTAAGCTAGATACATATAAAAACTTTGTAAAAAAAAACCACACCCGTGTAATTCGCGAGTTACCGGGGCAATGCTGGAAAGGTGATTAAAGTTGTACCTTTCGAAAAGATCACATACAGCGTAGTTTCGGCCAGCATTAAAGTTTTACTATCTTTTAAAAGTAAATGTTAGAGATTGTACTTTTAGATTCTAGATTCCGGCCTCCAATTCAATTATATCAAGAAATCACAGAAATCCGCTCCGAAAACAGAAAATCATGACCCGTGAGATGAAAATCACGCAAAAGACCATGAGTCGAATTATTAACAAAGACTTGGGACTTGGGGCTTTCAAACGACGTAAGGGACATTTATTGACTGGAGCTTTAAAAAAAATAGGATTGAAAAAAGCAAACGTCTTTTGGTGAAGCACGCTGATAACTTGCACAGAAAAATTTTGTTCACCGGCCCATATGGCTAAAACGTCCCAGGCCTGGCTTCGAAACAATTTGCCAGCGTTCATTTCTTCTGAAGAATGGATTCTAGATTCCGGCCTCCAATTCAATTTTTTTCCAAATAACAAAAAAAAAACTCCAAATTAACCTTTTATAAGACGTATCATAAAAACATGATGCACAGCTTGCTTTTAACAAAAGTGTTGAAATGTAAGCTGATTTATACTAGGCATTTAAAAATCGGTTAATTACTTTGAAAACGACTTAATTTTCCCACTGTGCATTGCACTATTAACTTGTTTATGGCTAAATAAAAGTACAATTTGAAACCGAGATTATCGTAAACCCTAGGGTCTTGTTAAAAACTCTAAATCTCTATAATCTTGTGTAAATTCTTCGCATTATCGTATTCTTTCCCATACCCACTTAACATAATAAATCCATTTCCTCTGATTACATTTGTAGACGACTTAAATAATTTTCTTTTGTCTTGTTTTTTTTTCATTCTGTCTGCCAGACCTGCTGTTAAACTTTTCGGTGTTCGGTTGTGCTCCGGTTTGTTTAGACTTTTACCACTTAATAAATGGCTCAAAACATTTCGGCTTAAACTCAAGTCAAACCATTAAATTCACATGTCAAAAAGCATTTGGTGCCACAAAATAAATGTACGTATAAAGAAAACAACCCAAGAAAAACAAACAGAACGAATTAAATGATGAAGAAGGAAAAAAACTAAAGCCGCTTAAAGTGGCAAATGAAAAATTGTTTAATGTCGAGCGTGGGCATATCGGAGATGTGGGCAACATTGGGCCCTATGAACCCAACAGCAGCAATACTCGTAGAGTAAAAGTAAATTGTTGAAATAGAAAATATAATTGAAAATGAAAGTATCATTGGTGGAATGATGCGGATAATAATTAAAATCCAAATTATTCCCATGAGTTAAGTATTCTCTGAGCAATGGGACTTATTGTTACACTCGTATCTGATGACTACAAGGCCATTGGGTTATAGTTTTCATGTATACCAAGTAGTGTCCAAAAACGGACTTTTCAGAAAAGCGGCATTTCGGGTTTTTTTCAAAACCGTGTTTTACAAAACAGACTGTCGGGTTTTTTTAAAAGTAAAAAAAACCGGCATTAATCGACATTCAGGTTTTAGCCTAAGAATGGAAATTATTTATCGAATTAGATGTAAAGTAATAGTGCTCTGAAACAGCTCCCATATTTAAAACTAAGGTCACATTTGAATTTGTGTTTTTGATACCCATAGGTCTACGTCACCCAAATTTAGCAAACTGCAGAAATAATTTTATTTTTATACTTAGTACGGACATAAATACTGTTACAACATTGAACACACCCATTTCAATAGTAGAACTGAACATACCCCGTTAATTTCAGATGGGTTTTGAAAGCTAACCTCAATAGCGTTAGTCTGTAACGGTATTTTAAAATTGTGTCAACTTGGAGTGGCACATGGAGTGGTCAGATAATGAGAACCGTATCGCTGTAATAGCGCTTTTCAAGTGTGAAATAAAAAAAAAAACGATATTTTCAAAACGTTCCGGCCACTAGGGATTAGCCGCATGTTCGTCTACCGATGCATAAAACTGTTTGAGGAGACTGGAGATGTAAAAGACAGCCAGAGGTCGGGCCGCCTACGCTCTGTTCGAACACCGCATGTCATCAAAGCCGTTAAATCAAGAATTCACAGAAATCCGCTCCGAAAACAGAAAATCATGGCCCGTGAGATGAATATTACGCAAAAGTCCATGAGTCAAATCATTAAAATAGACTTGGGAAGGACTTGGGGCTTTCAAACGACGAACCGGACATTTATTGACTGCAGCTTTAAAAAAAAATTGGATTGAAAAATGCACACGTATTTTGGTAAAGCACGCTGATAACTTGCACAGAAAAATTTTGTTCCCCGATTCAGGAAAAATTTAACAAGCAAAATGATAGTGTATGCGCGGTCGTCTAAGGAAGCATCTGAACTATTCCCAAGGGTGGAAAAGGATCATCACCCAGCATTAGTAATGGTTTGGTGGGTTGTCTCTTACGATGGGTTCACTGACCTGCATTTCTGCGAACAAGGAGTCAAAACATCGGCCAAAGTTTACCAAGAAACCGTTTTGGAAGCTACTGTGAAGTCTCTTAACAATTCCCTGTTCCAAAACCAGCCATGGACTTTCCAGCAGGATTCTGCGCCGGCCCATAAGGCGAAAACGTCCCAGACCTGGCTTCGAAACAATTTACCAGCGTTCATTTCCTTTGAAGAATGGCCCTCAGGCAGTCCAGATTTGAACCCATTGGATTTCAAATTGTGGACGGTTATAGAGAACAAGGTTTGTCACAAATGATACCCCAACATTAGATCTCTTAAGACTGCTTTGGTTCGAGCTGAGGCCAATTTTCCAATGGAAGAGGTTCGTGCAGCTATTGACGATTGGCCAGTGCGACTTAAGGCGTGTGTAAAGGCAAAAGGCGGACATTTCGAATAAGTAGATTCTTTAGGGATACAATATAAGTACATCAATAAATATATTTAAAAACATTCGGTCCAAAAATATTCTGCAGTTTTTATTTTACAGCATAAAACGTGTGTAATAGTATTTATGTCCCTACTAAGTATTTAGTTCAAGAATTTTATAATATGGATCAATATCAAAAGCATTCTGCAAAAAAATAAAGAATTTCGTATTTTTTCAGCCACGAAATTACAAGATCCTAAAAATATAAGAAGAACTTTCATGTGCGATATTTTTCGATATTTTATTTCGAATCGTCACCACGTTTAAAAATTTAGAATTCGTAGAATTTCAGAATTTGTTTCGACCGCTTATTTCAGGTATACAACCCCCCAAATGTTGGACACCCCAGTGCCAAACATACCATAAACGCAAAATGCTGCTAATAAATGACTTCTAAAAGCAACGACCATGATACGAGATGCACCGCAGCCAAAAACATCCGTAAATCAAAGTCAGCCACAAGTTGAAGAAGTCAACGGAAAACAACACAACTCCCACCTTGTCATTTATCAATCGGAAGATGTAGAAACACTTATACCCTACTGATCAAGACTTTTTTTTGCATAATTGAATTGAAACTGTGTAAAAGGATAACTTGAAAAATAAAAACATTTGCGAACTTACTTGCAATAGAGCTATCACCAACTGTATGGGACCACAGCGTACCACCACGGTGCCAATTGTTGTCGCCCTCAAGCCTAGTGAAGATGTTCCACTGCCAATGCTGTCATTCTGTGAGATTTGTGGCATTAATTGACCGGCGCCGCCGCCGCCACCCTGTCCACTTGGCGTGGGCGAGGGTGCCGTCGAGGATGTGGGATAATGGTAGGCAGCCGGTTCCAGCTGGCGTGATGGCGTCTGTGATATATTCGAGCCGGAGTACAGGGATGACATCGATGAATCCAATGTCCGATGTCGTTCCATTGTGTCTGGTTTGTTTGTGTGTATATCGTGTGCTGGGGTGTTTTTTCTTATTTAGAACTCAATTTTGTTTAAGATATTTTTTGTATTTACAAAATGCGTGTACAGGTGCTTTATTTCTTATGTTTCCCAGTGGTGAGTCCTTCGCTGGAGTTTTATTTTTGCAATACTTTAAATTTAATTCGTTAGGAGTGCTGTTCGTCGTTTATTTTGTGTGTGTGTGTGTGTGTGTTTACATTTCAATAATATTTAATTTACTCGTATTTAGTGCAGCCAATTTCTTTAATTTCTGAATTTAGACAAGAAATGTTTAATAAAATTGAAGATAAAAACTGGTAGTTTTCCAAAAACAGGTAGTTTTTCAGGTCGTTTTCACATACAAATCCAACAAATGGCAAGGACTCGGTTTTTGTTTTTGTGTGGAGAAAACGAGCTCGAAATTGACTACTTTTGTCAGACTGAAAAGACTGACAAAAACAGGTTTAACCAAAAAGCACAATTTTAAAGGCAACAGAAAATATGAACATCGATTTTTAAGGACAGCGTCGGTTTTATCTTAATTAATTTTAAGATTTAAGTCAAAACAAAAAACAGTTTTTTCCTTAATAAGTATTTCATTTTAAATTCGTATCTGCAGCCATTAGCATATTGAAAAAAACCTTAAATGAGCACTAGTTTTTGGATCCTCTCAAAATATTCCGTTTGCAAGATTTGCACCTTTAATGATTATAAAAAAGGGATCCATCAAGAGGTATTTTTTTCAGAACAAAAAAAAATATAAAAGTTCAAATAAAGTGTGGAATCGTTATTGGTAATTTGAAAGGTCATTTTATTGCATTTATTTTTATATTAAAGTAACCGTGAATGGTGCTCGCTATAGCGCCATGATATCGATCTTTAAGCTACCTGAAATTGAAGCCCGTAATCTTGACGAAACTTGGTTTCAACAGGACTCAAACAATGGATCTATTAAGATAATTTGAAAGGAAGGAAATTATATTCAAAAAATAAATGCCATAAAATGTCCTTTCAAATTACCAATAAAGATTCGACACTAGATTTGAATTTTTATATTTTTTGTTTTGAAAAAATACCTCTAGATGGATCACCCTATACAACCTGGCATCGTGGTTCGGCAAATCGAATCTGTATAATGTGGGTAAGACTTATGTGTGTCTTTAGTAAAAACTAGAACCGGTTTTAAGACATCGCGGAAACAAATTCGAGAAAGCTGAAAGTTTTAAATCTTTTCATGGACTGTTCTATGACTTTGAGTTGGAATTTATTTGATTGTTTTAATTTACTTTAAACATGATTTGTTTTAAATGGGATAAGAGTGACAAACAATTTGGAGAAATAAATGTCCTCCTAAAAATCTACTACGACAATATTCAAGTTTTATTTAACAAACGAAAAACTTCGCTTAAAAAACGCCAAAGCAAGAAACTTAAAATCGTTACCAAAATTTTTTTTTTGGTTTTACTTTTTTAATGTTTTTTTTGAAAAAATTCACTTAAAAAACGTCAAAGCAAGAAACTTAAAATCGTTATCAAAAAAAATTTTTTTTTAGAAGAAAACCGAAAATTTATTTCAAACGCTTTGAAGATTCCTTGAAGCCTGCGTGACTATTTCTAAATGTAAAACTTTTAACCCAAATGGAATTTTTTAAGAATATGTAAAATTTTCAAAACAAACGGTTAGGTTTAATTGATAAGGATTTGAAATGCTAGGAGGGTTTTAAGCCAAGTATTTAGTTTTTAGCGTTTAATAAACGTTAAATGCCATGTTTTAGAAAGAGTGAATTACTCCACAAGCTAAATAGATCAGGTTTGCTGCTGTTTGTCAAATGGGAACGAAAAGTAAGTCAGCAAAGTTAAAGCAAACACTTTACCTTCTGATAGACGCACGTTTCGCCGACTACTGGTTCAGAACTTAGCAATTTTAGCCAAGAACCCTCCGACCACCAATCCGATACTGTTCAAACCGCTACCATTTCGCCCCTTGCATTTTCGGGCATGGTCGTAGGTGGACAAATTTTTATGAAATGAGCCAAGGAAAACGCTGGTGAAATTTGTTTAGTCGTGAAGCAGCGTTTTTGTGTGATTTTGTCTGTGATAGCTCTTAACTGCTTTACATCTTGAAAGAGCATCAGAATATAATATCCGAATAAAGTACATTGCATTACGTTTAATCCAAATTAAAAAATTATGCAAACTTATGTCCAACGTCTATGCTTATGTCCAACTGCTGTACGCAAGTTTGTGCAAAAAGTTTTACGATGTTTGCGCAACGACCTTGCACTAGTAGCTTACAAGCTTTAGTTGAATCAGAAATTATATGCACAATTTCTGTTTATATAAACGGGGCAATGATGATTTTGCTCAAAAAAACACCTTTTCTAACGGAGACCATTTTTTACTCGCATTTGTTACTTAGCAAGCAAAACTAACTCATTTGGGTTTAGGACTACCGTCCCTAATTTTTTTAATGCTGGCATCATTGACCAATTTTTTCATTGATACTGCTGAAAGCGACATTTATATTTACGATGCGGAGTAATAAACTATTTGGCCGGAGTCTGAAGACATCATCTTGGACCATATCTGTTTTTAGCAGGATGGCGCGCCATCTAACTCTTCTGGTAGTAGGACAACCCGCACCGGATTTTTTCAATGGTGGCATCATTGACCCATTTGAAAACATTGTCTTGGATCCTCTCTATTTTTAGGAGGATGGCGCGCGCAATTGTTCTAACGGCAATGCCAGTTGGCCATCTCAAAGTTACAGTTTGCTTCCAATAGAAATTTTGTGTAAAATTGTTGTAGAACCGATGTTGTCAGAACAATCTATTCCATTAGAGCTTGAGGTAGAGCCAGAATCCATTGAAGAGATAAAGCCAGAACCCATCAGCAAGGTCTTGAAAAATTGTGTTGACCAAATGCGCTACTGCAAAAAGTTCGCGTATAGTTTTCGAGATAACGAAAAATGAAATTTTTTGCATTGTTTTCATTTATTTTCCAAAAACTTTGGTAATTCTTATCGGGTTAACTTAAAACTGGGCAATATTTATTTTTAAGAAATACATTTTTCATACAAAAAATAATAATTTATAAAAATCGAAAATTGTAGAAGTTACAGAAGTAAACATTTTGTTTTTTTTGTCAAAAAATTTTATGTTCAACTACCAATTGTACCCCAATTTGTTTTTGCAAAAAATCTTAAAGAACGTACTGTGACTTTTCCAACGTGGTATATTTTTTTTACAATCCTTCGAAAACTTGCACAAGTTTTAGCAGTTTTTGTAAAAAATCATAGCATTTTTGCTCACTGTAAGAAGGGGATTTAAAATTAAGCATGTAATTTTTTTACAACGTCTGTATGAAAATTCTCCTTCACACATTCCTACGATTTTTTAAAAAAGTGCTATAACTCAGGCAATTTCATTTTAACGATATCTCGAAAACGAGCAATTAATTCGGATTCAGGAGATCACTTTACATAAAGATCAGTTGGTTTTGTTTAAAAAAGGGCTCAAACGTTAATTTTTGCAGAACAGTGTGAAAAGAATCATGAATTTGAACCACCCTTTACCTTTAGCTGATTCACCAGGAAAATTAAAACATATTTAAGGGTTGGAGACCCACCTCTATAGCCAAGAACAAAACATTCAAAGTCAGCATTAAACAGAGGTTTCCTCCGTCCAGTAACTTATTTGAGAGATGATCACCATTTTCCTCTTCTATTTTGTTATAATATAATTTAAAAAAATTTTAAATTTTTTTTTTAAAAATCGAAAAGTAATATTCTTATGTAAAAAAAAATTTAAAAAAAAACCATTTTACAATTATATGCTAATGGCTTCAGGCGACTACTTTCTTTACTTAATTTTATTGATGATATTAATTTTTTTTTGTTTGAAAATATATTTGCTGGTTTTTGTACATAAATGATTATTGATTTATTTTCAGTTTATTAACTTTGTTGGTTTTTGTTTTGTTATATTGTCTATATGGCTGCAGTTGTTCGACGAACAAAACACACGATTTCTTAATTTTGTTTGTTTTTTACACATTTCTTTTGTTATTTTAAAAGGAATTCACTTTTGTTTATGTGGGAATTAAGACAAATGACTTTTGGCAGAGTTTGGCACGGATTTCATTCAACAACAAAATATACGCTTAATATAGATTTTATGGCAAAAAACAGCAAAAATATATTTTCTTCGTATTTATTTTAGATTTCATTAAAGCAAATAAATTATCTTTTTTCATATAATTTTTTTTTTAAATTTCACTATAACTTCTTTTCAATCGTTTAATAATTTTTTATTTCGTTTTATTAAAATTTGGTTTTCACATTTTGTCAATTGTTTCTCAAGAGAAATTTCCAATATTTATTTATTTTAAATTTCCATTTACTTTTTTTTTCCACACACTGCAGGTATTGCATTAGTTGCAAAATCTACTAAATTCGTTTCATTTCAATTATTTTTAATTTTGTTTAAAAACTAGAAAAAAAAAATCAAAAAAATTTCGCTTAAAAATTTGTTTGTTTTTCAAATGCTCGCACCGTCGTTGCTCTCGTACATCTAACCGGCCTTTCGGAACTCAACCCAACTCGCAACCCATTCGATTCGGATGGATTGTCCGTCCGACCGTCCATCGATCGTTGTTCTCATTCAAATGAGGCTGCCTGGCGGGGCGGTGAGGCGCGTTTGTTGTATCTGCGTTTATGTGAAACAGTATGACTTCATACACTACTTTTTACAAAAAATCAAATAAACATTCCGACATACACACGTACACGTACGTATGTATGTCCACATTCAATCTCAGAGATACATTTGAATATTTTATAGCAATATTCATTAGGTACGAGGTACAAGAACAACAAGAACAACAACTAGACACAGTCGAATTTTTTTATAGCATTCAACACAACGTGCAAACCGTACCAAACGAGAACCCACCGATCATTGTTTATATGATCGGCGGTCCGTCGTTCATGTTGTTGTTGTTGCTGCTGCCGGTGGTGTTGTCTATTGTTGTAGTTGTTGTACTATCTGTTGCGTATCGCGAGCGCGAACTCAAATCACTGAAGAAGAACTAGCATGGGTAGAAGAAGAAACGGCACGCCACAAGAAGCAGTGGTGAAACTAAACATTTTGCACATTTTGTACTGAATCGTGTATCGTTTTTTTTCTATTGTGTTCGTCGTCTTGTAGCTGTGAATTTCTCGCACAGTGTTTTCAAACTACATAAAAGGGATAAGAAATGTATAGCATAGAAGCTATACAAATGTGTATTGCAAAAATTATCATCGCTTGGAATCGGAATTAATGTATTTATCATCAAAAATGGTTTTATTGTTTTTCAAAGTATTCTCAAACATGGCACTTTTACATGCGCTCAAACCAATTGTCGAAGCACTTTTTCCACTCCGATTGAGACACCTCCAAAACATGGTTTTTGAACGCTTCAACAGCATCTTCTGGTGACGAATATCGTTGACCACGCAATTTTTTCTTGATGTGCGGAGATAAAATGAAGCATTGGGTGTAAAGTCAGGGCTGTACGGCGGATGACCCATCAATTCGACGTTTTGGCCGGTGAAAAACGCGTTGGTTTGAGCCGATGTGTGAGAGCTCGCATTGTCATGGTGCACAATGATTCGTCTTTTTCCTGTTCGTGTTTCGAATTTCTCCGAAGACTTCAGGCAAACAAATTGCGGTGAAGTAAATTGTAGCAGGACATCAAATCGGGCATAGACATTTGCACAGCTGCTATAAGAGATCATGACTCTATATCGTCCACTTTTGTTTGAAAACATAAGATTTAATTTGTGAGTTCTAGAACAGCAAGACCTCAAGAGGCTTCTGTGTCGTGGCTATTCGAAGATATAGGGAATTAGGGTCCAACTTCATCAGGACCCTATTTTTTCACAGATTACGCGTGAATTGTGTTAAACTTAATTTTTTTCCTCTTTTCAGCATTTTTAATGATTGGTCTCTTCAAAAGCTCGAAGAAGAACCGCTGTTTTCGACCAAAATTTTTACAGGGATAAGGCCATTTCTTGCTCAACGGCAACGTCAATAAACAAAATTGCCTCATTTAAGCTGAAGAGCAACCACAATAGGTTAAAGAGGTGCGATTATACACAGAGAAAACCACAGTTTGGTGCGGTTTATGGGCTAGTGGAATCGTCGGACCATATTTTTTCAAAAATTATAATGGCCGGAACGTTACCGTGAATGATGCTTACGATCGCGCCATGATATATGAGTTTTTGCTACCTGAAATTTAAGCCTGTAATCTTGACGACATTTGGTTTCAACACGCCATACTGCTGCTTAAACATTGCATCTATTAAGGTGTAATTTTAAAGAGCAGCTAATTTCACGTTTTTGGCCGGCGAGTTAGCCGCCTAGATCGTGTGATATCACACCTTTAGACGTTTTTCTTTAGGGCTGCGTAAAGTCCTAAGTGTATGCTGACAAACCAGCTACGATTCAGGTTTTGACCAACATTACGCGTGTCATTAAGCCATACCCGTCGAACGAGTCATTCAAAGTTGAACCCTCAGAATGGACACCGTGAGGACTAGTTGCGGCCAAAATTTGAAGAATAATATTCAAAAAATAAATTGCATAAAATGTCTATTCGAATGAACAATAAATAAATAAATAAGATTCTACACTTGATTCGAATTTTTGTTTTTTTTTTTTTTATTTTGGTAAAAAGTACCTCCTGATTGATCACCCGATATATAACTTCTGGAGATACAAGTTCAGGAGGAACCCTTGTATTATATCTAAACATGGAGCGATATAAACCAATTGTTGATTAAGATGTGGGGTCTATCACCTTCCTCCAAAGAACTACAAACAGCTGATTATGCCACTGCGCTTCGATTGGTCCAAAATCAAAAAGGGTAGCAGTGAACGAAATAATATTTATCCGATTGTCTTTTTATCAACCGCATTAAAAAAGTTCTCGTATAACTCTGTCTGATTTACTACTCTTTTCCAGTCGTTGAGTAGTGAGTTTTTATTATATTGATATTTTTATTGATTCTAATGAAATATATTACGAAAATTTAAGCCAAAATAAAACATTGAATTAAAGATTCCAAAGTTGTTTTATTTGCCGTTGTTGAATTTCTCAACATCGAAGTTTTTTCTGCAAACTATTCATTCAAATTAGTCAGTATTTTTTTTGGGCATCCAACTAAAGCGGTAATAAACGCTGAACTATGTTGTGCGAATTAACTGACTGTGTTCAGTTCGAATGAGAAGGAGACAACCGAGGCTTTATAAGATATACCAAGTTAAGGGAACCAGAGGAGCCTTGGTTTTTACAAATTAGGACACGTGCACAACTTCGATTCGGTCAGAACTTTACTCTTATAGCGACTTAGGATTAACTATCGCTATAAGTTAGCTTAATTTAACATTTAACCTTACATCCAAAAATTCTACCCACCTCTTTTTATAATTGCAGAACACTGTGCAACGTTGTTAAACGTTGCACACATCATTTATTCGCTTGCGCGCTCGCATTTTTTTGATGTTTCGTATGCGAATACAAATAAGTATTGTTTCATTTTTAGCGGTTTTTGGCTTTTCCTTTATTTTCCCTCTATTTTTCTTTTCGGTCTATTTTTAACGCGCAGCTACACTCAACTTCGTTTCAACGTTGCCTGCTTTATGGTTCTGTATTTCAGATCGCAATTATCAATAAAACAACAACAAAATCGCACATAAACAAATGAGGCAGTTGTTCTGAAATAAAGAAAAAGAACCAAGCAAAAGAAAATTTTGCAAAAAACCATAGAAAAAATCGCTTCTTCCACACTTTATTTGAGTTTTCTTCGTTTTGCCAAACAAAAAAAGAAAAAATCGATCGTAAAAAAAATACACAAAAAATTGCATTTGCATACACAAGCAGGGGCGTCACAAATGAGAAGGCAATACGAGTATCATTTTCAGCCTTTTTTTTTAAAAAAATTACTGGACTGACTTGGATTTAATTTACCAGGTTGATTATTTTTTGGTCACTCTAAGCTACGAAAATCAAGGCGATTGTGTCCATGTTTATCAGTGGCGGTTTGCCAAGTTCGAATATATAAACGATCTATCTTTCTGATCCTAGGAACTACAACTCAATACCGATTCCAAATTGCCAAGCTTTTAATTTGCTAATATATTCTCAAGGAAAATGAAGATTCTCATTTTAATAAGACCAAAGAAAAGCTAAGATGAGATCAGAAGAATGAAAATTCCTGGAAATGAAACTAAACAAACTAAATTGTAATGTTCGGTGTACGAGCGCCTAAAACTCGAGAAACGCTTGACCGATAAACACCAAATTTGGCCAATATGTTAGCCTTGTCTGTCGAAAAGTTTCTTTTATTAGCCCCAACTGGTTGCGCTGTCGTTTAAAAATTAGAATATTTCGTATTTATGGCACGTCTTCATTTAAATTTAAAAATTAATCTCTTTAATAAAGTTGGCTGAAAAAATTTTGACTGCACATAGGCAGCGGATTGGACATAGCTAAAAATAACTAGATGAGCTTCGAAGTATGTGCCGAGACTTAGGGACACTTAAAGGGTGATCCATCTAGAGGTATTTTTTCAGAACAAAAAAAATATAAAAATCAAATCAAGCGTGGAATCTTTATTGGTAATTTGGACCTTTTATGGCATTTATTTTTTGAATATAATTTCCTTCACATGTTGGCCGCAACTACGCCTCGGGGTTTCCATTCTGAGGGTCCAATTTTGGATGACCCGTTCGAGCATTTCGACCGGTATGGCTTTAATGACACGCGTAATGTTGGCTTTCAAAACCTTAATCGTAGCTGGTTTGTCAGCGTAGACTTTGGACTTTACATAACTCCAAAGAAAAATGTCTAAAGGTGTGATATCACTCGATCTAAGCCGCCAATTCACCTGTGCAAAACGTGAAATTAGCTGCTTTTCGAAATGACCTCTCAATAGAGGTTACGTTCCGGCCATTATCAACCGAGAAAACCGTGGTTTTCTTTGGGTAAAATGGCACCTCTTGGACCTCTTCTCGTTGGACCTCTTTTATAATTTCATAGGGTGATTCAAATAGAGGTATATTTTTAGACTAAAAAAAATATAAAAATTCAAATCAAGTGTGGAATCTTTATTGGTATTTTGAGGACATTTTATGCCATTTATTTTTTGAATATAATTTCCGTCAAATGTTGGCAACTGTTTTATGAAAATGAGCGTTCGTTAAGAAAAGGGGAAGATCCGCTGTGTTCGACCAAAATTTTGTTAGTCCCATTTCTGGAGCAACGGCATCAATTAAAAAAAGCATTGCCGCATTTGGTCAATGAGCAACCCAGAGAAAACACGGTTTGGTGTGGTTTACGGTCTGGTGGAATCATCGGTCCATATTTTTTCAAAAATGATGAATGCCGGAATGTTACCGTGAATGATACTCGCTATTGCGCAATGATATGGGACTATTTGCTACCAGAAATTGAAGCCCATACAGCCAACGAAACTATCAATTTGTTAAATGAAACTTTTGGTGAGATCATTATCTTGCGTCATGGGCCTGTGGCGTAGCAACGAAGATCGTGCACGAACACCGCTGGACTATTCTTTGCGGGGTTCTGTTAAGCCGCTTGTCTACGCAGATAAGCCCGACTCGATAGACGCCTTGGACGAGAATATTCGGCGCGTTATTGCTGACATACGGCCCCAAATTGTGCAAAAAGTAGTCGAAAATTGGGCATATCGACTGGAATTTATTCGAGCCAGCCGCGGCGGCCGCTTGTACGAAATCATTTTTAAAAAATAATGCCAAACCCTTTACTTTATAATTAAGCTTAGTTCTTGGTCATTACATTAAATTATATGCGCTTTATTTCTTCTTGAAAACCACAAGTCCAAAAAAACACCCTTTCTTAGATTAGAGGAAGCCTTACCACAAAAAAAACAGTCTCAAATCCAAGCAGGAACATCCTATATAAGCTAGTAGTGGGTATTCCACCTGCTTAGTGCCGACGAGGTTGCGAGAAGCGATTTATCGCATATCCTCGCAAAATCAAATCTGTTCAAAGAAGCAAAAATGCTAAAGTCAAGCGGGACTATGATATACCCTACACCAATTATAAGGTCGCTCTTAAAGAAACATTAACTCAAAAAGTCACATTTTTTTGGACTGTATAAAAACATGAACTACATAAAAAATGTGACCTTTTTTAGGACTATATAAAAACATGGACAAACGCAGATAAGTAGGAGCCTCACTAGACACTATTGCCCAAGTGTACTCCCCTTCCGTCAGACGCTTCTGTTTCCCCATGACTAAGACCATCGTAAAGATTTTTAGTCCAGCCATTCAAAAATAAACTTAAATAGGAGAAAAACATTCTCAATCATCATTTTGCCAGCCACTCGCTTAAAACAAAGTCAGCGGCATAGTTGGCACAACTGTTTCGCAAAGTCACTAAGCCTACTGCGAGTAAGTAAATAAGTGGTCGCATACAGAGTAAGAATAGGACGATTGCAAATATCTGATGCAAACCCAATGATCGGTGACGGCTTTAAGTAATTATCAAGAAATAAAAACACATTAGCAAATGTCTTTTTTACACTATTTTATTGTACTTTTTATAATTCCTACATTTCATTTTAGTGCAACAACTGCTGTTTCGTAAACACCACAAGCGCCAGATATAACAAGAGTTCATTCAACAAAAATAAATAATGTTCCTGCGAAATTTCACCATATTCTCAATTCTCATCAAAATATGTGTGCCAAAATTGTGCAATTTTTAAAAATGTTATTTTTGTATACTTGTATTTTGCAGAACAAAATAAAATTGCTTGCTTTGCTTTAAGAGCATTTTGGTGATTTTAATTTGTCCTACTACCCAGTCTTCCCCTCAGTTCCCTTCATATGAGTTGATTTTTTTAAATACTTGAACATTGTTGTGCATAGGAACAATTTTACTGGGTATGAAAAACATTCAATTAATTATCAGTTCACGTAATAATTAGAGAATTTATTTGTTTATTGTTCGCTGCTGTATTTTTACGCTAATAATTGTCAGTCTCAGAAACATTCATAATTGATTGTTTGAAGCATTGATTCCCACACTATGGCCGTGTTCGATTGGTAACTCGCTTAGGAGGCCGCTAATTCGATAACTTCACACCATGGTATTAAAAATTATCTATTTAAAATAGAAAGCGCTATTATTATAAATTGTTTTAAATAGAATTCTCAATTTGAAATCGAAGTTCTCAAACAGAAATTAAAAAGGGAATTCCCAATTTCTGCTCAAAAATTTAATAAATCAATTCATTGCTCTTCCTTTGTTTTTTAAACATGTGTAAGAATTCTTTCAAATATCAGATTGAAATCATTTATAATCCATCTTGTGCAGATGTACCCAATACGAATTCGTCGATGACACCTCTTCCTGTGTGATTGTTTTTTAGCATTCATAGCAAAAATATATGTTTTATAAAGCAGGGTGTGTCATGTCTGATTTTTTATTGAAAAAGGAAATTGAACTTTAACTTATTTCGTTAGATTGAGGCCAACTCGCTTGCTAACCAAGTAGCATCCAAAGATGCTTGAAAAGAAAATTCTTGATTTTTAATGGAAAACCTTTGTTAAATTGAAATTGTTGCTACTTAAAATACAAACTCTTAGAATTTTATTTTTTTAATTTTAAATAAAACTTTTAAACTTGAAATATAACTGATTTTAAATGAAAATTTTAAAGATTTTTTTTTTTTAATTTGAAGTCAAACTTCTCAAATTCAAGAACAATTTTAAATGAAAATTAAAAGTTTCTATAGAAATTTTATCAATTTTCGGTAAGACTTGACTTGAAAAAATCAATTTGGAAAAAAATGTAATTAATTCGTGAACATTTTCGTGCGATTATTTTTCACAACTTTCGACGTTAATTATCACGACAAGAGTGCATCGATGAACTTGAATCTTTGTAAACATATGTGACAGTGTATAGAGAAAGGGACCTAAGGGTAAAAAAAAATCAATTTTCATTTTTTTCTTTTTTTGATGTGGACAACATCTGAGCATCGAATGAGACCGATCCCCCGCCACAAAAATGTTCCCTCCCAAAGATATGCGCGTTATATAAAAGTGAAGTCGACGATTCTAAGCGCAAATAGAAAGGGACCTAATCTTTAAAATGGCTCTCCTGAACAAAACTTTTCAACTTTTCACTTTTTTTTAGTTGATGTGGGCATCATCTGAGCATCGAATGAGACCGATCCCATGCCCCAAAAGTGTTCCTTCCCAGAGATATGCGCGTTTTATGAAAGTGAAGTCGACGATTATAAGCGCAAATAGAAAGAGACCTAATCTTTAAAATGGCTCTCCTGAACAAAACTGTTTTTTTTTTGCGCGTCACATATAGCACTGTGAAAAACTGGTTAAAGAATTCCACCGTGGCCGACGCTCGCTCAAAGGCGAAGGTCGTCCAAACACGGCCGTTGTGCCAGAGAACATTGATGCCGTGTGTGAACTGATAATGCAAGAATGTCATGTGACATACCTACCTTGGCTACCTTGGGCATTTCTCCACCAGCATACATTCCTTATTGCATCAACAACTGGCCGTAAAAAAGGTTTGTTCTCGTTGGATGCCGCACAATTTGACAATCGCTCAAAACAAGGCTCGTGTCGATTGGTGCAAAGAAATTTTGAAAAAATACGATCGTGGTGCTTCAAATGATGTTTATAAGATCGTCACAGGTGACGAATCATGGATCTATGCGTATAAGGCCGAAACAAAACAGCAATTGACCGTGTGGATCTTCGAAGGCGAGCCAACTCCAACGAAAGTTGTTCGTGGAAAAAAACACTTCGAACAAATGGTCGCCTGTTTTTTCGGCAAAACGGGTCATGTGACGACTGTTCCGCTTGAGCAACGTAGGACGGTCAATTCTGAGTGGTACTCCACAATTTGTTTTCCTGAAGTCTTCGGAGAAATTCGAAAAACGAACAAGAGAAACGAATCATTGTGCACCATGACAATGCGAGCTCTCACACATCGGCTCAAACCCGCGCCTTTTTGAATGACCAAAACGTCGAATTGATGGGTCATCTGCCGTACAGCCCTGACTTGGCACCCAATGACTTCTTTTTATTCCCGCACATCAAGAAAAAAATGCGTAGTCAACGATTTTCGTCGCCAGAAGATGCTATTGAAGTGTTCAAAAACCATGTTTTGGAGGTGTCTCAATCGGAGTGGAAAAAGTGCTTCGACAATTGGTTTGAGCGCATGCAAAAGTGTATTAATCATGCTGGAGAATACTTTGAAAAACAAAAAAAAACATTTTTGATGATAAATATGCGCATTTTCATTATTAGGCCAGAACTATATATGTATAGCATATCCGTTTCATACTGTAATGCGCAACAGACTGTCTTCAAAAATCCCTATAATTCGTAAAAATTCTATACAAATTCGTATTTTTGTTTTTTGTAGTAAAGTCTTTTTAAACAAATCAGATGTTGGTGTTTTTATAATTTATTTAATTTTAAATAAACCAATATTTCGAACTGACTTCGTCGTTCATCATCAGGGGTAATCAATTTAAATAATTGTTTTATTTCTGTCCCGTTGTACTTCTAATATTCAACTGGCTATGTACCTTTGCTGTAGTTTTAATATTTTCAGTTGTTAAAAAATATTACACAGCTTAGTATTGTTTATAAACTCGGTAAATCGAAAAGCACGGTTATTCTTAACAAAAATGACAGGTGTCTTGGGATTACGAATTAACGGGTTTCCACTGTAGTTGCGTCAGTTTAAAAAGCAATTAGGTGAGATTTTGCACATAAGGCGATTTTGCTTGAAATCACAACAGATATAAGCATCCTACTGATGTGATTGACAGACATCAATTGACATGTGGCCGTCTCCAATTTTACAAATATTATTTCTTACATTACATTTCACTAATTACATTTGAAATATCGACCTTATGTCACTGAAAAACATTCTGTTTAATTTTTACGCTAATTATACCTCAGAAGAGAAGGCAGCAACAACAACAAAATCAAAAGCATAAATTGCTTACTAATGAGGTCATAGACGACACAGCCCAGCAAAATTTACATAAATTTTTACACACATACCAAATTATGGCGGCAAAAAAAAGAACCAAAAATTGTACAGCCCTTGTATTGGGGGAGCTCCGAATATTTTTACACACTTATACGTACACACAATATTCTCGATCAATTAGAACACTAACGACGATGACGTCGATAGTGGATGATGAAGGTGCTCGTGCATGAGTTTTCAAGCCCGACATTGAAAAGCGAAATTTACATGCTAATAAGAAACTTAACAGTTACACAGGGCGCACACATACAGAGAGCAGGAGAGGCGAGGACGTATCGTCGAAGTCAACAACGACAGCACTTATGAGAAACTCATTATTTATTTAAATTGAATTTACTATTATTTATTGTTTCTTTTTTCGTTGTTTGGTTTTGTTATTTTTTACTGTTAATGGCCTAAGCTCTTCAGAACAGAGAGATGGGAGTTTTTTCTTTAAAAAAACTTTTGCACTGGTATCACAAACAGAAAAAAATAGAAAACACACACAAGGGAACACTCTGGAAATTCTATTTGATTTGTTTACGAGAGTTTTGTTAGAAAAAAAAACAACACCAACAAGAACACTAAGTAAACAATATTAAAGGTGTGATAATTTGAACATTTATGTATGTTTTTTCTTCTTCATTCACTTCACAGACACGCACAAATTAAATTCAGCCATTGCATCGCATCGTTGCCTCCATTAATTTGTCGATTAAACTTTTAATTTATACCGTTTGCATTGTATTGTGTTTACATTTCTTCGCGGAGTACGAAATATTTAAATTCACACCTTTGCTATATACACTTGGTTTGGTTTCATCAATAATTTTGTGATTACTATTTTTTTTATTACGAGACCTAGCACGCGCTTACATTCTTGAGATATGTACCTTACACACGCGTTTCTCGGATGAGACTGAAAGGCAAAAATTATTGCGATCCATTCAGACAATGAACAAAACAAACGAAAACGCAGCCACAACAAGAAAAGCGCCAACAACCGACGAAGCCAGCAGTGAAACGAGCGCCAACGAAGCCAAGCAAAATACCAACAACAGCAGCAGCAAACAATTGTCTGTCTGATCACATCACAACTGTTGTGGTCTGCGCGTTAATTTAGTTTTCTTTGGTGGCTCTGCCGGCTGGCTAATGTTCTCTGCTGCCTAGTGTTCGCCAACCGGTGGTTCTCCCACCGGCCGCACCATCATTCAATTGATCCATGTGCAAAAACATCAATTAAGTTCTGCTGAGAGCAGTTCAACGTCTTGGGGGTTTAGTGAGTTTCTCTCCAACTCTCTGTATTGCATGCGCTCTCTTCCCATTTTTAAGACACTCTTTGCACTTCGACTTGGGTTGTCCAAACAATATCAACAGTTTGTGTGCGTGTGTGTTTTCTTTTTCAGATTTCTTCTTTAAAAAATCTCAATGTTAGTTAACATTTGGGGAGAGCAAAAATGTTGTTAGCTTCTCTTGGCGTCTTAACGTTTTAATGTTTACTTACAGTTACGCACGTTGCACTGTGGGGAGGAGTTTACACAACCATCAAAAAAAAACTTTCTTTTGGATAAGTTTTTTTTTATGCAGACCCTGTAAAAGTGTTTTTAAGTTTATATGTATGTATGTTAAGAAAGGAACATCGGAAAATAGAACACTTCTTGAATATTTGCTCGAGATGTTATTATTACTTTTTTACGAACCCTAGCTTGAATGGTGGTCGTAAGTTGCACTTAGTACCTTAAAGAATTTTTTTTAAATGACCACTGTAATCCTTAGAAACGGTTTCTGATAACCCCAGATGGAAAGAGTTGTTTACCAAGTTACTGAAGTAACCTGCGAAAAAGGGACACTTTTTTGAAAATTTGCTCAATACGAGTATGCCTTAACTATTTGTAGATGAGCCTTAGCTCAAATGGGGTTGTTTGTTCACCTTATACATTAAAAGAGCATGATTGCTGGCCTTTGTGGTCCAAAAACGGCCGCTGTGGTCTTAGAAAAGATATATGGTAATTTAAAGTAAATCAACTTTCATAACAATTCGATAAAAGCATGTATTTTCTAAAGCTACTTAAAATATGGGTACGGACGTTTGGACCGTTGGGCTTCACGGACCGTATGGTCTAAAGAGGTGACCACCAGAAAATATTTATTGTAAAAATTGTCATTGGGTACGCATATAAATGCAAATTTTTGTATTTATTCAAATGTAAAGGAATACTAAAGATTTGACGGCATTGAGGTCGAGCTCATGGAATCAAAGTTGTCCAAAAAACGGCCCGTACGGTTAAAAAAGGAGATTTGGGCATGTAATTGGAGAAAATTTCACTACGAATCAAAGTATGTTTTTTTTAACTTGGCTAAGACAGGAGCGCGAATAACAGCGCTTTTAGTAAAAAACCGAGTCTACTAGTTAGAAAATCGATAAGGGTTCAAAATAAAGTAAAACTATTGGGGGTCGGACACTGAATACATACACGCAGAAAAAAAGTATGGTTCTGGTGACAATATTCGAAGAGGATGATACTATTGTAGGGTATATGGCTGTGGTACAACAATAATTTTATCCTTACAACAATAGTATGCTTCAAATACAACCATACAATAGTATGAATCACACATAACCATACTATGATCCCCACAACCAAAGCATGATTCACACGCAACCATATTATAATCTTCACAACCATAGTATGATCCTCACATCCATATTATGTTTCATATACAACCATAGTATGATCCTCACAACCATAGTATGATTCACAAGCAACTATGTTATGATCCCTACAACCAAAGTATGATCACACACAATTATACTATAATCTCCAATATGATTTATTAAAATGTGTTTAAATTGTCGACAATAGATTTGATCCCCAATATTTTTTATTAGAATTGGTTTAAGTTGTCAACAATAGATTTGAATTATGAAAATTATTCAAAAATACATTAAATTCAAAATAAAAGGAGTGATTTATTTCACAGTAGAAAAATAAGTTTAAATATACGTTAGCGTTTTTATTAAAAAATAGTTCAGTTAAACAAAGCCAAAGCAGCTTTTCTAAAAAATTTTAATTTCGATAAAAAAAAAACTATTATTGCATTAGATTTTTAAAAGCATATTTAAATGAAGAAAAATTACGATCATACAGTATGATTACCGTAATCATGTTATTGTTAACATAAAACGCAAAACACAATACTTTTGTCGCACCAGCCATATTTATATAGTTGCTATAACCATATTTTCATTTTTAAATTTGGCAATAATACTATTGTTACATTTCAACAATATAAATATTGCAGCAATTATACTATTGTCAATAAATAAATTCAGTTAACAATGCTATGGTTGCGACAAACATACGTTTATTGCGGAGAAACATATTATTATTGCCGTGACCACGTAGTAACCATGTTTTTTCTCTGCGTGTATGAACTGGTTAGGTTCGGTTAAAAGGATAGCTCCCAATAAACAAATAGCGAGTTTACTCGGAGGCCTAAAAGTCCCATTGTTAACTCCGGATGAAAGGAAGAGAACGAGAGAGGAGGATAGTGAAGAATTATAGAAGGGGAAGACGGTGTATATTTATAAGAGAGAGGTGTGGCAGTTATTGAGTTTTATTTTGCTATCCATTACGGTTTAGCAACTGGTTCCAGTAGATCGGAACCAGTCCGAGCATTCAGCAAATTTTAAGAGTGATTTAAAAGGAAGATCCGCTATTTCTGCTAGGTCATCAAAGTATCTACTGCCTAGAAACGTAAGTCTTCATTCTTGAAGACCCGCGTATGTGCATTGCAAATGCTTCACTGACAATATTACAATAAACATATAGAAGAATATTTCGTAATGGATCCAAATATAGAATCATTTTTAATATTAAAAAAGTGTGGGTGCTACCTATAAAATCAAAGCCGTGGTCCTTTTTGTCAAAATAATGCTGGACTGCAAGGTATATAAAAATAAGAATGGCTAATGTGCACTACTATCGTCAAAGTTAATTCGGGTTTAAATCCGGGTAGGAACCACATTTTTCAGTAGTTGTTTATTCCACATCCTAAATGACTGAAGCTTTATAAGAAAAGGAAAAATCTTTAAGCCAAGAACAAGGTTCTCTAAAAAATGCATTAATCCCTCACTACCCAGAATCAATCAAAAATACGAAAATCAACATGAGCAAGGTGGAAAATGTCCCTGGAGGGGAGCAGTAGGGTTTTAGAAAATAACTTAAACTTCGGGTGGGACTATTTATTGTATGGGATAAATATAAAAATGGATCTCCCTCGGACGGCGAAATAGCTAATCAAATCACCAATGTAGTCTGGACACTTCCTAACGTACTTTTCTATCTTGTGATATACACTAAGTGCCAAAAGTCTACGCTCACTACTTAACACAAATCTTTAATAGAAAAAATTGTTGTCAAGTGCAAACAAAACAGCAACAATGCATATTGTAAATGTTGTTCATAGAACTGACAACATTTTCGACTCACAATTTATTTCATACAAGCATATAATGCAAAGTAAACGGGACTTTTATCAATCAATCGATGATTCGGCAGCTTCAAAAGTCTACGTTCATACCATGACTTCTTTCAATATTTGCTTAGTATGTGGACATTTGCTATCGCACACGTGTCATTTGTCCTGTATGTTTCTAGCAGTAGTAATTCTATGCGTTCTCGCAACTTTTGAACAGTACCTGCTAATAGAAAAGAAATATCTGTAGACGAGTGAAAAGTTATTGTGAAGCTCTGGAAAAATAGTAAAAATTATTGGGAAATTGAAAGAACTATGGGAAGGGCATGGACATCGGTTCGAACAGTAATTAGGAACTTCGAAGCCGAGATCGGTCGTCCATGTAAATTAAGAGAGAGAAGCGAGAACTGTTGTGATCCTTATAAAGAAAAATTCGAAAACAACAGCTTCCCAGATAACCACTGATATCCAGGAAAAGTTTCAAAAGTCAATTAGTGTGTTCACTGCCAGAAGAATTCTAAGAAAATCTGGTTACCATGGTCGTGTGGCCCCTAAGAAGCCATTCATTTTATTGGTCAACCGAAAAACAAGGATTGAGTTCGCAAATAAATACGTAAACACGCCACCAGAGTTCTGGAAAAAGGTTATTTTTTCTGATGAAAGCAAATTTTGTATTTTTGGAATCAAGGAAAGACAAATTGTGTGGAGAAAATCCGGAACCGTTCTTAACAGAAATAATTTACTACCCACAGTGAAGCATGGTGGTGGAGGAGTGTTGATGCGGGGATGTATTTCAGCTGGAGGAGTTGGTAATTTTGAATTTATTGAGTCGACGATGGACAAATTTGCTTACTTAGACATCTTAAAAAGAAATTTAAAGCAGAGTGCCAAAAAATTGGGATTATCCAGAGAATACTACTTCCAACAAGATAATGACCCAAAGCACACCACTGAAGTCGTTAGATTTTTGTTACTATATAATATACTAAAAAAACTGCCTACACACCTACAATCACCAGATATGAACCCAATAGAACAGTTATGGGCCTTGCTGGAGAGAAATATCCGTCAACACAACATAACAAGTAAAACAATGCTGAAGTAATCCAGAAGGAGTGGGAAAAGGAGAGACTACTCACCTTGTTGATTCCATGCAAAAAAGATTGAGATAAGTTTTAAAAAGTCGCGGATATCCAACGCGATATTAATTCTTTCAATTTATAGTGTTTTTACTGATAAATACCCATTTTTTTTAGTGATTTACTGGTTTTGAGCGTAGACTTTTGACCCAGTATTCTTTGAATTGAATTATTATTTTTGTTGTTTTTAGAAAACTTAGAATGGTTTTTGATAAAAATTATATTTAATAAAAAAGTACATGAAGTACATTGTTTATTTTATAAAAAATAATAAATAAAAAATAACACTTTTTTAGTTTTTTCAAAAATATAAAAAAAAATACACTAAATGAGCGTAGACTTATGACACCTAGTGTATAACAATTCGAACAAGTAAAAACGTCGTTAAGTTCAGCCAGGCTAAAACACTGTTCTTACGCTACTAAAGCTCGAAAAAGGTAAGCTTTTTGGAACTTTCAAAATTACTCCATATTTTATTTATTTTTAAAATTTGCATTCAGTACCCATATGTCATTATTGACTATTGATCGGCCGTTTTGACCATGCGGGATGTAATTTAGACCCCAAGGGCCAAAACGTCCCGCAACTATGCCCTTTTTATTTTTGCGCCCCAACCAACAGTTCCTATTTTAATGATTTCTTAAGCAAATGCTAAAAAAATGTACTTTTTACCGAGAAAGCTTTAGTCCCTTAAAGGGAAACTTTTTTCACCTTGGTCCGATTTTGCTTATTTGCAATCCCAAATAGCTTACACAGACGGATAGACATATATTATACAGCGAATAGAGAAAGGGACCTAAAGGTTAAAAAAAAGCAATTTTCCTTTTTTTTGATGTGGACAACATCTGAGCACCGAATGAGACCGATCCCATGTCCCAAAAGTGTTCCCTCACAGAGATATGCGCGTTCTATGAAAGTTAAGTCGACGATTCTAAGCGCAAATAGAAAGGGACCTAATCTTTAAAATGGCTCTCCTGAACAAAACTTTTCATCAACTTTTCACTTTTTTTTGATGTGGACAACATCTGAGCATCGAATGAGACTGATCCCATGCCCCAAAAGTGTTCTCTCCCAGAGATATGCGCGTTTTATGAAAGTGAAGTCGACGATTTTAAGCGCAAATAGAAAGGGACCTAATCTTTAAAATGGCTCTCCTGAACAAAACTGGTTTTTAACCTTAGGTCCCTTTCTATTTTGCGCGCCACGTATATTGTACAGGGTCTCCGGTCAATATTTCGTGGTGTCAAATTTAGTTCGGCGGAGGGTATAAAAACTTTCATTACAAATGGGCGGCTCCATTTGCAAATATAGGGGAATCGATGGTATGTGATCGTTCTCTTTTTTATAAATGCCTCCGTTGCCTAGCGACATTCTATTTCATCGCTAACATTACAGAAGTCCCGACCATATGCCTTGTCCTAAAGCTATTGAAGAGAAAAGGTAAATGATGGATGAGACACTTGGTCGGAACTGACTGGCTATTTCCGAATAGGGTCGAGTGAATAGAGTAGACTTTAATGAGCTTAAGACACTGTGTTGCTTCTTGTCTCACAAGCGAATCGCTGACCCAACAATGTCGTCAATTTCTATCGATGGTATGGATATTAAAAATCAGATGCTCTTGATGGTCTGGATATAAAATTACAATTAAACGTTCGTTGGTCGGGACATGTACTCGCATTCGAAGCGTCGAAAGAAGCATTCAAGTGCGTGCATAGGCTTTTAAAAGCGGCGCAAGATATATTTTACTCCTTCTGATATTTTCACTTACTATACTTATACAACTTACTTATATATTAGGCCGAGGATAAAATACAACTCCCACATATAGGTAGGTGATTCAAATCAAAAAGAGCGATGTTGCTGATGGGTGACATTAGGGTATTCAACTCTATTGTCTCCCTTGAGCCGGAATGTGAGTTGCGTGAGGCAGTTCTATGGCTACATTAATGGTGTGTGTTCTTCTGAAGTCCGTCGACTTATTCCTGGCGTAAGGATTTTCGGCAGGAATACGCGACTTTCCTGAAATTCACACCCGTTTATTATGAATTGGCCATTTGACCGCACTATACACTACGGATCAAATTCGATTTTCGCTCGTATGGTCCGTAAGTGGTGTCTACTTCCACTAAGTACGACATCCCGAGGTTCAGGCAAATGTTAATAGACATAACTCCCTCTTTCCTACTCCGATTTTTTACTTTCTACTCGCCAACGCAATACTCCATGTATAGGGGACTTCCCCTGAGTGTTGGTTTTAAAAAAAACATTTTTGCCATTTTCCCTCTTCAACATTACTTAGAGCTTTTTTAGATACTCTGCCAGATTATGAATTTCCGGTAGCCTGAAAATCAATGAAATAAATGTTTTTCTGAAATGTTTAAGAATGTAGGGTGGAATAGAAAATACCTTTCAAATATTGGTTGGAAACTTCTTTTAATGGAGTTAAGCCTTCTTTTGATAGGAGGTTACCGGAGGTTGGAAAATACGCAGCGTTAGGAAAAAGCTTCAGTACCTAAATTCACTGTCTATTTCGGAAGTGTTGGTCAAATACAAAATATATTTGTTTCGTTTCAAACTCTTTAAAAGACTTCCTACAGATTAAAAGTTAGAAAGGTGACACCTTGCTGGAAGATAAACTTTAAGCTCTTAGAACTACTTACTACGTAATTTTCACCTAATGTTTTTATATTTTGCACCACTGTGCAAAATTTGTTTTCTTTATTTTAGACGGTCGACCATCAATCGATTTTTGTCTTTTGTTTCCTTTAAGTGGGTTTTTCATTTAAGTCTTTTTATTTTCTTAAATCATAAATATTTATTTTCCCTATCTCTCACGGAGCATGCTTTTCGAAATGATTCACGACGAAGAAGGGAACAGAGGAATGCCAGCCATATGGCTTAGTAAATATGTATGTGATCATTTGGCTATGATGTCGCATATAAATTTACATACATAATTTTTAGAAATACATACAGACATTCATAATTTCTTAAAATTTATTTGGCATTAAATATTTTAGAATTTTATCGATTTTTTGAAGATGTTTCGCTTGGCTTTATTAGAAAACTTTTAATTTGTTTTAAAAATATTATTCGGAGCAGTTAATTTTACGTTCAAAATAGGATGGTCGACCAAGTTGTGATAGCTGATCTAAGTGAGTATCATATTTACAAGAGACAAAACTGTGCAATTATGATGCCAATCTGTAATGCTGTAACTGCACGACGCACTGTGGTCAATATTTTGAGATAGCGGCCAAAACTCCTTTTGGTTTTTGTTCTCCGATTTTAAAGTTATTAGACTCATATGAAAGTAGACAGTAGTAAACCTCGGGAGCCAAAAAATTAGAACTCTATTTTAACTATTTCACTGAGAACAGGGTTGTCCAAAATGGGCTTTTTCAGAATTTAGTAATTATGATATTTTTAGTTAATTTTTAAAGTTGAAATGATCATAACTTTTTTGTTTTTCAAGATTTTTGGACGAAATAAATTTTGTGACGAAAAAATTGAAGCTCTACTGTTTTCAGAACAATTTAAATATTTTTTTTAAAAAAGGTCTAATTTATCGGAAATTTCCTACTTCATAGAGCACAACTCCTGTGAGTCAAGCTGAGTCAAAACACAAATTTACTATTTTGTAGTCCTAAACTTCCCCTACATTACATGTCCATGCATCGGGACTGCACTTTTTGAGCTACAGCAATTTTTCTGACCCAAGGTAAGATATTCGGTACAAATGCACGTCATATTTTTTGAGAAGTTATTTGTATGTGAAAGTGGCTATTATGCATATATTTTGATGAAATTCTGTACAAGAGTTCTTATTGACCCAAAAAATAATTCTGTTGAAATTAGGAGAATTTGGCCCATATTTGGACCTAGTTCACATAGAAGGGTGTATCAAAATTTTGACAAAAATGACAATAGAATCTGACAACATTCGCTTTGCTTACAAACCAAATAGAACATTAAATTCAATTTTTACCAACATTAAGGCGCCCATTGAAAAGGAACATCAAAGTAATGTTGTTTACGAAGTTCAATGCAAAGGAAATGACAATGAAAGCTGCGAACTTATATACATAGGCACAACGAAGAGAACATTAGAAACGAGAATGAAAGAACATAAAATGAACATCACAAAAATGAAAGAGACAACAGCACTGTCACAACTTAGTGCTATCCAGTGCACGAAAACAAACGAAACGATTGACGTACATATCATCCAAAGTCATTATTATTCATTATTGTTTAAACAATGGCTAAATTCAGTTATAGTGTTCTATCTGATATATATTTTGAACGGAAAGATGAAAACGACATTTTTTTACATATAATGAATAATCCATTCTTCAAAATATCCGACAAACAAGAAATTAAAATTCATAAGTTAAAAATAAAAATCTTTTTAAATACTTTAAGAAAACGGTACAATCAATGTTCCAGAAACAAGAAATTGTTTTACTCACGCAACCAAGAATGGCTAAGAAATAAACTTATTTTTGAAAAGGTGGTCTACCTGGAAACTGGAAAAGGTGGTCTACCAGCAAAGCCAATTGATAATTGTAGTGAAAGATCACGAAGACGCAAGCTTATACATATCAATGAAGAAGTTTCTTGTAGCATCATAAAGGATTCATTTCTGCATCAAATTCAACCATCGAAAACTAAAAAGAGTAAAATTGCTATCATTGAAAAAATAGTGGAAGCAAGCCCCAGACGCACAAAAAGGATTTTAGAAAGTATGCCGACACCAACTGAAGAAAATAAATTTACTCCAGAAGAAGCATTTGCACTATTTTTGGATTTGAAAATGACTAAAAACCAATATACAGAATTTCGGAAGCGAACCAATGAAAAAAATTGTGGAATTTTTCCATCATATCGAGATTTAGTTTCTGCCAAAAAAGATTGCTTACCTTCACCAACTGCTATTAGTGTAACTTCAAGTTCAGCAGAAATAAAATTGCAGGATCTTCTTGAACACACTGCAGAACGATTATTAAAGACATTTGATGCTGACTATTTAAAGAAGTTTAAAAATTGCAGCATGACTTTAATTTCTAAATGGGGATGTGATGGGTCCTCTGGCCAGAAACAATACAAACAATGTAATGCGGAAAATTCATCAGTTCCATTACGTTTAACAAAAACTTATATTGGTTCAGAGCCGTCAACTAGTAGAGCTGCAGAGATAGATGAATGCAAGAATGAAATTCCCTCGTCAACAAAATTTTGTAGACCAATAATGTTTGCTTACAAAAAAGAAACTAAAGATGTCATAACTGAAGAAGTTGGCAAAATAAGAGATGAAATTAAAGAACTTCAACCAGTGATATTTGAATTTAATGACCAATGCATCGAAGTTAACTTTAAAATGTCACTTACAATGATCGATGGAAAAGTTGCACAAGCTTTAACCGAAACAAAGTCTTCGTCAAGCTGCACCATATGCCGAAAAACATCAAGTCAATTGAGCCAACCACCAACACAAGACGATAGTTTTAATGAAGCATATGAATTTGGAATGTCACCTCTTCATGCTAGTATTCGTTTTATGGAGCATATTCTTAAATTGGGATACGATTTGGAATTTGGCCCGTTAGGCGAAACAGTGAGAAACAACAAAGAAAATTTGGAAAAAAGAAAGCAAAAAAAAAAGATATTCAAGAAAAATACCGTGAGATAGGCCTTATAATTGACCAGCCAAAGCAAGGAGAAGGAAATTCTAATGATGGAAACACAGCAAGGAGATTTTTTTCCGATCCAGAAACTGCAGCTTCTATAACTGGAGTAGATTATGATTTAATACGACGATTCCAAATCATATTAGAAGTTATAGCACGTAGCAAAAAGATAGATGCAAAAAAATTTGGTCAGCATGCTAATGAGACAGCAACCCTTTATAACCAAAAATATTCTTGGAGACATATGCCAACCACAGTTCACAAAATTTTGTTCCATGGGGAACAAATAAGTCAGCACAATATGCTTCCAATTGGAGATCTCTCAGAAGAAGCGCAAGAAAAAAAGGAACAAAGACTACAGATTCTTTCGCGAGCACAATACAAGAAAAATTTCCAGATATTGTACTAATGAAGATCTTATTAATATTTTGTTGTGCACATCAGACCCATATATGTCCAGTATTCGACAAAAATGGAAATCAACCTCATTAGAGTTAGATGAAGAAGCTAAACAACTACTGCAAAATGAAAATCAAAGCTATTTGGAAGAAATTTTTACTAATATTGTTTAATTAACACTAGTTTAAAGATTATAATTTGTTTCTAATTTTAGTATAAATTTTTATTAATACATTTAAATAAAATATATGTGCACTTTAAATCAATAGTAAAAGTTTACTTAAAATTTTATCGATGTTGTGTTCTGTATATAATATATCCAAATGGTATTGTCAGGGGCCAAATGTTGGCATTTTCTGACCAGAATTAAGTTTAGGAATAATAAATAAGTATTGGTTGTAAAATACGATTGAAGAAAATAAGAAATTATAAAAAATATACCTATTTAAAATGTCAAAATATTCAACTTTTACATGGAAACTCAACAAAAAATTAAAATGTATTTTTAACTCCACATTACTTACGTTCCTATCAGTCGATTTTTACGTTTGAACACGCAAATTAAAGCTTAAAGTCCCTCCTATTGAACAAAACAAATTGCGTAAAAAAATACCAATCCGGCCGAAAGTTATACAGTTTTGACCGCTATCTCGCGAAATTGACCACTGTGCGGCTGTAACAGTGGGTCCCGTCCACCGCGTATACACAATAGATGTGTTTTATTAGTCCTCGCTTAGAAAAAAAATGGCGTGACTAACTAGAAAATTACTATAGTCTATTTTTTGTTAAAATTTTACAAGAAGGCTAAGATCTGCGCTAAAAGGCTAAGATCCTGCGTTATAAAATGTTAACAGAATAATATCAATGATAACAAATTAAGACTATGTTGCGGTAAAAGGGCGTTAGTAGGATGAATGTCACATCTAGTGAACTTGTAGCGATATGCCGATAGTAGTTTGAATGGAAAGAAACAACTCCTGATGGAAAAGTGATCTGTTCTCCCATGAAAATATTTTCATATTTGACCGCAATCCATGGTGCAGGGTACAATAAACTATGGCCAGGCCGAACTTAATTTGCCCACTTGTGTTTTTTGTTGTTTTGCATTCTGGAAGACTATATGTGACTGCGCATAGCGAAAGGGACCTAAGGGTAAAAAAATCGATTTTTTTTCTTTTTTTGATGTGGACAACATCTGAGCATCGAATGAGACCGATCCCATGCCCCAAAAGTGTTCCCTCCCAGAGATATGCGCGTTTTATGAAAGTGAAGTCGACGATTCTAAGCGCAAATAGAAAGGGACCTAATCTTTAAAATGGCTCTCCTGAACAAAACTTTTCATCAACTTTTCACTATTTTTTTTGATGTGGACAACATCTGAGCATCAAATAAGACCGATCCCATGCTCCAAAAGTGTTCCCTCCCAGAAATATGCGCGTTTTATGAAAGTGAAGTCGACGATTCTAAGCGCAAATAGAAAGGGACCTAATCTTTAAAATGGCTATCCTGAACAAAACTGGTTTTTAACCTTAGGTCCCTTTCTATTTTGCACATCACATATATCGCAAGTCTTTAAGGAGTCCTTCCAATAAAAGGTGGGATGGAAGGCTTTGCCTACCTATAAGTATTTGCACTTTGCGATTGCGTGCGCGGAAGTACTTTTTAAACAGGACCAATTATGTGTGCATAAGAACTGACGACTTTTGCCTTACATGCTATAGCTTTAATAGTGTAGCCCATTAAAATAGAAATATTCGACATTTTGGCCAAAAAAAAAAGATAAAATAGAAATGACAAGTGCATCGAGACTCAAGACTCCACTGAGATGAAATTGAAAAAAGGAAAAAAACATTGCAAAAGTCTTACAATTTGTAAATGTAACTTTTTGTACCCTCCACCATGCAATGGAGGGTATATTAGTTTTGTCATTCTGTCTGTAACACCATGAAATATTCATCGGAGACCCAACAAAGTATATATACATATATATTCTCGATTCTCGTAAAATTCTAAGACGATCTAGCCATGTTGTCCGACTGTCCGTCTGTTGAAAACAAGATAGAGCCTGCATGAAAACAGCTAGGGTGCTGAAATTTGGCATAAACATTTGTAGTTAACCTAGCATGGTTGGTATTGAAAATAGGCTATATAGCTCTACGGAAAGTTGGTGTTGGAGACCCTCAACCGACACTACCTCATAAAAATTAGTTTTTTATTTGGAAATATCCGTCCACTGAAATTATGCAAATAATAATCTCTATATAGGCGCAATCATCTATGTATAAATGGTTTCGATTGGGCCACCATTGTACCTCCCATACAAACGGCCTTTTGGGCCTTGAGAAATGATATGACTATAACTCACCACAAACTTGACCTATCGAAATGAAATTTTACACATCAAGATTTCTATATACAACACACTTCTACGCTGAATTCGGTTGAGATCGGAAAAGTCCTACTGGCAACTCCCACACTAACGGTCTCATGGGCCTTGAAAAATAATATGACAATAACTCACCACACACTTGACCTATCGAGATGAAATTTTCTGCATAAAAATTAATATATAGAAGAGACTTTTGCGCTTAATTTGGCTAAGATCGGAAAGGCCCTACTGGTACCTCCCACACAAACGGTCTCATGGGCCTTGAAAAATAATATGACAATAATTCACTACAAACTTGACCTATCGAGATGAAATTATTTTTATAAAGAACACATCTCTGCGCCGAATTCTGTTGAGATCGGAAAAGTCCTACTGGTACCTCCCACACAGGGGCTTTGAGAAATAATATGACGATAACTCACCACAAGCATGACCTATGGAAATGAAATTTTGCACATAAAGATTTCTATATAGAACACACTTTATTTGGGAATCTGGTGGAGGGTATACAAAGTTCGGCACAGCCAAACTTAACATTTTTTACTTGTTTAAACTGTATTCAACAATCTCAGCATACATTAAATAATAAAATTTAGAGTACAGAAAATCACACAATCTTTTAAAGAACAGATGGACAAAGTATGGAAATTGTGTTCCCCAGACACTGAAGCGTATCGTTCCAAAATTCTAAATCATTTCAATATTTCCACCGAAACCACTTTATAAGCAGGCCATCAAATCCACAAATCTTGTTGAAATGCAACAATATTTCTTCTCTTTTCCAAATTGTAATGAAAACTTTAATATCACTTGTTAAGTGATCCATCCAATTCGAGAATGGGGATCATTTCAAAGCTATACAACAACCCCAGCAACCACCAACAATAGCAATGCATTGCATTTGTTGTAGTATCTCTCAGATCAAGATCGTGATGCTTGTCTAAAATATTCAATTGCTCTTCAATGTAAAAACACATTAAAGCTGCGCCAGCAACAACCACGACGATCACAATAGCGAGCATGAAATAGAATACGAAAAAGACAGTGAGAGACGAGAAAAAGTTTTTCCATACCACCCAAAAACCAACCAAGAATAATGCCCATAATCTCCCTCACTCCGCCAAAGAGGAAAATACAAACAAAACGAAAACAACCGAAACGAACCGGCGAAAATCTGCCGAAAAGAAAGAAGAACGACGTTCCATAAGTACTCTCACACGATCATGATTTTGAGCTCAATTTAAATACAGACAGCGGCCCGATGATATGCGATTGTTGTTCCTCTGGCTCTTGCTGCTGCTGCTGCCGATGCCGCTGATGATTTGACGCCGTTGTTGACGTTTCGGCTGATGTTGATGCTCAACGATGATGCTGATGAATATTGGTTTGAAGCCATTGCGCGGGCTCACAATAGCAACATATTTCGATGGTAAATACAATAGCGACGACATTGTACGTGGGGTGCTACGAAAAAGTTTTTGAGTAGACAGAAAAAATCGACAAGAACGGACGATCTGAAGAAAGGACCAGATAAATTGTGCGGGAGAGATGGACGAACCCAAAAATTAAACAACGCATATGAGGTAGAACTGACCAACAATGACAAGAAACCCGAAAGTAGGACTTCAGAAACAAAGAAAAAACAAATGAACCTTGTCCTCATTCACACTAGTCCCCATTCTTGCATAGGTCCCCACTCACAAAAGGCAACTTACCTGCAGCCGCTCTCAGTTTATAAGAGAGAGGGGTAAGGAAGGAGATTCCATTCCCCTTACCTGTTTCTCATAAAAACTGAGAGTTGCGACAAGTAAAGTTGCCTAATCCGAATGAGGACATATGAAAGATCGGACGAAACAATGGAAGGAATTAAAAAACTAGGCGGATAAGCGAAGCAGGAAATATAGTTCACATATGTGAGGAACTACCCCGATGAACAACCGACAATTAAACTGGAGGAAGCATCAATGATAACCACTACGTAGCGAATAAAGAGTGGAAGAACCATTGAAAGGACGGATAAAGAACGAACCGAAAGAAGAACATGGGAAACAGACGAACTGAAGCAGGGGGCTGGAGACATAGTAAAGCCTACGACAAGCAAGCCGAAAATAAGGTTGAACTGGCGAATTTAATCAAGAACCCTTCTCTTATTCCCTCTCTCTATATCAAACTGAGAGTTACGGCAATTAAAGTTGCCTAGTCTGAATGGACATACGAAAGATCGGACGAACGAACCTATGGAAGGAATTGGAAAACTAGGCAAATAAGCGAAGCAGGAAAAATAGATCACATAAGCGAGGAACTACCCCGATGAACA
Source organism: Hydrotaea diabolus (assembly GCA_963513945.1). Lineage (NCBI taxonomy): Eukaryota > Metazoa > Arthropoda > Insecta > Diptera > Muscidae > Hydrotaea > Hydrotaea diabolus. Next base: position 131,261,936 of record OY740719.1, read on the forward strand.
ACTGACAAATAAATTCGATGAAGGATCAATAAAAAACCACGACGTACCGAAGAAAGGGTGGACGAACCAAAGAAAGGACGGATAAAGAACGAACCGAAAGAAGAGGGGGGAAAACAGACGAACTGAAGCAAGGGGCCGGATACGTTGTAAAGCCTACGACGAGCAAGATAAAGTCGGACTGGCGAACCTAATCAAGATCTGATTCCATCTCTCTCCTTCCCTTTCTCTCTCCTACAAGCTGAAAGTTACGGCAAGTAAAGTTGCCTAGTCTGAATGGGGACATATGAAAGATCGGACGAACCTAAGGAAGGGATAAAAAACTAGGCAAATAAGAAAAGCGGTAAAAAAGGCTCACATATGGGAAGAACACCTCCGATGAGCAACCGACTATTAAACTAGAGGTAGGATCAATGAAAAGCCACGACGAACCGAGTAAAGAGGGAACCAACAAATAAAAGGACGGATGAAGAACGAACTGAAAGAAGAAAAGGGGAAAACTGACGGACTGATGCAAGGAGTTGGATACATTGTAAAGCATAAGACGAACAAGAGGAAGATTACGCTGAACCGGCGACCCTAATCAAGAGCTGATAAAACGAGTGAAGATCGTATAGAAGGAAGAACAAATGAATGTTCCGTTTAGGTCCTAAGGTAAGGACGAACAAAAGGAGAAACACACATGCCTTATATAAAATGGGCGAACATAGGATGGAAGTACGAGGCAACTTATGGAGAATAGTCCAAAGTAATGGCAAGCAAACTGAACGAAGGACATAAGAAATGAAATTTAAACAGACTAAACTATGAATAGAATGAAGGGTGTACAGGTAGAAGATTGCACGAAGAAAGAAAACTGGATCAAATTAAGGACAAACGAACCAAGAGAAGAACGGTACATAGGCTCAAGGAAGGACCAATGAACTGCCATGAAAACTAAGGCGAACCGAATAAAAAGCTGGCGAAACGAAGGAGGGACGGACGAATCGATAGAAAAAAAACGATAGAAAAAAACGAACTGGAGAAGAACAGCCCAAGTGAAGGCGACACCTGCCATGACAGCAGGTTCTATGAACCGGAGCGACCCTAAGCATGTACTATTGAAAGAATGCGCGGGGGAAAAACTGGATCAAATACAGGACAAATGAAACCAGAGAAGAACGGGAAAATAAGCTTGAAAAGAAACCAATGAAAAACCAATAAATCGAGGACGAATGAAAATCTGGCGAAACGTAGGAAGGACGGAATAATCGATAGAAGAACTGACGAACCAGAGAAATAGTAAACCAAGTGAAGGTGATCCCACGACAGCAGGTTCCATGAACCGGATCGAACCGAAGCAGCAATTATGCGGAAAACGGCTTTGAACTCTGCATAATGTGCCACTACAACAACAACAACCAAGTAAAGGAAGGACGGACGGACTTATCAAATGCAGAACGAACAGGAAAATAAGCTTAAGGAAGAACCCCAGAAAACGAGGGCGAACCGAATGAAAATCTGGCGAAACGAAGGATGGACGAAAGAAGCGATAGGAAAGGATTGATGGACCAAATTAGTATGGATGAACGAACAGATGAAAGGTAGAAAGGAAAGGATAGATGAACTGAACTATTCAATGAAAGTGCATTAAAAGACAAGCACAAGCAAACTAAAGGAAAGACGAGCGAACCAAAGGATCGTCTGAAAAGAGGAACAAATTGACGAACCTTACAAAGTACGGGCAAATTCAAGACAACGAACTGAAAAAGGAATGAACTTACCGATTTAAGGTGTTAAAATCAAATGATACAAGGAACAAATCGAAGGTAGGGAAACCCGGATGGAAAAGAAATGAACCAACTGAGAAATGAAGGATAAACCGAGAGAAACTATTACACTTAAGAAAGTATGAACAAGCTTAGGCCAGAGCGGTCGAACCAAAGAAAGCATTGACGAACCAAAAAAAAAAAAGGGACGGTCCATAGGAACGACAAGCAAATCCAAGAAATGACTTAAGAACAAGGATGGCTGAAAGGAATAATCTAAAGAAGTAACGGCATTTGAACGGTCAGAAGAACAACCAAGCTAAAGAAACAACGGATGATCCAAAAGACGAACCAGAAGAAGAGCGGACGAACCCGTGAAATGATGATAAACTAAGAAAACGATGACGAACCGAACAAAAGCAGCCGATACAAAGGAATAACTGGCGGTTTAAACATAGTAAAGTCCATGAGCCGAAATAAGCTCTACCGAACAGAAGGAAGGATGTTCATGAATGGAAGGAGAAACGAACAGAAGAAGGGACATGACTAGAGAAAGATGGACAAGGCTTAAGAAGGCCAGTTAAACCAACCAAACGAACCAATGGAAAGACGTATGAACCTAAGGAATGACGGACGAATCAAGAAAAACACCGACGAACCGAATCATGGAAAGACGAATCGAAGACGACCTGATGGAAGGATGAACATAACTAAGAAAGATTGGACGAATCGTGAGAAAAGTAGATAAAAAGAAGAAAGGGCGGACAGACCGATGGAAGAACGTATAGATCTCTAGAAAAACAGACGAATTGAAGGGAGGCCAAACCAACCGATGAAATTTAAACCAAAGAAATCACAGGTCAAGCGAAGAACGATCGGATATGCCGAAGAAAAAACGGATAAACCAAAAGAAGGACGGAAAAACTCAAGACCGGACAAAATGGAAGATATACGAACAAACCAAAGAAAATGTTTGCGAAAAGAAGGGAGAACAGACAATCCGATGTTTAAATAGAAATGTGAGCCAAAGAGTATTTCGAACCCACAAGGCGGTTCGTACCATACGCACAAGGTATGAACTGATGGAAAGACTTCTTACTTTATATGTATCGAGTAAATGAAGGACCAGCAGATTGAAAAACATTTGAGCTTTAAAACTGGAGGATAACAATGAAGTAGAAGAAAAAAAGAAAAGAGATAGAAAAGGAAAACGAAAAACAATGGACAGAATGAGGAGCGATCCAAGGTTAGGGCAGGCAAAACTAATACGGACATACAAACTTAGGGCAAACGAATTAAGACAAGACCGATATATGTATGGACAGATGAAAGGAATGTGACACAAGACGAGGACAGTGGGAAAAGGAATAGACGTACCTAAGAAGCTGTGGGCGAAAAGAGGAAAAGTCATATAGATCGAGGGCTGAAAAAGTGAATTAAGTAAAGGATAGACTATGAGCAAATGACAAGGGCAGGATTGAGGAACTGAGAATCCCATTGAACTACCAAAAAACTGGTGGTTAAATGGGGGAAACTAAAAAAGAGCCATATTTACAGCGAGAGTCGTATAAGCGAATTAAGGAAAAGCTGGTCGATCTGCAAAACAAGTGAATTAATTTATGAATTGAAGGAAGGACAAATAGAGGAAAGCCATTAGGCGAGAAAAGACAAATTATTGAAGGTAGAACGGACAAACGGATACGAATCAATAGGAGTACGAACAAATTACAAGAACCGAGGATATAGGAAAGAGCACACGGGTCAAGTGATGTACTGAGGAACTGTGAGAGAGTCAGTTCCTCCGTACATCAGCCGAGGGCTGGATGAAAAAACTAAACACTTTGGGAAATGGAAGGCAAGTCGGACAAATTGAGGAAATAAAAGACAAATTGATAAAAGCGCGGTTTAGGTTAGAGAAGAACAGGTAAGGAACAAATTAAAGGTAGAGCGGGCAAACTATTAGGAAGCTAAAGAATATGAGGTAATCGTCTGACAATACACGCAACAATAAGACTGTGGCATTGTTACAACATTAAAGAAAGGGAAAACTTACGAAAGGACAAACGAACTGGATGTGAAGCGGATGGGCCATTAAGGTCGCACAAACTTAGAATACAACGGACAGAAAAAGTATGCAAAAAGGCTAAATAAACAACATACATTATTCCCACAACATCCCATTAAGGAACAAGGGGACTCTTTTTGAATCAGTGAGCTGTGCACGACCGAAATCTATTGTTTAACCCTGGCTAATGCATTTTACAGAGAGGTTTTTACATGGCATAGAGAAAAATTTCTTACTCGTAAAGCGCCGGCATTAACGGGGTCGAGTTCTGCCGCTGAAAATTTTTTAGGTGTTCTTAACCGGAGTTGAACCTGGATGTACTGGCATGATAGTCGTACACATTACCACCACGCCGAGGCGGGCCACCCAATACTCAACGGGTCAGCTAAAAAGAGGGCAAGAAAAGGGTGTAAAATGCTAAGAGGCGAACAGAAGAAGGACGTAGAAATGCACAAGCTATTGGAAATAATATCGGAATGCCGGAGGAAAGGGACAAGTCTATCAGCTTATAGTGAAAAGTCTTTTATATTTTAAGAGATAGGATATTAGAAACGCTTTAATTTTAACAGGAACATTAAACAAATAGGTCCACAACCTCTTCGCACTTTCGAAGAACATTTACATCCTCGGCATGGTAGAGCGTAAAGTTTTCCACAATTGTTAAAGAACCAAAATCGAGTTGGAGAAGACTGAACTAGTAATTAATTTAACCAGAATTAGTTTTTGCCTTGTTGGGAAATCTTAATGTATTCCTTACTGATTGCTACACTCTGGGGATAATCCTTGCTGGAGCTGGCTGCAGCATATTGAAACTCTTTTAATAGATTATTGTAACTCTTTTCATCCCCTCGCACAATAGACGCAAAGTAAAAGGTTCCCGTGACTAAAGTCCCTCTGCACGTAAGTGTTTGAATACAACCGAGAAGAGATTTAAATCACAACCATCAATTAAGTCTGGAAGCAACAAAAAATAAAAAAGAAGACACACTCTGATACAAGTACATACCCTCCACGCGGGAATGCTCATAATGAAAATCTTTCAACGCGCTCTGACAATGTAGCCATCCAACAAACCCATCTATCCATCCATCCATCGGTCGATCGGTCCAACCATACAAAATCAAAAGATAGAGAAATTATTTGTTCTACGATCGCCAAGATCAACATTAATCCATTATGCGGACTCGGCAAGGGGAAGCGGCTGACGAGTAGAAGGGGGGTGGGACACGGATTGTATAATGTGCGTTGCGAAAGTCATGGCATACTTTTAGTGTCGGCCACAAATAACCAAATGCCGCCAGCATTTTTTCAATTTGTTGAGTTTTTGGTGAATTTTCCTAGGAACAACACCAGAGAAAAATAACGACGCGGCGAAGATACGATGGTATGGCTATGGGCCGACAACAGGCAATTCATAATTCCATTAAAACGTTTCGAATTCATTAAAAGCGTCTGTCGGTGATTTCCCAAAAAAATTGGTGGTGTTGAAATTTCATTTAGAGGGATATTCGCTTTCCGGGCACACCAGCCGAGTGGGTGCATTTCCATTGGGGGGCTTCTAATGAAATAGTTCAGATACTTGAGATTCGTAATGCTCGCACACATGTACGCGCACTGGCTGACTTATTATACAATCTGGTGCTCGGCGGAATACTCAGGCAGTACGAGTACGTATTGTTTACGTGAAAATCTAGATGAAAGCATCCACAATGCAGCAGTGTCTGTGTCGTTAGGAATATTTCATAATCTCATTCCAAAACCACCAGCATCAGCAGCACCACAACCACCACATCAGCGGCATAGCAATTGTCATTATGAGCATCGTCTTTATCATTCGATGTTGCATGTCTTTTATGTTGAATTGAGGTTTTCGGTTTCAAAATGTTGTTACTTTTTATTTTTCTTTTCCCTTTTTTTCAAATCGAAAACAAAGTTTGAAAAATGCGTTCAGTATGTCTGTAAACCACAGGCAGGCAGGCATACCCACCTCATCACTTGTTGCCCTGATGCGACTGAGGGTGTTGTCATTTTTAGGTGATGGAATTTGACAAAGCTCTGATAGGTGGTAATAAAATGTAATTTAAAATCCGAGTTCTGGTACATTTTGCGTATCCCGACACGCAGCAAAATTAAGGGAGAGGAAAAGTATCTTAGAGAGGGACCGGAAAGTTACGAGGGCATATCAATAATTCCGTGACTTTAAAACCTTTCCTCGTATTTATCTAAAATGCAACACTGCTCCCATCAAGAAATTTCTGTTAATTGACTACTGTCAAATTTTAAGAGAGTTCCGTCATTTAGTTTGTGTTTAACGTGTTTAACAGCTGTTCAAAACAGACAACCTCGTGGATTTTCTTAAAAATGAAGAAAAGTAAATTTCGAGTGCTCATTAAACATTATTTTTTGCGGAAACCCCCGTCAAACAAACCAAGGAAAATCTTGATAAATATTATGGGGTCTCTGCACCATCAATTTCAATGGTAAAAAAGTGGTTCACTGACTTTCGTTGTGGTCGCACATGTACAAGTGACGCTGAACGTTCTGGACGGCCAATTGAGATCAATACACCCGAAAATGTCGAAAAAATTTACCATATAGTGTTGGCCGATCGAAGAGTAAAAGTGCTTGAGATTGTTGATGCCATACGCATTTCATATGGCAGTGTTGTTTTGATTTTACATGATCAGTTGGGTTTAAGAAAGCTGTCTGCAATATGGGTGCCGCGTTTGCTCTCAATAAGCCTAATCGTGTGACAATTTAAAAGAATTGTTTGGAGTTGTTTAACTGCAATTCGAATGAGTTTTTGAGGCGTTTTGTGACTGTGGATAAAAGATGGATCCATTACAATACTCCAGAGAAAAAGCAGCAGTCCAAGGTGACTTTGTCGGCCAATAAGATGATGGCAACAGTTTTTTTTGGGATACACGCGGGATAATCCACATCCATTACCTTTAAAAGGGAAAAACAATAATCGGCGAATAATATGCCAACTTATTGGACAGATTTAACGAGGATTAAAAAAACGACCCCATAGAAAAATGCCAAGAAAAAATGTCAGTGAGCTGTGCACGATATAACTCTGATACGTGTTAGCCTGGTCCTATTGTTTTATAGTGGTTCCGAATGGCAATTCCATTTTCCAATGGCTTTATCTGTTGAAAGCACAATAGCTATCGCACCGATTAGTCCTGTATCTTGACAAATTGAAGGATGATGGCGTCTAGTCCTAAGCTATTTGGAATTTAAATCGGACAAAGAGGGAAACAAATTTCCCTTTAAGGAGTGCAACTAGAGTGTCCCAAAAAAAGCCGGGGTGTTCAAAAAATCAGCAATTCGGGGTCTTTTTTTCAAAACTGTGTTTCAAAAAATACTGACTGACGGTTTTAAAAATGGGCTTTATCCGTTTTTAGCATTTTGCTAAGGCGCCAAGTATCTGCTTATATCTCCAAACAGAAGTGAAGTAATTGTCTCCATTTTGATTTCTTAAGTGAAATAAAATAAAAAAAAACAAAACAAACTAGTCAATTAGTTAAAATCTGGTGGAGTTAATTATATCATTTGCTTCCGGCTGTGCAGAAAAACCAATTGCAAAGAGGTTTTTAAACCCCTTGAACGGGCTCTAAATTCAGCCAGATTTAAAAACAAGGTAATTTTTGAATTGAAAATTTCATTGTCTTTGGCACTTATTTGTCTTCTTTTTTAATAACATTCAAAATGAATGATGCAAACACGTTTTGGTACTACGAGTTTGTCAAAAAACACAGGCTGCACAGAAAACATCAAAAACCAATATAAAAAATGATTTGGCAGCACTGTCTTTTGACAGCTGCTAAAAATTTACGCTTTACAACACCGAAACGATCCTAGCGCCAAAAATAAGCGTAGATTAAATTAAGTAAAAACTTTGAAAAGTTCGGCTTAGCCAAAACATTGGTACTCTCCACCATGAATTGCGTTACAGTACTGCATTGACAGGATTTGGATATTTGGTCGACGGTGGTTATTCCATGTTGACTTACTAGATTTTGGGGACCAATGAATGAATCATTGTCGAATTTAGATTCGTAAAAAAATTTTATTGTTTTCGAGAACCCATATGTCATTATGACCAGTATAATCGGGCAATATGTATACTTGTAGAAAAATTTTAAAAGTTAGTGCATATTACTGTTTCTGAGTAACTATTTGTCGCAACTCTAGGGACCTTTGGACCAAGGCTTCAAGTATAATCGAAATGTGAAATAAATATTATGTTCCTCTTAAAAGTAAATGCATATCACTGTTTTTAAGTAACCATATGTTGATGTTCGAAAGCACGTTATTTTTGGAACTCTCAGGACCTTTGACCTATAAGACAAGGCTTGAAATATAATCGAATAAATGTTATTTTCAGATTCGAGACGATACAATTTGTTGTTTTTTAATACCCATATGTCCATTGTTGAGAAAGGCCGATATTTGGGCCCATATGGACCGGCTCGATTTCCAAATTGGCACAAATCTTAAATAAAGGTACATATTAGGGACGATTTTTGGGCCACAGGGTCCATAGACCACTATCAAAGGCCGAGACCTCCAAACTTCAGCCAAAATCGTACAATTGTGCGAAAGGAACGTTTTTTCGACGCCCAGGGGACCTTATACGAGGTTTGCTATATATTTCTGGACTAGCACTTAGTGTTGCCCCGGCGCCATCTGACATTTCCATTGGAAAGTTTAACATTTTTTAGCATAAACGTACTCAGAACGTTTTGACGTACGACCATCATTTGTGTTGTCACAGGTGACGAATCATGGATCTATGCGTATGAGCCCGAAACGTGTGGGTCTTCGAAGACGAGCCAAATCCAACGAAAGTTGTTCGAGGAAGAAGCACTTCGAAGCAAATGTGGCGACTGTTCCGATTCAGCAACGTAAGAAGGCCAATTCGGAGTGGTACACCACAATTTGTTTGCCTGAAGTCTTCGAAGAAATTCGAAAAACGAACAAGAGAAGACGAACCCTTGTGCACCATGACAATGCGAGCTCTCACACACCGGCTCAAACCAGCGCCTTTTGACCGGCCAAAACGTCGAATTGATGGGCCGTACAGCGCTGACTTGGCACCCAATGGATTCTTTTTATTCCCGCACATCAAGAAAAAATTTGCGTGGTCAACGATTTTCGCCAGAAGATGCTGTTCATGCGTTCAAAAACCATGTTTTGAAGGTGTCTCAATCGGAGTGGAAAAGTGATTCGCGCGTGCAGTACTGTGTGAATCATGCTGTAGAATACTTGGAAAAGCAATTCAACCATTTTTGATGATAAATATTCGCATTTTCATTATTAGGCCAGAAATATATATATAGCAGCCCTCGTAAAATATAAGTACTAGTGAAACCCAATTTCCAATACTTAAGTTTATTATAAAAAGGTGGCAACGATATTTAAAAAACCGACAAGAAAATAAAAAATAATTTAAGTTCACGTCTCATCGATATCCGTCACGAGCAATCGCCAAACAAATGTGCATGTAGATAACATGACGAAGGGCTATTCGCCAAGGACTTGGTTCTGTTCAGGCCTAAGCGGAAACAGAAAAGAATGCATTAAAAAAACGGAAGCGTAATATTTGCTTGTCAAATAAAATACGCTTCTTTCCTTAAGTGTTCATCTTGCATGTATTTCTTTATCAAGTGGAAGAGAAATATTTTCAATAAACACTTAACAATGATGTTTGTTGATTCTCTTAATTTTCGAGCTTGTTTTGACTAATCTTTTCGTTCGACAAGTAAAAATTTCAAAAAATTGTTGTTGCCACTTTCCGAATTTATCTTAAAATTAAATTTCGACCTCTTCACCCCATTCATTTATCTCCTACGAGATAAAAAGTAAGCGTATTTTTTGATTGTCAAATAAAACACGCCTATTATTAGTGCTTCTTTCATATCGTGAGAAGAAGAGAAATATTTACAATAAAACTAAACAATGTGGTTTGTTGATTCTTTCAATTTCTTTATCGAGCTAGTTTTAACTAATCGTTTCAATCGACAAGTAAAAATTTCAAAAATTTGTTGTTGCCACTCTCAGAAATAATGCAAACTGTCATCATTCTAAAATAAAAATTCGACCTCTTCGCCCCACTGAACGTTAATTGAATTTAGTGTCATTTATCTCCTACGACTGGAACTGTTTATTAATTTATGCATTTTACGTTTTTCGACAACAACAGCAAAACCAAAAATTATTTTTTCATTTATTTTGTTCATTTTTGGTATGCGACGGTCTATTCGCCCCGAACGTCCGTCCGCCCGTCCCTCCGTTCGACGGTCTATTTTTAAAATCTATTGTCAGTCGGACAGTCATTCAACAGTCAACGGCTATTGACTATTGTTTCCTTATTATTTTTGTCCGCGTTATTGTGTGATGGTTGGCTGTTGTTTTGTTCTGTTATTTATTTGTTCTGTTTCTTTGGCGCGATCCATGGGGCGGGCGGCGGTCTGTTGGGCGGTGGGCTTGATGGTGGCGGTGGTATGTGGCAACAAAATATGGTTTGTTTAGATTGTCATTTCGTCGTCATCGTCGTCGTCGGTGGTGGTGTTGTTTGGTTTTGTTGTTGGTCGCTTTTGCGATTTTTATGCTCGAATGCATAAGTCACGATTATTTAAATGTGACGCGCCATTTCCAACGCATTGGCGCTTAAAGATACAAATAACACAAAAAATTGGAGAAAAAAGGAAACTATGGGCAAATATACATTTACATTCATCTACATCGACTCATATCGGCAAACGAACAGGCACACTTTGATACAGACAGACAGACTGACATATGTTTGTATGTACGAGTATGTAACGTGTTGGAGGTATTGATTCCTCGATTTTTAACACTGCATACTAAATATCAGCACGCGAAAGAGTTGTGCATGAATACCATAGAAACCCGGTGGGAAATGTTGAAAAGATTCCATTAAGGGCCTGACGAAACAACTGACGAAAGTTAGTTGTTTATTGATAGGTAATTTTCCCATAAAAATTCTACAAATGTTTGGCAACTCTAGTTTTGTTAAATAGAGAAAACGAGCCTAGTTCTGGTAGACTGAGAAGGCCATAACTATTTGTCAAACAACCATAACACATCACCAGCAATGAGGCATGTGATTTCAGGCTCAGCATAGCCGTTGGTGATTTTTTTGGTCTAATTTTCCATATTCCAAAATGTATGACCCATGATTGTTAATTCTTTTCCGTTTTGCGAAAAAACGCAGCAGCACTTTTTATAACAACAGATTTTGTTAAATTTGAAGTTTATAGTTCGAAACAAACTGACGCTTTTTAACCAACAGATTTTGTAAAAATTGTTCTAATAAATCCGGTCTTTGTGCTATTATGAAATTAAATTTATTGTAGACTGAGCTGAAGAATTTTCGAACTTAACTCTGTTACAGGAGGTTAGCTTTGAAGGTTTTGAATCAAAACAAGTCGTTATTTCAGCCCGGCCGAAGCTTTTATAATCTCTACCATGAATTGTTGTAGTATGTCATAGACAGTATTGAGGGATATGGTTGTTGGTGACAGATCCATGCTTGACAGAACTACTTTTTCAGGACCCTTTGAAATGTTGACCTTTTCAGATTCGCGAAGAAAATTTGGTTGTTTCGGAAAATAGAAATAACCTAACTTTAAAAACCAGTTTTGTTCAGGAGAGCCATTTTAAAGATTAGGTCCCTTTCTATTTGCGCTTAGAATCGTCGACTTCACTTTCATAAAACGCGCATATCTCTGGGAGGGAACACTTTTGGGGCATGGGATCGGTCTCATTCGATGCTCAGATGTTGTCCACATCAAAAAAAGAGTGAAAAGTTGATGAAAAGTTTTGTTCAGGAGAGCCATTTTAAGGATTAGGTCCCTTTCTATTTGCGCTTAGAATCGTCGACTTCACATCAAAAAAAGAACAAAAAATGAAAATGGTTTTTGTACCCTTAGGTCCCTTTCTCTATGCGCTGTCACATATACTCATTGTTGAAGGCGGCCGAACGGGCCCTAGGGATACCAAAGATTCGAATTATAGCTAATAAGTTTAGAGATTTGTTAGGAAATTCCACTGTTTCTGAGTAACCATAAATTGATGTTCGAAAGGACCTCACATTCGGAGCACGAGGGACCTTTGACCCACGGACTAGGATTGTATAAGTCGATTTTCGACTTTTGCATATGTAAAAGTCAAAGTTGGCAAGTCGACTATTGGTTTTTAGAAAAGTGTACAAGTCGACTTTTTTATATTAACTTCAAATATTTGTAATTGGCATAGGAACAATGCGTATTGCTTAAATTTATTATGCGATTTCATTTAATTTCGCCTATTGCGAAATACATAAGTTCTATTTTATTGCATGCTGAGGTTTAAAACTTATGCCTTTAAAAATGTTCTAGATTCATCCAGAGCAATTAATCAAGTCGGTAAGTACAAGGGCTGCTATATATATATATATATATATATATATATATATATATATATATATATATATATATATATATATATATATATATATATATATATATATATATATATATATATATATATATATATATATATATATATATATATATATATATATATATATATATATATATATATATATATATATATATATATATATATATATATATATATATATATATATATATATATATATATATATATGATTCGTATATATATATATGTATATATATATATATATATATATATATGTCTGACCTAATAATGAAAATACTAATATTTATCATCAGAAATGGTTTTTCAAAGTATTCTCCAGCATGATTTATGCACTTTTGCATGCGCTCCAACCAAATGTCGAAGCTCTTTTTCCACTCCGATTAAGACACCTCCAAAACATGGTTATTGAACGCTTCAACAACATCTTCTGGCGACGAAAATCGTTGACCAAGCATTTTTTCTTGATCTGCGGGAATAAAAAGAAGACATTGGGTGCCAAGTCAGTGCTGTACGGCGGATGACTCACCAATTCGACGTTGTGGCCGGTCAAAAAGGCACTGGTTTGAGCCTATGTGCATTGTCATAGTACACAATGATTCGTCTTCTCTTGTTCGTTTTTCGAATTTCTCCGAAGACTTGAGGCAAACAAATTGTGGTGTACCACTCAGAATTGACCGTCCTACGTTGCTCAAGCGGAACAGTCGCCACATAACCAGTTTTGCCGAAGAAACAGGCGACCATTTGCTTCGAAGTGCTTCTTCCACAAACAACTTTCATTGCATTTGGCTCGTCGGTCGGTTGTTGTTTTGTTTCGGGCTCATACGCATAGATCCATGATTCGTCACCTGTAACGATCTTATAAACGTCTTTTGAAGCGTATTTTTTAATCGATTTCTTTGCACCAATCGACACGAGCCTTTTTTTTCAGCGATTATCAAATTGTGCGGGATCAAACGAAAACAAACATTTCTTTACGTCCAGGTGTTCATGCAATATCGAATGTATGCTGGTGGAAGGAATGTCCAAGCATGCCTATATCTCACGGTATATCACATGACGATCTTGCATTATCAGTTCACGCACAGCATCAATGTTCTCTGGCACAACGGCCGTTTTTGGACGATCTTCGTCTTTGAGCGAGCGTCGCCCACGATTGAATTTATTCAGCCTTATTACGGTTGTCGAAGACGTAGTCGAATGTCGATTTTTTTGGAAAACGGTACTACGGTTGTCGAAAATGCACAATCTGTTACAATTTTCGTAACACGGAAGACGAAAACGACTGTCAAAGTTGGCTAAAACAGTCGATCAATTTTTTCCATACGACTAGAGAAGTCGCCGCATTCAATTGACAACAATTGTTAGCCGTTGGTTTCATCCGCTAACACGCCGTTAACTAATTTGGAATTTAACACATTTTTTTGACATTTTATATTCGACAATAAATAAATATAACAAAATTGTATAAAATAAATTATTTATCTATTTTCAACATTGGGTAAATTTGCGGTATTTTACCAAAAAACTTTTATCTGATGTCGACCGCTGATATAAAGTTTATGTCGCCGTCACTTGTTTTGTGTCAGTTGTCGCAGTAAAAATGAACAAGCAGGCGTCGTTTTCTGAATATATTCACATTTGTTTACAAAGATGAGCTGCAAAATGTAAGTATTTGTTTTTTGTGAGAAAATTCATTTAATTAATTATTTATTTATTCCAGGAATAAAATAACCACGCAACAACATTTTTTATAAATGGTGGAATTGTTGGAGGCAAATCCAAATCATGCGCGTGCGTACCACAGCGGCCTACATAAAGTAAATACCAAGGAGGAATGGGCGAAAATTGTCATTGAATTAAATTCCATTGGGCCTCCCATGCGCCAAGGTACGGAATGGATGAAGGTGTGGGCAGACTTCAAATGTAATTTGAAAAAGAAGCTGCTGCACAACAAGGCAGAATGCCGTGCAACGGGAGGAGGGCCACACAAACAGTTTGTACTGACGCCAGTGGAGGAAGCAGCCTCAAGTTTGCTGCAGCTAGACTCCATAGTAAATCCGGAGGGAGTCGAATTTGGAGTCTCAAATACTCCACTTAAGTCCAGCTATTGCCGTATGGACACCACAAATGAAAATATTTTTTTTATTATATTTATTTTATTTTATCTTGAGAAAATTTCAATGTTGCCTTTGGCGGACAATTATGTAAAAAGTAAACATTGTTTTGACAGTATAGCACATCTTTTACTTTTCAATCTATTACAAAATCACAAGAGTCGAAAAAGTTACGTAATACCAAAAATAATCGAAATCGACAACGACTTCGACTGCTCTCGATTTTCGTCTTCGACAACCGTAATAAGGCTGATTATCTTGTCGTGATAATCCAAGTCGAAAGTTGTGAAAAATGATCGCACGAAAATGTTCACGAGTTAATTCGAGTTTACAGTGACTTGATTTTGTCAACAGAAGACGACGTCGTTTTTTGTATTTTGTTTCAATTTCGTATTCTCGTTGGCAATATTGCCGTATATATTGCCAACGAGAATACGAAATTGAAACAAAATACAAAAAACGACGTCGTCTTCTGTTGACTACGCCAAATAGAATAAGGGCGAATATTCCATGAATGGAGTGACATATCGAATTATAATCCTGTTAATGTTTCCTTGGGAACCTATTCAACCTAGATATGGAGAAAATGAAAGTGGCACCCTTCCGGGACCTTATAACAAAATCAGTTTCTTTAGCATTTTTTCAACAATGTCTCGAAAATGCTTAAGATATGAACTGTCTTTGTAGGCTGTCTTGTTAAGGCTGTTCGAGTATGTAAGAGGTCACAGCTTGGAATGGAACTTGCTCATTTGTTTTTATGATCAAAATATCCGGCTTAGCCGGGTATGGGAAAATTATAGCCGAATTTCAAGATAAAAAAATAAAGATTTTTCTATTAAACCGAAATATCAAAATAGCCAGTTTTTGGGCACTCCAGTCGACACAAGAAGAATAAATCCTGTTGACTGCTGACAGTTAAGATTTATAAAAATGCAGTACTACACAAAATAAATCCTCATTTGTTTTATACCCTCCACCGAAGGATAGAATGTATACTTAATAAGTCATTCCGTTTGCAACACCCCGAAATATTGATCGGAGAAATATTAACCTATAGATTATGTTAATCGTCGTAAATTCTATGACGAACTAGCAATGTCAGTCTGTACCTCTCTTCGTTTGTCAGTAAAAACTTCGATAGCGTTCAAACGAATTGACCTACGATAAGCTGATTGGGGTTAAAAATGTGCTTAGCCGACCTTAACAATGTTTTATCTTTTGCTGAATAAAGGACTAAACTAAGTACAAAACCAATAAAAACAAGTAAAAAATGTTAAGTTTGGCTGTGCCGAACTTTGGATACCCTCCACCAGATTCCCAAATAAAACCAAATTTGGTGTGGAAGTGTGTTCTATATAGAAATCTTTATGTGCAAAATTTCATTTCGATAGGTCAAGCTTGTAGTGAGTTATTGTCATATTATTTCTCAAAGCCCATGAGATTGTTTGTGCGGGAGGTACCAGTAGGACTTTTCCGATCTCAACAGAATTTGGCGCAGAGGTGTGTTCTATATAAAAATCTCGATAGGTCAAGTTTGTAGTGAGTTATTGTCATATTATTTTTCAAGGCCCATGAGACTGTTTGTGTGGGAGGTACCAGTAGGGCCTTTCCGATCTTAGCCAAATATAGCGCAAAAGTCTGTTCTATATATTAATCTTTATGCCGAAAATTTCGTCACGATAGGTCAAGTGTGTGGTGAGTTATTGGCATATTATTTTTCAAGGCCCATGAGACCGTTAGTGTGAGAGGTACCAGTAGGACTTTTCCGATCTAAACCGAATTCAGCGTAGAAGTGAGTTGTATATAGAAATCTTGATGTGTAAAATTTCATTTCGATAGGTCAAGTTTATGGTGAGCTATAGTCATATTATTTCTCAAGGCCCATAAGGCCGCTTGTATGGGAGGTACAAGAAATGGTGGCCCAATCGAAACCATTTATACATAGATGATTGCGCCTATATAGAGATTATTATTTGCATAATTTCAGTGGACGGATATTTCCAAATAAAAAACTAATTTTATGAGATAGTGTCGGTTGAGGGTCTCCAACACCAACTTTCCGTAGAGCTATATAGCCCATTTTCAATACCAACCATGCTAGGTTAACTACACATGTTTGTGCCAAATTTCAGCTCCATAGCTGTTTTTATGCAGGCTCTATCTTGTTTTCAACAGACGGACAGCCGGACAACATGGCTAGATCGCTAGAATTTTACGAGGATCAAGAATATATATACTTTGTTGGGTCTCCGATGATTATTTCAAGGTATTACAGACGGAATGGCAAAACTAATATACCCTCCATTGTATGGTGGAGGGTATGGGTATGACGATGACACACTTTATTAAGAATATTTAGCGCCTTTGTATGGAGTTTGAGAAAGGACTGGACCTCAAATCGGAAAGATAATTTGTATGGGGACTATATTTAAAAGTGGACTAATATGCAGATATGGGATGGACATCGATCGAAAACGATTTACTGTCAATTTGAGATTTCAATTGAATTTCTATTAAATATAGCGCTAAAAACGTAAACTATTTTTACACGATTCCAAAATTAATTAAAATCCAATATATTACGAATTATTCAAAATTCTAGTACCAAATCAAATTCAATTTAAATCGATCAGTTTTAATCACATTCCGGATAGCAATATGAAAACATTGGCATGGGGACTAATCGAAAAGATAAACCGTTCTGGTCTAATTGAACTATGCTATGTTTTAGTAAGATCGGGTATAATATGCCACTTACAGTGCTACAGGGCCACAAAACGAAAGCGACCTTGTATGGGGGCTATCGAAAAATATGAACCGATATTGTCCAGTTTTACCAGAGGTAATTATTAGTTGCTTATGACGTAAGGACCTTAATGTAGGGCAATATGAAACAATGACCGAAAGGGTCCAATTAAACCAGGGCTAGTTATAGGCTTCCACAACTGCGATAGGGCATAGTATCAAAGAGGAACCAGAAATGTCGATTAAATTGTCATAGCGCGACTTATTTTGCAGTTAGATTTAGACCTACATCCGTAAAAAGTGTGCTGATGCAAGAAATTAATTCAGACAACCATAGGCAACTCCACTCCGTCAGTTCGTTGATTGTTCACCGACAATGTTGGCTGGAGATTCGCAAAGGAGCAAAAAATCTCCTTCGAGGACAAGGCCTATTTTGACTCAGCGGCTTTGTCTACAAGTGTTTGAACAAGCTTTAGTGCATCCACAAAGGTGGACTTTTTGTGGATTTTATGGCATGGCAGCTTCATCGAGCCTAAATTGTTTCAAGTCCATTCATATCCCTATATTTAAAATTTTAAATTTAAATCGGGTGTAAAAAAAATACTGATAATTTTTTCAAATTTCTGGTTTTATTGGAAAAGTTGAACTTTGTCATTTAATAATGAAACACCATCCGATGCGCTTTCTCTTCTCCTAATGGGTTAAAGATTGTTGGACAGAAGATGAAGAATTTTACCGAAAATCGTGTTTTTATGTGAAGCTCATTTTCATCTCGGTGGCTATGTCGAAAAGCAAAATTGCCGCATATTGGGTTTACAGAACCCACACGTGACTATTGAGAAGATCATGCATCCACAACGAGTCACTTTTTGTTGTGGATTTTGGGCTGGCGGCATCATTAAGCCATTTTTCTTCGGAAATAAGCAAGGAGCCGCCATAACCGTCAATGGTGAGCGTTACCATGCCGTGCTCAACGAGTTTTTGGTTCCAAAAGTTCAAGCGAATGACATGGACAACATTTGGTTTCAACAAGACGGGGTCACATGTCGCACAGCCAACGCAACCATCGATATTTTACGCACTGTTCTTGAAAATCGAAAAATCAAACGAAGCTGCCGCCTCGGAGCTGTGATTTCAGCCCATTGGACTATTTTCTGTTGGGAGCTATTAAGGAAAAGTGGTACGCAAAGCATACAGAGACAACTGAAGCATCGAAACATGAAATCGAAGTTGCCATTGAAGAGATTCGACCCGAAACAAACGAAAATGTACTAAAAAATTGGATTCATCGGAGGAGGTACTGTCGAGCCAGTTGTGGCAGTCATAGGAACTTTATTGTGTTCCATTATTAAATGACAAAGTTAAACCTTTCTAATAACACCAGACACTTGAAACAAGTATCTGAACTTTTTTTTGCAGCCGATTCAAATTTAAAATCTTAAATCGCCCACTCTTTACAAATCTAATTCCCCTAACATTTTCTTAGGAAACAAACGGGAAGCTTCACACAAATTAATAAGCTGCGCCAATATAATTTATATACTCGCTGATTGGGACCTATTGCTTAACGCCGTATCTGATCGGCTAATGCAGTTTATGCTAAAGTTTCTTTAACCCATTCCTGCCTAATGGGTATTTAAATACCAAAGAAAGTGTTGATACATAAACAATTTTAGCGTCGGCCAGGTGAGCGGTATCGCGGTAATTTTTTTATAGAAAAGAGGAAAGATTGGGCTAAATTAATTTTTTTTTCAACTTCAATGGTCTTTTAGACATACATTTCCAAACTTCATAAAAATCGTACAAGCCGATCTTTGGGCAGGCAGAAACGGGTTAAGACTAAGAGATTAATCTGTTACGACCAAAATATGCTGCATTTTTCAAGTTTCGAGGTTTTTTTATATTTTCTTAGCTAGATTTGATCTTACGTTTATTTGTCTAATAGTCGTGCAGACTAATCACTGTAGTGCAACGGCATACAAGTTCATACCCTTAAAATCCCATTAAGAAGAAAATGTTTCTAGGATCAGTGCACAACAACATTACTACTCATTGGACAGGGATTAACCGGCTCGAGAACTCTTGCAACTACATTTTAATAGATGAAAAGTTTTTTTCCAAAATGACAAAGTGGCATTGTTACTGACAGAGCATTTTTTCTTATCGTTTTCAAAACCAATAGTGACAACATTGGTTTCTATGACAGCCCTGATTGTGCTCCATTATTTAATGACAAAGTTAAACCTTTCTAATAAAACCAGAAATTTGAAAAAAACATCTGAACTTTTCTGTACAGCCGATTCAATTTTAATCGCCCACACTGTACATTCCTAATACTCTTAAGAAACAAACGTGGGAATCCTCTCAAATCAATGAGCAGTGCACAATATACTTATAAGTTGTGTACTCATATACTGGAATATATTCTTTGAGCCGTATCAGATCGGCTAGTGCATTTCATACTGAAGTTTCTTTATGGCTAAAAGATTTATTTGTTGCACGTAAAACGTTCTGCATTTTAGAGATGGGCACCTGGTTTTTTTTATTTTTTTATCGAGTCTTTATTCGTGCTTAATAATCAATACACTACAACTAGTCACAGTCCATACCCTAAAAATCCTGTTGAGAAGCAAATTTCTCTAGAATCAGTGAGTCGTGTACAACTAGAACATGAACTGATTTTGTTTTCTTTAAAATTTTTAATTGTGATCAAGCTAAACATTATCAAGTTTGTTTCAAGTAATTCAGTATCAGTATCAATGTCCCTTTGTAATTCTGATTAATTTTCAATCTATGTTTTTATACTTTCAATTGTATCCAAATAAAAAAAATAAATAATTACAAAAAAATGCTTTTCGAAGCTCTAAAAAGTAGGCGGTTTCGTTCTGATTTAAAAATTCCAAACCCGCATTTTTCAAAACAACCCTGTTGAGAGTTTGCTTTTTAAAATGAGTCTTTTAGACATTCGACTTTTTTCAAATCTAAATGTCTTCATATTATATTATTATGAAAAGTATTTTTTAATTTATTAAATTTTCTATAAATTGCTTATCAATTTTTTTAAATATATATTTACTAAAAACGTACAGCTAAGATATTGACTAAAACGTTTGATTAGTTTAAACAAATACAAATAATTTAAATGCAACATTTAAAGGCCTCTAGATCAAAATAAAAAACAACTTTAAAGTTATGTTAAACAAAAATTAAAATTATAAATAAAAAATAGAAATAGTTTTTTATCTGAGAACTTAAGAAGTATTACTTTCTTACGTGCGATTAAGCCTTAAAGATATTTGGAATTCTAAATATTCGATTATAAAACAAACTAAAATAAAATTGATTATAATAAATAATAAGAAAATCAAAAAGAAATTTAAAAATAAATTATATTTTCTTAAAAAGCAAAAGAACAAAAAAAAACACAAACGCCCACTTCGATGTCTGCTGGGGAAACTGTTTAGTGTGTGTTATAATAAAACAATTTAAAATTTCCAAAAGAAACAAACAAAAGAAGAACAAAAGCATATTTTCAAAATGGCCTTGTTTGGGGGGCCACCAGCAAGTTCATGGTTAGTGTAAAAATTTAAAAAAGCAGTCGGAGCACGTTTGCCATTTAATAACAATGTTCAACAGAAATTGAAGAATTTTCCTATAAAAATCCTTTAATTGTTTGCTTTGTTATATTCTCGTAATATTTACTGCGACGCCATGACGCATTTGGTTTGTTCTGGCTGTTAGTACTTTGTTGCGTATTAGCTGAGGATGTTGAAGCGTCATCAAGCATTTGATGCCCATTCGCAAGTTTCGAACATGTGCTCACCTCTGGTGTCACCGATATGGGCATGGGCCCGTTTTCTGTTAGAACTTTCAATGTTGGCGCATCCGCTATGCCGGCCACTTCCAGTTCAGTCTCTGATTCTATGGGTATACTGTCCACATAGTATTCGATATTTTCCGCTGGCGTCGGAGTGACACTTTCACTGTGCAAGTCCTCGATGTCTGCCAAACTGCTGGGTGCTTCAATGTCATCCACTTGACCCTCGCCAGTTTCGGATAATTTCGTAGGCGTTTTATTCGCATCCTGTTGGGCGGATATAAAACTTTGTTCCGACTCATCGAAGGACATGTTGAAGGGTGAATTGACATCGGGCATTTCAAATGCCAGTGTAGAATCGTCGCCTTCACTGTAATCGAAGGAACTTTTATTGCAACTCAGAAAGGAGGAGGTGCGACCTTCAGAGGCGGTAACAAATGAATCGTCTTCGGTGGATCGAGAATGCCAGTCCTGCAAATTTAAAGAAAATATGTAATTAGAGCAATGTTTTCAAAGTTATGATGTTTCATTTTTCATTTTTGATTTACAGTTCTAAAGCGTTTAGCCTTATAAGTCTGTAACTTGATAAATATCTGGGACCTGCCTCATTTCTTTTGACTAAAACTAAGGACGTAAATAACAGATAGCCTTTAAAGGAGTTTCATTATGCGTGTCACAAGAGTATGCCGTGTGGTCTCTCAGGACCTTATTAAGGATCAAATGGAAAATTACTCTTATACAAGAGAGCTATGGACAATAAGTTTCTTGTACTTAATGGTGGGCACCTACCGTTTAGAGCCGGCTCCGAGGGTTTACGTGAAGAAGAAAGTAATCCCATTGTGCCAAGTATTCAGCATTGCTTGTTGAAAAACCTGCCGCCAAAAAATTTTAGATGAACTTAGGTTTGTTGTGTGTTAGCCGCGTTCACTACCTAATAAATCTTGGCGGTCCACAACATCAACTTTGAACGAAACGAGTCGTGTTTGGATAAAACCATTGTCGTGTAATCCACCTTAGGATGTACAGGGTGGGTGATTTAAAATTTTAAATTTGAATTAGCTTGATAATGAAATACCATCCGATAAGTTTTCGCTTCACCAAATAGGCTAAAGATTATTTGGCAGGACATAACAGGTTGTACCGAAAAATCATGTTTTAAGATGAAGCTCATTTTCATCTCGGTGGCTATTTCGATAAGCAAATTTGCCGCATATTGGGTTCAGAGAACTTACACGTGACTATTGTGAATCCGATGCACCCACAACGAGTCACTGTTTGTTGTGGATTTGGGGCTGACGGCATCATAAGGTCATTTTTCTTCGAAAATGAGCATGGAACGCCTTTACCGTCAACAGTGAGCGTAACCGCGCCAAGCTCAACGAATTTTTGTTCCCAAAAATTCAAGAGAATGACATGGACGACATTTGGTTTCAACTAGACTGGGCCACATGTCACACAGCCAAAGCAACCATCGCTATTTTTCGCACAGCATCGATGGTTTCTGGCAAAGTAACCGAAGTTGGACGTTTTCACTTCACGTCCTTTTGATGGTGCTTCATCGCCAAAAGTCGAAACAAGTTGATTAAAACACTTTTGTCTCGATAACCCGCGCCAAAAATAGTAAAAAATCATCACACGAAAATGTTCACGGGATAATTTAATTTTTTGTGCGTGAACTGATTAAGCAAGACCGACATGAGACACACCGTGAGATTGAGACATCCTTGGCCATTAGTAAGACAATCATTGCATGTTCATTTGGCCGTGAAAAATATTTGTTCTCGTTGGATCCCACATAATTTAACTAATGCTCAAAAAAGGCTCGTATGGATTGGTACAAAGAGATGTTGAAAAAGTATAACTGCGGTAGCTCAAGGGCAGTGTATAACATTGTCACGTTTGACATTTTTTAGCATAAACGTACTCAGAACGTTTTGACGTACGACCATCATTTGTGTTGTCACAGGTAAAGAATCATGGATCTATGCATATGAACTCGAAACAAAACAGCAATTGACCGTATGGGTCTTTCAAGAAGAAGTACATCGAAGCCGATGATTGCGTTTTTTTCGGTATAACCGGTAGCACAGTGCCTTAGGTGGAACGTAAAATTTTCAATTCTGAGTTATCTGTTTGCCAAAAGTGTTCGAAGAAATGAGGAAGGATAATAAGAGAAGACGGATCATTTTGCATCACGACAATGCGAGCTCTCACACGCCAGCTGAAACGATGAGCTATTTGACCACACCAGATGTCGAATTGATGGGCCATCCACCGTACAGCCATGATGCAAGAAAAAATGCGGGTTCAACGTTTTTCATCGCCCGAAGCAGCTGCTGAAACGTTCAAAATCATGTTTTAGAGGTATCTCAATCGGAGTGGAAAAAGTGTTTGTGCGCATGCAAAAGTGTATTGATCTTAAAGGAGAATATTTTGAAAAACAATAAAACCATTTCCAATGATAAAATATTGTATTTTTATTGTCGGACCCTCGTGCGTAGACCGATACAGTCTAATTTTTAAGTTCTTGATTTTTCCAAGAACTTCAAAAAAAAAGCTGTTGTGAAGCCTCTTAATAATTCGCTGTTCCAAAACCAGCCTACTTTCCAGCAGGATTCTGCGCCGGCCCGTAAGGCTAAAATGTCCCAGCCCTGGCTTCGAAACAATTTGCAAGCGTTTATTTTCTCTGAAGAATGGCCCTCAGACAGTCCAGCTTTGAACCCATTGGATTACAAATTGTGGACAATTTAAGAGGACAAGGTTTGTCACAAAAGATACCCCAACATTGGATCTCTTAAGACTGCTTTGGTTCGAGCTGTGGCCAATTTTCCAATGTACGAGGTTCGTGCAGCCATTGACGATTTATTTTACAGCATAAAACGTGTGTAACAGTATTTATGTCCCTACTAAGTACATAAAGTTTCATCAAATCAGCACCAATAGTCAGACTGACGGATGTCGCTTAAACAAATCAGATACTGATTCTGCAAAGATAAAAATCTGATCTATCTCCCTCCATTTAAGGTGTTTAAAACACCAGCTCATTTTGTAATACCATCTCGACCCCAAGACAGCCGTTTCTATGCACGGATCGATCAGAAGGAATTCTTCGTCCAAGTTCTGTCAGCCTGACACTTTGTGCCGCTATAACATCAACACAAGACGATGCACTAAATTGTCTGTAGGACATAATAAAGCGTATCGTGTATACATTTAGAGGATGTTGAACTTTTTCTAACGGCCGTAATTTCTTAATTTGGACCCTAAAGGCTAAGCTCCCTTTCTTATATTCGTTATATCTATCTTCTAGACTAAAGCTTGGACATATAGGGTGATCCATCTAAAGGTATTTTTTTTTATAAAAATTCAAATCAAGTGTGAAATCTTCATTGGTAATTTGAAAGATCATTTTATGGCATTTATTTTTTGAATATAATTTCCTTCAAATGAGGCCGCAACTACGCCACAGGGTTTCCATTCTGAGGGTCCAATTTTGGATGACACGCATAATGGTGGCTTCCCAAACCGGAATCGTAGCTGGTTTGTCAGCATAGACTTTGGACTTTACGTAGCCCCTAAGAAAAATGTCTAAAAGTGTGATATCACTCGATCTAGGCGGCCAACTCACTCGATCTAGGCGGCCAACTCAACACGTGAAATTAGCTGCTTTTCAAATGTATCTATCAATAGATCCATTGTTTAAGCAGCTGTGTGGCAAGTGGCACCGTCCTGTTGAAACCAAGATTACGGACTTAAATTTAAGGTAGCATAAAGATCGATATAATGGCGCGATAGCGAGCACCATTCACGGTTACGTTCCGGCCATCATTGTTTTTGAAAAAATATGCACCGATGATTCCACCAGCTTATAAACCGCACCAAACCGTGTTTTTCTCTGGGTATAATGGCACCTTTTGAACCTCTTCTTGTTGCTCTTCAGCCCAAATGCGGCAATTTTGTTAATTGACTTTGCCGTTGAGCCAGAAATGGGCCTCATTACTGAACAAAATTTTGGTCGAAAACAGCGGATCTTCCCGTTTCTCGCCGAACGCTCATTTCCGTAATACATTTGCCAACATTTGAAGTTAATTATTTTCAAAAAATAATTGCCATAAAATGTCCTTTCAAATTACCAATACAGATTTCACACTTGATTTGAATTTTTTTTTTTTTTTGTTCTGAAAAAATACCTCTAGATGGATCATGCTATACATTTAAATTAGACCAGTATTACTTCACCGTGACAGTAAGAAAACTATCTTTTTTCTAAACTTTAGGTATCTTTTGGTTTAAATGTTAATTAAAAACAACACTTACCTCACTACTTGTACTCCTCAGTGTGCCCATTTTTTTATCCCTCGGACTTGGATTCGATTCCACCTCCACACTTTGCGAGTTCTCCTGAATATCCCGTATAACCGTATCCAGTGACTCGGCCACTTCGGCGATGTCAGTCAATTTGCTGGTGATGGCACTACAGGCCAAGCCATTGCTGCCAATGGGATTGACAACAATTTTGCTGGGATCGGCTGCCAAACGGCTGGATGTCGTATCTAAGGTACTCGTGGTTGTACTGCTGCTACTGCCCGATATGGAACTTTCCACCGACGGACTGGGCGTGGTGGTTATCTCCGACGGTAAGTCTTCGACTACAATGCTAGAATTAGTATCAAGATTAATGGCAGATTCGGTAGATGCAAGAGGATAGGGTGTTGGTGGTGTAAAATTGGCATTATTTTCTTGAACCCATGATATAAGTTTAGTGGTTTTGCATATCTCCGGCATGAGAGAGCCAGGAGGTTTAGAACTGTCGGTTACAGCGTGAGATGAGGAAAGAGTTTGTTCGGTTGATTGCTCCGCAGTTTGTTGAGAAGTTGTTAGAGTAGTTTGCGTGGGAGTTTCTTTAGCAGTTGATATTTGATCTAGGGTGGTTTTAGAAGTTTGAGAGTTGGTTCCTTCACATTTAGAAGTTGACTTTAGAGATTCCTTCTGAATTTGTTCTAAAGGTTCCTCAGAAATATTAGGTGCTGGAATTTGTTCTTGAGTTTTCTCGCTTGCTTTATCTTGAGTTTGTTCGCTAATCTTCTCTTGAGTTTGTTCATTAGTATTCTCTTGAGTTTGCTCGGAAACTTGCTCCTGAGTATGTTCTAGACTATTCTTATCAGTTAATATAGGAGCTTGCTCCACAATTTTCTCAGAAGTCGAGTTGAGAACTTCTTCAGAAGATTTCTCAGTAATCTGAGGTGTTGAGTTTTGCTCGCTAATCTTCTCTTGAGTTTGCTCACTAGTATTCTCTTGAGTTTGCTCACTAGTATTCTCTTTAGTTTGTTTACCAGTAGTCTCTTGAGTTTGCTCGCAAACTTTCCCCTGAGTTAGTTCTAGAGTATTCTTCTCACTGAATATAGAGTTTTGCTGCTGAGTTTGTTTGAGAGTTTCATCAGAGCTCAATTGAAGTGTTTTCAGTTGAACTGAAAATTCCTTAGGAATCTGTGTTTGTTCATGAGTTTGTTCACCACTATTCTCACGAGATGGCTCAAAAACTTGCTCTGGAGTTTGTTTATGATTATTCTCTCCAGTTAATAGGTTAGTTTGCTCTTGAGTTTGTTCGAGAGTTGTATCAGCAGTCGAGTTAAGTATTTGCTTTTGAACATGATAAGAGGTTTCCTCGGGAATTTGAGTTTTTTCTAAAGCTTGTTCACTAGTATTCTCCCCAGTTTGCTCGGACACTTGAGTGGTTTTGGAAATATTTTTCTCAGAATCCGGAGTTTGCTCACTAGTATTAAGAAGTGGAGATGTTTCTTTGGTTTCATAGCTAAGAGTCATAACTTCCGTTCTCATTTTGCGCAAGAGATCTTGAACGTTGTCCGATTGAGTTGGCGCAAAAGCTTCCGAGAAGTTTGTTCCATTTAGGGAGTTTTCTTGTTTATTTTCTGGGATTTTTTCAGCATTCGTTAGAGATTTTTTATTAACGGCAAGAAACTCTTCGTCGGCCTTGCCGTTTTCGCTTAAAGGCAAATCTTTGCTTGCCCTTTTAATTTCGTTTCTTATACTATTTGAGAACGTATCCTTTAATAATTCTTCCACTTCTTGGGTCAAAGTAGAGGCCTGAGCACCGTTAACTGCAGTTTGATAAAGAATACCACTGCCCTCGGGCTTAGACATATTTTGTTCGGTTTCAACCAAACTTTTCAAAAGATTCAAACCCTCCAGTTTCGACTCCTCTGGAGAAGACACCGCGGCAACATTTTCCCCGCCCGCTGTTGCATTTACCGTAAACGCGCCCGATTCGCTGTCGTCGTAGGATTCAGCGTCCTCGTCCCCGTCCGATTTGTTTTTAGAAAACAAATTACGAAATCGTGAAAACATTTTCGCCGCTTTTAATTAAAACTGCACGATCGTTACGCGTTCTTCACAAATTACTTCTGTGCCTTTAGGGTGGTGTACTTTTAGTGGATTTTTTCAGTTCGTTACTTTTTTTTTTGGCTTTTTGGTAATTATCTTCTGGACACAATGTGGGCTCAGTGCCAATTATAATATATGGTATTGAGAAAATGTTATTTTTTTCAACAAAAAACCATTACGCCGCAGTACAAAAAGATCAAATTTTTCTTTTTAGATTCACAAAGTGAAACACGAGTTTTCTTTTTTTTTTCAAAAAGATTTTTTTTTTTCACTTTTTTTGAACTACGGGCAAGCACACATAAACATGTACTGAAAACTGGAGGAACAACCGAATTTTCTGTTGGCAGTTATTTTTAGATTTCAAAATAAATTAAGATCTCGTTTAGGGATTTTTCTCTTAGAGGTTGTAACACCAAAATTCCTCCGAAGAAACTTTTGTTGCCTTTTTCTCAAAATTGAACACAAATATTTGTCTTGTAAGCGTTTCACTTTAATTATTGTCAAATTTTAAAATCAGGCGCGCGCGTTTTCCCGTTTTTTTTTTGGTTTTGTATTTGGGGCGACAATGTGCTTTGTATTTGTGTTTGTCGCTGTTTCGGTGTCCGTCTGCCGGTTTTGAGTGACACACGCGTAAAAATGCTTTCGCTTGCTTTCGTTTCGTTTTGAAAAATTGTTGCTACCACGCTGGACCGCTCTCAAAAATAGACTAAATTTACTGAAAGTTTCCTCGGCGGGTTCTTCCTGTATCCGTCCGTCGTCGTCGTAGCAGACCGTATTTTTCTTTTTGCTGCGGTTGACTTTTTTCGATTTTATAGTTTTTCAGTTCGTTTTGTTTTTGTTGAGTGTTTTGTGTGTTTTATTTAATAATGCTGTTGTTTTAATTTTTCTACTTTTCCCGTAGTCATCTGCTGCACAGTAGGACTTAATGGGTTTTATTTTTTTCCCGATGTTTTCAATATTAAAACATGTGCCCAACAGATACGATGCAACAATTAAAATTGTTCGCCAACCGAATGATTGAAGTTGCACCTCGAGTATTTCATCAATAAAGTCGAATATTAGTTGGTGCCCTGTAACGTTCAGTAATTGCAACTGAAGTATCGGTAGAAAACACGAGTATCCAAACCTCTAGAAAAGAATTTTTGGATCCAAAAGTCCACATGCCGCACTCGTTAAGCGAAAACATTTTAAATTTTCAGTAAACTCAGAGAAAAAATAAGTTTGAAATCTGTTGGAGCCATTAAAATTCCGTTGCAAAAAAGAGTTTCGGTTTATAATCGCAAAGGTTCGACATACCGCAGGAGTACTTCAAGTAAATTATGAAACAGTTTTTTGTCTTTACTGAAAATTTAACATTTTTTCGTATTTTCTACCGATAATTCAGTTACAATTACTGAACGTTACAAAGCAACAACTAATTTTCGGTTGTACTGCTGTTATACAGGATGCATGCAACCTTAACCATTCGGTAAGCAAAGAAATTCGTTTGCTTTAAGCAATAAAAATACGATTATTTTAGCTTTTGGTTATGATGAAAGTTTAAAGGTGACAGCAACAATTACAATTACTAAACCTTACAGAGCAACAACTAACATTCGGTTGTACTGATGTCATACTGGAGATGCATGCAACCTTAACCATTCGTTGGCAAAAAAATTATTAACGATTATTTTAGCTTTTGGTTGTGATGAAAGTTTAAATATTCGGTGAAAACAACAAAATGTTGGCAAAACTATTGGTTGCCCCAATTAACCAGTTATGGCAACTAAACACATTTTATGCATTTCATTTGTATCACCGATCAATAAGTTTCGTCTACAATACGATAATCATATTTACCATCTTGTGAAATGTCTACCCGAATCTCCATTACGATTATAAACATTTGGTATTTGCAACCGACATTTTGTTTTTGCAACGGAATATAAGTAGTTTCAACCGATTTCCGACCAAATTTTTCTCTGTGTGTGTTTAGTCGAATACATAAAATTAAACTATGCGTTGGTCCAGTTAACAAATGTTCGTGGTAAAGATAACTGAATTGGAAGATAACTTAAAACCAACAATCTATATCTATGACTAATACTTATACAAATTCAGTTCTAATAATCCTCTTTATTAGTTAGGGTTACCCATTCGAGGGTTGCTATATATAGCAACACTAAGTGTTGCCTGTCGCCATCTGACTTTTCCATTGGAAAGTTTGACATTTTTTTAGCATAAACGTACTCAGAACGTTTTGACGCACGACCATCATTTGTGTTGTTTACAGTGACTTGAAAAAATCGATTTGGCAAAAAAATGGAGTTAACTCGTGAATATTTTCTTGCGATCATTTTTCACAACATTTGGCGTGGATTATCACGACAAGAGTGCATCGATAAACTTAAATCTTTGTATGGCGATGAAGCACCATCCTATAGCACTCTGAAAATGAACTGGTGTAATGAATTCAATCGTGGCCATCCCTCGCTCAAAGACGAAGGTCGTAAAGGTCGACCAAAAACGGCCGTTGTGCCAGAGAACATTAATGCCGTGCGTGAACTGATAATGCAAGATCGTCATGTGACATACCGTGAGATAGAGGAATCCTTGGGCATTTCTTCCACCAGCAAACGTTCGATAGTGCATGAACACCTGACCGTAAAAAAGGTTTGTGCTCGTTGGATCCCGCACAATTTGGCAATCGCTCAAAAAAAAAGGCTTGTGTCGATTGGTGCAAAGAAATTTTGAAAAAATACGATCGCGACGTTTATAAGATCGTCACAGGTGACGAATCATGGATCTATGCGTATGAGCCCGAAACAAAACAGCAATCGATCGTGTGGGTCTTCGACGACGAGCCAAATCCAACGAAAGTTGTTCGTGGAAGAAGCACTTCGAAGCAAATGGTAGCCTGTTTCTGCGGCAAAACTGGTCATGTGGCGACTGTTCCGCTTGAGCAACGTAGGACGGTCAATTGTGAGTGGTACACCACAATTTGTTTGCCTAAAGTCTTCGTAGTAATTCGAAAAACGAACAAGAGAAGGCGAATCAATGTGCACCATGACAATGCGAGCTCTCACACATCGGCTCAAATCAGCACCGGCCAAAACGTCGGATTGATGGGTCATCCGCCGTACAGTCCTGACTTTGCACCCAAAGACTTCTTTTTATTCCCACACATCAAGAAAAAAATGTGTGGTCAACGATTTTCGTCGCCGTTGAAGCGTTCAAAAACCATGTTTTGGAGGTGTCTCAATCGAAGTAGAAAAAGTGCTTCAACAATTGGTTTGAGCGCATGCAAAAGTGTATAAATCATGCTGGAGAATACTTTGAAGAACAATAAAACCATTTTTGAAGATAAATATTCGCATTTCCATTATTAGGCCAGAAATATATAGCGGTCCTCGTATCGTACAGTGCGAAATTTGCACAGAATTCTATTAAAATTGTGCCGTTTAAGGCGGCAGTGTCGAAAATTTCTTAAAGTGACAAGGGTTAAAAAAATTAGAAACCGATTTACATTCACGAACTGCATATTTGTCTAAATTTTGTGGTCTAGTGTAAGTATACAATAAGTCGCCCACTGTGCTCCGGTAGAGCGGCACATTTATGTTGATCTTTTGATGCGGTGACATGATCTCATTTTCTTTTGTTTGAATAATTCCGAATTTTATGTGACATTTGAGTGGGAACTGTTGTCATTTGCTGGGGGATAATGCTTAGAAGAAACTATGCCGAAAAAGAGCAAGAACGATGGGAGAGAAATGAAAAACGAAAGAAACATGAAAAGTTTTTCGAAATGAAAAATCGGCTGTCGAAAAATCAACTATAGCCGAAATTTCGGCCAAATTTGAAAAAAAAAGTCCCATTAACAAATTAGAATTGTAGGAACTCGTACGCGTGAACAAAGCTACACAAATTGAAAACTATCGTTTCCTATATTGTAGAAAAAGCTTCACTAAGCGTTCAACTTCGAAAAACCATAAATACTATTAATAGGCGTGTTTTATCTGACAAGCGAAAAATGCGTTAAGACAATGATTTTAAATCGTCCTAAAAGAAACCTACAACTTTTCTATTTATTGAAAAAGTATTGTATTGTCAATAATCGTTTCTTTTAAAAAAATTTAATTGTAGAAAAGTAGTTATAGAAGAAATGCGAACTTCAATGAAATTAAACGGCATAAAGCGATTTCGATAAGCGTTTCAAAACGAACTGTTTTTGACGTGTATAGTATTCAAAACATTTTTAGTAACTAAAAAACATTTAGATATTTTTGGTAAGGGTTTAAAGTTATCGCATTATTGGGGTATAAAGCTAATTTATTTGCTCTTAGAATAAAACAGTTCTATTATATAAGTACTCTATTACAAGCCAGTGGTGTTATGCAAGACGACCGCACATTGGAGATTTTAAAAGTAAAGATTACAGCAGGCTCTGCTTTAAGACAAAGCAATGTAAAATATTCTCCAAGATTTTGAAATTTAAATTTTGAAATTTAACTTTGTTAAAAGTTCTTTTATCAACAATTAATTTTAGACTCAAATGAATGCATATGTGAAGTTCGCAATGATAAAGGAATGGTTTCTGCAAGGCTTAGGCTCTTAGGAAGCTCCAAGAGAAGATTAACAGATGAAAGAGCAAAAACCACTGTGTTCCTTTCCATTAAAGACCAAGTGGAAAAAACATACTAGAATGTCTATGGAGTAAGACCTTGAAGAAGGCTTGCAAATAGTTACTCCCAGAAGGATTATCAATAGGGTTAAAAATACATATGTACAGAAGAGTTGTCTACATGTAAAATTTAAATCAAATTATGTTTGTTTAATTTTTTAACTGATCTCCACTTGACTTTGAAGCTTCGTGTTCTTAATGCTAATTCGATATGCTACTGACAAGACCAAATTGTGTATAAACGTCAAACGCGTATCGCTGAGGCAAACGCCATTCGTGCTGCATTCACTTTCTAGATATGGTAGCATGTCTTTGGATCTTTCTAAATGACAATAAGAATAAGAAAAAAAACCAAACGATTGGGAGATAGCCCTCAGTGCAATATCTAAAACAAATTTATTAGAAAAGGAATGGAGTCTTTCCAGGTGTACACAGCCAGCTGAATTGTATATCATGGCTTGGGTCCATTGCGGTCATAGTCGGCATTTCTAGAGTGTCCCAAAAACCGGGGTTTTCCGAACACCTGTCATGGATTGGGCCCATTGCGATCATAGTCGGCATTTCTAGTGTCCAAAAAACTGGGGTTTCCAAAAACCGGCATTTTAGGTTTTTTTTAAATACTAAGTCGGCATTAACCAATGTTCCGATTTTAGCCTTTTGCCTAAGAATTGCAATTGTTTTTCATTTTATTTATTGACATGTAATTCGAAGCCCATTGGGGCCTATTAAAGCATCAAAATGTTAAATAGAACATCATAAACTACTAGAAAAAATTCAGTATTAAATCAAAAAAATAATATAAATTAAAATAATCCTAATATTTCCTAATAAAAGAGAGAAAAAAAACTGATGAAAGCATATAAGTGATAATCAAGAAACCGAAGAAAAAAAACATATAAATAAAAGCATTACTCTGTACTTGAACGAAAATGTTCCATTAAATGTTTACGAAATGTCATGGAAGACAAATTAAACGCTTTTAAACTGATTCGTATCAGAAGTAAAGTTATAGTACCGCAGAACAGCTCTAAACTTATCCAGATTTTAAGAATAAGATCATATTTGAGTTTGTGTTTTTTCTTTCCATATGGGCATGTTCAAAGTGGTCAGATTTTCTGCCATAGGGACTGTAACCCAATTTTAGCTAAACTGCAATAATAAGCGCACGATTGGTTGTTTGTCAATCGAAATATGTAGCCATCATACAGGGTGGCTGATAAAAGCCGCTACCAAAAACAATTTTTTAATATATTTTCTATTTAATGAATTTGGTTAATTATTTTGCCGATTGATTTTTAGTCTTAAAAAAATGGATAACTGGGACTCTGAAACTAGAATTTGGATTGTCCGCCGCTATCATGCACTGGAGTCCGTAGTTTTGGTTTAAAGAGAGTATAGGCGCACGTTTGGAGGCAATCTTCCGAGCAGATGGGCAGTAATGAGACTTGCACGCAGAAAAAAGATATGGTTACTACATGGTCACGGCAACAATAGTATGTTCTCTGCAATAAAAGTATGGTCGTCGCAACCACAGTATTGTTTTTTGAGTTTCATTTTGACAATAGTATGATTGCGACAACATTAATATTGAAGAAATGTAACAATAGTAATATTGCCAAATTTAAAAATGAAAACTTGGTTGTAGCAACAATATAAATATGGTTGGTGGGACAAAGGTATTGTTTTCATGAGTTTTACGTTAACAATAATATATTTAAAGCAATCATACCGGCAAAATGGTATTTTTTTAATTTGACAATGGTATTTTTACGAATCTTACGCAATAATAGTACTTTTTACATGTAAATTAATTTTTTCCAAAACAAACTACGGATTAGTATAACTGAAATATTTTTAATAAATGATTTTTTTACTGTTAAATAAATCACTCCTATCCTAAAAAATTTTGGGGATCATAGTATGGTTGTGTGTAAGTCATACTATGGTTGAGTGTGAATAATAATATGGTTGTGGGGACCATAGTATGGTTGTGTGTGAATAATTCTATTGTTTCGAGGACCATAATATTGTTGTGGGGATCATAGTATGGTTATGTGAGAACCATACTATTGTTGTGATGATCATAATATTGTTGTGCCACAACCATATAACCAACAATAGTATGATGCTCTTCTAATATTGTTACCACAACCATACTTTTTTCTGCGTGTGTGCACATAGTGCCGGGGTGACTGCCCTTGGACGAAGAATTGCTGCTTTGGGTCAATCCGGTGCATAGAAACGGCTGTCGTGGGGTAGTGAGACTTGTTTAAAATTTCCCCCAGCATGGGATATGTCCGCCGCTTTCACGCACTGGAGTCCGTAGTTTCGGTTCAAAGAGAGTATAGGCGGACGTTTGGAGGCAATCTTCCGAGCATATAGACAGTAATGAGACTTGTACACATAGTGCCGGGGTAACAGCCCTTGGCCAAAGAATTGCTGCTTCGGGTCAATCCGGTGCATAGAAACGGCTGTCGTGGGATAGTGAGACTTGTTTAAAATTCCCCCCAGCATGGGATATTCAACAGAAGACGTTACCATCGAAACCCTTCCGTTCGGACGGAGGAAACAATCGCTGCTGTAGCTGCTGCCATACAAAACAATCCACGAGTTTCGACAAGAAGCTTATCTGCTCAAATGGGTATAAGCAGACAGTCATTGCAGTCAATTCTGCATAAAGAATAGGACCTATACCCATATAAAATTCAAATGGTAAACAAACTGAACGCAGCAGACTTCCCGATTCGCTTGAATATGCTTCAAATGGTGGAAGAGGACGGAAACATGTTGAACTGTCTTTTCATGTCTGACGAGGCCCATTTCGATTTAAACGGCAACATAAACAAACAAAATTGTCGAATATGGAGTGCTTTCAACCCACAGATACTGCGTGAGACGGAATTGCATCCACTTCGTGTCACAGTGTGATGTGCAGTTTCATCACGCTGCATTGTCGGGCCCTACTGCTTCGAAGAAAACGGTCACACCGTTACGGTTACTGGAGACCTTTACTTGAGCATGTTTAGAGAGTTTTTCTTTCCAGAATTACGCCGAATAAGAATCTCTTTCAACTCTGTGTGATTTGAGCAAGATGGTGCAACTCCTCACATAGCCCGGCCTGTTATGACAGAATTGCGGCGAAAATTTCCCAATAAGCTGATATCCAGAAACTCCACATTCCGTTGGCCACCCCAGGTCGCCGGACCTTACTGAATCAATTGCTTTCATTCCTGTCTTATCTCTCCAAGTAGTAATAAACAACTTTTTGGTAAGATGCCACACATGCAGCAGCGAGAAAATGGGGGGGGAGGCATTTAAATTCCATTATTTTTAAAACTAGTAAAGCTATATTTAATAAACTTTAATAAACTTTAATAAACTTTAACACGAATTAACACGTTGACTGCCAAGGCCATCTTCAGAAAACTGGCCAAAAATATCATTTTGATTTTGTCATATTATGTTACTAAAAATAAAAACTCTATTTCTCGATGATAGGTATCATGAAAAAGCAAATATGATGTTTTTTAGGAGAAAAAGGACCTACGAATTATCTCGTAGTTGGCTTCTGTGACAGAAATCGCTACGCAGAAGCCAAATACGAGTTATTTCGTAGGTTCTTGTTCTCCTAAAAAAAACACCATTTTTGCTTCCTATAATATTTCGTTTTATAGTTATTATAATTTATTATAATTTTTTTATTATTTTATTTCTTTTTAGATTTACGAGGGCGACCGCAAAACTAACTGGCCTGGCACATTTTCTGTTTTACTAGCAACTTTTTTTGTTTTTTGTTTTTTAAAAGCAATCTTTTATAAGCCATCTGTCAAAATTTCCGAAATATTTAGTGATTACACAGTACAACAGCCAATCTGGGGGGTGAGAAATTCCAAATCAGGGTGATGGTACTAGGTCAGTATATTAAAACCCTCAAAGGGTTTTGCGTTCGTATGTGCCAGTTTTTTATGACCTTTTACATTTTTTCCTTAATTTTTTTCCATAATTTTTTTTAATGAATGTTCAGCTCACGCAAGCCAAAACTAACTTTTTTCTTTTCCCAGAAGCCATTTATCGATACTAGCACTGAAATAATACGGTTTTACTCGTAACTACACAAAAGTGGCAGTTTTAGATAGTACGAGATTACTCGTAGTTGGCTTCCTGGAAGGAAAATCAATCTACGAGTTATCTCGTAGTTGGCAGTCGACGTGTTCAAGAAAAATTAATTCCATATACTGAACAAAAAGTTCTTTGAATTTCTTAATGTAGCAATATTAATAAGCCACCCTGTATATCTCCATAAATAAAGTACTTGCAAACCACCTGCAAAAGAGAAGAAAACAAAAATAAACAAAAGAAGTATGAATGTTATTTTAACCGGTCTTATTCGCCAGGAAATTCAAGCCATAAGAATGTACTGGAAAAAGCACGAATTCGCGCAGCCGAAAATGGCCACCACTTGCGGGATATAATTTTCCATACTTAAGCCAAAAAAAATATTCCTTATTTATATACTACATAACAAAAAATAATAATGATAATTAGCAAATCCTTTTGTATATATCAGAAAAACTATCGGAGCATCATCTGGTGGAATATTAACATCGCGGCGATCATAATTGGCGAAAAATGTGCCAATCCCTATTTGTCTGTGGCTTTCCGGTGCAAAGCGAATCGCCTTAATAATTCTCATGTAGTAGGCTGTTTCCAATACGGTCGCGCCCACGTCCGCGTCAAAGATTTATCGAAAATTGGTAAAATGTGTTCGCGTCCACGTTTGCGTTCAAGCAGCTGTTTGTGTTTATTTGTTTTTTTTTGCGGTGCGAAAAGTTTAATATTTTTGTGTTGTAACATTATCATGGAGTTAAACGATATTATTTTGCTAGCCGCAGTGGAAAATAAGGATCAAATGGTATTGTATTGCGCCAATGGAAATGTGCAGTAGCAGCAGCGCTATATGCTTATGCTGATAAACAGCTGTTTTAATAGGGATGTGAAATTGGCGGTGTTGCCATTTAAAAATGGGTGGGTTTCGATTGCAAAAATAATCGAATTTATAGTAAACGCGACTTATCGGAAAACGCGTCCAATATGAACGCGACGTTTCCCATACCTAACTATCTATGTTTTTTGTATAGGCTTTAACGCGCGTTCATTGATTTTTGGACGCGGTCATGGACGCGATCGTAGTGGAAACAGCCTATAATTCTTGTAGACGAATCGCCAGAGATTCGCATTAATGATTCATGCACAATTCATCATGAAGATTTGCAGAAGATTCATTTTGGCGATTCGCTTTGCACCGGACAGCCACACACGTGATCGCTAAGATTTTATTTATCGTCAAGATTCGTTCGCTGATGATACCGCGATTAAAAATCAGAAATGTTTGCAAGGGTTATTTTCTTTCCACAGACAAAAAGTCATGGCTAGATCGTCTTAGATATTTATAACGCTGCCAAGGGAATGACAAAGTGAATACACACTACCGCCTGTGATGGAGGTTATAAAAAGGTCTAACGTTTGAAAAATTTAAGTCGGAAGTTTAAAATTGATCTTTCAGACCGTCAAAAGCCTGTCTCTTCCACATTCGTTTTTGGTGCTCCCGCTAAAAAAGACTTAATTTACGTTTTTGAGGCTTTTAATTTGTTATCGTCCCCACTCCTCACTCTGTCGCATGAATGGCATTTAGGCCAGGTCAACTACAATCCATGCCCGTCATTCCAATGCTCTTAAGAAAATCTTTTATAGCCACACGTTTTTTTCTTATCATACGAACACTTAACGCACCGCACGTATGTTACTTGCAACAAACGATGCGCGCTCATAAACTATTGCAACATAAACTATGAGAAACTGATAGAACAGTAGCAGCAGCAACAAAAGAAGTCTGAGTGCAACACGTACAGCGCGTTAAAAAACAACCGAATGATGTTTTATTAAATGCATGCATAAAGTGATGTTACCTGCTTTTACATGTGAGCGCTTCTTTGTCTTCTTTTCGTCATTAGACGGCGGCGTCTAATGACGACGACACTGGTGCGAACGATGAGTTAAAGTAAAGTGACTGAGACCATTTGTACCGCCATCGCTGAGACCATCACACTGCCAGGCAGACAGACAATCTGTCGTCTGTTGCATTCAGACAAATTAATTGTATTTGAATTGCAAATAGAAGACGCGAATGTAGAATGAAAAAATGGCAAAAATAAATATGAAGAATCAGCAAATAAAAGAGTGGAACACGCAGTGCCCGGCTATTATAGCCCGTAAATATTGTCACGATCAGCGGGAAAAAAGTTAAACGAGTGCACTTAGATTGGCCAATAGATGCCTGAGAACTGCAGTGGCCACAATGAGGCTCGCGTAAAGCGATTGATAAGAATGTCAGATACAAAAGGGTGGTTCAACAATAATGCACGATGTTAATTGCAAGTCACACCTAACGTCAAGTTTTTTGCCCAACTTTATTTGACATTTCTTTGTTTCAGGTTTTGGCAAACTTAACCATGGAAATTCAAATTGGCAAATTCAAGGCGTTAAGATTGTTGAAGCGCGCTAAGATTGGTCCGCACAATCGGAAGAATTGTGCGCCAATCTCAGCCAACCGGGTCTGTAGGAAATTTGTACGGGTACCCAACCGGGTATCTGTGCATGCTCGCCTAGTTTGTTCTGCGGAAAATATTGATGTTGTTCGCGATAGTGTGGCAGAAGAGCCGTCAACCTTGACTCGTGGATGGTGTTCGCTATCGCGAGATGATAATGGATTTCTTGTCGCCAGAAGTATAGTGCCACTTGCTACACAGCCAACGACAGTGGCTCTTTTGCGCTAGATATTCAATGGTGTAATCTTGCGTATTGGCAATGTTAATTGGCAGCTAAGATAGGGTTCTATAAGTCGACTTTCGACTAATCGATTAATCGACTTTTGGGTACAAAAAAGTCAAAGTCGGTAAGTCGACTTTTTGTTTTTAAAAAAGTCTAAAAGTCGACTTTTTCATGTCGACTTTTTCGACTTTTTATTTTATCTTCAAATATAACCATATGTATTTTTACTTGTCATCCAAACAAAGCGTATTGCGTAATTTCATTTCTTCGCCGCTTTCATTTAGTTTCGCCGATTGAGAAATACATTTAAGTTTTATTTTATTGTAGTGGCAACACACAAATTATAACAAAGATGGTTACAATTAAAGACTGCTGGCGATTACATTAAATGTCGCTTTGGTTGTGTTTATGTTTTGAAATCATACAGTTTTGTATTTCCACTGTGGCAATATCAAAAAATATAAGGAAATGTATTACACTTGTTACATTGTAAAATAGTGGACGAGATATTTTTCCTTGCAGTGGTTTACCTTATATTTAAATTAATATGGCCCCAAGTCCAGTGTGGCAATATTTTAAAAAAATTGATTATACGAAAGTACTTTGCTTAAAATGCAAAAAGGAGTACAAGTACAATAAAAGTACAACAAGCCTAATGACACATTTGAAAAGTGAACACAAAATTAATTTTTGCAAGGAAAAGGAAAGGGATAAAGAATCAGAAGACACGGTACCCAGTGAAGGTCCCCTTGACGGTTATATAAATTCTGTGGCTTCTTTTTCAAGTGAGTAAAAATTAGACTATCATAATTTAGATTTTATTTTCATGTATTTTCTTTTCAGACAATGGAGTTAAGCAGAAGGCAATTACAAATGCATTACTCTTTATGATATGCAAAGACAACATGCCGTTGAGAACTCCACAAAAAGAAGGGTTCAAGACGTTTTGCAAAAAATTGCAACTTGTTTTTATTCCAAAATATTGCATTTTTTTTATCTAAAGAAAAAAGTCGAAAAGTCGACTTTAATCGACTTTTTTATACTAAGAAGTCGAAAAGTCCAAAAGTCGACTTTTGATTTTATTGTAATAGTCGAAAAGTCGACTTTTGGTCTTAACTATATAACCCTAAGCTAAGATCATGTGATTTGAAACCGTTGGACTTCTTTCTTTGTGGATATTTAAAAGAAAAACTGTACGTCAATAAGCTAAGAACAATTCAAAAAACTAATGGATGATATATTTCGGCACATTACTCGTAATGGGGGCATTAAACCTCCATTACGTCTCACTTCTGCTTAAAGAGGTTTTTTTTTTAATTTTAATTGTTAAAAGTCTGCAGGGACCGCCAAAACTGTTTCACTTATAGAGGTTTTCCACTTATGCGTGTGCCACTTATAAAGGTCCCACTTATCCAGGTTCGACTGTAATTCAAAACACAACGTAAAGGGGATTTATTAATTTAATTAACAGAACTTTTAAATGTTGATTATTTCAGGCTTATTGATTAGATGATGATCACATTTTTGATTTAAAAAACTTCAATTTTCAAAATTAAGCCGCAATTTATTTGGTCTCAAAAAAATTTACACGTTGTTAACAAAAATGCAGAACTAACGGAAGAGCTAGGTTCTTTTTGAAAGGAAACAAGCTAGTCTTAGTTTTTTTTTCTTTTTCCTGCACAAACTAATATCGAGGACATCTGCATATGTGACAGCGCATAGAGAAAGGGACCTAAGGGTAAAAAAATCAATTTTCATTTTTTTTTCTTTTTTAATGTGGACAACATCTGAGCATCGAATGAGACCGATCCCATGCCTCAAAAGTGTTCCCTCCCAGAGATATTCGCGTTTTGTGAAAGTGAAGTCGACGATTCTAAGCGAAAATAGAAAGGGACCTAATCTTTAAAATGGCTCTACTGAACAAAACTGGTTTTTAACCTTAGGCCCCTTTCTATTTTGCGCGTCACATATTGTTCTGAACTCAATATTAAATATTAGAAGTACAACAGGACAGCCGTAAAATAATTAGTTAAATTGATTACCCCTGATGACAAACGGCAAAGTATGTTCGAAATATTGGGTTTTTTAAATTAAATAAATTATAAAAACACCAAAATCTGTTTGTTGCTAAAGACCTGAAGCCAACAATAACTGAAAAACTCGGATTTTCTGTGTTTTTTTCTTTAAAAAAAGTAGGGAACCTCAAAATTAATCACCCTATATAAATAGCAAACCTCATATAAGCTTACTGTCCGAGTATACGCAATCGAACATAGCTAATGTGTGTAACGCAGCCATTGAGCAGGTTGGCCCACTCAGCTTTTAAAATCTACTTAAAGTTGTACGTCTGCCTGCACATGATTGTTTTGTCTAGATGAGTTCATGAATGCAAAGTGTTAATTGTATATAAATATGTTTATAATTAGCATTAATTTGCGTT
Source organism: Hydrotaea diabolus (assembly GCA_963513945.1). Taxonomy (NCBI): domain Eukaryota; kingdom Metazoa; phylum Arthropoda; class Insecta; order Diptera; family Muscidae; genus Hydrotaea; species Hydrotaea diabolus. The sequence continues at coordinate 131,303,227 of OY740719.1, forward strand.
CATTAGAGTGAACAACAAGAATATGAAAAGCGAGACCACGACGTCTCCATCATCTCAAAATGCAAATGTTACAGCGAATGTGACTGCAGCGTTACGGGCAAAACTTCTAAAAGTTCAGTGACTTTTCCGCTCGTAGACAATGAAAAAGTGTTACTTTCTATGTCAATCGTTTGTTTAATCTTTATGCATTTTGTTCAAAAATTAGAGAAAGAAAATGCGATGCCATTCTACAACACCAAAAGTAAGCGAAGTACACCACAACACCATGCCACAGCAAACAACAACAAAAAGAGAAATCTCTTATTTGTTGCCCGGGCAGTCGTAGTGAGATACAATAAATCTACGTAAGACTTTTATGGGGGGAATACTTACCTCTTGCCCGTGGCCGCATCCAAGACGAAAGGTTCTTTTAAACGTGTTTTGAGTAACCTTCCCAAACGTACCATGCGACCTACTTCCACCAGAAGTTTTTCACGTTCCACTAAATACTTGCGCAACAATTCGCTCTGCTCATTTAAAGATGTTTCGGTAAGTGCAGCACCGCCACTAGCTTTTAACGACATCGTTGACGTCGTCGTCGCCGTTGTAGTTGTCATTGTTGCTGCCGCTTTTCTTGCCACCAGTTGTCGCTGGCGATGTGGATGCAGGAGGCTACAGGAGGGCGCCGACAGTGCCATGCTGGCCATGTTCGATGTTGTTGAGGATGGTTGTGGTGATGCCGATTCGCTGCTCACCCCGCTACTGCTGCTGCGTTGCTGTTGCCGCAGCTGCAACTGTTGCTGTTGCAACATGACACGCAGCGTTCGTCGTAGATCCATTAATTGCTGGCAATAGTCCTCGACACTGCGATGAAAGACAGCGGAAACGCGTAGACGTGTCATATGCTCTTGACTTATGGCCTGCAGACTGTGCCACGTTTTCTCTAATTGCTGTTGCATTTGCTGAGCTTCGGTCACTTCCAGTTTGCAGGTGCTGCGCAATGTTTGTGAGGCCTCCAGCAATTGACAGCCGTACTGGAAGATACTCTAGAAATGGTGGAATACCACAAAAGAGAAAGAAGCACACAAAAAAAAATCAGTGATTGCCGGTTAGGGTTTTATTTTTTCGGTTAAAATTTCTGAGAATTTATTCTTTGGTTAGCACGTGCTTCAATTTCTTAATATTCAAGATGTTTTTGTACATGTAATCGTAATCGTAATGTTGCTGTTGTTAAGTTTCTGTCCATTTATTTGATTTTGAAATGTCTTGTGGATTGTCTTACCAGTTGCCTTCTTTTTTTGATATAAAGAGAACTGTGCCTTTCACTCGTTTGTGTCTTAAATGTTTGTATGGATGGTTGCATTTGAAATTTTAGATCTTGAACAGACCGTAGATGGCATTTGTTCGTGTCCATCTCGGAGAGTTGGAGTTTTTCTTTATGAGTAGCATATTTTTGTTTGTTACCTACAGTGTAGTTTCGAAAATGAATACTAAGTTTGTCTTTCAGTTTGTAACGCCCTTAAACATAATTCGGAGGATGTCCATCCAATCCAAAATTTGAATAAATGGCATCAGTACGAGGGTTGCTATATATATTTCTGGCCCAGACAACACTTCGTGTGGCATTTCCATTGGAAAGTCTGACATTTTTTTAGCATAAACGTAATCAGATCGTTTTGACGTACGACCATCATTTGTGTTGTTGACAGTGACTTGGAAAAATCAAATTGGCAAAAAAAATTGAATTAACTCGTGAACATTTTCGTGCGATCATTTTTCACAAGTTTCGACGTGGATTATCACGACAAGAGTGCATCGTTGAACTTAAATCTTTGTATGGCGATGAAGCACCATCCTATAGCACTGTGAAAAACTGATTTAATGAATTCAATCGTGGCCGACGATGCTCAAAGACGATGGTCGTGAAGGTCGTCCAAAAATGGCCGTTGTGTCAGAGAACATTGATGCCGTGCATGAACTGATAATGCAAGATCGTCATGTGACATACCGTGAGATAGAGGCATCCTTGGGCATTTCTTCCACTAGCATACATTCGATGTTGCATGCACAGCTGGCCGTAAAAAGGTTTGTTCTCTTTAGATCCCGCACAAAATCGCTCAAAAAGAGGCTGGTGGCGATTGGTGCAAAGAAATTTTGAAACAATACGATTGCGGTGCTTCAAATGACGTTTTTAAGATCATCACAGGTGACGAATCATGGATATATGCGTATGAGCCCGAAACAAAACAGCAATCGACCGTACGGGTCTTCAAAGACGAGCCAAATCCAACGAGAGTTGTTCGTGAAAGAAGCACTTCAACGCAAATGAACGCCTGTTTCTTCGGCAAAACTGGTCATGTGGCGACTGTTCCGCTTGAGCAACGTAGTAGGTCAATTCTGAGTGGTACAGCACAATTGGTTTGCCTGAAGTCTTCGGTGAAATTCGAAAAACGAACAAGAGAAGGCGAATCAATGTGACAATGGCAATGCGAGCTTTGACACATCAAGTGAAACCAGCGACTTTTTGACCGGCCAAAACGTCGAATTGTTGGGTCATCCGCCGTACAGCCCTGACATGGCACCCAATAACTTCATTTCACTCCCGCACATCAAGAAAAAAATGCGTGGTCAACGATTTTCGTTGCCAGAAGATGCTGTTGAAGCATTCAAAAACCATGTTTTGAAAGTGTCTCAATCGGAGTGGAAAAAGTGCTTCGACAATTGGTTTGAGCGCATGCAAAAGTGTATAAATCATGCTGGAGAATACTTCGAAAAACAATAAAACTATTTTTGATTATAAATATTCGCATTTCCATTATTAGGCCAAAAATATATATAGCAGCCCTATATCCGCAGCCGTATATCTTTCGAGGGACTCTAATTACATATTTGATTAAACTCTTTATAGGCAAGTTAAAGAGTACAAACACGATAATAAACTCAAAAACTCTACAAAATGAGCGAAAATCTTTTTTGATATTCGTAAGAAGTTACGTACGCTTCTAAAAACGAGCGCTGCAAAACAATTTGTGACGGTAATACAGGGTGAGCCAAAAGTTATCATGGGGTTAAAAAATTTAATAACTTTTTTCTTAATATATTTTTTTAATTATTTTTTCAGATTATATAAATAACACTTGCAGAATAAATAATGGAGAGGTTCACAACTGAACAAAGAACCAGAATATTAGAATTTTATTATATAAATCAGCGATCCATTAATTTAACGCAGACGCATGAACGATGAAGCTCATTTCCATTTGAATGGCTTAGTTAATAAGCAGAACTGTAAGTTCTGGGGTTCTGAAAATCCAAGAGCCATTCATCAACGCCAATTGAACCATAGTAGGTGTACAGTATGGTGTGGGATCACAACTGCAAATATAATTGGGTCTTACTTCTTCAAGAATGAAGGTGGAAGTGCTGTAACCGTAAATGGAGAGCGGTATCGGTTTATGATGGAACATTTTTTACGTTCTGCTCTTAAAAACAGACCTGAGATGTAGTTTTAGCAAAACAAAGCCACTGCCCACACTGCCCGAGACACAATGGCACTTTTAAGTCAAATTTTTGAGAGCGAATAATTTAGAGAAATTTGGAAATTATTTGGCCAGCGCGATCGCCAGATTTGTCAGCACCTATTTTCGTTGGGGTCATTTAAAGGAGCGAGTATATGTATAAGTAAACAATCCAGAGGCAGTCCTTTAACTCAAGGCCAATATTGTTGCAGAAATTCGAACGTTACAGCCACAAATTTTGAAAGTTGTTATGGAAAATGCTCCAAAACGAGCCCATCATTGCGAAGCTGAAACGGGGGCCATTTAAGGGACATTACTTTTCATACAAAGTGTAAAACATGTCCATTTTGCATATTAATTAATCTGAGAAAAAAAATAATAAACGAAAATGTTATTAAAGCGTTTAACCCCATAATAACTTTTGGCCCACCCTGTATAAGAAAACAAGTAAAAAAATTTAAAGTCGGGCTTTGCGGACTATTAGATACCCAGCAATATTCATAACGCACTATTTGGTCGCTAATAACGTAGCATTACAAAATTTGGCCGATCGGATGTAATATGTGGCTTCTAGAGCTACAAAACCTCAAATCGTGAGGGATCTTTGGGTGGGAGCTATTGCAAATATGGACCGATGTCGCTACGAACGGTGATGGCCGTTCGTAATGCTCTGCGATCGATTTTGGTCGAAATCTGTGCAATATGTTGCTTTTAGAGCAATAGGTTCTAAAATCGGATAAGCCATCTGCACCAAATCCTGCAAGTAGTAGATTCCTTGCTCCACATGAAAACAATTCCGCCGTAATTCCATTGCTTACAACAGCTTATGAAGTCCTTCGTATTATAAGGGAAACAGCAAATCCGGGTAAAACACACGGATATGATATTGTAACGCCTAAAATAATCATGGAATTTCCTTTTATTGCCGTAAAGTTCCTGTCGAAAGTATTTAACTCAATTTTGAGACGTCGATTTGATTACAATGATTTTGAAAAAGGTTCTCCTATGAAAAACTAAACCGTTCCTTGTGTCGAACAATATAACACCAGATTATCCATTATTGAACAAGTAAACCGACGACCGTGAAATACTAGATGGTGCCTCACAGGGTAGAGTCCTGGGCCTACCCTGTATCGTAAGTTAACCGCAGATATATCTACAAGCCTAAACGTACCAACGTTTTCTTTTTCAGAAGATACTGCTATAATGAGCTCGCACAAAAAGAACGTTATTAGACGAGTAGAATCATGACTATCTGACTGAAGGATAAAGGACAACGAACCTAAATGCATACAGATAACTTTCAGACTGAATTTTAGCACATGTCTAACATTGAAATTTAACAATATATATAACCTGGAGAAGTCGTATAGAAGCCAAGAAGACTCAGCTGAAGCTTAATGTGTTCCAACTTCATGGTCTCCTTAACGCAAGCTTAAAACTGAATAACGAACAGAAGGTTTTTCTATATACAGGATAGGCCATTAAAGATGTTAAATTTGAATCGGCTGTTAAAAAAGACTTACTTTGCCATTTAATAATGGAACAGAATATCACTCATATGACTACCACTCATATCACTGCCACTACCGTTTTCATGTTTCAACGCTACAATTGACTATGGATGCTTTGCGTTACAATTATGCTTCATGGCTCCCCACAGAAAATAATTTAAAGGGCCCGTCTTGTTGAAACCAAATTGCCTTTATGCCATTCTCTTGAATTTTTGAAAACAAAAATTCGACGAACATGGCGCGGTAACGCTCAGCGATGATAGTAACGGCGTCCCTAGCTGATTTTTGTAGAAAAATAGCCAATAATGGCGCCAGCTTAAAATCCATATCAAAGTGATTCCTTGTGGATGCATTGGTTTCTCAATAGTCACGTGTGGGTTTTCTAAAAACCATATGCGGCAATTGTGCTTATTGACATAGCCACAGAGATGAAAATGAGCTTTATCTGTGAGCAAGATTTATGTTCAAGTTCTTCATCTCCCGCCAAACAATCTTGAGCCCATTGGGCAAAGCGAAAACGCATCGGTTGGTAATGAGGATTCAGTTCTTGGAACAATTGAACTTTGTAAGCCTTGATACTGAGGTGTTAATGCAAAACTTTTCTCAAAGAAGTGCGAGAAATGTTCCCTTCTGAGAACGATGACGAGTTAAGGATGCTCTTGGACATACTCAGTCACAGCAGCTATGTTTTCGATTGAATGCTCTGGACGAAAACGTACTCGGATTGGTTTGTCCAATAACGATCCATTTTCATGAGCACGCTTCAAAAATGCATGCAAAAACTGTAGGCCAATCTCTTCTCGAAAAGTTCCCACGTAAATTTCTTACAGTTTGAGTTAAAGACTGACTACTTTAGAAGAAAGTTTTTAATAGTAGTTCCCAATTTTGTTCGAGCGTATAGCGTCCCATTTTGCAAATGTCAAACTTAAATCTGAAAATAAAAATTAAAATGAAAGGATTTCTACCTTTCGAAATGAAAGGTTTTCTACCTTTAAAAGTAGTCGGTAGTTCAAATTTAAATTTTAAATGGCCCTCTAGTTATGTATCGGAGCTAAATCTGAACTGATTTTAATAATGTCCTTCATTGGTCCAAAAAGCTAACGTTCCATCAAGATTGGAATTAATATGTGGCTTCTAGAGCAACATAAAATCGGATGAACTTAAATGTGTGGGAACAATATCTAAATCTGAACCGATTTTCTTCAATTTCAATAACGTCCTTCCTTGGCCCATTAATTTTAATCTTTAATCAATAACGTTTTTCCTTTTTCCAAAAAACTAACGTGTGCTAAATTCCATCAAAATTGGATGTAAAACGGATGAACATATATGTGGGACCTATATCTAAAGCTGAACCGATATTCTTTAATTTTACAAGCGCTCGTTTTTGGTTCTAACCTACTAACGTGTATCAAATTTCATCAAGATTGTATGTAATACGTGGCTTCTAGGGGTAAATATTTAAAATCGGATGAACATATATGCATGCGAGCAATATCTTAATCTTAACCGATTTTCTACAATTTAAATAACGTCTTTCCCTGGCCCACAAATCGTACTCGTGCTAAGTTTCATTAAGATTGGATGAGTTAAAAACATTAAAATCGGATGAACATATATGTGGATGTGCTATATCTAAATATAGTCCAATTTTCTTGAATTTTAATAACGTCTTTCCTTGGTCCAAAACCCTAAAGTGGGCATCTAGACCGACAAATCGGATGAACATATAGGTGGGAGCTTATTCTAAATATGAACCGATATTCTTAAATTTTAATAATGTCCTTCCTTGGTCCAAACAACTAAAGTGTGCCAAATTTCGTCAAGTTTGGATGTAAGATGTGGCTGCTAGAGCCAAAAACATAAAAATCGGATGAACATATAGGTGGGCGCTACTCGTATATTAAATATGAACCGATTTACATCAATATCTCCTTGGTCCAAAAAAATTTACGTCTGCCTAATTTTAGAAAAATCGGACAACTGCGTCCTGTAGTTTGATTACAAGCTTTGGCTGAACGGACGGACGGACAGGCGGACATCGTTAAATGAAATCAGCAGATGATTACACGTCGATCGGTACACTTAAAGGTGGGGTCTAGATCAAATATTTTTGGTAGTTACTAGCATTTGCCATGAAACTAACTTATAATACCCTGTTCCACAGAAAGGTGCAGGGTATACAATCTCTTACGCTTTAACAAAGCCAAATTATTTGAAAGTCGAACACCTGCTTTATAATTTACTAAAACTCCTAATGTCATTCGGTTAAGTGTTTTTTTTACCATCTAAACTATCTCTAATCGCCTTTGCATTCTTTTGGCAAGGAAGCGTTAAATGGCAATTGTGTATAGCACCAATCAATCATAAGCATCATATCAAGCTTCCTTCACTAATACCGAAAATACTTCCATAATAGAACTCAACTTCCTGCATGAGGAAAATTCTACCGGCCAACGCCAGTAATTGCCACATAGCCGTTATTATCGAACCGTTGCATCACATGCTAAAACATTATTACGGGTTCAAACACTGTGCAATTATGGACAAAATGCAGCAATGATGCCGCCAAATCCATTACCAAGAACAACAAGAGCGAAGACGACGATCGATGGTGGTGGTGGTGGCTAACAGCAACAAGTGCAAACAGCAGAAAGCAATCGACACTCTACCAACAATTGGGAGATACAATTAAACGCTAAAAAAACAAACAGCCCAACCAGCAAACTCAAGTTAGGCGCAAACTAACGCTCACTCGAAATAGTGCACAGCTGACCAACAACCAGCGCGGACCCGACAAATAAATCAACCGACAACAATGGTTATGGATCGATGATGATGATCCCCTCTCCCTAGGGTAGTCGCAACCACACCGGTTGCATTCAGTCAGCCAGCCAGCCATCCAGTCAGCCGGCCATTCATGTGTAACCAGAATAACTGCATTGCAGATATTCCCCTCCCATGCTGACGTACCGCACAACAGTGTCTTCCTACAGGGCTGTATTTGGCGCGAGTGAATACAAGTCGCGGCAAGAAGTGTAGTGGAAAATGAAAAGTTGCATAGGGGGGCAGCAGCACAACAACTCACCTTTCCAGTTTCCTGAAATGTTTGCAATTCATCCTTTTGCACCTGTATTTCGTGTATATTGCAACCTACATGCGAATGGCACTTGATCATGACATTGTACAAATCGTCCAGCCACTTGATGGCCATTCGTGCATCCTCTTCGTATGTGTAAATGTGTGTCACCTGTTCCAAGGTGAGCTTTTGCAATTCAACGCTATCGCTGAAGATTTTACGCCTCGCCAATGTCGTATCCAAAATCTCACGAACACTGCAAATGTCATCGCTGTAGTCGATGTGTAGGTCACGGCCAAGAGCGTCTTTGACGGGCATCGACAGTATGTCACTGAGCTTTTCGCCATCCTTGATCAATTCACGTTCCATATTAACTAAAGATTAAGAGATAAAAGAGAAATGTACATTAATATTTTACACAAAAAAATTTATACATGAAAATGAAATTCATTTAGTTTTCTTATACCCTCCATCGAAGGATGAAGACCCTATAATTACTGATCGCAGTAAAAATTTTTAACGATATCCTTCCGTCCATGTCCTTTGTTCCGCCCGTGCGATTGTTAAAAGCTCGCTATCGAATTAACCTAGCATCCTGAAATGTTGCCTGATGATGACTAATGGTGCTAAGCTGTTTAAGATTTTAAATGAGCGAAATGCACTTAGGGGGGGGGGGGAAAGTTTCCCTTGAAAGGACTAAATGTACCTCGGAATTATTTTTTTTGTTATTTACTCAACAATAATTTTTGTGTACGAACAATGGCGGAGAATTGTTAGTTGGGACGCACTTAATACCTTAAGAAAAGGCTTAGTTGCTAGACGTGTTGGCTCATTTAACCCCCAAAGCGGCATGTACTTAGTAGGGACATAAATACTGTTACAACATTGAACACATCCATTTCAATAGTAGAACTGAACATACCCCGTTAATGTCATATGGGGTTTGAAAGCTAACCTCAATAGCGTTAGTCTGTAACGGGATTTCAAAATTGTTTCAACTTACATCGTGGAGTGGAGATAATGAGAACCCTAGCGCTGTGATAGCGTTTTTCAAGTGTGAAATGAAAAAAGCGATATTTTCAAAACGCTACGGCCGCTAGGGTTTAGCCATCGTCTACCGATGCATAAAACTGTTTTAGGAGACTGGAGATGTGAAAGACCGCCACCGGTCGGGCCGCCCACGCTCTATTCGAACACCGCATGTCATCAAAGCCGTTAAATCAAGAATTCACAGAAATCCGCTTCGAAAACAGAAAATCATGGCCCGTGAGATGAATATCACGCAAAAGTCCATGAGTCGAATCATTAAGAAGTCTTGGGACTTGGGGCTTTCAAACGACGTACCGGACATATCTTGACTGCAGCTTTAAAAAATTGGATTCAAAAATGCAAACGTCTTTTGGTGAAGCACGCGGATAAAATCTAACAAGCAAAATGATAGAGTCTATGCGCGGTCATCTAAGGAAGCATCTGAACTGATCCCAAGGGTGGAAAAGGGTCATCACCCAGCTTCGGTTGTGGTTTGTTGGGGAGTCTCTTACGATGGGGTCACTGACCTGCATTTCTGCGAACAAGGAGTCAAAACATCGGCCAAAGTTTACCAAGAAACCGTTTTGGAAGCCGTTGTGAAGCCAAAACCAGCAGGATTCTGCGCCGGCCCATAAGGCTAAAACGTCCAAGGCCTGGCTTCGAAACAATTTGCCAGCGTTCATTTCCTCTGAAGAATGGCCCTCAGGCAGTCCAGATTTGAACCCATTGGATTACAAATTGTGGACGGTTTTAGAGGACAAGGTTTGTCACAAAATATACCCTAACATTGGATCTCTTAAGACTGCATTGGTTTGAGCTGTGGTCAAATTTCCAATGGACGAGGTTCGTGCAGCTATTGACGATTGGCCAGTGCGAATTAAGGCGTGTGTAAAGGCAAAAGAATGAGACCGATCCCGTGCCCCAAAAGTGTTCCCTCCAAGGGATATGCGCGTTTTATGAAAGTGAAGTCGACGATTCGACACCAAAAATGCACGTATTTAAATCTTTAAAATGGCTCTCCTGAACAAAACTGGTTTTAAACCTTAGGTCCCTTTCTATTTTGCGCGTCACATATACACATATGGATACTCATACGAGTAAAGGGTGGGTTATTCCAATTATAAACTAACGATTACTTTGACTTTAAAAGTTAGAACAGCATTCATTTTTATTTTCAGGTTAATGCTTGACAAAATGGGACGCTATACACAGTACAGTTTTTGCATCAATTTGTGAAGCGAGTTTATGAAAATGCATCGTTATTGGACAAACCAACCCGAATACCGTCTCGTCCAGGATCGATCGAAAACTGCTGTGGCTGAGAATGTCCAAGAGCATCCATCAACATCAACTCGTCTTCGTTCTCAGGAAGTGAACATTTCTCGCACTTCTTTGATGAGAATTTTCCAAAAAAAATCTCGCTGTGAAGGCTTACAAAGTTCAATTCACCCAAAAACTGAAGCCTAATGACCATCCAAAGCGTTTTCGCTTAGCCTAAAGGACAGAAGATTGTTTGGCAGGAGATTTTACAGAAAAATCTTGTTTTCAGATGAAGCTCATTTTCATCTTCTCGGTGGCTATGTCAATAAGCACATTTGCACATATGAAACCAAAGCATCCACAACGAGTCAAAGTTTGGTGTGGATTTTGGGGTGGCGGCATCATTTCTCTTCGCAAATAAGCAAGGAGCCGCCGTTACCGGTTCGCGTTACCGCGCCATGCTCAACGAATGTTTGTTTCCAAAAATTCAAGAGAATGATATGGACATTTGGTTTCAACAAGACAGGGCCACATGTCACACAGCAAACGTAACCATCGATAACAATGTTCTTAAAAAATTAACTTTTGAGCCCTCCTTAGACAAAACCAACTGATCCTTACGTAAAATGATTTTCTAAATTAAATGTCCGTTTTGCCCCACCACGAATTATAATTTCATGTACGAGGGTTGCTATATATATTTCTAGCTTAGGCAACACTAAGTGTTGTCTGGCATTTCCATTGGAAAGTTTGACATTTTTTAACATAAACGTACTCAGAACGTTTTGACGTACGACCATCATTTGTGCTGTTTGCAGTGACTTGAAAAAATCAATTTGGCAAAAATGGAATTAACTCGTGAACATTTTCGTGCGATCATTTTTCACAACTTTCGACGTAAAATTATCACGACAAGAGTGCATCGATGAACTTACATATTTGTATGGCGATGAAACACCATCCTATAGCACTGTAAAAATCTGGTTTAATCAATTCAATCGTGGCCGACGCTCGCTCAAAGACGAAGGTAGTGAAGGTCGTCCAAAAACGGCCGTTGTGCCATAGAACATCGACGCCGAGCGTGAACTGATAATGCAATATGGTCATGTTACATACCGTGAGATAGAGGCATCCTTGGGAATTTCTTCCACCAACATACATTCAATATTGCATAAACACCTGGCCGTAAAAAAGGTTTGTTCTCGTTGGATCCCGCACAATTTGAAAATCGCTCAAAAAAAGATTCGTATCGATTGGTACAAAGAAGTTTTGAAAAAACACGATCGCGAGGCTTCAAAAGACGTTTATAAGATCGTCACAGGTGACGAATCATGGATCTATGCGTATGAGCCCGAAGCAAAACAGCAATCGACCGTGTGGGTCTTCGAGAACATTGTCGCCGAGCGTGAACTGATAATGCAATATGGTCATGTTACATACCGTGAGATAGAAGCATCCTTGGGAATTTCTTCTACCAACATACATTCAATATTGCATAAACACCTGGCCGTAAAAAGGCTTGTTCTCGTTGGATCCCGCACAATTTGACAATCGCTCAAAAAAAGGCTCGTGGTGATTGGTGCAAAGAAGTTTTGAAAAAAAAACGATCGCGAGGCTCCAAAAGACGTTTATAAGATCGTCACAGGTGACGAATCATGGATCTATGCGTATGAGCCCGAAGCAAAACAGCAATCGACCGTGTGGGTCTTCGAAGACGAGCCAAATCCAACGAAAGTTGTTCGTCGAAGAAGCACTTCGAAGCAAATGGTCGCCTGTTTCTTTGGCAAAACTGGTCATGTGGCGACTGTTCCGCTTGAGAAACGTAGGACGGTCAATTCTGAGTGGTATACCACAATTTGTTTGCCTGAAGTCTTCGGAGAAATTCGAAAAACGAACAAGAGAAGACCATGACAATGAGAGTTCTTACACATCGGCTCAAACCAGCGCCTTTTCGACCGGCCAAAACGTCGAATTGATGGGTCATCCGTCGTACAGCCCTGACTTGGCACCCAATGACTTCTTTTTATTCCCGCACATCAAGAAAAAAATGCATGGTGAACGATTTTCTTTGCCAGAAGATGCTGTTGAAGCGTTCAAAAACCATGTTTTGGAGGTGTCTCCAGCAGAGTGGAAAAAGTGCTTCAACAATTGCTTTGAGCGCAAAAGTGTATAAATCATGCTGGAGAATACTTTGAAAAACAATAAAACCATTTTTAATGATAAATATTCGCATTTTCATTATTAGGCTAGAAGTATATACAGCAGCCCTCGTAGCACTGAAATACACGAATAGTGCGTGCAACCACCAACATTCGGTTGGCAAAAACTTTATTCGTGGCAGCAAATCTATTCTCTATCACTGCAAGGCTTATATCATCGATTGAACTCAAGTGCTTCCACAAAATGTTCCAAAAAAGTATTTTAAGAATGACGAAGGTCGGTTTAAAGAAAATGTGATGGAACACAAAGAAATCGTTAACAACCAACAAATGATTGTCACCAAAAATGTGGTCTACCGTTTCATTATTAAACTCTTCGTATTTGTATTGAAAACCCAAATGATCACCACAAATATTCAAATGACATCCTGTAACATACAGAACTCAATGCATGTTTGGTACACAAAGAAAAACCTCAAAACCTCAGGAATGTCTCTTAGTGCAGGCCATGTGCCATATACCCTGTACAATGGGCAATCAACAACCAACTCTTTTATTCCACTTACCCAGACTTTGTTGAGAGCTCTTCAGCTTTTGCAATGTCGCCGCAGCGGCTGACAAATCTGCCATTTTACCGCCAGTGCCCATGACTAGTGATTCGAAAACCTCTGTGGTTCTTTCGAAATATTCTGCTACCAGGCGATAAAACCTCAACGAGGTGATCAGAATGTTGCGACGTCTCTCCAGCCGCGTGGCAAAGGAACGACACACGAACTGCATGAATTCCTTTTGCGGCAATAGATCACGGTAGGCCAGCGTGTCCTTGCAACCGGCATATGCATCGATTTTGTAGAGCAATTCAGCATAGAAACCATACGTTTCGCGGCACTCCAATTCCAGATTGTCATGAGCGGTGCGCAGTTGTTCGCATGCCTTAACATCACAGCCGATGGTCGTCTGGCGGTTGAGCTTTTGCTCGGCCGTATTCAAAATCCAATTGGTGACAAAGGCCACTCCCTCCTCGAGAGTGGCCAGTTCTCGGGCTTCTCGTACGGATTGCAGCAATTCCAGCCATGCCGTTCGCAAGTCGGTCTGTCGTTTTTCAATTTCGTTGAGACGCATTTCAATACGTGCCCGTTCACAATTCAAATCTGGTGGCAGTGAACGTTTGAACAGCGGCGTACTTGCGGTTGCAACAGGTGTTGTATGAGCGGCAGCGTCATGGTCATTCTGCTGCAGCGATGATGTTGCTGTTGCCGGTGTTGTGGTGGTTGCTTTGGTTTTATTTAAAGTTGCGGTTGCACTGGCACTGCATGTTGCTGCAGCGGCAATAGTGGCGGCAGTGATCGGTGGGGTCGGCGCATAGACTTCATTGAAACGTGTTAATACACGATTGCCTATGAACAAAAAAAGAAGATAAGAGGGAAACTCAATATTAATGAAATAAAATTTTAATTTATTGTTCGGTTTTGTTGTTGTGTGATTTATATTGTGTATATTTCGATTTCGGGGTGACCAAATAAATTACTTCGGTTAACCTATTGCTGGTGAAACTGGTTGCAACAAACTTTCTATTTTTTTTTTCTTTTTTATTTTTCATTTCCATTTTTCAATTCTCTTTTCCCAGTTTTCAATCGGCATTGCATTTAAGTTTGATTTTTATGGAAATGAAGTGAGTGCTTTTTTGTTCGGTTTTGCAGAGTCATTAAGTCGCTGAAATCTTTAATCATTTGAATGAAAAGAGTAATGAAGTCATTATCTTTGTCAAGTCAGTCAGCCACCGAGCCAGCCAGTCTTGGGGAATTAAGACAATTTCGTTCAGTTGTACGGTAGATTACAAGTTTTTTACATTTTTCGGTTGGCAATCAAGACATTTCGCAAAAACTGCAAATCCAAAGGGCAAAATTCAAATTAAGCAGTTTGTCTGAAACAAATTGCGAACGACGAGTGTTTCGTCATTAAAAAAAAAAGAATTATCCAATTTTGAGATAATTACAATTAACTATAATTGGAAAAGAAGGTTTAGTAAAATGTAAAAACCAAGTGAGAATAGTTTTTTGTAGTTTTTTTGGTCCAACAAGTTGCTTTCTATGTGGAAAAATTATTTATGGTTTTGCTGGTCTTTACTATTTATCTAGGCCAAGACCTACAACGGAATGCAGGTTCACTTAAATAAGCCATAATAAAGTTTTGGAAGGCTCAGTCACTTTTTTACACATTGCTTGGCGCCATCTGACATTTCCATTGGAAAGTTTGACATTTTTTTAGCATAAACGTACTTACACGCAAAAAAAAAGTATGGTTGTGGTGACAATATTCGAAGAAGATAATACTATTGTTCGGTATATGGTTGTGGTACAACAATGTTATGATCCTCACAACAATAGTATGATTCAAATACAACCATACTATGATCCTCACAACAATAGTATGATTCACACATAACCATACTATGATCCCCACAACCATAGTATGATTCACACTCAACCATACTATGATCTCCACAACTATGGTATGATCCTCACAACCATAGTATGTTTCACATACAACCATAATATGATCCTCACAACCATATTATGATTCACACGCAACCATTTTATGATCCCAACAACCAAAGTATGGTCACACACAATTATACTATGATTCCCAATATAATTCATTAGAATTTGTTTAAGTTGTCGACAATAGATTTGAATTACGAAAATTATTCAAAAATACATTAAATTCAAAGTAATAGGAGTGATTTATTTCACAGTAGAAAAAATAAGTTTAAATAAATGTCAGCGTTTTTATTGAAAATATTTTAGTTAAACAAAACCAAAGCAGCTAGTTTAAAAAATTTTGATTTCGATAAAAAAAGTACTATTATTGCATTAGATCCGTACCAATAACAATTGTTCTTAAAAGCATATTTAAATGAAGAAAAATTACAATCATACAGTATGATTGCCGTAATCATATTATTGTTAACATAAAACACACCAACCATATTTTTGTCGCACCAACCAACCATATTAATATTGTTGCTTTAACCATATTTTCATTTTTAAATTTGGCAATAATACTATTGTTACATTTCAACAATATTAATATTGCAGCAATTATACAATTGTCAAAAGTAAATTCAGTTAACAATGCTATGGTTGCGACGAACATACTTTTATTGCGGAAAACATATTATTATTGCCGTGACCATGTACTAACCATTTTTTTTCTCTGCGTGTAGAACGTTTTGACGTACGACCGTCATTTGTGATGTTGACAGTGACTTGAAAAAATCAATTTGACAAAAAAAAATGGAATGAACTCGTGAACATTTTCGTGCGATCATTTTTCACACCTTTCGACGTGGATTATCACGACAAGAGTGCATCGATGAACTTAAACCTTCGTATGCTGATGAAGCACCACCCTCTAGCACTGCGAAAAACTGGTTTAATGAAATCAATCGTGGCCGACGCTGGTTCAAAGCCGAAGGTCTTGAAGGTCGTCCAAAAACGGCTGTTGTGACAGAGAACATTGAGGCCGTGCGTGAACTGATAATGCAAGATCATCATGTGACATACCGTGAGATAGAGGCATCCTTGGGCATTTCTTCCATCAGCATACATTCGATATTACATGAACACCTAGTCGTAAAAAAGGTTTGTTTTCGTTGGATCCCGCACAATTTGACAATCGCTCAAAAAAAGGCTCGTGTCGATTGGTGCAAAAAAAATTGAAAAAATATGATCGCGGTACGTCAAAAGTCGTATATAAGATCGTCACAGGTAAAGAATCATGGATCTATGCGTATGAGCCCGAAACAAAACAGCAATCGACCGTGTGGGCCTTCGAAGACGAGCCAAATCCAACGAAAGTTGTTCGTGGAAGAAGCACTTCGAGGCAAATGGTCGCCTGTTTCTTCAGCAAAACTGGTCATGTGGCGACTGTTGTTCCGCTTGAGCAAAGTAGGAGGTCAATTCTGAGTGGTACACCAAAATTTTTTTGCCTGAAATCTTCGGAGAAATTCGAAAAATGAACAAGAGAAGACGAATCATTGTGACAATGGCAATGCGAGCTTTCACACATCGGCTGAAACCAGCGACTTTTTGACCGGCCAAAACGTCGAATTGTTGGGTCATCCGCCGTACAGCCCTGACATGGCACCCAATAACTTCATTTCACTCCCGCACATCAAGAAAAAAATACGTGGTCAACGATTTTCGTTGCCAGAAGATGCTGTTGAAGCATTCAAAAACCATGTTTTGAAAGTGTCTCAATCGGAGTGGAAAAAGTGCTTCGACAATTGGTTTGAGCGCATGCAAAAGTGTATAAATCATGCTGGAGAATACTTTGAAAAACAATCAAACCATTTTTGATGATAAATATTCGCATTTTTATTATTAGGCCAGAAATATAAATAGCAGCCCTCGTAGCACTGAAATACACGAACAGTGCGTGCAACCACCAACATTCGGTTGGCAAAAACTTCATTCGTGACAGCAAATCTGTTCTCTATCACTCACTGCAAGGCTAATATCATCGATTGAACTCAAGTGCTTCCAGTCAGATATATATAGCAGCCCTCGTACCTTAGCAAAAACTCTACGGACTGCAGAAAGCAAAGGAGATAGAACGCTTACAGGGCAGCCAATTGACAAATATCGTCTTTTCTGGCAAGACATATTCAGCCTTATTACGGTTGTCGAAGACGAATATCGAGAGCAGTCGAAGTCGTTGTCGATTTCGATTATTTTTGGTATTACGTAACTTTTTCGACTCTTGTGATTTTGTAATAGATTGAAAAGTAAAAGATGTGCTATACTGTCAAAACAATGTTTACTTTTTACATAATTGTCCGCCAAAGGCAACATTGAAATTTTCTCAAGATAAAATAAAATAAATATAATAAAAAAAATATGTTAAGTTTGGGACATTTTTTTCTTCGGATGAAGACGACGAGGCGTACACAGAATGTGATATGAGTGCCTTGCGTAAGGAAATAAGACAGAATTCGGACATATTTGCAATGCCCATCTTTGTAAACAAATTTGAATATATTCAGAAAACGACGCCTGCTTGTTCATTTTTACGGCGACAACTGACACAAAACAAGTGACGGCGACATAAACTTTATATCAGCGGTCGACATCAGATAAAAGTTTTTTGGTAAAATACCGCAAATTTACCCAATGTTGAAAATAGATAAATAATTTATTTTATACAATTTTGTTATATTTATTTATTGTCGAATATAAAATGTCAAAAAAATGTGTTAAATTTCAAATTAGTTAACGGCGTGTTAGCGGATGAAACCAACGGCTAACAATTGTTGTCAATTGAATGCGGCGACGTCTCTAGTCGTATGGAAAAAATTGATCGACTGTTTTAGCCAACTTTGACAGTCGTTTTCGTCTTCCGTGTTACGAAAATTGTAACAGATTGTGCATTTTCGACAACCGTAGTACCGTTTTCCAAAAAAATCGACATTCGACTACGTCTTCGACAACCGTAATAAGGCTGATTACCATTAGAGCAGTGCGTAAACAAAAAATTACCGGATATGGTTAGCACAGAGATCGTTCTATAATTTGGAGCAAAGATTGGTCACTAGAACTCAAGATCCTACTCAAGTCATGGTTTGGGCTGCAGTAACTGCCGATGGACGCTCTCCACTAGTATTTCTGAAACCTGGTGGTAAAGTGAACACAACAATCAGTCTTAAAACGTGCACTAAAGCCTTGGGCACAGAAACATTCCGACAATAGGCCTTAACCTTTCCAACAGGACTCTGCACCATCGCATAAGGCATGCGTTGATCAGGACTGGTTAAAAAACAATGTTCCTCACTTCATTTCGGCTAAACAGTGGCTTTCAAATTCACCGGATGCTAACTAACTGGATTTCTGTATTTGGGGTATTTTGGTCTCCAAGGTTCTAACAAAAAATACACCAGTATTGACGCATTGAAGAAAGCCCTTCAGCGAGAGTAGACGAGACTTCCTCAAAATCACACTCGTGCATCCTGCAACTCTTTTTTTGAAAGGATCGATCGGATTATCAAGGCTAAGAGGGATATATTGAAAATATGAAAACAATTTCTGAACTTTAGTATGATTTAAATAATAGAACAAATTTTTAAATAAAATATACCAGCAAAGAACTTTTTTATAACACTTTCAATTGGTAACACTTCAATTCCCGCACCCTGTATGTTAATATGTCATGTATGATTACAGTGCATAGTAGGAAACAAACGGTTTTATGTGAATACCGAATGCAAATGTCCATGTTTACGTTAATCGCATACAGGCTTTGTGCCCTACAGTGTACCCTGTTTATATGACATTTGTAACATAAATAAGATGAATGGATGGTACGGATGATGGCAGATCAGTAATTCGGTGACTATTCGAATAACACACAGTTTATTTTGCAAAAAAAAAAGATTTTTCAACATAATCTCATTTAAGCTCAATACACTTAATTAAACTTTTCTCCAAGTTTTGTATCCCTTTCAAAAAAAAATAGGTTTTTTCGAAGTCCATAAAATAGGCATTTGTTTGATCAACAATTTCATTGTTGGAGCTGAATCTCTTTCCACCGAGCCCTTTTTTTTAGGTTTGGAACTAGGAAATAGCTACTGGGGGGGCTAAATCCGGAGAATATGACGGATGAGGTATCAATTCGTAACCCAATTCATGCAATTTTGCTATTTATGCTGCACACGTGTGCACCTGTGCATTATCTTCATAAAAAAAACTTATTTCCTGGCCATATGGGGTCTTTTTTTAATCCTCGTTAAATCGGTCCAATAAGTTGGCATAATATTCGCCGTTTATTGTTTTCCCCTTTTGAAGGTAATCGATGTAGATTACACGCAGAAAAAAAGTATGGTTGGGATAACAATATTCGAAGAGCATCATACTATTGTTGGTTATATGGTTGTGTCACAACAATATTATGATCATCACAACAATAGTATGGTTCACACACAACCATACTATGACCCCCATAACAATAGTATGGTCCTCACAGCAATAGAATTATTCACACACAACCATACTATGATCCCCACAACCATATTATTATTCACATTCAACCGTACTATGTTCCCCACAACCATATTATGATCCTCATAACCATAGTACGTTTAACGTACAATCATAGTATGATCCTTACAACCATAGTATGACTTACACACAATCATACCATGATCCCCAAAATTTTTGGTAAAGATTGGGTTAAGTTGTTATTTAACAATAGAGAATTTTATAAAGTATGTTATGTAATAATAGGAGTGATTTATTAAACAGTAAAAAAATATTTATTAAAAAAAGTCAGTTATGTATATTAATTCGTAGTTTGTTTCGAAAAAATTTAATTATTTTTACTATTATTGCGTAAGATTCGTAAAAATAACATTGTCAAATTAAAAAAAAATACAATTTTGCCGGTATGATTGAAGTTATCATGTTATTGTTAACATAAAACACACGAAAACAATACTTTTGTTCCACCAACCATATTTATATTGTTGCTACAACCATATTTTCATTTTTAAATTTGGCAACAATACTATTGTTACATTTCAACAATATTAATATTGCCGCAATCATACTATTGTCAAAATGAAATTCAAAAACCTATACTATGGTTGCGACGACCATACTTTTACTGCAGAGAACATACTATTGTTGCCGTGACCATATAGTAACCATATCTTTTCTCTGCGTGTATCCCGCGTGCACCCCAAAAACCAGTTGCCATCACCTTATTGGCCGACAGTCACCTCGGCCTTTTTCGGAGCCGGTTCACTATCCTACGACAGCTGGTTCTATGCACCGGATCGACCTAAGGGCTGTCACCAAGGCACTATGTGCCGCTACAACAACAACAAACCTATTGTTTATACTGCTGCTTGGTCTCCAGAGTGCTGTAATGGATCCATGTTTTATCCTCAGTTGCAAAACGTCACAAAAACTCATTCGAATTGCGGTTAAACAACCCCAAACAATCCTTTGAAGTTGTCACACGATAACGTTTATGGGCAATTGGGATCAAAGGCGGCAGACATCTTTTTTAAATTCAACAGATTATGTAAAATCGAAACCACACTGCAATATAAAATGTGTACCTATGGCATCAATAATCTAACGCACTTTTACTCTTCGATCGGCCAACACCATATCGTGGATTTTTCGACATTTTCGAGTGTATTGACCTCATTTGTACTTGTGCGACATACCGAAAGTCACTAAACCACTTACCTTCAAATGTTGGCAACTGTATTCTGGAAATGAGCGTTCCGTGAGAAACGGGAAGATCTGCTGTTTTCGACCAAAATTTTGTTCAGTGATGAGGCCCGTTTCTGGCTCAACAGCAAAGTCAAAATTGCCGCTTTTGGGCTGAAGAGCAACAAGAAGAGGTTCGCGAGGTGCCATTATACCCGGAGAAAACCACGGTTTGGTGCGGTTTATAAGCTGGTGCAATCATCAGTGCATATTTTTTCAAAAATGATGATGGCCGGAACGTAACCGTGAATGGTGCTTGCTATTATGCTACCTGAAATTGAAGCCCGTAATCTTGACGACACTTGGTTTTAACAGGACGGTGCCACTTGTCATACAGCCGCTCAAACAATGGATCTATTGAGTGGTCATTTCTAAAAGCAGCTAATTTCACGTTTTGCACAGGTGAGTTGGCCGCCTAGATCGAGTGATATCACACCTTAAGACATTTTTCTTAGGGGCTACGTAAAGTCCAAAGTCTATGCTGACAAACCAGCTACGATTTAGGTTTTGGAAGCCAACATTACGCGTGTCATTAAAGCCATACCGGTCGAAATGCTCGAACGAGTCATCCAAAATTGGACCTTCAGAATGGAAACCCTGAGGCGTAGTTGCGGCCAACACTTGAAGGTAATTATTTTAAAAAAATAAATGCCATAAAATGTCCTTTCAACTTACCAATAAAGATTCCACACTTGATTTGAATTTTTATATTTTTTTGTTCTGAAAAACCCCTTGATGGATCACCCTATATAACTACGAGGGAAGTTGGAAGAGTCACGGAATTATTGATCTGCCCTTGTAGCTTCACATCCCTAGGCGGAAATTGGAATACTGCAAAAACAAAATTAAAAGCCTAATAATTTGCCCCATCACGTAGTTTTCGAGATATCGGGAAAATGAAATTTGAATGGGGCAAAAACGGACACTCAACTCGAATTCAGGAGATAATTTTACATAAAGATCAGTTGGTTTTGTCCAAAGTTGGTTTTGTTGCAGAACAGTGTTATCAACTGTTTATCAGGTTTAAATATTTTAGCGAATGGGCACTGGACACATTTATATTATCACAAAAATATCACACATTCAATTATATTTCCTTAGCTACATTCCCATGATGTAAGTAGGCAACTGAAAACAAAAGACTTAAGACACAAACATGATGTAATAGACAGTCACGACAGTTTTCTTGGATTCGGAATCTCGTTTCTAAGCAAATCATTTAGTAAACATAAAATAGCAAAAACGGCTACAAACAGGCAGTGCAGCCTAAATGGTACCCTACAGTACTCCGGCGCATAGACGACTTAATAAATAACGAGCAAGTGGGTTTAAACAACGCATACCTACTTTCCTCTAAATACCAATGATAAGCAAATGGGGGATTTTTTTAAATAAATGAGGTGAGCAGGCTATTTCTTATATGCTTACTGACCGAAATCTACTGTTTACACAATGATAAAAAATTACTTTATTATAAGGTTAGCTTAACCATAAATAAATATGATTTGGAGTCTACGTTATATAAGGTTAATTTGAACATTTTGTTGTTGACTGGTATTTAACAATAATAATAGTTAATTTAACTATTCTATGGTTGCATTTTTTACCATTTAAATTGTTATTTTTAAAATAATTATTGTTGCTATAACAATGCATTGTTTTTAATCATGAAAATTGTTAATATTAAAATTGGATAGTTAATTTATTGAAACAATACATGTTCAATTTGACAATGAAATTGTTAATATTATTAACTATGAAGATTGTTATAGAAATCATTTTTATTGTTAAGTAAACAAATTATTGGTTACATCTTTCAACCAGAAATAAAATTACTGTTAACATTTTTAATATTAAATTAACCTACTAATTTTGTTTTGTTTACATTTATTCGGTCTTTTTTCATTATTATGACTTGAACAGTTTTTTTTCTGATTCGAGACCTTTCTGTTGTTTATTTTTCAAAATTAATTGGTGAAATGTATTGGCTACGGTTGCCAGGCAGACTATACAGCTGTTTCTAAACCCGCCAAGGGTTTTCTTCAGCAGTCTTTGGCAACGATTACTTAGGCTACAAATCAAATGACTTATACAAGAGTCCCATTATGATTAATGAGAATTACCCTTTGCGTATAATATTCGAACTGTGCCAAAAGCAATCTTCATAGCGCAAAATCATTGCGCTATGAATATTGTACAGCTAGCATTTGCGTCTGGTGGTTTTTTTAAAAGAGCGAGATAAATTGTCTTATAATCATTCTCACAAATACAAACGTTCAGAGCAGAGGAAGAAAGGAACAAGTGTGGGGGGATAAGACAGTCGCAATCGTTGCAACTTCGTGTAACTTAATTCTGAACTTCGTATAACACAAAGCAGATCAAAAGAGCCGAATTATCTTTAAATTTTTGTTTATGTCGCACATTTTTCTGTCTCTCTCCTGAAAATTTCAACCTTATATAATGTTAACTCAACTATTTTGTATGCCCATTTGACGTTATATAACGTTATTTTGTCTTCGTTATCAAAAATTTAACCAGACACATGGTTAAAAAATCATTGTATTTTAGGCTCAGTGCAGTCGGTTGCTTTTTATAGAATCGATTTTAGGATTAGATATTATTCTCTTACTCTTGAAGTCGCCAGCCTTTACGTGGCTAAAAAGCGCCTGTAAAATGTGTTCCTACCTGTGATCAAAGCCGGTAGCCATCATACCACGGCGGCTCGTTCAAAGCCACATGAAATTCATTGTGAAAAGTATGAATTAAAATACTTTTGGCTGTTGTTTGGAGATTATGACCAAACAACATTTATGTAAAAGCCAACGTTAAGACGGATATTCATTTACCAAATAAGCCAATGATTATAAGTCGATCGGTATAAAAAATGTGAAGTAGCTTGAGTACCTACTAAGTCAAAAGGGCTACTTTGAATGTTTATAAACTACAGCATAAACCATTATCATCTACCTACACTAGAAGGGATTCCCTAACTATATATTTTCATACAAAATACTTTAATTCCTTTTCTAATATGACCAATGGAAACAGCATTTATATAAGAGCCAACGTTAAGACGGACATTCATTTACCAAATAACCCGACGCGATCGGTAACAAAAGTGTGAAGTAGCTCAAAGATTGTCAGAAACATGAATTTTAATAGTTACCGGCTTTAGCAGATTTGCATATACATATATTTATTGTTTCTGGTCTTGAGTCCCAAACTAAGTCAAATGGTCTACTTTCAATGTTTGTAAACTAAAGCATAAACCATTATCACCTAACCTACATATAAGTATACAGTAGGGGTTTTCCTCACTATATATTTTAAAATAATATAACCAATGGGATTAATTGTATTTTCCAATTCGATAGTCATTCACACTCTATCTTAGACATACCAAAAAAAAGTATCTGTCAGATTAAAGTCATAAATTTCAATACTACTCTTGGTCATTTTTTGTCAGTGACACTTTTATATACAGTTTTTTTTCTTTCTTTCTTTCAGTTATTTATGATTTATCATAAAGTAGCCGTTGATGGCATTTCAAACGAATGGCATGGATGGAATTCCAAAACTAGTTTCAGTTCGCTTCAAACTACAGGTTTGATATCAAACATGTTGAACTTTAAATACTTTTGCAACACCCAAGGTATGAGGGGTGTGTTGGTGTACGACCATGTTTGAACACGCGAAATATAAATAATTAATGAATCTGTGAACATAATCTATGTTATAGCTGCGGTATATTAGTTTTCGTAATTATATCGAGCATACCTGAAATGATCAAAGGCAGTCCATTGACGCCTTGGCCTTGAATGGAAAGAATTTGAACCTTGATTGAAGTATGAAAGTAGTATGGAAACGTTTAATTGTAAACTATGCGCAAAGACAACACTCGTTGAGGAAAGCAAGGTGAAACTTAAGGGTAAGTACGTACATATTTTTCTCAAAATGTCATTAAGAAACGTGAAAACGGGACCTACTGATTAACGCTGACTTCAAACGGGTAAAGCCTTTTATAGAGACTTTTCTGTATGGATTAGATATTAATTTCTTGCTTGAAAAGTCGACGGCATTTAAGAGGTGGAAAACCGCCGGTAAAAATGTTAAATATTCTAACAAGTAATCTCAACCCATCAAACTTCGACGACCCTCAAAATTCGGTGCAGCCTATTCTGATAAACCAGTAATCAAACCTGTTAAAATAGGATCAAATCGTTTCATATTCGACAAGCCCCCCAAACAAAGGAATTCAAACCAAGTGAGCATGTTTTAGTCGGCTGATCTGATTTACATATACACACACTCTTAAGACGCGTGGCTAGATTTTAAACTTTCTGTCGTTAATTTAATCTGACATCAGTATCCATAGCTCATTTTTACTACCATTGCCTGAAGCGTTCCGATTTGAATGAAATCTAATAAAGAGTGTGGGAGGTTACTGAAATGGGGCGTGACAACCATTATTTCTTTATGCAAATACAAAGATGAAATCAACATATTGCAGAATACAAGCGAAATTCATTCATTACGGTCGATGTTATGTGGATTTTAATCTACACTCTGGTAGTCATTTGCGTTTTGGATCCAACCAAACTATCATCCTCTCAACCAAACTATTATCCTCACGACAATGTAAGTGCTCCTCGACGCTAGCCCGTCCATTACGCAACCTTTTCAACCTTGCTTATCGTGCGGGAGTCTTCCCAGCGTGTTGAAAGGTTGCGAACGTCCAGCCAATCCCCAAAAAGGGTGAAGCCAATAATCCTGCAAATTATCGGCCAATCGCGATTTGCTCTGCGCTCTCTAAAGTAATGGAGAGCATGGTTAACCACCATCTTGTGAGGTATCTAGAGTCCAACGACCTGCTTAGTGATCGACAGTATGGCTTCCGTAGAAATCGCTCTACGGGAGACCTGGTGGCTTTCTTGTCGGAGCGCTGGAGACGGTCTATCCACCAGTTTGGTGAGAGTAAGGTTGTGGCTCTAGATATCTCCAAGGCCTTTGATAGAGTCTGGCACGGTGCACTCTTATCAAAGCTGATGGCTTTTGGTGTCGGTGATACTTTCGCTCGTTTTATATCGAGCTTTCTTAAAGATCGCACTATAAGAGTTGTTGTAGATGGGTTCTCTTCCAACAAACATAGGCTTACTGCAGGAGTACCACAGGGCTCTGTCCTTTCTCCCTCTTTATTTCTAATTTTCATTGATGATCTGTTGGGTCAGACCGTGAATCCAATATACTCCTTTGCGGATGACAGTAACCTCTGTCGTTCATATTCATTCGACCGTAGGCCGAGTCTTCAAGATATTGAAGACAAAAGGCGAATTATGGATGAGACACTTGGCCGTGATCTACTGGCCATTTCCGAATGGGGTCGAGTGAATAGAGTAGATTTTAATGCACGTAAGACACAGTGCTGCTTGTTGTCTCACAAGCGATTCACTGACCCAACAATATCGTCAATTTCTATTGATGGTATAGATGTTGAACAATCAGAAGCTCTTGATGTTCTGGGCATGAACATACAATGTGACGCTCGTCGTGTCGAAAGAAGCACTTAAGTGCATAGGCTTTTTAAAGCGGTACAAGAAATACTTCACTCCTACTGATCTTTTCAATATCTATACATCTTTCATCAGGCCGAAGATGGAATACAACTCCCATATATGGGCAGGTGCTCCAAAATCATCCTTGGAGCTACTTGACCGTGTTCAAAGGAGAGCGATGGTGCTGATTGGTGACAGTAGGGTATCCAACTCTATTGTTTCCTTTGAACATCGTCGGAATGTGGGTTGCGTGACGCTGTTCTATCGTTACTTTCATGGTGTGTGTTCATCAGATATCCGTCGCCTTATTCCTGACGTAAGGATGTTCGGCAGGGATACGCGACTTTCTAGGAATTCACACCCGTTTGTTATCGATTGGCCAGTTGACCGCACTATACACTACAGATCAAATTCGTTTTTCGCTCGTACAGTCCGTATGTGGAATCGACTTCCGGCGAATGTATTTCCCACTAATTACGACATCCTGAAGTTCAAAGCAAGTGTCAATAAACATTACTCCCTCTTTCCCCCCTCCGATCCTTTACTTTCCACTCGCCAACGCAATGCACCGCATGTATAGGGGGCGTCCCCTGAGTGTTGGTTGTTTAAAAAAAAAATGATCCCTACATCCATAGTATAATCACACATCACACATATTGTCTCCAAAATCATTTATTAGAATTGGGTAAGTTGTCAACAATTGACTTGAATTATGAAAATTATTAAAAAATAAATTAAATTCAAAATAATAGGAGTGATTAATTTAACAGTAGAAAAAATCTGTTGAAAAAATGTAAACGTTTTTATTAAAATTATTTCAGTAAAACAAAGCCAAAGCAGTTTGTTTGAAACATTTTAATTTCCATATAAAAAGTACTATTTTTGCATTAGATCCGTAACAAAGCCATTGTTCTCAAAAGCATATTCACACGAAGAATAATTACAATCGTACAGTATGATTGCCGCAATCAAATTATTGTTAACATAAAACCAAAAAAACATAACTTTTGTCGCACCAACTATATTTTTAGTGTTGCTTCAACAATATTTTCATTTTTAAATTTGGCAATAATACTATTGTTGCATTTTGACAATATTTATGTTGCGGCAATCATACTCCGCAAATTTTGACAATAATTAAATTCAATAAACAATAGTATGGTTGCGACGAACATAATTATATTTCGGAGACCATATTATTATTGCCGTGACCATATAGTAACAATATTTTTTCTCTGCGTGTATAAATCTAGAACAGGGTGAACAGTATCGAGAGCAATCTAACCAAAGCTAGATATTGCAAGAACAAGTGCACTGATAGACCTTAGAATACGGGTCAAAGCGGGATATTGTTCCTTATTAACTATTGATTTTTAGTGAGATGGTGTAAACAGTATTAGCGACATTACAAAAATACCAAAAGTGTGCGTAATGATACATTTCTGTACGAGGTACCAGAAGTAGTGGAGTTATATGACCCATTTTAAATCCCATAGGCAAAATTTAAAACCAATTGGTAGATCCATTCGTGTCGCACAGAAGGCCATGGCTCAAATAACTTAAAAAGTCATAAAACGGATTTAGTCAAAACATATGCAGGGTTAGACCCTGGTTATTTTTTAAGCGTTGCACGTTTTGTCCGTACCAAATGAGATATATCCTCACACAGAGAAAAAATTTGTTAGAAGTCGGTTGGACCTACAAAAAATCCGTTGCAAAGGAAGAATTTCGGTAGCAATGTTTTTAATCGTAATGGATATTCGGTTCAACATACCGCAAGATGTTTAATATGATAATCGTATTGTACACATGACTAATTGATCGGTTATGTGAATAAAACTCGAAAAAGGAATGTATACAGTTCTCACAACTGATGGTTGCGGCAACCAATAGTTTCGCAAACAATTTGTTGTTACCACCAATTATGGTGATTATTAAAATTTGATGATAACCAACAAAACGCGGGTTGCTTATTTTTTTATTTTTTTAAGTAGGCTTTTTGAAATAAATTACAGAACTTCTCTATTCCGAACTATCCAGTAGCCCGGACAGCTCAGTGTTGTGGGCCACTAAACGCCAATACAAACTTTAACATTGGCTGAAAAGTGTTAAATATTGGACTCGATTTGGAAATACATCAGACAAGTGGGTGACCAATAAATTTAAATTTTGAAAAATGATAATTTCTCTGCACGTAAAGGCTGGTTGCAAAAGTTTAAGTCTCGAAACTGAATCAGGAGTTAGCAAATTTGTTGCGAAAAATTATCAAGTAACGATTCTCCTGTAGACAAAAACAAAGTTCTTGAGAACTGATAAGGAAATGTGGCTTGATGAGGGACAGATCTACAATGCAGATGAGCCAGCGGAGAGATCTTTCAACAACAACATGGGTTCATGGCGGGGAGAATTCAGTACCTGGTAGAAAAATATCAAAATATGGATTTACTTTCATGGAGAATTCAGAACCTGGTAGAAAAATATCAAAGGATGGATTAACGTTTAGCTCGTTTGTTTTATTTCGGTCTGTTGCTTTTACAAATTGAAAAGGGATTAACCGTCTCAAGACCTCTTGATTCTATATTTAAATAGAAGACAAGTTTTTAACAAAATGGCAAAGTGACATTAATTTTCGTGTGGTCGCAACTTTAAGGGCGCTACAGGCTCTGCGTGCTATAGTGTATAAATCTGGATCCAAATTTTATCTTTTAGATGTTCGGGCGCCAACGAGACCCTGTACTGCTCAAAGCGACGAAGATATCGCAGCCATAAGTGTATCCGTTCAAAATGAGCCAAATCAGTCGATTCCACGTCGTTCTCAGGAATTGGACATCTCACAAACCACACTGTGGAGTATTTTTGCGAAAAGATCTTGGCCTTCATCCTTATAAGATCAAACTAACTCAAGAACGCCGAAACTTCTCCGAATGGGCTCTGGCAGTTTCACGAAAGTTCAGAATTTCATCGAAAAATCATCTTCAGCGATGAAACTCATTTCTGGCTTAGTGGTTTTTTCAATAAATAAAATATGCGTTATTGGACAACAAGAAACCCACATGTGCTTCAAGAGACACAATTGCATCCGCAAAAAATTACTGTGTGGTGTGGTTCTCTTGCCGGTGGTGTGATTGGGCCGTATTTTTCGTCGATGATAACAATCGTCAAGTTAACTTCAATGGAGAGCGCTATCGTGCCATATTAGAAAATTATTCTTGGCCAGAATTGAATGAGCTTGAAATCGCAGATATGTGATTTCAACATTCTAGGTGGCCATTCTACCGGTAGACCGGTAGAATGGCCACCTCGTTCATGCGATTTAACGCCATTGGATTTCTTTTTATGGGGCCACATCAAGTAATTGGTCTATGCCAACACGCCAACAACTTAAAGAGAGTTCACAGACAAAATCCAACGCGAAGCTGCCAACGTTCCGGTCGAAAATGTGTGCAAGAGTGGTGGAAAAGTGGGTCCAAAAAGTAGATCGCGGTATACGGGCTCGTGGTGGTCATAAGAGCGAAATTTAATTTCATTCTAAAAATGTAATATTTGCACTTCACCTGGAATAAATTTGAACTCTATCAGTATATCTTAAATATTCTGTGTTTTATTAACACATAAAGTTGTCCTTGATGGAAAACCCTGTACTAGTACTTTTGTTGTACTAACAGTTTTTTGTCTCTTTGTATGTTTCACCGATACTTCAGTTCCCATTACCGAATATTATAGAGCACCAACTAACTCGAGGTGCATGCAACCTAAATCACTCAGTTGGCAAACTATTCGGTTGTGGCAACGAATCTGTTCTGTGTGTGGACTTTCAGGTCTTTTATTGAGAAGCTTTAAACCATGATAATATTATTGATTTTAAAACTGAAGTATATATAACATTTTGTCACTTCTACCGATATATAAGTACATATCGTCACCTTAGAGAGAAAAAGTGTTAAGTCCACTTTTTTCAAATTTTACAGGAGAGAAATTAAATATTCTTTAAATCTTTAAATGCAATTGTTGTGGTCTTCGGTTCGTCTTAAATACCATGCAAAGCAATAGTAGCATACTATATTTACCGCCGATTCGTAAGCTATATTGTGACTTAGCACTATTTCGCACACATCATTTTATATTTTCTTTG
Organism: Hydrotaea diabolus; assembly: GCA_963513945.1. Lineage (NCBI taxonomy): Eukaryota > Metazoa > Arthropoda > Insecta > Diptera > Muscidae > Hydrotaea > Hydrotaea diabolus. The sequence continues at coordinate 131,333,725 of OY740719.1, forward strand.
GACATAGCCCATTTTCCGACAATGCACATTGCCCTTCGTTTTTATTATTTATTAGAAACAATAAAAGTTTTATATGTTTTGTTTTTATAAACACAAGTTTTATTTAAATACAGACGTTTTTTATTGCTGTTATGGAAAAAAGATTAAATATGAAAAAAATTACGTAAATATCTCAGTTCTCGTTATCACAAATTATAATTAAGCAGTCTTACTTCATTGCTGCTATAAAAAGAAGAAACAAATAAGATATTCATGAGGTAAATCGTCATAAAACTGATGAGTCTTTGGGCAGAGTAGCTTTTAAATGTTGCAGGTCCTCAAATTTTCGATGATTTTCGCAACTACGTTTCTATCTAATCTTTGATGCAGAATTTTCCATTAATCAAAAAATCTTAGTTTACTATTTCGCCATATGGTGTGTAGTTCATACCACGAATGTCTGCTACTTTGGCTTCACCTTTCCCACGGTCAGGGCAGATGTTTTTACAGAATTGAACTTTATTATAAATTTTAAAAAAAAAGTGTGATCCAAATAAGTGATCGTATGGTTCAGGATTTTTTCGAGCTGATTTACATATGCATGAACATTAATATTTATATTTTTCATGGTACCCTCAATAGTAGAATGAACGCTGTCCGCATCCATTTGTGTTTGACCAGTTTCAAGTATTTTTTGCTCATGATAATTTTATGTGTAATTGCTACATTTAACAGGTCGGTACTCATAAAGCAATTAAAATTTTGATAGGTACATCCGTCGCTATAAAAAATAATTTTTAAGGGATGGCCATTTCCATGAAGAATTTTTTCTTTGATAAAGTAGGCTTTGATGCTTGCAAACTCTTCAAAAAAACAGTACGTTTCTTTGTTTACAAGATTTTAAATAACTAAATTATGTACCTGTAATTTTGTGGGATAGTATAGGCGCTTACTTGTGATTTTAGAGCCATCAAGAATGCTTAGAGATCAAAGGTAAACACGTGTGATTCCTCATTTCTGTCATTGTTTTTCTCATTTCTGGCTTTATCTTCTTTTTCTTGATAAAGAGCGTAATCTTCAATTGGAATGTTTCCAAGAGAATAGAGTGTACATATTTGACATTGATCCTTTTTCGGCACGAATTTCTAGTATCAAATTTTTCATAGAATACCGAACTCGAAAGTGGCTGCATTTTTAGTCTATTGCACCAATCACATAAAAGTCGTAAATTATTTTTTTCGAACGTCATTCTGGCAAAAGATATTCCCATTGTGTTGAAGCACGACAGTAATGCGATTCCATGGTTGGTAGAGAAGAAAAAATTGTCTGAAACCAAAGGCTTCCTTATCCAATTAAGCACAGCATGTCTGCCTATGTGCAAAGTATTCAAAAAAATGTTTATATTTTTTTGTATTTTTAACTGATATTGTAGAGATTGGGTTCTTCTAAATTCATTGTGTAGTTTTCTATTTCGGGATCTTGCAGGTGGAACTGTTTGAATTAATGTATTCACATATTCTTATTTTTGCTTCCCAATTCATTTGCCGAAATTGTGTAAAAAATTGTTTTCACTTTTGCAACTGCATCTTGGTTTAATGGCTCGCGGTTTTTTCGTTTTTTTATAACTCCACCTGTCACCCTCTCTTTTTCTTTCGGAATACCGTCTTCCCCTTTCTCTAAGTTTCTTATTTTTGGCCACAACCCGATCAGATTTCTCAACCTAAACGATCCTTTTACGCTTTTTTGCTTTGGAAGGTAAATTACAAGAATTATCAGAGTCGCTATTGCAACCATAAGGCATTAGTCTAGTAGCACCATCATCTGATTCAATTCCATAACCGTGCTCCTTATTGCAATAAAATAGTTTGGTGCAACGATATTGCTGTCATCAAGAGACATAGCCACGTTCTAATCAATTCCGAAAATAAACGGTTTAAATTTAAAAGCAACAAAAAATAATATAATGTGTTACCTTGGCTTAAACACTGTCTTAACGCGAATACTTAAAAAAGTATGAACACAACATCACATTCAATGCAATTGAACACTTACACTGGACTTAGCTCGTGGAAACGTGCTTTTTGACAGCTGTGGACTTGGCAATTTTACACATCACCCTCTACAGATCAGCAAAAACGAAATAACGGTATTTTTTTTTGCCAATCGATGTGTTCTCAAATCATCTTTCGTACTGCATGAAAAAACGCCTTTTCCAAAAGGTGGACTTAGCGCTTTTTTCCCTCTAAGGTGACGATATACAGGTTGTTTTTCTGAGCCTTTCAATTCATCGACATTTGGTTGTCAAAAAGTAGGTTGTTGCAATAAATCTGATCTCTGTGTGCTCTTAACCAGTAGGGGTAAGTTATTGGTAAAATAAATTTATTTTCCTATCGTTTAAATGATCACACTGTAAGATAAAGTACTAGAGAAAATAGGTTGGAAACTTATTTGGTTCTTCGAACTTTCGATCGCATAATCGAACTTAAAAATTGTTCGACAACCTTCACCCTAACTTAAGTAAGTAAAAGCTTTCATTCTACATCAAAAAAAAAGAAAACGACTCCATTTAAAGATCTGGGTCAGATTAAAAACAAAACAATTAATTTGCTGTTGTTGGGCTCTACTCACATGGAGCTCATTTTGTTCGGCACTAAAAGTCCATTAAATCAAATTGTTACACTAACGTCATGTTTTGTTTACACCTCCACTATTTTTCACCTTTGCCATGGCAAAAATTAAAAAACACACTCAATATTTGTATAAAGTGATCAGAGTCTACATAGAAAAAACAATGTAAATTGCCATGATGGAGAGTTAAGCGAAACACACTCACACACACACACATAAATGCCAATATAACGTAATAACGCCCCAATACGAGTAACGTATCATATCGTAAGACACGGCCATTATTATCGTTATTATTTGTATTATTTCATGTAATTACGGCACGCATGCGCGTAGACAATTAAACGTACGTACGTACGCTCATGTATGTACGCCGTAGTCGATTTAGCCTGCAACATTAAAGGCACAGCCACACCAATAAGGCCGCATGTGACATGTGACAAAAAGTGTACTTAACAACAGGGGCATGGGCACGGACACGTCTTTGGGGCGGGGGACTCGGGTACGGGCAACAAACGGCAACACCTCATCAACGGGTGAACAGAGTTTTCAAAACGTGTTCTGGCACATGGGCCAACATAAATGATCGTTAGATACAAATTGGTAACAGCGTGAGAGTGCGAGAAGGGAGGGGTTCGAGGGGAGAACAGCGCTATCAGTATGCCAGAATGAGGCTACACCGGCGTCTCTCTGGTGGTAGATGTAGAGAAGACAATCGTCGAGCTCCAACAAGCGAAAAAAAATAAATGAAAACAAGTCATTGGTAAAATGTTAATGCCGCCGGGTAAATCATGTTTGAAATAGCACACACAACAAAACAAATCAAGGTAATGATTTGTTTTGTTCATTTTGCAAATTCTTGGCAAGAGACACACACACGTACGGCCACTTATAGACATAAAAAATTAATAATAATGACGTTGTGGCATGCAGATATACCATAAAACCAACAATACGTTAAAAGGTCTATTAGCTGCGTACGAACAAAACAGGGCCCGCAAGGCTAAATGCCAAAATTTTAGAACAAAATAAGCTTAGCTTTTGCTAAGCAGCTAAAGAAAGCATACATACTTTAGGTGATCAATTTTTCATAAAACTTCACTTACTTGCGGCGTTTTTTTTCCTGGCCTCAATATTCATTTCACCTTTTGTAGCTTCAACGCTTTAGCCACAATTCAAACTGCTGAAATGATTAGGGACTTCCCCTCTAAATGAAAAGTTGGCCAAGAACATCTTGACCAGTATCATGACTTTAATAAGTAAAAACGTCGTTAAGCTCGTCAAGGCAGAACCTTATGTACCCATTCGACATTCGACAAAAAATGGTTCGAGTAATGGGCTCTTTCGGTCAATGCATACGTCCCTTATCTTAGGCAGAACTTCAAAATTGCTCTTTATTAGATTCATGGCAAAGATAAATAGATAAATTGTTTACCTATATATTTACATAGACGATTGATCGCCCGTTTTATATATACGGGACGTTTTTTGGGTCACATGGGAGCACTCTTATCAATGCTTATTACTTGTGGTGTCGGTACTGATTTCTCTCGATTCATATCGAGTTTTCTCCGAGATCGCTCTAAACGTGTTGTTATAGACAGAGTCTCATCCGATAAGTACGAGGGCTACTATATATATTTCTGCCCTAATAATGAAAATGAGAATAGTTATCATCAAAAATGGTTTTATTGTTTTTAAAGGTATTCTCCAGCATGGTTTATACACTTTTGCATGCGCTCAAACCAATTGTCGAAACACTTTTTCACTCCGATTGTGACACCTCCAAAACACAGATTTTGAACGCTTCAACAGCGTCTTCTGGCGACGAAAATCGTTGACCACGCATTTTTGCTTGAAGTGCGGGAATAAAAAGAAGTCATTGGGTGCCAAGTCAGGGCTTTACGGGGGATGACCCATCAATTCAAAGTTTTGGCCGGTCAAAAAGGTGCTGGTTTGAGCCGATGTGTGAGAGCTCGCATTGTCATGGTGCACAATGATTCCTCTTCATTTTTCGAAGTTCTCCGAAGACTTCAGGCAAACAAATTGTGGTGTACCACTCAGAATTGACCGTCCTACGTTGCTCAAGCGGAACAGTCGCCACATGACCAGTTTTGCCGAAGAAAAAGGCGACCATTTGCTTCGAAGTGCTCCTTCCACGAACAACTTTCGTTGCATTTGGATCGTCTCCGAAGACCCACACGATCGATTGCGGTTTAGTTGAGGGCTCATACGCATTAGATCTATGATTCATCACCTGTGACGATCGAGCGGGATCCAACGAGAACAAACCTTCTTTACGGTCAGGTGTTCATGCAATATCGAATGTATGCTGGTGGAAGAAATGCCCAAAGATGCCTCTATCTCACGGTGTGGCACATGACGATCTTGCATTAACAGTTCACGCACGGCATCAATGTTCTCTGGCACAACGGCCGTTTTTGAACGACCTTCGTCTTTGAGCGAGCTTCGGCCACGATTGAATTCATTAAACCAGTTTTTCACAGTGCTATAGAATGGTGCTTCATCGCCATACAAAAATTTAAGTTCATCGATGCACTCTTGTCGTGATAATCCACGTCGAGAGTTATGAAAAATGATCGCACGAAAATGTTCACGAGTTAATTCCATTTTTTGCCAAATTGATTTTTTCAAGTCACTGTAAAGAACACAAATGATGGTCGTACGTCAAAACGTTCTGAGTACGTTTATGCTAAAAAAAATGTCAAACTTTCCAATGAAATGTCAGATATATAGAAATATATATAGCAACCCTCGTATAATTTAAAAATAAACTACTAGATGAACAACCCGATATATAGTACCATACAAAAGAAAAATTACTACTGATAATGAAAATTAACTACTGAAGAAGCCAGTACCAAGATTAAAATGGATCTGCTGCTAGTGGTCCAAGTTCCATGACTGAAATCGCACTGCTAGTAGAATCAAAAGAACACTGATTACTCCCTTTCCTTTGAAAAAAAGGAAGAAATAACTGTCAGTAGAGCGATTTAAATTATGGAACTGTGGTCTTTTTTGTGCACGTAAGTAGTTAACATCCTTAATCAGTACCTTTTACTTTTAATGGTTCTACTCAAAGGCCTCTTGGTACACTACTAAATGGTTGTCCACCATGTTAATTGTGGGTCACACCTTAACGTCAAGATACAGTGTTTTAAAATGTCAATCATGGCGAGATACACAATTGAGCAGCGCGCTAAGATTGTTGAAGCCTTCTTCGAAAATGTGTGTTCAACTCAAAATGTATTTCGTGTACTTCGCGATTTTTTTGGTCAGCATAAGCGACTAAATGTGTCCACAATCGGGAGAATTGTGCGCAAATTTCAGCAAAACGGAACTATAAGAAATGTAAAATGCTCGCCCAGTTCGTTCTGCGGAAAACATTGATGTTGTTCGCGATAGAAGCAGAAGAGTCGTCAACCTCGACTCGTCGTCAAACATTACTGATGCGAATGTTGAATAAAGATTTGAATTTACACGCTTACTAGGTTCAATTGTCTCAAGAGCTGAAGCCTACTGACCATTTCAAGCGTCGTCAATACGCTGAGTGTTTGGTTTAACAGACAGAAGTAACTGGTGACTTTACAAAGAAAATCATTTTCAGCGACTAGGCACACTTTCACTTCAGTGAACTCGTTAAGAAGCAACATTGCCGCATTTGTGCAAATGAAAATCCACGAGTGTTTTTTTAAAAATCTAATTCGTCTACAAGGAGTGGCTGTTTGATGCGGTTTATGGGCGGCGGCGTCATCGGTCTGTACTTCTTCGAAAATGAGGTCGGCGAAGCAGTTACCTTGAATTGTGTTCGCTATCGCAAGATTATTACGGACTTCTCGTGGCCAGAAATTAAGAATATGGACCTGCACGGTATTTGGTTCTAACAGAATGGTGCACCTTGCCACACAGAAAACGAAACGGAGGCTTTTTGCGCGAGAAATTCAATGGCCGTGTTATCTCACGCCGTGGCGATGCTAATTGGCCGCCGAGATCATGTGTTTTGTTGGACATCGTTCTTTAGGGATATTCAAAAGAAAAGTGTACGTCAAAAAGCCAAGAACCATTCAAGAGCTAAAGGTTGAGATTCGGCACATTAACGACATTAACCCCCATTATGGCTCAGAGTCATTGAAAATATAGCCAATCAGATAGAGGTATGTCACCGAAGCGTTGGCAAGCATTTGGCTGATATTTTATTTCACACATAACTGTTCTAGATCCCTCTATCATTATACAAAATATTTAGAAAATTCTCTGAAAACTTTTTGTTTTTTTTTCCAATTAACATCGTGCGTTTTAGTTGGACCACCCCTTAGCTTAAGCTGCCATTGACAAAACTTATGCCCGAGACGATGACTTAAAAAATGTGGCACTCTGTAATTGCGCTGCCTAAACTTTGCCCTAATGTGTTACACGAGATTCGGTTCGCCAAACTTAATGGCGTTTTTATCTGTTCATAGAGGCCCTTTCGACTTTGAAAGCCGGTACAGTTATGTTTCTGCACTAAACAGACTTAAGGCCTTATAAAGAAAAGACGCAAGACAAAAACGTGGTGCCGTTTTTCAGAATTTTTTAATTTTTACAAAATTATGCAATTTGTTCTTTAAGCATTAAAACTGGCGGGAAGACAGTTAATTATTCCTTTTCAAAACAAAAGAAACAAGACAAAAAATCAATTAGCTCAAAACTTAGTTGTCATAAAAGCACAAACAGCAGACAGGCGCAGAAAAAACGGCAGATCTGTTAACTTAATTTGTTTTACCCAGAAACTGGTATTGTTAATATGCAAGCCTCAAACCTAACGGGGCTGCTATAGCCGACACCAAGTCAGAGAGAAGTTAATGCTTTTCTGGTGTGTGGAAAAACCAACAACAAAAGAAAATGTTCCCACCGTACATTAGCTACTTACCCATCGCTATGACCGTCTCTATGCTGCACTGCACTGTCGCATGTTGTTGGGCGCTTTTCTTAAGCTCCACATCCGCTTCCGTTGGTCGTATTGATTTATTACTCTGCAGCAATTTGTGTAAGCCCTCCATGGATCTTAGACAATCGTCATACAATTTAATGAACTCCTCAACAGACTGGCAAAGAGAAAAGAAAACGTGGATGGGTAACAAACTTGTCATTTAATGTTGTTAGAACAATTTGGGAAACGCATTGTTTACCTTTCGTTGCTGCAGCCACAAATCATAATAGAATTGTAATGTGCCACCCAATTCTTCGGGCAAGGAAAATAAATCGAAATATTTCATTAGACGGGCCTTCGATAAAACAATAGGCTAAACGAAAACAAAAGACAATTAAATTATATTGGTATTTTATATATTAACAGTTCTTGTGCTTACCTCTCCCTTGCTTTGCCCTTTCGTACAGGTCTCCACATGTTTCTCCCAGAATCCTTCCGATTTGACTAGATACAAACTGACTTTGAGGCCCTCAAATAAATTGTAGATATAGCGGGCATGTTGACGTGTTATGCGAGCTGTTGTCTTTTGGGCATCGACGATCACCGCTATGCCCTTTTGCAGAATGACATCACTGTAAATGGAAAAATTAATCAATCAAAGTTATTGCTGAGTACGATATTCTTGAATGAATCCCTAATTAGCGGCAATTTGGGGCCCCAAGCCAAAATTTATTTAAATTTTATTTTTTTTGTTTGTTTTATGTTTTAAGCAACTCTATTCCGTTTTTCTCAATATGATTAATTTTGTTGATTAACCAGAAACCTACAAAAGAATTTATGTAAATTACGAAGCTGTAGAGATTTGTTAAACAGCTTTCGACGATATAGAGCGAATAACTACTTACGAATCGCCGACAATTTTATGGCTAAAACCTACCGCAAGGGCGTTAGAATTTAAAATATTCATGAATTATAAAGAAATATTTTCAACACAGATTGGTAAATTGTTTAGTAGCCCTGACATGACGTTAAGAAGTCCGGTTTTTTTATTTAATGAAGCATTATTGCTATTTTGAGTAGATTTGAAATATATTCAAGTCTAAAAAAGCTAAAGTGAGAATATGCTATTGGCTTCAAGCCCATGTAAGTAGTCCAAACATATTTACCTACTCAGAAGATTATTCGTGACCCCCATAGTTATTGGGCGCCTGTTTCAAATTGAATATCAAGCAGCAGACATACGAGGGTGGGTCAAAACAGATTTTAATTTTTTAACTTAATCTCCTTTTAATACAATATACTATTCCCAACCGTTCTGCAATTTCTTTAACCTTTTCTAAAAGTAGAATGTCAATATCTTCAAATATACTTCTGTCTTGTCGATAATCTCAGCTTCGGTAGCAATAGATAGTGCCGTTAATGCTTTTGGCCGCAACTCTGGAAGAATGTGCTGGTGCGTAATCGAGAAGAAAATGTTTTTTTATGTGTCTCTTTCAATTGTATATCCCCCCGAGATCATACTATATTTCGTCAAAGATTCCATGAGATTATTCTCTTGAAGTCCCATAATAAGACTTGGCCATGCGTCTATTTTGGCCGATTTTCATCTGCACCCCAAACGATAGGGCTAAGAGGTATATCATGAGAATGGAACATGAACTCAAACCTTCTGTAGATGCTCGAGGAGGTTCCACATGCCATTCCCAATGCCTTTTCCTTGCTAATGATAAAGAATCTGCATGCACAGAAAGTAGTGTTTGACAGCGGTCCTTAACCTATCGCTCATTCAATGTCCCCGCGATATGGACAATGGGTAGGGTACTCTTTTTACCCAAACCAGGGAAGAGCGCGGACCTGTTTGACTCATACCGTCTAATATTCCTGCTGCAAAGACCCCTGTGGCTCCCAACCTTGACGCAGCATATCCAGGTTGCCGATCATCTGCATGGTTTTCGCAAGCTGTACAGTACAAAAAAGCGTTATCCGCCTGAAACACACATGTTAACGAACGGTTTAGGGCTCTCCTGCCTAAGTTAAAGGCATTCGGCACGGTTAACCACGCCATCCTTTTCAGAGATATATTGAAAACACGCCACCCTTTTCAGAGATATATTGAAAACAGTCTCCCCAACACCATGAAGAGGTGGCTGATAAACCATACGTATGCGTCAGTTCTTTGTTGAGAGCAGGTCCATTCACCGTAGAATTAAACAGGGAGTACCTTAGGTTAGAATCCTTTCATCCTCACTGTTTAAGTTCAACCTGTTGAAACTCTACTACCTAGGACAGACATTTGACAGCTCTCTCTTTTGAGTAAACCTATAGTATACCGAAAAGGACAAGCATCTCTAAAAAAATTAATAGGCTGTACGTAGCCGCCTTTTAACATTATGACCCTGATCAGTCAGTATACTTAGTAGGGGCCCATTTCAATAGCCCATTTCAATAGAAGAACTGAACATACCCCGTTAATGTCACATGGGTTTTGAAAGTTAACCTTAATAGCGTTAGTCTGTAACGAGATTTTAAAATTGTTTCAACTTTAATCATAGAGTGGTCAGATAATGAGAACCGTATCGCTGTGATAGCGCTTTTCAAGTGTGAAATGAAAAAAAGCGATATTTTCAAAACGCTCCGGCCACTAGGGTTTAGCCGCATGTTCGTATACCGATGCATAAAACTGTTTGAGCGGCCCGACCGGCTGTTCGAACACCGAATGTCATCAAAGCCGTTAAATCAAAAATTGACAGAAATCCGCTCCGAAAACAGAAAATCATGGCCCGTGAGATGAATTTCACGCAAAAGTCTATAAGTCGAATCATTAAAAAAGACTTGGGAATTGGGGCTTTCAAACGACGTACCGGACATTTTTTGACTGCAGCTTTAAAAAAATAGGATTGAAAAATGCAAACGTCTTTTGGAGAAGCACGCTGATAACTTGCACAGAAAAATTTGGTTCACCGATGAAAAAAATGTTACCGTTCAGGACAAATTTAACAAGAAAAATGATAGAGCGTATGCAGTCATCTAAGAAAGCTTCTGAACCGATCCCAAGGGTGGAAAAGGGTCATCACCCAGTTTCAGTCATGGTTTGGGGGGGTGTCTCTTACGATGGGGTCACTGACCTGCATTTCTGCGAACAAGGATTCAAAACATCGGCCAAAGTTTACCAAGAAACTGTTTTGAAAGCTGTTGTGAAGCCTCTTAACAATTCCCTGTTCCAAAACCAGCCATGGACTTTCCCATAAGGCTAAAACGTCCCAGGCCTGGCTTCGAAACAATTTGCCAGCGTTCATTTCCTCTGAAGAATGGCCCTCAGGCAGTCCAGATTTGAAACCATTGGATTACAAATTGTGGACGGTTTTAGAGGACAAGGTTTGTCACAAAAGATACCCCAACATTGGATCTCTTAAGACTGCTTTGGTTCGAGCTGTTGCCAATTTTCCAATGGACGAGATTTGTGCAGCCATTGACGATTGGCCAGTGCGACTTAAGGCGTGTGTAAAGGCAAAAGGCGGACATTTCGAATAAGGTGATTCTGTTTGGATACAATATACATCAATTAATATATTAAAAAATATTTGGTCCATAATCATTCAGTACTTTTTATTTTACAGCATAAAACGTGTGTAACAGTATTTATGTCCCTACTAAGTAGTTTTATAATAAGTTAAGCAAAAGGTCAGTAATTAAGTAATGTTGCGCTTTCCTACTTTTATTGGGAAAGTTGCCCTGATTGCCTTAACTCGTAAAATACAAATGAAGCAAATATTAAACATTGAAACGAAAGTTCGAATTAGACTCGTATGCCGATTAATAAAATTTCTTTTCGTTTAAAAAACGTAAAAAAGTCTTGTTAACATGTTACCTCATAAGGCCCATAAAAAAGAGATTAATTATTGATAAAAACATCAGCACGGAGCATAGTGAATGCCTAAATTACCACACATGCCTTCAACGTATCACAGTGGGGGAGTTAGGAACTTTTCGTAATAATTTTAACATTTCAAACACACTTGACTGATTTAAATGAAACTACACCAATTTCTACTTTAAGAGTATTTTATATTATGTGTGAAAGAAAAGACACTTGACCAACAAGTAGAAGAGATTTGCGGGTCCAAATTGAAGAGCACTGGAAACCAACAATAGTGAACGTTTGCTTAACTCGTAAGCCGATAAACCGGTATTTTATATCTTCTAGACTCTTTATTTCTATACGTACTTGAAACTAATTTTTATGGATAGACATATGTTGGTATGTAAAAAACGATTTTGCAGGTTTTTCCAAAAGAAATAGTAAACCAGGCAAAGTCTATATAATATTCTGCACCATTCTAGATACTCAGAAAACAAATCCGAAACAAGTCGACAGTTCGTAAGTTTGGAGTGGCCGAGGCTTTTATATTCTTCACATGGATTGTGTTTCTTCTTATTTAGTCGAATCATAAAATAAATGTTATATGTATTCGGATTTTTTTGCCGATTTTTGGTCGTATATTGGCCAGTCCGAATCACAATTTAGCTCAAATCTTAAATAAACATATTTAGATTTTTGAGGAAAATTCCCTGCTTCTGAATACCCATAGGTACCCTAACATTAGGGGACGGGGTTTGACCACGTCTATTTATAGAACGTTTCATGAGTCTAGGCATTATGTGAATCCTTGACCGATCTCGTTCAAAGTTTGTGTCTAAACTACTATCCAATAGAACTAATTTTGTGGCAAGTTTCAACCTGATCGGAAGACATCGGTTCTTAAAGTTGGGTCATTTGACATGAAATGTATGTATCGAATAATAATGAAATTTAGTAAACTTCAATTGACCTTATGTCCATATTTATTAGTAATAAATTATTATATGGTCATAAAAGCCGAAATGTCTAGCAACCATGCTCCCTTTTGAGTTGCGTCTCAAATAACAGTCACTATAAGGGTTGCTGTGCATATTTCTGGCCTATGCAACACTTAGTGTTGCCAGGCGCCATCTGACATTTCCATTGGAAAGTTTGAAATTGTTTAGCATAAACGTATTCAGAACTTGTTGTCGTACGACCATCATTTGTGTTGTTTACAGTGACTTGAAAAAAAAATTTGGCAAAAAAATGGAATTAACTCGTGAACATTTTCGTGCGATCATTTTTCATAATTTTCGAAGTGGATTATCACAAGAGTGCATCAATGAACTTTAATCTTTGTATGGCGATGAAGCACTATTCCCTAGCACTCGCTCAAAGACGAAGATCGTGAAGGTCGCCCAAAAACGGCCGTTGTGCCAGAGAACATGGATGCCGTGCATGAACTGATAATGCAACATCGTCATGTGACATACCGTGAGAAAGAGGCATCCTTGGGCATACTTTCGATATTGTATAAACACCTGGCCGTAAAAAAGGTTTGTTCTCGTTGGATCCCGCAGAATTTGACAATCGCTCAAAAAAGGATCGCGTCGATTGGTGCAAAGAAATTTTGAAAATATACGATCGCGGTGCTTCAAAAGACGTTTATAAGATCGTCACAGGTGACGAATCCTGGATATATGCGTATGAGCCAGAAACAAAACAGCAATCGACCATGTGGGTCTTCGAAAACGATCCAAATCCAAAGAAAGAAGTAGCACTTCGAAGCAAATGGTCGCCTGTTTCTTCGGTAAAACTGGTCATGTGGCGACTGTTCCGCTTGAGCAACGTAGGACGGTCAATTCTAGTGGTACACCCCAATTTGTTTGCCTGAAATCTTCGGAGACAATCGAAAAACGAACAAGAGAAGGAGAATCACACATCGGCTCAAACCAGCGCCTTTTTGACCGGCCAAAACTTTGAATTGATGGGTCATCCCTCGTAAAGCCCTGACTTGGCACCCAATGACTTCTTTTTATTTCTGCACATCAAGAAAAAAAAATGCATGGTCAACTATTTTCGTCGTCAGAAGATGCTGTTGAAGCGCTCAAAAACCATGTTTTAGAGGTGTCTCAATCGGAGTGGAAAAAGTGCTTCGACAATTGATTTGAGCGTATGCAAAAGTGTATAAATCATGCTGGAGAATACTTTGAAAAACAATAAAACCATTTTTGATGATAAATATTCGCATTTTCATTATTAGGCCATAAATATATGTAGCAGCCCTCGTAATGTCACTTAAATGACCCCCGTTTTCAGCTTCGCAATGATGGACTCGTTTTAGAGCATTTTTCATAACATCTTTCAAAATTTGTGGCTGTAGCGTTCGAATTTCTGCAACAATATTCGCCTTAAGTTAAAGGATTGTCTCTGGCTTGTTCACATATATTCCCTCCTTCAAATAACCCCACAAAAATAGTCGGGTGCTGACAAATCTGGCGATCGCGCTGGCCAAATAATTTCCGAATTTATGGGACTTATTCGCTCTCCAAAAATTTGACTTAAGTGTGCCATTGTGTCTTGGGCAGTGTGGGCAGTGGCTTCGTCCAGCTGAAACTACATCTGTTTTTAAGAGCAGGACGTAAAAAATGTTCTATCGTAAACCGATACCGCTCTCCATTTACGGTTACAGCACTTCCGTCTTCATTATCGAAGATGTAAGGGCCAAAGCTATTTGCAGATGTGATGCCACACCATACTGTACACGTAATGGGATAAAATTGGCGTTGATGGATGGCTTTTAGATTTTCAGAACGCCAGAACCTCCATTTCAGCATATTAACAAAGCCATTCAAATGAAAATAAGCTTCATCACTTTGCGTTAAAATAATTTTTAGCTGAGTTAAATAATACAATTTTATTAATCTGTTTCTTTGTTCAATTGTGAATCTCTCCATTTTTTATCCTCCAAATATTATTTACAATGGGTGATCCAAGTAGAGATACTTTTTTCAATAGCGTTGTTTTGACAGATAACGTGTGAGTCGTGTCATGCTGTCATGTTATTTTTGTTTAGTATTGTTTGGCATTTCATCATGGAAAGACTTACGTCCGAACAACGTTTACAAATCGTTCAACTTTATTACGAAAATTCACGTTCTGCGAGGAATGTGTTTCGTGCACTTCATTCAACTCATGGTCAACATATTCGGCCTACTGAGCGTACTATTCGCAACACCATTGCCCATCTTGAGATCCAGCATTCATTATTGGATGATATTCGACCGAATGGACCACGTCCAGCACGCAGTGAAGAAAATGTAGCTGCCGTAGCTGAGAATGTACACCAAGACTGTGGAGAGTCGATTCGGCGCCGTTCGCAGCAACTCAGACAGACGTATGGAACGAGTTGACGCATTTTACGTCGAGATCTGAAATTGAAAGCGTACAAAATACAGCTTGTGCAAGAACTGAAGCCGCCCGACGTTCTCAAGTGACATCGCTTCGCTGTATGGGCTCTTGAAAAGTTTCAAGAAGATCCGACGTTTTCGAGCCAAATTTTGTTCAGCGATGAGGCCCATTTCTGGCTCAATGGGTATGTAACAAGCAAATTTGCCGCATTTGGGACGAAGAGCAACTAGAAGAGGTTCAAGAGTTGCCACTTCATTCAGAAAACACACCGGTTTGGTGTGGTTTGTGGACCGGTGGAGTCATCGGTCCATATTTCTTCAAAATGATGCCGATGAGAACGTAATCGTCAATGGCGACCGTTATCGTGCCATGATAACCAACTATTTGATGCCTGAAAATGAAGCTCGTGATCTCAACGACGTTTGGCGCCACTTCCCACACATCGCACCAATCAATGGATTTATTGAGAGTACACTTTGGTGAGCAGATAATTTCACGTTTTGGGCCGGTCGATTGGCCACCAAGATCGTGTGATATCACACCGTTAGACTTTTTCCTGGGGGGATGTAAAGTCTTACGTTTATGCGGACAAACCCGCTTCGATTCAGGCCTTCGAGCAAAACATCACGCGTGTCATTCGCCAGTTACCAGTCGAGATGCTCAAACGAGTCATCGAAAATTGGACTCAACGGATGGACCATCTGAAACGTAGCCGCGGCCGACATTTGATAGACATAATCTAAAAAAAATAAATGCCAAAGAATGTCCTTTCAAATAATAATAAATATTCCCCATAAAAAATATATACACAAAAAAGTTATACAATTTTTAAACCCGATGATAACTTTTGGCCCACCCTGTATTACAATCGGACCAGCAAAAAAAATATATAAGTTATAGGACTAGTTTTACAAACAATTTCTGATTTCCCCCACTGTTAGTTGTGCTAAACTTATACCAAAATATATTTAAATATTTTGTAGACGTTTGAATATAATGATTATCATCTGTGGTCTTTTTATTAATAATACTAATGAGTAATAAAGCTTTTTTTTATTATATTTATATTAATGTGTTTTAACAACTTACCTCAGTGAACGTTTCAGATAGGCCACGGAGAGCTCCAAACATTTACGCTGCCAACTTTGTAGATCATTGGCTATATTGACAATGAAAATAATTTTGCCATCACGATCAAAACTGCCCGGCAAATAGACCGTACGAGTTTGTAAAGCGTTGAAAACATCTTCCTCCATCTTCTCACCACTGCAGGCACTTCCCCGGCCTCCTGTCGCACGGCGCCGTCGTTGTCGTTGAGAGGCTGGAAGGAGTGTTCGAAATCACTACCAATCACACACCACCGGTGCCACTGGTTTCACCACATATTGTGTCTTTAGTGCCTTCAACACAGCCGCTGGTTGGAGTTCAGCAGTTTTTCTTTCTTTATCTGCGACAACTATTCATTTATCTGCGGTTATAAAGAAGAAGAAAAACGTTAAGAATTTAATTGTAATAAATCGGGAAGTTTCCCGTTTTACGGCTATACAATCACAGAGATGCAATGGCCTTAAATTACATTATTTAAATTTTTTTTTAATGACAATCGTTTAACTCTCTTTAGTTTTCCGTAGTGTTTAGATGCACTTTGGAAGAAAAAAAGTACAAAACGTTGTTTTACTGAAACACGTTTGTCAAGTTTATCGCTTTTTTACGCACATTTTGAGGAAAAACATTTTGTTTTTCTTGTATATTTTTTTGTACAAATCATGGCATGATTTTCACTATTTTTTTCTTTTTCTTGAATATTTTTATCGTTGTTGTTGTTGGTATGATTTCTTCATCGTTTTTTTTTTTGTTACTTTTGTAGGTTGTTGCATTTGACAATTTGACACAAATTACAATTTCCAAGTCATTTTTTCCAGTCAATTTTCATATTCATGCATGATGAACATATTTATGGTATACCCTATACTAAGCAAAGCGTTTCGTGTACACTGTTGGTAGCATGAAAGATTCACATAAAATGTGTAGAGTCGACTCTAGATAATTTGACACTGGTTACTTTGAATCTATCGACAATTTGAAGACTTTTCCCTTTGCATAAAAAACACTCTAATAAATTGAAAATAACAAATATTGTGATTTGATCACTTTGGTAATTTGAACTTGTAGCTCGCCGACATTCAATAATTTGAATTCGTGCCTTCCTACTTTCTATACTTATAATTTGAAGTCGGTGTTCCCACTTATGTTTCTTCTCAGATCTCAACACTATCGAAAATTCAATGTACGATGGTAGATTGAAATCGCTCACTCAAAAAGAATTACTGACTTCTTTCCCTCAACGATTTTGTGTATAATTCGCTGAAATTATGTAAAATAAAAATCATAAATAAATTACATTCGGCCCAATTACGATATTGAAGCGAGGCGACAACATTCGTATTACGGTCGACGCTTTTTTGTCGATAGCGCCGAATGGTTGGGATTATCGTTGTCGATACAACAGTCGAAGTGAAGTCAATGTTTGAGAATATCTGTCGCCTTGTATTTTTGAGGCGCCGTTGATTTTTTTTTTTTTGAGGCGACGTTTGATTTTTTTTTTTGAGGAGATGTTTGATTTTTTGTATATGTGACGCGCAAAATAGAAAGGGACCTAAGGTTTAAAACCAGTTTTGTTTAGGAGAGCCATTTTAAAGTTTAGGTCCCTTTCTATTTGCGCTTAGAATCATCGACATCACTTTCATAAAACGCGCATATCACTGGAAGGGAATACTTTTGGGGCATGGGATTGGTCTCATTCGCTGCTCAGATGTTGTCCACATCAAAAAAAAGTGAAAAGTTGATGAAAAGTTTTGTTCAGGAGAGCCATTTTAAAGATTAGGTCCCTTTCTATTTGCGCTTAGAATCGTCGACTGCACGTTCATAAAACGCGCATATCTCTGGAAGGGAACACTTTTGGGGCATGGGATCGGTCTCATTCGATGCTCAGTTGTTGTCCACATCAAAACACGAAAAAACAATGAAAATTGATTTTGTTTACCCTTAGTTCCCTTTCTCTATGCGCTGTCACATATTATGAAAATTGGTTCTTCCCCCCTTTTAGGTACATAAACAAAAAATAAATAACAATGAAAATAACAACAACGAAACAATTTGAAATTTTAGCTGCCGAACTGAAAAAAACCTCCAAAGGCCACGTTCCGGCTAATTTCAAATTAGATTGGGAGGTCATTGCAACAAAATTAAATGCAAGCGGGCCTCCGGTAAGAGACACCAATGGCTGGCAAAGAGTAAGTTTTGTTTTATAATTTTTTATAATGTTTGTTATAAAATGTTTATAAAATCTCTTTAGGTTTCGAAGGATTTAAAATTCAAAATCAAGAAGAAACTCGTGCACAATAAGTGCGAAGCCAATAGCACTGGAGGAAGCATATTCAGGCAAATGACTTTGTCGCCGTTGGAAGAGGCCGCTGAAAATTTGCTGCAGTTCGAAAAGTTGCTTAACCCACAGGGTGGTTGCCTTGGAATCGAAGAGACGGTGGTAGAGAACATTGAAATGAACAGTATGGATATAGGTAGGTAGACACAGTTGACGACGAAATCGATCTTTTAGAAAGAACCGTAGAAGTTCCTCGCTCATCTAGGACAAATGTTGTTAAAAAAAACCCTACAGAAAGGACGAAACACTTCCAATTAATAAAAGAACAATCAAAGCTTCACGAGGTGCCAACAAAGAGAGCCGTAAAATATTGACGAATATTAAAAATAATTTAAAAGAAAGCGTGCGGTTCCAGCGCAAGCGCTTCCACATTGAAGAAGAGAAACATGAAATGTTAAAAAAAAAATACAAAAAGGATGAAGCAGACAGAGAGCTTGAACGCATTTTTACGTTTTCTCAAAAAAGACTTGTTTATTCAAAACAAAACCATTTTCTGGCACTTTTAAGACAATAACAAAAGAGTGTTGCCAACTTATTTCTTAAACCGTCGATGTCGCTTCTCCACCTCGCCGTAATACCAATTTAGAAGCGAGGCGACGACGCACAGTAGCGCCCGTAGAGCAAACGAGGTTGCAAAAATCAAAATTTTCATGAGCGCCGACGAAGTTTTGAATAAACCCATGTTATAGGAAACTTTTCAACGATTTCAAATCTGCCACTCTTAATAATATCACATTTTTAGTTTAGAAGATATAGCCGTTCAAAGTTGACCGACTTTCGGTTTTCAAAAAAACACACAATTTTTAGTGAATTTGTTGCGATTTCAGGTGTAATATCACGAAAAATAGGTAACGAATCGCCTTATTTTTTGTTTGTATTGATTGATGTATTTATTAAATGTATAGTGATAAAAAAAAAATTAACTGTTTGCTTTGTGTTTCTCCTGGTAAATCACTATTTAAAAACTATCCGTTTTTTCACTATTTTTCAACTTTGACGGAAAATAAAAAAATCTATATTTTCCTATATTTGCCATATTTGCAAAACCTATTCATTGATTATTTCTTTACATAATTCAAAAATTTTAGCTGCCCGTACGTGCCCGTTTGGCTTCTAGAGGTAAAAAAGGTTAAAAAGACATGGTTGCAGAAATTGTATGTCGTCCATCCCTTATATGTTTTGACTGACTGTAGTTTGATCTAATAGTTTGAAAAAAAACTACTCATTGAAATTAGCAGGTACGTACCTCACTTAAACAATACTTTGGCGTACAAATGGTCAAGAACAATATTGACTTATGGTCCCTATTTTTATTTTTTATTTTTAGGCATGGTAGCATAAGCCTATATATTGCAAAATAAGGATAATGCCTGGATTACTCTACGACTGAAAGTTGGCGCAACAATTACTGAAACCATTAAACAATTTAAGTACTGAAAACATGGCGTTGAACAATTTTGAATTATTTGAACTGTTTAGAAAGTCAACCACACCAATTTTTTTCACGGAAGCTGCTTTAGAAGAACTTGATAGCTTATACGGAAATATTGAGAGAAGCGAAATTATAAAAATAAATTTTATCTGATATATGCAAATATTAGGGCAAAATGGGTGAAATCTAATCGAACCATTCAGAACTTCAACTCCAAATACGAGGACTGGCTTAATGAAGACACCATCCTGGATATATTGGCAGTAGATAAACCCACCACATCAACCAGAGGAGCAAAAGGAAGGCCAAAAAAAAGTATTGAGGAGTGTTCAATTTTCACAAGGAAGAGGAAACCTGCCGATGCCACCAATGACTTCACCACGAAGCAATTATCGGACGCGCTGTCTATTAAATTTACAAAGGATAGTGAAAGAGTTAGGTCGCAGATAACCAAATCTGTTGCTGATGCAAGCCCACTGCGACTAAAAAGGATTAAGGAAAGCATTCCCACGCCCACAAACGCACACATTAAAAAGTATGGATCCGAAGAAGCCTTGGCCTTGTTTATGGACTTAGAACTTTCCAAAGAGAAATATGAGAAACTACGGACATCTTTAACGCGACACGGCGCTGACGTTTTACCCGGATACAAGCATATTACGCAAGCCAAAATAAATTCACGACCACTGCATACGGAGTTTACGGAAGTCTCTGCGAAAGCCAATCTGCAGGATCTCATGGGCCATACAGCAAAACGGTTGTTGGAGAGTCTTCCTGAAAATGAGGTGAAAATTCTTCCTGAGAAGTTGATATTGATCAGCAAATGGGGCTGCGATGGATCATCCGGACAAAGCGTTTATAAGCAAAGGATATCTTCCGATGACGCTACAATATCGGACGGAAATATGTTTATGGCATCTGTTGTTCCTTTGCGGCTTAAATCTGATGTTTCCCTACACTGGAAAAATCCACGTCCGTCATCAGTGAATGCAATTACGAGTTCCATCTGACCATGGTTGACGGAAAACCAGGACAGGAACAACCTCAACAATGTCATGCCCGATTTGCAAAAAGAGTCAGAAGAACTTTGGTAATTTAAACGATTCTACAAATGAGGAGAATTACGAATATGGAATGTCACCATTGTACGCAAGGATAAGGTGTATGGAATTCTTGCTAAAACTGGCGTATACCCTACCACAAGAGGAGGAAAACTTCGATGAAAATACATCAATAAAGGATAAGGAAAAGATCAGAAAGAAGCAAATACAGGATGCTTTTTTTAAACAAGTTGGACTAAAAGTAGACTGTCCCAAGCACGGATACGGTAACTCAAACGATGGAAACACTTCTAGGGGATTTTTTGAAAATGATGAGGCAGTAACTAGAATCACTGCAATTGACAATCAAATCGTGAAAAGATTGGGAACGATCTTAGATGTTTTAAACTGCAAAGAAAATGTCAATTCTACAAAATATGGAGAATATGCGTCGAAAACTGCATCTCATTTAGCAGAAATGTATCCACAGAAGAAGTTGACCCCGACCGTCCATAAAATATTGGCGCATGGCTAAGATATAATTTGCCAATTGGAGAGCTTTCTGAAGAAGCACAGGAGTCTCTTAACAAATTTTATAAAAAATATAGATTGCAGAACACATTCAAAGCATCAAGGGTAAGGCAAAAGGAGGACCTCTTCAACATGCTGGCAGCATCTTCCGATCCACTTATTTCTTCCCTGCGGCATGTGAAGTCAAGAATAGAGTTAGGAAATAATTATAGTTTAGAAATGGTTAGTCTTTTAGATATACCTTCTCTTACGAACTGTGATGAATATTTTACAGAAAATTGAAAAAATAAATTTAAAAAAAAAATATTTTTTTTTTTAATTTGTTGGGTAATAATTTAAAACATAAAACCCTAAAGAAAAAAAATAAAAACAATCTAAAAATTTAAAAATAATTTTTTTTAGTTACCATAAAATTGATTTTTCTACTAATTTTAACTTTGATAACCCATAATTAGGCCCCTACAGAGCGTAGCACCCTTTCCAAACGCTCATTTCATAGGCTGAACAGTTATCTATCATATGCTGTTTAAACTGTTCAATTATCTTATTCGGTTCAAAAGATATGATTTTTGCAACGAAAAAACTCAAATGGCGCCACTGTGCGACGACGGCGACAAGCACACACTATCGGCATCGACTATTTTAGCGACAACCGTAATCGGACCGATTGGTGGTTATTTGCATTTTTCCACCTTCCTGTTATTTGAATTCTTTTTACTTAAAACTCTTAATAATTTAAACTTTTCGCTGGTCTCTAGAGTTTAAAAATGGCGAGAGTAGACACAGAGCAAAATTGAGTTACAAATCGGTCAGAACTACAGAAATGCGTTTAGCCAATCAAGCTTTCTGTCCAACATTCCATGGTATTGATGGTAATATGGTCCGACTTACCATATGATGAAAACTACAATACTATTACAATTATTACAGCCAATAAGTCGGTTATACCAAACAAATTCAGTAAAATTATTGGTCGCCACTACCAATCAATTATGAAGTACATATTACTTTGGTAAAAATAATTGGAGGTGACAACAAATAAATTGTAAAAACCCTTCTGTTATTGATGGTAATATGGTCGGACTTACCATAACATGCAAGCTACAATACTATTACAATTATTACAGCCAATAAGTCGGGTATACCAACCGAATTCAGTAAAACTATTGGTTGCCACAACCAATCCAAACGTTCGGACTTTATCGGGCGGGTAGGATAAATGAAAGAAATGGAATACCTGGATAAGTATAGTAAATTCCCAAACAGAAGGCCCTCATAGGTCCGTGTTTTCTTTATGGGCCAAGAAAATTTTTATTTTGCAACGCTTTACCATACACAAAGAACAGATTCGTTGCCACAACCTATTTTGTTGCCAACCGAATGACTAATGTTGCATGCATCTCGAATATGCCATCAGTACAACCGAATGTTATCACTATGCAATGTTTAGTAATTGTAACTTCAGAATCGGAAGAATAAGAAGAATCTGAACCTTCAAAAAAATAATTATTGGATCTAAAGTCCACATGCCGCACTTGTTTAACGAAAAAATTTTAAATTTTCAGTAGGAAATAAACTAAAGGCAGTTTTGTACACGTGTGGTTTTCAAGAAGAAATAAAACGCAAATAACTTAATGTTATGGCCAAGATTTTAGCTTTATTATAAAGAAAAGGGTTTGCCTTTATGTTTTAAAAATGATTTCGGGCAAGTAAACTCCGCGGCTAACTTGAATGAATTCCAGCCGAGAGGCCCAATTTTCGACCAATTTTTGCAGCGTTTGGGGCCGTAAGTCAGCACTACATGCCGAATATACTCTTTTAAGTCGTCAATCGTGTCGGGCTTATCTGCGTTTTTACATAACCACACAAAAAAAAGTCCA
This sequence comes from Hydrotaea diabolus, assembly GCA_963513945.1. Lineage (NCBI taxonomy): Eukaryota > Metazoa > Arthropoda > Insecta > Diptera > Muscidae > Hydrotaea > Hydrotaea diabolus. Next base: position 131,356,839 of record OY740719.1, read on the forward strand.
GTTGTGTTAAATCACACGATCTTGGAGGCCACGACGCCAGATAATGCGCTCACCAAAAGTTTCCTTCAATAAATTGATTGCTATGTTGGCTGTATGGCATGTTGCGCCTGCTTGTTAGTTCCAAGAGTCGTCTATATCAGCATCATCCGATTTAGGGTAGAAAAAGTCATTAATCATGGCAGGCTGCATTTTTGAAGAAATGTGGACCAATTTTTCCCTCTGCTCACAGAGCACACCAAACAGCGACTTTTTGAGGATGTAACGGCGTCTCAACAATGGCTTGTAGATTTTAATTACTCCAAATGCGACAATTTTAGTTATTAACGTACCCATTCACCACGATATGCAGACGTTGTTCAAGAGTAAGTCTATTCCGTATGAATTGGCAAACCAAACTGAGCATAAATCAAGTGACAACTGTCAAAAGACCAACTCCGAAAAAAGTGTTGCCAGATTGAAAACCACACGTCTAAAAAAACACACTTTATTCTTGAATATAATGCGCCATATGGGTGATCCATCTTGAGGTATTTTTTCAAAAAAAAAATACTTAAATTCAAATCAAGTGTGGAATCTCTTTTATTTGTTCGAAGGAAATTTTTTCCCATTTATTTTTTTAATATAATTTCCTTCAAATGTTGGCCGCAACTACGCCTCAGTGTGTCCATTCTGAGGGTGCATTTTTGGATGACTCGTTCAAGCATTTCGACTGGTACGACGTTAATGACACGCGTACTATTGGCTTCTAAAATCTGAATAGCAGCCAATGTCAGCATAGTCTTTGGACTTTATGTAGCTCCAAAGAAAAAAGTCTATAGGTGTGATATCACACGATCTTGACGGCCAATTCACCGGTCCATAATGTTAAATTAACTGCTCTTCGAAATTACCTCTCACTAGATCCATTGTTTGACCAGCTGCATGGCAAGTGGCACCGTCCTGTTGAAACAAAATGTCGTCAAGAATACGGTAGTAAAAATTTCAGGTAGTAAATAGTCCGATATGATAGAGCAATAGCGAGCACCATTGAAAGTTACGTTTCGACCATCATCATTTATGAAAAAATATGGACCAATAATTCCACCAGACCATAAACTGCACCAAACCGTGGTTTTCTCTGGATATAATGGCACCTCTTGAACCTCTTCTGGTTCCTCTTCAGCCCAAATGTGGCAATTTTGTTTATTGACGTTGCCGTTGCGCCAGATATGGGCCTTATCACTGAACACAATTTTAGTCGAAAACAGAGGATCTTCTTGTTTTTCGCCGAACGCTCATTTCCATATTACAGTTGCCAACATTTGAAGGAATTATTGGATAAAATGTCCTTTCGTATGAACAATAAAGATTCCACACTTGATTTGAATTTTATTATTTTTTTTATTATGACTTGAGCAGTTTTTTTTCTGGTTCGAGACCTTTATGTTGTTTCTTTTTCAGAATCAACGTAAAAAGAAGAAATTGGTGAAATGTATTTGCTACGGTTGCCAGGCAGACTGTACAGCTGTTTTTAAACCCGCCAAGGTTTTTCTTCAGTAGTCTTTGGCAACGATAACTTCGGCCACAGATCAAATGACTTATACGGGAGACTCATTTTTATTAATGAGAATTAGCCTTTGCGTATAGTCTTCGAACTGTGCGTAGAGCAATCTTCAACGCGCAATATCATTTCCACCAATTCCGTTTCGCATGGGTCTTCGTTGAAACCACAAATGCAAAAGGCACAAGGTTTTTCTTCAGCAGTCTTTTTTATTTTGAAAAAAATAACTCTAGATGGATCACCCTATATAACTCTAGATGAACACCCTATATAATGCGTCTTTTGATTTCTGTCCCTGCTGCTCCACGCAAAAACCAAAAATATGTGATGACGAGTATCGTAAACAAACAACAAACAATTTGATTTAAACTATGTTTTCGATGTTTCCGCACTAAAACCCATTTTATCCGATCCGGCTCAACTTAGGTTTAATGCGTTAAGAGAGATCTATAATGATCTATATGAAAATCAGAAAGTAGAAAAGCATAGGGGACTACCAAAGTTTAGTTGGCGCTAAATTTAATTGCGATAATCGATTTTTTGATTAATATGCTATGGCTTTATAGCGTTTTAACAATAGCGAGTCACATGATCGGAATGGACCGATAATACGATGGCTTTCTTAGTAGTTTATTTTATTTGTCGTTTTTAGCCAACATATGTATTTTTATGTTAGTCACATCCATTTGTTTACATGTATACTTATTCATGTATGTACATTAGGTCGGGTCCTAATGGGTCGATACTGTACCATCGGGGTTTCGACAGCTTTTGGCTTGAGGAAAATAAAGTTTCACTACGACGTATGAAAAAAATCATTAACGAGGTATCCAAATTTCAATTTTTTTTTACTTTTTCTCAACTTTTATTTTTAAGGTTTTTTAGTAGGTAATAAAAAAAAATATTTTTTTTAAAATATTACCTTTCCAAGGTGATATACCATACATACAAATATACATTGTCACATTTGTTGTATTGTATGTGGCCCCTTGCATTTTCGGGCATGGTCGTAGTTGGACATATTTTCATGAAATAAGAAATACGCTGGTGAAATTTATCCAGTCGTGAATGAAACGCCCTGTATAAAACTTTTGACCCACTCTAAGGCACAGGAGGGGGAATAGTACCAAGATACCAGTTTCTTTCTTAAATATTTGTACCATTACAGTTACACACATTCATGTAAGACGACAACCAGCTGTGTCTGTGTGCGTATGTGCAATGTTGCCTTTGCCGTTGTCTTTTATAACCTGGCATACTTGTTGGATGCAGCGCACTAACTATGCAGAAAGACGGACAGACATCCGCACTTTTTTTTATTCGTGAAAGACCCACTTTAAATGCGTCCATGCCACTGGCCGCTGAGACTACTTCTGCCCGAAACTAGTTAAAGCTTTTAACTTTATACTCGAACGGTTACTGACAGCATTGTCGCTCTGTCTGTCGGTTTGCCAGTCCCTCCGCAGCATAGATCAAGCGAACGAACGACTGCGGTCAAGCGTACAAAAATGCCAACTTTTGTGGCAACTGGACATTCTTGCAGAGGAAAAACGTTCGTTATTAATTAATGCCTGCAATTTGTAGTTGTCATAAAGGAACCTGTTGACGACCAAACAGAATCTTGGCGTAAATTAATTGAATATTAAAGAGATGAAAATAATTGTATGATTTTACAGAAGGCGGTCATTAGTGGAGACCACAGATAAGGGCATGGCAATTAGTGTAAAGTAAATATCTATCGGTAACACTGGCCAACCAGGAAACATTCGGAACTATGAACTTGACATGCGTGATTTTCGGTTCCAGAAATATTTGAAAATTAAACTCTTAAACTGCAGATTAAAAAAGTTTTAAAAAAAAGTAAAAAGGTTGGTAAGTTCGGCCAAAAACCTTATATACAATCCACCGTCACTACACTGAAAAGGAAAATAACCTATTATAAGGTTAACTTTAACATAAATAAACATGATTGGAGTCTACGTTATATAAGCTTAATTTTGTTGTTGACTGACTGACAATAATAATAAATTTAACTTTTCTATGGTTGAACTTTTTAACCATGAAAATTGTTAATTTAAAATAATTAATTTTGTTTTAACAATGCATTGTTTAGTTGTTTAACCATTCAAATTGCTATTTTTAAAATTATTATTGTTGTTTTAACAACGCACTGTTTTTAACCGTGAAAATTGTTAGCATTAAAATTATAGTTAATTTATTGAAACAATACATGTTCAATTTAACAATGGAATTGTTAATATTATTAACTATGAAGTTCGTTATAGAAATCATTTTTATTGTTAGGTTAACTAATTATTTGGTACCTCTTTTAACCAGAAATTAAGTTACTGTCACAATTTTTAATATTTAATTAACCTACTAATTATGTTTTTGTTTTGTTTACATTTATTCGGTCTTCTTTTATTATTATGACTTTAACAGTTTTTATTCTGTATTTATTCCTTTTTGTTGTTTCTTTTTCAGAAGCAACTAAAAAATTGTTATTGGCTACGGTTGCCAGGTAGACTGTACAGCTGTTTCTAAGCCCGCCAAGGTTTTTTCCACAGTCTTTGGCAACGATTACTTCGGCCACAAATCAAATTACTTATACGGGAGTTCCAATAGGATAAATGAGAATTGCCCTTTGCGTATAGTCTTCGAACAGTGCAAAAAGCGATATAGCGCAATATTGCTTCACCTCACTTCAGTTTTCTATATAGAAAAGCTTCACCTCACTCTACTTTTCTATATTAAAAAGCTGACCTAAATTTACTTTTCTATATAGAAAAGCTGCACCTCAGTTCACTTTTCTATATAGAAAAGCTGCACCTCAGTTCACTTTTCTATATAAAAAAGCTGCACCTCAGTTTACTTTTCTATATAGAAAATCTTTACCCCGCTTCACTATTTATATAGAAACGCATCACCTCACTTCACTTTTCTATATAGAAAAACATCACCTCATTTCACTTTACCCCACTACTGCCCATCAAAGCAATTTTCACTATAAGAAAAGCTGCCCGTCAATTTACTTCTCTTTATTGAAAAGTGAACTGCCGTGCCGTTTTTTCTCAATTCAGATTTCTGTTATTTTTTCACAGATTACGCCTGAGTTGTGTTAAACTTAATTTTTTTCAATATTGTTTGCCATTTCATCATGGAATGGCTTACACCGCGAAAAACACGGGTTGTGTCATTAACGCCATACCGGTCGAAATGTTCGAACGAGTCATCCAAAATTGGACCCTTAGAATGGACACCCTGAGGCGTAGTTACGGCGAACATTAAAAGGAAATTGTATTCATAAAATAAATGGCATAAAATGTCATTTCGAATGAACATTAAGGATTTCACAATTGATATTAATTTTTGAAATTGAGATTTTTTTGAAAAAAATACCTCTATTGATCAACCGATAGAAAAGCTGCACTTAAGTGCTATCAACTATTACCTACTCTTTGCCCTTTCATATGAATTATGTTTCTAGACATTGTCCGTTAGAGGTATAAACAACCTGTTCAATACCACGAAAGCCGGTTCTGTGGAACGGATTGACCCGAAGAACAATTCTTCGGCCAAGGGCTGTTACCCCGGCACACAGTTGCCGTTATAACAAACAACCTGTCACTTTTTCCCTCAAGAGGCAGTGCACCTTCACATAAATCTTTTTGGCGTTTAACGAACATTTCACTCCCTTCTCTTCTGTCCCAACCAAATACAGTAGGAACCTTTTGTTTCTGAACGAATATAAAATTCAGCAATCTAAAAATAAACCAAAAACATTTCACTTTATTGTGTATTTATGATTAATTTTTCTTCGCAGTTTAAGTAGAACAAATCGCATGTCATGGCACACCCTACGCTGAGCTAAAACCCGAAATACACACAAAAACCAAATCACTTCTCCAATAAAACTTCATTCCGCACACAGAGTCAGATTTCCCCCCTGCGGGCCAAATTTTACAATTCTTTTCAACCCATCGATAGAATAAGAAAATAAAACAAAGAAAGATATGAAAATCAAAATGATTAAATGATTTTTTTTTACTAAATCCCACTTTCGAAATTAGATAGGCTAGGCGGTACACATACACGAAAACGAGTCAAATTTGCAATTCAACACCTCGTTTTTCCAGCGTCCACAACCAGTATCGCGCCATCTACATATGAGACAGCGGAAGCATGGCAAAAAAAACAAAACGTAAACTGAGTTTTGGAGAAAATAAATTACAGTATTCCGATATCACCACCGTACCATGTGCCTGCATTTCCAGTTGGGTGGAAAAACTAATTGTAATCTAATATGGGTGGCATTGAATGTTGCCAATGTTGTTGTCGTCGTTGGCTGGTATCATACGCACGCGCAGCGGTTTTATGTATGGATGCGATGGAATGGAATGGGATGGTTGCAGTTTATACCGCTAAGAATCTTGTTTCATGTCATAAATTCATACGCTCAGTTGACAAAACCGCATTGACGATCATTACACATATGTACATTCCGTACGCAGTTGCGAAATTGGCAAGGCCTTGTGATGATGAGACCACTTGAAGATCTTGTACGTATTTCCCTTAACGTCCGATAAAAAAAACGGGGAATCTCTCCTAAATATTCGGGCAAGGGATATAAAATTTCTTCTAATGGAAAATCTCATATGTCCTAGACCACGCCCCTAGGCCAATGCCTCTAGTTCAGTCAAATCGTAACATTAATGTCATATTCAAATTCTGCAGAAAATTTTACTGTTGTAGTACTAATGTGTCCATGTTTGAGAAAAGTATTTTCCATGTGAAAAGGCCTCAAATCGCAGAGTTAATATTATAATCGCGACGAGGGAGCGTTTTCTCAACACCCATAAGGTCCGTATGGTCCGTTTAAAACCCCAAATTAACCTTAATCAAAGTAGTATGTACTTAGTAGGGACATAAATACTGTTACACACGTTTTATGCTGTAAAATAAAAAGTACTGAATGTTTTTGGACCAAATATTTTTTAGTATATTTATTGATGTCCTCCTTTTGCCTTTGCACACGCCTTAAGGAGCACTGGCCAATCGGCAATAGCTACACGAACCTCGTCCATTGGAAAATTGGCCATAGCTCGAACCCAAGCAGTCTTAAAAGATCCAATGTTGGGGTATCTTTTGTGACAAACCTTGTCCTCTTAAACCGTCCACAATTTGTATTCCAACGGGTTCAAATCAGGAGTGTCTGAGGGCCATTCTTCAGAGGAAATGAACGCTGGCAAATTGTTTCGAAGCCAGACCTGAAAAGTTTGAGCCTTATGGGCCGGCGCAGAATCCTGCTGGAAAGTACAAGGCTGGTTTTGGAACAGTGAATTGTTAAGAGGCTTCCAAAACGGTTTCTTGGTAAACGTTGGCCGATGTTTTGACTCCTTGTTCGCAGAAATGCAGGTCAGTGACCCCATCGTAAGAGACACCCCACCAAACCATGACTGAAGCTGGGTGATGACTCTTCTCCACCCTTGGGATCAGTTCATATGCTTCCTTAGATGACCGCGCATACACTCTATCATTTTGCTTGTTCAATTTTTCCTGAACAGTAAAAATTTTTTCATCGGTGAACAAAATTTTTCTGTGCAAGTTATCCGCGTGCTTCACCAAAAGACGTTTGCATTTTTCAATCCTATTTTTTTAAAGCTACTGTCAATAAATGTCCGGTACGTCGTTTGCAAACCCCAAGTCCCAAATCTTATTTAATGATTCGACTCATGGACTTTTGCGTGATATTCATCTCACAGGCCATGATTTTCTGTTTTCGGAGCGGATTTCTGTGAATTCTTGATTTAACGGCTTTGATGACATGCGGTGTTCGAACAGAGCGTGGGCGGCCCGACCGATGGCGGTCTTTTACATCTCCAGTCTCCTCAAACGGTTTTATGCATCGGTAGACGAACATGCGGCTAATCCCTAGTGACCGGAGAGTTTTGAAAATATAGCTTTTTTTTCATTTCACACTTGAAAAGCGCTATTACAGCGATACGGTTCTCTTTATCTGACCACTCCAAGATGAAAGTTGAAACAATTTTAAAATCCCGCTACTGACTAACGCTATTGAGGTTAGCTTTCAAAACCCATATGACATTAACGTGGTATGTTCAGTTCTACTATTGAAATGGGTGTGTTGAATGTTGTAACAGTATTTATGTCCCTACTAAGTACAATACATACGAATACAAAAATACATTGCCACATTCAATACACTATAACATATGAGCGCCTGGGTGGCACAATATCCACAAATTTTAGGCCTTACAAATCGGCCCACCATAATGGTTATACATTAGGCATCTCCGACCAGTATTTCGAAGTGTTGAAAATGGAATAACAAACTAAATATAACCTTAATTCCATGTTGGAGGGTACATTGACGGAACACTTCCCAGCCATGTTCAGTGAGCTTCGAAAAATAGAAGTTTTTGTTGATTGGTCTGTGGGGCATGAGAGCGGCAGTGGTGTAGCAATCATAACGACTGATTAAGTATACCATCTACTCTGCTATGGAGGGCCTTTCAACCACCAAGGCCTTTATTACCGGTCGGTGCGCACTACAGACACACACATCTGATCTTTTGTCAACCAGGTTTGGTAAGTGAACTGCGCAAGACGTTCCTTGTTTTTCTTTGCTTAGGCCAAAAAACTAAAGTGCCACATAAATGCTTGACTGACGACTAGAAATACTAACAGAGCAGTCCTACTACTAAACATGTACGCCTGCCGGCTGCTGTTGTTACGAGTATTTTCCACTTTGGTCGACGACCACAACAACATCTGTATTTTATGGTCATTGTCAACTTATTAAAGAAAAATTGTTCAAGCAAAAACGGTTTTCCATAGCAAACATTAACAACGACGATCATTGCTCAGCTGTTGCAACCTCGGAAAGGTAACATTATGTTTTGATTACTTAACCATCACCGGGCAAACTACCAGCTACTCGGTGCATTCGTATAGGCTTGTATGGTTATGGCCATGGAAACCATATCGAGATTTTTAGTTTTCCTTTTATGCTCAAGTGTTGTTTTGTCGATATAATTACTAGCGCAAAAGCAGCAACGACAATGAAGACGATGACATTGTCCACTCCAACAAACTGGCAGCAGCAGCCAACGGACTTGAATGTCCTTCTCAGTCAGGGCACAGCATCCATCATGGGGAACTTAAATGAATACCTTACAGCCAGCATTGTATGTTGTTGAATGTTTTGTTGGTTCGGACAGCAGTTTAACATTTTAAGAAGCGCACGTAAGCAAGTACTTCTAACCCTGGAAAACAAATTGGAAACTTCTCTCAAGTCCCGGCTCTATTTGTTGCCACAACCGAATCTTGGTGGTTGTACGCATTATTCATGTATTCCATCGCTACAACCGAATATTGATTGAATACACGGTAATTTTCAGTAGTAAATACTGACAGTATCGGTTGGAGAGACAAAGTATCAGAAACACTTATTTTTTATGAAGATTATTGAAACAGAATTTCTACATGCAGGGTTGCTATATTTCTGGCCTAGGCAGCACTAAGTGTTGCCAGGCGCCATCTGACATTTCCATTGGAAAGTTTGAAACTTTGAAGCATAAACGTACTCAGAACTTTTTGACGTACGACCATCATTTGTGTTGTTTACAGTGACTTGAAAAATCAATTAGGCAAAAAAATGAGTTAACTCGTGAACATTTTCGTGAGATCATTTTTCACATTTTTCGACGTGGATTATCACAGGAGTGCATCGATGAACTTAAATCTTTGTGTGGCGATGAAGCACCATCCTATAGCACTGTGAAAAACTGGTTTAATGAATTCAATCGTGAAGGTCGTCCAAAAACAGCCGTAGTGCCAGAGAACATTGATGCCGCGCGTGAACTGATAATCCAAGATCATCATGTGACATACCGTGTGGTAGAGGCATTGACCTTAAGAATTTCTTCCACCAGCACATATTCGATATTGCATGAACACCTGGCCGTAAAAAAGGTTTGTTCTCGTTGGATACCGCACAATCGCTCAAAAAAAAAAGGTTCTTGTCGATTGGTGCAAAGAAATTTTGAAAAATACGATCGCGGTGCTTCAAAAGACGTTTATAAGAACGTCACAGGTGACGAATCATGACTCTATGCGAACATTACACATATTTTTCGCCTGTCCATTTAGCGTCAACTAAAAAACAGCACTCAACTTATTAAATATTCTACGGGAGACCAATAATGCGGGTCCTGTTTAGCTTTCTAAAGGATAGATACTTTTCTGTAAATGTTGGCCGGAGCAGTTCGTCCCCACGGGATATAACAGCAGGAGTCCCGCAGGGCTCTATCCTTGGGCCTGTATTGTATAATCTGTTTCTTTCGGATATTCCTGAAAATCCAGTCGGACTGCAGTTGATAATTTATGCCGACGATATCTTATTTGCTTCCACCCATCCGAGAGCTAAATTAGCTGAGAGGAATCTTAATAGTTACATGGAAAGCCTAGGTGATTACCTGGAAAAGTGGCGCCTCAAATTAAATGTTCCGAAATGCAGCTCAATAATCTTTAAGGGAAAAAGAGGTAGGCTCTATAGGAATGCAAGGGGATTTATTCCTAGGATCAGGATAAATGGCGAGGAGATTGCCAATACCGCGACAATCAAATATCTTGGCATAATTTTCCAAGAAAATATGAGCTTTACTCGACATATTGATCATATAAAGACAAGGTGTAAGCGAGCGTTTATGACTTTTGGCAATGTCTTAAGGAACAGGAGGGGCTTGAGCGTTAGGATTAAAATTGCAATTTATAAATCCATTATTAGGCCAATAATTACTTATGCCTTCCCCATTTGGAGCGGGATGATATCCCACCAAATGGAAAGACTGAGAGTCACGGAAAGGCAAATCCTAAGATATTGTCTTGAGCTGAGGAGTTTTCGTAACTACACTTACCCGTCCTGCAGGGAAATATACGATAAAAGCGGCATTGAACGGGTTGACGTCTTTGCCTTGAGATTGGCCACTGATCTTCTTAAAAAAGCATTCGAAATGGATAGCGATCTGGTAAGAGGATGTATGGTCCCTCCCGATGAGTTTCAGAATATCATAGATAATAATGGTTTCTTGACGCCAACGTGCCTATTGAATCTTCTTGAACAAAATATGGTATATGATAGGGAAGGACGAGCTATCCTCTATCACAGAAGACATATGAGTTATAACTACAATAACCTTATCTACAATACCTCACAATAGCTTTAAGTTAGTAAGAATCTTGGATTTACACAATTTTTGTTTGTTTTTATCTTTTGTTTTGTAGTTTTATGTTGTAAATAGTAGTTTTTAAGTTAGATTTAGTTAGTCATAAGTAAAAATGTTAAACAACCCCGTTTTTTACCATTTTTTACGGGAACTTAATGTAATCGTGACAAACGTCAAAAATGTTTCTTAAAAGAAAATTGGGCTGGCCTCAGGTTAATATATTACTTTAAAAAAAACCTGATAAATTCTAGAAAAATACAATGTATACTAGGAGTATGTATTCACTAAAGTGTCTTGAAAAAAATATTTGTAATCAAACTTAAATGGAAAATAAATACACATATATTAAATATTTTAAGATATCCGTAAAAAAGATTTTTGGCCTGCTGCTGACTAAAGTTGGCTGTTTATGTGCGCTTTTTGGCTAAAGCTAATGTAAAGCTAAGAAAAATATTCAAAATATGAGCTGAGCAGTAGCGTTAGCTTTTATTTGTGGTAAATGTTGAAAATATTAGCTCAGTTAAAGAAAGCTAACGATTAACGGTGGCTGCTTTACAAGCCTGGCACCGACTATTTGAAGTCAGATTCCAACGGCTAATGCTTTTTATTGTTAAGATACTACATTGCTTGCAACATTGATAAAATCAGATTTTTTCCGGCATTTTGAACATGGAATTCTTAGGCGATAGTCACGCACGCCAGATATCGCACCTCGGCCGTTGAATCGCTTTATATAGAAATGCTTTATTAAAATATTTGGATAACAAACGTTTACGTGAACATGCCAAAAGAACATGTTGAAAACTGTTTTTTACTTTTTTAAATATCAGAATACTCAATATCATAACCACACATTCAGATTAGGCGTTTTAACGTTGTTCCACGAAATTGCAAGTCATAATGAAATTAATTAAAATCAATTTAGTGCATTCCTTCTACCCAACATCGTCTAATCCCATTTTTTCCGCCATCGCAGGTGTAGGGCACCCGACAGTTCAAAGTGTATTTCATCGCTTCTTCTTCTTTAAAACGATTCTCATGGTCGTTTTGAATACTTAAAATGTAAATAACGAGACCGACGATATACATTGATAAATAAATATTTTGATTGATTTTTTTTCTCGTATTGCCTATTATTATTGGAAAAATCTTGAATATTGAAAAAATGGTTATGAGCTTAACACTACCGGTAGGTAGTCAAAAACAAGTTATCACAGTTTGCATAGCATGACAAGATAAAAGGGGTAAACAGAACTTATTTAAACTACTTTGTGGTACGAAGGTTGCTATATATATTTCCGGCCTGGGCAACACCAAGTGTTGCCTGGCGCCATTTCCATTGAAAAGTTTGACATTTTTTTGCATAAACGTACTCAGAACGTTTTGACGTACGAATATCATTTGTGTTGTTTACCGTGTCTTGAAAAAATAAATTTAGCGAAAAAATGGAATTAACTCGTTGTTGTTGTTGCGGCAACTGTGTGCCGGGGTGACAGCCCTTGGCCGAAGAATTGCTGCTCCGAGTCAATCCGGTCCATAGAACCGGCTGTCGTGGGATTAACCCGTGAACATTTTCGACGTGGATTAAGAGTGCATTGATGAACTTAAATATTTGTATAACGATAAAGTGCCATCCTATAGCACTGTAAAAACTAGTTTAATGAATTCAATCGTGGCCGACGCTCGCTAAAAGACGAGGGACGTGAAGGTCGTCCAAAAACGGCCGTTGTGCCAGTAAACGTTGATGCCGTGCGTGAACTTATAATGCAAGATCGTCATGTGACATACCGTGAGATAAAGGCATCCTTGGGCATGTCTTCCACCAGTATACATTCGATATTGCATGAACACCTGGCCGTAAAAAGGTTTCTTCTCGTTGGATCCCGCACAATTTGACAATCGCTCAAAAAAAGGCTCGTGTCGATTGGTGCAAAAAAATTTTGAAAAAATACGATCGCGGTGCTTCAAAAGACGTTTATAAGATCGTCACAGGTGACGAATCATGGATCTATGCGTATAAAGCCAAACCAAACAGCAATCGGCCGTGTGGGTCTTCGAAGACGAGCCAAATCCAACGGAAGTTGTTCGTGGAAGAAGCACTTCTAAGCAAATGGTCACCTGTTTCTTCGGCAAAACTGGTCATGTGGCGACTGTTCCGCATGAGCAATGTAGGAGGTTAATTCTGAGTGGTACACCACAATTTGTTTGCCTGAAGTCTTCGGAGAAATGCGAAAAACGAACAAGAGAAGACGAAACATTGTGCACCATGACAATGCGACCTCTCACACATCGGCTGAAACCAGCGCCTTTTTGACCGGCCAAAACGTCGAATTGATGGGTCATCCGCCGTACAGCCCTGGCTTAGCACCCAATGATTTGTCAATTTTCGTTGCCACAAGATGCTGTTGAAGCGTTTAAAAACCATGTTTTGGAGGTGTCTCAATCGGAGCGGAAACAGTGCTCCGGCAATTGATTTGAGCGCATGCAAAATTGTATAAATCATGCTGGAGAATACTTTGAAAAACAATAAAACAATTTTTGGAGATAAACATTCGAATTTTCATTATTAGACCAGAAATTTATATAGCAGCCCTCGTATTCGTATCGGGTCTTCGATATATAGCAGCCCTCGTATTCGTATCGGGTCTTCGATAAGTTTTCCAATGTGTCAAACGGAATGACAAATTCCGTACGATGGAGAGTACAAAAATGTTCTGCTTTCCTGGGAAGACTCTTTTTCTCTTGAAGAACTCTATAAACAGCTCAAATCGATAACAGTAAATTTCACCGAAATCTTTTTTTAATTGTTTATGGATAAGTGCATATACCAGCAGAGTAGAACGTATTTATATATTCGTAAATATGTACAGAAAGCCACAGATATATTGATTTTTTTCGAAACACTTTACTGATCATCAAAAACACTTTAACATCAAATGACAGTTACTGAAGTGGATGTGATTTCTGAAGTGTGTAAGACGTTCGGGCGAACGCGTGATGATTTAAACAATTTATGGCCCGATACCGAAGACGATTTTATAATTCCAAAAGAACAAATTTATTTTCCTGCCACGCAACTTGTTGCGGAAATCGCGAACGTGTTCAAGATATGAAACTTAAATCTTTTTTTTCAAACAAGTTAAAAGATAAATTAGCGAAAGACATTTTAAGACATGTTTGCACATTGTTTTTTGAAATAAAGAATCACGTACACGATAAAATAGTTAAAATCATGGCAAGATTATAAATAAATATTAGATTGTTTTCAGTTTAGATTATTTTCAATTTAGATTATTTTCAATTTAGATTATTTTCAATTTATAACTTAATTTGTTGCGTATCCATCTATTTTTGTTTTTTTTTAATAATTCTTTTAAATTGCTTTTATTCATTTGTTTAGTTTGTAATTTAATCACCACAATATAAGTAGTATCAATTTTAATTGGATATCACAAAGATTTGTAGCATGGCTGCGTTTTCATAGAGCAGGTTTAAACTCTCGTTGGAATTTGTAAACCTGTTTACATTTTTAAACTTTTTGATTTTATTTTAGTTTTTCTTGTATTGCATCAAATTGTTGTTATTTTTGCCTTAGATTGCAGAAACAAACAAAACAATCTAAGCAACCCACTCCTTGCGATCGCTGATTTGTAAATTTTTCTACCACTTATGGTTTAAAACTCACTTTTTTCTTTCTTTTGTCGTATTTATTTAAAATTTATAAAACATTTGCAAAAATGTTTATTTCACTTTTGGTAGATAAACACTTTTTACTTTTTTGGTGATTATTTTCTTTTTATATTTTTTTTCGATTTTTTTGTTTTAGGCATGGGCCAAGTATCGTACTCGTATTTCATTTAACGCACGTTTTGCATCAACCTCCGTTTCAACGACCATATGTTCGCGGCTTTAAGACAAGACTGACTGAAGCTAGAAGTTAAGTTCAGCATAAGTTGCCCATGGGTGGTTTGATGTTGTGTCACACACATGTCGTAGTTGGAAGGTTGCATAGGAATGTTCATTGAACGGAATGAGAAGGTATGTTTGTTGTAAATATAATGACAATAATTCAAGCCCGGATTATTTACTTTTTTGCGAAAAAAACAACTGAAAAAGTTCCAGTCGGTTGATCCGACTTACAAATACCCTCATACATACAGGGTGTCCGTCGGGAAGGTATACTTCTTAGTTTGTTTTTAATTTTTGATTAAATAAAAGAGAATGGATCTTATATTGATAAATATTTTATTTAATGTCGGCAATTACATATGGAATTCAATATCAGATAAATTTCGGCCTCTGTAAGCCCCACAAAGGCGAGCCCTTTCGAGCACATTTTTCATTACATTCTCACACATTTCACGCGGTATTTCATTAATTTCATCACGAATATTTTGTTTGAGTTGCTCAAGCGTTTCTGGTTTGTTTGCACATACCTTGCTTTTCAGATATGCCCACAAAAAGAAGTCCGGAGCAGTCAAATCAGCCAACCATGGAGGTCAATCAACATCACCATTTCTTGAATTAACTTTTTGTGGAAAGAGATCTCACAGCAATTCCATTGTAATCCTGGCTGTATGCGATGTGGCACCGTCTTGTTGATACCACATGTTAATCAAGACCAAAGCATGCAGTTCTGGCGTTAAAAGTTTTCAATCATATCACGATGGCGCTCCCCATTGACAGTTACCGTTACGCCGTTTTCATTGTCAAAGATTTAAGGTCGAATGATTCCAACTGACTAAATTGCACACCAGACTGTCACATTAAATGGATCCATTGCCCAGAACCATTTATTCTGTTTATTCACATATCATTCAAATAAAAATGTATCTCGTCACTCATTATGATGAGAAGCTCTTGTGTCGACTGAATCTTAAATGGAACCAAATGCAAATCCTTGTGCAAAATTGTGGCCAAGGTTGTTCTTTGAAGACCAAGCTCCTGAGCACAGCGTCGAATTGAGGTTGATGGATTGTTTTGAACACTGTCTTGAGCAGCATTAATGTTTTCATCCGATTTTGCAGTACGTTGTGGTCTATGCTTGGGCCTATCAGCTGCAGACCCTTTTTCTTCGTAATCATTCACCACACGATAAATAGTGCGTTTTGTTGGCACGTTGTCTCCCAAAAATGTTAAGTAACTTTCTCATCGTCAGAATAATCGATGAATTATATATTTCCATTATATAATTTGCCAAGTCTCTTTACGACTGCCAAATATGAACTTTCAAGACTAATGTTTACATAAATGGCGGCAAAACAAAGTAGTACACCTTCCCGGCGGCCACCCTGTATATGGAGTTTAAATTTTTCTTTCCTTCGTCCTTAGACAATAAAATAAAACCTTTATTTATTTCTCAATCGGCGAAAATAAATGAAAGCGCATAATAAATTTAAGCAACACGCTTTGTTTGAATGACAATTAAAAATATTTGAAGTTAAAATAAAAAGTCGACATGAAAAAGTTGATTTTTAGACGTTTTTTAAAAACAAAAAGTCGACTAACCGACTTTGCCTTGTCTATTAATCGATTAGTAGAAAATCGACTTATAGAACCCTTTTAACAATTTTTTTCAAATGAGGCGTGGCATAAATTATTTTCTTATTAGGATGCAAATATGAAATAATTCATGAATAAAGTTACGAGGGCTGCTATACTTAGTAGGGACAAAAATACTGTCATACACGTTTTACGCTGTAAAATAAAAAGAACTGAATGTTGTTGGACCAAATATTTTTTAATATATTTATTGATGTATATTGTATCCAAAAAGAATCTATTTATTCGAAATGGCCGCCTTTTGCCTTTACACACGCCTTAAGTCGCACTGGCCAATCGTCAATAGCTGCACGAACCTCGTCCCATTGGAAAATTGGCCACAGCTCGAACCAAAGCAGTCTTAAGAGATCCAATGTTGGGGTATCTTTTGTGTTAAACCTTGTCCTCTAAAATCGTCCACATTTTGTAATCCAATGGGTTCAAATCTGGACTGCCTGAGGGCCATTCTTCAGAGGAAATGAACGCTGGCAAATTGTTTCGAAGCCAGGCCTGGCACGTTTTAGCCGCAGAATCCTGCTGGAAAGTCCATGGCTGGTTTTGGAACAGGGAATTGTTAAGAGGCTTCACAACTGATTCCAAAACGGTTTATTGCAGGTCAGTAACCCCATCGTAAGAGACACCCCACCAAACCATGACTGAAGCTGGGTGATGACCCTTTTCCACCCTTGGTTCAATCAGATGCTTCCTTAGATGACCGCGCATACACTGTATCTTTTTGCGTGTTAAATTTTTCCTGAACGGTAAAAATTTTTTCATCGGTGAACAAAATTTGTCTGTGCAAGTTATCAGCGCGCTTCACCAAAAGACGTTTGCATTTTTGAAACCAATTTTTTTAAAGCGGCAGTCAATTAATGTTCGGCACTTCGTTTGAAAGCCCCAAGTTCCAAGTCTTTTTTAATGATTCGACTCATGGACTTTTGCGTGATATTCATCTCACGGGCCATGATTTTCCGTTTTCGGAGCGGATTTCTGTGAATTCTTGATTTAACGGCTTTGATGACATGCGGTGTTCGAACAGAGCGTGGGCGGCCAGACCGGTGGCGGTCTTTTACATCGCCAGTCTCCTCAAACAGTTGTATGCACCAGTAGACGAACCTGCGGCTAATCCCTAGTGCCCGGAGCGTTTTGAAAATATCGTTTTTTTCATTTCACACTTGAAAAGCGCTATTATTACAGCGATACGGTTCTCATTATCTGATTACTCCATGATGAAAGTTGAAACAATTTTAAATCCCCGTTACAGACTAACGCTAGTGAGGTTAGCTTTCAAAACCCATATGACATTAACCGGGTATGTTCAGTTCAAATATTGAAATGGGTGTTTTCAATGCTTTAACAGTATTTATGTCCCTACTAAGTATACAGACGTGAACTTTAAACTCAGGCAAAATCAAGTAGAAAAAGTAAAAGCCGACAAAATGGACACCGCCGACTATTTTGTCGGCTCGTGACGGGTTGAATAAAACCGCCGTAGAATGTGACAAATGTAGTTTTTGTTTAAAAAATATTCACAATTTTAAATTATAATCGCTATTTCTATAAGATGAAATGCTTTCATTTATTGCATTCACTTCCGTTATTGACGAGAGAAATCATCTATTTTGACCCTTGCACACTACATAATATTTTGACCCTTGCACACTACAAATCGGAAATGAAAAAGTATTTCAATGCAGAACTGGACGACAAAGACACAATCAGGTGGTGAAAAGTTAATAAACAGGTACAGTCGAATACCCTTAATTGATCTCCGTTTAATTGAAAGAAAATATTTGATTCATTTACTTCTGCGAACACATTTAACATTTAACACATTTCACTGCGATTATTTGAAACTTCGCTTAATTGAAAAATCGCTTAAATGGAATAAAAATTACTTTCAAAACATCACATTACAATGATATCAATTCCGCTTAATTGAAAAAATTTACTAGGTTTGTACAAAATCTATGAATTTTGGCAACGATAATTTAACGTAGTGACTAATTTCAAATTGAAACGCCTTCGAATGTAAATGTAAATTTAGTGCCGACTCAGTACTCTGCATGTGAACAAACATATCGAGCCATAAGCGCTAACCTATCGTAAGTCAAATTTTTGGAAAAAAAATTTTATTGCTGAAAAATAATCGTTAGGACAAGCCTCATCGTTTTGTATTTTTAAAATGACAAAATTGTTAGTAAAACATCAAAAAAAAAGCTTTTGCATTTTATCGTAAATGATTGTTTAAATTTTATTGTGTAGCAATTTTATCGTAAGTCACACATCAAATTGCTGCAGCAATCGCAAATGTGTTCAGATTTTTTTTTTTGTTTTTTGATACAGTTATATGAGTAGGTAGAAATCTTAAATTTTTGCATTAAAACATTTGCATTTTTAATAAAGTTGTTTGAAATAAATAATAAAAACCGTCTCCTGTAAAATTTGCATTTTTTCACTTACGATAGGTTAGCGCTTATGGCTCGATATGTTCTTTATTTACAAAAATACACAAAGCTAAAACCGAAATATTGAGTGCGCCACAAGAAGCCAAATTACAATTTGTTTTAATGTGTAGTCCCCAGTTATTCTGAAGGAAAATGTCGACGAATAAGGTTAAAATTAATGAAGTACTGTTAATTGATTTGTACATATTGCAATATTTAAAGGGTATTTTTGGAATACCAGATCGTTTAACTGAAAGTTTTCAATTATCCAAACTTCTTTTAGATGAAAAAAAATCAGTTATCCGAACTTCGGTTAAATGATACATATTTCAATTATCCGGACTTCGCATTATTGAAAACCTCGGATAAATGAAACAAATGAACTGTAAATACTCTTGATTTTATATTATCCGGTATACTTTATTTTACAATTTCCCAGCGTTGGCGTAATTAGCTTAAAATATCCTTATAACTCCAGGGGCACTAGTAACTGCCAAGAGATCATCTTTGAAACTGAATACCGTTAAAAAGTGTATCAAAATATAGTAAATTAATACAAAAAATGTCGTTTCCCTTAAATTAGCCGCCCATCTATAATTTAGCCGCGGCTAGTGAAAAACGAGTCGACTGCAGCCAGCTCCGAGCCGTCGCCGCCGACCAAAGATACCTGGTTCTGTGCTCTGCTATGAAATCGACCAAGAGGGAAAAAAGTTTCCCTAAAAGGACTAAAAGTAATGGGTGATCCAAGTAGAGATACTTTTTTCAATAGCCTTTTTTTGGCAGATCACGTGTGAGTCGTGTCATGCTGTCATATTATTTTTGTTTAGTATTGTTTGGCATTTCATCATGGAAAGACTTACGCCTGAACTATGTTTACAAATCGTTCAACTTTATTACGAAAATTTACGTTCTGTAAGGTGTGTTTCGTACACTTCGTTCAACTTTTGGTCAACATAATCGGCCTACTGAGCGTACTATTCGCAACGCCATTGCCCATCTTGAGATCTAGCATTCATTATTGGATGATATTCGACCGAATAGACCACGTCCAGCACGCAGTAAAGAAAATGTAGCTGCCGTAGCTGAGAGTGTACAACAAGACCGTGGAGAGTCGATTCGGCGCCGTTCGCAGCAACTCGGACAGACGTATGGAACGACTTGGCGCATTTTACGTCGAGATCTTAAATTGAAACCGTACAAAATACAGCTTGTACAAGAACTGAAACCGCCCGACGTTCCCAAGCGACATCGATTCACTCTATGGGCTCTTGAAAAGTTCCAGTAAGATCGACGTTTTCGAGCCAATTTTTGTTTAGCGATGAGACCCATTTCTGGCTCAATGGGTACCCAGTAAACCAAATATGCCGACAATGTCTGATATCAGACAATTCTGAACAATAGCTGAACTCTATCGAGAATTCTTACCGAAATCGTTGCAAATTCTGTTCGAATTGTCTGAGGATTTTTTATTTATTATGTTAGGAAATATCTGAACGAATTCGGCCCGAATTCTGTTAGACTTGTCTGTGGGATTTTTATTAAATTTTTATTCAAACTTCTCTTATCGAACTCGCAACGAATTCTGAACTATTTACCTGAGGTAGTCTATTCGTTTAACATTTTTGTTATTTGCTTCATATTTTACAGTTGTTGTTCTTGTGTTCAGACATGTCGGAACTAATTCTGAACAAATTCTTAACTGTTTGTCGTAGGTATTTTTATATTTCAAATTCTAAACGTTTGGTTAGCTTAGCTGTGCGAGGGATTGTTATTGTGTTCGGAGGAAAACTCTACTGCCGGCAGTTCTCGTTAAATGCAAAACTGGTTGCCCTTAAGTGTATAGCCACTAAACATAGTTACAGCACAATTATTGCTTGCAGACACCCCTACAGTCTTTCCGAACGCTTTTTGAAAATGTTTTACAACTTTTCTTTTGTAGAACAAAAATATTTTCTTCTTTTTGATTGTTTACATTCAGAATTTACCATGACATTAGCTCAAAATTCGGTTCGAAATGTCAGTAAAAAACATCAAAAAACTTATTAAGACTTAATGCCAGAATTCTGACCGAAGTCGTTCAGAATTTGATACGAGAAATCGAAATTTCCCAAGACTACAGTTCAGAATTCGTTTAGAAATCGATACGAAATGTCGGCAAAAATATCAGCATTCCCTCAGAGCAGTAGTTCAGAATTCGTGTCAACCTTTTCATATGTTTTTCGTTACGAAGTCGCTTAGAATTCTGATCCGAAATCGGAACATTTTGCCGATTGTCGTACAGAATTCTGACCGAATTCTGAAGGTTTGGTTTGCTGGGTATGTAAACAGGCAAAATAAACGCAATTGGGACGAAGAGCAACCAAAAGAGTTTCAAGAGCTGCCACTTCAACCAAAAAAAAAACAATGGTTTGGTGTGGTTTGTGGGCCGTTGGAATCATCGGTCCATATTTCTTCAAAAATGATGCCGATGAGAACGTAACCGTCAATGGCGACCGTTATCGTGTCATCAAAATGAAGCTCGCGATCTCGGCGACATTTGGTTTCAACAAGACGGCGTCACTTCCCACACATCGCATCAATCAATAGATTTATTGAGAGAACACTTCGGTGAGTTAGTGGGCCGGTCGATTGACCACCAAGATATCACACCGTTAGACTTTTTCCTTTTGGATATGAAAAGTCTTAAGTTTATGCGGACAAACAAGCTTCGATTCAGGCCTTGGAGCAAAACATCACGCGTGTCATTCGCCAGTTACCAGTCGAAATGCTCAAACGAGTCATCGAAAATTGGACTCAACGGCTGGACCATCTGAGACGTAGCCGCGCCCAACATTTTATAGACATAATCTTCAAGAAATAAATGCGAAAGAATGTTTTTTCAACTGATAATAAACATTCCCCATTAAATTTGAATTTTCTGTATTTTTTTTTCTTTAAAAAGTAGGGAACCTCGAAATGGATCAAGCGTTACCTTTGAAAAAAGTTAACTTTTTTGTTAAACATTTCTAAATTCTTTGTGGAATAAAGAAGGACTAGACACATCCAAACGGGGATGATTTGTGGACTAATAGTGTTTAGTCGCTCATAAATTGAGCCTAACAAACAATGCAATTTTCCCGACACGATCTTGCGCTTGTTGGTAAAAAAAATAAAATAAAGTTATGTACAAATTACATTTTAAAACGCAAGACCCCCACACCGGAAAGACACGATGAAGGCCTGAGAATTTCAATTAGAGTTAAAAACTTTATTAAACATTTGCTCTCGTAACAAAGAAGCATAAGTGTCAAAAATACAATAAAATGTTAATTAATAACCATAATTAAAATTAAACAAATTTCCTTTCGCTCAATTAAGAAGAAGATGAAAACACACTCTTTTCTCACATCATTTCCACATTGTTTTCTCTTCGAACTAGCCACCGCACTTGACACCTGATGCGCAACCATAAAAACAGAGGAAAAACGAAAAACACTTGTTCTTCTGGATATTACCCCACCCAGTCACCCCACCCACCCTTCTCCGAAAGTGTTAAACTTTCCAGTTGTGTATTTAGGTCTTTCTCGTCGACGGCTAAACAGCTCCGTCTTCTGTTTGATGGTTTGTGTCTGGTTGAGGTTGACCCAAAACTCAAAACTCCAAATGTTGACTATTCATTCTGGTTGCCGTTGCCGTTGTCGGTGTAACGTGTAACGTGTTTGTTTGTCTGTTGTTTGTGTAGAAATCTTACAAGATCTTCTTTACAGCAGGCATCCAGCGACGGTGCCTACCAGTCCAGTCCCCATTTGACCATCAGCCGGCCCGTTTGCCACACATGTAACGTGTAACCGAAGTTGAGCCAAAACCGTTGTTTGTTTCGAGATTTGAAGCCACGAAATCGAGTTTGTGTTTCTTTCCCCCCTTCAATTCAATTCATTTATGATTTTTTAGTTTAGCGTTATTTATATGTAAATTAATTAATGTATCTTTGATTAAATGTAAAATTTCTCTGCCCTCCCCTCTGCTGCTGTCGGCGGTCTGTAGTTTGGCTTGCCATCTCCCCCCTCCAGGTTTAGTTTCTAATTTAATGTTGGCAGTTTTTGTTGTTGTCTATTCATTTTTAGAATTAATTTTTCCGTATTTACCACTAGTCTGAGAAGACAAAAGCAGTGGTTTTAGATTTCTGTGTGCGTGTTTCTTCCACACGCACACAGAAATCGAGATTTGTAAAGGAAATCGGTTATTTATGAAGTTTTTAGGAAAAGAAGGTGCGTTTTTCTACTTCGTAGGTCTTGGTTGGTGCTCAAAGCCAGTCATGTCACCTGGTAACAATTGGAGAAGACATTTTTCAAACTTCCTCAAAGGTTTTAATTTTTTAAAAATAAAAAAAAGGTTTTCGATAATAAAGTATGCTCGTATTTGTTAAGATTTGAATGAAAACAAGCCGCCACTTCTGGGTGGCGCAAAGAAGTGGATGGAAAAGTATGCGGGTAGTCTTTTGGTGTGGGATCAACGTAGTTAAAATCTCGTTGGCAACATAACAAATTATAGTTGCTTTACATTTTTATCAGACCCAAAGAGAATATTCGCCCACAACTTACATCTCAAGCGGAAATTCGACATTTAAAAATATTGCCGTTTGTTTTTGCACTTTGTATACCCTCCATCATATACGAAGAAAAAAGTATGCTCTTCGAATATTGTTACCCCCCAAACCTTTGTTGTGGCACACCAATACTATGATACTCACAACTAAAGTATGATTCACACACAACCGTAACCGTGATTCACTCTCAACCAAACATGGATCCCCTTAACAATATTATGATCGTCACAACCATAGTATGTTTCACATTCAACCAAAGTATGATCCCACAACAATAGCATGATTCATACGCAACCATGTTAGGTTCGCTACAACCATAGTATGATCCCAATCAACCATACTATGATTACCAAAATTATAAGGATTGAGTTATGGGTTGTTATTTAACAATAGAGATTTTAATTAGGTAAATTATTTAAAAATAAATTAAATTCAAATACAGGGTGATCCATCTAGAGGTATTTTTTCAGAACAAAATAAAAATATAAAAATTCAAATCAAGTGTATCTGTATTGGTAATTTGAAAGGGATTTTTATGGCATTTTTTTGAAAATAATTACTTTTAAATGTTGGCAACTGTATTATGGAAATAAGCGTTCGGTGAGAAACGGGAAGATCCGCAAAGTCAATAATTGCCGCATTTGGGCTGAAGAGCAACAAAAAGAGGTTCAAGAGGTGCCATTTTACCCATAGAAAACCACGGTTTGGCGCTGTTTATAAGTTGGTGGAATCATCGGTGCCTATTTTTCAAAAATAATGATGGCGAATGGGGCTCGCTATCGCGCCATGATATCGATCTTTATGCTACCTGAATTTGAAGCCAGTAATCTTGACAACACTTGGTTTCAACAGGACGGTGCCACTTGCCAAACAGCTGCTCAAACAATGTATCTATTGAGAGTTCATTTCGGAAAGCAGTTAATTTCACGTTTTGGACAGGTGAGTTAGCCGCTTAGATCGAGTGATATCACACCTTTAGACATATTTCTTTGGGGTTACGTAAAGTCCAAAGTCTATGCTGACAAACCAGCCAAGATTCAGATTTTGGAAGCGAACAAGTCATGCAAAATTGGACCCTCAGAATAAAAACCCTGAGGAGTAGTTGCGGCCAAAATTTGAAGATTATATTAAAAAAATAAATGCCATAAAATGTACTTTCAAATTACCAATAAAGATTCCACACTTGATTTAAATTTTTAATTTTTTTTTGTTCTGAAAAATACCTCTAGATGGATCACCCTATATATAGGAGTGAAAATCATAGGAGTGTTTTACAAGGTGGGCCATTCAAAATTTTAAAATTAAATCGGCTGTAAAAAAATGTACCGATAATTTTTCCAAATTTCCATTTTTTGAAAAGGTTGAACTTTTTCATGTAATAATGGAGCACAATATCATTCACATAACTACCACAACTGGTGGCAGCAGTACCTCATCCGATCAACCCAACTTAACAATACATTTTCGATTGCTTAAGGTCGAATCTTTTTAATGGCAGCTTCAGTTTAATGTTTCAACGCTTTAAATGTTTCGGGATTTATCGTCAATAGCTCCACAAAGAGTCGAAGAATAATGGCCAAATGATGCCGCCAGCCCAAAATCCACACCAAACAGGCTTGTTGTGGATACATTGGCTTCTCAATAGTCACGTCTGCGGCAATTTTGCTTATTGACATAGCCACCGAAATGAAAATGAGCTTCATCTGAAAACACGATTTTTCGGTAAAATTCTTCATCTTCTCGTAAAGCGAAAAACGCATCGGATGGTGTTCCATTATTAAATGACAAAGTTCAACCTTTCCAATAAAACCAGAAATTTAAAAAAATTATCAGTACTTTTTTTAACAGACGATTCGAAATTTTAAATCGCTCACCCTTTATTTAACAATAAGCAAAAATCCTTTAAAAGATTAAGTGTTTGATTTACTAAAAATTCCAATCCATAAGCTGTGGGTTTTAAGTAGTGTTCGTAACAATAACAAACCTTAAAACCTATATTAAAATATTTAAAAATTACATACTATAGCTCACATTAACCCCTAACACATTACTTTGGCGCATCAGCCATATCTACATGATTGATATACCCATATTTTTAAGTTTGCTGTGATAATATTTTTTATTTTTTAACAGTATTTAAAATGCCGCAATCATACTGTTGTCAAAATTAAATTCAAAAGCAATACATGTTTGCGACGAACATATTTTTATTGCAGACTATTTTTGCGGAGACCATATATTCCCATATCTTTTCTCTGCGTGTAGGAGAGTACTGATCGAAGAACCCCTAATGTCTATATATTTTGGACCGCTCGGTTGGTTACCAGTGTTTTGTCTTTCACTTATGGCGGTCCCAAAAATTTGATTACTGTTTTGTAAGACTTATGAGCAAATTAAGTTAAATTTAAAAAAATAATCGGGGGCGTATAAAAAAATTTAAATTTTAAATAATAATTTATAAAATGTCTCTTTAAAAAACAATTTACAAATCGAAATTTTACTACATGTACGAGGGTTGCTATTTATATTTTGGTTCCTGACAATACTAGTGTTTCCATATTCAAACTGGAACTTTCTTTGTAAACTTTGACATTTTTTAGCATAACTTCACTCAGGACGTTGTCATTTGAGGACCAATTGTTTTGTTTAAAAATTCATCTCAGTCAAAAAATGGAAATTTCCCATGAACATTTTCGTGCGATGTTTTTTTTAAGATTTTCGGCGTGAGTTATCGAGACAAGAGTGTTTAAATAAACTTGTTTCGGCTTTTGGCGATGAATCACCATTAAAAACCACTGTTAATCGCTGGTACCAAGAGTTCAGTCTCGGACGCCGTTCGCTCCAGGATGAATTTCGTAAAGGACGCCCAACTTCGGTCACTTTGCCAGAACCATCGATGCTGTGTGTGAACTAATAAAGCAAGACCGACATGTGAAATACCATGAAATTGAGGCATCTTTGGCCATTAGTATGACAAGCATCAATAAGATATTGCATGTTCATTTAGCTGTGAAAAAAATTTGTTCTCGTTGGATACAACATAATTTGAAGAATGGTTAAAAAAGACTCGTGTGGTGCAAAGAGGTGTTGTAAAAGTATAACTCCGGTAGATCAAAGGCAGTGCATAACATTGTCTCAGGTGGCGAATCACGAATCTATGCATATGAACCCGGAACAAAACAGCAATAGATCGTACGGGTCTTTTACGACGAGCACAATCCAACCAAAGTTGTTCGTGAAAGAAGTACATCGAAGCAAATGATTTCGTTTTTTTCGGTATAAAGAGATGTTGTTAAAGTATAACACCGGTAGCTCAAAGACAGTGTGTAACATTGTCACAGGTGGCGAATCATGGATCTATGCATATGAACCCGAAACAAAACAGCAATCGACCGTATGGGCATTTCAAGACGAGCGAAATCCAACAAAAGTTGTTCGTGGAAGAAGTTTATTGAAGCAAATTATTGCGTTTTTTTTGGTATAAACGGCCATGTTGCCACTGTGCCTTAAGTGGAACGTAGGAGGTCAATTCTGAGTGGTATACAACCGTCTGTTTGCCAACAGTGTTCGAAGAAACGAGGAAAGATAATAAGAGAAGACGGATCAGTTTGCATTACGACAATGCGGGCTCTCACATATCAGCTGAAACGATGAGCTATTTGACCACCCAAGATGTCGAATTAATGAGTCATCCACCGTACAGCCCTGATTTGGCACCCAATGACTTTTTCTTATTCCCTAGCATCAAGAAAAAAATGCGTGGTCAACGTTTTTCATCGCCCGAGGCAGTTGTTAAAGCGTTCAAAAATCATGTTTTGGAGGTGTCTCAATCGGTGTGGAAAAAGTGTTTCGAAAATTGGTTTGTGCGCATGCAAAAGTGTATTGATCTTAAAGGAGAATATTTTAAAAAACAATAAAAACCATTTCCAATGATAAATTATTGTGTTTTTATTACCGAACCCGAAATATAAATAGCAACCCTCGTATTTCAATGGTTTTTATACAACCGAATGTTGAATTTAAATTTTAGGAATGACCAGGAGGGGTGTGGCAATGTCGCTAATTTGTTTTCCTAGACAATTTTGGAAATATTTTACAGCAAACAAAATGTTGAAGCGATTGGTAACTTCTTTGGAAATTTATCATGTAAAATTCATGTTCTCAAATAAAATTAAAAGTTAGAAATGAGTTTGGCCAGAACATATGTAGGATATAAAACGAATTTTTCATTTTATTAGCCGCATATTTTTTATTTGTACCAAATGATAAAGGTATATCCTCCTAACTCGTAGGTGGGGGTATACAAATAAATAAACGTCCGTAGTTCTCATGTTTTTTTGCATAAAAAAAGATCTACCTCCACATATTTTGGAAGCCACTTGCCTATACTCGTACACATGACGGCTCTACAACCTGCACAATATGAAGTGGTAGTTCCCACATTCACTTTTTGTTGCTCCTCTCACTTTCCATTTAAAATGTTTAAAATAGTGTTCAGATAAGATCTAGAATTAATCTTTTTTAAATACCTTTAATCGGGTTAATCGACTTAAATTTATAAATACATATACGTACATATATACGTATAGGTATAATGAGTTCAGAGGAAATCGTATTATACGATTACCTTTAAGTCGAAAACACAGAGCGGAATAAGTAAACCCGACTATAGTCGTTTACAAGTGGTTCGTGGCTTTAAATTTGTAATTCACACGAAAACATGAATTAAACATGAATATTTAAATATTATAAACCAAATATTAAATCTGTCATGAATATGATAAGATAATAACAGTATGTCAAAAACAATTTGGTAAAATTTCGTCATCAATGTGAAAAGAAGAAACAATAGGCGTGTTCTTCAATATTAAACGAGTAAGTGGTCGCTAAGGCGATAACTGTAAAACTTTACGATAAATATTTTGAAATTTCTTTGTATTCAAAAACGGATTGGCTTTATGCATCATAAACCCTTTGATTTGACAATTTGTAGAAGAAAAAATTATTTACGAAATATAACAAGCGAGTAAAAAACGAGCTCATGTAAACACGCTAAAGGTTATTAATAAACATTCTTCCTAAAAAGGTTAATTATTTAAAATATGGCTTATACTCGTAGAAAAGGGCTTCCTAATAATTTGTTTTCAAAATTCATGTTTTCTAAGTCACCGAGGAGTCCTTAAATTATTATATCTAATATTTTTGCTTTGTTTTTGAGAGATCTTTTGTTGTTACAATAGCTAGGATTTGGAATATATTTCCCATTGGTTTAATTAAGCTTTGTTCTCACGAAAAATAACTTCAGAAACAGACTTTAACTTAATTTACGGGCAGAAATTTGATTATTTTTTTCTCTGGCCTTGCGTTCATTGTCGCCAGTAGTAAATTAAATTTACTTAAATAGTTTCCTACAATTTTAGCCATGTTAGGTATCTTTTTATAAAGGGTGGTCCAATCATAATGCACGATGATAATGTAAGTCAAGTTTTTTGCCCAACTTAACATGATTTTTCTTTGTTCCGTGTTTGACAATTTCAACCATGTAGAGGTACACAACTGAGCAGCGCGCTAAGATTGTTGAAGCCTTTTACGAAATACGCCTTCAAATCGAAATGCATTTCTTAATTTTTTTGGTCAGCATAATCGACCAAATGCGCCACTTTGGGCAAATTGCCGCATTTGGCCAAATAAGAATCTTCGAGTGATTGTTGAATAGCCGATGCATCTCCAAAGAGTGGCTGTTTGGTGTGATTTATGGGCTGTACTTCTTTGAAAATGAAGTCGGCCAATTATTTACTGTGAATGGTGTTCGCTATTGATATGGAAATGGACGATATGTGGTTTCAACAGGTTAATGTCACTTGCCACACAGCGAAAGAAACAATTGAAACTCAATGCCAATGTTAACTCACTTCGTGGCGATGTTAATTGACCGCCACGATCATGTGATTTGATACCGTTGGACTTTTTTTTAGGGATATTTTAAAGATAGAGTGTACTAAGAATATGCCAAGAACAAGTCAATGCACATTAACGACATTGAACCTCCATTATGTCTTAGTCATTAAAAATATGGACCATAGGATTGAGATATGCCACCGAAGTCGTAGCGAGTATTTGGCCTATACTTTGTGTCACATTTAACTGTCATAGATCCTTCTGTCATTAAAAAAAATAGTTATCTGAAAACTTTTTGTTTTATTTACAATTAACATTGTGCATTTAAGTTGGACCACCCTTTTTAATATCAGAAAAGAACTTTAAATTGTGATTAAATATTGCAAACAATAGTTTATATCCAAAAATGCTTAAGGGATTGCAAATATACCAGAATGTTACACCCCTAATATCAGAAACTATAATATCGTGATCGCTGTACAAAGAGATTAATTGGCACGCCTTGTTCTGGTACATTCCACATTTAATGCACTATTCTTAAACCCATTTTTGGATACTTGAAGGAATTATTATTGGATAAAAAAGATGACGGAAAATTGGAGCCCGGATCTCAGCTATTCCGATACCCTTTGAACTAATGTCGAGTATTTCCCTTACATATGACCCTTTTCGTGATACAGAGTGGGTCATTTTTAAATTGGAATCGGCTGTAAAAATATGGTAATTTACTTATAATTTTTAAATTTCTGGTTTTATGGGAAAGGTTAAACTTTGTCCACACAAAATGGAACACAATATCATTCATATGAGTACCACAAATGGCTCGGAAGTACCTCAACCGATCAACCCAATATGTCAGTACATTTCCAATTCGGTTCGAATCTCTTCAATGGCAACTGCGATTTCATGTTTCAGAGCTTCAATGGCCTCTGGATGCTTTGCGTAACATTTATCCTTAATGGCTCTCCACAGAAAATAATCTAAAGGGCTCAAATCACAGCACCGAAGCGGCCAATTGACATCACAATATCGGCCGATTATACGATTTTCAAAAACAGTGCGTAAAATATCAATTGTATTCCAAACATTTACTCTCTTGAATTTTTGAAAACAAAAATTCGTTTAGCATGGCGCGGTGATATAATGTATTGGAATATTGATTATCTCAAATAATTGTCTACTATTCATTACCG
The DNA here is from genome assembly GCA_963513945.1 of Hydrotaea diabolus. NCBI lineage: Eukaryota > Metazoa > Arthropoda > Insecta > Diptera > Muscidae > Hydrotaea > Hydrotaea diabolus. The sequence goes on from OY740719.1 coordinate 131,387,291, forward strand.
TAGGACTTTTAAAGTCATCTATACGATTGATGTTTCAATTTTCTTTCCAACGCATTAGAAAAATAGAAGTAAGATTCGTTTGATAAAATCTAATGTTCAAAATTGACTACCACTCTTATTGAATTAATTTTTCTTCACCGGTTAATATTTCAAGTTAGTGCATTGTAGCAAAAAGAAAACTTTTCTCTCACAATTTCATTGAACATTTGTATACGATAGTGTTGTGCGTATTCTCTGCGTAGTTTTTTCTAAAACGTTCATCTGTAAAGCACAGAAACTCTTTCGCCTGAGCATAAAAGAAAAACTTAACGAAAAAATGCTCAACATTAGATGCTCTCTTAATTTTCATTGAAATAAAATTTCATTCAGAATTTTCCTACTTGCTGTACGCGATCTTTGCACGAAAACCGTATGGCCAAGCATCCGGACCGATAGCCAACGTCTGAAATTATTTTGAAAAGTGTGTTGCGTTGCTCGGTGTACGTTGAACGGGATTATTTAACGCTCTGTGCCACCACCAAATTAAGGAAATCTAAGAAAGAAAAAATTGAATTTGTTCAAAAAGAAAATTGTGACCAAACCAGCAGGAGTTTTTTCACAACTGAAAATGAGGGGTTTCACATAACAGGAAATAAAACGGAAGAATGTCATCGCAGAAAAAAGTATTGAAGCTAAACGAAAAAAAATTTAAAACGAAAAGTGCATTTCTAGAAAAGAAAAATACCTATTATATAGAATACATATAAGTTTTCAATTTGTTGCCCAAAAAAAGAAAGAAAAAAATATATTAAAAAAATATTCGAATAATATTTTTTATGGGCAATCAACAAGGAAAATTACAACACCAGAATCAAAGTGGCAGACCAAAGAAGAATGTCCATTGGAAATCAGCAGGTGAACGACGATGATTTAATTAATGACACCAATATTTTACTGTGAACATTTCGTATTTCTTCTTTTTTTATGTAAAACACAACATTTGTTGGGAAAAAATTATTTTATATTCGACATAAGAAGCTAAAAATGTTAGTGGGAGCGCCAGAAATTTGGTTATTTTTAGAACCATTTTCACACTCAAGTGGTTGACTTTGCGTTTCAGCGCACAGTGGTTCGCGATGGTGCATACGGAAAGACTTAAATATTTTGAAAACTTTCGGAACATAAAGAGAAATATCGATTTTCCTATACTTTGCTACTGAGTTTTTGTCAGAGAAAACTCGTTAAGAACTTTATACGTTTAAAGTAGAAAAGCCACAGTGCCGTACACAGTAAAAGAAAAAGCAACATCAAGCTAATCAAGTTGTTTTTAACAACAATATTCTTCATTGATAAATTTAATGAATATTTACATTAATTTGATGTAGAGTTTTCATATAGAGCGGCGGGTATTTAAATCGAACGGGTGCCGGTATGTCATCTTTGTTTTTGTTGTGGTTGTTTCTTATCCTGTATAAATCCACGAATGATGTTGAAATCAGTAGGGTGATTTTGAGAAATCACCCTCCTGATTTCAAATTAAAGCAAAGATTTCAATTTAAAGCAAATTTTCGTAACTTCAAATGTGCATACAAAAGTTTGAGCCAAACAGAAGCTAAAGTTGCCACAGCTTACAAACGCTTGTTCTTGCTATGTGCTTTATTTTACGTGTTTATATCCTAAAATGTACCCATAAGGGCTTTTATAATTACTGGCAAAATTTAATTTTTACTATCAAAACTAAATCATAATTATCTTAAACAATTTATTGACTTGAAAAAAAATAATAAATTTTTCCGAGATGCTGGCAACCACCTGATTGCAATCAAAATGGAGAGAAAAATAAGAAATGAACAAACGGTTATTGGACAAGAAAGTGGTAGTTAGATTGTGTAATTTGTAATACCTGTTTCCTCATAAAGACCCAACATTATTTCGAAATACCAAATAGGACAGTTCATTGTATGTTCTGCCATAAATTGTTATAATTTTAACAAAAAAGAACTAAGAGAAAACAGGGAAGTGTTCATTAAAAACTAATTCACTTCGACGTAAAGTAGGTTTAGAACAGACCTGATAAAATGTGCGATTTAAATAAAGAGCAGCCGGATCTTTTATCGAGTGCTAAGTCTCATCATGAATTTTCCAAAATAATAAGTTCCACTTTTATAGAGATAGTCGATTATTATAGACTTTACTAAACTTTGTTTAAACCGACCCTTATGGGGACCATATCATAATATAGACTGACGTAGTCTTATTTAATAAAGGAAGATTATTCTCATCATGAAATTTCGATATGGATAAGTTCCAGTTTTATAAAGATAGTCCGTTATAATAGACTTTACTAAACTTTGTTCAAATAGCAAATTCTATGTTGCTTGTATAGCGGTATAGCCATAAATCAAGAGCGACCCTTATGGTAACTATAAGTATATCACAACGTGGACTAAAGTGGTCCAATATAATAAAGTTTTTTATAAGCCTAATCAAGCACTATAAGCACTATAACAGTGCTAGAAAAATGACACAGCTGAATAGATTTAGATAGTAATAAGTGTAATCGGATAGGAAGCGAAATAAAAAAAACAGGAGGTCTATCTCATTTTTAGTTGTTACGAAATTCAACAATCAACATAAGAAAATAATTTCGTAAAAATAAATGTACGGTTTGCAATTTCCCGTCATTTCTTTTTCACGGGATACGTAAGTTATTTTTTTCAAATCGCGGGACGGGACGAGAAATTTTAAAAATAAAGGGTGGTCCAACTATACCTCACTATGTTAATTGTACATACAACAAAAAGTTTTCAGAGAATTATCATAAGAATTATTTTGATAAAGGGATCTATATGACAATTATGTAAGAAACAAAATATCTGCCAAATGCTCGCCACAGCTTCGGTGTCATGCCTCTATCCGATGGTCCACATTTTCAATGACTGAGACACACTGGACGTTCAATGTTGTTAATGTACCGAATTATCTCATCCTTTAGCTCTTGACGTGTTCATGGCTCATGAAGTACACTTACTTTTATTGAAGTACAGTACTTTTAAATATTCTAAAAGAAAGGAGTCCAATGCTGTAAAATCACATAATCGTGGCGGTCAATTAACATCGCCACGACTTGAGATAACACGGCCATTGAATTTCTCCCATTCTTTCGTTGGCTTGTGCAAGTTGCACGATTCTGTTGGAACTACATATCTTCCACGTAGATATCTTCAATTTTTGATCACAAGAAGTCGGTTATCATCTCGCGATAGCGAACACTATTCACGATTAACTACTAGGCCGACCTCAAGTAGTTAATTGTAATCGTCCTGCACAGGTGTTATACATTTCCAACAGACTCGCAGAATTCTCCCGATTGCGAACACATTTGTTCAATTATGCCGAAAAAAAATCAGGAAGTGCGCCAAGTGAATTTTGGTTTGAGCACCCATTTCGTAAAAGGCTTCAACAATCTTAACGCAGACACTGAGCGGTTCCAAATTTGATTAGCGAATCTTTATTTATGCAATTTATTTTTTCGGTTTGAATAAAATCATACAATAAATCCAGCGCTACTTAAAAGAAACCTTCACCAGGTTTAGATAACGTATGGTCCAAGTTTGGTGTTAAGCGGTATAACGACCTTCGAGTTTTAGGCACCGAACATTACATTTTTATATATTAAGAAGAAGAATGATAACATACACTTGTTTCAATTCTAGTCTGAACTTTAAAATTGAAAATTATTCCGGTATACGTAAATACCAGAGTTGTTATTTTTCCAGGAAGCGGAAAAATTATAGAATTTTCCGCGATTCCGGCTGGGAAATACAAAATGTAGCTACTTATATATGTGATGGAAGCCGTTCGATTTAAATCCAATTCGATTTGGTTTGATATTAACTGGTGTGTTCCTCTCCATGTTCATTGATGATCATGGAATTATGCCTCCACAACAATTTGGATTTCGTAGGGAACATAGCACAGTACACCCCTTGGTAAGGATACGGAATGTAGTTAAATCTAATTTTGAGAAGCAATATTCCACCGGAATGGTATTACTTGCTTATGACTCGGTATGGCACGATGGTTGGTATTTAAACTTATACGATTCAACTTCCCTAATCACATAACTAGAATAATCCGAAGCTTTCTACGTTCCAGGACTTTAGGGTGCATACGTCCTCGGAGCTTTTTAGAATTGACGCTGGTTGCCCACAGGGTTCGTGTTTATCTTCAGTGCTTTATAACATATACACGGCAGATATTCTAGTCACAAATAATTGCATTAAGTCAATTTTTGCGGACGACACTGCCATTTTAAGCTCTGGTAAATTCGCTTCAGAGATTGTGTCAAATATTCAGCTAGCACTTAGTGAAGTATATACCTATTTCTCCAAATGGAAAATAGCCGTTAATTCTGATAAAAGTCAAGCTATCTATTTCAACAGACGAAGAAAGGAACGCTTTGTTCCTCAAAGTAACATAAGTATAAGAAATGGCGAAATAAAATGGGAAAGGAATGTAAAATATTTAGGCGTCATTTTGGACCCTAAACTTACTTATAAGGATCATGTCTCGTACATAGTAAATAAATGTAACATACTAATAAGAACTTTATAAATAGATCTTCGGCGTTAAACATTGACAATAAAATATTAATATTTAAAGCAATTTTTCAAGCTGTGATATTTTATGTAGCCCCCGCCTGGGGAAAGATGTCCAAATGCCATATAAAAAGGCTTCAAATACTACAAAACAAAGTTTTAAAACTAATTAATAACCTTCCTAGATACTTTTCTACGGCACGACTACATCAGATTACTAATATTGATCTTGTGGAAGTCAAATTAAACAAATTAATAGAATGTTTTAATGTCAAATGTTCCTACTACGAACACAATCATATCTTAGAGCTGGTCTCATAAGATATGAATCCAGTTTAAGTATTTTATGTATTTTTATCTTAAAAAACAAATATAAAGGTTTTTGAAAAATTTCTCCTCCCCTTCAATCATTATATAATAAATACTCATTCAATAATTAATTTCACTATTTAAGCATAAAAAGGAAATAACTTAAACTCTTTGAATTGTATCTAGTATAGATTTTGTACAATTTATAAATAATATGAATCAATAAATGAAATGAAATGTATTTCCCAGCCGGAATCGCGAAAAATTTTATAATTTTTCCGCTTCCTGGAAAAATAACTCTGGTATTTACGTATACCGGAATAATTTTCTATTTTAAAGTTCAGACTAAAATTGAAACAAGTGTATGTTATCATCTTTTTAATATTTAAAAATGTAATTTTCGGTGCCTAAAACTCGAAGGTCGTTATACCGCTTAACACCAAACTTGGACCATATGTTACCTAAACCTGGTGAAGATTTCTTTTACGTAGCGCTGTATTTATTGCATGGTTTTATTTAAACCAAAAAATCAATTGCGTAAATAAAGATTCGCTAATCAAATTTGGAACCGCTCAGTGTCTGCGGTTGCGGAAAAGAATGTATGTGAGCTTCGGAGTAGAATTAATGTACGAGTATCTGTCTAGACTTAAAGACAAAAAAAAATCATTTGCTGTGTTCACAACTGTCAGCAGAAAGTTAAGGTAAATGCAAATTTTGAAAAAATTCAAACAAAAAACAAAACAAAAAAAAGTAGAATATATTTGGAAATGCAGAATAATCTTTGGTACGGAATTTCATAAATAAAAATTGAAAAGTATATATGAAATCTGGCATTGCTGCACATTCTTCTACGAGTATCATCCCATTGAATTTGTAAGCGGCCCATGGTCCAAAATGTTAACAAAAGTTGAAAGATCAGAAGAAGGAAGTACCATTGAAATAACTTATTCTTACAATGATAGGTTTGCGCGATAATCAAGACGCCAAATTTACGATATAAATTGTGAGTCACACCTTAACTTCAAGTATTTTGCCTAACTTAATTTGATATTTAGTTGTTTCACAGTTTAAAAAACTCAACCATGGAGAGGTACACTATTGTGTACCTCTCCATGGTTAATATTGTTGAAGCCTTTTACAGAAATGGGCGTTCGAATCTTGATTTTTATGGTTGATTTTTTGGTCGACTAAATGTATTCACAGTGGATTCGTTAACAAGAATTGCCGTATTTGGGAATATGAGAATCCACGAGTGATTGTTGAAAAGCCGAAGCATTCGGCCAGCGTCATTGGTGTACTTCTTCAAAAAAATGTGATCGGCCAAGCAGTTACCGTGAACGGTGCTCGCGAAATGATAACGGACTACTTGTGGTCAGAAATTGAGGATATGGATCTGGACGATATGTGGCTCCAACAGAATGGTTCCACTTGCCACACAGCCAACAAAACAATGGCTCTTTCACCGGGAAAATTCAATGGCCGTTGTTGTTGTAGCGGCAACTGTGTGCCTGGGTGACAGCCCTTGGCCGAAGAATTGCTCTTTGGGTCAATCCGGTCTGTAGAACCGACTGTCGTGGGATTGCTGTGTTATCTCACGCCGTGGCGATGTTAATTGGCCTCAACGATAATGTGATTTGACACCGCTTAACTTCTTTCTTGGGGGACAGTTAAAAGAAAATGTGCACGCCAATAAACCAAGAACAAATCAAGAGCTAAAGGGTGGGATAATTCTGCACATTAAAGACATTGTGTTTCAGTCTTCGAAAATATGAACCATCGGATAGAGAAATGCCACCGAAGCCTTGGCGAGCATTTAGCCTATATTGTGAAACAACAAAATTGTCATGTGCGTCAAGATAAATTCGAATTTAACTAGCGGAGACACCAACCACCAGTACTAACAGAGGTCTGCTAAGCCCGTAGCAGAGGTCTGTTAAGAGATTAACATATCCCCGTTAAATAGTAAAAAATTCATAAAAACACATTTCTTTACGTGTTTTAACAAAATAACAATAAATCAAAATAAAAACTAGACGTTTAGTTTACGAAGCCAAAATAAAAATTACTAAAATAAATTTCAAAATATATAATTATTGAGGTTTTCTGACCTATAATCATCTGGAGGGCAGTAGTGCGTCCGACTGACGCCACATGGAACATTCTGGGCGTATAACATGGATATCACAGGAAAGCCCTTGGCGAGTACTTTCTGATCCCATTATTACATTTATCAAAAATCATACCGAAATATGGAATTTTTTGGATTTTCTGTTCCAAAATCAAGCATAATATGGAGGGCAGTAAGTAGTGCGTCCGAGTGACTCCACATGGACCATTCTGGGCGTATAACATGGATATCACAGGAAAGCCCTTGGCGAGTACTTTCTACTCCCATTATTACATTTATCAAAAATCATACCGAAATATTGAATTTTTTGGATTTTCTGTTCCAAAATCAACAATAATATGGAGGGCAGTAAGTAGTGCGTCCGAGTGACGCCACATGGAACATTCTGGGCGTATAACATGGATATCACAGAAAAGCCCTTGGCGAGTACTTTCTGATCCCATTATTACATTTATCAAAAATCATACCGAAATATGGAATTTTTTGGATTTTCTGTTCCAAAATCAAGCATAATATGGAGGGCAGTAAGTAGTGCGTCCGAGTGACTCCACATGGACCATTCTGGGCGTATAACATGGATATCACAGGAAAGCCCTTGGCGAGTACTTTCTACTCCCATTATTACATTTATCAAAAATCATACAGAAATATGGAATTTTTTGGATTTTCTGTTCCAAAATCAACCATAATATGGAGGGCAGTAAGTAGTGCGTCCGAGTGACTCCACATGGACCATTCTGGGCGTAGAACATGGATATCACAGGAAAGCCCTTGGCGAGTACTTTCTGATCCCATTATTACATTTATCAAAAATCATACCGAAATATGGAATTTTTTGGATTTTCTGTTCCAAAATCAACCATAATATGGAGGGCAGTAAGTAGTGCGTCCGAGTGACTCCACATGGACCATTCTGGGCGTATAACATGGATATCACAGGAAAGCCCTTGGCGAGTACTTTCTGATCCCATTATTACATTTATCAAAAATCATACCGAAATATGGAATTTTTTGGATTTTCTGTTCCAAAATCAACCATAATATGGAGGGCAGTAAGTAGTGCGTCCGAGTGACGCCACATGGAACATTCTGGGCGTATAACATGGATATCACAGGAAAGCCCTTGGCGAGTACTTTCTGAACCCATTATTACATTTATCAAAAATCATACCGAAATATGGAATTTTTTGGATTTTCTGTTCCAAAATCAACCATAATATGGAGGGCAGTAAGTAGTGCGTCCGAGTGACTCCACATGGACCATTCTGGGCGTATAACATGGATATCACAGGAAAGCCCTTGGCGAGTACTTTCTGATCCCATTATTACATTTATCAAAAATCATACCGAAATATGGAATTTTTTGGATTTTCTGTTCCAAAATCAACCATAATATGGAGGGCAGTAAGTAGTGCGTCCGAGTGACTCCACATGGACCATTCTGGGCGTATAACATGGATATCACAGGAAAGCCCTTGGCGAGTACTTTCTGAACCCATTATTACATTTATCAAAAATCATACCGAAATATGGAATTTTTTGGATTTTCTGTTCCAAAATCAACCATAATATGGAGGGCAGTAAGTAGTGCGTCCGAGTGACTCCACATGGACCATTCTGGGCGTATAACATGGATATCACAGGAAAGCCCTTGGCGAGTACTTTCTGATCCCATTATTACATTTATCAAAAATCATACCGAAATATTGAATTTTTTGGATTTTCTGTTCCAAAATCAACCATAATATGGAGGGCAGTAAGTAGTGCGTCCGAGTGACGCCACATGGAACATTCTGGGCGTATAACATGGATATCACAGAAAAGCCCTTGGCGAGTACTTTCTGATCCCATTATTACATTTATCAAAAATCATACCGAAATATTGAATTTTTTGGATTTTCTGTTCCAAAATCAACCATAATATGGAGGGCAGTAAGTAGTGCGTCAGAGTGACGCCACATGGAACATTCTGGGCGTATAACATGGATATCACAGAAAAGCCCTTGGCGAGTACTTTCTGATCCCATTATTACATTTATCAAAAATCATACCGAAATATGGAATTTTTTGGATTTTCTGTTCCAAAATCAACCATAATATGGAGGGCAGTAAGTAGTGCGTCCGAGTGACGCCACATGGAACATTCTGGGCGTATAACATGGATATCACAGAAAAGCCCTTGGCGAGTACTTTCCGATTCCATAATTACATTTACCAAAAATAATACCGAAATATGGAATTTTTTGGATTTTCTGTTCCAAAATCAAGCATAATATGGAGGGCAGTAAGTAGTCCGAGTGACGCAACATGGAACATTCTGGGCGTATAACATGGATATCACAGGAGGGCCCTTGGCGAGTACTTTCTGATCCCATTATTACATTTATCAAAAATCATACCGAAATATTGAATTTTTTGGATTTTCTGTTCCAAAATCAATTATTTTATGGCCGCATTGAACATTCTGCCGATTGATAAATTTGTTTGATCGTTCATAGGGGAATTTAAAAAGAATCCTTGCTTTTGACAAAACTCCATTTGAGTTACATACATACATATGTATGTACATACATACAAACAAGCTTGAAGCGTCCATGAGGCCTCTTGTTTGTTTGAGACCATTGTGCATCGATCAACAAGTAGCAAATAAAACAAAAATACCGTAACAAGATACAGTGACGCACATAAGTATTGGCACATCAGCCATATTCTTATTGGTACCCATATTGACATTTTTTCGTTGGTGTAAAAATTACAAAAAAAAAATATTTCTATTTAAATGAAACAATTTTACAGCTAATTTGGGTTTTTTTTATTTATATTTTTTAATTATATTTAACTCGTATTAATTAAAAATTTCACATTTTTGGCGCACAAAACTATTGGCACAATTATGTAATTATATGGCAACCTCTAAAAAATATTGCCAACTGGCAACATATTTAAGCAAAACAAGAGTGTCTATTTGCCGTTAACACAGCCGAGTTGATTTTGGCAAGAAAATTTGATAGCATTCGCGTCAAAAATAATTTGAGACTAAAAGGGGTCGAAAACTTTAAGAAACCACGGAATCGCAGCGTAAAATTATCATTTATTGGCACAATCAAGGTAAATCGTATGCAGAGATTGGTGAAATGATGGATAGGGGTAGATTTACCATTCGCAGCATCATGATTTTGGAACAGAAAATCCAAAAAATTCCATATTTCGGTATGATTTTTGATAAATGTAATAATGGGTTCAGAAAGTACTCGCCAAGGGCTTTCCTGTGATATCCATGTTATACGCCCAGAATGGTCCATGTGGAGTCACTCGGACGCACTACTTACTGCCCTCCATATTATGGTTGATTTTGGAACAGAAAATCCAAAAAATTCAATATTTCGGTATGATTTTTGATAAATGTAATAATGGGATCAGAAAGTACTCGCCAAGGGCCCTCCTGTGATATCCATGTTATACGCCCAGAATGTTCCATGTTGCGTCACTCGGACTACTTACTGCCCTACATATTATGCTTGATTTTGGAACAGAAAATCCAAAAAATTCCATATTTCGGTATTATTTTTGGTAAATGTAATTATGGAATCGGAAAGTACTCGCCAAGGGCTTTCCTGTGATATCAATGTTATACGCCCAGAATGATCCATGTGGAGTCACTCGGACGCACTACTTACTGCCCTCCATATTATGGTTGATTTTGGAACAGAAAATCCAAAAAATTCCATATTTCGGTATGATTTTTGATAAATGTAATAATGGGATCAGAAAGTACTCGCCAAGGGCTTTCCTGTGATATCCATGTTATACGCCCTGAATGGTCCATGTGGAGTCACTCGGACGCACTACTTACTGCCCTCCATATTATGGTTGATTTTGGAACAGAAAATCCAAAAAATTCCATATTTCGGTATGATTTTTGATAAATGTAATAATGGGATCAGAAAGTACTCGCCAAGGGCTTTCCTGTGATATCCATGTTATACGCCCAGAATGGTCCATGTGGAGTCACTCGGACGCACTACTTACTGCCCTCCATATTATGGTTGATTTTGGAACAGAAAATCCAAAAAATTCAATATTTCGGTATGATTTTTGATAAATGTAATAATGGGATCAGAAAGTACTCGCCAAGGGCCCTCCTGTGATATCCATGTTATACGCCCAGAATGTTCCATGTTGCGTCACTCGGACTACTTACTGCCCTCCATATTATGCTTGATTTTGGAACAGAAAATCCAAAAAATTCCATATTTCGGTATTATTTTTGGTAAATGTAATTATGGAATCGGAAAGTACTCGCCAAGGGCTTTCCTGTGATATCAATGTTATACGCCCAGAATGTTCCATGTGGCGGCACTCGGACGCACTACTTACTGCCCTCCATATTATGGTTGATTTTGGAACAGAAAATCCAAAAAATTCCATATTTCGGTATGATTTTTGATAAATGTAATAATGGGATCAGAAAGTACTCGCCAAGGGCTTTCCTGTGATATCCATGTTATACGCCCAGAATGGTCCATGTGGAGTCACTCGGACGCACTACTTACTGCCCTCCATATTATGGTTGATTTTGGAACAGAAAATCCAAAAAATTCCATATTTCGGTATGATTTTTGATAAATGTAATAATGGGTTCAGAAAGTACTCGCCAAGGGCTTTCCTGTGATATCCATGTTATACGCCCAGAATGGTCCATGTGGAGTCACTCGGACGCACTACTTACTGCCCTCCATATTATGGTTGATTTTGGAACAGAAAATCCAAAAAATTCCATATTTCGGTATGATTTTTGATAAATGTAATAATGGGATCAGAAAGTACTCGCCAAGGGCTTTCCTGTGATATCCATGTTATACGCCCAGAAAGGTCCATGTGGAGTCACTCGGACGCACTACTTACTGCCCTCCATATTATGGTTGATTTTGGAACAGAAAATCCAAAAAATTCCATATTTCGGTATGATTTTTGATAAATGTAATAATGGGTTCAGAAAGTACTCGCCAAGGGCTTTCCTGTGATATCCATGTTATACGCCCAGAATGTTCCATGTGGCGGCACTCGGACGCACTACTTACTGCCCTCCATATTATGGTTGATTTTGGAACAGAAAATCCAAAAAATTCCATATTTCGGTATGATTTTTGATAAATGTAATAATGGGTTCAGAAAGTACTCGCCAAGGGCTTTCCTGTGATATCCATGTTATACGCCCAGAATGTTCCATGTGGCGTCAGTCGGACGCACTACTGCCCTCCAGATGATTATAGGTCAGAAAACCTCAATAATTATATATTTTGAAATTTATTTTAGTAATTTTTATTTTGGCTTCGTAAACTAAACGTCTAGTTTTTATTTTGATTTATTGTTATTTTGTTAAAACACGTAAAGAAATGTGTTTTTATGAATTTTTTACTATTTAACGGGGATATGTTAATCTCTTAACAGACCTCTGCTACGGGCTTAGCAGACCTCTGTTAGTACTGGTGGTTGGTGTCTCCGCTAGTTAAATTCGAATTTATCTTGACGCACATAAAATTGTCATAGATGTTTCTTTTATAATAAAAAATTGTTAGATCATTCTCTGAACATCTTTTTATTTACAATTATCATCGGCGTTTTAGTTGGACCAACCTTTATAAGTCATGCTAGAATCTTTAAATAATTTGATGCACCTAAACTATTTTAAGTTAAGGTGTGCACAAAACCCGACTGGTTTATATTAGAGCTTGAGCGTAGCAGGCTTAGGATAAACGGATATTAACAGATCCGCTGTCAATGTGTTGACACAGCCCAAAACTTTAAGAGATTGCGTGGCATTGTAAGAACGAACCTCAGGAGTCAAAGTATGTGCTCACTTAAGGGATGGCACATGTTTAATATCCGCCCGATATATTTAATAGGAGTGTAGCGGGCGGGAGATCTTTTCTGTCGAGGTAAGTGGGCGGGGTCAGCCCCACCGTAACAATCAGCCCCACTATGAGCGTCAACCTCACTATGGGCGTCAGCCTCACTATGAGCCTTAGCCACACTATTCATTATTATTTTCGTTTTATTTACTTCCTGCAGCATTCATTGTTCATTTTCATATCAATTTTTATTGTTTTTTTCTCTAGATGTGTCCCCCATATTTGATCTTGATTTTCGTACTTCCTGCATCGTTGTGTAAGGTGTGGCATATTTTTTTTCTCTGGAGGTGTCGCCTATTTACTGATCTTCAGCCAAAATGCAAGATATTGTGGTTTTGGCAATTAAGAAATTGACAATTTTTAACAAATAATAAAAGATAGATACTTACTGTGATATCGTCCCTTAAGTCGAATTCCAAAGGACACTCTCGTTATACCAAGAGTCTGGTCCGTTGTAGATTTAGGACCAAAAATCGCACTGGAGCACCAATGATATTGATATGAGGCTTCAATCGTTCTCTCACTCGACTCGAGAACCTTTGTAGTAAATTTGTTTTGAAGCACGAATCACGGACGTTGACGCAAAGCGAGCGGTACATTGCGATTCTAGTCGTCGCCATGATTCCAGTGCAATAAATTGTTGTTGTAGCGACACATGTAGTCCCAGCCCTTTTATAGATGGCTGAATCGGGCCAATCGGGTAGATAGAATCACCTGACGAGGAATTGGCCCTTCTTTTCATTAGACAACTTGGCTGTTGTTGGGTGCTTCATTGTAGCCTTGATTTCCACCAAGTGGGGAAATTGCAATTTTGCGACGCCATCTTTGAAAGACTGCTGGGCGTCTTTTCCAACTAGAAACTACCGACGTCAATAAGTTGGAAAACTATACTTTATATATACATAAGTATGCATACTTACTTTGCAGGAACCCACAATGTGGAGAGCCAGCTGCATTTCCCAAAAATCGAAGAATTCCAATATTTGGGATATGTGCACGCTGCGGCACATTCTTGAATATTCTAGAAGTCCAAACATTGTTGGTACACAATTAGGCAATTTCTGCACGAGATCGATTTAGTTGGGATTTTTTTCCATAACCAATGATTCGGAGATGTTTTTTTGATCATAAACTAGACTTGGTAGCCCACAACCCGAACAGAACCACAATTTCCTCGAAATAAATTTGCAAATTGGCGCAATTTGCCTAGCTTTGGCATTGAAAAGTGTTTGATCAACTGTCAAATCAAACTGAGCACAATCAGAGTTGTCAAACTTTTGTTGTCTCTTTCGCCACGTTGTCTGCCGTAAATCGCCAAAAATGGTTAAATGTAATTTAAACACTAAAGGTGAAAAGTTTTTTTTGCGTACAAAAGTAGATTACGAAAAAGTTATTTTGTAATTTTTTTTAATAAAGTCAATAGAAGGAGTAAAACTAAAAAGTATATCATTATTTTTGAGAGAAAGGCGGCTGATGTGTAGTTTATGGGGCGTGACCGAAATTATAGAAAAAAATTGTGCCGTCGTAATCAGAATGGCTTAAGTATTTCAGAAAAAATTATAAATAAAGGCGCTCGGGTCTGGAGGGCCCATTTTTATATATAGGGTGATCCATCTAGATGAATTTTTTCAGAACAAAAAATATATTAAAATTCAAATCAAGTGTTCGAAATGCTCGAACGGGTCATCCAAAATTGGACCCTCAGAATAGAAACCCTGAGGCGTAGTTGTGGTCAACATTTGAATGAATTTTTTTCAAAAAATAAATGCCATAAAATGTCCTTACAAATTTCCAATAAATTTCTAAAAATAAAATAAGTGTGGCTGCTTTAACAAAAGAAATTGCTCTAGGATGGATAAAATTCAAAAAAACATGGGCGTGACCGTAGGGGACCATCAAGGCACAAAATATTGGATCGTTAGGCCTTAGGCACAAATAACTATAGTGCATGTAAATGAAACGGTATTATACAAAAAATTGCAAGTATCAGTCAAGTCGCCCACTTCTCAAATAAAAGAATATTTAAAATGTTTTAAAAAAATAGTTTTTCTCGATTTGAAGAAATCATCAGCGTTACACAGTATTTTTCCAATTCGACGTTTCAATCAGAAAATCGATTTTAAGGAGCCGAAGGCACCTATACCCGGACGCCCTTGCTTTTTTTTAAAAAAAATAAAGCTGGTACTACGTTAAATTTTTTCTGTAAAAATTTATCCAACTCCATATAAAAGAAATTACGGAAACTCGCTGCTGAAAGCTGTGAAAAAGCAGTACTGAGTTAAACTTCATTAAAATTTAAAAAAAATGTGTCCGGCAACATTGCCAATTTCATGCTGAATAATATTCATAACCATAGGTCTTCCTCGAATAATTTTCAAAAAGGACGACGAACATTGATTTTCATAAAATAAATTCCAAAACCAAACACTAAAATTTATGAGGAAAACAATAACATTAAAAGTTGTTTTCAATGATGCCAACGGTATCATGCTTTCATATAAAGGTCCAATTAGTCTTGACGCTTAATTCGGCAACCTGCAGAAGTGTACCGTCGTCAACCGTCGAATTGTAGTAATCTCCCCAACTCAAACAGCTAATTGCCTACCGTCAAGACTAAAGGTTTAATTAGTCTTGACGGTTAACGGTTGATTCTGCAACCTGCAGAAGTCTACCGTCGTCAACCGTCAAACTGTAGTTATCTCCCTTTAACACATGCAAAATGCAACCTCAACTGAAATAGCTGATTGCCTACCGTCAACCGTCCAAGGTCAAGACTAATTGGACCTTAAACTTGCATTAAAAAACGCATAAACAAACAATAAAATGTAGACAGCAATTCTAATCTGGCAATATAAGTTTCAGGAATGTAATGAATGGTTCTTGCTAAATGTTTGCTAGTAACGAACGAATATCAGTCTATATGTACATGGCATACGAGTGTTAAAAATACCGTTTTAACAGTGTGCAAAATTTCCGGATCCTTTAACCCATAATGGGGTAGTTCAATATTTCCTTTAATTAAATCGGATTTACGTCACAGACACACTTAACCTTTTTTAAGCTGCGTTTTTCCTTAACTTACGGTAGTCTGAAATACTTATATATGTTGACAATTTAGAAAAAGTAAATGATATTGCATTGTCGGCAATGAAAAGCCCTGCCATATTTTTTTTGTAACTTTTATGTTAATGGTTTTTAGACTGCCGGAAGTAGAAAAATAAGCATCGAAAGAAAAAGCGCGTATCGAAACGTATCTTGACAACGTCACGCGAACAACTTTTTACTTTTTTTACAACCAATACATATTCTCAATTGACTTTGGCCGATTGTTCTGTGTAACTGTAGGGTTAGTACCAACTTCTATCGAATTAAAAAAATTAACTCGTAGCACCGAAACGTCCCACCTTTTCGGTTTTCAATTATTCAAGCTTAAACTGGAAATATGGGCTCCGACAAAAAAGGGTTTTTGTTCCATATCCCCAATACGCCAAAAGAAAAAAAGAATTTTCCAAAGTCGCTAAACTACACAATTAGGCGAAAAATAATAAAATTTGGCAACCCTGAGCATAACAAATAAAAGTATTGCCATAACTGACAGTTCAGTAGCCGTTTTACAATCATTCTCGAATAATAACATTTTTTAAAACAGCCTCTTTCGTAATTTTACCATTAAATTAAATCC
This sequence comes from Hydrotaea diabolus, assembly GCA_963513945.1. Lineage (NCBI taxonomy): Eukaryota > Metazoa > Arthropoda > Insecta > Diptera > Muscidae > Hydrotaea > Hydrotaea diabolus. The sequence goes on from OY740719.1 coordinate 131,403,902, forward strand.
TAGAAAAACCACTGTGCAGTGTTTAGTATTGTTGCGTTTTCTTTAGCTTTGTATTCATTTCGAAAATATACACAAAAAGTCCGGAAAAAATCAAAAACAAAGTGAACAGTTGAACGCAGTGCAAAAGAGACACACACACACTATTTTATACAAAAAACTGTCAGTCTCTGAATACTTTATGTCTGTTTTCGTTCAGTTTCGTGCATTTGACAGTTAAGCGAAAGCCCTATTGAAAACAAAAAAGGAGAAGGAAGTGCTAAGAAAATCGACAAAAATGAGGAAATAACAAGCAAAAAAGCCAGAAAGGCTATAAAACGAATTCCATTTAGATCTAAAAAGAGGTCGTTGAAAGAGAAAATATCCATACAAAGAGAGAAGAGGTATCGCAAAAGCATTTTATTTTGTAGTGTAAGAGAACATCAAAAGATTCGTTAAGTTTTGAAATCACAAAACTGTCAAAAATAAGATTGTGTTTTTATTTGTTTATTTGTTAGTATTTTCATTTTCCTTTCCTCCTGATTCTCGTTTGTCAAAAATGCATTTATCTCTTTTCCTTTTGTTTTGAGTGTTAATTTTCGCCGTCAATAAGTATTTTGTCATGGTTTTTTTAAGTGTGTTATTTGGTTATTTGGGGATAAAATTACTTTTTGGGCATCTGCTTCGCTGATGATGACGATGTGATTCAGATTTGCGCTGTTTGACGTTTGAGTGAAAATAATTGTTTATATATGAGTGAAAATAGAAAATGACACAAGTACCAAATGTTGTTATGGAACTTATCCAAAATTCAAGAACTTATTCGATAAATTTTTTTTATAGAAATTTGTCCAAAGGTCGCAATTGCTTTTCTAAAATCGAATTGAAAACTGACAAGTAAGAAATCGAATGAAAGTAGACTAAGAGATTCATGTTCGTGAGAGATCGGCGGATGCCGGTGATCCTGCCTTCGTTGATAACATCAAGAAAAACGTGGTCAAGGTTTTTTTTACAATTGTCTCCTTAGAGAGGATAAATATGTAAAGGGTGTTTAAATTTTAGGGCCGATGTTGAATGTCAAGTTTTTTTCTGCATTTCATTTGATATTTGTCAATTTCAGACTAACTCAAGTTGAACCATTGAAAGATACACAAGCGAGCGACGCGTTAAAGTTATTTAGGCTTATTATGAAAATGAAATCAATTTTCGAAAAAAATCATCATAAATGATAAGGCACATTTTCACCCCAGTGGATTCGTCAATAAGCAGAAATGAACGAAAATGAATTGGACTCTTATATGGGCACCTTGAGGCGTAGTTGCGGCCATAATTTGAAGAAAATTATGTATGGAAATTAAATGGCATATAATGTCATTTTGAATCAACAATAATGATTCCACACTTGATTTGAATTTTCGTATTTTTTATTTTGAAAAAATACCTTTACATTGATCATTCGATAGATTTCCATTCTCTAAAACATAACGTGGTAATTTTCTCATACAAATCATTTTAAAAATCATAAAATTTTTAGAGATTGAAACCGGATTTCATTAAATTTTTCTATCATTTCCCCCTAAAAATGTGCTTTTAGTATCGAGAAAGTACATTTTTTTAAGTAATTGTGGGCCGATGTTGAATGTAAAACAAACCTAAACTTTAAGTTTTTTTCTGCATTTCAATTTCAGACTTACTCAATTTAAACCATGGAAAGATACACAAGCGAGCAACGCGTTTAAAATCAATTTTCAAAGAACTCCATCGAATCAACCGTGGAACTTTAATCTGATAATTGATTCAGAGAAATGATGTTGTAGGAGAAAAGTTCCGCCGCACAGTGGTCCAAACCAAAAGTCAATTACTCTAGTAAACATTTTTGAATTCTGTAAAAAGGACAAATTGTAGCCAACGATTCTTTTGAGCTATTGTCATTCCAAATCTGGTAATCTATCGGTTATATATTAGAAAGAAACATTTTAATTTTTTCGGTTATAGTTATTTTTTACATTAATGCATGTTCTGACAAAAGATAAAGAAAATTTTTTTTCTTTCGTTTTGTTTTTATTCAAGCTTAAGGTCAGTTTTTTACTTTTATTTATTTGTTTCGATATTTCGCTATCCTTTGGCATCTTCAGGAAATCATAAATTATAACAAATTATAAAACACGTACATTTCATTATTATTTTTTCACATAACAAATAGGTACATAAAAAAACTTACATGAATATTTTTTTATCAAATGACAGATTTTTACTTTTTTTTAAGATTTTGAAAATTAAAAATTGAGATTTTAAGAGCTATTGCACTTAATGTTTTTTTAGTAAAAAGTAATTTCATATCTTTATCCAATCGTCCTTTATACACAAATCAAATATGTTTACTAGATCAAAAGTTAGAGACTGTTTGCGTATGGAAATTAATTCTGGACCACTTTGCGCTGATGATCTCACTAAGCTCAGTTTTTTTAATCTCATCTGCTCTCTACTTTTTACCTTTTATTGGTGGCATAGTGTGGCATGGACTTAATGGTATAGTTTTTTAAGTTCAAAGTTTTTAAAGTTTAACGCAGTTATCTGAGAGCTAAAGTTCTTCCTAGCCTGTTCGTTAGCCCATTGCCCGTTGTCTTCGATGTCACAATGCCCTGGTTCTAACATGAATTTCAAGAAACCTTCGATTAACAAAATGCCGATTTTCGCTTTGCAATTTTTGCTTGGTCCAGTAAAGACAGGGCCTTGACCGTTAGTTTTTCTTGTCATCGTGCTACATATTAAAAGCCTGCATTTTGGACTATATAGCACTTATAGCACTTAAAGCTTTTATCGCTATAGCCCTTGTACTTATAGATGAGGTGCACATTGTTCCTTTCACAACAGACCCAAATTTGGCCGTGAGCGTTAGTATTGAAAATCAAATTATCCTTTATATTCATCACACCAATTGCTATGATTTCCGATACTACCACGGCGTTATTACTTAGACAGAAAAGACTTCTGGTAAATTTCGTTAATATCGGACCTTATTTGTGACCTGAAGTTCGATGACACTAGACTGATATAATCACTGTGGCTCCAAAACAATTTTTTGCTTAAAAACTTATCACAGGTCCTTTAGAAAATGTTTAGAGATCCTCCAAAAAAGATTTTGAAAAATCGTTTCGATGAAATTAACAAATTGTTTGCACTATAAGCGCAAATTGGTCACAATTAGTCCAAGATTGCTTGTTTATCCATCGTTATATACAGGGTTTTCCCTTAAGGACAAAATAATTTTATAAAGGGTGCTCAAATTTTAAGGGCCGATGTTGAATGTGAACCACACCTAAACGTCAAGTTTTTTTTCTTCATTTCAATCGATATTTGTCAATTTCAGACTAACTCAATTTGAACCATGGAAAGATAAACAAGCGAGCAACGCGTTTAAGTTATTCAGGCTTATGAAAATGAAAATCAATTTTCAAAGAAAATCATCTACAGTGATGAGGCACATTTTCACCTCAGTGGATTCGTCAATAAGTAGAATTTCCGCATTTGGGCGAATGATAATCCAAGAGTGATTGTCGAAAAAACAATGCACCCACAAGGAGTGGCTGTTTGGTGCGTTTTATGGGATGGCAGCATCATCAGGCCGTATTTGTTTTCCAAAATGCAGTTACTGTGAATGGTGTTCGCTATCGTTAGATGATAACGAATTTTTTATGGCCCGAATTGGAAGATATTGATGTGGACGATATGTGGTTTCAACAAGACGATGCCACTTGCCACACAGCTAACGAATCAATGGCTCTTTTGCGCGATAAATCAACATCGGCCCTTAAAATTTAACCACCCTTATAATCTGAATCATCGTAAAAATGATCAGCAATGTCCGTCTGTTTGTCTATGGGAAGTAAACTGCTGGTCGCACTGTTGAAGCTAGTTGTCTGAGATTTCGATAAAATAATTGTTGATAGTCTACAACTGTGGCATTGAAAATAGACCTGATCAGCAAGAATTCTAAAATTTCCCGGGATACCGGAAAATAAAAATTTAATTTGTGGTTTTGGCGTTGTAACCCTTTTATTAAAAGAAGTATAAAATACTACCTATAATAAGAGGGTTGCTATATATATTTCTGGCCTAAGCAACACTAAGTGTTGCCTGGCGCTATCTGACATTTCCTTTCGAAAGTTTGACATTTTTTTAGCATAAACGTACTTGACATCTTTTAGCATAACCGTACTCAGAACTTTTTGACGTACGATGATCGTTTGTGCTGTTTACAGTGACTTGAAAAAATCAATTTGGCAAAAAAATGGAATTAACTCGTGAACATTTCCGAGCGATCATTTTTCACAACTTTCGACGTGGATTATCCCAAAAAGAATGCATCGATAAACTTAAATCTTTGTATGGCTATGAAGCAAAAACCTATAGCACAGTGAAAACTGGTTTAATGAATTCAATCGTGGCCGACGCTTGCTCAAAGACGAAGGTCGTCCAAAAACGGTCATTGTGCCAGAGAACATTGAGCCGTGCGTGAACTGATAATGCAGGATCATCATGTGACATACCGTGAGATAGAGGCATCCTTGGGCATTTCTTCCACCAGCAAAAAAAGGTTTGTTCTCGTTGGATCCCGCACAATTTGACAATCGCTCAAAAAAGGCTCGTGTCGATTGGTGCAAAGAATTTTTGAAAAATAAGATGGCGGTGCTTCGAAAGACGTTTATAAGATCGTCACAGGTGACGAATCATGAATCTATGCGTATGAGCCCGAAACAAAACAGCAATCGACCGTGTGGGTCTTCGAAGACGAGCCAAATCCAACGAAAGTTGTTCGTAGAAGAAGCACTTCGATGCAAATGGTCGCCTGTTTTTTCGGCAAAACTGGTCATGTGGCGACTGTTCCGCTTGAGCAACGTAGGTGGTCAATTCTGAGTGGTACACAACAAATTGTTTGCCTGAAGTCTTCGGAGAAGTTCGAAAAACAAACAAGAGAAGGCGAATCATTGTGCACCATGACAATGCGAGCGCTCACACATCGGCTCAAATCAGCGCCGTTTTTACCGGCCAAAACGTCGAAATGATGGGTCATCCGCAGTACTTATATTTATTCCCGCACTTCAAGAAAAAATGCATTGTCAACAATTTTCTTCGCCAGAAGATGCTGTTGAAGCGTTCAAAAACCATGTTTTGGAGGTGTCTCAATCAGAGTGGAAAAGTGCTTCGACAATTGGTTTGAGCGCATGCAAAAGTATATAAATCTTGCTGGAAAATACTTTGAAAAAACAATAAAACCATTTTTGATGATAAATATTGGCATTTTCATTATAGGCCAGAAATATATATAGCAGGCCTCGTACAGGCTAGCTATTTTAAATATAAAACAATAACGACTTTTCGGCAAATGTGCAGTTTATGGGTCGTGACACGAAAAATAGAAGAAAAAATAATGAATAAGTGCTCTCGTGCCCATGGTGCCCTAGGGACCTTAAAAATGGTTTTCAAATTAATACTTCCTCTTTTGTTGCCGGCCTTTGTTCAGGCTTAAAGACTTTCAGCTATGGACAGTTTAAACTGAGCTAGGAGTTGAAGTTGTTACCACAACTGTGAGACGCCGTTAGTTAAAATTATTTAATTCGGTAGATCTTTCAAAAAGGTCCAAGAAATAGAAAAAATCGACAGCGACAGTTTCACAAATTATTTGAAAATACATATAAAATAGGGAAACGCCCCATATTCAAAAAAAGTACTCTGAAATTAAGTAGACGATTATAAAATAAATTTAATTGGTAATGAATAAAAACCGTATGTTAGACGGCCTTAAAATAAATCATTGTTTTCGCTCTACAACAAAAACCAATAAGCATGAAAAAAGTAATATCGAGGTTTGGATGTGGTTTCCTGGCACGAAGCATGGCCCACATAATCGAATAAGAAAAACATGGATACAAATCTATACTACCATATCCTAAGCGAAATGATGCTGCCTTATTCAGAATAAAAATGTCCTTTGAATAAATATTCCAACAGGACAATGACGCGAAATACAATTCGAGTCTTGTAAAAAAACAAGTTTGAGGCTAACAGCGTAAATATTATGCCATATCCTGCAGAATTACCTAAATAATAGAATAGAAAATTTTTATAAAATAATGAAGGAAAAAATTGTACCGATAAAATCAAGAAATAAGGACGAATTATGGGGGAAACATTCAATAGGCATTGTATTCTGTTCTGAAAAAGACTAGCCAGTATTTATTTACTGGATCTAATGCCAATAACTGTTTTACTCAATTAATATTGTACTAAATATTAGCTTTCAACCCAATTTTTTTTTTAATTTTTTTCTTGAAAAATTACCTTTTTTTTTGCTAGTCATGTGATTGATATTGTGCTCCATTATTAAATGACAAACTTCAACCTTTGCAATAAAACCAGAAATTTGAAAAAATTACCAGCACTTTTTTTACAGCCTATTCAAATTTAAAATTTTAAATGACCCACCCTGTAATACCCTCTTTGTGACAAGTTTATTTTGGTTTGAAAAGTGTTTCACTAATGTGATTATAACAGTTTATTCTTTCATTAAGAAATATTTTTATTTAATTTGGTAATGCTTTTTTCAAAGGTTAAATTTCTTTCAAAGAAATCTAAAATTTCTACCCTTTGAACAAGCATCTTCCTTTGGACTGTAGTTGTCATTTCGAAAGGCAGTACATGATTGGTTGTTAAACGGTTAGACTGGACCAAACTTAACTAATTGGCCACTTGGGGCAACCCGTAGTTTCCCCGACTGAGCGGCGTGCAACTAAGGGGAACCAAGGTATAGGAACCAAGGGTATTTTTTTCGATAGTGTTTTTTTACCGGTCGAAATGCTCGAACGAGTCATTCATAACTGGACCCTCAGAATGGACAGAATGGCCAAAATTTGATGGACATTCTTTTCAAAAAATAAATGGCATGAATGTTTGTATTTTGTTTTAGTCCTTCTAACTGCACTGCAAGAATTACCTATCGCTCTATATAACCTAGAGTGTCTAGTTAGTAACTGCAATGGGATTATATCACCCACAACCTGATTAACATAACATTAAGAGCTCATTAGACCCATTTTTGACGACTCTATCTCAATTTTAGAAAACGCACAAGCAACATCTCTTTCAGTCCATCCGACGATGTCAATGTTGTCGAGGTTATGCGAGGAGAAAGTGGCCCCGGGTGTTGACTGTATCCATCAGGATGTTGAAGAAATCCCCTTTAAGCAGTCGCCCTGACTGAGACATATTGTAGTATGTGAATGGTTCGGAGTGGTCACTTCCTATTTTTACTAAGGATTAAGTGTCACTCAGTTTCATTCTACAAAGGTGTACAAGAGTTGCTGGTATACCATACGCATACATGGTTTCAAATAGTCTTTCTCTTAACGGAGTCTTAAATGCAGCCTTATAATCTATTAAAAGGTGGTATGTTTCGGTCTGCTTCTCGTTACAGATTCAAGATTTGGTCGATTGTGGTCATATTCGTCCTGAAACCACACTGATAGGGTTGAATTAGATCGGCGAGTTTGGTCTTCAATCTTTTTCACAGTATACTTGACAGTACCTTATATGCGTTGGATTGGAGTCTTTTTCCACGATAGTTGGCGCAAACCATCTTGTCTCCTTTTTTGTGGACTGGACATAGCACACTGAGGGTCCAATCATCGGGCATGCGTTCATCCTTCCAGATTGTACTGATTGGTGATGCACGCACCTTATCAGCTCTTCTCTTCCGGTTTTGTACAGCTCTGCCGGTATTCCGTCGGCCCCTGCGGCTTTGTTGTTTTTGAGCCAAGAAATTGCTGTTTGAACCTCTTGTTGGGTACGGGGTGTCCATACATTCAACACCATCTTCTATGATTGGATCTGCATCCGCCAGCAAATTGGAAAAGTGTTCCAGATTACCATTTGTATCTCGACACGAAACTATGCCAGTGGACGCATCATTTGTCTGGTGTTTGACGCGTTGGTAGAACTTTTAGCATCATTTCTGCTACCATAAAGCTCTATCTCCTCACATTCTCGTCTTTCCAACTCCCTCTTCTTCCCACGGAATAGGCGGTGCTACTCCCTCCTTAGCGTCCGATATCGGCGCAACACGACACGCGTCACCATAGGCGCAAGTGTTGCATGCTTACCGCCTCTTGCGGTAACCAATTTCTTCTTCGGCGGCTTTTGTCAAGGAGGCTAGTATGTGATCGCTTATATCATCAAGTGGGGGAATTTTCTCGAAGAGCAGCTGTGAAAGCTTCGTGAAGTAGGCTAGTGCTGTATGTCTTGTCTTCTTGTTGTTGCTACGTACTAGTTTCGCGGAACTTATCCTCGTGCGTACCTTTGCTGCTACAATGTATCAATTTTAACTGATCGGAAAGTTCGTACGTCTAACACGCTGGACACATTTTTCGTCTTTCCATCCGGTGACATCCATGTAGCCTAATGGATATTGCGAAGTTTAAATCTGGTGCTGCTTATAACCATGTTTCTTGCGGCGGCGAAATCTATCAGTCTTATTCCATTATCAGAGGTGACATTATGTAGACTGAATTTTTCAACGGCCGGACTCTCTGTATTAAAATATTTAAAAACGTAGAAAAATAGACAACTTTTTATATGGTTTGTCCTCAGTCTGAATCTTACAAAGTTAATCTTTTCGATCTGTACTTTTTAACTCGAAAATTTATGGCGACGTGGACAGCAGGTATTAGCTTAGGCGAGTCAGAAAGTGATATAAAAATTTTCCCAATGCATCAGTAAAATTAAACTAAAGTTTATCCTTTGAAAAGATACACATAAAACCACAATGCTATAATTCCCGGTACAAGCTTTAGTTTTTTAATAAACATTTTAAGTAAAAATACAGCCACCATCAAAAATTATAAATTGACATTTTTTTAATTACTCTCTTTTTTCAGAACGTCCCTCACCGCCAGGACGACCGCAGTTAATACCAATTTCCGATCAACAACCCGATGTCGTTAGCCTACGATGGGAACGTCCAAGACTCGATGGAGGTTCTCCCATTACCGGCTTTATTGTCGAACATCGTCGCATGGGTTCGCCGCACTGGGTAAAAGCAACGCCCATACCTGTGGTCCGTTGTGATGTTGCCATTAGTGGTCTGGAGCCCGGTTGGCGCTATCAGTTCCGTGTATTTGCCGAAAATATTGTCGGACGTTCCGATGCCAGTGAATTGTCCGACATTCTGACCGTGACACTTCAACGCAATGCCATATGTGTGCCACGCTTTATTGACGAACTGCAGGATACGCAGGCTGTCGAAGATGAACGTATAGAGTTTCGGGTGAAATTTCTCGGTCAACCGCCACCCGAAATTAATTGGTTCAAAGACGGCTATGAAATCTTCAGTAGTAGACGAACGAAAATTGTAAACGATACCGACGCCAGTGTCTTGGTCATACACCAGGTGGCATTGACCGATGAAGGTGAAATCAAGTGCACGGCGACTAACCGAGCAGGTCATGTGGTAACGAAGGCGAGACTCTTAGTTCAAGCCCCGCCTAAAATCCGTTTACCACGTACCTATGAAGATGGCCTCATTGTCGAGGCTGAGGAGGCGCTACGTCTAAAAGTTGGCATTGCCGGTCAACCTCTGCCTCAAATAACCTGGTTGCATGAGGGCGAAGCCATACCGAATGGCGGAAGATTTGAAATTATAAATACGGAAAAGAATTCTATGCTGAAAATCGATAATGTCCAACGTGACGATCGGGGCGAATACAGCATAAAAGCATCTAACAAGCTGGGCGAAGATGTGTCTTCGTTCTTAGTCACTGTTACAGCTCGTCCCAATCCACCGGGTAGGGTGAGACTTAACATGTCGTTTGGCAAATCGGCCACATTGTCTTGGACTGCTCCCATCGATGATGGCGGTTGTAAGATCGGAAATTACATCGTGGAATACTTTCGCATAGGCTGGAATGTGTGGCTTAAGGCGGCCACTACGCGTTCACTGAGTACCACTTTGCACGATTTAATCGAGGGATCAGAGTATAAGTTCCGCGTGAAGGCTGAGAATCCCTATGGCGTAAGTGAGCCCAGCGAAGAGTCTGAAGTCCTCTTTATACCCGATCCAAAAAGGGGTATCACCAAGCCCAGTTCGGAAGTTAAGCTGGATGAGGAGGAGGAAAACAAGCCGGTACCACCGCGAAGGAAAACACTGTCACCATCTCGACCAATGGCCGATGCGGCTACTGAAACTGTGGGACGATTTTCACCTAAAGTGGATCGTAAATTAAAGCCCCAGGTGCTGGATAGCGAAGATCTACATCGTGAAATGTCTTATGGAACATCTACGCGGAAGGGTGCGTCGCCGTTGACAGCAACGGACAACAAACCTACCGGCAGCCCCAATAAACTGACATTGAAAATCGAAGCAGCCATGGAGAGGGAAAGCAGATCCCCACAACGTTCGCCGAAGACGCCTAAGAAACCGTTGTTCTTACAGAACATTTTGAAACCCAAAGAAGCTCCTACCACTCCAAGGGCTCCACCCTCACCAAAATCCGCACCTGTAGCGGAAAATTCCTCCATTATAGACTTTATGAGGACGCGTAACCGTAGTCTCAGTCCAGATATTGAAAATGACCTTGGAAAGCACGCCAACTTTAAACCTTCCAATCCAGAAGTCGAACACAATATTTCGTCACTGCAGCGAAGCACCGAACCAGTTGAATTGGCTAGCAATCAGAATGTGTTACGTTACTCAGGTCTACAGGCTCTAAGTCCCGGAGCAAGAAATGCTCCGGCGCTGGCTATAGCAATAGCAACAAGTTCCATGGGCAAAGAAAATGACACCAAGGCAATGATGAATGGCATTCCCAAATCAAATAGTGGTAACAACGGAAATGGCAAGCAGACGGCTACAACTCCAACAATAGAGATTAGTGCCCCACCGACAGTGATCGTCACTTCGGCAGCTCCTACACCATTAACACCAGAACCGGTTACCACCACCACCACCACAGTTAGTCCCCTACAATCTCCCACAATGGCATCCGAAAATCCAACTCGCAAGCTGTCGCATACCGATAAGCATGATGACGTTCACACCAGCAACGAATTCATGCTTGTCGTATTCGATAAGAATAGCAAGGTCAAGGATAAAGACAGTAAGTGTCGTCACCCATTCCAAAGGGCCTTTTCAGTATTTCCCCGCGAAATGTTAGTCTAGAAAGCCTACTAATTCCATCTAACTTCTCTTTTCAGAGCAAGATTCCTTCGAATTGGATCTAGAGGATGCCATACAACCTCCCCCCATTTCCATATCGGCTCCCGATTTAGCTTTATTGGAATACTCAACCCTGCATACCTTCCCCATGCGCCGTTCGGTAAGCTCCACAGAACTGTTGTACGAAAGGGCCATGGCTCGTTTCTACGAAGCGGTGGAACTGGAAGAAGCTGAGAAGGCACGCAAATTGAAGATATCCCAGGACAAATTGGCCACACCAGGCAATGTGCGCAAACGTTTGGGCGCGATGACAGAAGCGGAGCGGTTATCATTCGAGAAACGAAGTGAAATGCGAAGGCAATCGGCCGATATCACCCAGGATTTAAAGTCCTTGCACAAGTGGAACTCGAAGGAAAACATGATCGATTTGAAGTCTTTATCTCGTACAATGCCGCACAAGCTTAACCAACGCATGGAGAGTCAAGAAAGTGAACTCAGTGATGATTACCACGTCAGAAGTGCACCCAATCCAGATAGTAGTTACGATTTGGGTTCGGACTACACGGAGAGTACAGCATCTTCGGACCATGACTCCATTGAGAAGTTCAAAATGGAGCTCATGGCTCGCACGCACTCGCCCAGTCCCCGTGAGTTGGAAACGTATCATCCTCGCAATATGACGGCCGGAATTTTCACACCCTATCGAGCTCCCACACCTGACGAAGCCGCCTTGGTGCTTACACGTCCCATGCCGTTGCCCAGTCCTGATTTTGTGCCGAAACCGATTCTAAAAAGATCCTCAAATGAAAATGTTCTACAATCCGATAACTTCAATGGAGCATCCAGCGCTAATGTTAAGCCGGACAGTGGTTCCAATGACAAACTAGATCTGGCCAAGGGAATCAAGTCGTTCTTCAAGAGAGACAAACGTTCCGCCACTGAAAAAAACACTGAGGAAAATGAAATGATTTCCAATCCGCAAGAGGAAACAAATGCTTCACTTCTTAGGGCAGAAGCTGAAAAGAAACGCCGAGCAAAAGATGAGGAAGAGGAACGGAAACGCAAGGAGGCCGAGCGCATAATGATGGAAGAATCCCATGCTGCAGTGGATCACTACAGTGAGCTGGTACATCATGTCAGTACTATTAGAAAATACCAAACGCCCATATACATGAACCAGGAGGAATTGAAAAAGATCGGCGGTGCAGTGGATGACGACGAGGAGTACGATCCGGCGAAATCAAGAGCGTCACAAAATACCGATACCGGTCTAATACCTCCTATCAGTAATAAACCCAGATTGTCGATATCGGAAAGGGGTCAGTTAATGCATGTTAGGGAAACTGCCAGCAATATGTCGATGAAACAGGAAACCCCCCATCAGGAATCTGAAACGCCAAGTGAACACAATGACCCACCCGACTTCATGCCAGCGTACAATGAACCGCAAGCACAGTCGCCACCGCCAACACCACCAGTAACACAATCACCAGTGTCACCAACACCACCAATGCCGCCAACGCCGCCCGTAGAAGATAACGAAACAGTGACCACCACCACCGTGATAAGTGAGACTGTGGAAGAACGACCCGATTCACGGGGTCGTACACGATTAGTTAAAGTAAAGCGTATCATCAAAAAGAGAATGGCCTCCGGAACTCGTTCCCGCGACACCTCTCACAGTAGGCCACCTTCTAGTATAGGCGCAGCATACGAATCATCCACACCGGCGCCACCTAGAACCGTCTCCAGGACACGAAGAACAGCTACAGCAGAGTCACGATCGCCAGGACCCTTAGGTCGAAGACCTTTAGGAATTAAATCAGAGGAATTAAATTCCAAGGCATTACTGTTGCCCTCCTCCTCCGAAGAGTTAATGGAAGTGGCTACGCATCCTCCCACGCCCATAACCGATGAAGAGGCCCATGAAAAGGTTCGTTCAGCTATCTCATACTCCACCGATATGGTCCTATTCGTGGTGGCCTGCTATGTGTATCTGTTCAAAGACGCCTGGCTGGTATTGCCCATATTGGCCTTGATGATCTACCGCCAATTGGGCGAGGCCATCAGTAAATGCATACCCAGTTGGTTGAAGCGTACAAAACAATAGTTTCCTTCATACGAGTGAGCCAGAGAGGGAGAAAAAAAAGGAAACCAATTTGTAAACTTAAGCTATTTTTATGATGTTTGTATAATTGATATTATACCCGATTTTCTTGAATATTTCAACTGAATTTGGTTCTAATTGAATACTAGTCGTGTTATCATTTATCAGGCGGAAGAGTCCGCTTATAACTCCGCAAAAGCAATTATTTCAAAACGTTATGAAAAAACATCAGAGTTTTTTATTAACTAAAAAACGAGGTAGATATAGACGACGAAGACAGTTTGTTTTGAATATTTTAATTTTGAAAGAAGAAAACCGCTAGGCAGATTCATTTAAGTTTGTTTTATTACGCTAAAGCCTGCTTAACGCTTTTCATTCAATCACTTTGTTTCGATATATGAAACTTTTTTCTAAACAAACGATTTTTATATCCATCAAAAATCGTTTGTTTAGAAAAAAGTTTCATCCTACATTTTTTAGGAAAAAAAAAGAATTTTATAATTATTGATAACGATTTGAAATTATCGCCTTTGCGGGGTTGTGAGCGATTTTTTTCTCTTGTCAATTCAAACACGCCTATTGAATTGGATTTAGAAATTCTTACTCACATACATAATATATATAATTTTTTTCAATTATCCATTTAAGTATTTGTTTGTGCATGTCTTGTTGGAAAAATTACATTATTTTAATTATTTATTTACATATCTCATTGCTTTTTATTCGATCGGCATTATGTCTTGTATACGCTAAAAAGAATATAAAAATCTTTAATACAACATATTTTTAAATAAAGATTATTTTACAAAAAAAAATCTGGAAAAGTTACTTATAATCGTATTCATTGACATTTGTAATTTTGCTTAAGAACAGTGCCATGGTACAATAAACAAGGTAAAGAGTGGTACAAATAAAACGCACGATGTCAATTGTAAATAAAACAAAAAGTCTTCTGAGAATTATCTTTATATTTTTTATTACAAGGGTTGCTATATATATTTCTAACCTAGGCAAAACTAAGTGTTGCCTGGCGCCATCTGACATTTCCATTGGAAAGTTTGACATTTTTTACTGTAAACGTACTCAGAACGTTTTGACGTACGACCATCATTTGTGTTGTTTACAGTGACTTGAAAAAATCAATTTGGCATAAAAAATGGAATTAACTCGTGAACATTTTCGTGCGATCTTTTTTCACAACTTTCGACGTGGATTATCACGACAAGAGTGCATCGATGAACTTAAATCTTTGTATGGCGATGAAGCACCATCCTATAGCACTGTGAAAAAACTGTTTTAATGAATTCAATCGTGGCCGACGCTCGCTCAAAGACGAAGGACGTCCAAAACGGCCGTTGAGCCAGAGAACATTGATGCCGTTCGTGAACTGATAATGCAAGATCGTCATGTGGCATACCGTGAGATAGAGGCATCCTTGGGCATTTCTTCCACCAGCTTACATTCGATATTGCATGAACACCTGACCGGTTTGTTGGATCCCGCACAATTTGACAATCGCTCAAAAAAAAGCTCGTGCCGATTGGTGCAAAGAAATTTTGAAAAAATACGATCGCGGTGCTTCAAAAGAGTTTTATAAGATCGTCATAGGTGACGAATCATGGATCATGTGGCGACTGTTCCGCTTGAGCAACGTAGGACGGTCAATTCTGAGTCGTACAGCACAATTTGTTTGCCTGAAGTCTTCGGAGATACTCGAAAAATGAACAAGAGAAGACGAATTATTGGCACCATGACAATTCGAACACATCGGCTCAAATTAGCGCCTTTTTGACCGGCCAAAACGTCGAATTGATGGGTCATCCGCCGCACAGTCCTGACTTGGCACCCAATGACTTCTTTTTATTCCCGCACATCAAGAAAAAAATGCATTGTCAACGATTTTCGTCGCCAGAAGATGCTGTTGATGCGCTCAAAAACCAGCGTTCAAAAACCAATTGACCGTTCTACGTTGCTCAAGCGAAACAATCGACACATGACTAGTTTTGCCGAAGAAACAGCGACCATTTGCTTTGAAGTGCTTTGGCTCGTCTTAGAAGACCCACACGGTCGATTGCTGTTTTGTTTCGGGCTCATACACATAGATCCATGATTCGATACCTGTGACGATCTTATAAAAGACCGCGATCGGATTTTATCAAAATTTCTTTGCACCAATCGACACGAGCCTTTGTCAAATGTCAAACTTTCCAATGGAAATGTCAGATGGCGCCTGACAACACTGTGTTTCCTAGGCCAGAAATATATATAGCAACCTTCGTAACTATACAGTAAAAAATAAACAATGAAATAAAAAAACATCCAGCAATATCTTGAAATTTCATTGCATTACGCTACATTTTAGCAAGATCAGATATACAGGGTGGGCAATTTAACATTTAAAATTTGTAAAAAATAGTACTTATAATTTTTTTAAATTTCTGGTTTTAAAATTTGTAAAAAAAAGAACTTTATCAAATTTCTGGTTTTATTGGGAAGGTTGAACTTTGTCATTTAATAATGGAACACAATATCAATCATAGGACTACGAACTGGCTCGGCCGATCAACACAATTTTTAAGTACATTTTCGATTGTTTCTGGTCAAATTTCTTCGATTTCATGTTTCAACGCTTTAATTGTCTCTGGATGGTTTGCGTAACATTTATCCTTAATGGCTCTCCACAGAAAATAATCCAAAGGACTTAAATCACAGCTCCGAGGAGGCCAATTGACATCACAATTTCGGCTGATCATTTGATTTTCTAAAACAGTGCGTAAAATATTGATGTTTGCGTTGGCGGTGTGACCCCGTCTTGTGGAAACCAAATGTCGTCCATGCCAATCTTTTAGGATTTTTAAAAACAAACATTCGTTGAGCATGGCGCTTTAACGCTAACCGTTGACGGCTCCTTGCTCATTTTCGAAGAAAAATTGCCCAATGACGTCGCCAGTCCAAAACCCACACCAAACAGTGAATCGTGGCGGATGCATTGGCTTCTCAATAGTCACGTGTGGGATCTCTTAACCCCACATGCGGCAATTTTGCTTATTGACATAGCCACGAGATGGAAATTCTTCATCTCCTGTTAAGCAATCTTCAGCCCAGTGGGCGAAGCAAAAACGCATTAAATGATAAAGTTCCATACATGTTCCATTATTATATGACAAACTTCAACCTTTCCAATCAAACCAGAAATTTGAAAAAATGATCAGTACTCTTTTTACAGCCGATTCAAACTTAAAATGTTAAATCGCCCACCCTACAATATGCTTTCTAGGGCGAGAGGGCCTTAAACCGGGAAATACCTATGTGATGGGGCTATATAAAATTACCAAAATGGCTAAGTTCCACTATTTTGTATCATTCGAAATTTGAGCACAATCGAATGCAATCATTGGCTTCTAGAGAGATAGGACGCCAAGTCGGGAGCGACGTTTTGTGTGGCGGCTATTCGAAAACGTAAAACGATAATGCCTAATTTTACCAAAGTAGTATATTGCTTGTGGACCGTCGTAATGTTATGGTTTGTAAACACGACTATTATACACGTAGACATCGGTTCAACTGCGGTGAAGAATATCTAAAAACTTTTCAGCAGGAGTTTCCACTATCTGCTGCTTAAAGCAAATCACCAATAATTTCAACAACGAAAAAGGATGGAAATTAAAAAAGACCATAATTTTGAATACCTTTAAGGAAACACAGATTGTTTAATTATATATTGCCTATGCTGATAATCATAATGATAGTTATCTACAATAACACTTATCGCAAATAAGCACTATGCCACTGGAGCTACTGGGACTGCAGCGGTGGATGAAACAACAGCCGCGGTGGATGAGGTTACTGGAGCAGCAGTGGTGGTGGGAGCCAATGTAGGAGGCATTTTCCAACCGCATTGATTACGAATAAATGTATCCAATTGAACAATGTCAATGCCGTTGAGCTGTAGAGCAGCAGCCACGCGCTGAGCTTCGGGGAGGGCAATCACACGTTCGTACACGGGTTTCAAAGCCTTCAAACGTTGCCACAATTGAGCGAAGATGCCGTTTTGAGCCACTTTCATGTTGACGTGCACAGTGATCATATCTTGTGGGTAGTACAAGAGGAACTCGCTGACAAATCCCTGCCAACCGAATACGGTATGGGACCAGAACGGTGTCGTATTGATGATGGTCATAAACTCTTCGGACTCTTCAACCTGGAACTCGCCTCCGGATGCCATGATTTGAGCGCGTACCCATGCAAGGAAACCCATAACTTCGGGTTGCGAACGGAAGCGCATAAAGGTGAGGAAAGCATCCTGGGAATTGATGACGCGCACAAAGGACTGGAACTGGGCATCGTTGAGCAGATAACGGGTCATCAGTTGGCGAATTTGTAAGAAGTTAACCATGCGCATTATTTCATCCAAATCCTGGGCCATAGTGGGAGCTGGAGGCGGTGTGGGCACCACAGCCGGATGGTGGTGGTTGTTTGGTGGCGGTACCAGGGCCATCGAGCCCATGGCACAGATGCCGATAAGTCCCAGGATAGTTAGATATTTCATGGTCGAATAGTGTTTCAGTTCGTTTGACTTTCGTTTAGTGAATGTTTGGTTCTTAGGCCGAATCAATGTTTTTATACCGGTTTTCGATCTTCTTATCTTAGACGCAGAGATAACAAATATATAACAACGATTGTTATCAAAGGGTCAGCGTTTGCCTCTGCAATATCCCCACCAACAACCCGTTAGCTCCCCTATTAGAGATGATTCATTTGATGGCGGTTGGGCGACCTGGACTGGTGATTCTGTTTGCATAGAGATTTGTCGCAGTCAAGTATATTTACGCTATCTAACTGACATCTTTGCAAAATATTTGTGTTGTTTTTGATCATTTCGATCGTGTATTTATTATACTTGTATATGAGATAACGGTACAGATAACACAGCATCCCCAACTATGTATGCCTTCGGAAGCAGTAGAATCTCACCAACATTTCCTATGCGTCTGTTTTCATTGTCTTCTGGTTCAGTGATCATGTGTTTAAAGATGCAGAGACGTTTTTTGCAAGTGTCGTTACGAAACTCCATTGGAAAGCACAGAAAGGACCCTTCGTAGCAAACATACCTTGTCTCTTACTTTGTGGCATTTAATTTTTAGCTTAATGGGTGATCAATCTAGAGGTTTTTTTTCACTGACTTGTATTTAAAATTATTTTTTGTTCTTTTCAGTATTGTTTGCCATTTCATCATGGAAAGATTTATGATCTGGAGCAATCATCGGTCCATATATTTTCAAATTTGTAATGGGTGACAAATCAAGAGGCATTTTTTTCTATAGGGTTTCGAAAGTTAACGTCAATCGGGGTCGACTTTAAGAAACCCTCTCTGTCATACCGAAGATTTAGCGCCTCTGTCAGGAGTTTGACAGAACTTTAAATCAGAAAGGTATTTTTTATGGGGATCTATCAAAAGATAGACCGGTACGGTCCAGGTTAAGTAAGAATGGTGATATGCAAAATTTAAGCAAAATCGGATTTATTATGTAACTTCTAAAGCGGCACAACCACAGCTAGCGATGACCTTTGTGTAAGGCTACATAAAAGTATGGCATACGGGAATTCGAAAACATGCATCTACATCTTAAAATTTCATCAGTGATACTAAAAAGTCTTGTTCATCGACAAATTCTCCATTTACCGCATATAATATGTCTTATAGGGCAGGTGGACCCCAAATCAGAAAATTCCTCTAAAACGTACCAGATTATTTTGCCATTTCATTCTGGAAATACCTACAACGCGAAAACCACGATGTGTCTCATTAACGCCATACCGGTCGAAATGCTCGAACGAGTCATCCAAAATTGGACCCTTAGAATGGACACCATGAGGCGCAACTACGGCCAACATTTCAAGGAAATTATATACGAGGATTGCTATTTATATTTCGGGTCCTGACAATACTAGTGTTCCCAGATGCAAACTGGAACTTCCATTGGAAACTTTGACATTTTTTAGCATAACTTAACTCAGAACGTTTTGTCATTTGAGGGCGAATTGTTTTGTTTACTGTGCGTTGAAAAATTCATCTCAGTTAAAAAATGGAATTATCCCGTGAACATTTTCATGTGATGATTTTTTACGATTTTCGGCGTGGGTTATCGAGACAAGAGTGTTTAAGTCAACTTGTTTCGACTTTTTGGCGATGAAGCACCATCAAAAACCACTGTCAATCGCTGGTACCAAGAGTTCAGTCTCGGACGCCGTTCGCTCCAGGATGAATTTCGTAAAGGACGTCCAACTTCGGTCACTTTGCCAGAAACCATCGAAGCTGTGCGTGAACTAAATAAGCAAGACCGAGATGTGACATATCGTAAGATCGAGGCATCCTTGGGCATTAGTATGACAAACATCAAGAGGATATTGCACGTTCATTTGGCCGAGAGAAAAAAAATCCCACATAATTTGACGAATGCTCAAAAAAGACTCGTATGGATTGGTGCAAAGAGATGTTAAAATGTATAATTGCGGTAGCTCAAAGCCAGTGTTTAGCATTGTCACAGCTGACGAAACATGGCTCTATGCATATGAACCCGAAACAAAACAGCAATCGATCGTATGGGGGTTTCAAGATGAGCCAAATCTTACAAAAGTTGTTCTCTGAGAGGTAAACGACCCCATATGGCCAAGAAAAAAGTTTTTTTTTTATCAAAATAATGCACGGTTGCACACGAGTGCAGTCTCAATCGCATAATTGCATAAAATTTGTTACGAATTGGTCCACCATATTTTACGGATTTAGCCCCCAGGGGCTTTTGTCTATTTCCTACACATACTTAGTAGGGACATAAAAACTGTTACAACATTGAACACGCCCATTTCAATATTAGAACTGAACATACCCCGTTAATGTATGGGTTTTGAAAGCTAACCTCAATAGCGTTAGTCTGTAACGGGATTTTAAAATAGTTTCAACTTTCATCATGGAGTGGTCAGATAGAGAGAACAGTATCGCTGTAATAGCGCTTTTCAAGTGTGAAATGAAACACAGCGATATTTTTAAAACGCTCCGGCCACTAGGGATTAGCCGCATGTTCGTCTACCGATGCATAAACTGTTTGAGGAGACTGGAGATGTAAAAGACCGCCACCGGACGGGCCGCCAACGCTCTGTTCGAACACCGCATGTCATCAAAGCCGTTAAATCAAAAATTCCCAGAAATCCGCTCCGAAAACAGAAAATCATGGCCCGTGAGATGAATATCACGCAAAAGTCCATGAGTCGAATCATTAAAAAAGACTTGGGACTTGGTTTTTCAAACGACGTACCGGGCATTTATTGACTGCAGCTTTAAAAATAAATAGGATTGAAAAATGCAAAAATGGTGAAGCACGCTGATAACTTGCAAAGAAAAATTTTGTTCACCGATGAAAAAATGTTTACCGTTCAGGAAAAATTTAACATGCTAAATGATAGAGTGTGTGCGCGGTCATCTAAGGAAGCATCTAAACAGATCCCAAGGGTGGAAAAAGGTCATCACCCAGCTTCAGTCATGGTTTAGTGGGGTGTCTCTTACGATGGGGTCACTGACTAGCGTTTCTGCGAACAAGGAGTCAAAACATCGGCCGAAGTTTACCAAGAAACCGTTTTTAAAGCTATTGTGAAGCCTCTTAACAATTCCCTGTTGCAAAACCGGCAGGATTCAGCGCCGGCCCATAAGGCTAAAACGTCGCAGACCTGGCTTCGAAACAATTTTCCAGCGTTCATTTCCTCTAAAGAATGGCCCTCAGGCAGTCCAGATTTGAACCCATTGGATTACAAATTGTGGACGGGTTTAGAGGACAAGAATTGTCACAAAAGATACCCCAACATTGGATCTCTTAAGACTGCTTTGGTTCGAGTTGTGGCCAATTTTCCAATAGACGAGGTTCGTGCAGCTATTGACGATTGGCCAGTGCGACTTTAGGCGTGTGTAAAGGCAGAAGGCGGACATTTCGAATAAGTAGATTCTTTTTGGACACAATATACATCAACAAATATATTAAAAAATATTTGGTATAAAAACAAGCAGTACTTTTATTTTACAGCTTAAAACTAATGTAACAGTATTTATGATCCTACTAAGTAGGTACATTTGTTCAACCAATTTTTAGTCTCTATAAGCTACATATTACATCCAATTCTGATAAAATTTGCCACAGTTTATAACGATCTATCGGTTACCAGCCTAGAGGTAAATGGGTGACATCAGTTCACCTTTTGCTATTACCCCAAAACAAAGTTTAACTCTTAACAACTTATTTGTTCCGATCTTAGGCCAATTTCGACCGTATGAGCCATTTTTTAATTACAAATGATTCGGGGCCAAGAAAGGCTTCTATTAAATATAGGGTATCAAATAAGTAAAATCTTCTCACGAAGCGTAAAATACTTTTATTATTGTAATTAATAAGCAAAATTGCACGTGACTATTGAGATGCCAATGCATTCTCTGTTTCACTGTTTGCTGTAGATTTTGGGCTGGCGGCATCACCGGGTCATTTTTCTTCGAAAATGAGCAAAGAGCAGCGGATACCAACAACTATTAGCGTTACCGCGCCGTGCTTAACGAATTTGAGTATCCAAAAATTGATAAGAATGACATGGACGACATTTGGTTTCAACACGACGGGGCCACGTGTCATACAGCCAAGGCAACCCGGTATTTTACGCACTTTTTTTGAAAATCGAATAATCTGTGATTTGAGCCCTTTGTATTATATACTGTGGGAGCCATTAAGGTTGAATGGTACCCAAAGCATCCAGAGACAATTAAAGCTTTGAAACTCGAAATCGAAGTTTCCATTGAGGAGATTCGATTAGAAACAATGGAAAATGTGCCGAACAATTGGTTTGATCGGATGAGGTATTGTCGAGCCAGTTGTGGCAGTCATATGAATGATATTGTGTTTCGCTATTAAGTGGCAAAGTTCAACCTTTCTAATAAAACTAGAAGTTTGATAAAAAATAATCGGAACGATTTTTTACAGCTGATTCAAATTGCCCTTTGTTCAATTTACCATAAGTTAGTCTATAAGTATACGAGTAATAATTTCTCAGCCTTTAATTGCATTCTGTTAAAATTTTATGACAATCGGTCCATTACTTTGCTATAAAGGAGCCGTGGCACCACCAACTTTTCCTCTAGGATGTGTTTCGATCCATGCCAACATCAGACGTTCCAAATATCATCCTTGATCTCTTTTAGTTTATGTGATATTCTCTTTATGTTCAGAGTTGTAAGGGCGGTGCACGCCCTCTGATCCAATTTTACCACAGCATAGTCTAGAATAATTGTCTAGTCTGTCCGATTGTTATACAATTTTAACAAGGTGAAACCCTTGTTAAAATTGTATAACAATCGGTTAGTTTGGTCCTTAATGCGATTTTTAAAGGTCGGTCCATGCCAATATTACTTATAAAGCCTTACATATCTAAAAGTTCATGGGATATTGCGTTTTTAAGTTCAGGAATGTTGATTTTCCAGAGGTTGACCCAGTACTTGTGAGGGGAAAATTTTGACCTCTTGACCGATCAGGTCAATTTTCAATATCAACCGCTCTGATCCATCAACGCATGGTTCTGCAATTTCTGCCATCTAGCTTTAATAATGCTTGCTTTCCACAGACAGACGGACATGGCTAGATCATCTGAGAATTTTACTCCGATTCAGAATATATGTATATTGATCGTGAGGTCTCTGATCAGTATTTCGATGTGTTGGAAACGGAATGACAATGATAAAACAGTGTGTTTTCAAGAAATTTAACTTTTTGCCTCGGAGACCTTTCGGTGGAAATGACGTTATGCCAAAAATGCAACAGCAAAAAATTTAAATTACAAAAATTAAATGTATTGGTCCATTTATTTTCCATACTTTTTAAATTCGACTTTAGTAACACAAACTCCTTTTTGTAATTTGCTCAGATTTTGGCGCTTTCCTGAAAAAATCATTGTAGATGCCGAAAGACTACTTTCTACACCGCTTCAAGTTAAACATTTATATGCATAGTATTCCTTTTGCATAAAATATGCAAATATTGCATAAACCTAGAAAAGCTAATTCATAAGAACAACATGCATTTATTTTTAAGATTTCACTTACGTTAAATTGATGCCGCGCAACCGTGGCAGCATTATAGCAGAACCATACCAGAGTGGAGGTGATGAATATTGGAAAATCTTTTGTAGAGCTAGAAATAAAGCCAAGAAAGTTATTAGGAGAATTAAAAGTGAGGCTCAAGTCGCTCTTTTTGCCGGTTGCAAAATTTCTAAGACCTTATGGAACCGTCTTCGAAATAATGGATTGTTAAGAGATGTTTCATCGCCAGAGATGGCCAACGTTGACGTAGAGGAATTAAACACATTATTTATTAATAATCAACTGACTAGTTCGACTGATAGTAGTTTTATTACCCAAATAATTGGGGATGATGGGTTTTCTTTTTATAACGTCTCCTCTAATTATTTGTTACAGGCTTTTATGTCAGTCAAGTCTAACGCCTCTGGTTCTGATAAGATATCTCTTAAATTTCTTAAAGCAGTATTTCCGTTTATATCAAATTACCTTCTTCATTTATAAGTAGTGAACACTATAATAATGACCTCCTGCTTTCCTAATGATTGGAAAGTAGCCAAAGTGACACCAATTCAAAAGAAGTCAAGCTCGAATTCTCCTGATAACTTAAGACCTATTTCTTTGCTTCCTATCCTGTCAAAAGTTGTGGAAAATATTTTTATGCGGCAGTTGTTAGACCATATTGAGAGTAAATCGCTGCTAAATGATTGTCAATGTGGTGTCCGGAACGACAGGAGTACCTCTGCTCTATTAATTGGCCTTACTGACTCAATAAGGAGGAATACTCATGATCAAAAAATTTGTGTATGGTTTTGTGTTTGGATTTAGAAAAAGCCTTCGATAGGGTCGATTATGGATGTTTGATAAACAAATTGCATAAAGAATATGGACTTGGGAAAAGTGCCTGTAGTTTAATGCTATCTTATTTATGTGGTAAAGAGCAGTTTGTTCGTGTCAATGGAGTCTCATCGTCTGTTTTGTCTGTTAGGAGTGGGGTCCCTCATGGCTCAGTTCTTGGTCCAATTTTGTTTGTGCTGTTTATTAATGACATTTTCAAAATTCTGGGCGATTGGTGTACACCATACTCTTTTGCTAACGATGTTCAGCTATTACTTAGTAAGGACATAAATACTGGTTCAACATTAAACACACCCAGAACTGAACATACCCCATTAATGTCATATGGGTTTTGAAAGCTACCCTCAATAGCGTTAGTCTGTAACGGGATTTTAAAACTGTTTCAACTTTCATCATGGAGTGGTCAGATAAGTGTGAAATGATAAAAAGCGATATTAGGATTAGCCGCATGTTCGTCTACCGATGCATAAAACTGTTTGAGAAAGATGTAAAAGACCGCCACCGGTCAGGGCGCCCACGCTCTGTTCGAACACCGCATGTCATCAAAGCCGTTAAATCAAGAATTCACAGGAATCCGCACCTAAAACAGAAAATCATGGCCCGTGAGATGATTATCACGCAAAAGTCCATGAGTCGAATCATTAAGAGACTTGGGGATTTCAAACGGAAATTTATTGACTGCAGCTTTAAAAAGAAATAGGATTGAAAAATGTAAACGTCTTTTGGTGAAGCTCGCTGATAACTTGCACAGAAAAATTTTGTTCACCGATGAAAAAATTTTACCGGTCAGGAATAATTTAAGAAGCAAAATGATAGAGTGTATGCGCGGTCATCTAAGGAAGCATCTGAACTGATCCCAAGGGTGGAAAAGGGTCATCACCCAGCTTCAGTCATGGTTTGGTGGGGTGTATCTTACTATCGGGTCACTGACCTGCTTTTCTGCAAACAAGGAGTCAAAACATCGGCCAAAGTTTACCAAGAAAGCGTTTTGGAAGCTGTTGTGAAGCCTCTTAACAATTCCCTGTTCCAAAACCAGCCATGGACTTTCCAGCAGGATTCTGCGCCGGTCCATAAGGCTTAAACGTCGCAGGCCTGGCTTCGAAACAAATTGTCAGCGTTAATTTCCTTTGAAGAATGGCCCTCAGGCAGTCCAGATTTGAACCCATTGGATTACAAATTGTGGACGGTTTTAGAGGACAAGGTTTAACACAAAAGATACCCCAACATTGGATCTCTTAAGACTGCTTTGGTTCGAACTGTGGCCAATTTTCCAATGGACGAGGTTCGTGCAGCTATTGACGATTGACCAGTGCGACTTAAGGCGTGTGTAAAGGCAAAAGGCGGACATTTCGAATAAGTAGATTCTTTTTGGATACAATATACATCAATAAATATATTAAAAAATATTTGGTCCAAAAACATTCAGTACTTTTTATTTTACAGCATAAAACGTGTGTAACAGTATTTATGTCCCTACTAAGTATTTTGCGGAGAAATCCAGTATTTGGATGTTTTACAAGCCAAAACTAATTATGTTTTAAAATTATTGAGCGTATGGATGTCCTTCAACAAGCTTAGTATTAATCCTTTTAAAACAAAGGCATCAACCTAAATTTGCAATACAATGGTACGTCTGTAGAATTCGTTCAGAGTATTACGTGTTTGGGAATAGTGCTGGATAACAAATGTTGCTTTGAGCAGCATAATCGCAGTATTGCTTCACGTATTAGTTTCACACTTCATCAACTATACAACACTAATTTAGTTCTACCTCGTTGAGTGAAAACAAAACTGGTTCATGGCTTAATTATGCCAAATATTTTGTACTGCCTAGAGGTATATACAGGAACTACTCATATTAATATGAATATAATTAAGACAGTGTTTCATAGAGTTTTGCGATATTTATCTTCTGTTAAACCTTATGCTCACAAATCGCCGTTTGTGAATGACTTTAGGCTGTTCCTTTGTGGAATTTGTGCACTTCGGTTGCTATACTTTTTTTACAAGATATACAAAGTTCAATCTCCTTTGTTCCTAGCAAATTCATTTGTCTTCAGTCACTCAATTCGCAACAGACAGTTAATTATTTCAAAGGTAACACCGCTTACGGATCGATCATTCCTCGTAAGAGTAGCCCGACTAGTTAACATTTTGCCAAGCAGTTTAAAAACGTTTAATTTGTCTTCCATAACATTTCGTAACAAATTAATGGAACATTTTCGTTCAAGTACAGAGTAATGTTTTTCTTTAAATGTTTTTCATGATTTCTTGATTATCACTTATATGCTTTCATCAGGTTTTTTTTTGTATTAGGACAAATTAGGATTATTTTAATTTACATTTTTATTTTATACTGATTTTTTTCTAGTAGTTTATGATGTTCTACTAAACATTTCGATGCATATTGTAATTTAGCTTTAATATGCCCACAATGGGATTCGAATTACATGTTAATAAAGAAATGAATAGGCAACATACCAATGGATACCAATTTCAAATGCCTTTAAAAGGTGGATCGCGCAAGGCGATTTATTTGGTTTTCCACCTTGTTTATGCTGGAGACTCTACGAGTTTAATCTATAAGTATAAGCCATGTAAAGGCTGTTTAAAACAGGTCTCAGACGCCAAGTATAAGAATTACATTGTATAGAGGTCACAGTTTTGAAAATGTTCCCCTTTTGTTTCTAAGCGGAATGTTGAGGGAAGTAAACGCCGACAATTTCACAACAAAGAATTTAATTACCAAGTCATGTGGAAGCTTTGCGATAAATAACATAAGCCGTTAAGACCCGGCTTTAAAAAGTTGGTCCCGTTCAGCGAGTAAAAAAAGTTTTTGATTTTTCATTGATTTTAGAAAAATTCCCGGTTTGTTGTCCAATGAAATGTTGGGGGTATAGAATGAACAGGAATACCAATTTTGACGAGTGCAATCGTTTTTCCTTCGTAAATAGTACCCTTTCTAATTACTCAATCTTCACTTGCCTTAGAAAATTACATCAGTTAACAATTTATACATTTAAAAGAAACACATTATATTGGCTATGACAGTCATTATTGCGGTGGTGGTGGGATTGTATTTTTTCTTTGATATGAACATTTAATACTTAAATGTTTTTGTATTTTTTTTGTTTACATGGGATAAATATGTTTTCTTTTCAACATATTTGAACATTTTTTAAAACTAAAATGAACTCAACTTAAACTAAAGAAGGGTCAGGGCGATTGGGATTTCATATAAGGCCTTTATAAACAAACGAAAATTGTTTTTTTTTGTCTTCGGGGCAGATGTACATCAATATCAATTATTCATATTAAAACTTTAGATTTCCCAATTTATCGGATACTTTCTTTGTATTTGCCGCTGGCTTCTTGGCAGGCTTTAATGGTTTTGACGTTGAAGCTTTCGGTTTCTTGACCACCAAGTCTTTGTGAAGCTCGCGAAGGTTAGCATCAACTTTTTCTTGTTTCTTGCTAACGGCTTCTTTAATCTAAGAAAATAGTAACAAAAAAAGGTGCAGTAGAACAAATATGAAGATACCCGAGTATATTGTATTACCTTTTTAAGTTTACCCTGTACCTCTTTGGGCTTCTTCTTCTGTTTTACATCACTCACTTTGAAAAGGTTTTTAGCCTTTTTTGAAGCTGCATTGGCACCTCCCTGACCACCGCTTGCCTTTTGCTTAGATCTGCGACCCATTTTTCAATTCTAAAAGACAACAGACAATTGACAATTACTAATGCAACAAATGAAAGGATTTTTATTGAAAATGATTTACATTTAAAACAATTAATTCTAGGGGCATTTTATTTTACTTTGAGTTACTTCGCTAAGAACGTCATTTTCTTCGCATGCTTTACGTTTAAGTTGGGATTCTTCGGAAGGTAAAACGGCATGTGCTAGAATTTCTTTGGTCAAATAAAATGACACCCTATACATGTCTTTATTCGGGGCCACATTACGCACGAAGTAAACTCCTTCCAAATTGTCCTTCAAAGGCATTTGCAGATTGTCTTCCACAAGTTGCACCACCAACTCTTTCGTATTTGTGCCTTTGGCAAAGGAATAAACATGAACCAATGGATAAGTCAAATTGTCTTTTAAAAAGTCGATTGAATTCTCCTTAAACTCGTTTTCAAACAATCCCCGAAATGCGGACAGAAACTCTACAGCCATGGCGGGTAAATTCATGGTTATATGCATGTTGACATTTCCCCCCTTTTCCCCATTCTGCCATCTTTTTAGTAAGTCCTGCTTCAGATCTTGTTCAATAAAATCCCTGCCGTCTTTGTTGAATGTTTGTGCCATCTGATGGCACTTGTTGCGTTTCATGTTGTGCTGCAGCCATTTGAAACTTTCTGGATTTAAATCATTGGCCATTACCGAACACTTCTTCTTGGCGGCGGGCACCGAAAAGGGACCAACGCCAGCAAACACATCATAGAGCACATCGCCGGTCTTTAAGATTTGTACAATTCTTTCATGTTCGGTGGAAAGACGAGGATTCCAATACACTTTAGAGAAGTCAAACTCAAAGAACACGCCATTCTCCTTCGTCTCCACTTGGTATTCCGGCTCGCCGCACAACAAATCCAGCTGGAAGTTGCGGTAGGTATTATCAATGGTCGCCGCTTTGTTCACTACGGTTTTGCAATTCGCCACCTTATCCAACAATACCAGGCCTATCAGATCTTTATAAACCAGCAAATGGTCACGCATATTCAAATGTACAATGTGGCCTATGCGAGAATATGACGTTAAACCCTCTTCATCTTTGGGCAGTACGGCCTTAAGAATCTCATCAGCTCTCCAATTCTCGTAGTTGAGCTGCACCTCAGTAAATCCAAAATTTTCTTCTTTTATTTCATGCTTCTCCAAATCATCGAGAGGCAAATCTTCCCACCGTTTCACTGGCGTTGGATGCAAAAGTATTTCCCTGCCCTCCATAGCATTCAGAGAGCAAGGCTTAACGGGCTTAAGCTTTTCCATTTTTAGCAGCAATTTCTTTACTAACGGCAATACCCGTTGCGCCTTCTCATCTCGTACCCACAAACGTGGTACTTGTATGGCTTTGGCAAATTTTTCCCTAGACAACTCGGTCATGCCACTCACCGCGCTGGGGGGCTTCAATAAATCGCAGTCCATGTTTTTCCAATAGTGGCGATATCGTATAACTTGATGATTATCACGTAGCAAGGGAGTTATTAATTTATAAATCTGGTGGGAAATCTGGGCTACAACTGTTGTAATCATGAATGGAATGTGTGTATACGATGTCCGTCCCAACTCAACTGGCCACGTTTTTTAAGAAGTTTCTTAAAAATATTCCTTTCACTCATCAATGCTATGCCTCCAGCTTTAAAATAAGTTTCATTTATTCGTTACAATTTCGTTCATACAATTTTCAGCTCTAAATGCCCTAAATTTCTAAATTAATATTTTCCCTCAACTTACCTACCCTCTTCTTCGACGATATGACAAAACATCGTCGCTTTCTCATAACGCAACAATACAAAGTTTTACTCCTTTTTACTGCAACTGTCCTGTGATTTCTGTTACCTTTTCGATTCACCTAAGAGCCGGAACACAACCATGTCGTATAGCGAACAGTCCATGGTAAAATGAACAAGGTATGGTCACTAGGCCAACAACATTAATAAACAGTTCGCTGTACTGTCAAAGTAACTTGTAGGAAAATGTCAAATATACATTTTGTGAATGCTTAATGAGTATTGTGAATGTTTGTTTTAGAAATTTAGCTTTACAAACTTCAAGAATTGCCTTTGTCAAATCGTAAATTTGACAGTATAAATTTCTACAAGAAAAAATTGTGAATCAGTTGATAGCATAACTCTTCTTTATCGTACCATGGAACAGTCATATGTCATGTTTTTCATAAAGCGTAGTATTCACCACAAACGAAATTTTCGCTTAGTAGTTTTACATTTATCTCTTTACGCAAAAATTTCAGTGTAGAGCAGTATAGAAAGAAACAGCCGTTATTCATTTTCATATAAATTATTTTTTTGTATTCAATTCGTTTGCTTTGCTACATGTATTTCTTTTGGAAGCGAACGTTTTTTTAAGTGAATGCTAGGCATAAGGGCAAGCACATTTGGTTAAATGACTTAAATTCTTTAATTTTTTTTTGTCGTTTTTTCAATAATCGTTGGCACCTATGTACAAAAATGTAAGTGTTAGAAAGTAGGTTTAACTAGTAATTTTCGAACACTAAGTGTTTTTTTTGCAACTTATTGGCATTTTCTGTCAACATTCATTGAAAAATGAATTTCTATACAATTTTCTTCGAATTTAATAGGAAATAATATTATAACAAATTATTTTTTAATATAAAACTACAAGGTTAAACTCGATAACGATTGTTTGTTCGACAAGAAAATATCATTCGACGTTCGCTATGTGGCATGATTGTGGTCGGGCTCTTATATGAGGTTTTCGTCCATACTGGGAGTTTGATTAAAGTTCTAATCCAGAAAATCAGCCAAAGGACTCAAATCACAGCTCCGTGGCGGCCAATTGACATCACAATTTCGGCCGATTATTTCATTTTCAAAATCAGTACGTAAGATATCGGTGGTAAGGTTGGCTGTGTGACATGTTTCCCCGTCTTGTTGAAACCAAATGTCATCCACGGCATTCGCTTACATTTTTGGAAACGAAAATTCGTTAAGCATGCTCAGTTTCGAAGAAAAATGGCGTTATTATTCCGCCAGTCCAAAGTCCCCACCAAACAGTGACTCGTTGTGGATGCATGGCTTCTCAATAGACACGTGTAAGTTCTCTAAACCTCATATGAGGCAATTTTACTTATTGACATGGCCACCGAGTTGAAAATGAGCTTTATCTGAAAACATGTTATTTTGGTAATATTCTTTGTCTCCTGCCAAACAATCTTCAGCCCGTTGGGCGAAGCCAAAACGCATCGGATGGTGTTCCATTATTAAATGGCAAATAAAACCAGAAATTTGAACAAATTATCAGTACTTTGTTTTACATCTGATTCAAATTAAAAATTGTTATGTTATGGGAATAAAATAAAAAAAACGAAATATATTAAATTAGTTGAGAAAAACCTTTCTGATTCAGCTCATTCCAATATTGATACTTTTTGAAAAGAACACGTACAATTTCAAAAAATTAGG
The DNA here is from genome assembly GCA_963513945.1 of Hydrotaea diabolus. Classification (NCBI taxonomy): domain Eukaryota; kingdom Metazoa; phylum Arthropoda; class Insecta; order Diptera; family Muscidae; genus Hydrotaea; species Hydrotaea diabolus. Next base: position 131,435,318 of record OY740719.1, read on the forward strand.
ATCTACTCTGATGTTAGTATTTCGTCGTCAAAAGCCCTTACAAAATTCAAAATAATTTTTTTTTACAAAAGTCCACGTAGGAGTCTTTAAAAAGCAACACTCTGCTTTTATAAATTTTAATTAATATATGTAAAGAGTGCTTTTTCAGGCGTGCGATTTTCAAGATGAAATAAAACGCATATTATTTAAGATTATGGCCAAGAACTGAGCATTTTTTTTAATAAAGATAAGGGTTCGTCATTATGTTTAAAAAATGATTTCGGGCAAGGCGTCAATCGTGTCAGGTTTATCTGCGTAGACAAGCGACTTCACATCGCAAAAAATAGTCCAGCGGTGTTAAATAGCATTTCACTAAACTGATTTCGTTGGCTGTATGGCATGAAGCGCAGTCTTGTTGAAACCAAAGGTCGTCCACATCAACATCCTCCAATTAAGGCACAAATCATGGCTCTATAGCGTTCTCCATTGACTAACATTATGGCCGGCTTAATTTTTGAAGAAATATGGACCAATGATTACCTCTGCCCATAGAGCACACCAAGCAGGACTTTTTGAGGATATAACAGCGTCTCAACAATGGTTTGTGGATTTTCATTACTCCAAATGCGACAATTTTGGTTATTAACGTACCCATTTAACCATAAGTGAGCTTCATAGCTGAACAATTTTTTTTTTGAAAAATTCAGGATCGACGGTCATCTCGTTTCGGGCCCATTCAGCACGATTTGCCGTCGTTGTTCCGGAGTAAGTTTATTCCGTATGAAATGGCAAACCAAACTTAGCATAAATCAAGTGACAGCTGTCAAAAAGACCAACTCCGAAAAAAATGTGGCCAGATTGAAAACCACACGTCTAAAAAACAAACCCTTAGAACATTTAATATGATATATGTAGAAAGAACTAATGTTTTTAAAAATTTGTCCTTATTAACTTCTTCTGGCACAGGCTTTTTAATTTGATTAAAATAATTAATAATTTTCGTTTTTGCTTCAGGCTCTAACGCCTAATTTGGAATGTTTTCGCTTACATCAAATAGAAAAATTAGAGCTTCCTACCATGTGACGGACGGCCCTTAGGTTTACGTTTGTTTGGTTGGCGAGGAAACCCCAACTGAAAAAAGCACAAAAATGACATCACTTGTGTTTGTTATGGTGGAGGAAAAATCGCACAAAAAAATTGTCAGCTGTTTCAAAGTAAGAGAAAAAAAATCAATAATTATTTGGAAATTAGCTGTGGGGGCTAGCTAAGCAACCAGAATACTGTGAAAAATACAATAAAACTAAGTAAAAGTATATAAAATTGAAGAATAGAGCAATAAAAATGACAAATGATCAACAACAAAATCAGGTATAGTGAAAATTTATTCTTTTCCATCGACAGAGATGAATCAAACAAAATCGAATGTGTAGAAAATTTTCGGTTTTCGTTTGTATAGAATGACATCGTCGACTCACTAGTCACTGGTTTCAATAGATAAAAACGAAATCGGAAATGCGAAAAATGTTTGTGTAATATTTGAAAATCGGTATATATTCAATGGAATATGGCTCAAATGGAAGCTACTTGAGCAGATGCATGTTTTTTAAACCTTTTAAGAAAATCTACATAGAATAGGGACCGACCAACATTTTTTTGTTTCACCAAAATCTTTATCGATGGAAAAAATTTAAACAAGTAAATTCAGAACTTACATCCTTTCTTCCCAAACTTACAAATAGGAAGCTGAGGTGGAGAATGTTCGAGTGGTTGTTCGTGCGAGACCCATGGATAAAAATGAGCTGATGGCCGGATCTTTGGGTGTCATTAAAGTAGACAAGCTAAAAAGGGCCATAACTGTTGTTAAACCCCATGCTACAGCCAATGAACCACCGAAAAACTACTATTTCGATAATGTCTTTGATGGCGACAGCAGCCAATTAGATTTGTATGTAGATACGGCGAGACCCATAGTGGAGAAAGTTTTGGAAGGGTACAATGGTACCATTTTGGCTTACGGTCAAACGGGTACTGGTAAAACGTACACTATGTCTGGTAATCCAGAAAGTCCCCAGACAAAAGGCATAATACCAAATGCTTTTGCACACATATTTGGGCACATTGCCAAAGCCAAGGAGAATCAGAAGTTCTTGGTAAGAGTAAGCTATATGGAGATATATAATGAAGAGGTTAGAGACTTGCTGGGCAAGGATGTCACCAAGAGTTTGGAGGTTAAAGAAAGACCCGATATTGGCGTTTTTGTCAAAGACTTAAGTGGCTATGTGGTCCATAACGCCGATGACTTGGAGAACATTATGAAATTGGGCAACAAGAACCGTGTGGTGGGAGCGACTAAAATGAATCTGGAATCTTCTCGCTCTCATGCCATTTTCTCAATTACCATTGAGCGCAGTGAATTGGTCGAGGGTGGACAACAACACGTACGTATGGGTAAACTACAATTGGTCGATTTGGCTGGTTCCGAAAGGCAAAGCAAGACTCAGGCCAGTGGCCAACGTTTGAAGGAGGCTACGAAAATTAATTTATCGCTCTCTGTGCTGGGTAATGTTATTAGTGCTTTGGTCGATGGCAAAAGTTCCCACATTCCATACAGAAACTCAAAGTTAACTCGCCTGTTACAGGATTCATTGGGGGGCAATTCGAAGACCGTCATGTGTGCCACCATATCGCCAGCTGACACCAACTACATGGAAACTATATCCACTCTACGCTACGCCAGTCGTGCTAAGAACATTCAAAACCGTATGCACATCAACGAAGAACCCAAAGATGCTCTACTTCGACACTTCCAAGAAGAGATTGAGCGTTTGCGCAAACAATTGGAGGAGGGTTACGAAGAAGAAGTTCAGGAGGAGGAAGAAGAGGTGGAAGATGAAGATGACGACGATGAAATCGAGGCTGAAGTCTTGGCTGAAACACAAAATCAAATGACAGAAAGAGCACTGGAGAAGCAGCGTCTGCGTGAATTGAAACAAGCCAAGAAAGATGCCCTGGAGAAACGTAAACGTGAACACCAAATGGAGATATCGAAAACCAAAACAGAGCAAGAGCAGCTACGCAACAAACTCATGTCGTTGGAGGGCAAAATCTTAGTGGGTGGTGAAAATCTTTTAGAAAAGGCCCAGACTCAAGAGGAGCTATTGGATCAGTCCCTACGAGAGCTAGAAGAACGTGAAATGGCTGAACAGATGTTACGCGAAACGCTGCAACAGAAAGAGACCGAACGCATTGACATCGAAGAGCGTTATTCATCTTTACAAGAGGCCAACACCGGTATTACCAAGAAAATTCATCGAGTCATGCAAATGTTAATGGGTGTAAAATCCGAATTGGCTGACCAGCAGCAAGAACATCAACGTGAAAAGGAGGCTATCTATGAAAATATTCGCTCTCTCTCACGTGAACTGGCTCTGTGTGAGTTAGTCCTCAATTCGTACATACCTAAGGAATACCAATCGATGATCAATCAGTACACCCACTGGAACGAAGACATTGGAGAGTGGCAATTGAAGTGTGTTGCCTATACGGGCAACAATATGCGTAAACATATAACCGATTCAAAAGCCTCCACCAAAGATTCCAATGACTTTGTTGACTTATCGCACGTCTATCTCAGCTACAATTCCGATTCTGTTACCCAACCCGTCCGGGTTAAATCTTCTATAGCCTCCGCACGTCCCCGTACATCTGGCGTTCCACGACCCACGACAGCTCGACGATATTGAGCAGACATTTACATCCCCTCCATGGAATCTCGAGAGTTTTTCGATACATCTCAATTATCTAACGATTTTTTTGCTTCTCTCTTTCGTTCCCAATGCTGGTTCGTCTTGGCTTTGTTTTTCACCTACTATTGCTTTCATTTGATGGTCTCGGCGACGACGTCATGAATTCATTAACGCACTCACAACTCTTTTGTACTTTTAGTTGCGTTTAAGTATTATTTTGACCGCATTTCTAGCTGGGCTCAATACAATTCCCTTTAATGCACAGGTGAAATTGAGTTCTACCTATTGAAATGGCAAATTTGCATTACAAAGTGTGTCCACTTTCAACGAAAGGGAATTGTATTACACCCTGGCATTTACACTATTTCACTCCCTTTTTTTAAAGACAAAACTAAAAAACCATAAGGCTGTGCCACACGGTACTATTTGTTTGGTTGATCTTCCAATGAACCAGATAAATCTGCCATGCGGCTTGAGCTTTATTGAACGAAAAACCACATATGGAAAGAATGAATTCAGAACAATTTACAATAAGTGCAATACATATTTATTTATTTTGTAGCATTTACATTTTTAAGCACAACAGCAAGATACATAAATATTTTAACGAACAAAATAAAAATAATTTATACAGACCTACAAGAACTACTTGAAATACTATTTATCCTGTAGAACACAATATCAAGAGAAGTTTTATTTGTCGGTAAAACCTCATTGAATTAGGCGAGAGTGGGGCATCTTTATAAGGAAGTGATATTTCAAGTAAGTAAAGATTTCAAAGAAGTTGAAGTATTTTTTGAAATGCTGAATGTAAGAACCACGATGCTTCAAAAATTGAATGTTTTCCAAAAGACTGGACAAATCATAATGGAGAATGGGGATTTGAAGAGATATAGAGTTCAAATTTATTCCAGGTGTAGTGCAAATGTTACATTTTAAGAATGAAATTTCAATTTCGGTCATACGATCACTAAGAGCCCGTTTATAGCGATCTATTCTTTGGACCCAATTTTCCACCACTTGCACACTTTTCGACTGGAACGTTGGCAATTTCGCGTTGGATGTTGTATTTGAGCTCGTCAATAGTTGTTGGCATAGACAAATGAATTGATGGATGTGGCCCCATAAAAAGAAATCCAATGGCATTATATCGCATAAAGGAGGTGGCCATTCGATCGGACATTTTTTCGTGATAACACGTTCACCGAATTTGCCTTTCAGTAATTCGATTATAACGCGTGCTGTATGACTGGTGGCAAAATCTTGTTGAAACCACATATCGGCGACGCAAGCTCATCCAATTTTGGCCAAAAATAATTTTCTAACATGGCACGAAATACGGCCCAATCACAACTCCGGCTTGAAAAACACACCACACAGTATTTTTTTGCGGATGCAACTGTGTCTCTTAAAGCACATGTGAGTTTGTTGCTGTCCAAGAACGCATATTTTGTTTATTGACAAAACCACTTAGCCAGAAATGAGTTTCATCGCTGAAGATGATTTTTCGATGAAATTCTGGATTTTCGTGAAACTTTTCCAGTGCCCAATCGGAGAAGTTTCGGCGTTTCAAATGATCAAGTGGCTTTAGTTCTTGAGTCAGTTTGATCTTATAAGGATGAAGGCCTACATCTTTTCGCAAAATACGCCACAGTGTGGTATGAGAGATGTCCAGTTCCTGAGAACGACGTGGAATCGACTGATTTGGCTCATTTAGAACGGATACACTTACGGCTGTGATGTTTTTGTCGCCTCAAGCGGTACGGCGCACAGTGGTCAATTTCGCGAGATAGCGGTCAAAACTGTATAACTTTTGGCCGGATTGGTATTTTTTTACGCAATTTGTTTTGTTCAATAGGAGGGACTTTAAGCTTCAATTTGCGTGTTCAAACGTAAAAATCGACTGATAGGAACGTAAGTAATGTGGAGTTAAAAATGCATTTTAATTTTTTGTTGAGTTTCCATGTAAAAGTTGAATATTTTGACGCGGCGTCTCTTTGGCGCCGGAACTTCCAAAATTAAAAATTTTGATCCAAATTTATCCACTATAGCACGCACAGTCTGTCGGGTGGGACGATTATTACGGCCGAAAATTGGAGTAAGCTCTCTTAAAGTTGCGTACACCGACTCAGAACTTCGGTAGTAATTTTTAATAATTTATAAACGGTGCTCGTAAGTGGACTTTACCATGATGTTCACTTCGACTAAGGTTTGACATGAAAAATTAAACATTTTTAAGGGTGCGTTAACATAAAGATACGAAATTGCTATGTCCCTATAGGGAAACCCGTTACCTAGGGACCTAAAAAATATGCCTTTTTGATCAAATCGGCATTTGGCGTCCTTTACTTACAAAAACGAAAAATTTTGTGTTAATAAACTTTGTGGAACAAATACGACTCCATCGCATTAAGGAAGAAGGGAAAACTTCTTTCAATTCTGTGAGATCTGTACGATATGATTCTTATACCCGCTGACCGGGACCTACTGTTTAATTTTTTTCATGTGTAAGAGATAAATCTGTTACTCGTAAAGTCACCGGCATTTACGAGGTAGAAAACCTGTAGCTGAAAAATTGTTACATGTTTACTGCTTGGCCGGCCTTATTTTCGAAGCAGTACTGGCCGAATGTAGAACGAATTGCACTGGTGCTTTAACATTTCCTACAGACCCGATTTGTTGAAATTGGAGCACAATTCTAACGATTATGGACACCTTTGGTCTTATGCTGACAAAAAAAATCATGAAGTTCACGAAATGCGTTTAGATTTGAACGTCCATTTTCGTAAAAGGCTTCAATAATCTTAACACGCTGCACAATTGTGTATTTCTCTATGGTGGAATCTGCCAAACACTGAAACAAAGAAATGTCAAATTATGTTGGGCAAAAGCTTGTGACTCACAATTAACATCATGCATTATGGTAGGACCACCCTCTATTCAACCATGAACCCTCAGGGACCAATTTCAATGGCGCTCAAACCTGAACAGTGCGCAAAGTTTTGTCGAATTCGGTTTACAGTTGCGACCTTCTGATTTTTATTACAACCATAGATGGACAGACGAACAGAATCTCGGAACCTTGGGAATAGCAGAGTTGTGTAGGGTCAGACGGGTCAGACTTAAGCATTTTTTACTTGTTTCAGTATGCATTTTAATTACTTTTCGACCAGACACCACACTCTGGTACAGGGTGCTTATGATTGTAACACGTCAAAAGAATGGAAATAGACCCCATATGAAGTTCTCGTATACGGATCAATTCATAATTACTATCTTATGCAGTCGGGCGCCCACTTTTCAAATCTGTCGTTTAAAACAAAGTACAGGTCTCGATTACAAAGAAATTCCGATGAAACTTGGTACACTGTTTAGGTTTGCGTCAAGGGTGAACTATATTGAAATTCGTCCATATTGTGATATTATAAAAAGATTTTTCTTAATTTGCAGCTCTAGGAACCTTATATTACATGCTACTACGTACTTGTTTATTTTCAAATTCGCATTCGCAAAAAGTTTATTTTAATATGCTCTTTCGCAACAAATATATTCTAATATTAGTTTTCTTTAAAACCACTTTCGTTACATCCCTAGTATGAACATAAGAGTACCGGAATTGGTTCGATTCTGAAAATATTTATTTTATTGGTCTCGTCTACTAATAACCTTTCACGACACTATATTATCTATCATATAAATGGGTGAGACTTTTCTATCCATTGTTTGTTAAGTTTTGTTTTTACCTTTCTTCATTTTCGGTTAATTTTAATTAAAATGAAATTTATTGCAGTTTGTTTTTCTGATAAATAGAAATTTTCAATACCATGGTTCTACCGCGTCTTATTTAGAACAGTATTGATAACGGGAAATCAATCTAGAGGTATTTTTTCAATAGGGGGTTAAGATTCCGCGTGAGTTTTGTTCAACTTAATATTTTTTTCTTTTCAGTATTGTTTGTCATTTGCAGGAATTGAATAAAGCCTTACGATGTTCCCGCGCGTCGCCGTTTCAGTGTTTGAGCTCTTCAAAAGCTGTTTTCTATTTTGTCCAGCAATTATTCCCATTTCTGGCTCAATGGCAACGTCAATAAACAAAATTGCCAACAACCCCACGACAGCCGGTTCTATGGACAGGATTGACCCGAACAGCAATTCTTCGGGTAAGGGCTGTTACCCCGGCACATAGTTGCCGCTACAACAAAAACAAAATTGCCGCATTTGTGCGAAAGAGCAACCAGAGGTTCAAGAGGTGCCAATATACCCAGAGAAACCCACGGTTTGGTGCGGTTACCGGCAACTGGAATCATCGGTGCATATTTTTTAAAAATGATTATGGCCTGGACGTAACCGTGAATGGTGCACGCTATCGCGCCATGATATCGATCTTTATGCTACCTGAAATTGAAGCCCGTTATTTTGAAGACATTTTGTTTAAACAAAAAGGTGCCACTAGCCATACAGCTACTCAAACAGTGGATCTATTAAGAAATTGAAGCCCGTTATTTTGAAGACATTTTGTTTAAACAAAAAGGTGCCACTAGCCATACAGCTACTCAAACAGTGGATCTATTAAGAGGTCATTTCGAAATGCAGTTCATTTCACGTTTTGGACCGGTGTGTTGGCCGCCTAGATCGTGTGAGATCGGGGCTACGTAAAGTCCAAACTCTATGCTGATAAACAAGCTACGATTCAGGTTTTGGAAGTCTGCGTGTCATTAGCGCCATACCGGTCGAAATGCTAGAACGAGTCATCCAAAATTGTGCCCACAGAACGGACGCCCTGAGGCGTAGTTGTGGACAACATTTGAAGGAAATTATTTTTCAAAAAATAAATGGCATAAAATTTCCTTTCCAATGAATAATAGATTCCACACTTGATTTTATTTTTGTATTTTTTTTATTTTGAAAAAAATACCTCTAGAATGATCACACGATACATATCCATTCTCAGAAAAATGTGGTAATTTTCTCATACAAATCCTTTTAAAAATCATAAAATTTTTAGTGCTTAAAGCCGTATTTCATTAAATTTATCTATAATTTTCCCCTACGATTGTGCTTTTAATATCGAAAATGTACATTTTACAAGCAGTTACATAGTACAAATTTCAATGTACAATTGTATGTACTCGTACCATGGTACAATAAAGAAGGTAGTGTTTTGCAATTTTTTCTCGTAGAGATCTAAACTTTCAAATAAATTTCTATATCAACCTTCACAATACTCATCAAATTTGTTTTTATCATTATGTTTTGAGTGCCTTTGACAATACAGCGAACTGTTTATTTGTTGTTGACTACACCTTGTTTATTGTACCGTACCATATGTGTACCACATTTCATCAGTGGTGTGTATATCCAAACCACAACAAAAACAGCGAACCAGACAGCGAACGAAGAAGAAATAAAAAAACAACATCATTCCCCCTCTAAACCACAAAACACTCATAGATGTACGTATAGCACACAACTTGTATATACATACATACGAATGTACACACTACATTCTACTTTATTCATTGCATGTGCGCGCGTCTATCATTTCACAGTTTCTGACTGTTGAAGTTTTTCAACGTTTTAATTTCTCTTTGTTGAAATTCTCGTTTGTCTTGTATACGTACGAATTGAAATAGTTCGCTGCGAGCGGAAGAAAGCATACTTACCTGGCGTAGGGGTTACCGTGATCATGAAGGCGGTTCCCCCGGAGTGAGGCTTGGCCATTGCACCTCCGGCTGAGTTGACCTCCGCGATTATTCCTAATGCGAATAACTCGTGCGTGTAATTTTTGGTAGCCGGGAATGGCGTTCGCGCCGTCCCGACGTTTATTAATAAATTTTAACTTTATTGAATGGTTTTGAAGAGGAAAAAACAATATACGCATGCCTAGTTAAAGCAGTCATGCGCTTTTTTATTTAACGTCGAGGAAAGAAAGTTTTTGAGATGCAGTGTTTTGGCAATAAGCAAGCCTACAAAAAAAGCTTAACTTATTAAATATTTTTTTAAAGTTTTAATATATTTTTGGCAAAAAAGGAGCTGCATTTTAAGAGGTGTCTAATCAGGAATGTTTAAAATTTGTTTCTTAGTATGGTGGAACCTACTGTCCAACAAAAAAGTACTTTTTGCAAGACTACACCACCATTTTTTCAAAATAATTTTTATTAAAATTAAACAAAAAAAAAGCACTTGAAAATTCAGGTGTACATAAAGTGTAATCCAAATCACAACAAACCAAAGTTTCAACATGAAACAGCTGTTAGTTATAAATAAACATGCAATGGAGGCTAAATTTCTCTCTTTCAAAATTGCGCTGCTGTGAAGTGGTGCGACAAATAGGGACTGCTGTCGCATGTTTGTACATAAATTGTAAGTGAGCACCATTTTTCATACAAAACAATTAGATTGCAGAAATGGGAGAAAGTACCAAATGAGCCGTGGTAGTACCATGGTACTTTTGATGATACAAATGTACCATAAAAGTACAATTGTACCAACTTTACATCTCTGGCCTGCATCTCGAACAAAAGCCAATCACTCACTTTCGTATCAAAATGGAGCTCACTTTCTTTTGACTTATCGTTCGCGTAGCATTGCGAGTTAATGAAATTGTTGTCAGAACAAAAATGTTGAACTTATTCCAAAGTTGCCTACATGCGCGCTATACTTTTACTCAGCTTGCAACAAAAAGTGTCAATTTATCAAGACGTTTATCTATTCTTTTATATGGAATGAATCAATAAATAAAAATATAGTTGAAAGACTATTTGTTAATGGAAAAAATATTATATTAATATTAATAATTGATTATTTAATTTTTTAGTCAGGGTGTTTTGACGTAATATTGAGGAAATCCCCATCTTATGTGTGTATATGAACTCGAAACAAAAGAGGCAATGAAATATCTTGAATCTCAAATGTATTGACTGTAGCAACTGAAAAAAAAATAAATGTAAACAAACAATATTTTAGGGATGATTTTTTTCAAAATGAAAATAAAGAATTCAAAATGTGCAAAAATGGAATGCATAGAATAAAGAAACAACATTTTTATTGCATCGCCTTCATAAAATTTCGTCTTGTAAAGTATATGCGCTTTAATGCGTTTCTGTTATCAAACGAAAGACAAAACACAACAGACCGATTTTGACATTTGCGTTCTTACAGATGACAGAAAAAAAGTTAGAGGGTCCCATTTTATATGAAAAGCGTTACGTTATTTTCGTACGAAGGGTAGTTAGTGGGTCTCAAATCAGCTGCTTGTCGTTTAAATGAGAGAACAAAAAGTCCTTCGACATCGTGGGTCAGGCTGATAGTCTTTGCAATTTACATTTAATACATATTTTAAATACATATGGATGTACTCGTATTTACACATTATTTACAAAATATGTAAACAGCCAAGAACACTGAACAAAATTATGTCTTACTAAACATAAATTGCATATGTGACGCGCAAAATAGAAAGGGACCTAAGGGTAAAAACCAGTTTTGTTCAGGAGAGCCATTTAAAGATTTAAATATGTGTATCTTTAATGTAGAATCGTCGACTTCACTTTCATAAAACGCGCATATCTCTGGGGGGAACACAATTGAGGGATGGGATCGGTCTCATTCGATGCTCAGATGTTGTCCACATCAAAAAAAAGTGAAAATCGATTTTTTCACCCTTAGGTCCCTTTCTCTATGCGCTGTCACATATATAAATTATGTACTGTGAAAAGGTGCCAGAAAAAGTGATTTTTTTTAAATCCAAAAAAGCCAGAAAGCACCTGGCACCTTTTAAAAAAAAAATGTGCCGAGTTAAAAAAGGTGTCAGAAAAGCTCTAAAAGTGCCATTAAAAAGGTTGCACAAGTCGTTTTTTATTTATTAGAAAACGCTTTGAATTCATTTCATACAAAACTATAAAAAAACATTGAAAAATATGGTTAAATACAAAAGTGATTATAACACTACTTATACATAATTTTATATTTTTTGGGAACTTCGTTTCTGTATTTAGGCTGGTGCTAAATTTAATGTTTCCTGTAAAAAATCCAACATTTGCCGAAGAGTGTGGTTTTTATAGAAAACCGATAATTATGCGTAAATATACAAATATTTATACACCCTGTGAGGGATAGTTGATGGTATACTAAATTTATCATTCCGTTTACAACAGCACGAAATAGTGATCGGAGACCCTATAAAGTATTTATATTTTTTTATCGTCGTAAAATTCCTAGACGATGTAGCCCAGTTCGTCCGTGTGTCTGAAAAATGCCAGATAGAAGTCAAACGAGTCAACCTGGGATCCTGAAATGATGATGGGTAATGGTCATAAGCTGTTTGGGATTGTAAATGGGAGAAATTGGCACAGGGGGAAAAAAGGTTTTCTTTAAGTGGCTTAATGTACACACGCAGAGAAAAGATATGGTTAAACTATGGTCACCGCAACAATAATATGTTCTCTACAATAAAAGCATGTTCGTCGCAACCATAGTATTGTTTTTGAATTTCATTTTGACATCAGCATGATTGCGGCAATATTAATATAGTTGAAATGTAACAAAGTATTATTGCTAAATTTAGAAATGAAAATATGGCTGTAGTAACCATATAAACATAAACATGGTGCAACAAAAGTATTGTTGTTTACTTTGTTCGGTGAAATACTCTACTACCGACTGGTTCTTGTTTATTTAAAATCTAACTGCACTTAAGTATTTAGCCATTGATCATGGCTTAATCACATTCTACGACTGCCGTTGGAATATATATTTTTGTTTCTTGAATAAAATGTTCAATAAAGGCATGGCCTCAATTCTGGCTATTAACTTATTGTACTGCAATTTAATAAAACTTACTTGATAAAAGTAAATAATAATAAATAATTTTGGGGATCATAGTATAGTTGAGTGAATCATACTATGGTTGTGAAGATCATACTATGGTTGTATAAGAAAAATACTATGGTTGTAAGGATCATAATATGGTTGTGGAGATAATAGTATGGTTGAGTGTGAATCATAGTATGGTTGTGTGGATCATAGTTTGGTTGCGTGTGAATCATGCTATAGTTGTAAGGATCATACTATGGTTGTGTGAGAAACATACTATGGTTGTGAGGATTATAATATTGTTGTGAAGATAATAGTATTGTTGAGTGTGAATCATACTATTGTTGTGAGGATCATAGTAAGGATGTGGTGATCATAGTATGGTTGTGGAGATCAAAGTATGGTTGAGTGTGAATCGTACTATGGATGGTTATTTGTCAATCATACTATTCTTCTGAGGATCATAATATTGTTGTGCCACAAACATATACCCAACAATAGTATGATCCTCTTCGAATATTGTATCATCAGAAATGTATCATCAGATAACATTTCTAAATTGATATTATTCATAATTTTTTAAAAAGTATGACAAAAAGAGAATAATTATCTACGTCTCAGAATGTAAAAAGCAAGAGAAAATAAATTGTATTTTTTTCCTTATTTTTTGTAAATTTTCAAAGCAGCCCGTTTCTAAGAAATACACTGCTCTAAAATCCTATCTGTTACCACTTCCTGCTGGAAAGCCACCTAGTTGAGATATACATTCTTGAAAATTACATGAGTTCATAAGCTTTGCCAAAATATTCTTGAAATTTGCGACTGTTGTGCCTTTGTACAAAATTTGATTCGGGCTATTAGAGCCTTCAGCAGTTGTGAAAAAGAGTACCGCCGTCGGGTACTGCAGTACATGTACATACTAAAAAGTACTGGAAAAAGTACAAGAGTACTGCATTTTTCATCCCAGCTACTGCCCTTATGCTGGTGTAAGAGAACGAGAGTGCAAGAGTACGATACGCGCATACACAAAATGGGGTAAGAGACAACACAAACCACTCATTTTGCGTGAGTGATTAAACATTAGCGTGTAACGTCGAAAAAATATAAAATACAATTGCATACAATGCCGAGAAAATTCAAAACAATCTTTAGAAGCCTAATGTACAAAATATTTGATTATAAAGGACGTTTTTTCAGACTTGTATACTTTAATGTATGGCCAAGAATTTAGCTTTACTAAAAATATAAGTTTAGGTTTGTCATTATACTTATAATGTGCCGTTATTCGAACGCATGAATTTTGGTTTATTTGTTAAAGTTCTCAGTCGTATTGTTTATGTTAATAGGTAAAGTTGAAAGTGAGTGAATTAAAAGAAAAGAAAAAGTGAACTCCATAAAAGCAAATAAAAATATATAACGCAAGTATAAAATACAGCATAAGCCATATGAAGTATGCACATACGTTATAAGTTAAGTACTGTACGCATTTAAAGTTTAATTTCTTTTTAAATTTTATAAATGCTGTTATTTCTATTGGATTGAACGAGGATAACTTTGTCCACAGTACAATGTCATTTTTTCAATTTGCCAAATTTACAAAAAAAAAATTATCGAAAACAAAGAAGGATAATTATTTCTTAACCTGTGAGCATTAATAAAATAATAAATAAAACCTAAATATTTAATATATGTGACAGCGCATAGAGAAAGGGACCCAGGGTAAAAAAAAATCAATTTTCATTTTTTTTTTTGATGTGGACAACATCTGAGCATCGAATGAGACCGATCCCATGCCCCAAAAGTGTTCCCTCCCAGAGATATGCGGGTTATATGAAAGTGAAGTCGACGATTCTAAGCGCAAATAGAAAGGGACATAATCTTTAAAATGGCTCTCCTGAACAAAACTTATCAACTTTTTACTTTTTTTTGATGTGGACAACATCTGAGCATCGAATTAGACCGATCCTATGCCCCAAAAGTGTTCCCTCCCAGAGATATGCGCGTTTTATGAAAGTGAAGTCGACGATTTTAAGCGCAAATAGAAAGGGACCTTATCTTTAAAATGGCTCTCCTGAACAAAACTGGGTTTTAACCTTAGGACCCTTTCTATTTTGCGCGTCACATATTTAGTTGAAAATTAGAACAGGCAAATTTATAACAGCTGGCGTATACTAACTTTAGCCATTTGTTATGAACAAGGCTATTATTGCTTAATTGTATTCATAAAGGCCCAATTAGTCTTGACGGTTGATTCTGCAACCTGCCGAAGCCTACCTTCGTCAACCACCAAACTGTAATTATCTCCCTCTAACACATGCAAAATGCAACCCCTAACTGAAATAGCTGATTGCATACCGTCAACCGTGAAGACTAATTGGGCCTTAAGTTTGAAAAACACAAACAAAAACAAGCTATTATAATCATGATTAGAAATGGTTGTTCTACAATTACATTTCTAAGCTTGTTTTATACTACTTATACATACTAGAAAACTTATGATTGTAAGTTTGTTACAAACTATTTCTAAAGCGTTTTGGTCACGTCAAGTGCTATTGCGATAAGAAAATTCAAAAATTCGGTTCACACTATTATACATCTGTACATGTATGTATTCTACATACAAACACATCTATACACAATGAATATTGTTCTCTACTTAATTGACCCTGCTATCATTTCTGCGATTAGTTAAGTTTTGTTGAAAAATAACAAAAAGAGGCTAAAACAAAATTACAAAACAAGTTTCGAGTAAATAAGGTCGTCGTATTGGATTAAACAGGTGTAGAAAACCGTAAAACAAAACGTTTTGCGATATTGCGTGCTGGACCGTAGAGGTTTTATTCAAGTAGAGTAGCTGCCAAGTGTTGTCGCTGAAGAATGCCTTACATTGCGGCATTAGACGTGGGAACAACGAGTGTCAGATGTTTTGTGCTCAATGAGAAGTGTGAAATTAAGGGTTCGTCGGTTGAATCGGTAAGGAGAGTGTGTTTTTTGTTTTTAGTTTCATTAAAATAAAGAGAGCCACGAAGACGAGAAACTTATGAATGAATTTTGGAATTAAGTGTGTGTGCGTGTGTTTTGTTGTGTTTCTTCAATGAATAGGTGGAACTGTTGAATCCCAAGCCGGGATACTTTGAAATCGAACCGGAAGCCTTGTGGCGTAAAATCGTGAGAGTAACACAAAACGCTGTTAATAGTAAGTGCACCAACCAAATGAAATAGCCACACTGATTGAAATTTATTGATTTGTCTTTTTGTTCCAGATGCTCAACTACAGCCTTCGGATATATCGTGCCTCGGCCTAAGCACTCAACGGTGTACGTTTCTGACGTGGGATCACACAAGCAAAGAATATTTTCACAATTTTATAACATGGAAAGACCTGCGGTCCGATGCTCTGGTCGATCGTTGGAACAATGGCCTCACCCTGAAGACCATTAATGGCATCGCCTACGCCCTGTATTTGTTGACGCACAGCAATCGGTTTCTGGCTGGCAGCGTGCTTAAAATGATGAACGGGCAAGTGACCTTAAGATTGCTATACGAAATGCAAAACAATGCTCGCTTGGCGGAGGCATTGAAACGGAAATCTGCCCGAATCGAATTATTGGACTCTTGGATTCTATACAAGCTGAGATCGGGCAATGGCAAGGACCCCAATGTGGAACACATCTCGGATGTCACATCGTGTACAGCCACTGGTCTATTTGATCCCTTTATAATGGATTGGTCACCAATGATTAAATTTGTTGTTGGCATTGATGTAAGTATGAAAAGTCTTTTTCCGCTACTAGAGTTAATGTGATAAGTGACTTGTTTAGGTATAAGCTGGGTACTCTTGTACCGAACAAGTACATGCAAGTTATCGTATCGTCTTATACGGCCAAAGGCCGCTAAAGTTATCGTGGAACAAAATGAATAGAACGTTTATGGCTTTGGCAGTATTGCCAACCTAGAATTTTTTACCCCCTGTACTTTAGCCAATGAACAAATTAAACACAATCGGAGTTGCTAAAGTCGGCGATAATAATAATATTGCGTGGAGAAAAACGTTAAGTGTCGTGTTTAATACAGTCGAACCTGCATATGTGACAACGCATAGAGAAAGGGACCTAAAGGTAAAAAAAATCAATTTTAATTTTTTTTTTGATGTGGACAACATCTGAGCATCGAATGCCCCAAAAGTGTTCCCTCCCAGAGATATGCGTGTTTTATGAAAGTAAAGTCGACGATTCTAAGCGCAAATAGAAAGGGGCCTAATCTTTAAAATGGCTCTCCTGAACAAAACTGGATTTTAACCTTAGCTCCCTTTCTATTTTGCGCGTCACATATGTTAATGAAGCACGGTGTGTCATGTTTTATTTTTCGTTGGAAAAATAAGTGGTAACTCTTGTTGGTTTTGAATTCGTTTATTGAACTGATACAAATATGTTCCGTTTGAATATACATACAACAATTACGTACTAGATCAAATTAGAAAGTTTTTGACAAGGTTAAACGCAAAGTGGAGGTATCAATTCATTCCATTTTCCACAACTCTTGCAAGTTTCTTTAGCGACTTGGGGCCAACCCGCTCGCTAACCATGTAACTTCAATACAAATGCTATTTTATTATTTTTTTATTCTCTATATTCCAGACTTCGCTGTTGCCAAAAATTGTAAATAATTCGTATAAAGATTTCGGTTATGTAAATCCAGCCTCCTTCGGACCTGAATGGCAAGGTTGTCATATACCAATAGCAACATCAATAAGTGATCAGTCGGCAGCTATTATTGGCTCGCATTGTTTTAGCAAGGGAGATGTGAAAATTACCCTAGGAACTGGAGCGTTTTTAGACTTAATTACGGGTCACGACTGTCATGCCTCCGTAAAAGGTATGTATCCTTTGGTAGCATGGCAATATGACAAGGAGACGACATTCTGCGTCGAGGGTGCAGCTCACGACATGGGCACTGTTATAGCGTGGGGCCAAAGATGCGGCTTGTTTACTGATGCAGCCGAAACTTGCAGTATTGCGGAATCCGTGGACGATACCGATGGTGTTTACTTTGTACCTGCCTTTAGTGGATTGGGGGTATGTTAAACCAGATCAGAGCTTAAAAATTTTGCAGGTTTTTATATAAATTAATTTTACACTTTACACATTTAGGCTCCCGTAAATGATCACAAGGCAGCGTCAGGTTTTATCGGCATTACACCTTCTACACAGAGGGCTCATTTAATACGGGCTCTTTTGGAGTGTATTGCTTTCCGCTTGGTTCAACTCATCGAAACGGCCGAAGAGGAAACAAAGCAAAAACTTAAATTGTTAAGGTTAGATTTTAAACTTATTAAAATTCTTCTCTTATTTAAATATCGTTTAACAATTTTTCCATTTCAGAGTCGATGGTGGAGTATCACGCAATAATTTTGTTTGCCAATTTTTGGCCGACGCCAGTGGCATCAGCGTAGAAAGAGCTTGTAATTCCGAAAGCAGTATAATGGGTGCCACCTATGCAGCAGGTCTGAATTTCGGTCTGTGGAAAAATTTTGAAGACGTTTATAAATTTCGTGATATTGAAAGGTGTTTTGAGCCCGAAACAAAAAAATACAGTCAATTGCGCCAGCGCATGGACATTTGGTTGAAAGCCATTAACCGTTTTGGCCACTGGTATTGAGGTTGTGATTATAAGTATATTCATATGATATGTTATACCATAGCAATTTTTTTTATAATAAATCTTTTTTTAAACGGGTTTAGTTTATATTTTATTACTTTTTTTTAGCTACCAGATTCGGAACCTCTTTTTGAGTTCAAATTGTATTGCTTAGAAAGGCATTGTGTTATACACATCTACTCGTATTATCCAAGTGTTCTTGCTCTTTTTAGCCTCTAAGATAGTCTTATTGTTGCCTTCGATAGCACAGTGGCTTGGGATCCATACGATGTCTAGAACTTCTAGGCCACCTGAAAGGTTTGATGTTGGGATGTACGATTTGGTTTTTATTGTGGTTAACCTGTCCAAAAAAGGGAAGGTTAGCCTCAGTTGCAGATGTCAAGACGAAAACAGCTGTCCTTCTTCTTTTTCTAAAAATAATATACGTATTGAATAGGAATTAACCGGCTCAAGGCCTCTTGCATCTACATTTTAATAAAAGACAACTTTTTTACAAAATGGCAAAGTGGCATGTATTTTCGTGGCTATCTATTGCTTTTATCGCGATTTCACGTCCGTCAAAATATAATTTTTATAACCACAAGTAAACATATAAAGGGTTTTCTATTAAGGACATAACAATTTTATATATTAATACGGTGGCTGCTGTATATATTTCTGGCCTAATAATGAAAATGCGGTTTTATTGTCTTTTAAAGTATACTCCAGCATGATTTATAGACTTTTGCATTCGTTCAAACCAATAGTCGAAGCACATTTCCACCCCGATAGAGACACCTCCAAAACATGGTTTTTGAACGCTTCAACAGCATCTTCTGGCAACGAAAATCGTTGACCACGCATTTTTTTCTTCATGTACGGGAATAAAGAAGTCATTGGGTGCCAAGTCAGGGCTGTACGGCGGATGACCCATCAATTCGACGTTTTGGCCGGTCAAAAAAACGCTGGTTTGAGCCGATGTGTGAGAGATCGCATTGTCATGGTGCACAATGATTCGTCTTCTCTTCTTTGCTTTTCGAATTTCTCCGAAGACTTTAGGCAAACAAATTGTGGTGTACCACTCAGAATTGACCGTCCTACGTTGCTCAAGCGGAACAGTCGTCACATGACCTGTTTTGCCGAAAAAACAGGCGACCATTTGCTTCGAAGTGCACTGTCGATTGTTGTTTTGTTTCGGCCTCATACACATAGATCCATGATTCGTCACCTGTGACGATCTTATAAACGTCTTTTGAAGCACCGCGATCGTATTTTTTCAAAATTTCTTTGCACCAATCGACACGAGCCTTTTTTTTATTTTGCCGAAGAAACAGGCGACCATTTGCTTCGAAGTGCACGGTCGATTGCTGTTTTGTTTCGGCCTCATACACATAGATCCATGATTTGTCACCTGTGACGACTTTTGAAGCACCGCGATCGTATTTTTTGAAAATTTCTTTGCACCAATCAACACGAGCCTTTTTTTGAGCGATTGTCAAATTGTGCGGGATCCAACGAGAACAAACCTTTTTACGGCCAGCTGTTCATGCAACATCGAATGTATGCTGGTGGAAGAAATGCCAAAGGATGCCTCTATCTCACGGTATGTCACATGACAATTTTGCATTATGAGTTCACGCACGGCATCAATGGCACAACGGACGTTTTTGGACGACGTTCGACATTGAGTGAGAGTCGGCCACGATTGAATTCATTAAACCAGTTTTACACGGTGCTATATAGGACTTCATCGCCGCAGATTTAAGTTCATCGATGCACTCTTATCGTAATAATCCACGTCGAAAGTTGTGAAAAATGATCGCACGAAAATGTTCACGAGTAAATTTTATTTGTTTGCCAAATTGATTTTTTAAAGTCACTGTAAACAACACAATTGATGGTCGTACGTCAAAACGTTCTGAGTACGTTTATGCTAAAAAAAATGTCAAACTTACAATGGAAATATCAGATAGCGCCAGGCAACACTTAGTGTTGCCAATAGCGTTCATCGAATTTGCCTTTCAGTAAATCCATTGTAACGGTTGCTAGTGACACCACATATCGGGGATGTCAAGCTCATTGAATTCTGGCCAAAAATAATTTTCTAACATGACACGTTAGCGCTCTTCATTGACGGTAACATGACGATTGTTTTCATCGACGAAAAAATACGGCCCATTTAAACCTCCGGCATGTAAATCATACCACACAGTATTTTTTTGCGGATCCAGTTGTGTCTCTTGAAGCACATATGTGACAGTGCATAGAGAAAGGGACCTAAGGGTAAAAAAATCAATTTTCATTTTTTTTCTTTTTCTGATGTGGACAACATCTGAACATCGAATGAGACCGATCCCATTCCCCAAAAGTGTTCCCTCCCAGAAATATGCGCGTTTTATGAAAGTGAAGTCGACGATTCTAAGCGCAAAGAGAAAGAGACCTAATCTTTAAAATGACTCTCCTGAACAAAACTGGGTTTTAACATTAGGTCCATTTCTATTTAGCGCGTCACATATGGGTTTGTTGCTGTCCAATAACTTATATTTGGTTTATTTACAAAAAATGGTTCCGCTATTAACTTTCAGAATAAATATAAAAGTAATGTACAATATTTAACACATTTTTTAATGAATTTAAATTTTTAACAACGGCTTAGGCGAAAGAAACAGCACCTTCAAGAAGCCGATTTCAGCTGCTCATATCGGCGGTGGCTACTCTAGACAAAACAAATTTCGCATTGAGCTTCAAACTTTAATCCTAATTGCCTTCACAGCAGTGTTTAAAGCCAATAGCAAATAATCGGCAGCTTCAATTCTTCTTAAATTTAGGCAACTGGCGGAGGCTTGATTCCTTCATAAATATAAATGTGTGGTCAATCGGCGACAGCTTGAAAACCGGCTCAGTGTTTTTTAGTTCAAAACAGTTAATTTCCTTAATCACGAACAAATATATACAATGTAAAATAAACGCCGCTTTCAGCTGTTTGTATATGCGACGGCTAGACTAAGCAATAATCCATCCATCAGCAGCGGTTTGAGCCGTTTAAACTCTGCTTCACATAGGTATTACCGTAGCTGTAAACTCTAGATGACACAGATGAATTTTCCTCTTGCATAGCAAATGTTTTTTCACCAAGCGTTCAAGGTGGATAAATACTTTGCTATACGTTTTTCATTAATTTTTCTTGAATGTTTATCGAAATTTATACCGAGAGGAAAGTTATGTAGAGCCATATAATAGAACTAGCTTTATTTTGGTCAACTTAAAGTAGAGAAGTAAGTCCATTTAAACTGAAAACAACTAGTGGTTCCTTTTTCGATTCGTATTCGGCAAAAAGTTAACTTTTTTATATAGAAAACACAAGCTCGAAAACTTATAGATTTGTCCGAGTCTGAGATGATGATTACCTTGCTAAATTGAAAAACAACAGTAGCTAGACAAAAAAAGAGAGTATTTTGATTTCTGTCGTTAAAAAAAGTTTGTTTAATTAAATTTAAAAAAATTTGTATATAATTTAAAAATAAGTGAACAAAAATGAAAAAGTTCAACTCTGGTTCCATCCAGGATCGAACTGGAGACCTTCTGCGTGTAAAGCAGACGTGATAACCGCTACACTATGGAACCACTTGCAATGTGTTCGACAAACGCCATATAAGAACAAAGCACACAATACATACATGAGGCAAGCAAGCAACCAGCATAAAACGAATAACACATGATAACCCATAACCGGTATTCACACAAATAATTGTGTGTGTGTGCGAAAGCAGATAAACAAACCCGATGAAACAAAACTGATGTTAAACTATTAACCGCTAGATGGCGAAATTGTTAGTCATTACAGGACTAACAAAAGTTGTTTTCAACTTTACGATCTTAAAGCATATTAATATGTATGTATGTATATATAGATTAACATAGATTGGGAAAGAAAATATATTAAGGAGTAGTTAAGGTTCCATATTTCATTGAAATTAAGTTAAAAGCTGAAGAGATAACCGCTACACTATAGATATTCAGCAGATTGCGCAATAGTTGTAAAATCCAGCTTTGTGTGACTAATTCGATTAGCTGAAAACTTCGTAATAATTCGTTTTTCTAAAAGTAAAAAAATTAAAGTTCGTTTCCATTATTTTTTCCATTATATTCTGGATTTTTGTAAATTTTCTACAGACGAAATCGTCCCAAAGGCCTTTTAAGCGCCTCACATTGCACTATTTTGAGACTTGCTCAACATATTTTCTATATTTGTGAGCGAACTATGGTTTAACTTTAGATCGTTATTGCAATGGTCACTTGTGACTCCCATCCTAGCGAACATTCACTAATTAGCGTGTGCATACAACGGGAGGACCAAAGACAAGTTTCTTCTTAAATCATAGGTTATGTTTACACAGACAGGTGTTTCCCACTAGAAATCTTGGAAGAAAGAGATTTTCATACCTCCGTAAAATGGACAAATTCTTTATCGCTGTTTGAGCCTTAGAATTGGATAGGTTTTTGCTTGAAAAATCGTCTTTTCTGACAAGGCGAATTTTAATATCGGCGTCTAAGTTTACAAAGAATATTGCCGCATCCGTTATTGTGAGCAGCCAATGCATCCACAAAGAGTGAAAGTTTGGTGCGGGTTGTGGAGTGGCGGCATGGCATGATTGGATCATTTTTCTTTGAAAATGAGGCTGGGAAAAACGTTTCGGTTATCGGTGGGCATTACACACGCAGAAAAATAGTATGGCTGGGATAAAAATATTCGAAGAAAATCATACTATTGTTTGGTATATGGTTGTGGTACAACAATATTATGATCCGCACAACAATAGTATGATTCAAATACAACCATACTATAATCCTCAACTTCAAGATAACAGGAGTGATTTATTTAACAGTAGAAAAAATCATTTTAAAAAAACGTAAGCGTTTTTATTTAAAATATTTCTGTTTTTTTCTTTTTTTGATGTGGACAACATCTGAGCATCGAATGAGACCATGCCCCAAAAGTGTTCCCTCCCAGAGATAAGCGCAAATAGAAAGGGACCTAATCTTTAAAATGGCTCTCCTGAACAAAACTTTTCATCAACTATTCACTTTTTTTTGATGTGGACAACATCTGAGCATCGAATGAGACCGATCCCATGTCCCAAAAGTGTTCCCTCCCAGAGATATGCGCGTTTTATGACAGTGAAGTCGACGATTCTAAGCGCAAATAGAAAGGGACCTAATATTTAAAATGGCTCTCCTGAACAAAACTGGCTTTTAACCTTAGGTGCCTTTCTATTTTGCGCGTCACATATTCAAATGAAGTAAAATTACAATCATACAGTTTGATTGCCGTAATCATATTATTGTTGACATTAAACTCAAAATACAATACTTTTGTCTCAGCAATCATATTTATATGGTTGTTACAACCATGTTTTAATTTCCAAATTTGACAATAATACTATTGTTACATTTTAATAATATTAATATTGCGGCAATCATACTATTGTCAAAATTAAATTCAATAAACAACACTTGGTTTGCGACGAACATACATTTATTACGGAGATCATACTATTATTGTCGTGACCATATAGTAACCATATTTTTTCTCTGCGTGCAAAACCATATTATCCAAATTTTTTTTTTGGAATCAAGACATGCATTTGAACGTCCAGGATGGCGAGACTCAGACGCATGGGCCAAAGGTTCCCTAAAAGGTCATAATGTCAAAACAAACGAGCAAAGTCATTTGAATGAAACTAAAGAAAATGTAACTACAGTTTGATGTAAGGCTTTTTTTTGATTTGTAACAAATTGGGAATTGGTCTGGGAAACCTTAAATCCATGCCATGCCACAACCGATCTTTTGCGCGCCAAACTCAAAACAAACGAGCAAAGTTATTTGAATGAAACTAAAGAAAATGTAACTACAGTTTGATGTAAGGTTTTATTTTTTAGATTTGTAACAAATTGGGAATTGGTCTGGGAAACCTTAAATCCACGCCATGCCACAACCGATCTTTTGCGCACCAAATTCCCAAATCGTTTAATCTGCCGTCTTGGCAATGACAATTGGCCGCCTCGGAGCTACGATTTGACCCCTTTGGATTTTTTTTCTGTGCGGAACCGTGAACGACCGATGTTATGCCAACAATTCAGAAATTATTTAAGCACTTAAGGCTAATATCATCCAAGTAATCGGTAAGCTACAGCCCGAAGCCGTCAACAAGGTCTAGAAAAATTGGACTGACAGAATGAGCTACTGCGAAGCCAGTCAAGGCAGCTACTTGAACGATGTTGAATTTCGTAATAAGTGGGATTACTTGCTCTTACTTATAATAAGCCATAACATTTGGAAAATGTTTAATTTTCTAAAACATTGCTGCTGTGGCTGAGAATGTCCAAGAGCAAAGAGTGAGCGTTTCTCGCACTTCTTTGAGAAGAATTTTGAATAAGACCACGGTATGAAGGCTTACGCAGTTCAATTGGTACAAAAATTGAAGCCTTATGATCATCCGATGCGTTTGCGCTTCGCCCAATGGGCTGAAGATATTTTGGTAGGAGAGAATTTTATCGAAAAATTGTGTTTGAAATGAGGCTCTTTTTCATCGCGGTGGCTATGTCAATAAGGAAAATTGCGGCATAAGGAGTTTAGAGAGGGCCCATGTGACAATGCATCCACAACGAGTCATTGTTTGGTATGGATTTTGGGCTGGCGGCATCATTGGGCCATTTTTTCTTTAAAAATTAGTACGGAGCCGCCGTTACGGTCAACGGTGAAAAATTGGCTTGACCGGATGAGGTTCTGCCGAGCCAATTGTGATAGTCATTAAATGATTTTGTGTTTCATTATTAAATGGCAAAGTTCAACCTTTACAACATAACCAGAAATTCGATTAGATTCAATATCCTTTCACTCTTGTCAGATTAGCTGAATTCGTAATAGGGCATATAAAAAATTCCGTGACTTTTCCAACTTCCCCCATAGTTTTATGAAATGCAACACTGCTCCCATTAAGTACCATCTGTTAATAGACTACTGTCAAATTTTAGGAGAGTTCCGTAATTTAGTTTGCTGTTCAAAACATAAAACCTCGTGAATTTTGTTAAAAATTCAAAAAAAAATGTAAATTTATGGTGCTCATTAAACATTATTTTTTTGCGGAAAACCCAGTCAATCAAACCAAGGAAATGCTTGATAAATACTATGGGGACTCTGTACCATCGATTTCAATGGTAAATAAGTGGTTTACTGACTTTCTTTGTGGTCGAACATGTACAATTGACGCTGAACGGACGGCTAATTTAGGTCAATACGTGGGTTGCTATATATATTTCTGGGTTGCTATATATATATATATATATATATATATATATATATATATATATATATATATATATATATATATATATATATATATATATATATATATATATATATATATATATATATATATATATATATATATATATATATATATATATATATATATATATATATATATATATATATATATATATATATATATATATATATATATTTCTGGACTCATAGTGTTGCCTGGCGCCATCTGACATTTCCATTGGAAAGTTTGACATTTTTAGCATAAACGTAATCAGAACATTTTGACGTACGACCATCACTTGTTGTTTTCAGTGTCTTGAAAAATCAATTTGGCAAAAAATGGAATTAACTTGTGAACATTTTCGTGCGATCATTTTTCACAACTTTCGACGTGGATTATCAAGACAAGAGTTCATCGATGAACTTAAATCTTTGTATGGCGATGAGGCATAATCCTTCAGCACTGTGAAAAACAGGTTTAATGAATTCAATCGTGGCCGACGCTCGCTCAAAGACGAAGGTTGTCCAAAAACGGCCGTTGTTCCAGAGAACATTGATGCCGTGCACAAGATCGTCATGTGACATAACGTTAGAAAGAGGCATCCTTGAGCATTTCTTCCACCAGCATACATTCGATATTGCATGAACACCTGAACACCATTGTTCTCGTTGGATCCCACACAATTTGACAATTGCTCAAAAAAGGCTCGTGTGGATTGATGCAAATTTTTTTTTGAAAAAGTATGATCGCTGTGCTTCAAAAGACGTTTATAAGATGGTCACAGTTGACGAATCATGGATCTATGCGTATGCGCCCAAAACAAAACAGCAATCGACCGCGAGCGTCTTCGAAGACGAGCCACATCCAACGAAAGTTGTTCGTGGAAGAAGCACTTCGAAGAAAATGGTCGCCTGTTTCTTAGGCATAACTGGTCATGTGGCGACTGTTCCGCTTGAGCAACGAAGGACGGTCAATTCTGAGTGGTACACAGCAATTTGTTTGTCTGAAGTCTTCGGGGAAATTCGAAAAACGAACAAGAGCAGACGAATTATTGTTTGGAGTTATAATTCGAATGAGTTTTTGCAGCGTTTTGTAACTGTGGATGAAACATGGAACCATTACAACACTCCGGAGACCAAGCAGCAGTCTAAACAATGGGTTTCTCCGGGTGAACCGGCTCCGAAGAAGACACAGGTTACTTTGTCGGACAATAAGGTGATGGCGACAGTTTTTTTTGGGATGCACGCGGGTTTATCCACATCGATTACCTTCAAAAGAGAAAAACAATAAACGGTGAATATAATGTCAAATTATTGGACCGATTTACCGAGGATTTACAAAAAACGACCCCATATGGCCAAGCAAAAAGTTCTTTTTCATTAAAAAAATGCACGTGTGCAGTCTCAATGGCAAAATTGCATAAATTGGGTTACGAATTAGTACCTCATCCGCCATATTCTCTAGATTTAGCTCCTAGTGACTATTTCCTATTTGCAAGCTTAAAGAAATGGCTCGGTGGAAAGAGATTCAGCTCCAACAATGCCATTATTGATCAAACAACTGCCTACTTTATGGACCTCGAGAAATCCTATTTTTGAAAGGATACAAAAATTGGAGAATCGTTGGTGTATTGAGCTAAAAGGAGATTATGTTGAAGAATATTTTTTTTGTACAAAAAACCGTGTTTTTTTCAAAAAGTCACGGAATTTTTAATATGCCATTGTATAATTAAATTTGTATGTGTACAATTTATGTTAGTACTCGTATATCTGATGTGATGACTGACCGATCATAAAGAACAGTGCCAAATTTCATCAGGATGTAATATGTGACTTCAAGTGCTAAAGACATAAAATCGGTGTGGGAGCTAATTTTTAATTCTTAACTTTAACTGAATTTCTTAAAAGTGAACAGCATCCGTCCTTTGTCCAAAAAACTTTCTTCTGTCAACTTTTATGAGTTTATGTTTAATATGTGACTTCTAGAGTAAAAAACGATAAAAATTAACATAAGTGTGGGAGTTATAACGCGTGATCCATTTCGAGGTTCTCTACTTTTTTAAAGAAAAAAACACAGAAAATTCAAATTGAATGGAAATGTTTATTATCATTTGAAAGAACATTCTTTGGCATTTATTTTTAGAAGATTATGTCTATCAAATGTTGGTCGCGGCTACGTCTCAGATGGTCCATCCGTTAAGTCCAATTTTCGATGACTCGTTCCAGAATTTCGACTGGTAACTGGTGAATGACACGCGTGATGTTTTGCTCCAAGGCCTGAATCGAATCGGGTTTGTCCGCATAAACTTTAGACTTTACATATCCCCACAGGAAAAAGTCTAACGGTGTGATATCAAACGATCTTGGTGGCCAATCGACCGGCCCAAAACGTGAAATTATCTGCTCACCGAAGTATTCTCTCAATAAATCCATTGATTGATGCGATGTATGGGAAGTGGCGCCGTCTTGTTGAAACTAAATGCCGCCGAGATCACGAGCTTCAATTTTAGGTATCAAAAAGTCGGTTATCATGGCACGATAACGGTCGCCATTAACGGTTACGTTCTCACTGGCATCATTTTTGAAGAAATATGGACCGATGATTTCACCGACCCACACACAAAACACACCAAACCGTTGTTTTTTCTGGATGAAGTGGCAGCTCTTGAACCTCTTCTTCGTCCCAAATGCGGCAATTTTGCTTGCTTACATACCCATTGAGCCAGAAATGGGCCTCATCGCTAAACAAAATTTGGCTCGAAAGCGTCGGTTCCTATTGGAACTTTTTAAGAGCCCATAGAGCAAAGCGACGTCGCTTGGGAACGTCGGCACAAGCTGTATTTTGTACGCTTTCAATTTAAGATCTCGACGTAAAATGCGCTTAGTCATTTCATACGTCAGTCCGAGTTGCTGCGAAGGCGCCGAATCGACTCTCCACTGTCTTGGTGTACACTCTCAGCTACGACCGCTACATTTCCTTCACTGCGTGGTGGGGACGTGGTCAATTCGGTCGAATATTATCCAATAATGAATGCTGGGTCTCAAGATGGATAATGGTGTTGCGAATGTTACGCTCAGTAGACCGATCATGTTGACCATAAGTTGAACGAAGTGCACGAAAAACATTCCACACAAAACGTTAATTGTCGTAATAAAATTTTATGATTTGTAAACGTTGTTCAGGCGTAGGTCTTTCCATGATGAAATGCCAAACAATACTAAACAAAAATAACATGACAGCATAACACGACTCACACGTGATCTGTCAAAATAGGCTATTGAAAAAGGTATATCTACTTGGATCACCCATTATCTGAATATAAACCAATTTTCTCCAACTTTAATAGCTTTAGGAGGGACGGATAGGCAGATATCGTTAATAGCATTAAATGGTTATTCCTAGTCTATCGGTTCCTTTAAAAATGTGTGATATTATGAATTTACTTTGATTTTACATTCAACAACAAAAAATAACGAAAACTACGACAGCAAAAATTAGGCTTTGGCTATTTTTTAAAAACCGACCGTTGGGTTTGGTCATAAAACCCGGAATGTTGGTTTTCCGTTTCGGTTTTCTACACTCTTGTTTAAACTCTTCCTTTTCGCTTCGCATTGTTAATTTGTGAGTTAGCACATTGTGATTCACGTTTAATGGAATCAACACTTTCCCATTCTTTCCGTACATACAGATCTACATTCGAGTTCATTATTTTTTCAGTATGATTAATTAAAATAAATAAGCGTGAAAAAAAACTTTATAAATATTGTTTTTTTTTAATGTCTACATTCTGGAACTGGACTATTTTGTAGAATTGTGTTAATCTGCCTAATGACTCGACTGTACCTGCAAAATAATGAGAGTCAAACGATTCTTTTGCCATTTCCGCCCGTACAGATAATAACTTCAACAACATCCCCTTGTTTTCTCGACAAATGTTATCTTCTGTACGTAGTATTTTCATCAATATTACGTTGTTTCCCGTTGCTGCTCTCTAGAGATGACGTCTCCAGAACAGAGTCTGATAAGAATTCCGCAGATGTGTACTTTCCTAACTGCATTTGAAAAAATCTATTACGATTTCGTAATTAAAAAATTAAATTTTCTAGACAATTACTTGGTTCCATCCAGGATCGAACTGGAGACCTTCTGCGTGTAAAGCAGACGTGATAACCGCTACACTATGGAACCACTTGTCGACGTTTAGTCAAAAAAGGCACATAAACAAGCAACCCTTTTTGCTTGGGTAACCTATATTGAAAACCAAGTTTTGAACACAGTTTATTCAAACGTTCGCACAAATCTCCGCACTGGAGTGGTGTGCAAGTAAAGTTAAATAAATAAAATTAACGTTAAGTCAATAATATGATTTCATCACAAACTCTTTACTGTCATAAATGGAAAAAAAAATAATTATATCGGCCGTGTTCTATTGGCAACTCGATTAGGAGGCCACCAAAGCGATAACTTCACACCATTGTACTAATACAAGAATATAAAAATGATTTTTTTTAACAGAAATAAAAAAAAATTTGAATAATTATAATTTTTGGGAAGAAAGTTATTCAAAAATAACCCTCAGCGAGTTAAAGGGAGCTCGGTTCCTATATATATTCAGGCATAGGCAACACTAAGTATTGCCTGGGGCCATCTGACATTTTCGTTGGAAAGTTTGACATTTTAATGCATAAATATATCGTACTAAGAACGTTTTGACGTACGACCATCATTTGGGTTGTTTACAGTGACTTGAAAAAATCAATTTGGCAAAAAAATGGATTTAACTCGTGAACATTTTCGTGCGACCATTTTACACAACTTTCGACGTGGATCATCACGACAAAAGTGCATCGATGAACTTAAATCTTTGTACGAGTATAGCGGTGAAGCATCATCCTATAGCACTGTAAAAAACCGGTTTAATGAATTCAATCGTGGCCGACGCTCGCTCAAAGACGAAAGTCGTCCAAAAACGGCCGTTGTGCCAGAGAAGATTGATGCCGTGCGTGAACTGATAATGATGATCGCCATGTGACATAGCGTGAGATAGAGGTATCCTTGGGCATTTGTTCACCAGCATATATTCGATATTGCATTAACATCTGGCCGTAAAAAGCGTTTGTTCTCGTTGGAACCCGCACAATTTGACAATCGCTCGAAAAAAGGCTAGTGGTCGATCAGTGCAAAGAAATTTTAAAAAAATACTATCGCCTTGCTTTAAAAGACGTTTATCAGATCGTCACAGGTGATGAATCATGGATCTATGCGTATAAGGCCGAAACAAAACAGCAATCCACCGTGTGGGTCTTCGAAGACGAGCCAAATCCAACGAAAGTTGTTCGTAGAAGCAAATGGTCGCCTGTTTCTTCGGCAAAACTGGTCATGTGGCGACTGTTCCGCATGAGCAATGTAGGACGGTCAATTCTGAGTGGTACACCACAATTTGTTTGCCTGAAGTCTTAAGGGAGAAATTCGAAAAAGGAACAAGAGAAGACGAATCATTGTGCACCATGACAATGCGAGCTATCACACATCGGTACAAACCAGCGCCTTTTTGACCGGCTAAAACGTCGAATTGGTGAGTCATCCGCCGTACAGCCCTGACTTGGCACCCAATGACTTCTTCGTCGCCAGAAGATGCTATTGAAGCGTTTAAAAACCATGAGCTGAAGATGTCTTAATCGGAGTGGAAAAAGTAGTTCCAGGTAGTGCAAATGTTTAATTGTAAGAATGAAATTCGATTTCGGTCATATGACCCCCACGCCGGCGTACAGTCTTTGGACCCAGTTTTCCATCATTCTTGCACACATTTCAACCAGAACGTTGATAATTTCGCGTTGGATACTATCTCTGAGCTTTGAGCGTTAAATCGCATGCACGAGGTGACCATTCGATTGGATCATTTCTCGAGATAACACGTTCACCGAATTTGCCTTTCAGTAAATCGATTGTAACGCGTGCTGTGAGGCTAGTGGCACCGTCTTCTTGAAATCACATATTGACGATGTCAAGCTCATTCAGTTCTGGCCTCAAATACTTTTCTAACACGGCACGATAGCGCTCTCAATTGACGGTAACATGACGATTTTTTTCATCGACGAAGAAATACGGCCCAATCACACCTCCGGCATAAAAACCACACCACACAGTATTCTTTTGCAGATGCAATTGTGTCTCTTAAAGCACATGTACGTTTGTTGCAGTCGAATAACGCATATTTTGTTTATTGACAAAACCACTCAGCCAGAAATGAGCTTCATCGCTCATCCTGTCGGGTGGGACGATTATTACGGCCGAAAATTTGTTTAAGCGCTCTTAAAGTTGCGACCACCGACTCAGAATTTCGATCGTAGTTTTTAATGATTTCTAAACGTTGCTCGTAAGTGAACTTTATTATAATGAAAATGTTGACTTCGACTAACGTTTTGACACTGAAAGAACATGAAAAATGTTTGAGGGTGCGTTGACATAAAAATACTATATTGTTATGTCCATATTGGAGAGCCCTTTAGTATTTCCTGAGTAACTTTTTTGTTACAACATACAAATTTTCAAATCAAAGGGTTTATAATGCATAAAGCCAACTGCTTGGCTCGTAACGTTTTAAGGTTATCGTCCTAGCGACCACTTATACGTTTAATGAGCGAAAACAAACAGAATACGCCTATTATTATTAGCTTATGTGTACTAGAGAGCCTCAAAAATATTTGTAAATTATGATCGATGTGTTTTTAAGCAATTTGTGAAACCTTGCGGGCCAAGCCGGATGCATTCGTGAGTTGGACAAGTTTCAAAACAGCATTCAAAATGGAATTTTCTTTGAATAACATTCTCGATGTAAACTGTTGGTGAAATAAATGACGAAATATAATTCAACAGTGTTAGTACTTGAACTTTGAATTTTAGACGTATTTCATTATACATACAGGGTGATCCACCTAGAGGTTTATTTTCCACTAGAGTTTTTTTCACAGATTACGATTGAGTTTTGTTAATTTTTTTTTTCTGTACTGTTTGCTATTTCATCATTAAAAGTCTTACGATACGAAAAACACACCAGCCCATAAACCAGCCCAGTGGTTTATGGGCTGGTGGAATCATCGGTCCATATCTTTCAAATATGTAATTTAGAAGTATTTTTTTCAATAGGGTTTTTTTTCGCAATGTAACGCGTGAGTTGTGTTAAACTTTCTTTTTTTCTTTTCAGTATTGTTTGCCATTTCATCATGGAAAGATATACACTGCGAAAACCACGGTTTAGTGAGGTTCATAGGTAGGTGGAATCATCGGTCCAAATTTGAAACGTGTGATCAATCTATTTTTTTCAATAGGGTTTTTTTTCTCAGATTACGCGTGAGCTGTGTTAAACTTTTTTTCCGTTTTGTTTGCCATTTCATCATGGAAAGACTTACACCGCAAAAACAACGGTGTGTGTCATTGACGTCATACCGTTCAAAGTGCTCTAACGAGTCATCCAAAATTGGACCCTCAGAATGGACACCCTGAGGCGCAGCTGTGGCCAACATTTAAAGGAAATTATATTCAAAAAAAATGACATAAAATGTCCTTTAGAATGAACAATAAAGATTCCACAGTTGATTTGAATTTTTTTTTATTTTGAAAAATATGTTCGTACATACCTCTAGATTGATTAGCCGTTATGTATTTTAAGGACATAAATACTGTAACAACATTGAACACACCCATTTCAATAGTAGAACTGAACATACCCCGTTAATGTCATATGGGCTTTGAAAGCTAAACTCAATAGCATTAGTCTGTAACGGGATTTTAAAATTGTTTCAACTTTCATCATGGAGTGGTCAGATAATGAGAATCGTATCGCTGTAATAGCGTTTTTCAAGTGTGAAATGAAACAAAGCGATATTTTCAAAACGCTCCGGCCACTAGGGATTAGCCGCATGTTCGTCTACCGATGCATAAAACTATTTGAGAAGACTGGAGATGTAAAAGACCGCCACCGGTCGGGCTGCCACGCTCAGTTCGAACACCGTATGTCATCAAAGCCGTTAAATCAAGAATTCACAGAAATCCGTTCCGAAAACAGAAAATCATGGCCCGTGAGATGAATATCACGCAAAAGTCCATGAGTCGAATCATTAAAAAAGACTTGGGACTTGGGGCTTTCAAACGACGTACCGGACATTTATTGACTGCAGCTTTAAAATAAAATAGGATTAAAAAATGCACACGTCTCTTGGTGAAGCACGCTGATAATTTGCACATAAAAATTTGTTCACCGATGAAAAAATTTAATACTTTTTATTTTACAACTTAAAACGTGTGTAACAGTATTTATGTCCCTACTAAGTATCTCAGCAAGATCGTTCCAAAAATTTGGCTTTAAGAACTGCTGGCCCATAAATTTGAGCAGTATCGGGTTTAAATTGTACCTTTCTCCAAATTTTATAGAAAACTTTATATTGTGGATGGCTCATTGAAAACATGAAACATGGACCGATACAGCCCATCAACACCATAGGTTATTGTTGGTCGTTCATAACGTACCATGAGAAGTTTGAGCACAATCGTATTTATTTGTGCTTTCTTGAGCGTCAGAACTTCAAATCGAGAAGTATGTGTTTTTGTTGGGATACTAGTCGACAAAATTGACCGATAAGGTCCCATTTCACCAGAGCTCTGTAACGTTTTAACTTCTTTCTTTGAGGATATTTAAAAGAAAACGTGTACGTCAATAAGCCAAGAACAATTCTAGAGCTTAAGGATAAGATAATTCGGCACATTAACGACATTGAACCTCCGTTATATCTCAGTCATTGAAAATATGGACCATTGGATAGGGGTATGCCACCGAATCCCTGACGAGAATTTGACTGATATTTTGTTTCACTCACTATAGGCGCAGATCCTTCTACCATAATAAAGGGTGTCCTAAGAAGAGCGCAATTTTTAAATTTAAAATAAAACACAGATATTTAAGAAAAAATCGTGAAACTTTATTATATCGTAAAGTAGACAGAATGAGGTTATGTATGGAACAAAATATCGTGCAGATGGTCGCCGCGATCTTTTAATGAAATTTTCAATGACCGTTTTGCATGAATGCTGCGGTATTTCATTAATGCAGCGTCCAATTTCGTCTTTTAAGGCTTGAGTCGTCGTCGGCTTATTCGCGTAAACCATCGACTTCAAAAAACCCTAATGGTGTTAAATCGCACGATCTAGACGGCCAATTCTGATCTCCAAAACGCGAAATAACACGACCGGGAAATGACTGATGCAGCAATTGAATTGTTTCTCTGGCTGTATGACATGTGGCGCCGTCTTGTTGGAACCACATGCCCTCCACATTCATTTCTTCAATTCTAGGCAAGAAAAAACTGGTTATCATTTCACGATACCAAACACCATTGACTGTTTGCGCTTGACCTGCCTCATTTTCATAAAAAAAAGGTCCAATGATTCCTCCAGCCCAAAAACCACACCACACAGTGACACGTTGAGGATGCATTTGCTTCTCGTGAATCACTCGAGGATTTTTCGCACCCCAAATGCGACAATTCTGCCTATTGACGAAGCCATCAAGATGAAAATGGGCCTCGTCACTGAAGATGATTTTATCGGCAAAATCAGCATTTTCATGTTGTCTCTCCAATACCCAATTAACGAACTCCCTTTCGTGTAGCGCTCCATTTTTACTAACCTCGTACCTTCTACTAACAAACAATAACAATTGTTCAAATGTCAAACAATGACACTTCGAATGTTGCCAGATTTAAAAATTGCGTTCTTCTTGGGACACCTTTTATAAAGATAATTCGCTAAAAACATTTTGTTTTATTTACAATAAACTTAGTGCGTTTTAGTTGGATCAACCTTTAGAAAAAATATACCGTATCTCAATCTGATACGAATTGGTTAGATGTCCTATCGTACCTATCTGCCGTTATTTTAATTAAAATAGAAACCACAATTTATTTTAAAATAAAGAAAAAAGTGTTTAACCCTGGTTCCATCCAGGATCGAACTGGAGACCTTCTGCGTGTAAAGCAGACGTGATAACCGCTACACTATGGAACCACTTGCAAAAACGCGGACTAAATGCCAACGCAAACTGGTTATTTACTCATCACAACGTTTTAGCGTTTTTATCTCACCCTTGCTCTCTCTCTCCTCTGTGGGGTGAGAAAATGAAAGTGACAATTTGCTTAAATTTACAACCACCAACCACATGATATGATTTTTATTGCAACGTATTCCATATCCGTATAGAAGAGGTGTGTACAGATAAATGGTTTAGTTTAATTAGCCTCTGTCTCTCGCTGTCGATGGTACGAGAGAGAAAGTAACAACTGGCTCTCTCTTTATCTCAGAACATCATCGAGATTTCACTCAGTTGACTATTGTGGGATTTTTGTGCTGTTTGGCTTTCTACTCCACTCGTTTACTCGTGTTGTTTTCTCGATCATATGGCCAAACGAGGAGACTAAACAAAAATAAAGAAAACAGTAAAACAGTTGATATTTTGTCACCGCTCTGATTATACAAGCCGACGCTGTCCGTTTGTTTTCAATTCGTCTATACTTACGTTAATTGTTTCGTTTTCATCGTCGTCGATGTCTGTTTTATTCTGTCTGCGTGCGTCGCTTTTTTTGTTTTCTCTTCTTTTAATGAAATTCTAAATTCTATTTTAATTGAGAATTGTATTGTTAATTTAAAACAAAAGTACAGTAAAGTAAGGCGTCAGAAAGTGATCACCCAGTCGCGTAACAAATGCAGTGAAAAGTGGAAAAACGAAAAAAATAAACCACTGAGAAATCATCCGCATTGACTAGTACGCATAAAACGTCAACTGTCGGAAATCGTATCTATCCGCAGCAGCAACACTAACAACTGTCAATGCACCGCTCTATAGGTGATAAAAACCAAAGTGATAAGAAAAACACTAAAACATAATCTAAAAATATCCAACGTGTTACCCCTTGCCCCGCAGCGCAAAATCTCCCTTGACAACAACGCAACGTGAGAACAAACGAAAGCCCATAGCATAAAATACCACCAGTTCTACCCGTCCACGGAATTCCTCGGATTCTTCTGTTTGCGTGTCGTCGCGAGACAGTCAGTGATCTTTGTCGCATTTGCCGCCGTCTCGCCTTAACATTTTCGCCCCATCCTCTTCGGTGGTTTTCCAATGTAGCCTTTGGCGTTTTCAAATTAACACGAGCATGTGATGGTCGTATTTTGCCTATAAACAAACTTCGCATGAAAGTTTTCCATCTAAAAATTTCGCTGCCTAATGCAATTGTTTTTGTGCAATACATCAAATCGCCTGAAAATCAAAATTCCTTCGATTTCATTCACTGGATTGTTTTGAAAATTAGTCACGGGGCTTTAGACAATATTTGGTAAGTTGTTTTTTGTTTTGTTTTGTTTTTGTACTGATTCGCAAATTTATTGGGTGTCTGTCTGGTTGATGACGCTCAGTCTTACAGGGTTCATTTAACTAAAAAGGCGGGTTGCCAGATGTACCGAACCCATTTTAAAGTAAGACCAGTGAAAGGCTCATCAGAGAGATCGATATGTACAAGGTGGCGTAAAAGCCAACACACAATAACGTCCAATGTTAACATTTATGCTTATGTTAATACTGCTTTGACATTTGTAAGATAAAGAGATACACGTCAACAAGATAGATTTTCGCAATTTTTTTTCTGGACAACTTTTAATCAAAAAGGGTGAGTGACGAGGTGTCGATCAGCTAAATTGGACATTGCCTGAGAGACATCCTGGCTTATTTTGGGGTTGGTTTTGGGCCTACATACATTAAAAGTTGTAATGATTGAAGAATTGAAGCTGTGAATTCGGCAAATGTTAGCTGAAGAACAGTTTTCAACCAAAAAAAAAAATTATTTTCTTGAACTAGGCCCGTTTTGTTCTGCCGCTTTTGTAACAAGTAAAATTGACGTTATTGGAAAAAAACAACTAACTAGGGTTCGAATAAGAGTTTTTCATTTCCCGAATTCCCAAAATTTAATTTTTAGTTGAGTAAGTGCATTTATTTATTGATCAGAAAGTCTATTGCGTGGTTTAAAAGAATAGTTTAGGTCCGGAAATTATTCTTTGAAGATAGTTCTTTTGCTACTTCAATCAAAACTTTTTTCGGAGTTGGTCGTTTTGACAGCTGTCACTTGATTTATGCACACTTTGGTTTGCCATTTCCTAATGAATAGACTTACTCCCGAACAACGTTTGCAAATCGTGGTGAATGGGCCCAAAACGAGATGGCCAGCGATCCTGATTTTTAAAAGAAAATTTTGTTCGGCGTCGAGGCTCACTCTAGGTGGAATGGAGCCGGCCATAATGTTACAGTCAATGGGGAACGCTATAGAGCCATGATTAATGACTTTTTCGGGCCTGAATTGGAGGATGTTGATGAGGACGGCGCTATATGCCATTCAGCCGACGAAACAATCAATTTATAGAAGGAAACATTTGGTGAGCGCATTATATCACGCCGTGGGCCTGTGGCGTGGCCTCCAAGATCGTGCGAATTAACATCGCTGGACTATTTTTTGTGGGGTTATGTGTAGTCTTTGCAGATAAGCCAGGCACGATTTACATCTTGAAAGAGAATGTTCGGCGCAAATGCGGCGGCCACTTGCCCGAAATCATTTTTAAAACATAATGGCAAACCCTTATCTTTATAATAAAGCTAAAGTCTTGGTCATAACATTAGAATATGCGTTATATTTCTTTTTGAAACCCACACGTCTGAAAAAAACAACCTTAATTTTCCAGCCATTGACGCATTGCGTGGCGGTGGTTTAATTTCCATGTTTTTCGGAGTCGAAGTTTTTGTGGAAAATGAGTCAAAACTCAAAATATCACCGACTTGAAGATATGTATTTTGTAGCTAGTACTTGAGGATTTTATTAAAGACTACATTTGACGTTATTACCCATTTAAAAACGGAGATATTTGAGTCTTATTTCAGGTATATTATGATTGATTTGTATCTAATGGCACAATTTGGGTGTCTCTGGAAAATGAATTGAATGTCTTTTAAAACGGGTATAAAAATAGTCGATCGATACGTCCATTTCGAGTCGGGGTAACAAAACGCTGATTTATTCCCATAAAACTGTAGCTTATACTTAGAGGATTTCTTAAAGACCATTGTTGCGCTTTTTTTTAACCAATCAGCCAAAAACAAAGTAAAATCCCCACCCAATTTTTTTGAAAAGAGTCCACTGTGCCAAATTATTAACAAAAACTTATTTTCAGAACCGGTAAATAGCCACCCTTACCTTCCCCTCCAATTTTTTCTTCTCACAACACACGCTGTAAAAGAGGATATATAGGTGGCTCTGAATGTGGAGTCTCTGTAGAGGTGGTAAAGACCAATTATATTATTGGGCAGTTGTTGAACCTTGCCTTAAAGAGTTCTATCACCTTTCAACAATTGTGACGAATCTTTCTGATGAAGGTCGTCACGAACCCGAAATCGCGATTAAAGCAGTGTGCAGCCGCGAAAATCAATGTCACTTTGTCATTTTGTTAAAAACTTGTCTTCTATGAAAATGATCCATGTTCAAAAATATAATTTTACAAAATCGTGCGTTTTTTTTAATAAATTCTTTTTGGGGATTACCAAGGATTGGCTAAAAAGCAACAACGTTGTGGGCAAAAAAATAGTTACAAAAAATCGTGCGATGTGGTACAACAATATTATGATCCTCACAACAATAGTATGATTCAAATACAACCGTACTATAATCCTCACAACAATAGTATGATTCAAACAAAACCATACTATGATCCCCACAACCATAATATGATTCACACTCAACCATGATCTCCACAAACACAAACGCATTATGATTCTCACAACCATAGTATGATCCTCACAACCATGGTATAATTCACACGCAACCATGTTATGATCGCTACAAACATAGTATGATCACACAAAATTAAACCAATATCCGCAATATTATTTATTAGAATTGGGTTAAGTTGTCAACAAAAGATTTAAATTATAAAAATAATTTCAAAATAGATTAAATTGAAAATAATAGATGTGGCAAATCAGTTTAAAAAAACTTAAGCGGTTTTATTTAAAATATTTCAGTAAAACAAAGCCAGAGCCAAAGAGTGTGTTTAGCTTGAATCAAATTAATATCTATATCATTTGTTGTTCAATTCAAAAATACTCTTCTATCGTTATTATCTGGTCACCCTGTGTAAATTTCGTCATATAGCAACATTGAATAAAAATTCAAGAAATATTGTTATTGACCACAACGTTTAGGAATTTTGTCCTATTAAGTAGAGTTCAGACCAACGCGAATTCCTTGCAAAAGAGACGTTGGGTAAAAAAGACGATGAGATCGCCACGAAAAATATAACGTATTTCTGGAGTTGTGACGCACTTGTTTAAAACGTTATTTAATTACCAAGCATCCTATTAGGGAACACATGGCGCACTTTATTTTAATCTGTGATCGGAACCTACTGCTTAAAGCCGGCTCTGACCGTCTAATGCATTTTTAAGAAGTATTTACTTGGCTCAGGTTAATATTTTACTCGTTAAGTCTCGGTCATTTTCGAGGTGAGAAACCCGTAGCTGAATATTCTTGGTTTTCTTACCAGGATTTGAACCTGGTCTTAATTGTGCAGACTAACCACCAAAACATGGGTAAATCCTGGTTGCTTTTTGAGGCTGACACCAAACCTCTTGTTGTTATTGATGAAGCGGCACATAATGCCGGACAGACCTTGTCCGAAAATCCCCCCTTCGGGTCGATCCGGTACATAGAATCGGCTGCCGTAGTTGATCCGGGCCTGCGCAATAAATGATTTATATGCGCCTTGGTATTGAAAGTGTGTCTTCCAGTTTCCAATACCAAGGATTCTTGCATCATCCTCATCCTTGGTATTCGTATTCTTTGTCTGTGCTTTCTGTGGAAGTTTCTTGCTTCAGCGCCATATAGAAACACGGGATGAATGAGTTTAATTTTTGTCTTTCAAGAGAGGGCTTTGTTCTTAAGCGGAGCCCAAAATAGCACCCATTTCCTAAAACGATCGTTTGTTTTATATATTTTATTAAAAAATATTGCATTTATAAAACTGCTGTAGATCATGTCTTTGGCTTAAAAGAATGCTTACCAAACTATATTCGCATTCCGGATGGTGTTCACAGAAAATTCGCATAATCTACTTCTTGGATTGGTGTCACATTTCATTTTATTTAAAAGAGTTATTTAAAAATTCGAGGTTTTTTCTTTTACCTTCTAGACAAGTAAAAATAATACGAGTACTAATGATATTTAATAATCTTGTTTTGTATGGATTCTTCAAAGAAAAATGTGTGGAGTCACTTTTGTACTTCGTCATCATCCTATTTAACTCGAGATCTCCATCTTTGGTGTTATTACAGGTAAATGATCTTCTATGGAATCCATTAAGCATACATGCCACCCACTGGTGGTATTGTATCAACATCCACCATGAAGGTCGATAAACATGTAAATTTCCATATTTCCTAGTTACACGTATCCCGATAACAAAATTCAAAGAAATTTGTGCTATCATCATCTATCACCCGCTGATAAAACGCTTAGCAGAGCTTTGAACTCTGTCAATCATAGAGGGTATAAGTGGTTTACGTTGCGGAGAACAGAGATGGCATACGCCACTTACTTATCTGCTGTTGGCGCTGATAAAGAACAACCTGAATACCTAAATAAGATGAGTGCATAATTTATGGGGTCTTGACATACGCAAATAAAGCTTCTGATGAACAGGCGTATCTAAAAATAAACTTTTTATTTTAATTAGTTTTACGACAACTTTGACTTGATGGCCTATATTGGCAGAGACCTCAGTAAGAAACGACTTTCAATCATTACTTGAATATTAGGTCTATAGATAAAAGGGTGGGTCACTTAAAATTTGAATCGGCTGTAAAAAAGTAGTGATATTTTTTTCAAATTTCAGGTTTTATTGGAAAGGTTAAACTTTGCTGTCATTTAGTACGAGGGATGCTATATATATTACTGGCCTAATAATGAAAATGCGAATATTTAGATCAATACACTTTTGCATGCGCAAAAACCAATTTTCGAAGCACTTTTCCTACTCCGATTGAGACACCTCAAAAACATGATTTTTGAACGCTTCAACAGCACCTTCTGGCGACGAAAATCGTTGACCACGCCTTTTTTTTTCTTGATGTGCGGGAATAAAAAAAAGTCATTGGGTGCCAAGTCAGGGCTGTACGGCGGATGACCCATCAATTCGACGTTTTGGACGGTCAAAATGGCGCTACATTGAGCCGATGTGTAAGAGCTCGCATTGGCATGGTGCACAATGATTCTTCTTCTCTTGTTCGTTTTTCGAATTTCTCCACACTTTCGATTGCTGTTTTGTTTCGGGCTCATACGCATAGCTCCAGGATTCGTCACCTATGACGATCTTATAAACGTCTTTTTAAGCACCGCGATCGTATTTTTTCAAAATTTATTTGCACCAATCGACACGAGCCTTTTTTTGAGCGATTGTCAAATTGTGCGGGATCTAACGAGAACAACCCTTTTTTACGGCCAGGTGTTCATGCAATATCGAATGTATGCTAGTGGAAGAATGCCCAAGGATGTCTCGTTCTTACGGTATGTCAGATGACGATCTTGCATTATCTGTTCAAGCGCGGCATCAATGTTCTCTGGCAGAACGACCGTTTTGGGACGACCTTCACTATCTTCGACTTTGAGCGATCGTCGGCCACGATTGAATTCATGAAACCAGTTTTTCTCAGTGCTATAGGATGGTGCTTCATCGCCATACAAAGATTTAAGTTCATCGATGCACTCTTGGAGTGATAATCCACGTCGAAAGTTGTGAAAAATTAGCACACGAAAATGTTTACGAGTTAAATCCATTTTTTTTGCCAAATTGATTTTTTCAAGTCACTGTAAACTACACAAATGATGGTTGTATATCAAAACGTTCTGAGTACGTTTATGGTAAAAAAAAAGTCAAGGGAAATGTCAGATGGCGCAACACTTAGTGTTGCCTAGGCTAGTAATATAAGTATATATAGCAACCCTCGTATCATTCATGTGCCTCCCACGGTAGTACCTAATCCAATCAACCCTTTCGTCTTGTTAAGGCCCTCTGTAAAGAAGCCTTAAAAATTGTATTACCTGAAATATGTCCCTGCCAGGATTGCCTCCCAGAGATACTTGTGTCGAAATTCTTTTCAAAACTTAAGGTTGGTACTAGTTGTCTACTTTTTGTGTAGTTGTTGTAGGTTCGCTAAAATCGCTTTATGGCCAATGCAGCCATGGACGAAGGTCTGAGGTCATTGGAGCGCTACGAAACCACGTGAAGATTGTCTAAGACTATTGTGGCTTTGCAAACAGTGTGAAGATTGTATGAGGCGGATTGTTGAAGTCGTCATCATGCTAGATTTTCCTAGCTGACTTTAAATTCGGGTTACTTGTGTAATAGTTGTGCATACTATTACAGCAAGAGGATCCACCATAAAGTTCTTAATCTTTAAAGGAAATTCAATTCGTCTAAATAAGAATATAACTTAGCTCGTTTTGGCAATTCACAACTTATATTTCATTATGCTATGATAGCCATTAAAACTTAAATATCATCTCTCAGGAGAATTTAATATTTAAAGCTATTGCCAACAGATATCTCGTTTTTGACCAATTCTTTTCAATTTCCTAGCGCTGTCTAGGTGTGGACCATACATGTTTAAATGACAAACTAAACTTAAATCAGACGCAGCTGTCAAAATGGCCATCACTGAAAACAGTGTTGCCAATATACATTTTTTTTACATTTGATAACTTAATAAATGAATAATTCTTCATTTAATGTGAATTTTAATGCGCTATTTAAAATTAATGTATAATAAAATCCTGTATTCAAACTCTCATCTTGTTTTTTAGTTGTTTATCACTTCTTATCTGAAAAAATGTCATTTATTTCACTGTGTTTGAATACTAAAAGACGTAAAACAATACCGAAATTCATAAAAATTACACGCTTTTGACGTCTGTATGACGTATTTTGAACAACAACTTAGTGGACTTATCACAACAACCAGATAACAAAAATTTGTATAACTCTAAGAAAAACAGCAAACAATTGTTTGTTCAGTTTTTCGTTCCTTGAACAAAATTTCCGTGTTTAATAAGCAACGATGGAAGTAACATTTTTCTCAAATGCTTTCAAATATACAGACGTGCCAGAGAAGCTGCTCCTCCATAGGCAGGGTTGTATAAAGCAATTATGTTTGCGAACGAAAAAAAAGTGAAACTAAATTTAATAAAGCTTCACGATCACTGCGAAGAAAAGTGAGGTAAGTCCGAAATTAAATTTTAGTATTTACCTACGTACGTAACTATTCTAAATTTGACCCTAGCAACAGACTCATCTCTCGATAGGTGACGGTATTTGTGTGGCATACAAAAAGATCAATAATCTTTCTTCCTTTGAATACTTATCCCCTCTCCTTCGTTTTTTGTCGTCGTTTGCTTTCAAAGGCGATATAAAACAGAAACTATGAAACTCGTAAAAAATCTCATCGTCTCTTAGTATAGAAGTAAAAAAGACGCGCAGTAAGAGGATAGTATACGTTAAAGGGGTCAAAATCCTAAAGGTTCTTGTCCTTCTTGTAGTTGTAGACAATGATCTTTTCGCACGCCACCACCGGGACGGACATTCACTCTGTCGGATCGAATCCATAAAAAACATACTTCAGCGTTGAGACAGACAGACACAAAACCAAACATGGTGGAACTCTTCTTGTAGTGTTAAAGAAAAATTCGATTGGGTTTTAAAAAATTCGATTGTGGTTAACCATTATTCGAATGTTTAAAAATTTTTAAATATAAATAAAGTCGGTAG
Source organism: Hydrotaea diabolus (assembly GCA_963513945.1). Taxonomy (NCBI): domain Eukaryota; kingdom Metazoa; phylum Arthropoda; class Insecta; order Diptera; family Muscidae; genus Hydrotaea; species Hydrotaea diabolus. The sequence continues at coordinate 131,479,727 of OY740719.1, forward strand.
CGGTACTTTTTTTGCTTGTAAAAGAGAGTATGAACGAAAGTTCTTTAAAAAAAAATGCATTAATAAAAGGTACAGAAACGGACTTGTAGGAAAAGAAGTAAAAGCAATAAACGCCAAAGAGTGATAATTGAAAAATATTTTTCAATACAAAAATACAAAGTTTTATTTAGAAATAAGAAGTGAAATTAATTTTTTTTAATTGTATTGAGTTCGTCTGCCTGTGGGGTCTTTCAAAGACAACACGCCAAAGAGTGGTTATTAAAACTACTTTGAAATACTAAGACACAATTTTATTTTAAATTAGAAGTGAAATAATTTTTTTTTAAATTGTATTAACTTCGTCTGGATGTTGGGTCTTTCTTCAAAAAGAAGAAAATACTAAATTTCTAATTTTTTTGTTTTTACTCTAGATTAAAAACAACTCTTGTACTATTTGGAATTTTTCTAAGAACTGAAGTAGCTGACATCAGTTATTTACAATTTACTACTTTTATACAGCAAAATTCTTTCAGTAAAAGCTATTAAAAGAGAAAGACATATTTTTCTCTGAAAATCGTATAAGCCTAAGCCATAAGAGCTTCTTAAGTGGATAAAGAAAACTTCAGACTATTTACCTTAAATGTGATTTTTGGGAACCACAAAATTCTATCGCAGTTTTTAAAAGTAGATAAAACGCTTTTCCTTACAATTCCTTTTTTATCTTAAAAGAACTGAAAATTCGTTTGTGAAAACTAAACCGTTAACTTGTTTAAAAAATGTATTGTATACGGTGATCCACCTAGAGGTTCTGAAAAAATTCAGAACAAAAAAAATATACCAATTCAAACCAAGTGTGGAATCTTTATTGGTAATTTGAAAGGACATTTTATGGCATTTATTTTTTGAAAATAATTTCCTTCAAATGTTGGCAAATGTTTTATGAAAATGAGTGTTCGGTGAGCAACGGGAAGATCCGCTGTTTTCGACAAAAAAATTGTTCAGTGATAAGGCCCATTTCGGGCTTAACGGCAAAGTCAATAAACAAAATTGCCCTATTTAGGCTGAAGAGCAACCAGAAGAGGTTCAAGAGGTGCCATTATACCCAGAGAAAACCATAGTTTGGGGCGGTTTATAAGCTGGAGGAATCATCGGTGCATATTTTTTCAAAAATGATGATGGCCGGAACGTAACCGTGAATGGTGCTCGCTATCGCGCCATGATATCGATACCCGTACAATGGATCTATTGAGAGGTCATTTCGAAAAGCAGCTAATTTTACGTTTTGGACAGGTGAGTTGACCGCCTAAATCGAGTTATATCACAGCTACGATTCAGGTTTTGAAGCCAACAGTAAGCGTGTCAATAAAGCCATACCGGTCGAAATGCTCGAACGAGTCATCCAAAATTGAACCCTCAGAATGGAAACCCTGAGGCGCAGCTGCGGCCAACATTTGAAGGAAACAATATTCAAAAAATAAATGCCATTAAATGTTCTTTCAAATTACCTATAAAGAATCCACACTTGATTTGAATTTGTATATTTTTTTTGTTCTGAAAAAACACCTCTAGATGGATCACCCTATATAATATTGGTTATGGTTCGCAAAGTACGTTACTAATTTTAAACTCCAAAAAAAACATAGCCCCTCCTGATTTCGGGCCGAATCTTTTCGATGGCAACTTCAATTTCATGTTTCAACGTCTCTGAATGCTTTGCGTACCATTCAACCTTTATGGCTCCCCACAGAAAATAATCCAAAGGGCTAAAATCACAGCTTCGGCCGATTATTCGATTTTCAAAAACAGTGCGTAAAATACCGATAGTTGCGTTGGCTGTGTGACATGTGGCTCCGCCTTTGGGAATAAAAATTCGTTGAGCATGGCGCGGTTACGCTCACCGTTGACGGTAACGGCGGCTCCTTGCTCATTTTCGAAGAAAAATGGCCCAATGAAGCCGCCAGCCCAAAGTCCACTCCAAACAGTGACCCGTTATGGATGCATTGGCTTCTCAATAGTCACGTGTAGTTTAACTGAACCCCATATGCGGAAATTTTAGATGAAAAAGAGCTTCATTTGAAAACACGATTTTCTTCAACCCATTCAGCCCATTGGGCGAAGCGAAAACGCATCGGATGGTGTTCCATTATTAAATAACAAAGTTCAACCATTCCAATTAAACCAGAAATTCGAACAAAATATCAGTACTTTTTTTACAGCCGATCAAATTTAAAATGTTAAATTGCCCGTCCTATATTACAGACCATGGTGAAATACATAAGTTCTTATACTCCCTATTCAAAGGCTTCTCCCCATTTGAGAACCTGCCATTATACAAGCCTTCATTTTAAACAAATTAAGCTCAGTACGTCCTGGGCGAACAAAAACCTTTATAAAGATCGATCTTTTCGGTCTATGGTTTCAGGAAGCCCTTACTAAAATGGTCACTATATGCAGCCCTGCCGTTCAAATAAATTTTCTGTATATTAGAGTTGTGTAGGATGTCATATATTCTGCTCTATCCGTCTGTAGACTTTTTAACCTGTTAGTACTTGCAACTGAAAATATCATTGGAAGTAATAAAACATCAGTATATGTGACGCGCAAAATAGAAAGGGACCTAAGGGTAAAAACCAGTTTTGTTCAGGAGAGCCATTTTAAAGATTTAAATACGTGTACCTTTGGTGTACCATCACTTTCATAAAACGCGCATATCTCTGGTAGGGAACACTTTTGGGGCATGGGATCGGTCTCATTCGATGCTCAGATGTTGTCCACATCAAAAAAAAAGTAAAATTTGATTTTATTTACCCTTAGGTCCTTTCTCTATGCGCTGTCACATATACAAACATCATTCCTTCCAATCTCTATTGAATATAGAAAACGTAAAAATATCATAAATTATTTAGCGGGATTTAGTGTATTTTCTAATCAAGAGGTAAAAAATGCTACAAAAGATTCGAAAATTGCCCTTACGAGTTGTCGATCCTTCGGCCAAAAGTAATCGATTAATCGATTTCATACCCTAGTACTCTAGTATGCCGCTTCTGCTGACATAATCGCATACATATAAACTCCACATGCATATGCACGTAGTCTACAATTAAAGTTTTAAAATACAAACATAAATACGCAGTCGATTCGAGTAGAAGACAAAGAAATTAATGGTCATTTTGTTGTGCCAACAGAATGCGTGTTCTGTCGAAGATGAATACATATTTTACTATCGGATCACACACAACGCTCATTCTCGAACAGACTGTTGTATATCAAATATTGTAAAAATAAATTAGGACTAAATCTTGCAGCCATGAATAAAGCTCTGTAGATAAAAGCATTAGTCACCCGGAACGGAATATTAGAAAGAATTGAGAGGATTTAAAGTTCTTAAAAAAATATTGTTTGGTTATAACTTACATGGTTTTTCTTACACAAATCGGGGTCGTGGCAGATAAATGCATTCCCTTGAAGTTACAACTGTCTGCTTCTAAAATGTCGCCATTGTGTCGTCGCGATTTGGATGCATACGTTTTGTTTTTACTTTGATTTTCCGTGTTTCCACCTCATAAAATCCGGCTACTTTACGAGTGAGACATTATTTTCCAAGCTTTGTAAAGACTTCTTAATAAAATGCCTTAGCCATTCAGAGCCGGCATTAAACAGAAGGTTCCGGACATTGAGTATTAGAACTATATCGAGCAGAGCTTACTGATTTGAGAAAAGTTTGCCCCTGTTCCTTAATGAGATGTTGAGAGACACATTGAAAATCAACTTCACCGATTTCATGTCAAAGCTTCCGACAATGTCTCTATACGGTTTGACTTTAGACATCTTATCACAAATATTCGCTAAAATGAAAGAATACGTACTAATTTTTAACTTATAACATTAAGTTTTGCATTGCAAATATAAACTTTTGGGAATTTACTATACTCACCTAACGTCTTTTATTTTTCGAAGGCATCATACAATCCCAAGAAAATGTTCGTAATTTTGTTGAAAAGTGTAAGTTTTCCAGAAATCCCATACGCCGATGTGGATCCAAACAGATTTTCTTTTATCGGCTCCATACGCAGACACGGCTTCCAACAACATTTCTCTCTGATCTATAAGAAACTGATATGTATCGATTTAGCTCCCATGGGTCTTTTCCTGGGTTTAAGAAGCATGACGATTTAGACGCTCGTTGATTTATACAGTCTAAGGCACACTCAAAGGGTTGAATCTGGTTGTTGTGTTTTGGCTTCAATCCTTCACATTGTATTTGAAAGGATTTTACATGCGATGGATGGACTTGGAGCAAACTATCTGGTCTCACTTTTTACGTACCGGACATAGTAAATTATGGTTCCAATATTCGGGCTTGTACTCCTTAATCCAAATAGTGTGCAGATTAAATCTGATTATTTCTTCTACTTTGGTCTTATACAGCATTAAATGAGTAACGCCGACACCTTGCTGTTCTTAGGCCGGAATAGCACGGATATTACGTCATCTGGATTTTCACCTTTGATTGGTAGCAGGATGGTTTTTTCACCTGGATCATTTCTTTCCAAAAGTAGATCAAGTTGTCATTTGCTTCTTATCCACACAATTGAATCCTTTGCGTTCCTAGAAGAGGATAACGCTAAAATTATCAAAATACTTTAAAGCAAATAATTCAATATTCCATTTAACCAACACTCAGTGAATGCCATCCACATCGCGTTAACGATGTGAATAACTTTTATAAGAATATGGTCTCTTAACCAATTAAACCTGCTTTAAATGTATACAGTAACCTGTAAATTAACATTTCTGCTTAATTGCATCCATTAAATGGATCAATGGAGAAATACATTATTTTTTAAAAAAAAATATTTACCTCAGTATCTTTTCTGTCTATATATTCAATTAGGTTCCATAATAGCTTATTATAGCTTGATATTCCTTCTACTCCACTTGCCCAGATGGGGCTCTTCTATATTTTAAACAAACGCAGTGTCAAAATATTTTATACGTTCATAATAATTTTTATTTTTGCTCAAAAAGTTTATAAAACGCGTTCTCTATATTCGTATAAATGGCTGGTATCATATGTTTTTTTGTTTTTTGGGGGAATGAACAATTTAAAATGGTCAACAATTAATTTTTGGTTCTTTACTAAAAATCTTGCTGTTCTGGAAACATGTTATCGATTTGTTAGAAATTTTACTCATATTAAAGAGAACACACTACGATATACGAGGGCGACCGCAAAAGTAACTGGCCTAACATAAAAAGAACCGTTTGTTTTGGAATTATTATTATTTATTTTTCAACATAATCTCCTTTCAATTCAATACACTTCATCAAACGTTTTTCAAGTTTTTTAATTCCACCCGAAAAAAAAGATTTTTCAAGACTTCAAAATATGCCTCAGTTTCAGCAATAACCTCGCTATTGGACGAAAATTTTTTGCCACCGAGAATTTTTTTTAAATTTGGAAACAATAAATAATCAGAAGGAGCTAAATCTGGAATATATGGTGGATTCGGAGCAATTTCAAATCGTACTTCGGCCAGTATTTGTTGAGTTAAAAATGCAGTGTGTGAAGGAGCATTATCTTGATGAAAGAGAACTCTTTTTTTTCTAAATGCGGTCGTTTTATCTTGATTTCTTCTCTCAACCGATCCAATAATGCACAATAATATTCACTATTTATAGTTTTTCCTTTCTCAAGATAATCAATAAATATTATACCCCTTGCATCCCAAAATACTGTGGCCATTACTTTTCCTGCTGACTTAACAGTTTTCGCCTTCTTGGGACCACTTTTACCCGCTTCTATCCATTGTTTTGACTGTTCTTTGCATTCTGGGATGTAGTGATGGATCCATGTTTCATCGACAGATATGAATCGGCGCAAGAACTCTATTGGATTACGCTGATAAATCGCTAAAAGCTCCTTGGAATTGGTCCAACGGACGATTTTTTGGGGCAATAAATATTATACCCCTTGCATCCCAAAATACTGTGGCCATTACTTTTCCTGCTGACTTAAGAGTTTTCGCCTTCTTGGGACCACTTTTACCCGCTTCTATCCATTGTTTTGACTGTTCTTTGCATTCTGGGATGTAGTGATGGATCCATGTTTCATCGACAGTTATGAATCGGCGCAAGAACTCTATTGGATTACGCTGATAAATCGCTAAAAGCTCCTTGGAATTGGTCCAACGGACGATTTTTTGGGGCAACAAACGCGGCACCCATCTTGCGGATAGCTTTTTCATGTGGAGTTCATCATGTAAAATACTCCAAACTTGTTTTTCGTGTATTTTAACAATATCAGCAAGTTCTCTGAGCTTTATTCGTCTATCTTTAGTCACTTCATTAAATATTTTTCTAATGTTTTCAATAGTAGTAGCAGTTTTTGGTCTTCCAGAGCGTTGTTCATCTTCCGTACTTGAACGACCCATTTTAAATTGTTGAACCCAGGATTTCACGGTGGAGTATGATGGTGCATTATCACCATGAACAGAATCCAATTCATCTTTGATTAATTGTGGCGTATAACCTTTTATATAAGTGTTTAATTACCGCACGAAACTCTTTACTTTCCATTTTTCAAAAATTATAAAACTTGTTTACTTCAATCACCTGTAACAAAGAAAATAATCATTAAATATTTCGGAAATTTTGACAGATGGCTTATAAAAGATTGCTTTTAAAAAACAAACAAAAACAAAAAAATTGCTAGTAAAACCGAAAATGTGCCAGGCCAGTTAGTTTTGCGGTCGCCCTCGTATTATGTTTCAACAAATTTTAATTTACAAAAAAAAATTAAAGTTTTTTTTTTTTTAAATTAAATTTTTCTAAATATTCATAGTCGCTTCTTCTACTTATCAAGCTGGCTATATATTTCTGACCTAATAATGAAAGTGCGAATATTTATCATCAAAAATGGTTTTATTGTTTTTCAAAGTATTCTCCAGCATGATTTATACACTTTTGCATGCGCTCAAACCAATTGTCGAAGCACTTTTTCCACTCCGATTGAGACACCTCCAGAACATGGGTTTTAAACGCTTCAACAGCATCTTCTGGCGACAAAAATCGTTGACCATGCATTTTTTTCTTAATGTGCGGGAATAAAAATAAATCATTGGGTGCCAAGTCAGGGCTGTACGGCGGATGACCCATCAATTCGACTTTATGGCCGGTCAAAAAAGCGCTGGTTTGAGCCGATGTGGTAGAGCTCGCATTGTCATGGTGCACAATGATTCGTCGCCTCTTGTTCGTTTTTCGAATTTCTCCGAAGACTCCAGGCAAAACAAATTGTGGTGTACCACTCAGAATTGACTTCCTACGTTGCTCAAGCGGAACAGTCGCCACATGAGCAGTTTTGCCGAAGAAACAGGCGACCATTTGCTTCGAAGTGCTTCTTCCACGAACAACTTTCGTTGGATTTGGCTTGACTTCACAGACCCACACGGTCGATTGGTGTTTTGTTTCGGGCTCATACGCATAGATCCATGATTCGTCACCTGTGACGATCTTATAAGACTTTTAAAGCACCGCGATCGTATTTTTTCAAAATTTCTTTGCAGCAATCGACACGAGCTTTTTTTTGAGCGATTGTCAAATTGCGCGGGATCCAACGAGAACAAACCCTTTTTTTCGGTCAGATGTTCATGCAATATGGATTGTATGCTGGTGGAAGAAATGTCCAAGGAGGCCTCTATCTCACGGAATGTCACATGACGATCTTGCATTATCAGTTCAGGCATCAATGTTCTCTGGCACAACGGCCGTTTTTGGACGACCCGCACGACCTTCGTCTTTGAGCGAGCGTCGGCCACGATAGAATTCATTAAGTCAGTTTTTCACAGAGCTATAGGATGGTGCTTCATCGCCATACAAAGATTTTAGCTCATCGATGCACTCTTGTCGTGATAATCCACGTCGGAAGTTGTGAAAAATGATCGCACGAAAATGTTCAAGAGTTAATTCCATTTTTTATGCCAAATTGATTTTTTCAAGTCACTGTAAACAGCACAAATGATGGTCGTACTTCAAAACGTTCTGAGTACGTTTATGCTAAAAAATGTCGAACTTTCCAATGGAAATGTCAGATGGCGCCAGGCAACACAGAAATATATATAGTATACCTAAATTCTGGCCACAGGAAGTCCGTTACTATCTCGCGATAGCGAACGCCATTCACGGGAACTGCTTAGCCGACCATGTTTTCGAAGAAGTACGCCCAATGACGCCCCAGTCCGTAAACCTCAATCTTAGTGGATGCATCGGCATTTCTACAACCACTCGTGGATTCTCGTTTGCCCAAAAGGCGGCAATTCGCTTGTTAACGAATCCGCTAAGATAAAAGTGGGTCACCATTCACTTTTATCTTGTCTCAACCATTCAGCGCATTAACGGCGCTTGAATTGGTTGGTAGGCTTAAGGTACTGAGTAGTCAACATTGTAAACATTGTAAAAGTGTGTAAATTCAACATTTTATTCAAAATTTTCCATCAGTGATGTTCTAGGAATGTTTGTGTGTTGGCCAGGACGACAAGTCGAGGTTGACGGTTTTTTTTTGCCACACTATCGCGAACAAAATCAACGTTTTCCCCAGAACAAACTAAGCGAGCATGCACGGGTGTTTGCACATTTCCTACAAATCCGGTTTCCTAAGTTCGTCCACAATTCTACCGATTTTTGACTAATTTGGTTGATTAAGCTGACCAAAAAAAATCACGAGGTGCACGAAAAGCATTTTAATTTGAACAATCGTTACGCGCTGCCTAATTGTGTACCACTCCGTCGTTGAATTTGTCATACACTGAAACAAAGAAATGTAAAATTATGTTGGGCAAAAAAGTTGACGTTACGGTGTGCCTGACAATTAACAACGTGCATTACGATTGGACCACACTTTATTGTAAAATTTTCCGTGATCCTGGTAAAAATGTACCGGGAAATCGGGAAACGTAAAAAACTAAAATTTCCGGTACGGTAAATGCCAAGAAAAACCCCTAGTCGAGGGGAAGTAGAGTTTCTTCCAATCGACTTGAATCGATATAAATGATAAGTAACAAGAACAATCATTCAAGTTACGCAAGACGAAAGCATAAAGAATCCTTACAAAGATATATTGGAGATTTATGTAAAGGCATAAAACTTTCTCTGACCTAGTCGGTGTATTGATTGAGAACGCTGTAATTTCAATCGTAGATCGATTCATACGGAAAACAAACTGCAAGGTATAATAATATAGTGTTAATACAAAGTAGTGTTTCTCCAATATGCCTGCATATTGGGAAAAGTCCACAATAGCTGCCAACACCTACCATACTACCTTTTGTCCGTGGCAAAGTCTTTTTCCCTGACATTTTTCTCCAGAACACATTCTGTCTCAACAATTAAAATTCTTCTTGCGATGTCTTATTCTGCAAAAAATCGAATTGCAATGCAATTACGAGAACACTTGAAATTTGTTAATTGTCCAGCAACTTTTGTACTTGTACAGATCTACATTATATTACACTTAAATGCAAATGATATCACTCCATGTAGTCCGAGAAATAAAACATATGATTAATTAACATTTCTCCCCAGCAACATTCACTTGTAAAGTCAAAAATCGCGTCTACTTGTAGCGTATCTACGACGACTTTCAGGAAGCATTACAGACAGACGCCCAACCCAATTCACAGCTATTTGCATTGAATGTCAATATTGAAAATACGAGAAAAAACACAAATCGTCGATAAAAAGAGAGAGTGAGATACTTACTCTCACAACAACTGTTTTAAACGTGTCGAACATAGCGGTACGTATACGCCAACGCAGAGAACAGGTAGTTTCTAATGTCAACAGATATTGTAAATATATCCACCGCTAAAAAGCCTCGAAATTCAAATAAATTTCATATACCTACGACGCACAGTGGGTTGAGCGGTCTGCAAAGTGGCGATTAATTCAGGGAAACCGCAATTTTAAAATATTGTTATTGGTGGTTTTTCATAAATACATAAAAAAGCATAATTTAAAAAAAAATTAAAACTTTTTATGGGTGTTTTAGTATTTTGGAAAAAATGTCTTATTTCACAATTTTCGCTGTAACTAGAAAGAAAAACGATAAATAATTAAATGAAATTGAAAATTACCGAATACTTAATGTGCTTTTAGAAAAAAAATGTGTTTTTAAAAAATAGTAATTTATAAATATTTATAATGTAAAAAATTTTAAATTAAACCCGATTTTCCCGACTGGATTTACGCGAAAATTGTTCTCTATAGCTTTTGAAGTCCTTGTTTCAGGCTTCCTGAGTTTCTTCAGTTAGCTGACCAATAGGCAATGGTGCAAGCGCTATAATTTCTGGCCCGTAAATAAAGTATATAGGAGGGCGACCGCAAAAGTAACTGGCCTAACATAAAAAGAACCGTTTTTTTGGAATTATTATTATTTATTTTTCAGTTCTCTATAGCTTTTAAAGTTTCGTGCGGTAATTAAACACTTTTATATGAAAGGTTATACGCCACAATTAATCAAAGATGAATTGGATTCTGTTCATGGTGATAATGCACCATCATACTCCACCGTGAAATCCTGGGTTCAACAATTTAAAATGGGTCGTTCAAGTACGGAAGATGAACAACGCTCTGGAAAACCAAAAACTGCTACTACTATTAAAAACATTAGAAAAATATTTAATGAAGTGACTAAAGATAGAGGAATAAAGCTCAGAGAACTTGCTGATATTGTTAAAATACACGAAAAACAAGTTTGGAGTATTTTACATGATGAACTCCACATGAAAAAGCTATCCGAAAACTATCCGCCGCGTTTGTTGACTTTGCCCCAAAAAATCGTCCGTTGGGCCAATTCCGAGGAGCTTTTAGCGATTTATCAGCGTAATCCAATAGAGTTCTTGCGCCGATTCATAACTGTTGATGAAACATGGATCCATCACTACATCCCAGAATGGAATGAACAGTCAAAACAATGGATAGAAGCTGGTAAAAATGGTCCCAAGATGGCGAAAACTGTTACGCCAGCAGGAAAAGTAATGGTCACAGTATTTTGGGATGCAAGGGGTATAATATTTATTGATTATCTTGAGAAAGGAAAAACTATAAATAGTGAATATTATTGTGCATTATTGGATCGGTTGAGTGAAGAAATCAAGATAAAACGACCGCATTTAGAAAAAAAAGTTCTTTTTCATCAAGATAATGCTCCTTCACACACTGCATTTTTAACTCAACAAAAACTGGCTGAATTATGATTTGAAATTGCTCCGCATCCACCATATAGTCCAGATTTAGCTCCTACTGATTATTTCTTGTTTCCAAATTTAAAAAATTTTCTCGGTGGCAAACAATTTTCGTCCAATAGCGAGGTTATTGCTGAAACTGAGGCATATTTTGAAGGTCTTGAAAAATCTTATTTTTCGAATGGAATTAAAAAACTTGAAAAACGTTTGATGAAGTGTATTGAGTTGAAAGGAGATTATGTTGAAAAAAAAATAATAATAATTCAAAAAAATGGTTCTTTTTATGTTAGTCCAGTTACTTTTGCGGTCGCCCTCGTATTGTTGATCTCTTTGCTTGTTTTTTTTTCACATAGATTTTTAGCAACCTGAGTTCTTTTACAAAAACTTTAATAAGTCAAAAAATTGTAAACATTTGCAAAAAGATATTCTGAGGTTTATTAGCTGAAATCTCATACTTTAAGACTACATAAGCGGTTTCGCCCAGTTTCACCCAGAAATTTGTTAAAACTCAATACAAACATCAGAAATATCCCATTTTTGGAGCATTTCATTTTTTTCAATATTTCCAAAACATTTATCTAACAAACAAATATTTATCGTATGCTCAAATACGTGAAGTAGACGGCTCCATTATAAAACTTTTACTTTTAGAAGTCTTAATTAAAAAAATATTCACTTGAATTATACAAATTTTCACTTTAAACCAATGCGCGCAAAAATAATAATAATTATTGAACTTTGAAGTCACACTGCAAATAAAGTAAACCACTAAGAACCTTTATTTGTGCAACTAGTGATGTGGAATTTTATCTAGTTTCATCCGGTACCAAATACGGCTGTGAAAGTTAAAGCTCATTTTTTTAATTAATCGCCACTTTTGATGGATTTCAACCCTCTGTGCGACGAGTACTCAGAATTCTAACATATGTTCAAATAATCATAACGGAAATCAGTTCAAGTAAATTTTGCAAGAAGATACAAAATGGACAGACTGCCAGACAATGAACAATTGATTCGTTTTGCGGTAATGCCGGTCCGTCAAGGAGACGACCCAGTTTTCAAAACACTTTGCTGCATTCTCACTTGACAACAGTAGTCGGTGGTAATAAATGCAATTACAAATTCAATTGTTTTAGTGGAAAATCAAATTCCGTTTTGCTGCAGTTTAAAAAAAAATTAAGAGAACTTATCAGAGATCCACTTGAGAATACTTTTGAGCAGAATTCTAGTGTCAGGAAAACTTTTAACAAGTACTCGTATGTAAGTGCTTATCTTTTTCATAGTTTTACTCGAATTTGATTCTATAGAACCAAATTCGCCTCATAAACTTAGGCGTTTGGAACATATCAGCTAGGATATTTATAAACCGCCCCAAATATTTATCTATTATGGCATTTACCTTTATTATCTGGTCTCAAAAAACATTATTTCCACGCACTCGTACAAATGTAACAACACTTTTTAAACTTTCCCCTTGGTTCCAAATAAAAATAGTCCAAGGTTTATTCCCACTGACACCTTTAGCCGAAATTCGCGCCTGATTCTCATAAAAACAAGTACTATAACAACAGCACTTATTTTTTACTATTATTTTATCTATTTATTTGCCTTTTTTATGAAGCCACGCATTTGTAAACAAATAATTAGAAAAAAAAACATGCGTGCAAACAACACTCGAGCACATAAGTATGCATACATTTGTGCAAAAGTGGATAAATAAAAGTGTGTGTATGAGTGGGTGTGTGTGTATGTGTTGCGCTAGTGAAACGTATTCGCATAAACTACAGCAACGTTGTGTTGATCAACATTGATCGGAAAAGAAAGACAAATTGGAAATATAATCACAACAAATTGACTTAATCAAAAGAGATCTTTCGCATCGTACAACAACTGTAGAATAACAGAACAACAATTGAATTGTTTATAAATTTAAGTTTATAAAAACAATTCTTCTTTAATCGCAGAACGCGCCATTAAAAATCAGTTTTTGTTTAGAGATCAAAACATAGGCGCGGTGAGGAAAAAAGGCTAACGCCGACGAAAGGAAAATGTAGCTAAAGGGTGCAGCTGTTCAAAGTGATGAAACATTCAAATGTGTAAAAAAAAAGAAACTCTTTAAATTCACATTTAAGGGCAACATCTTCAAGATAATTTAAATTACAGAGCATCAATGAGCTAAACACTTTTACGCAAAAACTTGCAAATTAGACGAGTATAGTAAATTCCCAAAGAAAAGAGGTTCTGGTAGGTCTCAGTTATTTCTTATGGGCCGAGGAAGTTTTTATTTGGCAACGAAATACCGCATGCAATAAATTAAAAAAAAACATAAGCTGTACAAAAAACATTAAGCCTAATTCTGAATATTCCCAGGGAGATGGGTTTCCTGGGAATTTATTTTTCTCGGGAATAAAATCCTCCTATTTTAAACAATGGGTTCTAATGGGTAATAACAGGGCAGAGAAAATTCGAATTTTCGAAGTCAGCTATTTTGTTTTGATTAAAAATAAGTAATTTATTTTTAAAAATATAATGTACGAAGTAAATTTAAAGAAAAGCTATTAAAAATGTGTTGCATTTATAATGGAAGGCGAGTAATGAAACGAAATATGTTTTTGGATTTTTCCTGGCACGAGGGTTGCTATTTATATTTCGGATTCTGACAATACTAGTGTTCCCAGATGCAAACTGGAACTTTAACATTTTTTAGAATAACTTCAGTCAGAACGTTTTGCCATTTGAGGGCGAATGGTTTTGTTTACAGTGTGTTGAAAGTTCATCTCAGTCAAAAAGTGGAATTATCCCGTGAACATTTTCGTGCAATGATTTTTTACGATTTTCGGCAAGGGTTATCGAGACAAGAGTGTTTAAATCAATTTGTTTCGACTTTTTGGCGATGAAGCACCATCAAAAACCACTGTTAATCGCAGGTACCAAGAGTTCTGTCACGGACTCCGTTCGCTCCAGGCTGACGTCCAACTTTGGTCACTTTGCCAGAAACCATCGATGTTGTGCGTGAGCTGATAAAGCAAGACTGACATGTGACATACGTTGAGATTGAGGCATCCTTGGGCATTAGTATGCCAACCATCAAAGAGATATAGCATGTTCATTTGGCCGTGAAAAAAATTTGTTCTCCTTGGATCCCACATAATTTGACGAATGCTCAAAAAAAGGCTCGCCTGGGTTGGTGCGAAGAGTTGTTAAAAAAGTATAACTGCGGTAGCTTAAAGGCAGTATATAACATTGTCACAGGTGACGAATCATGTTTCTATGCATATGAACACGAAACAAAACAGCAATTGACCGTATGGTTCTTTCAAGACGAGCCAAATCCAACAAAAGTTGTTCGTGGAAGAAGTACATCAAGCTAATGATTGCGTTTTCTTCGGTAAAGGCGGCCATGTTGCCACAGTAGGAGGTCAATTCTGAGAATGGAAACCCTGAAACGTAGTTGCGGCCAACATTTGAAGGAAATTGTTTTTAAAAAATAAATGCCATAAAATGTCCTTTCAAATTACCAGTAAATATACCACCCTTGATTTGAATTGTTATATTTTTTTTTGTTCTGAAAAAATACCTCTAGATGGATCACCCTATATAAATGACTTCCAGGCTATTCGAACCGATACTTATGGTATGGAGTATTTCAGTTTCTATGATTATGGGGTCTCGATTCTTTTCGTTTGATTACTCTGTTTTGCAAAAATAAAAATTTTTGCCCTTCTTTAGATCTCCTGAATCCTAATTGAGAGTCCGTTTTGCCCTGTCAAGTATAGTTTTTGAGATATCTTGAAACTAAATTTTCGCACTGTTAGAACGATATTTAAAATTA
This sequence comes from Hydrotaea diabolus, assembly GCA_963513945.1. NCBI lineage: Eukaryota > Metazoa > Arthropoda > Insecta > Diptera > Muscidae > Hydrotaea > Hydrotaea diabolus. Next base: position 131,494,778 of record OY740719.1, read on the forward strand.
ATCATTTTATTTCTTTACTACATCTGTATGAAAAATTCCCTTGAATTTTTACAAAAACTGCTATAACTCGTATTATCAAATATACCACGTTGAAAACGTTCCAGTATGTTCTTTATGATTTTGAGCAATAACGAGTGGGGGAGCTCCAGAATTGGGGTACAATTGGCAGTTGAAAACTTAATTTGTTATCAAAATAAACAAAATTTTGACTTCTTTTGGCTGTAACTTACACAATTTTTATTCGATTTTTAAAAATAATGATTTATGCGAAAGATGCATTTCGAAGATGAATCGGATAAGAATTGCAGAAATTTTAGGCCAATTAATGAAAAATCTCGATAAATCTATACGTGATAGGGCGAAACGGACACTCAATTCGGATTCAGGAGATAAATATCAGTTGGTTTCGTCCAAAGGAGGATTTTGTTGCAGAACAGTTTTATTGGAATGAGTTAACGATACCTTTCGTCGAAATCGAGACCCTAAGTACAAAATGATTGAATGTTAAAAACAATCTAAAACAAAATGTTTATTGACTTTAACATAATTTATTTAAAATTCTATCACCTCAAATGTGTTAAGAAGAGTATAATCTCAGAAAAAAATTAAATAACATATTAAACAATTTAAAATAATAAAACAAAATAATGGCGATATTTGCCTCAAATAAAAATACGTTCATCTATCGGCTTTTTGCTATATAAACAAAATCGGTAAACATTTGCTTTTTACTTTTCATCTCAATATACGAGTGTGTAGTTTTTTTTGCAGGTTTTTGTAGTAAAATAAAATGACATGCACAAGTTTTCCTCACAATTTTCCGATATATAGTATATATTTGCCAAAACAATCGATGCTTCGGCTTTTTATGAAAAGAGCACAAACGAAAATCGAAATGATGCCTGCCTCAAAAAGAGATCTTGATTGAGAGGGTCGGTCAAGTTCATTATACAAAAAACAAAATAAAAATATAGCCACACACGTACGTCCAACGAGGAAAAGCCAAAGAAAATCATAAGAAAAATTCAGTTTCAACAAATGATTTTCAAACTGTGGACGATCGGCGGCGTCGTCGTCCGTTCATCGTTGTAGTCTCCGTCCATTGCGAAATCATCGTGTGTGGGATCACTTCTTTTTCAATGAGTGCCGAACAAGCGAAACGAAACGATTTGAAAGGAAGTGCCGTTATAGATTTTGAATTTCAGTAGCACGGGGATTATCGCTATGTACGGTTCAGTGCAAATTTATATGAACAATTTTGAATTTTAAACAAAAAAAAGTGATTTACAAACATAACTACATAAATAAAAATTTACAATATTTTTGTGAAAAAGAAAAGAAGAAGTGAACAAATAAATTTATATTTTGCAAAAAAAAAAAAGATTTAAATAATTAAAAAAGCCCAACAGGAATTAAAAGAATTGGGAAGAATCTAATACAAATGAAAAGATATTATTGGAAAGAATAATAAAGTGCATTTTGTGATCCAAAAAAGTTCAGTATTATAAAAAGCTAAATCAATTTGATTAGTATAAATATCGTATTTAGCATAACTAGAAAGTAATTAAAAAAATACTAGTAGTTGTCTTTTTTACGTGCAATATTATACACAACTTTATATAAGAGAATTTAGCTTGCTGTTGTTTTTTTTTCTACGCCATTTCCCCCTCCATTATGAAAGGTATGTGTTAATTATTGTTTAATTAAATTAACATAATATTTAACACAGACAGACTACTCAGACTGACTTAATTTAATTTACATAATATTTTACTCAGACTGACTTAATTTTACTTGAGTGGAAATTGTTACAAGAGTTTGTACCTGTTGAAAAATCTGGTTTCTTTTTTTTGAAGCACGATAAACTATTATACAGGCTGGTCCAAAAAATGTACCCCATTATGTTTTGGTTTAATGCATCTTTTGTATGCCCGATTCATCGGATATCGAGTGGAGTTCTATTACAACTTGTACGGAGACTTGAGGGCCGAAATCCGATAAAAATGTAATCTGCTGAATATATTTCGTATATCTAAACGCAATATAAGCTTAACATAACTAAAATACAATATGTTTCATTTCTTTCTTTTTTAACATTTATTATCGGTGAAGGGGGTGATGCCATGGCTGATTTGCATTTATTTTATACTCTTTACCGAAGGATGGATTAAATAATATTTTTTTTCCAATAATTCTAGCAGGAGGTTCTAGCAAGAGTTCTCCTTTTATACCATTCACCGAGGGATGAGGTGTATAATTAATTTATCATTCCGTTTGCAACACTTCAAAATATTGATCGAAGATCAAGAAATAGTCATGTCCGCCCGTACGCCCCTATGTCAGTTCGAATCACAATAACGGTCAAACGAAATAACCTACGATCGTGAAGCAGTGTCTGATGACGGCTAATGGTCATAAGCTGTTTGGGATTGTTAATGGGCGAAATCGACCCAGAGATAAAGGTTTCCCTTAAAGAGACAAAAATTACACTTTTTGAATATCTGCTTAACAAATCATTACACTGTTCTGCAACGAAATCCTCCTTTAGACAAAACCAACTGGCCTTTATGTAAAATGGTCGTGAAGCACTGTCTGATGACGGCTACTGGTCATAAGCTGTTTGGGATTATAAATGGGCGAAATAGACCCAGGGGAAAAAGGTTTCCCTTTAAGAGAAAAAATTCCACTTTTTGAATATTTGCTCAACAAATCATTTTTGTTCTGCAACAAAATCCTACTTTAGACAAAACCAACTGACCTTTATGTAAAATCCGAAATGTGTGTCCATTTTGCCCAATCACGTATTCGAGATATCGTGACAATGAAATGCATATTTCATATAAAACGGGGCATATTTTTTCTTCGGTTATAGCAGTTTTTGTAACCATTTTAAAAAAAGGATTTCCACACAGACATTGTAATAATTTCTTTTCATGCTAGATTTTAAATCTCGTTCTTACAGTGAGAAAAAGTACTATTATTTTTTACATAATCTGCAATAACTCAGGCAAAAATATACAATGTTTTATATGAAATATGCATTTAATTTTCACGATATCTCGAAAACTATACGCGATTGGGCAAAACGGACACACAATTCGGATTCAGGAGACCATTTTACATAAAAGTTCGTCGGTTTTAAAAGAATACGAGTATACCACGTTGGAAACTTTACAGTACGTTCTTTAGCATTTTGTAAGTGGACCAGAATTGGGGTACAATTGGCAATCGCAAACAAACTTTTCCAACAACAAAAAGCAAAATTTTGATTTCTTTTGGCTGTAACTTCCACAATTTTTATTTGATTTTTATAAATTATGATTTATATGAAAGACGCAATTAATATTGTCCATTTTCAAATGAATCGGATAAGAATTGAGACAAATTATTAAAAAAAAATTAAAAAAAAATATCACGATGTCGAAAATTATACGTGATAGAGCAAAAGCGTAAATTTGGATTCAGAAGATCATTTTACATAAAGATCATCAGTTGGATTTGGAGGTCTTTAATATTAATTTTTGCAGAACAGTGTAATTTTTTTGTGAACGGACAATGCTTAATATGGGCACTGTTCTTTAGGACGCACTCAATACCTCAATAACGAGTATATCGAGCCCATACCGCAAAAAAGACGTTAGCGCCAAAAGGAAAATTTTACAGAAGATGGTTTAATACATTTGAAGGATTACGATACAATTGAATTTGGTATATTTTTGTAAATATTAATATATATAAATAATATATTAAAATATTAATATTTTTAATATTTAAGCTTAAGAGCGTTGCACAATTTTCAATTGAATTTCGTCGGTAAGGGCTCGATAATTGTTGGACGTTTTGACTAATTCGACCCAACAAACGTCCCGCATTGCCATATCGAGAGATCTATAGTCAATATAGACATATGTGACAGCCCATAGAGAAAGGGACCTAAGGGTAAAAAATCAATTTTCACTTTTTTTTTGACGTGGATAACATCTGAGCATCGAATGAGACCGATCCCATGCCCCAAAAGTGTTCCCTCCCAGAGATATGCGCGTTTTATGAAAGTGATGGTACACCAAAGATACACGTATTTAAATCTTTAAAATGGCTCTCCTGAACAAAACTGGGTTTTACCCTTAGGTCCCTTTCTATTTTGCGCGTCACATATGGATACTCAAATTAAAGCAAATTTGGTACGAGTTCAACTATGTATAATCATTTTTGAGTTATGACTGAAATTAGGGACAGGCGCATGGGACGAAGGGCCCCCAAGAGGTCAATTATTTATTTTTTGCGGTTAAGTAGCGTAGGCACGGTGGTGGAAGGTTCGGAAGGAAGGTAGGCACGGTGGTGGAAGGTTCGGCCTTCTCTTTTTAATCATTCTAAAGTAAACTTCGAGCTATGACTTTTCGCACTCCTCTCAGATGTGCTCTTTCAGAGATTGCAAAGTCTGTAGCTTGTTCACATAGGCGTTCAGTCCCAACGAAATACGCCTTTAGCGTTAAAATCGGTCACCCTGCCAGCCACTGCAAATCGACAAAACGGAACATAAGACAAATCGAGACGCATGCTTAATAGATCTGCATAATATAGTTGCAGCTTTCTGTTGGAGCCACATGTAATCCTGTCTTAATTTATACATTTGTGGCAATAGCAAATCAATGATTAGGAATTTGTATTGCTCAATAGTTACTCTATAACCATGTTGCCTACAACGTCCTCGGAAAATGAAGCTTCTGTGACTTGCGAGTAACAACATTTAACATTTTTTCAGAGAAGTGCTTTCATGTGCTGATTTGTGATAAGTTCTCAGAGTATTCCTTAATGGGATTTACAGATAATTAAGTAAGACACCTTGAATTGAGGGACTCACCTTGCTGTAAATGATACGTAGCCAGCGGCAAAAGGAAGGTATCTGCAAGGCCTTCTAAATCTTCTTAGGGAACTCCAACTAAGACATCTTAGCTGCCTTTTAGTCCAATTTAAAGTAAGCATAGGGTTGAATTTTTGCACACAGCCTTCCAAGCTCTATTCATTGGAAGGCCAGTAAAAATAATCTTCAAGGCGTCCTGTAAAATGGATACAAAAAATAATAAAACATTTTAATAAGTGTGAAATTATTTCAATTAATTACAATACCTTTTGCTTCTTTTATTATTTTACCTATCATCCGCTTGGATATATCTTCTTGCCAATCCGTACTTAGCACGCATTGGCCCACAAAACCAAATTGTGGGCTTAAGTCAAATGGCCAATACTCGTATATCTTCACTGCCCATATTTGCGACAATCACCTTTCAGGCTGCCTTCAGCCACCTGCCATGGTAGCATATCTTCCATTAAAAAGGGGAATGATTTCTTGGATCTCTCTTATTAAAATTATAAAAGCCTTTAACGGCCTTCTTTGACAAGCGATATGGGAATGTAAGCGGGAGAATTTGTATCTGCAAAGAAAGCCACTTGGAATGCCTAGTTTTGAAAGGCAATATTAAATATGTTTTGGATCCAAAAAGAAGACCTCGTACAAGGTCTTTTACAAATCAGAAGGCCTTTCAATTTTTTTCCGCTGGATAGATTCTTAGATTCCTAGAAGTCTATTTTTTCATGTACGTTTCGCTTTCGATGAATTGAAAAAATTAATTTCGACCGAATATAGTTGGTGTTCAGGAAAACGTGAACTTAGTTTAGACTCGACCGAATATAGTTGGTGTTCAGGAAAACGTGAACTTAGTTTAGACTCAGATGTAGGCCCAGGGTTGTCCGATTTTTTTTAAAACAGCAAAAATGTTCCTAAAAAAAAACAACAAAAAAGTGTTAAATTTTATACTCGTATAAATCACAGAACATTTCTTTTTTTTTAAATTTATACTAAAAGAATGAAATGCTATAACTTACATATAATTTAATAAATCCATATACATATACATATATATATTTTTATAAAAATTACATTTTATCATATTCATAAACCTACCGTAAAATCGAGAAAATAACAAATCAAAATTGAAGTCGCGAACGATTTAAAATCTTTCACAATTAGGAAAAAATGTTCTCAATTTTCAAACCAACTCTAAGTGTTTTTTTTTATCTGAGAAATACACATTTGTTATATTTCGGGCCACCCTGTACACCGAACTCGTGCACTTTCGAAATTGATAGAAATATTACAAATAACTTTTCTGGTTTTTTTTGATTTCCATTATTAATATTCATAGAATTCACAGAAATTATTTATTGTAATTAATTAAGAATGGAGCCTCCAGAAACAAGATAAGACAGAAAATGTTTTCTAGTGAACATTTTTATAGTTTCGTCATATAGGCTTGCGCTATATACCCTTATACATTTATGTACGAGTATATTAAAAGTAGTAGTCAATATCTGACTTACACAGCTGTGTATTTTAATGCTACGAGGGCAGATCAATAAACGTGACTAAGAAAAAAGACAATTTTTGAAAAAAATAGAATTAGCTGAAGTGCTTTCCAACCTAGGCGTGGAAGAGGGACCTCATTTTATAAAATCTATTTTTTAAGGAGGGTATTAAAAAAAGTTGTCCGATGCGAGAATTGAAGCAAACAGTTAATGTTTCTTAAACAAGTAGTTTAAATACCAAAATCATAATCGAGTGTCAGAAGTTATAGTCCAATTGAATGTCACAAAAGAAATTATTAATACTGCAGTTAAAAAGGGGTACGTTCAACATTTTTTATACCCTCCACTAAAGGATGGACCGTATACTTATTTGTCATTCAGTTTGCAACACCTCGAAATATTGATTGGAAACTCTTAAGAGTATATATGTATTTTATCGATCTTCTTAAATTCTAAAATGATCTATAAAAGTCCATCTGTTTGTCTTTTAAAATCACCAGGGATAAGGAAATAAGCTGGGACCAGTATTGCCGTTTTGAGCTTTTCCTACCAAATTTGGTAGGTTTTTTCCGTATGGTAGGATAAGCAATATTTTGGTAGGTTAAGCGAAATAAATTACATAAAAATTAGGTTAAATTAGATTTTGTCTACCAATAAATGGCCTTTGGATGTATGCAGAACCATTAGCCCATTCCTGCCTAATGGGTACTTAAATACCGAGAAAGTGTTGGTACATAAATAATTTGAGCGTGGGCCGGGTGAGCGCGGAAATTTTTTTTATAGAGAAGAAGAAAGATTGGGCTAAATAATTTTTTTTTTCTTTCAACTTCAAAAATTTTGAGTCGTTATCCAAGCGATATTCGAATAAGTATATTAATAAGGAGTCAGATGTTACTCCTATGGGTCTATATATTTGTGACATAATTAATAAATTTATTACAAGGATTTCCCTTCATTATTCCATTATAACTGATATTTACAATGCCCAGAAGGACATTAGCTGGTCAGATGTTTGCTATTTATCTCCGATTGGATTTTTGAATGAAAGTCGGGCAGATTATGATACCTCGGTTTCCTTTCGTCCCGAGTTCTACAAAAAAGTGGTTCCGGGTGCACATAGAGGATAGCATCTTTATGATTGGAGTATTGTTAAGGCTCTTTCACAGCATTTGTTTAAATCTCTTATTTTTTCTACTTATTTTTGTTTTTTTTTTTGTTTTCCCTATCCTCTCCTTTTTTGTAATCAACCCCTCCCCTTCACCCCCTAATTTTAGGCTAGTTATAAGTTTACTTTTAAGCTAAATTCTAGGATATTTCACTCCTAAGACCACTTTAGCCTCGGGAGCAAGGGCGAACACACTTATCAGAGCTACATACAAATTAAAAATATTTCTATACACAGAAAAGGCTTGGTGCCGTTAGCTGCACGTTATTGGTAATTTAGACAATACATTATAGTCATAAGCAATTTGTTCTTCATAGATCTAGTATATGTCTGTCATTGTTTTTGAAAAAAGTCTCAATAAAATAAACTAAACTTAAACTTCTTTCAACTTCTACGGTCATTTGGACATAAATTACCAAAATTCATAAAAATCGTACGATCCGATCTATGGGCAGGCAGTAACGGGTAAGGATGCCAACAAGTGTTAATAGAACTTTCTTTTGTTTGCTCTTTCCCAAATTAAGCTAACTCGTTTATATTATGAGTATATTATTCATCAATTTATCGATGGCGGTTAGGCCATAGGGCTTCGGGGTCCAGACCAAATTTAGGAAAATCTTAAAAATCAGTACATACTCGAATAGATAAGGAAAAGTCTCTAATATTGCGTATGCCTGTCCCCATATTTGCAGATGGCATCAAATTAAGCCAAGTACTATAAACAATGTTATATTTTAATTGCGCAAGAATTACTTTGGGTTTTTGCTACCCATATGTCCATGTTTTAAGTGACAGGGGTTTCGACCCTCTGAGTTAAAGTTTGTTTTTTGGTACCCCTAAGTTCAGGTCTGTGCGAAACGATTTTTTTGGGCACTTGGTTGTATCTAAAATCGGGTGGTACTTTTGTCCTCCTATGAATCATAATCATTTGGGATTTTGTTTTGTTGCGATCACTTGTTATTATTTTTGAAAGATTGAATTACTACACAAGCTAATTCGATTTATATTTATCTGAGCTGGTTACTTGTCGATTATACTGAACTGTTTCAAACATAATCGATATTGGATGTAGTTTGTGGTTTTTCATAAAATCGGTTGAACAAACATATGTGTGGGTGCATCATCTACTCTTAAACCGTTTCTTCAATGCCAATAGCGTCCGTCCTTGTTTTAAAAATAATATTCGACCTTTATTTTGATTACTTTAGATGGGCTGCTGACGGAAGGACACACAGAAATCGGAAAATGTAATGAGCTCGTGATTTTGAGTCGATCGGTACACTTTAAGGAGGGTCAAGATCAAATACATATGGAATACAAATATTTGCCATGAAACTAACTTCTAAAACCCTGTTCTACTGTGCAGACTATTTGTTAAGTTTTGACCTAATTTTTAAAAACCTTTGGTAGAAAAATGGTATTTTCTGTGGCAACACTGGCTAGGAACCTGACATTATGCATGACTCTGGCTTTTGTGCATTAGCTGTTTGAAATTGTAAATGGACAAAATGGCCCGGAGGGAAAATAGTTTCCTTTGAGGTACTTAAGGTACTCGGAAAAATACACTTAAGACGTTTAACCTTGAAAAAATACACTTTTTTCAACAAACTATAACTTTTGCGGACGAACAATTATTCAAATGGGAAATGATAGTTGTGACTCTCTAAATACCTTAAAAAGGGCATAATTGCTAGACGTGGCGGCTCATATGTCCCAAAAATACAGCACGTATGGTCAAAACGAATCTATCGAATATAGGTATAGATTTAGCAGAGACAAGTTTTGGCAGAGATAAGTTTCAAAATGATGAGTCCGAAATGCCAAAAAGGCTCTTACGGCAAAAAGGCACCACTGCTAAATATGGTCATATGAGTACTCTAAATTAAAGCCGGTTTCGCTTAATAGAGATATGGATTTATATTGAAGATGGGTCACTTCAATACCAAACTCACGGTGAAATATATACATATGAGACTCTGCCTGAAATTAACGACTTTCTTACGATACTTGCTTTTATTCAAATATTTTAGTTAAGTGATATCGAAGTTTTTAAGTCTGTAAACTTGAATTTTTTAAATTAACATGCCATTAATATTAATTCATTTTTTAAAAAAGTCTAATTGACCATACTTTTTTAACAGCTTCTCTTCTTTTTAAAAATGTCAGCCTTTATAAAGTGTATAATTCACAGGGAAATTTAAGCTACGAAATTCTTGCGTTTGTGCAAAACTCTTTAAAAAAAACCCTCCCAAAATCCTTTTCGGTAATTTGACAAAAATAAAAATAATCCGCTAAACCAATTAGTCATAAAATTGAAGGAAAACACCGTTAGGTTTAAATTTAAGAAAACTTTAATGGAGGTAGAGCAGCATAGATGTGAGATTTGGCTAAACCTCTTGAGGTCAATGGGAAATGTTTGTTTCTCTGCCGGGTGTGTCAAAAATGGAATGCCTTGGGCAAATTACAATAATGGTTTCAAATGCTGCAGCTCTCAATCTATAAAGGAGTCTGTTATTTTATGGGATATTCTATTTAATTTATCTATATTTTATCTATATTTCTGTTATTTTATGGGATATTCCATTTAATTTATCTATATATTGTTTTTTTAGCATTGCTTGTAAAGATTTGCAAACAAATTGCATACACTTGTGGTTTCTAAGTACTGCCTATAATAAACAACTTTTTAATTGATGAATGGCAAAAAGGTGAACAAATAAATAGAACGTTTTTCGATTTATATTTTGATTGATTTACGAGAAGAGTTTACGATCTATTTTGCAGACTGTTTTTACTTTTGTCATATTCAAAGAATATTCAATTGAAGTCATATTTAATACATAGCGGACTATCTGTTCATCTTCTACAATGTTGTCTGAACTGAAAACAAATTTAATTTTAACATTTTAAATAATTTGTTTTACAAATCTTCAATAAATTATTTTACAAATTTCATTAAAATATTCTGTTCAGTTTGTGCTTGCCTATATGTAGAAATGTTAACAAGATCAATTAAATCGTTTGATGTATTCCTACTATCGGCTGCTGAAACGATCTCTAATTGCAATAATTGCAATAATTACAATAAAATTATATTATACACAATTCGCGCGATGTGCATTTATTAAATACAGAAAATAACATTGTTATCTAATAGAAATGGCTGTTTTTAAAAATACCTTTCCTCAATAGCAAAAAGAATTGTTGTGCAATCTTTGTGAAAAAAGTACTCGTTTACATTGTGTGATATGTATTTGTGCTTAAAACTTAATAATAGAGACTTAATTATCAAAGGTTAAAATCAGTCAGACAGTTTAAAATACTAAACCTAATAGATATGGAAATTCATTATCAATGTAATTTATAAGACATTCTCATAAACAATCGAAATTCTTATAAATGAGTTATGATTTGTACTGAAAGGGACTGTCGAAATCTTTGGAAATTGAATCTAGTGGATTTATATTGTAAATACGAATTCTCGAAATCTACATAAATGAGTTACATTTTGCATTGAAAAGGACAATCGAACTTCTATGGAATTTAAATCTAGTGGATTTAAATCGGTAATGCGAATGCCGTGTTGTACCCTTGTATTCATTTCAGTTTCAAGCAACGAAAATTAAAAATTTTAAAGACATCCTAAGTGCCTTGGCTAATGTATGTAATGGGTTATCCATTCTGTTGATAAACAAGGTATTTTTTCAGAACAAAAAAAAATATAGAAATTCAAATCAAGTATGGATTCTTTATTGGCAATTTGAAAGGACATTTTATGGCATTTATTTTTTGAAAATAATTACCTTCAAATGTTGGCAACTGTATTGTGGAAATAAGCGTTCGGTGGGAAAGGAAAGATCCGCTGTTTTCGACCAAATCAGTGATTAGGCCCATTTCTGGCTCAACGGCAAAGTCAATAAACAAAATTGCCTCATTTGGACTGAAGAGCAACAAGAAGAGGTTCAAGAGGTGCCATTATACCCAGAGAAAACCACGGTTCGGTGCGGTTTAAAAGATCGGTGCATATTTTTTTCAAAAATGATGATGGCCGGAACGTAACCGTAAATGGTGCTCTCTATTGCGCCAATCTTAATGCTACTTGAAATTATAGCGCGTAATTTTGACGACATTTGGATTCACTTGTCATACAGCTGCTCAAACATTGGATCTATTGAGAGGTCATTTCGTCCACGTTGAGGACAGGTGAGTTGGCCGCCTAGATCAAGTGATCATTTTGTACGTAAGTCATTTAGAGTTTTTGCCCTTAAGATAATCTTTGTTCAAGGATGGGAATATTTATAATTGTAACAGAAATGCGAAATCCGATAAATTAGGGTTCGTTTCTAATAGGAGGTTTAGAAGTTTTATCTTAATTTGGAAAAACATTTTAAAATTTAAAAGGGTGTCGGAATCTTTACGTTGCCTGGAAAGAGTACATTCAAATGATATTCGTAGGCCGTATATTGGCATGGTCCGACTTTTGATAACACTTGCCAGCATTACCACCGGTTTGTAGCGTCTAATGTTGCTTCAAATCCTATTTGGCTTATCGACAGACTTGTGAGATATATCACAATCTAGATGAGGGGTTGACAGGTCCGTTACGCGACCAATTATTTCACCAGCCCGTAAACCATAAAATAGAGTGAATTTTTTGTGTGGATTTAACGATAGTTTGAGAATCTGTTCGGGTTGCTCATCAACTGAAATGAGGCAATTTTGTTTATTGAAATTTCAAAACAAATTTCAAACTAAATTAAAATTCAAGTAAATAAGAATTGGGCTGTTTAAGAGCCCACATGGACTCTAAACAGCCCAATATATCAAATAATAACGAAAAAAATAAAATACTAGCTTGCCGCTAGTCACACATGAAAGAGGCAATTAATGTTTAGGTATTTTTTCCATCCAAATAGGTCCGTTCATACTATGCACACACACAAATTTGACTGAGATACCAATAAGACAGAATTCCATCACTTTTAGATAGATACGATGAGAAAGAAAACCAATATAAAGAGTGAGGCTGGTGGCCATGGGGCCCGAAGGAATCCAATACGACTCCTCAATATTCCAAATATGAGATAATATATTTTTCAATCGATTCAGACCATTTAAACGAAAGTAGGTCGAAAAGAAACAGCCTTTTGTCGGTATAAAAAGGCTGTTATGGTTGTTTTGGGCCGCCGTGGTGTGATGGAAGTGTGCACTACTATCATGCCAGTTCACCCAGGTTCAACCCCGGGTAAGAACATCTTACGGATTTCCAACTTGTAAATGTCAGCGACTTCCCGAATAAGAGATTTATCTTTAAGCTGCTGTAAAAAAATGCGTTAGCTATTCGGAGCGGGCGTTAAACAGTAGGTTCCGGTCAGTGAATATAAAAATTGAATCGTGCACAGCGCAGTGATTTGAGAGAAGTTTCCCCTGTTCCTTAATGTTGAGGTAATTAGGAAAGGCTTTTAGTGGCCAGGCTTTTAAAAAGTGATTTATAATCTTTTTATTATATGTGATGAAATTAATAAACGAAAAAAAATTGATTTCATTAAAAAAAAACTGTTTTCTGTTTATTTACGAATTCAATAGAATTAATTATAAGTCAAATTATAATTACGATAATAAAAACTGGACATAAATGGTTCATTTGTTTATCAAATGTAATCTGCGACTAAAAAACTGGATTCCCGAAATTAAAAAAAAATGCTTCAATGAACAGTTTTAATATCAAACGAATTCTGAGGTAAAACAATCGTTATATTTAAGATAATCCTAAAACGGGTTTAATTTAATTAAAATGATAATGCTTGTAAATTAAGGCAATTTCTTTCGAAAAGCATTAGTAGCAGATGTTGTCAATTTGTTTGTAAATTAAATTTATTTTTGGGAAGCACCAAAAAGAAATAACGAATGGCGACATTGCCCGCAAATGCTTCTGTGACATTTTTATGATGTTATGCACTTTTCACTCGTTTACCTAAAATTAGTTTTATTTCTTGATTATTTTCTCAAGAGTTCATGGTTAATTAGTTGCTTTTAGACGATTCGAAATTAGTACCGATAGTTTCGACTTATATTTTGGACACTTGTCAACAAAATAAATTGTACGTACTATGTACGATTTGTATTCATCTCTTGAGCTGTGTGATATGAATCCATCAGATGAGACGTACATCTTTATGGCATATTCATATTGTAACGTCACGGAAACGTGTCTCTGGTTGGCCCCTGTTGTATGTACTTTATAATTCTACTGAACTTGGCACAGTTTTTATTTTATTTTTTCACGATTATTGTGGGTCAAGAAACGCTATTGGAAAGAATATTGCACAGTACATCAATTTATTAGGAAAACAAAAAGAAAATACAATTTATGAAAATTTGTTAAATATGTTTTTACGTGATTTGATAAAGTAGATAGAGATTTAAGAATATAAGCTGTAATTAAAGCCAAATATAAATATGAAATACTTGCTATGATTAGCAAGAAGTTTTCTTTTTCTTTAAATGCAAATTTATAATAGGATCCTTACATTCAAAACATGGTGTTTTATAATTCTGTGGGTTGAGGCCCAAACGTCTGGGATGCAAACCATTTTAAAAATTGAGTTATTTTGGTTTAGTGGTTTGGAGCAGTTCCAAACCTCTAGTTCGGTTTAAAAAGAGTTTTTGGTTCTCTTGAACCGTGGTTTTGGCTCAGTTTAATGATTCTAAATTGGTCCTTAAATCGTGCGAACAAAAATAAAGGTTAATTCTTATAATATATCTATATCTTCATATTGAAAGGGCGTAACCCAATATAAAAATAAAATATTACCCCTGACTAGTATTGCAGTCCTTGTGTCTGCGTATTCAACATTTTGTTTCAAATGTATTTTAACCCTACATTGAAGAGTGTATGATTTACTTGCCTGCGTATTAAACATTTTGTTTCAAATGTATTTTAACCCTCCATTGAATAGTGTATGATTTACTTAATTTGTCATTCTGTTTGCAACACCACGGAATATTGATCGGATTTCTTATAAAATATATATTTATTATAGATCGCAGTAAAATTCAAAGACGATCTACCCATATCCGTCAGCCCGACAGACATACGCCTGTTAAAAGCACGATAGCGGTCAAACAAATTAAGCTAGGATCCTAAATGATGATGGCTTAGAATCATTATCTGTTCGGGATTAATGGGTTCAATAGGTTGCCTTTAAGGAAGTTAATGTACCTCGGTAGAAAGTACACTTTTGAGGTTTTTCTTAAGAAATCATAGTTTTTATGGACAATGGAGGTAATGTATTGTTACCTCAAAAAGAGTAAAGTTGGTGGCCCATGTAGATCAAAAAACGTACCGCATGTTTGTAAAACTGGCGAGCAATAATCAATATGGACATACATTGGTACTCAAATTTTGCTCGAATCTACTGACATTAGGGAAAGGACCAAATTTTTGTTTCTGTACAGTGTATTTTAAAGACTGTAAAATAGTTGTAATGGGTGATCCAAGTAGAGATACTTTTTTCAATAGCCTTTTTTAACAGATCACGTGTGAGTGGTGTCATGCTGTCATTTTATTTTTGGTTAGTTTTGTTTAGAATTTCATCAGGGAAAGACTTACGCCAGAACAACGTTTACAAATCGTTCAACTTACGAAAATTCACGTTCTGTGAGGAATGTGTTTCGTGCACTTCGTTCAACATATAACCAATGCAATCAGCCAACATTTCTGGCTCAATGGGTATGTAAACAAGCAAAATTACCGCATTTGGGACGAAGAGCAACCAGAAGAGGTTGAAGAGCTGCCACTTTATCCGGAAAAAACAACGGTTTGGTGTGGTTTGTGGGCCGGTGGAATCATCGGTCCATATAACTTCAAAAATGATGCCGGTGAGAAAGTAACTGTCAATGGCGACCGTTATCGTGCCATGATAACCGACTACTTGATGCCTGAAATTGAAGCTCGTGATCTCGGCGACATTTGGTTTCAACAATACGGCGCCCCTTCCCACACATCGCATCAATCAATGGATTTATTGAGAGAACACTTCGGTGAGCAAATAATTTCACGTTTTGGGCCGGTCTATTGGCCACCAAGATCGTGTGATATGACACCGTTAGACTTTTTTCTTTGGGGCTATGTAATGTCCAAAGTCTATGCTGATAAATCAGCTACGATTCAGGCCAACGTTGCGCGTGTTATTAACGCCATACCTGTAGAAATGCTCGAACGAGTTATCGAAAGTTGGACTCAACAGATGGACCATCCGAGACGTAGGGCGGCCAACATTTGATAGACATTATCTTCAAAAAATAAATGCCAATGAATGTTCTTTCAAATGATAATAAACATTCCCCATTCAATTTAAACTTTCTCTGTTTTTTTCTTTAAAAGAATAGGGAACTTCAAAATTAATCACCCTATAGTTGTGTTTCCTTAAATGCCAGCAGGACTCTGAAGTTTGAAATCCGCATCAGATACGACCGAATTTCCGAGTTATCATATCAAATATTTAACATATGTGTTGATAAATTACTCAAAATCAAATATCTTTTACTACTCTAAAAAATCATTAACTGCAAAGAGCCCGAGTATCTTTTTAATCGCCTAAAATTCGCTCGATCCAACCGGGTAATGAAACTTATCAGTCCGAGAATAAAGTCTAACATTAGAACAATTTTTTGTGTATAGTCGTCTCTGGAACAATCTCCCTTCAAGTCTTCAAGCCATAAGCAATGTAACAACTTTAAAAAGGAGCTTTTTAATTAATATAAATAAATAAATTTTTACAATAGTAGTTTTAGTACAATCTAATCCAAACAAGATGTTATTTGAATTTAATATTATTAAAATTACCCAAAATGTTAATCTGAAAATCCTCTAAGCCCGCACTAGAATATATAAGGTGTTACATCTTGTAGTGCGCGGTTAAACAAAATTAATAAAAATAAATAAGTAAAAAAGTACCATAGTATTTACATACTTATACAGTCCAACACCCCAAGTTTTGTTGGCCCAAATTTTATAGTAGCAACGATAAAGTTTCCTGTCTGTACTACGTTTTTAAAAAAATATATTTTTTTCGCTCCACTGTGCTGTCAAATCTTTCCATTCGTTGGCAGTTCAAGTATCCGAAAAAAATATTGAATTTATACACAGACATACAATAATTATTCGTTCCCCTGAATAGTTGTACATATTTCGGTTTTCCTTCCAATGTCTGCCGGCTATGATCTTCAGACAATTTCACTTGAACTTCAAGCGAGAGTGTAATGAACTTTTTCATTTTCAAGTGGTTTTTCTTTCAATTACACAAGGAAAAAGAAACAACAAACAGGAAAGCACGAATTCCAATAAACTATGTCCATATTTCCGAAATAGTTTATCTTAACACGTTTTATGGGGTGAAGGTTTATCGTTTTGTTGGGAGGAAAAAAGATTACGTTATAAAAAACAAATTGATTAAATTCCGCATTATTTGTTGGCGCGTTTACAACGCTATTGCGTGATCGTTATATTGAATAATAAAAAATATAGTAAATTACTAGCTTTGATTTTGTTGTATTGTGGGAAACTCCCCCCGCTAAAGAAGATCACCTTCAATTTAATTTGCGGTACTTTTGCACCAAAAAAGCAAGTGTCATCAGCTGTTTGTGGAGCACTCATTCATTAGATAAGGTTCACGGTTCAGGTTTATCATGAGTTTTTAAAATTCTGAATGCGTAACTTTTGAGTTAAGTT
Source organism: Hydrotaea diabolus (assembly GCA_963513945.1). Classification (NCBI taxonomy): domain Eukaryota; kingdom Metazoa; phylum Arthropoda; class Insecta; order Diptera; family Muscidae; genus Hydrotaea; species Hydrotaea diabolus. Next base: position 131,512,039 of record OY740719.1, read on the forward strand.
AGAGGCAGGCAGCGCAGCCAAAATAATACAGACGAATTTCGCAGTATTGTGAATTCATGTTTAGTTAGTATCGATGGACAAACGATAACACAGACAACAGGCAGGCAGACGCCATCGCCGGTTTAGCGAAATTCCTGAAATTGAAATAGGCAAGAGCGCGCGTTCATCGCTCTCAAGTGTTTTCGGTGAGATCTCACTCAATTCAAACTTAAATGTGTTTTGTCTCAAACCAATGCTGTCAATTCGGAGAAAGACGCTTTGAATTAAATACACCTTTACATTTAATACTTTATTGGCAATTTTTCAAGGTAAAAAAAAACGCCAACACGTTAACAAAAGCTTTTTAAAAATAGGAAAGCCGATTTAGGGAACGTGAAGCCTTTTCTGGTTTTACTTCCTATTTCCCTCAACTTTGCATTAAGTAAAAAACAGGAAACTTCCTTCAATCTTTTAGCTGTGCATGATATAGTTTCACTAATCGAGATCTACTTTTAAAAGCCGAGCGTCTAGTAAATTTATAATGAAAGCTTTTTAGGCTTAAATATTGAACTACTTCTCGTACCCGGCTTTGATTCTAAGCTATTATCAACAACTTTAAATTACAAAGCCATACTGATAGAAAACGACTAGAAAAGGTTAAAAAACTTGCTGGCCTTAATTTGATGGAAGCGACTAGAAGAACGCCGCGGCAGTCCTAGACATAAACCTGCATACATACTCGTACAACAATAGGCTATTCCAACAGCGCGGTATATTCATCTGAGGAATCAGAACTCCTAACACCCGTGCTTGACTTTACAATAAAGCCAACTGTAATTTTCCCTGGCAGTGTGGATTTTGCCGATGGTTCAAAGTAGACGTAGGGGCAGAAACTGGTTTTTATAAGTATATAAATGATTTTTAAATACGTGAGTATCGAGTAGATAATAGTTGTGCGCTGAAGAAAAAGATTCTTTAATTTGATGAATTAGAAAAAAGGTGAATTTAGACATCATTCTTCAACCAAAAACACTTTTTTCCATTTTATCTCAAACTTTTCATCAACAATTCTTCAATTCAATAAACTAATTTGAAGAACAACGTAACTCAATTTAAAAAACAATATAAAGGGTGTCCCAAGAAGAACGCAACTTTTAAATCTGGCAACATTCGAAGTGTCATTGTTTGACATTTGAACAATTGTTATTGTTTGTTAGTAGAAGGTACGAGGTTAGTAAAAATAGAGCGCTACACGAATGAACAACGCATTCTCATTGTGAAATTGTTTTACCAAAATGGTGAAAGTTTTGCGGCTACAGTTCGCAAATTGCGATCAATTTGGGGTCACAATAATGCTCCAAAAGAGTCAACTGTAAAGAGATTAATGGATAAATTTGCCGAAACTGGGTCTGTTAGTGATGAAAAGACAACAACGCGCCATCGACCAGGTCGATCGACCGAAAATGTCGCAGCTGTACGTGATGATGTCGCTCAAACTCCATCCACCTCAAGTCGACACCGAGCTCAGCAAATTGGTGTCTCCAAATCCACTTTGCAGCGAATTTTGACGAAAGATTTGCATCTTCATTCATACAAAATTAAATTGACTCAGGAACTGAAGCCAGCTGGCCATGGACAGTGAAGGGAGTTCGTTAATTGGGTATTGGAGAGACAACATGAAAATGCTGATTTTGCCGATAAAATCATCTTCAGTGACGAGGCCCATTTTCATCTTGATGGCTTCGTCAATAGGCAGAATTGTCGCATTTGGGGTGCGGAAAATCCTCGAGTGATTCACGAGAAGCAAATGCATCCTCAACGTGTCACTGTGTGGTGTGGTTTTTGGGCTGGAGGAATCATTGGACCTTTTTTTTATGAAAATGAGGCAGGTCAAGCGCAAACAGTCAATGGTGTTTGGTATCGTGAAATGATAACCAGTTTTTTCTTGCCTAGAATTGAAGAAATGAATGTGTGGAATGAATGGAGGGCATGTGGTTCCAACAAGACGGCGCCACATGTCATACAGCCGGAGAAACAATTCAATTGCTGCATCAGTCATTTAAAAATTGCGCTCTTCTTGGGACACCCTTTATATCAACTTGATAACAATTTTATATTGTGCAGAAAAAAGTGGTATATCAATTAGATGATAATTTGAAAAACGTTCTACACTAATTTAATAAAAAATGAATTTCTTGCTTAATTGAAAGTCAGGTTTAAAATTATGTTATTGAAAATTTCTTTTTATAGAAACCTAAAACTACCTAAAAAAACAAACAGTTGAAAAGACCATTAGTGTTAAGCAGGAATGACTGATGTTTCGATAAACGCTACTTTACCATCATCCAACCCTAAGCTATGATGTGATTTAACCATGATCAGCGACTTTACACTAAAGATCAGGCGGATTCGCATTTAACGAGAATTGCTGGCAGTAGAGTTTTCCACCGAACAAAGTTAACACAATTAAAATCCCTTGTGTGTTGTGTGTACTTATAAATACTGTTACAACATTAAACACACCCATTTCAATAGTAGAACTGAACATACCCCGTTAATGTCATATGGGGTTTGAAAGCTAACCTCAATAGCGTTAGTCTGTAACGGGATTTTAAAATTGTTTCAACTTTCATCATGGAGTGGTCAGATAATGAGAACCGTATCGCTGTAATAGCGCTTTTCAAGTGTGAAATGAAAAATGCTATATTTTAAAAACGCTCCGGCCACTAGGGATTAGCCGCATGTTCGTCTACCGATGCATAAAACTGTTTCAGGAGACTGGAGATGTAAAAGACCGCCACCGGTCGGGCCGCCCACGCTCTGTTCGAACACCGAATGTCATCAAAGCCGTTAAATCAATTATTCACAGAAATCCTCTCCCAAAACAGAAAATCATGGCCCGTGAGATGAATTTCACGCAAAAGTCCATGAGCCGAATCATTAAAAAAGACTTGGGGCTTTCAAACGACGTACCGGACATTTATTGACCGCAGCTTTAAAATAAAATAGGATTAAAATGTGCACACGTCTTTTGGTGAAGCACGCTGATAACTTGCACAGAAAAATTTTGTTCACCGATGAAAAATTGTTTACCGTTCAGGAAAAATTTAACAAGCTAAATGATAGCTTCTATGCGCGGTCATCTAAGAAAGCATCTGAACTGATCCCAAGGGTGGAAAAGGGTCATCACCCAGCTTCAGTCGTGTTTTGTTGGGGAGTCTCTTACGATGGAGTCACTGACCTGCATTTCTGCGAACAAGGGGTCAAAACATCGGCCAAAGTTGACCAAGAAACCGTTTTGGAAGCTGTTGTGAAGCCTCTTAACAATTTCCTGTTCCAAAACCAGCCATGGACTTTCTAGCAGGATTCTGCGCCGGCCCATAAGGCTTAAACGTCCTAATCCTGGCTTCGAAACAATTTACCAGCGTTCATTTCTTTTGAAGAATAGCCCTCAGGCAGTCCAGACTTGAACCCATAGGATTACAAATTGTGGACGGTTTTAGAGGACAATGTTTGTCACAAAAGATACCCCAACATTGAATCTCTTAAGACTGCTTTGGTTCGAGCTGTGGCCAATTTTCCAATGGACGAGGTTCGTGCAGCTACTGACGATTGGCCAGTGCGACTTAAGGCGTGTGTAAAGGCAAAAGGCGGACATTTCGAATAAGAAGATTCTTTTTGGATACAATATACCTCAATAAATATATTAAAAAATATTTGGTCCAAAAACATTTAGTATTTATTTTACAGCATTAAACGTGTGTAACAGTACTTTTGTGCCTACTAAGAGCAAGGCAATTGTTGAAATTTAAAGCGATATTTTCGTGGAGATTATAATTCATTTAGAGAGGACCGCAATAATACTTTTTCGGAGCGTGACGTACTTTCGATGGACGATAACAGATTTAAGGAAAACTTCAGGTTCAACAGAAATGCTATCCAAATATAAATGCAAGAGGTCTTGATCCGGTTAATACCTGTTCAAAGTGTGGAAAATTTTTTAAAATATTGAGAGGTTGGACACCAATATGAGGTTTGAATTTCACTCGAGAAGAGATTGGCAATGGATAGCATTGTTCGCACTGAAATCGTCAGCGGAATATAGGACTGTTGGTAGCTTATTTGGTGTCGGGCGCAGTACAGTTGGTGAAATTGTTGTAAATTTTTGACATTCGATATGTTACAATCTTGCTTACTATATTGATTCATATCACTCACATCCCCATGAAATGAAACCCCTTGCTGATGGGTTCAAAAACCTAGTGTTCTCGTAGTGCTTCGAGCTGTAGATGGATGTCATAAAGAGGATTGCACTTATAAAGGCTGGTATTCAGGGATATTATTATTAGCAAGTTGGGATCACAGGAAATTTGTTTTTAAAAGGTTATTGAAAACTTTTATTTTTATTTGTACTTTCATTCCTTCGCAGATCAAAATTCAAATACGAGGGTGACCGCAAAACTAACTGGCCTGGCACATTTTCTGTTTTACTAGCAACTTTTTTTTTTGTTTTTTAAAAGCAATATTTTATAAGCCATCTGTCTAAATTTCCGAAATATTTAATGATTATTTTATTTGTTACAGGTGATTAAAGTAAACAAGTTTTATAATTTTTGAAAAAAATGGAAAATAAAGAGTTTTGTGCGGTAATTAAACACTTTTATATGAAAGGTTATACGCCACAATTAATCAAAGATGAATTTTATTCTGTTCATGGTGATAATGCACCATCATAATCCACCGTGAAATCCTGGCTTCAACAATTTAAAATGGGTCGTTCAAGTACGGAAGACCGAAAACTGCTACTACTATTGAAAACATTAGAAAAATATTTAATGAAGTGACTAAAGATAGACGAATAAAGCTCAGAGAACTTGCTGATATTGTTAAAATACACGAAAAACAAGTTTGGAGTATTTTACATGATGAACTCCACATGAAAAAGCTATCCGAAAACTATCCGCCGCGTTTGTTGACTTTGCCCAAAAAAATCGTCCGTTGGACCAATTCCGAGGAGCTTTTAGCGATTTATCAGCGTAATCCAATAGATTTCTTGCGCCGATTCATAACTGTTAATGAAACATGGATCCATCACTACATCCCAGAATGCAAAGAACAGTCAAAACAATGGATAGAAGCTGGTAAAAGTGGTCCCAAGAAGGCGAAAACTGTTAAGTCAGCAGGAAAAGTAATGGCCACAGTATTTTGGGATGCAAGGGGTACAATATTTATTGATTATCTTGAGAAAGGAAAAACTATAAATAGTGAATATTATTGTGCATTATTGGATCGGTTGAGTGAAGAAATCAAGATAAAACGACCGCATTTAGAAAAAAACAAAGTTCTTTTTCATCAAGATCATGCTCCTTCACACACTGCATTTTTAACTCAACAAAAACTGGCCGCATTTGAAATTGCTCCGCATCCACCATATAGTCCAGATTTAGCTCCTTCTGATTATTTCTTGTTTCCAAATTAAAAAAATTTCTCGGTGGCAAAAAATGTTCGTCCAATAGCGAGGTTATTGCTGAAACTGAGGCATATTTTGAAGGTCTTGAAAAATCTTATTTTTCGGATGGAATTAAAAAACTTGAAAAACGTTTGATGAAGTGTATTGAGTTGAAAGAAGATTATGTTGAAAAATAAATAATAATTCCAAAAAAAAGGTTCTTTTTATGTTAGGCCAGTTACTTTTGCGGTCGCCCCTCGATGTATAAACGTTAAATCAAGCGAAAAAAACAGCCGCTGTTTGTAAGTACTGCGGTTGTTTGTGATGATTAATGGTGACAGTGTTGCCAGACTGAAATACCTAAATGCAGTATAAATGCAGTAGGATTTTGTGTATTTACATCATAGTTAATGCTGTTTTGGAGGAGATAATGCACGAGTTTATTTGCATTAAGTCTGCTTATGCACATTATCGCTGTCGTCTGCCTAGGCTATAAGCTAGATTTAAAAAAAAATAGATTTTCGGGAACTTTTGTTTGAACCCATAATGCGGGAATTCAAAGTGAAGAAACATCTAATAAACATTGTTCAAATAATTTCCAGTTAACTCGTTTAATGACCTGAGGAGAAAAAATCACCCAACAAGCACTTTAAAGAACCTCTAAATTGTCAACATTGTTTACGTACTCAACTCAATAACGGCGATCGTGTGCCGTGTGGCGGTTGAATAGTACTCGTATCAACAAAAGTATCTTTCGAATACACTTCAGTTCGGTACGTGCTCTCTTGACGTCTAAACGTGTGCGTGTTTGACTGCCTGTGTACGAGGATCGTGTCGTTGTTTTCAACTTCTGAATTTTTGAGGTAAAAACAAAAAATGTAAATGTGCAAATTTACATTCGCGTTAAGTTAGGAACAACATTGAAATATTCTGATATTAAAATGAAAATTAAATACAAAGTAAAGCTAAAAACAGCAAGATTTGCAACACGTGTACGTTTAAAAGAATTAACAGCACGTGGTAGAGGCGTGAGTGTGGGCGGTTCAGTGAGTGCTAGAGTGTGAGGTCTTGATCTGGAATTTCCGCATTTCTAATTTACACAAGGGGTCTGTACATAAACACGCACATGCCACATGTAACTGTATTTATGTACAAACATTTGTAGTGTATGTGGGCATGTTTTAGCTGTACATTCGGTTGACTTCGACTAAAACACGTTCAGGCGCGTATACAAAAAAAGTGATTATCTGCGTGCCAACTCACTCGTCGCTCGATTCGTGTGTGAGTGTCTTCAATGATGCGTTTTTTGGTTGCATTTTATTTATTTTTTCGTTACTATTTTGTGCTACTTTACCTTCTCTTGAGAATGTGGGTCAAACTGAATTTTTATAAAATTCTGCGTGGCTTTTCCTTTTTTTTATTACTAATGAAATTACTCGGAAATTTTCCGCTTGTTTTGGCAATGATAGGAAGAAATATCTTATTTTATTTCTTTGCTCCGCACCGGTTGTCAAATTTTTGTACATCTAAATTTAGCCAATAAACGATTTCTACTATATGTAACTTGTTCTTCGTCATATTTCGTTAGTTTGAACTGATAATATATCGTTGGTCGAGCTATCTTATTTTATCGCATGACTCTGACTCATCATCAATTTGGGGGTATACCTGACTATCGGTTGTACTTTGCACGGTCTACAATCTGTTGTAGTGAGTGAGCAGCGCAAAGCCAAAAATATGAAAAACAAATAATAAAACAAATTTTTAGAATGTGTGAACAATTTGAGAGACAAGCTCGTATAAAAAGTTCGATAACCGAATGTCTGATTAAGTTCGAAATGGAAAAGTTATTATTTGTTTATCTCAATAAGTGGCGATGAGAGATACGACACAATTGGACAAAAAATAAAAAAAAACAATTCAATATCAACTAAACCAACGTAGGACTGCTAGGTCGAATCAAAAAAAATATGGATTTACCTTGGGAGAAATAACAGACATGAAGTTCCGCTTATGGGAGGCACCCTAAGAGAGAAAACAAATTATGCCATTTCCTCTAGGGCTCATTCTAAAAGACGCGTATAACCACTAAGCTCGACACTGTGAGACTTGAAAGGTAGTAACCCCACTAGTACAAATATGTGTTTGCTTAAATGATCGGACGGACATGTTTGGGGACCGCTAGACCCATTTTAGTGAGAATTGGGGGGATTTTTCAACAAAAAAAAACAGTTTAAACAATTAATAATACAGTAGAACCTGAAAATCGATACAACCGTTTAATATTAAAAACCGATCTGGTGATCGGTACAGTTAAGGGTGAGACTAGCTCAACTATTTTTGGTAGTAACGTATTTCGTACGTGAAAATTATAAATTGTCTTTACTTTTAGTACACGATTAAAAAAAACCGACAGCAAAGCACCGGGTAAACCGACATTTCGGGTTTCAGCTGTCTTGGAGAAATCGGCTGTCGGATTTGAACATAAAAACCGGTTAACGGTTTTTCGGTTTTGGACACTCTAATCCCAAGTCTTTTGATAGCCGGTTGCTATTTGAAAGACTTTAAACTCGGTCAGAATAAAAAAATTTACGTTAAAGAACACCTTATGATAGAAAATTGTTAATTACGTAACACATGCAGATTAAACAAATCATTGACTTCCTTAATGTCCCATTAATGAACAACCGGATGGCTCTTTGTTCCAACCAGGAACTATAGGAATCAATATATGTGACAGTGCATAGAGAAAGGGGCCTAAGGGTAAACAAATCAATTTCCACTTTTTTTTGATGTGGACAACATCTGAGCATCGAATGAGACCGATCCCATGCCCCAAAAGTGTTCCCGTCCAGAGATATGCGCGTTTTATGAAAGTGATGGTACACCAAAGATACGCGTATTTAAATCTTTAAAATGGCTCTCCTGAACAAAACTGGTTTTTACCCTTAGGTCCCTTTCTATTTTGCGCGTCACATATATAAATAATATAAATGTATATATTATATATATTAATCAGTACCTAGCCTTTAGAAATGTCGACCTTTATTTGTGTATGGAACATCCGATATATGAAATATTTAATTTTTTTGCATATAAGTGATGATATCTAACATCCATAACGTATAATTTCTACGTGATATTATGAATCTTTTTATAAAATACTGCTTCTCCGGTATTCATTGATAAATACTACCACCACAAGAAAAAAAAACTCACACGCACATAATAAAAACATAATACAGAATCCATTGGAAAAAGTAAAATTGAATGAAACTTAAAATGAAAAGCACACCACGAGCTATTCATTCATCATCGAACAGTTGTTTTTTTTTTGCCTCCACGGTGCAAACATTTCAACAGTTCTTAAATATTTCTTTGGCAGTGAACAAACAGCAACTGATCTGTCCGATGTGTGTTTGTTATAAGATAAGTATTTTAGTAAATTAAATTGTTGTTCCAAAAATAAACGATTATTAGTTTTTCCAAATATGTTCATATTTCGATTATTTAGTAACGAAAATGAAAACAAAAATTAATACTGTTTATAATAGAGCCAACTTAGTAATGAGCAGATGCATTCGTAAAATGTATTTTTAAAGGGTACTTATTATGGGAAAAGTATAATTTGAAATGGTTTCAATTACTAATGTGATTTATAATATTATAATATTTTATAATATTTATACTTTGAGTTAATAACTGCCTTTAATGTTTTTTTTTTGCAAAATTTTAACGGAAATGCATTTTTCTGTTTATTTTGGTCAGAAATTTATACTTTATGCACAAATTGTTAAAATAATAGGTTCGAATGCGTATTTTGCTAAAAATACCTTTTTTCTGCATATTTTTAAGAAATGCAAATATTTGTCTCAGATGCAAATTTTTGTCAAAACCCCAAAAAAATCAAAAATTTTACAACAACTATGAATTCCAAAAGTTTGTGTAAATTTCAGATGTTCGTGATTTTATTTCGGGAGCAGAAAATAAGAGTACTCAGACTAGCTTGCTCGCTCCCCTTAAAAATTCACCTAAATTGCGGTTTACTTTTGAAAATTGACAAAAAAAAAATTTCCGATTACGCATTCGACCATCAATGAGACTAAAATAATTTACATTTTTATTGTAACAGATTTTAGGTAATCACTTGGTATTTTATTTTCGAGTTCAAAGTGTGTTCCTTTTTACAAAGTTGTAATTAGAGAGAGTTAATTTCTAGCGGAAACATATGATCTTCCATTTTCTAATAGTGTTGCCACGTCCTCTAAAACTGCAGCACTGCCAGATCACTACATTACAGTTTTTGTTATCTAAATTACTATAACCCCTTTACGTTGTGTTTTCAAATATTAATTGATCTCAACAAAATAATTATAATTATGTTTAATGCATAGTGCATATTTAAGCGCTTAAAACCAGTTCATTTAGTGCATATAATTCCGATCCCTACTTAAAAATCTTAAATTCCTTGACCAAACAATATTAAATTTTTTTTTGGTGGCGCTTGGAAATATTTTCCGAGGATAGTTAGAAACATCCCAGTAATTGACATAATAACTGGAAATTCTGCAGTAAAATTTCTGGGCTGAAAATTAGTTTGCTCTCTTACCGATATGAACGATACTCGTATGTACGAGTACTTCTTTTAAAATTTGATTACAACTTTTTGCTGGCATATTTTTATAAAAACTTGCAAAATATTTTTTTAAATTTAACAATTTATACCGTTTGAAATATTGGCAAATAAGTGTTTAGATAAAAGAAACCGCTGTTTACCAATTCGAGATTTGTTTCGATTATTTTAAAGGGTGAGCCAAAAGTTATCATGGGTTTAAAAACTTTAATAACTTTTTCGTTTATTAATATTTTTTCTCAGATTGTACAAAAGATACTCGTATGTCACGTATGATGGGAGTGTGCACGACTGCCAGTAAACCTAGGTTCAAATAAGGGTTAGAACATCTTACAATTTCCCGTGGCGGGTTTTCAACCTCGTTATTGTCGGCGACCTTACGAGTGAGAGATTCATCTGTAAGTCATGTAACAACTTCTTTATAAAATGCATTAGCTTTTCGGAGCCGGCGTTATACAGTGGGTCGGGGTTCAGTGAGTATAGGAATTATATCGTGCACACATGTAGAAAAAAGTATGGTTGGAATAACAATATTCAAAGAGATGTGGTACAACAATATTATGATCCTCAAATCAATAGTATGGTTCAAATACAACCATACTATGATCCTCACAACCACACTATGATCCTCACAACAATAGTATGATAATAACAATACTATGATCCCCACAAGCATATCATGATTCACACTCAACCATACTATGATCTCCACAACCATATGATTTTTACAACAATAGTATTATTCACATACAACTATAGTATGATCCACACACTATGATTCAGACGCAACCATGTTATGATCCCTACAACCACACAATTATACTATGATCCCCGAAATTATTTATTACGAAAAATTGTGAACAATAGATTTGAATTATGAAAATTTATTCATCAAATTCAAAATAATAGGAGTGATTTATTTAACAGTAGAACTAGAAAAAATCAGTTTAAAAAACGTAAGCGTTTTTATTAAAAATAATTCAGTTAATCAAAGCCAAAGCAGTTTGAAAAATTTTATTTTCTATTTAAAAGTTCTATCCGAAATAATAACATTGTTCTAAAAAGCATATTCAAATGAAGAAAAATTACAATCATACAGTATGATTGCCGTAATCATATAATTGTTAACATAAAACCCAAAATACAATACTTTTGTCGCACCAACCATACTTATATTGCTGCTACAATCATATTTCCATTTTTAAATTTGGCAATAATACTATTGTTATATTTAACCATATTAATACTGAGACAATCAAAATTAATTTCAATAAACAATACTTTAGTTGCGACGAACATACTTTTATTGCGGAGAACATATTATTATTGCCGTGGCCATATACAGTAACTGAATTTAGAGAGGTTTTTCCCTTTTCTTAATGGGAGTTGTGAGAATAAAGTAATCGTATGTACTTATATGTCACAAATTACATATCTTTTGTACAAATACAAATGTTATCATTTATTCTTATTTTTAGCTCGTTTGTTTTATTTCGGTCTGTTGCTTTTACACATTGAACAGGGATTAAAACGGCTCAAGACCTCTTGCTTCTATATTTAAATAGAAGACAAGTTTTTAAGAAAATGGCAAAGTGACATTGATTTTCGTGGCTGCACACTACTTTTATCATGATTTCGGGTCCGTGACAACCCTCTTCAGAAAGCCTTGCTGCAATTGTTGAAAGTAAAACCGAACTCTATAAGGCCAGGCTCTCCCCAAACGAATGAGAACTACTGTTGTAAACCTTACTTTTCATGTTTTCTTCAACTAAACTCTTTTTACAACACACACAAACACGTTGTTGTAAAAGAAATCTATTGATGGCTCTCGATGTGGAGTCTCTTTAGAGGTGGCAAGAGTAAGTTGTATTTTCGTGGGCAATTGTGTGAAGAAAACTTGAAAAGTAAGGTTTACAACAGTAGTTCTCATTCGTTTGGGGAGAGCCTGGCCTTATAGAGTTCGGTTTTACTTTCAACAATTGCAGCAAGGCTTTCTGAAGAGGGTTGTCACGGACCCGAAATCATGATAAAAGTAGTGTGCAGCCACGAAAATCAATGTCACTTTGTCATTTTGTTAAAAACTTGTCTTCTATTTATTTATTCTTATTTTATATTAAGTGAAACCTCAATATTCTTAATGGACGACATAAAACTTTTAAGTCACTATTAAAAATCTATTATTCAAATATTCTATGTTGATCATAAACAATTCCTATCACATCGTTTTTAAATAATTTCTCATTTACATATGTAACGACTTTATTTGATTGTTTTAGGCTTTAACCCGCTGTTAACTTCTTGCAGGTTATAAGCAAATTTGAATAATTATTTAGATTTCTAAACAATTTCGAATCTTTAAATTATATCTTTCTAATTTACCCCCCTAATATTTTACAACAATAACAATTTAGAATCTTTAAATTATATCTTTCTAATTTATCCCCCTAATATTTTACAACAATACAAATTTCGAATCTTTAAATTATATCTTTATAATTTATCCCCCTAATACTTTACAACAAATACAGTATAGTTTCGAACAATTTGTATAGGTGCGTTCGAGAATTCCTCGCTTATAACGAACCGGTACAATTTGTAATAATTCTAAATCGAATGTTTCTGTCTTCCAGAGTCTAGGTTTTATTTGCGTAGGCATCTCCTTTCCTACAATGAAGTCAACAACCAGATACTCTTGAACTTGTTCAACACGTTTCCCTTATATATCACTGTATCGGACATACTTAGAGTAGATATACTAGTATATAGAATTTGTTCTGTTTGAATATTTAAATCTTTTGTGTTATTCTTTCTCTTGACCACCTGCCCGTTGCAACTTCCCCTCTCATCACGGCTGATCACTTAACTTAAAATCTAGAGAACAACCAACAACAATGAAATGAATTTAAATAAACATTTAAAAATTTAATTATACACGAAATTTCTATTTAGAAAATAAACAAAAGAATCAACAAAGCAAAAATACAATTACATTTTAGTGAGCGGGGAGGGACGGTAGTCGCATCTTTATGGCCTATGAAGAGATGTAGCTGGAATAGATAATATCTTTTAAGGAAAATCTACATCGGAACAATGGAGAGAAAGTAATTTTAGATTTTGACAGTATTTTCTGTAAAATTAACAGTGTTTTGAGAAAACATTTTTAAAAGTTGTTTACACAATTTGCATTGAAATTTCTTAAGATTTATTTTGATTATAACTAAATGAAATTCGGACTTCTAAAGGAAAGAACTTTATACAAAAATTGATAGAACATTTAAAAAAAATTAAAGTCTAACGAAGTTTGATTCACTTGTCACCTTTTAATATTGGGGTAAAAGGGAAAATCTATTTCAAAATTATGCCTTTTTCGATATATCCAAAGATGTCAATCCTGGGATACCATTTTTAGCATCATTTAAAGTTTGTTTTGGTCCACTGTTTCGACTTGGAATGTTGAAAAATATCTTCCAAACAAATTTTTCAACGGCTAACTACAAAACCATTCCCGAATGTCTTTTTAATTAAAGACCTTATGTTTCCTTACTTATTGAAGACCTGCTACCATATCCTCTTAGTAATGGATTTTGGCTTTTCCAATCCAATATACAATTTACTTCATTCAAAGATTGTGATGGCAGTGGAAAAGTACTTTATTGTTTTAATTCTTTTTAAATCGCCGAGACAGCTGACATCCAAATAATTGAACTCTGTACGCTGGCCAGAAAAAATGGGTTAGCATGCCTTTGTAAAGTTCTCCAAAAGTATATTTTCAAAGAAAAATGGGCGAATGATGCCACCGCTCCAAACCTTCACTATCTCAGGATGCATTGATTTTTCGACGATCGCAAGCGGATTTCCGCTTCAAGGTGTAGCAGTTTTTGCACGATGAACATGAGCTTTGTCAGCAAATATCATTCTTCGAGCCAACTGTACGATTTTTATGAAATTTGGAAATTTATGCCCGAAAGACCATAGACGTAGAAAGAAAAAACTCAATTTTTACCTGAGATATGACATGGGTATTTAAATACCCGTGCAAGGTGTTTGTTTAAAGTGCAAGGTGAATTTGCATTCCGCTACTTGGTTCCCGGATTATCACAACGGTGTTGCACCAGATCAGAAGAAAATTGCTAAGGCTAAGTGATTTATTTCTTTTACTATGTTTTCTTAATAAAATTACCCATTTGCATTTGACCGGATCTGGAGGCCAGGTGTGTTGACGTATCGCTGCCTTTTTTCATTACATAGTAGACAACTTGAGCTATTCGGTAAAATTATAATTTTTTAATTGGTACCATTTTCCTAGCACTTTTCCGCAGCATTTTCCGAAAAAAGTCTTCGATTTTGCCTGCAAAAAACAAAAGATAAAAAAAATCTTGCTTAGGGCTTTAATTAAGCCCAATCTTTCCCTTTTTCTATAAAAAAAAAAATTACCACGATATCGCTCACCTGGCCCACGCTAAAATTATTTATGTACTTTAATACCCATTAGGCTGGAAGGGGTTAAAAAATAAAAATTACTAGGCATTGTAAACATTTCGCTTCGAGTAAAAATTAAAAAATTAAATTCCAACAAATGCTTCATATTTTTGAAAACCGTATATGCAAGCCAAATGTTTAAAAATCCTTATATTTTTCAACACCACAAATGGATGACAAGTATCTTCCTCAAAAACTCCAAGGACAAACAATGCCAAAAACGTAATAATAGTTATTTTTTTTTGAAAAACGCATCAGGCGCTACGCGAAAGTAATTAAAATCGCCACAATATGGATTTTTTAAAAAAATGCTTAAACTAAACTGAAACTAGCCTTAAATTAAAATCAAATATGACATAATATGCTAATTTAAATTTTATTATAAACACAAATTTTGGATAACCACTGTACCATACCAGCCTTCACGCTTTAATAATTTTGATTAATGCAATCAATCCACCAAAATCGCGTGATGCCTGCTACAAAATTATATGCCCCCTCACCTAAGATACGAAGACATGACTGCGTTTTGTCTCCCGTCAAGTTTAAAGGCATATTAATTATTCGTTTTATTATTTTTAATTGTTTATAAACAATTCTCAATTATAAATAACATGAGAATCTTGGCATTTTTATATACTCGACATCTTATCAGGCATATTTTAACAATTATTTTGTAGCATTTTTTTTCTAAAGAAAAATTCTTCAATACGAGTATTCTTCAAATGTTTATATAAATTTTCCACAATGCATATAATTCAAACAAAGTCATATGATTTCATTTTTAATTATCAACTGGCAAATCTTGCTGCAAAATTAAATACAATTTTTATTTATGTTAAAGAAACCAAATTGAGTGAATTCCTTTGCAATTCTTTGTTTTTTTTTAATAGGAAGTGAGGCATTATTTTTAAATATTGTCAAAAATTTATATTATTAAATAATTATGATGGGTGTTTTTTTACCTTTGGCTTTTTAAATATAAATTTTGAAAAACAATCATTCATTTGGGTGGGATGTTATATTAAAAAATGCTTGGATTTTTGAAATATTTAAGATGCCATTTTTGACGTGGATGTATTTTTTACAAAATTATGTTTGTATATTTTTAAAAATTAATTTGTGTTAATATTTTACAACATACATTTCAAGGCCAGACAGATGGCGTAGACCCATTAAACACGCGAAACAAAGGGTGGCACAAAACTCGCACAAGACACAATGTTTACGAGAGACAGAATTTTGTCTCTACCTCTAACTATTACCTATACCTGAGTTTCAGTTACAAAAAATAAGTGCGTAGTCTTAAAAACAACTAAACGTTTAATGGAAAGTCAATATTACATTTGAGTGAAATTCCTCCTTCAGCTGTCACGTTTTCTCCTTCAGCTGTCAACTTTACAACAACATTCACCTCTTGGAAGAATTTATTCAGTTTGCAATAATTTTGTATCTTGCGTAGATTTTAGCACACCCTTTTAATAGAAAGCAAAGAGTGGGGCTGAACATCTGCAGCCGGCCGTCAGGAAATGACCCAATTTCCATTTTGTTTAAACATAACGCCAATGTAAATTGTTGATACGCTTCTTGTATTTTAAACAAAAATGTTGAAAATATAAATTTTGGATATTACAAAAAGACAACAACATTCAAGCGTCTGCAAAAACGTAGTAATAAATTAAAAAAAAAACAGCCGTGGAAATAAATCTTTACAAACATGTATAAAGTATACACTTATATAATTTAAAATAAACCGCATCAACATGTACGTACAGTAGATTTCCGATACAACGAATCGTCAGTCCAATTCGTGGATTTTGATAAGATCTAAAACGAATAATTAATTTCAGATTTTGTAATTCACAAAAAGGTACAGTCAACTCGCGAAAACGTGTACTTTTTTTGTTAAGGTGTTTACGTTTGCGATTTCGTTCATGTTTTCGAATCCCGAAATTTTGAAGCAAGATAGTGTTGTTTTACTCTGAAAGGAATTTCTATTAATAAATTTAATACTCTGTATCTTTTAGAAACAATCATTTTAATAAATAAAAAAAAATCATATTTATTAAAACACTCGGACGCTGTATTTTAAAAAGTTGTAACGTCCGTCAAAATTATAACTTTTGTTCTCAAAATACATAAAGTTGCTTTTCAAAACATGAAATTTGAAAAGTGTAATTCAAAATATTCCATTTGAAATTCAGAATATTCCACTGGAAATTTTAAAATTGCATTTGTATTTCAAAACATCCCAAATTTAATATTCTTAATTCAGAACGTTCCATTAAATTTAAATTTCAATTTTCTTCGTTAAAACTTCAATTTAAAATAGAAAATTCTGAATTTCGACTGGAATCTTTTGAACAATAAGTTTCTTTTTGAATTTCAAATAGTTTATTCTGAATTTCTTTAGAGCCTTTTGAATTTCAAATGGAATATTTCGAATTTCAAATAGAGTTTTTTTGAAGTTTAAATGGAATTTTCTGAATTTCAAATAAAAGGGCGTTTAATTTGAATTGGTGTTTTCTAAATTTCAAAAAGAATTTTTAAATGTACTTATTGGCACTATTGAACAATAAAATATTTTTTTAATTTTACTTAGTATATTCTGAACTTTAATTGGTGCCTTTTGAATTTTAAATCGAAATGGAATATTTTCAAAAAGATTTTTCTGAAGTTTAAATAGAATTTTCTGAATTTCAATTAATACCTCAATTGAAGTTTTCTAAATTTCAAAACCAATTTCTAAATTTACTTATTGGCTCCCCTGGACCTAATTAATGTTTACTAATAAAAGTGGACATACGGCCACTGAAAGTTAGTTAATATGCTTGTATTTTCAACATCTCTTTTAAATTATGGCTCGGACGCATTGACAAAGTCGAAAAAGCAACGTTTGGTACGAATCAAAAAAATACTTTAAAAAAATGACTCCGGAATTAAGAATCGGGTACAAAAAACAGAACTTATGGTCAAAACAAGTAACCGACAGTGGATGCGACAAAAGCGGAACTCAAATTCAAGCAAATTTCAATACGAATTCCAATTTAAACAATGTGCTGAGAGACTCAAAAAAAACAGACTTACTGACAAAACCACCCCTATCAAACCGGAAAGCCGTGGCTTTCAGAGGACCCGTAGTGAACCCTAACAGTGTACGGATAGAATCTATTAACAACTTTTGCTAAATGTTTGTCGGCAATACCATCTAGAATACTGGTTTTGCCGACAAACCAAAGAATTTATACAGAAAATAATCGAGAGCCGAATTGAAACAAATTTTTTGTTCCAATCTGGATTATCGGTCAACATTTCGCCGAGTTGTCTATGATCGTCTGGTTTAAATTTAAGCGCCAATATAGGCCCAAGTTCAACCGCAATGTAAGTCGGTTTGGCTCTGTTAATGCTCTTAAGAGCTAATCAAAACAAACAGGCCAATTTGGTAGGTGGCTTAATTTCTAAAAGAGCATATTCACGCTGAAGCTTCAATAAGGGTGGACCTAATAACCAAAATAACGATGCAATATTATAAAAATTTTAAAAAGGGCACCGCAAGTTCTTTACAAAATCGTATACATATACTATTGTAATTCCCCGACATAGAGGCCAATATTTTTTTTAAAAAATATTTTATTATTAACTCGTTTTCTTTAGATGTCAATATTTTTTTTAAAAAAATATTTTATTTTTAGCTCGTTTGTTTATTTCGGTCTTTTGCTTTAACACATTGAACAGAGATAAACCGGCTCGAGACCTTAACTCTTCTCAAAACACACGTTGAAGAAGAGGAGCCAGCTTGTTTTTACAAATTAAACAAACTCCTTTTTTTTGAGCCTATGTTAAAATTACAAGTTACCCAAGCATCACCTTCTTGAAGGACAAGTGGTTCTGGGCAAACATGTAAAAGAAACTATATTTGTTATCATTCATACATACGAGTACTCGTTAACAAACATATTCTGTTTTTGATGCCTTTTTCATGTCCCGGCATTCATTTCATATTTTTGCATTCTTTTAGGATGAGTGGTACTCTACAAAAAACAAAAAATCTGTCCAAACCTCCAGAAAGAAACTCATCACAAGGAAAACTATATCGTTCTTTTAGTATTTCTTTTCAATGCGGTCAAACGTACATATTCGTTACTGTATTTCTCATTCGCTTAGTAGAATCTCTAACTGATATTCTCGAACAGAAGCGAGAATGGCATCACTACTCCCGTAACCCCCGTAAGGGTTACCGTGAACATAAAGGCGGTGCTCCCGGAGTGAGGCTTGACCATTGCACTTAAGGCTAATATGTCTTTCGCGATAATTCCTAATGTGCGCGTAAATTTTATTAGCCGGGAATGGCGTACGCGCCGTCCCGACCCTAAATAAATACATGTCATTCAATATTCTGTATAAGGAAGATTCAAATGTCTCATAACTCCCATTGAAAATTAAGTAGACCACCCAATACAGGGTTCGATTCCTTTGTCAATTGATTAGTTGGTGTTTAACATATGAGTATTAAATGACTCTTTCGGTGACAACTCTCAGCCACAATTATCAACAATTACAGTCTAAAGTCTAAAACTGCTGGTGCTGATTGTGGCCAGACATAAAATAAACATTCTCCGTAAGTCCCCCTCCGTTGTCCTATTGTTTACTTCTGGTTGATTTCGAACAGCAACGACAACAGAAAAAGTGCCCTGTTAAGAACGCGTGCGCATGCGCGCGTTTCATGTTAAACCATATCAAATTTTGGATTTTCGGACACTTAACAACAACGACCAATAATTGTATAGCGATAATTTCTCAGTATGCTTAAGAACTGGCAGAAATTGCTAAATAAACATTTCCAAAAAAAATTACAAAGGGAGTCGTTAGGACGGACATATCTTTAGTGAAATCAAATCCACACACGCCACACAAATCTTGGTTTTTTTTTCGAATTTATGGTGGGAATTGGAGACTATCTGACGATCTTCTTTTTGGAGTAAGTGTCTCTGTCTGTGGTTGCTTTATTTATTTTTTTGGTTTGGGAACCAGACGGACACCGTAGAACTTATCTCTGAAATTTGACTAAGATTTATATGAATTGTCTTTTGTGCATGCATGAATGAATTTGCTTATAAATTTATCGTAAGTAAACTAACTAGAATTACAATTTGTTGTCAAGTGTCATTCAATATGTCCGCATTTATTCGGAATACAATTTATTAATGGTCATCTTTTTGTTACTCTGTCTTTCTTTACAGTATTTCAATGGGGTGACTTGTAAAAATTAGTTTAACTCCTGAACCCGGGACAAAAAAGGTAAAGTGGCGTAATAGAATTTAATTTATACCGAATGGGAAGGGGGTTGGGGGTGTCCAAACATTTTCCAAAAATTGGAAAATTACCAGAGAATATATCTGGCTGATTGGTGTTTTTTTGTTTGGGATCCAGACGTGCTTATTTTAATTGTTAGTTTTGCATGGATAAATAATATGACATTGACCCTTATAGAAATTCTGGGAAGTAATTGACATCGCCGAGGCGGCTAATAACACTTTTACCAAACATGCGCGCTAATGATCAATTGTAGCACGGACTGTGTGACTGGCGCGCCATCCTGCTGAAAGCAATGATCGTTCAAGTTTGTCTTCATTCTTCGGTCATAACAAAATTGTCAATCATGCCTATGTACCGATTACCTTTAATCGAAATAAAGTGTTTTTAAAGAAAAAAGGCAATGATGCCACTGCTCCGAAATCTGCCCCAAATTGTCGCTCTCGGAACAATCACAAGCGGGGGTTTCAATTACCAGATCAGTTTAGTGATATGCTGATTTGTTGAAAAAAACTTTTACAATTGTTTATAAAGTATAAGTGCAGAATTTCACATTACAATCTAAAAAAGTTCTCAGTTTATAATAATCCTTTCTTCTTCTGTTTAGAAACAAAAAATGTGATCACGGCCTTTGGCATTTTGTGTGATCGTAGACCAAAATTTCGAGGTTTTGCAAAACGAATAAAATGAATAGACATACAAGGGTTGACAGCGCATAGAGAAAGGGACCTAAGGGAAAAAAATCAATTTTCACTTTTTTTTTTTGATGTGGACAACATCTGAGCATCGAATGAGACCGATCCCATGCCCCAAAAGTGTTCCCTCCCAGAGATATGCGCGTTTTATGAAAGTGAAATACACCAAAGATACACGTATTAAAATCTTTAAAATGGCTCTCCTGAACAAAACTGGTTTAAAACCCTTATGTCCCTTTCTATTCTGCGCATCACATATATATCTGGCCAAATAATGAAAATGCGACAATTTATCATCAAAAATGGTTTTATTGTTATTCAAAGTATTCTCCAGCATTTATACACATTTGCATGCGCTCAAACCAATTGTCGAAGCACTTTTTCCACTCCGATTGAGACACCTCCAAAATATGGTTTTTGAACGCTTTAACAGCATCTTCTGGCGACGAAAATCCTTGACCACGCATTCATTTCTTGATGTGCGGGAATAAAACGAAGTCATTGGGTGCCAAGTCTGGGCTGTACGGCGGATGTTCCATCAATTCGACGTTTTGGCCGGCCAAAAAGGCGCTGGTTTGAGCCGTTTGTGAGAGCTCGCATTGTCATGGTGCACAATGATTCGTCTTCTCTTGTTCGTTTTTCGAATTTTTCCGAAGACTTCAGGCAAACAAATTGTGGTGTACCTCTCAGAATTGACCGTCCTACGTTGCTCAAGCGGAACAGTCGCCACGTGACCAGTTTCTTTGAAGACCCACAAGGTCGATTGCTGTTTTGTATTGGGCTCATGCGCATAGTTCCATAATTCGTCACCTGTGACGATCTTATAAACGTCTTTTGAAGCACCACGATCGTATTGTTTCAAAATTTGTTTTGAGAGACTGTCAAAATGTGCGGGATCCAACGAGAACAAACCTTTTTTACGGCCAGGTGTTCATGCAATATCGAATGTATGGTGGATGAAATGCCCAAGGATGTCTCACATGACGATCTTGCATTCCGAGTATTAGTTCACGCATGCCATCAATGTTCTCTGGCAAGACGGCCGTTTTTGGACGACCTTCGTCTTTTAGCGAGCGTCGACCACGATTGAATTCTTTAAACCAGTTTTTTACAGTGCTATAGGATGGTGCTTCATCGTCATACAAAGATTTAGGTTCATTGATGCTATCTTGTCGTTATAATCCACGTCGAAAATTGTGAAGAATGATCGCACGAAAATGTTCACGAGTTAATTAAATTTGTTTGCCAAATCGTATATCAAGACGTTCTGAGTACGTTTATGCTAAAAAATGTCAAACTTTCCAATGGAAATTGTCAGAGGCAACACTAAGTGTTGCCTAGGCCAGAAATATATGTTACGCGCAAAATAGAAAGGGACCTAAGGTTAGAAACCAGTTTTGTTCAGGAGAGCCATTTTAAAGATTAGGTCCCTTTCTATTTGCGCTTAGAATCGTCGACTTCACTTTCATAAAACGCGCATATCTCTGGGAGGGAACACATTTGGGGCATGGGATCGGTCTCATTCGATGCTCAGATGTTGTCCACATCAAAATAAAGAAAAAAAATGAAAATTGATTTTTACCTTTAGGTCCCTTTCTCTATGCGCTGTCATATATTTAGCAGCCCTCGTACAATATATTTTT
Source organism: Hydrotaea diabolus (assembly GCA_963513945.1). Taxonomy (NCBI): domain Eukaryota; kingdom Metazoa; phylum Arthropoda; class Insecta; order Diptera; family Muscidae; genus Hydrotaea; species Hydrotaea diabolus. The sequence continues at coordinate 131,534,230 of OY740719.1, forward strand.
AGCATAGCTAGGCCGTAATGATTCTAATCCATAGACTTAAATAAATAAATTGTTTGATGGGAACGCAATTCATAACGAAGCCTGTACAAGCTTCTTATCGAATTTCCCCCTTGTTTTGTTTTTGTCACACGTTAGAAGATGATTACACGATCTATTTTAAGTCATTTCAATGTAAATGCCTAAACGCGTATCCCGCATCTGCGCTTGATTTACTACATAACGATATTATCTTTCGAAAATCTCCATTAAACCATTAAATATACCTCCATTATGGAACAATAAACAAACTTGGCCGTACCTCATGCGAGTACACCATGCCGGTACACCTTGAACTTGAAGCAAAATGGAATTCCGCATATCAAACGCCAATGGCCCGTCACAAACATCATCAATGTGAATTTTCCATTAGTGTTTACAATAATTACAATTGAAATGAAATGAAAAGAAAGAATCCAAGCAAGATCTCATGAGATCGTCATGACGTTCCTTGAAAATAATTAAAACGTAATAATTTCCCATTCTATTCCAATAGAATTTAATGATCGCTTAATCTATTGTGCATTAAACATTAACGTAGAGAAATTGATTTGTTTATTAATATCATAAGTAATTATTGTAATCTTTTCAAATACATTTTGGATATTTCGATTTTATAAACAAAAAACAAGACAAGCACCACACACAGTCTATGTTTTTTGGAAAATATCAAAAACAAAAAGCAAAAGAAAATTTCATTCCAAATCTCTTGTTTGCACGGATTAGCTTTTCCGCCGTCTAACAGAGAGTTTTCTCTACAGGAGGTTTAATGGCGGGAGCTATGGGATTTCCGGCCTCGAGTTGGGGGGCGATAGTTTTCATAGATTATACACCCCCCGACTTGATGATTTACACACACAAAAACAATCTAAGGCGGCAGGCAGCTGGGTGATAGATGGACGGACATCTTTAATTGTGGAGAGCAAATTCATTGAAATCTACACACTTGGGTAGTTTTTCATTTTTGATTTGCATACCGTGCCCTGCGGTGTTGTTTTGAAATGCACACGAGCCCGTCGTCGTCGTAGCCTTCATAAAAATGCACACATGCAGATTTTAATGTCAATTTTATAGTTTCAATAAATTTAAAACGACTGTTTGTTCGTTCACTCAATCACATCGATATTCTTGCAGGCAGATATTTAATGCTTCTCGTGGCAGATTTATAGATATTGATCGGTGTGTTCAATATCCTGCTGGCATTTAAAATGTTACACTAATCATCATTAAGTCACACTAGTTACACACTGGCAATGAAAACGTGACCGAAATGATAACACTAGTCAACAGTCAAAATGTACTCGGGATGCGATAATTTTTTCTGTGTAGATAACCTTGACATGAGCTCGAAAAACGCAATAAAAAATTTTTTTTTCGTTTGGTTTTTGTTTTATTTTTTTTTTTTTTAATTTTAAAAATTTTTTTTTGGTTAATTTGTTTCGTCCGGCATAACTCGGGAACCACTAGCCCGATTTAATTGAATTAAATTTTAAAAAATTTAAAATTACAATTCCCTTAATCTGTTCATATATTGTTTTCCTATACAAGCAACAGTTTCCAAGTTAAAAATGAATATATAAAGGAAAAAACTTATTTTTTGCCTAAAGATTTAAATTTTTTTTTTTTAAAAAATCCAAAATGAAAAAAAATGTCAAATCTTATTACTTTTACGTAAAGTCACATAACCTATACGCAAAATGAGACAAAGATCATGAAAATCGATGCACGCGTTTCGCTTTTATTCGCAATTGAGTAAAGGTATGAATTTCAAAAATTTGCTCGACATATGCACAACTATGTCTATGGTGAGGTTTTTTCTTTTTTATTACAAAAAAAATTAAAATTTGTTGGGTGACAAAAATATATTACTTTAGCAAATTTTTGAAATTCATACCTTAAGGGAATTGTAATTTTAAATTTTTTAAAATTTAATTCAATTAAATCGGGCTAGTGGTTCCCGAGTTATGCCGGACGAAACAAATTAACAAAAAAAAATTTTTTAAAATTTAAAAAAAAAAAAAAAAAAAAAAAACCAAACGAAAAAAAAAAAATTTTATTGCGTTTTTCGAGCTCATGTCAAGGTTATCTACACAGAAAAAATTATCGCATCCGGAGTACATGAAATTTTTTTCATTTTGTTGAGTAGTGTAACTGGTGTGTTGAAATTTTCAGACGAGGAAACTGACCGAGTCGGTGGAACTGACAAAGTATAAGAAAGTTATTACGAGGGTTGCTATATATATTTCAGGCCTAGACAACACTAAGTGTTGCCTGGCGCCAGCTGACATTTCCATTAGAAAGTTTGACATTTTTTAGCATAAACGTACTCAGAACGTTTTGACGTACGACCATCATTTATGTTGTTTACAGTGACTTGAAAAAATCAATTTGACAAAAAAAATGGATTTAACTCGTGAACATTTTCGTCCGATCATTTTTCACAACTTTCGACGTGGATTATCCCGACAAGAGTGCATCCATGAACTTAAATCTTTGTATGGCGTTGAATCACCATCCTATATCACTGTGAAAAACTGGTTCAATTAATTCAATCGTGGCCGACGTTCGCTGAAAGACGAAGGTCGTCCAAAAACGGCCGTTGTGCCAGAGAACACTTATGCCGTGCGTGAACTGATAATGCAAGATCGTCATGAGACATACCGTGAGATAGAGGCATCCTTGGGCATTTCTTCCACCAGCATACATTCGATATTGCATGAACACCTGGCCGTAAACAAGGTTTGTTCTCGTTGGATCCCGCACAATTTGACAATTGCTCAAAAAAGGCTCGTGTCGATTGGTGCAAAGAAATTTTAAAAAAACAAGATTACGGTGCTTTAAAAGACTTTTATATAAGTAAGATTGTCACAGGTGACGAATCATGGATCTATGCGTATGAGTCCGAAACAAAACGGCAATCGAGCTTGTGGGTCTTCGAAGACGAGCCAAATCCAATGAAAGTTGTTCGTGGAAGAAGCACTTCCAAGCATATGGTCGCTTGAGCAACGATAAAGGCATCCTTGGGGATTTCTTCCACCAGCATACATTCGATATTGCACGAACACCTGGCCGTAAAAAAGGTTTGTTCTCGTTGGATCCCGCACAATTTGGCAATCGCTCAAAAAAAGGCTTGTATCGATTGGTGCAAAGAAATTTTAAAAAAACAAGATTACGGTGCTTCAACAGGCGTGTATACAAGTAAGATCGTCACAGGTGACGAATCATGGATCTATGGATCGAGCGTGTGGGTCTTCAAAGACCAGCCAAATCCAACGAAAGTTGTTCGTGGAAGAAACACTTCGAGGCATATGGTCGCTTGAGCAACGTAGGGCGGTCAATTCTGAGCGGTACACCACAATTTGTTTGCCTGAAAACTTCGGAGAAATTCGAAAAACGAACAAGAGAAGACGAATCATTGTGCATCATGACAATGCGAGCTCTTACACATCGGCTCAAACCAGCGCTTTTTTGACCAGCCAAAACGTCGAATTAATGAGTCATCCGCCGTACAGGCCTGACTTGGTACCCAATGACTTATTTTTATTCCCATTCATTAAGAAAGAAATGCGTGGTGAACGATTTTCGTCGCCAGAAGATGCTGTTGAACAGTTCAAAAACCTTGTTTTGGAGGTGTCTCAATCGGTGTGGAAAAAGTGCTTCGACAATTTTTTTGAGCGCATGCAAATGTGTATAAATCATGCTGGAGAATACTTTGAAAAACAATAAAACCATTTTTGATGATAAATATTCGCATTTTCATTATTATGCCAGAAATATATATAGCAGCCTTCGTATAATAATAAAGTTATAATTATTACTTTTGTAAGAGGAATTACTCCAATAGAGGAAACGAAATGTAAGTCAGCGAAGTTGAAGCAAACACATTTCCGTCTGGTAGACTCGTTTCGTCTATGACAAACATCAACAAACCTGATCTTATAAGCTTGTGGAGTAATTCCTTTTTTCAAAAGTAATAACAACAAATGATCACAACAAATGATCACAACAAATCAGAAAAAAATAACTCAAAGTTTTAATTATAATTTGCTGATTATAACTTGTGGTTCATCTAAGGGATCTTTTCGCTCGTATCATCATACCTTTGTGGAATGAAATAAACCGCTTTACGCTTGAACAACGTTGAAAAATAATGCCTACTGTAAGCAAGTGTGACTGCCGTAGCCATACGAATGCAACCCAGTCCTGGAACAGAGACTCACCATGTATCCTAACTAATAAACATTTAAATCTTCAGCCTGATGTAAATTTTGCAGGACTTCGCATTATTCGCTTAGAAGGTTCAATTGAATCTGTAATTGTAGGCACTTGGCCATCCGCTTTTTTATCGCTTCTCAGTTTGGTCCGCAAAGCTCGGTGTGAATAATGATGTAGCTCGCAAAATAATTTTTCTGACCAAACGCATAATGATATCGGCAGCTATGTCAACAAGCGAAGCTTGTGATTTGCTTAGCGTTCACTATTTTCCAAGGTATTAGAGACCTGCTAAGTGATCGACAGTATGGCTTCCGTAGAATTAGCTCTACCGGAGACCTGATGGCGTGCTTGTCGGAGCTTAGGAGTCGGTCTAATCACCAATATGGTGAGTAAGGTTTTGTCAATACTGGAATTTTGTGATTACATTTGTGTAAGATGATGCATATTCCAATAATATTGTAAAATGGCAGCAAATAAAAATTTTAAGAAAAAAAAAAATACTCACATCTTGCCCAGTACGCATGGTTATAGGGTTTGACCTTTTTAAATAATAATTTCTCTAGGGCTTTGAATGACACCAAAGGTAGTAAGAAGGCCCTCCCTTCAAATACAAACCTTTTTCTGTATTCAATTGCAAACCTCTTTCTGTACATCTCCCTTCTGCAAGCAGGTCTCCACAATGAACCCTGTATAAAAGGCACTGTTTAAAAGGACCTAACTTCAAATATGAATATACAAGCAAATGATAATCTCTCAGCACCCTTCAAATGCAAACCCTTTTCCCACCCACCCTTCAAATGCAAACCCTTTTCTGTATTCAATTGCAAACCTCTTTCTCCCTTCTCTTAGCAGGTCTGCGAAGGAGACCTACTACTCGTAACGAATGAGATAATTCGGCACATTAACGACATTGCTTCTCCCTTATGTCTCAAAGAAATTAAAAATATAAACCATCAGATAGAGGTATGCCACCAAAGCCGTGGCGAGCATTTGGCCAATATTTTGTTTCACACATAACTGTCATAGATCCTCACATACAAATTTTTTTACAATTAACATTAAGCACTTTAGTTGGGCCACCCTATTCAGTTCATTGATTACTTTATTACAATTTATAATTTAAAATGATCTGCTTTTCGTCAAATTCGCCGTAAAAACCTCTTCTTCTTTAATTACTTTTGATGTATAAGTACTTAGTAGGGACATAAATACTGTTACAACATTGAACACACTCATTTCAATAGTAGAACTGAACATACCCCGTTAATGTCATATGGGCTTTGAAAACTAACCTCAATAGCGTTAGTCTGTAACGGGATTTTAAAATTGTTTCAACTTTCATCATGGAGTGGTCAGATAATGAGAACCGTATCGCTGTAATAGCGCTTTTCAAGTGTGAAATGAAAAATGCTATATTTTAAAAACGCTCCGGCCACTAGGGATTAGCCGCATGTTCGTCTACCGATGCATAAAACTGTTTGAAGAGACTGGAGATGTAAAAGACCGCCACCGGTCGGGCCGCCCACGCTCTGTTCGAACACCGAATGTCATCAGAGCCGTTAAATCAATTATTCACAGAAATCCTCTCCCAAAACAGAAAATCATGGCCCGTGAGATGAATATCACGCAAAAGTCCAAGAGTCGAATCACTAAAAAAGACTTGGGACTTAGGACTTTCAAACGACGTACCGGACATTTATTGACTGCAGCTTTTAAAAAAAAATAGGATTGAAAAATGCAAACGTCTTTTGGTGCACAGAAAAATTGTGTTCACCGATGAAAAATTTTTTACTGTTCAGGAAAAATTTAACAAGCAAAATGATAGAGTGTATGCGCGGTCATCTAAGGAAGCATCTGAACTGATCCAAAGGGTGGAAAAGGGTCATCACCCAGCTTCAGTCATGGTTTGTGGGGTGTCTCTTACGATTGGGACCTGCATTTCTGCGAACAAGGAGTCAAAACATCGGCCAAAGTTTACCAAGAAACCGTTTTTGAAGCTGTTGTGAAGCCTCTAAACAATTCGCTATTCCAAAACCAGCCTAGACTCTCCAGCAATTTCTGCGCCGGACCATAAGGCTAAAACGTCCCACACCTGGCTTCGAAACAATTTGCCAGCGTTCATTTCCTCTGAAGAATGGCCTTAGGCAGTCCAGATTAGAACCCATTGGATTACAAATTGTGGACGGTTTTAGAGGACAAGGTTTGTCACAAAATATACCCCAACATTCTATCTCTTAAGACTGCTTTGGTTCGAGCTGTAGCCAATTTTCCAATGGACGAGGTTCGTGCAGCTATTGACGGTGCGACTTAAGGCGTGTGTAAAGGCAAAAGGCGGACATTTCGAATAAGTAGATTCTTTTTGGATACAATATACCTCAATAAATATATATTCAAAAATATTTGGTCCAAAAACATTCAGTACTTTTTATTTTACAGCATAAAACGTGTGTAACAGTATTTATTGTGTACTAAGTATATAAAAGAAAACAATGTTGCCATATTGTTCTAAATTTGTTTCAAGCTGTCAGATTATCATGTTGCAAACTAGCTAGCTAACTAAGCTACTAAGGATTATAAAAAAATAGTCGGCGGAAACACGGCGCCAATATGCTAGACAATCAAAAGTTGGTTTGTAGAAATATTAGTCTGTCAGCAAACTTTAGATGTCACTGTGTTTTTCATAGGAAATAAGTGCTGGGTTTGTACGAGTAAAAGAAACTGTAGATGCTCAATGTGACATAGGGCGACATCCCTTGTTATAGTCTTTGACTTTGCTGCTGCGTAACAGGCTCATATAACCAAAATTGCCTGTGTCGATGTTGATAAATGCAACATTTCTCCAAATTGGCATCATACAAATTTTGGATGAACACAATAAGTAATTTTTAATTTAGTATGTTTTCTAATTGGTTTTATTTAAAACGTATATTTATTAATCTGCTTTGCTTTGTGTTCTTTAAATTAATAACAAATAAAATGCGCATCAAGAAAGCATCTGCATCAGATGATTAGTATCAGTGATGCCAGATGAGCGTCAAAAGCATTGTAAGGCCTATTATCTAAATCAAACTAACCTTGGTAGGCAATGTGGAATCTACTAATTCTGATACTTTAATCGTATATTTAAAAAATCAAAATTCTGCGAATTTCATTCCTAAATCTATTACAATTTGCATGGAATTGGAATTTCATTCGTATCTGCGTCGAAAATAGCTCGTTTTAAGAAACTTTCTCGTGATAAAAAAATGTCTTCGTTGTTGTTGGAATGCCTTTAATCTCGCCAAGGTAGACCGATGGTCCGGTACACCGCTGTTTTGGTGTTCTAAAAAGTTCGCAAAGAAACCCATCAATAAATGGGAACAATAAAAAATCGCTTTTAATTATAAACAAACTGAACAATACGGAATTGGCTGGAATCTCTCGCTATGTTGTCGGATAAAAAAAAATAAAGAAACAAGAAAAACAAAAACATTTTCATCTCAAAGAAAACCAAACAGAAAGTAGGTAGTAAAATGGAAAACTTTTTTTAATGACTTTTCATATACTTTTATGTTTGTTGTCTGTTTTTTTCCTCATATTTTTCTGCCCGTCGATAATAACAGATGATGAATGGTTTTGCTTTCATCGCAAAAAGACGAACAATCTCTGCTGAGGTTTTCCTGGTGATTTGTGACGAAGACCGATAGCCAAGTGGCCAGAAAGTGTCCGAAGACAATGGCTGCTTGTTTATTTCTGTAATTATTGTATTTTAAATTGAATCCAATTTGGATTCAAGAAAAACAAAATATTAAATATTTTTCTGGAGGAAGAATTTGTTTGAAGTTCAGGTTTTTGTACCCTCCACCATACAATGGAGGGTATATTAGTTTTGTCATTCTGTCTGTAACACCTTGAAATGATCATCGGAGACCCAACAAAGTATATATATTCTTGATCCTCTAAGACGATCTAGCCATGTTGTCCAGCTGTTTTTTGGCACAAACATGTGTAGTTAACCTAGCATGGTTGGTATTGAAAATGGGCTATATAGCTCTAGTTGGTGTTGGAGACCCTCAACCGACACTACCTCATAACAATTAGTTTTTTATTTGGAAATATCCGTCCAGTTTCTTGAGCAAAATTACTGAAATTTTGCAAATAATAATCTCTATATAGGCGCAATCATCTATGTAAAAATGGTTTAGATTGGGCCACCATTTCTTGTACCTCCCATACAAACGGCCTTAAGGGCCTTGAGAAATAATATGACTATAACTCACCACAAACTTGACCTATCGAAATGAAATTTTACACATCAAGATTTCTATATACAAGGCACTTACTTCTACGCTGAATTCGGTTGAGATCGAAAAAGTCCTACTGGTACCTCCCACACTAACGGTCTCATGGGCCTTGAGAAATAATATGACAATAACTCATCACACACTTGACCTATCGAGACGAAATTTTCGGCATAAAGATTAATATATAGAACAGACTTTTGCGTTAAATTTGGCTAAGATCGAAAAGGACATACTGGTACCTCCCACACAAACGGTCTCATGGGCCTTGAAAAATAATATGACAATAATTCACTACAACCTTGACCTATCGAGATGAAATTTTCTACATAAAAAATGTTTATAGAACACACCTCTGCGCCAAATTCTGTTGAGATCGGAAAAGTCCTACTGGTACCTCCCACACAAACGGTCGCATGAGCTCTGAGAAATAATATGACGATAACTCACCACAAGCTTGATCTATCGAAATGAAATTTTGCTCATAAAGATTTCTATATAGAACACACTTCCGCACCAAATTTGGTTGAGATTAGGTAGTCCCTTCTGGTACCTCGCATACAAACGGTCTATGGGCCTTGAGAAATAATATGACAATAACTCACCACAAACTTGACCTATCGATATGAAATTTTCTAAATAAAGATTTATATATAGAACACACTTCTGCACCAAATTGAGTTGTTATTGGGTAGCCTCTTTTGATACCTCCCATACAAACGGTCTTAAGGGCCTTGAGAAATAATATGACGATAACACATCACTAACTTGACCTATCGAAATGAAATTTTACACATAAACATTTCTATATAGAGCGTACTTCCAATTTGAGTTGAGATTGGGTAGTCTCTTCTGATACCTCCCATACAAGACAAAAAAAAAGAAAATATGTTAATTTTAAGTTATAATAAATTATATTAGTTATATTGCTTTAAATAAATTACAATAAATAAATTACAAAAATTAAAAAAAAGTTTTTTATTTGGTAATCTGTTGGAGGGTATCCAAAGTTCGGCACAGCCAAACTTAACATTTTCACCCGTTTTTCATTCGTATTGTAATGGATTGAAAGGAATTTTCAGCATTATGTTGTTTGTTTGCATTTCTTACAGAAAGGAATTTCTTCAATGTTTTAGAAACGTTATTGAAATGCTGTGTTTGTTTTTGTAGTTCACGTAAAAATCGTAAATAAGCATCATATGAGATTCACTCGTGATTTTTTTAAATTTTTGTTAAGTATTAATAAAAAATGGATATTTGTGTTTTGTTGTGGTTCAAACAATTTATAATAACAATATATATATATAAATACTATTTTCGATTTGTATAAACAAATGTTTTTTTGTGGTCTACCCCAATTGCCCTTGCATTTCTAGTGTCTGTTTTTATTTTGGAGATTCCACGGTTTTCCCTAAAAATTTTTTTGTCTGCTTTTAATGTTTTCATTATTTTTTTCGCGTGTACGTGATAAAATGAAGATGTACTATTTGAAACCATTTTTTTTATCTTTGCACGAGCAAATTCTTGAGCGTTGGGAAGAAAAACGCGGTTGTTTAAGAATGTTTTCATTGATTATAATTAATTGAAAATAATCAATGGATTCTAAAATTATTAAAATTCCAGGAATCACCACCACTTGAATTTAGATATTACTTTTTTTTTCCAAAATTTTATTTATAATTAGAGCGTATGAACAAAAACAACAACGTCTGTAAACGCGGCACCCACTTTGAACAGAGCTTTCTCACCAAAGATCTGCTTATATTATAAAGGGTTTTTAAATAGGGACATAACAATTTCGTATTGAACAGGTATTGAATTAGGATTAGAAGACAAGTTTTTTTTAACAAAATGGCAAAGTGACATTGATTTTCGTGGCTGCACACTGCTTATATCATGATTGCGGGTCCGTGACAACCCTCTTTAGAAAGCATTGCTGCAATTGTTGAAAGTAAAACCGAACTCTATAAGGCCAGGCTCTCCCCAATCGAATGATTGGACACAATTGCCCACGAAAATAGATCTCACTCCTGCCACCTCTAAAGAGACTCCACATCGAGAGTCAACCACCCTCAAACATTTTTAAAGATCTCTCAGTGTCAAAAAGTAAGTCGAAGTCAATATTTTCATCATGGTACTGTTCACTTACGAGCAACGTTTGGAAATCATTAAAAATTACTACAGAAATTCTGAGTCGGTGTTCGCAACTTTAAGAGCGCTTACTCCAAATTTTGGTCGTAATAATCATCCCAACCAACAGACTGTGCGTGCTATAGTGGATAAATTAGGATCCAAATTTCCACTTTTGGATGTTTCGGCAGCAAACATCCGTAGCAAGAGGTACGCCGTACCTCTCGAAGCTACGGCTGCGATATTTTCGTCGCTGCCTAAACATCCAAAAGTGAAAATTTGGATCCTAATTTATCACGCACAGTCTTTCGTTTGCGATGATTATTACAGCCAAAAATTGGAGTAATCGCTCTTAAAGTTGCAACCACCGACCGTTGTAATTTTTAATGATTTCCAAACGTTCAAAATTAGCCAAATCAGTCGACTCCACGTCGTTCTCAGGAATTAAGCGTCTCTCAAAACCACCCCGTGGCGTCTTTTAAGAAAACATCTTGGCCTTTATCCTTATAAGATCAAACTGACTTAAGAACTAAAGCCACTTGATCATTTGAAACGCCAAAACTTCTCCGATTGGGCTCTGGCAAAGTTTGACGAAAATCCAGATTTTCAGCGAAAATTCATCTTCAGCAATGAAGCTCATTTCTGGCTGAGTGTTTCTGTAAAAAAAAAACAAAATAAGAGGGCTGCTATATATTATATTCTGGCCTAGCAACACTAAGTGTTGCCTGACGCCATCTGGCATTGCCATTGGAAAGTTTGACATTTTTAAGCATAAACGTAATCAGAACGTTTTGACGTACGACCAGCATTTGTGTTGTTTACAGTGACTTGAAAAAATCAATTTGGCAAAAAAATGGAATTAACTCGTGAAAATTTTCGTGCGATCATTTTTCACAACTTTCGACGTGGATTATCACGACAAGAGTGCATCGATGAACTTAAATCGTTGTATGACCCTCCTATGGCACTGTGAAAAATTGGTTCTATGAATTCAATCGTGGCTGACTCTCGCTCAAAGACGAAGGTCGCCAGAGAACATTGATGCCGTGCGTGAACTGATAATGCAAGATCGTCATGTGATATACCGTGAGATAGAGGCATTCTTGGGCATTTTTTTCACCAGCATACATTCGATATTGCATGAACACCTGGCCGTAAAAAAGGTTTGTTCTCGTTGGATTCCGCACAATTTGACAATCGCTCAAAAAAAGGCTAGTGTCGATAGGTGCAAAGAAATTTTAAAAAAATAAGATCGCGGTGCTTCAAAAGACTTTTATAAGATCGTCACAGGTGACGAAACATGGATCTATGTGTGTGAGCCCGAAATAAAACAGCAATCGACCGTGTGCGTCTTCTAAGACGAGCTAAATCCAATGAAAGTTGTTCGTGGAAGAAGCACTTCGAAGCAAATGGTCGCCTGTTTCTTTGGCATAACTGGTCATGTGGCGACTGTTCCGCTTGAGCAACGTAGGACGATCAACTCTGAGTGGTACACCACAATTTGTTTGTCTGAAGTCTTCGGAAAAATTCGAAAAACGAACAAGAGAAGACAAATCATTGTGCACCATGACAATGCGAGCTCTCACACATCGGCTCAAACCAGCGCCTTTTGATTGGCCAAAACGTCGAATTGATGGGTCATCCGCTGTAAAGCCCGGACTTGGCACCCAATGACTTCTTTTTATTCCCGGGCATCAAGAAAAAAAAAGGTGTGGTCAACGACTTTCGTCGCCAGAAGATGCTGTCGAAGCGTTCAAAACCAAAAAACTTACTCGTGCTAAATGTATGTAAGATGTGGCTTCTAGAGCTAAAAACATAAAAATCGGATGAACATACGTGTGTGGGAGCTATATCTAAGTTCAATTTCAATAGCGCCTGTCCTGGGTCCAAAAAAAGTATTTCTGCCAAATTTAAAGAAAATCGGACCACAACTGCGAACTTTAGTTTTATAACAAGCTTTAGATAGACGGCAGTCGGACAGACAGATGAAATAAGCATGTGATTGTACGTCGATCGGTATACTTAGAGGCGGGCCTAGCTTTAATATTTTACTACCTATTTTCACAAAGTGGTGTAGGGTATAAAAACTAGCGCTCTCGGTTGTTAGGTCCCGGGCTTATTTAAACCATGTTCCTTTTTCAAAGGTACTTTTAATTCCTTAAAGGGATACCCTTTTGCCTCTAGGTCAATTTTGGCCATTAACAATCCCAAAAACAATTTGTGCTCAAACGGAAGGACATGGCCTGATCGCTAAGAATTTTACGAAACAGCACTTTGTAAGGTCTACAAACATTAATTGGCAAACGTTATGACAAATTAAGTTACCATGTTATAGTAAAAGGTTTAAAATATTGGGTGATCCATCTAGAGGTATTTTTTTTAAAAAAAAAATAAAAAAAATTCAAATCAAGTGTGGAAGCTTTATTGATAATTTGAAAGGACATTTTATGACATTTATTTTTTAAATATACTTTCCTTCAAATGTTGGCCGCAACTACGCCTCAGGGTTTCCATTCTGAGGGTCCAATTTTGGATGACTCGTTCGAGCATTTCGAACGGTATGGCTATAATGACACGCGTAATGTTGGCTTCCAAAAACTGAATCGTAGCTGGCTTGTCAGCATAGACTTACGTAACCCCAAAGAAAAATGTCTAAAGGTGTGATATCACTCGATCTAGGCGGCCAACTCACCTGTCCAAAACGTGAAATTAGCTGCTTTTCGAAATGACCTCTCAATAGATCCATTGTTTAAGCAGCTGTAAGGCAAGTGGCACCGTTCTGTTGAAACCAAGTGTCGTCAAGATTACGGGCTTCAATTTTTAATTTCGATATCATGGCGCGATTGCGAGCACCATTCACAGTTACGTTCCGGCCATCAGCATTTTTGAAAAAATATGCACCGATGATTCCACCAGCTTATAAACCGCACCATACTTTGGTTTTCTCTGGGTATAATGGCACCTCTTGAACCTCTTCTTGTTGCTCTTCAGCCCAAATGCGACAATTTTGTTTATTGACTTTTCTGTTGAGCCAAAAATGGGTCTCATCACTGAACAAAATTTTGTTCGGAAACTGCGGATCTTTCCGTTTCTCACCGAACGCTTATTTCCATAATACAGTTGCCAACATTTGAAGGTTATTATTTTCAAAAATAAATGCCATAAAATGTCCTTTCAAATTACCAATAAAGATTCCACACTTGATTTGAATTTTTTTATTTTTTTTTTGTTCTGCAAAAATACGTCTGGATCACCCTATAGAACTCTTTGGTCTGTGAGGTATAAAATAGAAGTCTTTGGTCTGTTTGGGCTTTCCAAATATTCTGTCTGTGTGGGCTTACCACATATTCAGGGGAAATCCACCAGATTGTAAATGTTATCTGATCTCGACAATCAATTTCCTTCCATACAAATTGTTATACCATTTTTTGGGAAATAACCAATATGTGACGCGCAAAATAGAAAGGGACCTAAGGTTAAAAACCAATTTTTATTCAGGAGAGCCATTTTAAAGATTAGGTCCTTTTCTATTTGCGCTTAGAATCGTCGACTTCACTTTCATAAAACGCGCATATCTCTGGGAAGGATCACTTTTAGGGCATGGGATCGGTCTCATTCGATGCTTAGATGTTGCCCACATCAAAAAAAGAAAAAAATTAAAATTGATTTTTTTACCCTTAGGTCCCTTTCTCTATGCGCTGTCACATATGTCGTTTGTTTATGCCAACCGAACACGGTTAATTAACAACGCCCTTATCTTCCTTTCAAAGTGGAGGATATGTCTTCTTTAAACTTCACAGAAACAAAAAACACATTTCTTGGAGTCATATTTACGAGTAGCAGCGAAAAATCTCAAATCACATCCTAACCGACTGACTGACTGACACTGATAACTAGTTACTCAGATACCTATTTGAGTATTCTTCTGTGTTTTTCTATTCTTCTTCTTTAAATAGAAATCATATCTCTGAGCTCCAAGTATGAATAATTTGCTCTGTTCTAAGAAAAATGAAAAAAATATAAATTTTTCGAAATCGCAAATCGTCTACTATAAAATGGCAAATATTCTACTATTTTATATATATTTTATCAGCTGATAAGAAAGCAAATATTTTATTGTAGTTTTGCGAGCTTTGCCGTGGCGATCGTTATAATTTAAATATGATTACTTCTAGCACTGCCTAGCATTAACATTTCAGACAGTCTGTCAGAGAACACCGCAGAAGATAAAACAAGCAAATAAATTTAGAGCGCACATAACGGAAGAAAATAGAATACCTTAGGACTTGACAAGAATAATTTAAACTCAAATTTCCAAGAACTTTTTTTTCATTTGCTGTTGTAAAGCTACGGGCAATTTCAAAAGGTGAGTTATGATAAAGGTCCCTTATATCTGAGGTTTCATTTACTCGATTAAACTTTTATTTCAAGTGCACCAAATCACTCTTGTTGCTGCAAAAGGGTTTTCCTCATTATATGAGTTTTAAGCAACTTTGTTTTAAATCTAAAATAAATCTAAGGGAGTTTATATGTTGACTAACAATTCGTGGCGTCGCCCAATTTCAGGCGAACAATATATTCTTCGGCAAAATTAAATATTTTCCTATGTCAATTTTGTTGTCATACCTTAAATTTTCGTATTTTCTAATTTCATCTTAATTTTCAACCCATGGCGGAATTTTTCTATAAGTATACCTTTTTAGGTGTTGATGATTTTTTTTTCACACCTTCGATTTTGTTTTGGGTTCAATGATTCACACATTGATTGCAACATTCATTAGCAGCATCTTGTGATTTGAAATTTAGCAAATCACGTTTGTCAGTCACTTCGTTACATACTCGTACTGGTATGGTTTTTGGTGACTCATTGTCTGAAAATGACTTTCCTCAATTCCCTTTACCTTTTTCTTTTTATCTCTTGGGTTAGTTTTTTAACGTCATTACTAAATTTATACGTTTGCATTTATTTAATTTATTTTATAATTTATTTTTTAAATTTAGTTTCAAATACTAATTTTAAAATATAACATATTTTCTTAAACGATGATAATTATTTAAATTGTTAGCCTCGGCAGCCCTAAGTGATTTAAAACGCCAAGTGAAATTTCAAGGTTTGACAATTTTGACATTTAACCTTTTTAGATCGTATGTCATTTGCAAATTAGTTTCAGATACTTATTTAAAAACAACATAACATATTTTATTTAACGAAGATAACATTTTTAAGAGCAAGCCTTGGCAACCCTAAGTGTTTTAAAACAAAGCCAATCATAATTTCCTTTAAACTTATTGAGAACATTTTTGCATTTTGCTCACTACTTTCGAATGGGTTAATAAGCCCACTATTTTCAATATTTTTTTTCCATATCCAAGTTATATAACCTTGACATATTTACTGTGAACCCTTTAAATAAGCCAACGATTGAGAATCATGATTAATAAATCTTCTCATAAAGCTCCTCATAATGGAATTAACAGCTGTGTTTAAAAGAGCACTTAAAAAAAAAGCTGTAAATTAATCATTCTTTTTTGTTTAATATTTGAATAAAATCTTTTCACAAACATTTTTTTTATGAAATTTGAATAAATTTAAATGAATTTGGCAAAAATGAATTGTAATTCATTTCCAATTCAAATTAATTTGGCTAAATGAAATGCAATTTCAAATGAAATTCGAATTAACTTAAATGAATTTGGCTAAAATGAATTGTAATTCATTTCCAGTTCAAATTATTTGGCTAACTATAATGCAATTTCGAATGAAAATTGAATCAATTTGGCTGAATAAATTTCAATTTCAAATGAAGTTGATTAAAATTTAAATGAATTTGACATAAATGTAATGCAATTTATTTCTAATTCAACTCAATTTGGCTTAATGAATTGCAATTCGTACTTATGAAATCAATATGAATTTAATCAAAGCAAACAAGGTATTTGGAGTACGATAGAGCTGTTTTTTGTCTTTGTTATAAAGAAAATCATATTACTAATTGATTTGAATTAATAAAAATTTCACAAAAAAAATTGTAATGTAATTTAAATGAAGTTGGCAAAAATTAATTGCAATTCACTTCCAATACAAATCAATTTGGATAAATAAATTGCATTTTCAAATGAAATTTGAAACGATTTAAATAAATTTGACTAATATTAATTGCAATTAATTTCTAATTCAAATCAATTTGGCTAAATGAATTGCAATTCCTATGAATGAAATCAAAAATGGCAATAAATCGAAGTAAACATAGTGTGTGGAGTACGATATTAATGTTTTTTGTCTTTTACTTATTGATTTAAATTAATTCAAATTTCCCAAAAAGATGTAATGAAATTTAAATGAATTTGGCAAAAATCAATACAAATCAATTTGAGTGAATAAACTGCATTTTCAAATGAAGTTGAATAAAATTTGAATCGATTTTAATGAAGTTGACTAAAATAAATTTCAATTCATTTTTTATTGAAATCAATTTCCCTAAATGAATTGCTATTCATATTAATTAATTAATTAATGTAGAAATATTTTCGTCTATGATTAACAAAAATAATTTTTCTAATTGATTTGAATTAATTCAAATTCAATTCAAAACAATTCAAAGTGAAAATGGTTTTTGGAGTACGATAGTAGTGCTTTCTGTCTTTGATATAAAAAATCATGTTTCTAATTGATTTGAATTAATTCAAATTCAATTCAAATGAATTGCAATTTATTTTGCCAAATTCATTTAAATTTGAGATAAGCTACCATTTATTTTGCCATTTAAATAAGATATGAATTACTTAATTTTAATTTTTGTATTCGACCTTTATATTAAATTTTACTAAATAATTATTATATCGAGCTCGAGGCCAAGGTTATTATTTTTTGTTATATTTTTCTCTTTATTCGATATTTTGTTCCTCTTTGAAGAACATCATCAGGAATAACTAAATTAAACAAAATAACTCCGTAGCGAGTTATTTTGTTAAGAAATGTACTTTAACAAAAAATAATAACCTTGGCCTCGAGCTCGACATAATAATTATTTAGTAAGATATGAATTGTTATTCATTTTTTCCACATTCATTTGATTTGATTCAAATTTCATTCAAATCTATTTTGCAGTTCAGTGCATGAATAATTTGCAAAATAATTAAAAAAAAATGATTCGTTTAAAACTCTGTAAAGCTGTATACTTGCAATTTTTCATCGATCATATAAAAATAGGGCTTGCAAATTCATGAAACAAAATCTTTGACTAGGAATACTCTACAATGTCTTTAGGACTTCATCGCGCATTTTCCCAAAGTCCAAACTCTACCAAAGTACTTAAAATTAGTTCAAAGATATCGAAACTTTTGTCTGAGTACTAATGATTTTGTAAAGTTTGGGCTTACCAACAGTTATAGAAATTAAACTCCACACGATTTGTACAACAGACTTCATTGCATATGGAGCAACATTCTCTTTGGTAGTGATAGTCATTTCGACATGGCGAAACAAAAGTGGCTAGACGACGACTGTTAGTGGCGATCAACGATTACTGACTCTTGATGTCCTCTTTTGGATGAACTTAAGACTTGTATGTCATGCGGTTTCAACAGGGTGGTCCCCAGAACTCATATACTATCAAGAGGCGAAAAGAACTGTTCACTTTTATCTTTCTGGAACTACGCGTTACGACCCCTGTTAGTACAAACAAACTAACAAACACACCATGTAAAAAAAATTGTGTAATTCAATTGAATTTATATATAAATTATAACACGCTCAGAACGGTCTTGCCAACAAAACCTGGCAAAGAATTTAAATGGTATCATTAACAAATCTTAACAAGTTCAATATACTTTAGTTCTCCATGTTTTAATAAAAATACATTTTATTAAAACTCTTTAGTACTTCTAGCACTTTCTGAATATCCATACTAATCTTCATCTCTATTTGTTCTTTTCGTTGCAGGGAAATATTTATATTAAATAATATCCGTTCCTACCAAAAGACAACATTTTTTCTACAATAACAAAAATAGCAACTGAATTTTTCGGCCCCAATCTTACTAAACAGTAACAAATTACAAAAAATAAATCCACCAAAAATCCAGTCCATCCATCTATACCAACAACAAGTAATTAATTTATTAATTAAATTACAAAAAAAAACAACAGAACATAAGGATCCTGTGGTGCATTCGATATTCTCAATTCTCTAAATTCAATTCAATACCATCAAACATCTGTTAACGAGTGCACAAAACTAAAGACGTTCTCCGATGACCAACGAGGTCGTTAACAAAGAGAAAGTGGATACCACCTGCTGCTGCTACGGTTCAGGTCAAAAGGTCATTGAAGTTAACAACAACATCAACGCCATTCATAGCATCCTCCTCAACAAGGGACACTCCTACGCCGCCCGAGCTGATCTCAATTATCGCGTGTAAAGTGAATTGAAGGACCTCCCCCAATTGTGCCCGAACTGAATTATAACTATAGACACTCCCCGGTTGTAAAGGTGTAGAGTGTAATAGGGACAGTATTTAAAATCGAACTGTTAGTACAAACGGCTTCAAGACGGCGGGTACAGTGCTAAAAGTTGTTGGTGCATCATGGCAAAAGACCCGGATTGGGACGTACATTCTAATCGGTGCTGGTTTGCTGGTGATTGGTGCCTTCTTCATCGGTTATATTGAGCGGCCGGAATACGATGGCACCTATTGTGCAACAGCGTCCTGGACCAAACAGGTCGGCTTCCAAATCGAATATTGGAAACAACAAAATGATCTTCTTAACATTCCAAAGGGTGCTGCTCGAATATGCTATAAGGATTCCATCTATGAAAATGGGTAAGCTTAGTGAGACACACTCAATTCATCATTCATTTTTTAATTTTTCGTTTGTCTTTTCGCAGCTGGGCTCAAATTGAAATAGAAACGCAGCGTTCTTTTCCCGATTGGGTCCAGGCCTATGGTGCTGGTATTATTGAGGGCTCATTAACCTGGCACCAAGTCTACAATCAATGGTTAAAGTAAGTCTCATTTGGCAATTATAAAATAAACCCTTCTCTTTAATTAACTATTTGCCTCTCTCTCTTTCTAGTACCATACAATCGTCCTGCGAACGCGATGAAGATGCCCAGAACTTTTGTACCTGGCTGCGAGATCTTCTAACCGAGAATTATATCAAAATCAAAGAGACCGCTCTACTGCGCCAAGATCACGATCATTATTGGCATCAAATCGGCCTGTACTTCTTCCAACTGGAAGGCCTAGAGACTGGCTATCGCCAGGGAGCGAAGAGAGCACGTTCTGATCTGGAAGAGGAGATACCGTTCTCCGACTTTCTACTGATGAATGCAGCAGCTGATATCCAGGATTTAAGAATCTATTATGAGAATTATGTGCTTAGCGGCAGCAGTGATGAAAGTTCTTCCGCGGGCACTGGACAGCCCACAGCCGAAGGGCAACCATCAGAAACTGGGGCGGAAACAACAACGACGACGACGACGGGAAAGAATTTCTTTTTGCCCAGTGCCACAATGCTGACGAAAATCTTTCCCTCCGATGACACTGCCACGTGGCAACTTCTTTTCGGACACAGTACGGCCGGCAGCTATGCCTCCATGTTGAGAATCCAAAAACGCTACAAATTCCATTTTCACTTTGGCCCCAATCAAAGGACCAACACGGTTCCCGGTGTGGACATAACATTTACCGGCTATCCCGGCATTTTGGCTTCTACCGACGATTTCTACATTGTCAAGGGCCGGCAAGTTCAATCTGTCGTAGCCGGTGTGGCTATGAAAAATGAAAATTTGGATCTGTGGAAGTCGGTGAATGTCAACGAGGCTTTGCCACTGGCAGCCCGTGTCATGGCGGCCAATCGTGTTGCTCAAAATCGTCGCACCTGGGCCAAGGCTATGGCCAGACATCCCTACACGGGTTCCAAGCAATGGATTAGTATCGACTTAAATAAACTAGCTCCCTTGGACAAGCTATATCAGACATTGGCCGAAGATGAGATCTTGGATGACAAACCGGCACCGCTAGATCCCAACGATGAGGCTGCCATCTCGGAACGTCACAACCGTTACAAGGGTCTAGTATGGATTGCCGAACAACTGCCGGGTCGTATGCATATGAAGGATGTTACGGAAAGATTTTTAAATGACAATACCACAGCGTGGCTAGCCAATGGGGTGCCGTTCTTCGAAGAGATGCTACAGACGAGTCATGTCAACGAGGATGTATATCCCAACGATTTGCTGCCCGTCGACAATGAGGAGCTCACCAATCTCGAAGCGGTCGATAAATTCCTCAGAAAGCGTGGCTTTCGTGGCGATCTCCTGGGCGATGATCAATTGATGGCTTATGGCAATACAGACATCAAACTTTTCGCCTACAATGCTCGTTTGGGCCTCAGCGATTATCATGCCTTTGCCGGGCCGGTCTTTATGCGTCTCCAGCATATGCAGGTGAGGTCAGTGCCCGATGAGAGAAGCTCCAACCAGGAGGGCACCATTAACTCGTCCATTCTAGACGATCGTTTAAGTGTAACTATCGACGATGCCGCCGAATTGGCGGAGCTAGAGATGATAACCGAACGCAGACCGGTGCGCAATGACATGCGTGCCATAGCCATGCGACAAAACGGTGCTGGTCCCTTCAAATGGTCCTCGGTAATGGACAAAATGGCCGACATCGAGCATGCGGGCCACCCGGACGAATGGAATTTCAATAAAGTGACACCCAAATGGGCATGGTAGCAGGCTATGGTCCATCGCCGAACCCTCGTCATTTCCAAGCATCACTCGATTTTCTGACAAAGCAATATTTTTTTATAATAGATTTTTTTTATAGCGAATCCAATTTTATTAGAGCAATGTTTAAGGGGACATTAAGAAAGTCACAATATAGTACGTTCTTTAACCAATCTACCTAAATAATGGCGTATTGTAAAAGCTTTGGATTTTGGATGCAGATAGTCGAATTGTAACTATCGAAGGGATTATATTTTCGCTCTCAAAATCAAAACATTAGATTTTATCTGTCAATTTACAATTGTTATAAATTTCTAGATTATAGCTCGAATAGAAGGATTATGTTTTTTATTATATAATCCAGGCTTTTGTAGTTTCTACTTTCGTTTTCCTGCGATAGCTGCCTTTTGCCTACAAGTATCCAATTATATCTCACTTTAACAAAACGCAATTAGTTAGCTAGAGTGCTTGTATTTGAACAATTTTTTTACAAAATCAAAAGAAAAACAAACTGCAAAAAACAACTGGAATTTATAGGAAGGAAATTTGTAACAACTTTTATAGCATGCTAAAAATTTTATAATTTTTTTAAATCAATTTTCAACACAATACCAAATTAGTAGTGCAAAATATTTTTTGTAACAAAAAGCAACATGTGTTCGTCACTAATAGTTTAAATTGTGATATACAAAGAAACAATTTATGTCATGTAAATGTTCAAAGTCTTCCAGTTAATTAGGAACTCTATTGTTTTGTTTTTATCTAGAAACAAATTTGTAAAATTATGTATACAACTGTGAAAAAACGTACGAAGAAAAAATAATAAAGATCAAGAGAAACCAACAAACATTTATTTAAAAAAGAATGTGTAAATGTTTTAATTAAAATGGCTAAAGGTCACAAAGAAAAAAGTATGTGGTAAAGTTCTATCTTCTACGCTTGCGTACAACTTAATCTTTGTATTCTCCTGTACTACTTCAATTATTAAAAAAAATTCTTTCCCTGTTTTGGAATATTTTAGCTAAAGTAACGACGATTACGAAAATATATACTTGACAATAGAACAGATATATTGCAATCCCATGACAGCCGATTCTATGCAACGGATTGACCCGAAGAGCAATTCTTCGGCCAATGACTGTTACCCCGGCACACAGTTGCCGCTACAAATATACGGGCTGCTATATATATTTCTGGCCTATGTAAAAGTTGATACATTAAAATCTACGTCATCAGAAGATATTATATAATGAAAACTCCTTCATCGCGCGACAAAAAAAGTAGTGGGTTCTACCTGCATCTATAAAAGTGAAAAAGTTTGCCAATAGCGATATAATTTTTTCAATACAATTCATTCAAACATAAAGTGAAGCTATTTTTTTATAGACCTGACATAAAACGTCACGAGACATGACGTGATGTAATAAAGATTTACTTTAATTTGCTATCAAGAAATTGTTCACATATTTTTGATTTGAAGCTTTTATTTAAAAGTTAAAACAAATTAATGTCGGCGGGGCCGACTATTATTCAAAAGATTATGCGCCCCTTTCTGGAGTTTGAGCAAAGTCGGACTAAATATGGCACCTGTAGAGTGGGAGGTATACCTTTTGTTGGGGCTACATGAAAACATAGACCGATATGGTCCAATTCCCAGGGATAGTTGTAGGGTCAACATAACATGTTATACTTAATTTGAGCTAAATCGAATTTAAAATGTGCCATGTGTAGAGGTAGAAATGTCATTTGTATTGAAGTTATATTAAAGGACGGACATATGTGGTCAAAGCCCATGAGACCGTTCGTGTGGGAGGTACCAGTAGGACTTTTCCGATCTCAACAGAGGCGCAGAGGTGTGTTCTATATAAAACTTTTTATGTAGAAAATTTTATCTCGATAGGTCAAGTTTGTAGTGAGTTATTGTCATATTATTTTTCCAGGTCCATGAGACCGTTTGTGTGGGAGGTACCAGTAGGGACTTTCCGATCTTAGCCAAATTTAGCGCAAAAGTCTGTTCTATATATTAATCTATATATTAAAATTTCGTCTCGATAGGTCAAGTGTGTGGTGAGTTATTGTCATATTATTTTTCAAGGCCCATGAGACCGTTAGTGTGGGAGGTACCAGTAGGACTTTTCCGATATCAACCGAATTCAGCGTAGAAGTGTGTTGTATATAGAAATCTTGATGTGTAAAATTTCATTTCGATAGGTCGGTGAGTTGTGGCGAGTTATAGTCATATTATTTCTCAAGGCCCATAAGGCCTTTTGTATGGGAGGTACAAGAAATGGTGGCCCAATCTTAACCATTTTTACATAGATGATTGCGCCTATATAGAGATTATTATTTTCAAAATTTCAGTGATTTTGCTCAAGAAACTGGACGGATATTTTTAAATAAAAAACTAATTTTTATGAGGTTGTGTCGGTTGAGGGTCTCCAACACCAACGTCCCGTTAACTACACATGTTTGTGCCAAATTTCAGCTGCCTAGCTGTTTTCATGCAGGCTCTATCTTGTTTTCAACAGACGGACAGCCGGACTAGCCATGTTGCCCGGCTGTCCGTCTTTTCGTCCGTCTACAATTTTACGAGGATCAAGAATATATATACTTTGTTGGGTCTCCGATGATTATTTCAAGGTGTTATAGACAGAAAGACAAAACTAATATACCCTCCATTGTATGGTGGAGGGTATAAAAATATTCTCCGATGGGCTCCATCTCTACCGGGGTTGGATTTTTTCGCTTGTAAAATACACCAAATTAGGTCAAAATTGGATTTAATTCGTGGCTTCTAGAGCGACGGGAGCTCAAACGAGGGAAGTTTTTTTTGTGTAAAGGCTATTTATTCTACCAAAAACTATAGATATGGTCAAGTTTCGTCACAGTTAGCCATGTCCGTCTGGCTTCCGTCCGTTGAAGGCTTTATTGAGTTCAAACTAAATGGGCTAGAGTCTTGTAATCTACCAGGTATATGAGTTATAGTTGTTTATAGGTTGGTATTGCAACAAGACCCAATCGGACTAAAGGTAGGTAAGTTACCCTCTGAAGGACAAACAAAGTTGTAGGAAAATGCACTTACAAGTGAAAACAGTGACAACTTGTAAAGATAAGCAACTATTTCGTCTAACTGTTCCTACTTCTAAGCATTTTTTCCCATTCTGTATAAAGGGTGGTCCAACCATAATGCACGATGTTAATTGTGAGTCACACCTAAACTTCAAGTTTTTTTAGCGAACTTAATTTGTCATTTCTCTGTTTCAGTGTTTAACTAACTCAGCCATGAAGGGGTTCACTGTTGAGCAGCACGTTAAGATTGTTGAAGCCTCTTACGAAAATGGGCATTTAAATCAAGAAGCAAATCGTTCACTTCGTGATTTTTTTGGTCAGCATAAGCGAACAAATGTATCCACAGTGGATTCGTTAAAGTAGAATTGCGGCATTTAGGGAAATGAGAATTCACGAGTTATTGCTGAAAGGCCAATGCATCCACAAAGACTGACTGTTTGGTGCGGTTTATGGACTGGTGTCGTCCACGGGCCGTACTTCTTCGACAATGAGGTCGGTCAATCAGGACTTCTTGTGGCCAGAGATTGAGAATATGGAACTGGACGATATGTGATTCCAACAGGATGGTGACATTTGCCACACAGCCAACGAAACAACGCTCTTTTGCGCAATAAATTCAAGGGTTGTGTTATCTCAGGTCGTGGCCATGTTAATTGGCCTCCACGATCATGTGATTTACCACTGTTGGACTTCTTTCTTTGAGGATGTTTAAAAGAAAAAGTGCACGTCAACAACTAAAGAACAATTCATCCACAAATGACAATTCGGCACATAACCGACATTGAACCTCCGTTGTTGAAAATATGGACCAGCGGATAGAGGTATGTATGCATTCACACATAATTGTCATAGATCCTTCTAACATAATAAAAAATATTAGGATAATTCTCTGAAAACTATTTGTTTTAATTACAATTAAAATTTTGCGTTTTGTTGGACCATCCTTTAGTACCAGGCTTTACATGTGTACATATTTAATTCGATAAATAATTAAAAATAGCAAAAAGAGCAAGGAAGGGCCTTGGTATACATTCTAGAACATAAAATATTTATGACAAGGTACTTACGTAAATTTGAATTCCAAGGGCTATGGTATTTTGCACGCTGTTAACATTCTGGTGAGTTGTAGATTTACTAGGGCTCCAGCCGCACTGGTACGTGCCTAGTAATTTAGTGCATTTGATGCAAAACGTTCGGCTCGCTTTTAATATGTTGTGACTCCCTTTGTCAGCAACGTTTTATTTTGAAGAAGTTATGCAGATAGGTTAATGGATGCTCCCGAGTGTCTTGCCTTCTTCCAGGCTAGTAATAATAGAGCAAGATAGCTCCGGCATCAACAGGTTGGAAAAATGCTCTCAATATTTAGTTGCCCATTATGTGGAAGTTGAGTTTGAAGGTTGACGCACAATCGAGCAGTTCAAGTAAACATGTGACGCATCTCACAGTCGCGAATTTCCAAAAAAAAGTATGACGCTATGTGGACGTAAAGCAACGTTGACGAAAATCGTGCAGTCCTCTTTTGATTTACTTTGATTGCTGTTGTCGGCCATGTTTTTTTACTTTAACTGTGCACATAAGTTCATGCATGCTCTTGATCAACACAGCCCCTCCATTCCTTAGCAACTCAGTCGTCGGGGAATGCTAGATTGTAGTCTTGACTTCTTTTAGGATTCTCCAACAAGAAACTTTAGGCATCAATAGATGGAAAAAATATTTAATGAATATACTTACCCTGTAGAAGTTCATAACTTGGGCCCCTTATTATGACTCACACTTGCGCAATATCTTTGCACTTGCACAATTCCAAAATGTCGGACACATGGTCGCCGGCTGGTGGTTTGGATGTGGTACATTCTAGAAGTCCAAACTGTTTGTTCCCAATTGTCAATTGCTGCACTCGGTGACTTATCTTTTTATGATATCCTTTATACTCGTACGTTGAACCGTGGGAAGTCGAAAGATTTTCTTAGACGGAAGATTATATTGACCACAAAATAGATTTATCAGCCTACAGTAACATTCTCCAAATAATCCAAGATTCTCGAAATAAATTTGCGCCAATTGGCAAGAGAGGCACGCTATGGCTTTGATCTATTTATGAGCAAATGTCAAATTAAATTAAGCGCAATCAGAGTTGTCACATATTTTCTTTGTGTCCTTGCCCACGGTGCTTGATGAAAATCGCCAAAAACAGCAAAATGTTGTTTTAAGACCAGAAATAGATTATTTTGGACTTTTACCTGTAAAAAAAGTAAATGAATATGAATAAAAATAAAAGATGTCATATATGCTTATATAAGTCACACTTTGTCAACAAAAGGGTACTAATTCAAAATTTTATTTTTTTGTAAGAAAACGACTTGCACAGCCCCCTTCGAACTTGTTTTGAAGAAAAAGTAGAGAAATCGATAAAAATAAAACTTAGGACTGACCACAAGTTTTATTTTTATCGATTTCTCTACTTTTTCTTCAAAACAAGTTCGAAGGGGGCTGTGTTACTATTGGGGGGGGATTTTGGTTGTTTAGATATATTCTAAATATTTCACTGTACTCAGTTTTGGGACCATATGGGCCGGAAAGACTTCTAAACTGGCCAAATCGTATGTCAGGTACAAACCTATTTGAATTTGTACGAAAATTTCGCTGTACTTATATGCCTACAATCGTTAAGGGCCCTTTTATGAAACATTTGATAGTGCGTCTTTGCTTACAATTTTAAACAAAAGCAAATTTTGAAGTTCATTTTTACACAATCAAAGGAAAACTTTTTTCCCTTTCGGAGGAGAGGAGAGAACTTTGACACGTAGACGTTGTTCGTTCAGATGTTTTCCCCTCTAAGTGTCCTGGCCGTTTCCTGCTTGCGTAGCATATCAGTAGTGGCGTTTTTGTCCTGACGCCAGTTTCTGAAAGCTTCCTCTCTAGATCTGACAACCTGTCGACATGTCTGGTTAAACCAACACCTATGTCTTGGCTTTACCGATATATTCTTTTTAGGAATGAAGAATTTTATTTCTTTTTAATAACTATCGATGCTTAACTATTGTTTCAAAATTTTTAAACACAAAATATTTTTAAGAAATTTTTTCGTTTTCAACACGTTTGATAATTATTTGTTGATGAAACAACATTAAAAACGTTTTTACATATTCAAATCTGATGTTTGCTTAAAACTCTGCTAATATGCAACGGCATGGTCATACAATAAAACATGTACCTGGCAATTCTGTGACTGCAATAAAAATCATGCACATATGGTTGATGTCTTTACTTACAGACACTGGTGGTGCTGCCACCTAACAAAATATTTTAGCGTCCCGGAAGTAATCTCTCCCATCTATACAAGTGACGTTTTTGGTTAAGCCTCGATAACTAAGACTAGATAGCTGAACCGTAATAGTTTATTCATTTGTTAACTTGTTAACATTTTGTTAAATTGTTTGTTCGCTATTTTAGTAAATAGCCTTGCTAACTGTGGAGTTCAAGCTTATATATAGGCTAGGTGCTAAAACGGCTTACTGAAGAGGGTTGTTACGGACCCGAAATCATGATAAAAGCAGTGTGCAGCCACGAAAATCAATGCCACTTTGCCATTTTGTTAAAAACTTGTCTTCTATTTAAATATAGAAGCAAGAGGTCTTGAGCCGGTTAATCCCTGTTCAGAATTTTTTTCTAAATAATTTGTTAACAATCGAGTATAGAAAGAAGTATTTTCCTAAAGAGACACACAAAATTGGCATTATTTGTTAACAAATGACTTAACTATTGTGGTTTGGTTGTCCAGACATAGTTATCGAAGCTTAGCCAAAAGCACTACTACTACAGGCGCGTTCGGCTTGTAATTTGCGTTGAATTCCATTTGTTTTAAATAATTAAAAATATTAGGAAAAAAGTTTTTGAAGAATAACCTTTAGCGAGCTTGGAAAGTACTCGCTTATAGTATTCCTAAATATCTTTATTTCTACAAATTACATATTTTCAATCAAACGGTTTATGTTTAGCATCATAGTTCTTGTACACAAAGAAATTCCAAAAAATTCACGTTATATTTTGAAATTATCGCCTTAACGATCTCTTACTCATTTAAGCAACTAGTACCAATAGAAAGCTCCTCAGAAACGATAGATATGAAAATGTCAAATTTGTAGAAAATAGGTTCATTAAATAATAATTGAAGCCTGTAAAAAATAATCCCGTAAAGATCGTCAAAAATTTATAAAATGACACTTTTTACGAGGCACTTAGTTAAGTTAATCAAAAAACACATTTTCATTATTTCACAGTAGCGTAAATTTATCGCCTTTTAAAAAATGCTTGTTGCTAATCTAACTCATATCAACTGATAGATCGCTCATTTGTGTACCCACGCGGACAAATGTTACTTTTGTTTTTGTTTTGCTGGTAAAAGTTCAAGCTCACCAAAGTTTTTTTTTCAAGCTGCGTTTATTCAATTTCTGTTAATCTTAAAACTATTGAAATATATGTTGAAATCAGACATATCAAGGTTCGGCCGGGCTCTACAATATCAATAACGTTTTGTAAATATTAATTTCATTGATTTTCGGGTAACCGAAATTTAAGGAAAACGCAGAGTAAACAAAAAAACTACCGTGTGCCCCGATCTTAAAAGCCTACAGCAAACGTTCTCTTACACAAAAAAATGTGCACTAACAACAGAGCTGTTGTCATTGTGTTAAAAGCTGTTCAATATAGAAATTTGCTAGCAAGTAAAACCTGAACGAAACACCGAGGTATGTCATCTGAAATAAGCTCGAATCGCGTTAAGGTCCGTTTGTTTAAACGCGTTTGCTTGGAAACCTGCCGCACTGCTCCTAATGAGACAAAATTAATACACAGTATTGCCCTGCTCTTAATGAGACCTCGCATATCAATGCGTAGTTGGTGCAGAGTTTAAAATAAAGAAGAAAGAGACACTCCTTTTAGGTGTTTTTCTGCTACGTATTTTTGTCCAGACTTGATTATTTTTCTTTTCATAAGTTGACATTTAACTTCAGTTTGTAAATATTAAAACAAATATTCAGATTTTTATTGAAATTGAAATAAATATAAAAATTCCTCACATATCTGTAAATGGAATAAAATAATGGCGTAATTTCCAATTTCCTGCCAACTGGCGCATTTCCGAGCGAATATGTTTTCTGCCGCTTTAAAAACCAGACTTAAACTTCTTCAATAAAATTATTGCTGCACTGCCTATCATCATTGAATTAGAAAACCAAATTGTCTACGAGGGGCGCTTATGTAAACAACTTTATTGAAATAAATAATTAAGGTACTTTTGAAATCGATTCTAATCCATTTAATCTAATACTCTCGTTGTTATTCTCTAGAAATTCAATGGAAAAACTACAAGGAGAAAGATTTTTCTATAAAATTTACAAAAAATGTAATTGCTCTGAACAAATGAATCGAAAATACTTGAATTCGGAAATATTTTGCAGCCACTAGTGGTAAACGATATCGGCGACTTTGGAAATTCTCCAAAGCTCTGAAAAAATACTTTTCGTGAAAATGCTAAAAAAACGATGTATTGGCAGCACTGCTGTCTGCATCACTTGACGTTCGCTCTTCCTATTTGACATTGCAGTTTTCGCTCTTGCAAAGTGTGTTTGACTTGAGTTGCAGCGTTTGCGTTTGATTCGTTTGTTTTTAATTTAATTTTGCGGTCACCATCGAATTGCGTTTAATCACAGTTTCCATTAAAAATAAACTTCTCGGCTACTTGCAAACCGCAATAAATCGATGCAGTTCATATGAAAGTTCACAAAAGTTCAATTATAACCGTAAAAAATCCAGAATACAAATTGAAAGTGTCTAATTAGAATTTGTCTGTAAGTGCGTTTGGGGCCATCGAAGAAAACAAAAGTGCAAAGAGAAGAAGCATAAAAGCAAACACCGGTTTTAACGTGTGAAATTACAAAAACAACAACAACAAGAGGAGTAAGGGCAATCACAAACGAAGTAAAGTGAAACAAGGACCGGCCTAACAAAAGCAAATCTCGCCACACATTGGAATGAATCATGGATTTTTGTTAAAAAAATCACTTGTGTGTGCAGCATTTTATTTTTATTGAACGACGATAAATGCAATTGAGACAGCCACACTCGCAACACAGAGAAAACCAAAAACAAAGCACAACAAGGGACTGCAAAAGCAAGAAGAAAAAGAGGAAGCAGACGCAAATAAACAACGAAAAGTAAACAAGAGTTTTAGTTGTTGTTGCAGTTGTGTTTTCATATTTGCGTGATTTGTTTTCATCGATGATTCTTCTGAGAGTAATTTCAAGAGAGCGCTAAAAATTAAGAGAGGAACACAGTATTCCGAAAGCTCACAAATTTTGAAAAGGTAAGTTCAACTCCAACTATTTCAATACTAAGTGATTTTGGATTGTGCAGGAAGGAGTATATTCCAAGTTTTTACAGGACAAGCGCAATCGACGTAAATGTTAGTCAAAATATTCATTGCGGTTAGATTAGCTTAGAACAGCACACAGTTGCCAACTCTTCAGTACAAAAAAAATGGCTGGATTTAAGGTAAAAAAATGGATAAATGGCAGACTAATCTAATCTGACGCAAAAAAGAATAAAACGGTGTTGAGAAGGTCTAGTAGTTCTATTCTTATTGAAGGTGAAAGACAGGGGTTGTGTTTTGGGAATAACTCAGAAAAAGAATGCACAAACATTTCGTATACTCGTATTGTCCTAAAAAACATTATTTTAATTATCGGCATGCTTTTTTTTGGTAAACAGATATTCAAAATATTTTCATACCCTTTACCGAAGGGTGGATGGGAAGTTTTCTTTTATGGGACCTTGGTAAAAAGTATTTGATTAAGAAATCGTTATTTTTAGTTGGCGGAAAGTGGTTAACATGTGTACTGTTTGTTGGAACGAACTGTATAGCTCAAAAAGGGCATAGTTGCTGTACTTTTGGCTTATGTGGCCCAAAAAATATCCCGCTGTCGAAAACGGGCGAATAGTAGCCAATCTGGACATATACGAGGGCTGCTTTATAAACGGTGATCCATCTACAGGTATTTTTTAGAACAAAAAAAATATAAACATTCAAATCAAGTGTGGAATCTTTATTGGTAATTTGAAAGGACATTTTATGGCATTTTTTTTTGAATATAATTTTCTTCAAATCTTGGCCGCAACTATGCCTCAGGCTTTCCTTTCTGAGAGTCCAATTTTGGATGAATCTTTCGAGCATTTCGACCGGTATGGCTTTAATGACACGCTTAATGTTGGCTTCCAAAAACTGAATCGTAGCTAATTTGTCAGCATAGACTTTGGACTTTACGTAACCCCAAAGAAAAATGTCTAAAGGTGTGATATAACTCGATCTAGGCGGCCAACTCACCTGTGAAATAAGCTGCTTTTAGAAATTACCTCTCAATAGATCCTTTGTTTGAGCAGCTGTATGGCAAGTGACAGCGTCCTGTTGAAACCAAGTGTCGTCAAGATTACGTGCTTCAAATTCAGGTAGCATAAATATCGGTATCATGGCGCGATCGCGAGCACCATTCGCGGTTACGTTCCGGCCATCATCATTTATAAAAAAATATGCACCGATGATGCCACCAGCTTATAAACCGCACGAAACCGTGGTTTTCTCTGGGTATAATGGGACCTAAGGCTAAAAAACAGTTTGGCCAGGAGAGCCATTATAAAGATTAGGTCCCTTTCTATTTGCGCTTAGAATCGTCGACTTCACTTTCATAAAACGCGCATATCTCTGGAAGGGAACACTTTTGGGTCATGGGATCGGTCACATTCGATGCTCAGATGTTGTCCACATCAAAAAAAAATAAAATTGATATTTTTAACCCTTAGGTCCCTTTCTCTATGCGCTGTCACATATACACCTATATCCTGAAATTAACTTGTGTATACAAGCTTTATTAGATTCTTAAGTTAAAACAAAGTTTAACAAAAAAACCTGATCATAGTTGAAATAAGAGAATAACTATTTTTAAATGGTTAAATATAAAATTTGAATAAGAAAATCTTTTTTATTGTGGTCAGATAACCGAATACATAACAATTAATCATTAGTTGGTCCAGCTAACAAATGCTTGCGGTAACGAAAACCGAGTAATTATAGCCAATTATATATAGCAACAAGCAATAAATGTACAAATTCAGTTCCAATAATTAGCGTAATAGTTATGGTTACCGATACTTTGTCTCTTCAACCGATACTATCAGTTCCCACTACTGAAAATTGTCGTATACTCAATCAACATTCGGTTGTAGCGATTGAATACATGGAAAGTAAGTGCAACCACCAACATTAGGTTGGCAAACAAATCGGTTGAGGCAAAACATCTGGTTGGAAGCAAAGAAAAAAAGGCAGTTAAAAGTGGTCTTGAATGAAAAGGAGCAATTTCTAATTTGGATTCAAAACTTAAAAAAACATTATGTCTTTAACATAATACGAGACTTAATGATCTTTCAGTTCAAATATTATTTTTCGGCCACAACTGACCTTTTTCTGGAAATATCCTTATGTCACTTTTTATGAAGAAATTCCGTTTTTGTGATACTTTTTGAAAATTGTCAGCTGTATCCCAGCTTATCATTATTTGCTATATTTTTTTATGTTATCCTTTTTTGATATTTTTATGGTCTACAAATGTATTTACCTTTAAGGATATACTCGTATATATTTACATACGGACATATATAATAATCTTATGATTGTTTTTAGATTGTCTTCTCAGTCGGTGCGTGCGTGTGTCTGTATGTGTGTCTCTGGATTTGCATTATATCCATCTTCGTTTGGAATTGAATTTACTTTAAATTAATGCATTTCCAATTTGCTAAAAACAATCTCAAACAAGCAAATCCATGAGATGAAGAATTTTTCAATAAACAATAAATACCTTAAGCTAAAGTTTTCAATAAGAAAAATAAAAAGATTTATTCCAACACAAACATTAAGGATAAAAGGGTGTAACCATTAGAGTGATGGATTTTTTAGATTGTAATTTTGTACTGAAGTACGTGCACGGCACGCCACACAAGTTGACAAAGTCTAAGCTCTTTTTACAACACACACACGCTGTAAAAGAAATCTATTGATGGCTCTCGAGTCTCTTTAGAGGTGGCAAGAGTGAGTTGTATTTTCATGGGCAATTGTGTGAAGAAAACTTGAAAAACAAGGTTAACAACAGTAGTTCTCATTCGTTTGGGGAGAGCCTGGCCTTATAGAGTTTGGTTTTACTTTCAACAATTGCAGCAAAGCTTTCTGAAAAGGGTTGTCACGGACCCGAAATCACGATAAAAGCAGCGTGAAGCCACGAAAGTCAATGTCACTTTGCCATTTTGTTAAAAACTTGTCTTCTATTTAAATATACGAGGGCGACCGCAAAAGTAACTGGCCTAACATAAAAAGAACCGTTTTTTTTTGGAATTATTATTATTTATTTTCCAACATAATCTCCTTCCAACTCAATACACTTCATCAAACGTTTTTCAAGTTTTTTAATTCCATCCGAAAATTAGATTTTTCAAGACCTTCAAAATATGCCTCAGTTTCAGCAATAACCTCGCTATTGGATGAAAATTTTTTGCCACCGAGAATTTTTTTTTAAAGTTGGAAACAAGAAATAATCAGAAGGAGCTAAATCTGGACTATATGGTGGATGCGGAGCAATTTCAAATCGTAATTCGGTCAGATTTTGTTGAGTTAAAAATGCAGTGTGTGAAGGAGCATTATCTTGATGAAAAATAACTTTTTTTTTCTAAATGCGGTCGTTTTTATCTTAATTTCTTCACTCAACCGATCCAATAATACACAATAATATTCACTATTTATAGTTTTTCCTTTCTCAAGATAATCAATAAATATTATACCCCTTGCATCCCAAAATACTGTGGCCATTACTTTTCCTGCTGACTTCACAGTTTTCGCCTTCTTGGGACCACTTTTACCAGCTTCTATCCATTGTTTTGACTTTTCTTTGCATTCTGGGATGTAGTGATGGATCCATGTTTTATCAACAGTTATGAATCGGCGCAAAAACTCTATTGGATTACGCTGATAAATCGCTAAAAGCTCCTCGGAGTTGGTCCAACGGACAATTTTTTGGGGCAAATTCAACAAACGCGGCACCATCTTGCGGATAGCTTTTTCATGTGGAGTTCATCATGTAAAATACTCCAAACTTGTTTTTCGTGTATTTTAACAATATCAGCAAGTTCTCTGAGCTTTATTCGTCTATCTTTAGTCACTTCATTAAATATTTTTCTAATGTTTTCAATAGTAGTAGCTTTTTTCGGTCTTCCAGAGCGTTGTTCATCTTTTGTACTTGAACGACCCCTTTTAAATTGTTGAACCCAGGATTTCACGGTGGAGTATGATGGTGCATTATCACCATGAACAGAATCCAATTCATCTTTGATTAATTGTGGCGTATAACCTTTCATATGAAAGTGTTTAATTACCGCACGAAACTCTTTATTTTCCATTTTTCAAAAATTATAAAACTTGTTTACTTCAATCACCTGTAACAAAGAAAATAATCATTAAATATTTCGGAAATTTCGACAGATGGCTAATAAAAGATTGCTTTTAAAAAACAAAAAAAAGTAAAAAACAAAAAAAGTAGTATTGCGGTTGCCCTCGTAGAAGCAAGAGGTCTTGAGCCGGTTTATCCCTGTTCAATGTGTAAAGCAACAGACCGAAATAAAACAAACGAGCTAAACAAAAATATTTATTTATGTAATAATTTCTATTCTGTCCCCTTTAAAATATTCCTCCTTAGATATATCTAATCCACTTTTGTCAGCGTTTTTTCAATCCCCAAGGCACTTTTTGGTAGGCCTTGAGCTCTCTCAGCAACTCGGGCTTATCTCCTCAATCGTCGCAAAACGCCGTCCTTTCAGGGGTAACTTTAATTTTGGGAATAGAAAAAAGTCGCAGATGCGCCAAATTTATTAAATACGGTGACTGCGACATGACTACAGTATTCCTTTCGGCCAAAAAATTCAAAGAGGCAATGACGGGTGAGCAAGTGCATTACCATGATGAAAAAGCCATGAATTATTGTTCCCGTTTTTTGTTTTTTGTACCCTCCACCATACAATGGAGGGTATATTAGTTTTGTCATTCTGTCTGTAACACCTTGAAATAATCATTGAAGACCCAACAAGGTATATATATTCTTGATCCTCGTAAAATTCTAAGACGATCTAGCCATGTTGTCCGGCTGTCCGTCTGTTGAAAACAAGATAGAGCCTACATGAAAACAGCTAGGGAGCTGAAATTTGGCACAAACATGTGTGGTTACCCTAGCATGGTTGGTATTGATAATGGGCTATATATATATTATAATGAGCTCTACGGGAAGTTGGTGTTGGAGACCCTCAACCGACACTACCTCATAAAAATTAGTTTTTTATTTGGAAATATCCGTCCAGATTCTTGAGCAAAACCACTGAAATTTTGCAAATTATAATCTCTATATAGGAGCAATTATCTATGTAAAAATGGTTTAGATTGGGCCACCATTTCTTGTACCTCCCATACAAACAGCCTTATGGGCCTTG
The DNA here is from genome assembly GCA_963513945.1 of Hydrotaea diabolus. Classification (NCBI taxonomy): domain Eukaryota; kingdom Metazoa; phylum Arthropoda; class Insecta; order Diptera; family Muscidae; genus Hydrotaea; species Hydrotaea diabolus. The sequence goes on from OY740719.1 coordinate 131,570,269, forward strand.
AGAAATAATATGACTATAACTCACCACAAACTTGACCTATCGCAATGAAATTTTACACATCATGATTTATATATACAACACACTTCTACGCTGAATTCGGTTGAGATCGGAATGGCCCTACTGGTACCTCTCACACAAACGGTCTCATGGGCTTTAAAAAATAATATGACAATAACTCACTACAAATTTGAACTATCGAGATGAAATGTTCTACATTAAGATTCTTATATAGAACACACCTATGCGCCAAATTCTGTTGTGATCGAAAAAGTCCTACTGGTACCTCCCACACAAACGGTCTCATGGGCTTAGAGAAATAATATGACGATAACTCACCACAAGCTTGACCTATCGAAATGAAATTTTGCACATAAAGATTTCTATACAGAGTACACTTCCGCACTAAATTTGGTTGAGATTAGGTAGTCCCTTCTGGTACCTCCCATACAAACGGTCTTAAGGGCCTTGGGAAATAATATGAAGATAACTCATCACTAACTTGACCTATCGTCACCTAAATTACAAAAATTAAAAAATTGTTTTTTATTTGGGAATCTGGTGGAGGGTATCCAAAGTTAGGCACAGCCAAACTTAACATTTTTTTCTTGTTTTTCTTGTTTCGTATTGCGTAGTGGCGTATTATTTGAAGATAATACTCTTAATTAACCGAACGACTATGTGGCAAGAACTCATGATGCACTACGCTACTGTTATCGAAGAAAACAGTGAGCAAAACCTTCTCATTTGAACGAACTTGGCTCTCCTTGGCTCTTGCATTGGGGCGATTGAGCATTGGTTTCGATTTCATAACCATAAACCCAACTTCTCTTCTAGTGCCTCGATGATTCTTTATAGAAATTTTCTTCACTTTCTCAACATTTTTTAATGTCATGGATTTTTCAGTACGAGTGTCGTCATTCACATCTTCTCGACCTTCTTTGAAAAGCTTGTAAAGAGTGTTCTTTTCCAGATAAGTGAGAAGAAATAAAACACATATAATATATATTTTAGAGACATGGGTTTGCCATTATTTGAGGCAAGTGGTTGTCGCGTTTGGCTCTAATAAATTCCAGCCAAAAATTTGCGACAACTTTTTGCAGCATTTGGGGCCGTATGCCAGCAATAACGCGCCGAATATTCTTTTTCAATCGTGTCGGGCTTATGTACGTAGACAAGCGGCTTCACATAACCCCACAAAAATAGTCCAGAGGTTTTAAATTGCAAGATCTTGGATCTCACGCCACAGGCCCACGACGCGAGATAATGCGCTCACCACAAGTTTCCTCCAGTAAATTGATTTTTCGTTGGCTGTATGGCATGTAGCGTCATTTTGTTGGAACCAAAGTTCGTTCACGTCAACATCATTCAGGCACGAAAAAGTCATTAATCATGGCTCTATGGCGTTCCCCATTGACTGTTACATTATGGCCGGCTTCATTTTTAAAGAAATATGGACCAATGATTCCTTCTGCCCATAGAGCACGCCCAACAGTGACTTTTTGAGGATGTAACGACGTCTCAACAATGGCTTGTGGATTTTCATTACTCGAAATGAGCCCATTTTGGTTACTAACGAACCCCTGCATTTTCGTGTAGAAATCAGGATCGGTGGCTATCTCGTTTTTGGCCCATTTACCACGATTTGCACACGTTGTTCCGGAGTAAGTCTATTCATTATAAAAGGGCAAACGAAACTGGGCATAATCCAAGTGACAGCTGTCAAAAAGACCAACTCCGAAAAAAGTAAAAACCAGTGTTGTTCAGGAAAGCCATTTTAAAGATTTAAATACGATTATCTTTGGTATACCATCACTTTCATAAAACGCGCATATCTCTGGGAGGGAACACTTTTGGGGCATGGGATCGGTCTCATTCGATGCTCAGATGTTGTCCACATCAAAAAAAGCAACAAAAAATGAAAAATGTTTTTTTTACCCTTAGGTCCCTTTCTCTATGCGCTGTCACATATTCAGTTTTGTAGGTCCAGTTCGTCTGTGAAGGAAAGGTGAAGGAAATGCGCCATTTAACGGAATTGGCCCAAGGACACCAGGGGGTCAGCTTAGTGGGCTAGGCCGGACAATTGAAGAGGTGCAGCACGTCATGTGGTCCCTGATGGCAGGCGGGACAAACGTTCGAAACATTCGAATCAATTCGCTCCCAATACGAATTGAATGGGCTTCGTTATCCAGATCTCAGTTGAGCTAGAACAACGCGCGTCTGCCAAGGTAGCGTTTTCTCTTCTTGTGAAATCTCTGGGGGTTGTTTCCCCAGCACTATATTCACGCTATAGCTGGATAAATGCCGTTTAGACCCGCCTGATATTTTCGATGACCTTAAGGCACTCACTTGAACCGCTGGACCTCTCTCTCTTTCTCTCTCTCTCTCTCTCTCTTTAGTAATGAAGAGCGTACCTGAACTACCTGAGCGGAGGCAAACTGTCCACGAGATGGTGGATGGGATGACTACTGCGAAGACACCCAAGCAGATACTGCAGTGTCTGCGAAAGGAAAGGACCTTCGTCTACTTATGCAGATGGTCCTCAGGAGGCATAAGGAGACACTCTATTTCTTGTTGATGTTCTGAGGGCGTCATTTTGGCAAGTCTGAATTTTTTCCACTGCGTCGTACTCACATTTGCCGACCACACAGGCGCTGCGTAGTTTGGTACAAACCAACCTATCGCTTTGTAAGAGGTCAACAAGGTTCATTTGTCGGCTCCCCAAGTACTACCAGCTAGTGAATTGAGGACCCTATTCCTACTTTTGAGGTTATCGCAGATATCTGTAGCATGTGCTGATGATTGAAAAAGGCGTCATTTTGGCAAGTCTGAGGGCGTCATTTTGGCAAGTCTGAATTTTTTCCACTGCGTCGTACTCACATTTGCCGACCACACAGGCGCTGCGTAGTTTGGTACAAACCAACCTATCGCTTTGTAAGAGGTCAACAAGGTTCATTTGTCGGCTCCCCAAGTACTACCAGCTAGTGAATTGAGGACCCTATTCCTACTTTTGAGGTTATCGCAGATATCTGTAGCATGTGCTGATGATTGAAAAAGGCTGTCCGATGAGACCTCAAGAATTTTGGGGTAGTTGGTAGTGGGGATGTTGACTTCATCGACTTTTACATTTAATGACAACCGAACCTCTTCAGTCCATGTAGTGAACTGTGTGGCTGATCATCTGTTGGAGGATATTTTCATATTCTTCGCAGTGAATAAGCATGCTAAGTCAGTGAGGTAACAGTTGATTTTCTCGCATATGTCATCCACTTTAGCTTCTGACGCCAGACTTGTGCAATCTTTAGCGTACGACACAATATCAACGCCGTTTGGTGCTGCAGGAATTTTAGAGAGGTATAGGTTCAACAGTACTGACGATATCACCCCATCCTGGGGATCTCCCTGTTTAACGTTACGGGACTTGGACTTCCTGGCGCCCACACATTTAGTTTATGCCGAACCGTTACAAGATACACTGAGCCGAAAATACAATGATTTTTTTAACCATGTGTGACGCGCAAAATAGAAAGGGACGTAAGGTTAAAAACCAGTTTTGTTCAGGAGACCCATTTTAAAGATTACGACCCTTTCTATTTGCGCTTAGAATCGGGATCGGGATCAGTCTCATTCGATGCTCAGATGTTGTCCACATCAAAAAAAAAATAAGTGAAATGTTGATGAAAAGTTTTGTTCAGGAGAGCCATTTTAAAGATTAGGTCCCTTTCTATTTGCGCTTAGAATCCTCGACTTCACTTTCATAAAACGCGCATATCACTGGCAGGGAACACTTTTGGGGCATGGGATGTTGTCCACATCAAAAAAAGAAGAAAAAAAATAAAATTGCTTTTTTACCCTTAGGTTCCTTTCTCTATTCACTGTCACATGTGTCTGGTTAAATTTTTCATGATGAATGTTTGATAACGAAGTTATATAAGGTCAAATGTTCATACAAAATAGTTGAGTAAACATTATACAAGGTTGTTTTTGTTTCAAGATTGAGGCAGGAAATTGTGCGACATAAACAAAAATTTGAAGATCATTCGGCTCTGTTGTATCGAAATTTTTGATCTGTTTTGTGTTATACGAAGTTCAAAATTAAGTTACACAAAGTTGCAACGATTGCGACTGCCTTATCCCCCCACTCCTTTTCCCTTTTTCCTCTGCTCTAAACGTTTGTAATTGTGAGGAAGATCATAAGTCAATTAATCTTGCCCTTATAAAAAATCACCACCAAATGCTAGCTGTAAAATCTTCATAGCGCTTTTCGCACAGTTCGAAGACTATACGCAAAGGGTAATTCTCATTAATCATAATGGGACTCCCCTATAAGTCATTTGATTTGTAGCCAAAGTAATCGTTGCCAAAGACTGCAGAAGAAAAACCTCGGTGGTTTAAGAAACAGATGTACAGTCTGCCTGGCAACCGTAGCCAATACATTTCACTATTTTTTAGTTGATTCTGAAAAAAAAACACAAAAAGGACTCGAACCAGAATAAATACTGTTCAAGTCATAATAATGAAAATAGACCGAATAAATTTAATCAAAACAAAAACATAATTAGTAGGTTAATTTAATATTAAAAAATGCAACAGTAACTACATTTCTTGTTAAAAGAAGTAACCATTAATTAGTTAACCTCACGACTAAAATGATTTCTATAACAATCTTCATAGTTAATAATATTAACAATTTCATTGTTAAAATGAACATATTTCACATTGTTTCAAAAAATTAACTATGAAATTTTAACATTAACAATTTTCATGGTTAAAAACAAAGAAAATAGTAATTATTTTAATAATAACAATTTTAATGGTTAAAAACTCAAAAATGCATTGTTAAAACAACAATAAATATTTTAAAATAAACAATTTTCGTGGTTAAAAAATTTAACCATAGAATAGTTAAATTAACCATCATTATTGTTAAATACCAGTCAACAACAAAATGTTCAAATTAACCTTATATAACGTAGACTCCAAATCATGAATGGTAAAGTTAACCTTAAATAAGGTTTTTCTTCTTCTCAGTGTAGGCGGAAGGGACGTTTCTGCAAATAGAAGGGCATGACTGACCGTCTCTAAGGCTTTTGTAAGGCCAAGCGCCACGAGGACCGTCTTGTCGCTGGGCTTGTTCTGGTTAAGGCCGCGACTTATACGTGCGGTGATGGCGTGTATAGCAGTTGTTGTGCTGCTGATGATCAGCACAAGGAAAGTGTTCTATCAGGCTGGGGAGGAGTAGTGCCTTAAGCGTCTTTGCTACTGGAGAAAGCAAGGAGATCGGCCTGTACGATTCTTCTTTGCTTAAGTCTTTGACTGGATTCAGTAGTGGTACCACTTTGCGTTTTTTTCCAGGCATCGGCGACTAAGTGAGTGGCAAACGACAGATTGAGCACTTTGGTCTTGTACTCTACTTCCGGGGTATCCAAGTGCTTCAACATATGTGACGCGCGAAATAGAAAGGGACCTAAGGTTAAAAACCAGTTTTGTTCAGGAGAGCCATTTTGAAGATAAGCTCCCTTTCTATTTGCGCTTAGAATCGTCGATTTCACTTTCATAAAACGCGCCTATCTCTGGGAGGGAAAACTTTTGGGGCATGGGATCGGTCTCATTCGATGCTCGGATGTTGTCCACATCAAAAAAAAGTGAAAAGTTGATGAAAAGTTTTGTTCAGGAGAGTCATTTTAAAGATTAGGTCCCTTTCTATTTGCGCTTAGAATCGTGGACTTCACTTTCATAAAACGCGCATATTTCTGGGAGGGAGGATGGGTCTCATTCGATATTGTCCACATCAAAAAAAGAAAAAATATGAAATTTGATTTTTTTACCCTTAGGTCCCTTTCTCTATGCACTTATGCGTTTCACTCTGAACAACGTTTTTATTTATTTTTATTTAAAAGATTGAATATCTGTTTCCAAGGTACACTTTTTGGTCGAAACCAAAAAGAGTGTCCCCTTTACTTTGTGGAAATATTTATCCTTAGCATTTTTAAAATAACCCACATTCGTATCATAAATCCCACACAAGCATGTCCACAAACTCCTCAACATCCTTAAACGAAGAAACAATAAAATAAAATGGAATTGAAACGCACAACAACTTGACATTAAAGGAAATGGAAACCAGAACATGAAAAAAACCCATCGATTTCTTGCCTCCCTCCATCATGTGAAAAATTTCACCATAATTAAGCGTTTCCTTATTGCTTAAAGATTTTCCTCGGAAAATGAGAAGACAACAACAGCAACAACAAAAAACAAGAACATGAAAAGCTAAAAAGTCGACAAGCTGATGGTTGGTTGTTGTCGCCACCATCATTGTTGCTGCTGGTGGTGGTCCAACGACCGACCGGCCGGCAATTGTGACATGGACGATGAGGAGATGCGACGCGACGAGCAGCAGATCCACTTGTTAAAATGATTTTCATGTCACCATTTTGTTTTACTCGTCGTTAATATTTCCGGAGTTGGAGGCGACTCAAACAAACAGCTCGTTAAAAGACAGGGTAAATACTTTTCCCACACATAATTATGAAAAGTGCAAGTTGTGTGTCGCTCGCCTGCCTTTCACCCCGGTCCTCTTCTTCTTCTTCGACTTCCGACAGTGTTCTCGGTGCCGCACTCAATTCAATGGTCCCTTCAGGCCATTCAACAATGCATGCGAGCGAGTGTACGAGTGTGTGCGAGCATCAAAAAAAAAAAGAAACGAGTGTGAATGAAAGAATGGAAAAAATTGTAACATCAGCTGCATCAAGTATCCTTGTTATGAATACATTTTGCAGTACTCCAATTCGTGTGTGAGTGTGTGTAAATTTTCCTCCTCTCTTCGCTTTTTTTTGGTCCGCACTTCTGTTTTGCACACGCAAGTACTTTTGGGTGGGGGATAAGGAAAAGTTTGACGTTGTGGTTGACAAACTTCAACTCGATGCCACGGCGGCAGGTTCTATGCACCGGGTCGAGGAATTCTTCGGCCAAGGGCGGTCACCCCATTACTTTGTGCCGCTACAACGGTAACTTCAACAACTTTTAGGGGATTCTGTCGGTATTGAAAAATAGATCATACTCGTAATTGTGATTTACAACTGCCTTTTCATTTAGATAAGTTTGTCGTAGGAAAACAATGCAATATAGAGTCGCTCCATATCAAAACTTGCCGATTTTTACATTACTAGCTCCGATTGCTTCACTATATTCTCCTAAAAAGTCCCTTTATACGAAAGCGTTTATTTTAACCAAAGTCTACAAAATAAGGCTGGTGGCTTACAATGAAGTCACACTATAGGGTCAACGAACAGTTTTTTGAGGCAATAAGTTAAAGGAAACAGCTCGACCTTTCAAATTTCGTACAGATTACTATACGAGGGCGGTTCGGAAAGTTCTTAGCCTATCAATAAAAGAGAATAGTTAGTTTTTCAAAAATATTTTTATTTTCCAAGGTCTCAAGGTCTTCAAAATAGTGGTTTTCAACTGTAATTGCATCTTCATTTGAGGTAAAACGCTTGCCAGCAAGGATTTTTTTAGATTTGGGAACAGGTAAAAGTCGCTGGGAGCTAAATCAGGAGAATAAGGTGGGTGGTCAAGCAACTCGTACTTTAATTCGTTGATTTTAGCCATTGTTAAATCAATCTTGTGCGCTGGTGCCTTGTCTTGATGAAAAAATATTTTTTTGTGTTGTAAGCCAGGACGTTTTTCTCGAATTTGTACATTTAATTGATCTAAAAGGTTGCAATAGTACTCTGAATTTATTGTTTTACCCTTTTGCAGATAGTCAATCAATAAAATACCTTTGAAGTCCAAAAAAACCGTTGCCATAACCTTACCAGCCGATTGAATTGTTTTTGCCTTCTTTGGGGCACTTCCCCCAGCTTCAGTCCATTGTTTGGATTTTTTTTTTTGTCTCTGGAGTATAGTGGCGGATCCATGTCTCATCCACAGTTATGAAACGACGCTTAAAATCCATTTTATTTCGCTGAAAACGATCCAAACAAGGTAGGAGAAATGTTCATTCTTATGCGTTTTTTATCGACTGTTAACATGTCCGGCACCCATCTTGCAGAAAGCTTTTTCATCTGTAGTTCTTCATGCAAAATTAAATGGACTCGATCATTTGATATGCCCATGATATTAGCTATTTCACGCACTTTTATTCGTCGATCACGTTTAAATTCAGCAACCCAATTTTTTACTGTTGCATATGAAGGAGCACTTTCATCTAACACATTCACCATATCATTATGAATTTCTTGTCCCGATAAACCTTTTTTATGTAAATATTTAATGACACCACGCATTTCTAATTTTTCCATTGTAAAAAAATCGCGGATGCGTCTTTTGTGAACACCTGTTTCTATATGAAGGAGTTGCCAGATCGAAACAAAATTTAACATGTGTTCATAGCAGAGATGGAAGTTTCCAAAACACTTAACTTTTTTCTGTTTATACCGCGCTTTTTGTGCTAGGCTAAGAAGTTTCCGAACCGCCCTCGTAAGTATAACGAGTTCTTAAGGTTTCAGTAAAAGATTAAAGTCAATCGGGCAGTGCCACTCCCACTTTCAGTGCTACTACGGCTAAAGATCACTGCACACAATAAAAAACTCAGTCGGAAATCGGCTGGAACTACCAATATTCGCTTAGATAAACATACTTTCCGTTGCAATCACTAACATTCCGTGGTATTGATAGATGGTTAGACTTACCATAAGATAGTATCTACAACAATATTATGATTATAACAGCCAATAAGTCATTTATTGTAACCGAATTGAGTAAAACTGTTGGTTGAAACAACTGGTAGTTATAACAACCAACCAATTGATCTAATTTAGTACAAACAATTGGTGGTGACTGAAATATATTCTTTGTGGTAACCAAACCCCGTTTATTTCGCTGTTGTAACATTTTACATACACTATGCAACAAAACTTCGGGCTATTTTAGGGGCTAAATAACTTCTTCTAGAAATGGAGGACCTAGATGATTATAGTAAATTCCCAAAAGGACGGCCTTCGTAAGCTCGAGATATTTTTTTTATGAGCCAAGGAAATTATGTTTTTGTTTTGTTTACATTTATTCGGTCTTGTATCATTATTATGACTTGAATAGTTTTTATTCTGGCTCGAGACCTTTTTGTTGTTTCTTTTTCAGAATCAACTAAAAAAATGGTGAAATGTATTGGGTACGGTTGCCAGGTAGGCGGGTTTAGAAACAGCTGTACAGTCTGCCTGGCAACCGTAGCCAATACATTTCACCAATTTTTTAGCCAAGGAAATTTTTATTTTGCAACGTTAAACTGCATGAAATAATTTAAAAAGTAGTATACGGGTTGCTATATATATTTCTGGCCTTAGTGTTGCCTGGCGCCATCTGACATTTCCATTGGAAAGTTTGACATTTTTTTTGGATAAACGTACTCAGAACGTTTTGACGTTCGACCATCATTTGTGTTGTTTACAGGACTTGAAAAAATCAATTGAATTAACTCGTGAACATTTTCGTGCGATCATTTTTCACAACTTTCGACGTGGACTATCACTACAAGAGTGCATCGATGAACTTAAAAATCTTTGTATGGCGATGGCGAAGCACCATCCTATAGCACTGTGAAAAACTGGTTTAATGAATTCAAACGTGGTCGACGCTCGCTCAAAGACGAAGGTCGTGAAGGTCGTCCAAAAATGGTCGTTGTGCCAGAGAACATTGATGTCGTGCCTGAACTGATAATGCAAGATCGTCATGTGACATACCTTGAGATTGGGGCCTCCTTCGATATTTCTTCCACCAGCATACATTCGATATTGCATGCACACCTGTCCGTAAAAAAGGTTTGTACTCGTTGGATCCCACAGAATTTGACAATCGCTCAAAAAAGGCTCGTGTCGATTAGTGCAAAGAAATTTTAAAAAAAATACGATCGCGGTGCTTCAAAAGACGTTTATAAGATCGTAACAGGTGACGAATCATGGATCTATGCGTATGAGCCCGAAACAAAACAGCAATCGACCGTGTGGATCTTCGAAGACGAGCCAAATCCAACGAAAGCTGTTCGTGGAAGAAGCACTTTGAAGCAAATGGTCGCCTGTTGCTTCGGCAAAACTGGTCATGTGACGACTTTTCCGCTTGAGCAACGAAGGGCGATCAATTCGGGTTGATACAACACAATATGTTTGCCTGAAGTCTTCAGAGGAATTCGAAAACGAACAAGAGAAGACGAATCATTGTGCACCATGACAATGCGAGTCCATAACTCACTTTTCATTTAGCTTAGTTTGCCATAGGATAGCAATCCGATATAGAGCCGCTTTATATCAAACGTTACCTATTTTTACATTACGAATACTAGCTCCGATTGCTTCTGTAGCTTCTGTATTCTCTTAAAGTCACCTTATACGATTGCGTTAATTTTTAACAAAGATTTTTATATAAGGCGTGCGGCTTACAAAAACCCATCGCCTGAATATAAATGGATATATTTTATGCCACTTTTATCACAACAGCCATGTGATTGGCAATCCTTTAAGAACATTCATAAACTTTTTCTCCACCCTGGGTTAAGCGGAAACAGGAAAAATGTAGATGGCGCTGACTTTGATTTTTTTGCAAGTTTTTCTCAAGCGACGCCTAACAAAAAAATTTGGTTTTTTTTCACAAGGTGATACAAATAACTTGTGACATGTAAAAAAGTAATCCACACTTTCTATGCTGATTTTTTTATATGAAGTGTAGGCCAAATTAGTCATTCCGTTTGCAGCACCAGGAAATATCATTCAGAGACCCATCAAAGTAATGTCCATCCGTCTGTGTATTTGTTTTAAGCACATTAGCGCTCAAACAAATTGAGCTAGCACACTTAAGATGATAGCTTATGATGAGTGATCAATCTAGAGGTATTTTTTTAAAATAAAAAAATTTTAAATTTCGGAGTGGAATCGTTATTCGAGAGGACATTTTATGCCATTTATATTTGGAATATAATTTTCTTTAAATGTTGTTCCTTCTGAGGGTCCAATTTTGACTCGTCTAGCTTGTGGACCTGTATGGCGTGGTTTTCGCGGTGTAAGTTTTCCATTCTGAAACAGCAAACAAAGTGGAAAAAACTAATGTTTTCTGTTAAAAGAACCCTTACTTAGTAATTAGGTCTTTGGCATTTTTATTGGTGAAATGTTCCCTAGAGGAAAAAAGTTTTCCTTAAGGGTACCTCGGAAAAATGTGCACTTTAGGAATATTTGCTCAATGTGAGAGGGTAAGATTCACGTTGGCCGAAATTAACAACTTTTAATACTCTCCATCATTAATTATATTAACATTGCCGTTGCGTTTGCTACACCTCGAAATACAGGTCGGAGATTCCATAAAGTATACATATTCTGAGTAGTAGTAGTAAATCTAAGATGACCTAGCCATGTCCGTTTGTCTTTGGAAAGCAAATATCAGATCACATTATTGAAGTTAGGTGGCTGAAACATGTGTTGATTGACTGATCATTTTTTCATAACTTTCGACTAGGATTATCACGACATGAGTGCATCGATGAACTTAAATCTTTGTATGGCGATGAAGCACCATCCTATAGCACTGTGAAAAACTGGTTTAATGAATTCAATCGTGGCCGACGCTCGTTCAAGGACTGAGGTCGTGAAGGTCGTTGTGCCAGAGAACATTGATGCGTGAACTGTTAATGCAAGATCGCCGTGTGACATACCGTGAGAAAGAGACATCCTTGCGCATTTCTTCCACCAGCATACATTCGATATTACATGAACACCTGGCCGTAAAAAAGGTTTGTTCTCGTTGGAACCCGCACAATTTGACAATCGCTCAAAAAAGGCTCGTGTCGATTGGTGCAAAGAAATGTGGAAAAAATACGATCGAGGTGCTTCAAAAGACGTTTATAAGATCGTCACAGGTGACGAATCATGGATCTATGAGTATGCGCCCGAAAAAAACAGCAATCGACCGTGTTGGACTTCAAGACGAGCCAAATTTAACGAAAGTTGTTCGTGGAAGAAGCACTTTGAAGCAAATGGTCACCTGTTTTTGGCAAAACTGGTCATATGGCGACTGTTCCGCTTGAGCAACGTAGAACGGTCAATTCTGAGTGGTACACCACAATTTGTTTGCCTGAAGTCTTCGGAGAAATACGAAAAACGAACAAGGGAAGATGAATCATTGTGCACCTTGACAATGCGAGCTCTCACACATCGGCTTAAACCAGAGCCAGAGAATTGATGGGTCATCTGCCGTACAGCCCTGACTTGGCACCAAATGACTTCTTTTTATTGCCGCACATCAAGAAAAAAATGCGTGGTCAACGATTTTCGTCGCCGGAAAATGCTGTTGAAGCGTTCAAAAACCACGTTTTGGAGGTGTCTCAATCGGAGTGAAAAAAGTGCTTCGACAATTGGTTTGAGCGCATGCAAAAGTGTATAAATCAAGCTGGAGAAATACTTTGAAAAACAATAAAACCATTTTTGATACTAAATATTTGCATTTTCATTATTAGCCAGAAATATATATAGCAGCCCTCGTATGTCGTAGTGGAAATCATGCCAAAAGCTATCGAACAATCGATGGTAGAATATTGACAAAATGTTGTCCTTACAAACCGGCCCACCCTATTAAATAGTCAGACAGCATCGATACATCATCGCCGTTGCATAGTGTGACGGAAGATCAATCTAGAGTGACACTTCCAACAGAAGCCACAAATAAAACCCGATCAACAGCAATTAAATGTGGTGAAAATGGAACGTGTACTCGTAGGGCGATATTTTCGCATAGCCCCCATACGAAGGTCCTTCCCCATTTCAGAACGAATACCTCTTAAAGCGAGATATTACACCCTGGTAACATCGTAGAGGGCATCGGCAAATTTTCGAAAAGCTCCCACGCAAATGTCACTCCCTATATGCGTACTGCAGCTTCAGAAGCCAAAAATAATACCCGATTACGCTCAAATTCAGGATGGTGCTTTTTGAGCCAATAATTATTATTATTGGGCCTTATCGGTTCATGTTTTCAATAATTCCTACACAAAGGTCCCTCACGAGTTGAGGTTCATTCGCTCTAGAAATCATGAATTAAATCCGATTGTATTATAAGTACAATTAAACATAAAAGCTTATGGGCGACTTAAAACCCTTTTTGAGAACCCTTTCACTGAAACTCATCCATATTGGCCCATCTTTTTATAAAGCTCCCAAATATTTGGCCTTTCAATTTTTAAGTCCTGCTGCTACACAGGAGTCATTTTAAATTCGATCTAGGTTAAACGAAGCATTGCGCTTAAAGTGCAACCTATTAATACCCCTGGTTTAATATCGGTCCAAATTTTCATATAGCGCTAACGAAATATATCCCACTTTAGAAGTTACGTTTTGGGTCCGACCTTGCTCAAATTCCAGACAGAGGCGCGAAATATTTTAAAAAGCAGTGTGGTGTCAATTATCTCATACGACTTTAAGATTTTTATTTATTTAGCTTGTCCTTCTAAGAACTCAATTTTAACTTATAGAGTGTCCCTGCTTAGATAGCCCGACTTGCAGCAAGAACCTAACTTTTGTGTCCCATTAAGCCGAAATTTTTGCACGCTGTTGTTAATCACAGACTTTCAATTTGTTTTCAATACATCATTTGCTTCTTAATGAAGTGGTGTAGTACTTCTGATGCAGTCCTCTACACTCCAACCCTCCCTACAACAAAGCATCACCGATTTCTGTTGTTATCCTTTAGACTTTTTTCCGCAACGCCTGCAATATGTTGCCCATAGTCGGCAGGCGGGCGGGGAAATAAGTGCAAGAAAATTGAAGAAAATGAAAATGGTTTCATTTTCTGCGGGGAGAAAAAAAACTGCTGTCAATGTCCTTCTTTAGAAATGCCACAGTACACAACCACACACACACAGTGACTGTGGCTGGGAAGGCATGCTATGGTGTTGGTGGTGTTGGCGTGTGTGTGTTCCGAGCTGAGCGGTGCTCCATTAACACTGTATCGGTTTGCATTTTCCATGCACACATAGACATCATGACCGACAGGGAGAGTATATTCCCAGATACTCTACATCATCATCGTCATTATCACCATCGTCATCATCGCCATCTTCATCATCACCATCTTCATCATTATCATCGTCGGCATTCACATTCTCGTGCTTGTCCTCATCTTTAAATTCTCGCATGTTGCCGCTGCTGTTTTTCCAGCGCCATCATTGTTATGTGTAATAGCGTGTGAAAATCGGTAACTTTTACGCTACTTACTTTTGATGTCACTCTGATTCTTCCAGCATTACTTCTGCTTCGTCTGCTCCTTTGCCGCCATCCTTGTTGTGTCCTTATTCGGGCTTAAAGATTTTTGGCTTCTTCACTTAACGATTTTAACACACATACTTATACAAACATACATACATATGTACGTATGTTTGAGTGAAAATGTGAATGTGTGAGTAAATGTAAAGCCAACATGGATTCGTTTGCATGTATGAGTGTTTGAGTGTGTCTCTGTCTGTATTTGTTTCTGTATCTGTGACTGGATTTTGTCTTGCGACATGTTGTTGTTTTTGGTCCATTCTCTCTTTTTTGTGGATTTCTCATGTGAAATGTTGATGTAGCCACCGAGATACGGCGATACAACCATCCAACCGACACACATGTGACTGTCGACGAGTAGTTATTCCAACGTTTTTGTTGGGAGTTTTATATTCTATCCAACCTGGAGGGTATTTTTAGTTTGTCATTGCGTTTGTAGGATCTTGAGATTTTGATCAAGATGCCTCCATATGTTTCATTAAAGCAATACTCAAAGAATTATGCTAGAGACTTCCTGTATCTTAATTTTACACTACTGGCGACGAAACGTTTCAAACTAGACGGAAGGGACGTTTCTGTAATGTACTTGAACAGAGTGGCATGATTAACAGTATCGAAGGCCTTTGTAAGGTCAAGACCCTCGAGGACCGTCCTGTCGTGGGCTATTTCTGCTTGAGGTGGCGACTTATATCTGCGGTAATGGCGTGTACAACAGTTGTTGTTCTATGCTGCTTGCGGAACCCATGCTGGTGATCAGCACATGACAGGTGTTCGATCTGGCTGGGGAGGAACAGTGCTTCATGCGTTCTTTGCGAAAGCAAGGAGATCGTCCTGTACGATTCTCCTCTGTTGCGTCTTTACCTGGCTTAAGTAGCGTTGCCACTCTAAACATTTTACAGGCGTCGGGAATTAAGTGAATGGCTAGCGACAGATTGAACACTTTGAACATGAACTCTACTTCCAGAGTATTCAAGTACTTCAACATCATCATTGAGATTCCGTCCAGACCCAGCGCCTTTGATTGCTTTGCGCTGTGGATGACATAGGCAACTTTGCCAACGGTAAATTGTGGTGGGGTCTCTTCGACTCAGAAAGAGCGGATATGACGTAATAGTCTCTGGGCAAACTAGTGGAAAGGGGAGCAGCGAACGCTTACCGAGATTGATGAGTGGAGTGTTTGAGTGGTGACTGGTGTTAGCGGAGCGGGGAAGTTGATCCAGTACGCCAACCAAAGCAAACTCCAGAGCGGTTAAAGGTGGTGGAAGCTGTTTGCTGCTGACCCGCTTGTTGTTGTTGTTGTTGTTATGTTGGCGGTTATGTAACCGATTTCTGGGTTGGATGGCAAGTGGACTGTACTTTGGTTGTTGCGGTTGGTGAACCGATTGGTGGCGAGCTATCCTCTTGGAACCTGGTTTAAATGGAGTGCTATAGGAAAAGAGATACTTTGTCATATAATTTCTCGTCGCCCGAGAAATTATATGCAAGAGTAGTGGCAGGAGAAATAACACAATGGTATTTTAAATTTGAGTTCAATGGGTTTTATTTCAAAAGGGGTAGCTCACCGGTTGAATTGAGATTTGCAAGTGGCCCCTAACTTACTTGCTACTTAAAATGTAACATTCTTATCTTAAAATAAGTCGACATCTTACATTGATGTCTTCAATCATAGTTCAGGATTGCTTGAAGCTTCATTCACAATAGCTTCAAGCATACATAATTGTAACGGTTGAACCAATTTTTAAATGAAAAAATATTGTTTAAACCTTAGTTTAAACATGGCCCCGGCTTTGCAGTGGTGCAACAGGTGAAGTGGCACATAAAACAGCAGCTAGGGATCGGATGGCATCAGACAGCAAGTAGTGATTTGGCGCTAGTTGGGCTGCAGTTTGCTGATCAGTTGGATGTTCAGGTTGCTGGCGGTTGCGTACTCTGGCTTGTGCTCTTGGAGTTCTGGAAGCTCTAGACGGTAACCGTGTAGCAACAGGGGCTTTGGCTCGTGCCCTGGAAGTTGTTGGACCTCTGAGTTGTAGACGAGACTTGACAGGAACTACAGCCCGTGACAGTGAAGTAGTTGAAGCTCTGGGTTGTAGCCGTGAAGTGACTGGGGCTGTGACTCGTGGCTGCTGATGCAGTAGTGTGTGATGGTGTCCGTTGCACTTCCTGCAGGTGTCCTCCGATGGACACGCTCGCGTCGTGTGACTCTTTGCCAAACAGTTCCCACAGTATTGGTGCTTCCGGACGGCAATCTTCCTCTCGTCGGGTCTCATTCCTAAGAATTTATTGCAGAAACGGATAGAATGGAACGTCTTACACAATGCACACTTGTAGAGTTGGGAATTGTGCTGCTGATTCCTGCCACGAGTTCTAGGCACATTGACGCTGGCTAACGGACGACTGCTGTCACGAGCGGTAGATTCGCTTCTTGCGTTACTTCTGGAATTATAAACAAGACTAAGTAAATGAAAGAGCGAGAAATCCGTCACTAGTGTGCGGAAAGCTGTGGTGAAGAATGGGGGTTAAATGAAATTAGTTATGTAGAGTGTCATGAGAATCACAGTAGGGTAAATAGCACAGTTTCACTATGGGTCTTGTTATAGTCCCGGTAGCAACACGCACATCAGCTATGCGGACCATTTCGTCCGAGCCTTGGTACGTTTTTTCGATCCGACCTAGTCGCCAGTCGCTCGGGGGTAGCAAATCGTCTAACACTACTACCAAGTCGCCGGTTTTGAGGTTGGGTGTGGAACTTCTCCACTTATACCGCTTGTGAAGGGCCTTAAGGTAGTCTTATTTCCACCTTATAGCGAACTGATGGTGTAGCGCCTTTAGTTTTATCCATCGATTAATCAGTGATAAGTCATGAGCGCCTGGTTCGGGAAAAGACATTATGGGTGCACCCCTAAGGAAATGACCAGGTGTCAGAGCGGTCAAGTCCGATGGATCTTCGGTTAGTGCTGAAATTGGACGGGAGTTCAAAACTCCTTCAATACGAGTGAGAACCGTAGCGAATTGTTCAAAGGTGAATCTGTGAGATCCAGCAATTCGCTTGAAGTGATGTTTGAAACTCTTTACGGCTGCCTCCCAGAGACCGCCCATGTGTGGTGCATAAGATGGGATGAATCGCCATTCAAAGCCATGTGTGGCATACCTTTGGGATATGTCGGTAGAAGTGGATTTCAGAAACTGAGAGAACTCCTTGAGAAGTTGCCTACTCGCTCTCTCTGGGTGCTCACTAAAAAGGCGGTTTAAATAACACGCACACCGCTTCGGATCTGTCACTGTTATCACTGAACGTGACGTTTGTCCGATCATCCTTTCTTCCAGGATTAGGGAGAGTTTTCGCCGTTGCCCACAACTTTAAAATTCCGGAACTTAAGTTGCTCTTCTTCAAGTGATCTACTGCTACCAGAGTTTATATCCTTAATGCTAGAATCAGCAGGGTTTCATCACGCTTATCCTGCCTCTGCTGGGAAATTTGGTCGTATTTAGGATGTTCGACCAGCAGGAATAAGGCGAGCGGCTGCTGCTTTGATGATGCTCGGAATTTCTTCTGGGCTACCCGAACATCCAAAAAAATGGTAGATTACTAAAGTTGCTGTTGGTGGCTTTTCTAAAGGCTTTCCAATCAACCTTTTTTGATTGAGATACTTGTACGTACAGCGTTCAGAGACTATGAAGTCGGCTGCTCTGTTGATGGAGAGGATTATGGAAAGGTAGTCCGATGCTGACGAGATTAGGCCAGGTGATTATGTCTGGCGAGTTATGGCAATCGCCCATTATCCGCGTGGAAATGCCGAATCTATGCCCCTCTGACCGATGTCTAGGAGTGAATGCCACAATTTATGGTGGGCATTATAGTCTCCTAGAACTAAACCTTTATTGCCTTGTAGCAGATTTATAATGTACCGTGGGGCACAGCTACCAACCGGCGTCGACACCACGATAGCCCGTTTTATGCACCGGATTGACCCGCAGCAGCAATTCTTCGACCAAGGGCTGTCATCCTGGTACTGTGTGCCGCTAAAACAGCAATAACCAACCAGCGGAATGTATATACCTCTATCTTTTCAGTCCCAGACTTATACAATCCAAGTATGGGTACTGCACAGAATGGGGCAAAAGGAAAGCAAGTCCCCCACCTTTACTTCTCGTTCGATTCTAACGTAGCACGTTAGATCCGTTAGAACTGTGCAGACTGCATGTGGCATTCAGCTTAGTTTCCTGCATCGTAGCTACCTCACTGCATCAGCATCAATTCGTGCCCAAAAACAATTGACGCAACTGCACCATTCAGGTCTCAGCTGAGCCAGAACCACGCGCGTCTGCCGAGGTAGTACCTTCTCCTGAGGTAAAATCTCCGAATGTAACACAACATTCACTCTGAAGCTGGACTGCTGCTGCGACTTCATCAGCGTGAATGTTGTTCAGACCTGCCTGATAGTTTCGATGATCGAAAGGCTCTCTCTTGTACCGCTGGACCTGGGCGGAGGCATCCTGTCCAAGGGATGGTAGTTAGGATGACAACAAGAAATTGTGTCTGCGCACGGTAAGGACCTTCATGTCCTCATGTAGATGTTCCTCAGAAGACATAAGAAGGCGTGCTTAGGGTGACATTCTTGCAAGTCTTAATTTACTTCCACTTCGTCGTACATACGTTCGCCGACAAAACCGGCGCTGCGTTTAATCCCGCGACTGCCGATTCTCTGCACCGGATTGAGCCGAAGCAAACACTCTTTGGCGAGGGGCAGCCACCCCAACAATAGCTTGTTCTTTTCTAAAGAAACGATTTACAGATACCACACTTGGTTTTTCTACAAAAAATCAACAGTGACACACCCTGCTACACAGGGTGTTTTATTACTAAGAAATAATAAAACACAAAGAGGTCTCGTCGGCGAATTTGAATTGGGCTAATTTGCACGAGATGTGATAAGTAAAACTAAAAATCAACTCGAATAATAGCTCAAGAAAATTTTACACATTTTTTACGCAAAGCAAAAGTGTGGAAATTAATTGGTTAATTATATAGGGTGATCCATCTAGAGGCATTTTTTTCTAAAATAAAAAAATACTAAAATTCAAATCAAGTGTGGAATCTTTATTGTTCATACGAAAGGTCATTTTATGCCATTTATTTTTTGAATATAATTTCCTTCAAAAAGAAGAAGTTTTCGACTAAGATTTTGTTCAGTGATAAGGGCCATTTCTGGCGCAACGGCAACGTCAATAAACAGAATTGCCGCATTTCAAGAGGAACCAGAAGAGGTTCAAGAGGTGTCATTATATCCAGAGAAAACCACGGTTTGGTGCGGTTTGTGGGCTGGTGGAATTATCGGCCATATTTTTTTAAAAATGATAATGGTCGAAACGTAACTTTCAATGGTGCTCGCTATTGCTCTACCATATCGGACTTTTTACAATCTGAAATTGAAGCCCGAATTCTTTTGTTTCAACAGGACGGTGCCATTTGTCATGCAGCTGGTCAAACAATGGATCTAGTGAGAGGTAATTTCGAAGAGCAGCTAATTTCACATTTGGCCCGGTGAATTGGCCGCCTAGATCGTGTGACATCACACCTTTAGACTTTTTTCTTTGGAGCTATGGAAAGTCCCAAGTCTATGAAGACAAACCAGCTATGATTCAGGTCTCAGAAGCCAACCTTACGCGTGTCACTCACGCCATACCGGTCAAAATGCTCGAATGACGCAGCATAACATTTTTCAGGTGATTGATTCGCATTGAAACAAGTCATCGAAGGCGTTTTAGGAAAGAACCGTGTACAGCGAGATGACATACAGACACGAGTGGACAACTTGCTGTATTATTTTGAAAAAATCAATGCATCCATGAGGTTAAAATTGCATTTCATGCATTTCCACCTTGATTCCTTTCCGAACAAGGAGAGTGGTTCCACCAGGTGACCATGCCAATGGAAAAGCGATTCAAAGGCAAAAAATTGGATGCATTGCTTGCGGAGGTTTGTTAACGGAGTTCTAAAATTATGCAGTTTGATGGTGAAAGCACCGAAGATGAAGATGACACTGAAATTTGTGGACACACCGAACAAAACATGCCCTTGAATATTATGACTATCTCGGATGATGATGCAGACTCAGAACATGAATATTAACAACCTACGAAGAAAATAAGGTCATCAGAACCACAAGCGTCAACTTCAACTAGGATGGATAGTGACAATAATTAAAAATGTTCTAAAGTTTGTTTCCATGCATAGATTACATATTAAAATCTCATATTTCAATATCAGAAGAGGAAAAAGCCAATGTTTTTGACAACCATCTGTCCCAGGTATTTCGCCCAAATCCTGCAAGTAGCGACCTCCTTCCACCTGATGATAAAATGTCTGCCGTAATTCCATTGTTTACTAACGCAAATGAAGTTCTGAATGTCATTAAAGAAACCGTGAATTCAGGTAAAGCACCTGGATATGATCTTATAACGCCCAAAATGATCTTGGAACTTCCCTATATTGCTGTGAAGTGCCTGGCAAAATTATTTAACTCTATTTTGAGACATGTTTACTTTCCTAAAGTGTGGAAAATTTCTCTGATTCAGATGATTTTAAAGCCAGGAAAGGACAATACAATCAATACCTTCCCCTTACAGGCCGATCAGTTTGCTTCCCTGCTTATCCAAACTATTTGAAAAAGTTCTTTTATCGAAAATAAAACCGTTCCTCGTCTCAGATAACATAATACCAGACCATCAGTTTGGATTCCGCGAAGGTCACAGCACTATCGAAAAAGTAATCCGTCTGACCCAAGCAATTGAAAAATCATTTTAACGGCGGGAATATTGCTGCGCCGTATTCCTGGATGTTGCTCAAGCATTTGACAAAGTCTGGCACTTTGGCTTGACCTACAAAATTTGCAAATACTTACCGGCAAATACGCATCGAATTCTTGAGTCTTACTTAGAAAACCGCAGATTCAGAGTCAAATGTGGACAACACGTCACCGATGACCGCGAAATACTAGCAGGTGTTCCCCAGGGAAGCGTCATGGGGCCTATCCTTTACCTTCTGTTTACCGCAGATATCCCTACCAGCCCAAACGTGCTAACTTCTACTTTTGCCGTTGATACCGCTATAATGGCCACACATAAAAAACACGATATTGCATCTATGAATCTAGGTGTACATCTCAGACGAGTAGAATCTTGGGTCTCTGACTGGAGAATAAAAGTCAATGAGGCTAAGTGCACACAGGTAACTTTCACACTGAATTTTAGCACTTGTCCGACATTGAAACTAAACAATACCCCTTTTTCTCAATTTGATCATGTTTCATACCTTGGAATACACCTGGATCGCCGACTCACCCGGAGAAGTCATATCGAAGCCAAGAAAACTCAACTGAAACTTAAGGTCCATCAACTTCAATGGCTCCAAAACGCGAACTCAAAACTAAGCCTTGAATACAAGGTCTTGCTATACAACAGTGCAAGCAAACCTATCTGGTTATACGGTGCCCAGCTATAGGGCAAAGCAAGCTCGAGCAATCTCGACAAAATCCAAGGAGTCCAATCGAAGACATTGCGGCTTAATACCGGTGCCCCTTGGTATATGAGCACTGAAAACATTCACCGAGACTTAAAAATACCTCTCGTTAAAGAGGCAATTCAAAAAATCAATATAAAGCTCAAAGAGAAGCTGGAACGTCGTGATAACATACTTGCTAGACAATTATTGTGCAGTCCAAGTTCTTCAAGACTTCGGAGAAACGAACGCCCTGTTTTCTAATCGACACTTGTGCTTCATCCGTAACAGTAATCGCGAACACACGCGCCCGAAAGACTGTGTAGAATTCTTTTTTCTACGTCGCGTGGCGTAAATGCTTTTATACGAGATCTTTAAAACAGTCAATATCAATCGCGGACGAACACTCAAAAAATACTGTGTAGAATCCTTTATTCTACGTCACGTGGCTTAAATGCTCTCATACGTGATCCTTAAAACAGTCGACACGAAAAACCTACAAAACCTAAATTACGTCGTCCACTTTGCTATTCTAGAGTTATCAGTTATACATACATAACTAAAGTTCGGCACTCTACATAATATCGCGAACACTCTGTAAATGACTGTAAGGGTCCTCTGGCCCTTTATCACGAGGTTTAAGCCAAACTAGGTTTAAAATTCTCAGACATGTGATCCATACCAGTTATATACTATTTTGACCAAATTAATTAAAATTCCTGCCAATAAGCAGAGATCCACATTACAAGAAATTCATACTAGGATTCATTATTGAATTATACTTAAGATTCGTATTCTTATTGTTAGGCTCCTTTGGAGCAGATTCAATAATTCAAATAAAGCTTATATAAAAAAAAAATATTTTCTGTGTAAGAATAGCTGCAATATGAATCGGAATGTTTATTTTCATGCAAAATAACGAATCAATAAAAAAGTCATCAATGTTTTTATACCCGCACCACATAGTGGTATGGGGTATAATGGCTTAGTGCTTGCGTTTGTAACACATCGAAGGAATCGAGTTAGAATACCGGGACCAGAGAGAAAGTTGCTCAGAATTACATTTTGAGTCGATCTAGCCATGTCTGTCTGGCTGGCTGGGCGGCTGGCTGGCTGGCTGGTCGGCTGGCTGGCTGGCTGGATGTAAAGATGTCCATCTATTCTTGTAATCAAAGTACAGGTCGCATTTATGCACCGATCTTGATGAAACTTGGCAAGTGGTAATATATTGGGACAAGGACGGACGCTATTGAATTTGGTTTAAATCGGAGCACTTTCTGATAGACCCCCCATACAAAGGAACTCCCGGATTTGGTCCAAATCCAGTTGATGTCGCGTGTATTGGTCAACAAATTAAAAAAATATGACATTCGATGTAGAACTGACCACAAAATGTAAAAAAAATAGTTGGACCCGCCTCTCGGACCTACGGGGCCTTCAGAACCCAAAAAATGGACCCATGATTTTAAATATAAGTGTGACCCCTTAAATGAAAGGAAATTATCTTACAATTTTAAATACAGAAAAAAATTCGACCTGTTTGGGCCCCAGGGTCCATTAGGAGGGTCCAAAAGTTTCGGTTTACCCGGATTTTAGTGTGACCCCTCAAATGACAGGGAATTGCCTCAGGACTTTAAATATGTCAAGCCAAATGATTTATCTCGTCCGTGGGAGGGCACAGGGTCCGAAAACAAGGTATGAAAATGTGGACCAACTATAATTGTTATACCCTCACCACATAGTGGTATGGGGTATAAAGGCTTAGTGCTTGCGTGATAGATACAGATAGAAATAGCGACGAGTGCTTTCGATTAACAGGAGACTTAATCACATTTATAGTGGTGCGGGTATCATAGAGTCGGCCACGCCCGACTATAGCACTTACTTACTTGTTTCCAAAGAATTTTGTGCATATCCTGAGCAAATTTTTGAAATTCATACCTTCACTTAATTGTGCATAGAAGCGAAACGCGTAAATCGATTTTCGTGATCTATGTCTCATTTTGTTCATAGGTTATGTGACTTTACGTAAAAGTAATAGGACTTGACACTTTTTACCGTTTTGTATTTTTTATGAATTAAAAAAAACTAATTTTTTAGGCAAAAAATATTTTTATCTTCATACATTTATTTATAACTGCGAAACTGTTGCTTATGTAGCGAAACGTTGTATGAACAGATTAAAGGAATTGTAATTTTTAATTTTTTAAATTTGTTTCAGCTTATTCGGACCAGTGGTTCTCGAGTTATGACAAACAAAAGAGCCTAAAACGTGACAAATTCCCCTATGCGATACTTACTAACTTTAAATTAATTATTAAATTATTATTTGATGTACCTTGACCAAACGAATGATGCAGAAGTTTATGGGGCTACTTTCGCAAACATCATCCAAAATTGGACCCTCTAAATGGACACCCTGAGGCGTAGTTGCGTCCAACATTTGAAGGAAGTTATATTCAAAAAATAAATGGCATACAATTTCCTTCGAATGAATAAAACAGATACCACACTTGATTTGAATTTTAGTATTTATTTATTTTGAAAAGAATACCTCTAGATGGTCACCCTATATTTCTTGGATTATGTTATGGAAATTTATAGATTTGTATTGCCTGCTTTCGACTAATTTTGCAAAGAACCCACTTAGTGTCGATTTATCTTTGGTGTAAACAATGAGAAACAAGGTTGCCATATTACTCACAATTTCAACTTCAATATTGCCAGATTAGCTTATTGAAAACTAACTAGGTAACTAAACTAGTTACCTTAAAATATTACGGCTAATATGTGTTTTTTGTTCGCCCACCCTAAAGTTATTTGTCTTGATGTTAAATCAATCCTTGTGTTCCGAAAGTTTTTACATCATTTTCAATTAAAATACTTTCAAGGGTCTCCGATTAATATTTTAAGGTGTTTTAGACCGCATCACAGGAGGTTTAAAAAAAAAACACTAAATGAATCAAACACTATTCTTCGTATTTGGTTTATGCCTATACAAACAAATACTACAAACTAATTCCTTTACAGAACTAATCCCCTTTAGAGGGTATACAAAATTCGGCCTGGCCTTATAATATACCCTTCTTGCCCATTTGATTATGTTGCCTCAAATCCCTTAAAATGTGCTAAAATTGCAAACCCCAAAGAAAGTCAGAGAGAAACGAAAAACTTTAAATTTGCACTTGAATTTCCAGTGAAGACATTAAAATATTAAATATTCATGTGAGAATTTTCGTATATTCCCCAACGAAATTCGCAAGTGGCTTAAACACCAACAAACGGGAAAACACTTTAACACACACACACTAACACACAAAGTCAAAGATGAGAAAAAAAACTATATGTGACGCGCAAAATAGAAAGGAACCTAAGGTTAAAAACCAGTTTTGTTCAGGAGAGCCATTTTAAAGATTAGGTCCCTTTCTATTTGCGCTTAGAATCGTCGACTTCACTTTCATAAATCGCGCATATCTCTGGGAGGGAACATTTTTGGGGCCTGGGATCGGTCTCATTCGATGCTCAGATGTTGTCCACATCAAAAAAAGAAAAAAAAATGAAAATTGATTTGTTTACCCTTAGGTCCTTTTTATTTTGCGCGTCACATATAGAATTTTTTATACTTTTGTTTTCCAACTTCCACATCAACCTTCGCCAGGAATGGCATACACAGTTTTGGTATCGATAAGCAGGCCTCTGAGTTTTGGTCTTTAAGCCTGGGATTTCATTTCAGCATAAATAATTTACTAAGTTTTCCGCACTTATCATACTGCCCGTGCGCTATAGCTTTTAGTAGAGGAAAAGTTATAATGCAAATAATCTCTTGTCATTCATACAAAATGAGATTTGTCAACTGTTTCCAAACAACTGAAACACTTTGACATTTGTCAATATTCGTAAAAAATAAAAAGGGACAGAAAAAATAACTTAAAAACGATAAAATTTATTTTGTCAATGCAATGATGTACGATGAACAGAGTGATTTAAAAGAATGTGGGCAAAGTGAAGTGGGAAGTAGTTGACTTTTTCTTCAGTAATAAAGGTTTTAAATGTCGAATATCCTAATTAATATCTAGGAGTTTAGTTACAGAGACGTTGTGTTGAGGATCTGAAAGCAATATATCTCGAACGTAATTGCGGCCAAAGGTTCAGCTAAAGAAAGAAACTACCAATCATTTCTAGAAAGTTCATTCACTCATCTAGCTGATGCTAACGACAAGCTTATAAAGCACAAATCGAGCCCAAACCGAAAAAAATACGTAAGCGCCAAAACGAAAATTTTAAAGAAGAGAGGTTTCTTGTGTGATTTGGCTCGTCTTCGAAGACCGACAGGGTCGATTGCTGTTTTGTTTCGGGCTCATACGCATAGATCCATAATTCGTCTCCTGTGACGAATCATGGTCACATGATGTGTTTTGTGTAATTCATCTGAAGGATTTCTAAACAGTTGACTTTGCTACGGTTGCTATTTATATTTCGGGTCCTGACAATACTATTGCTCCCAGATGCAAAATGGAGCTTTCATTGGAAACTTTGACATTTTTTAGCATAACTTCACTCAGAACGTTTTGTCAGCTGAGGGCGAATTGTTTTGTTTACAGTGTCTTGAAAATTTCATCTCAGTCAAAAAATGGAATTATCCTGTACATTTTCGACGTGGGTTATCGAGACAAAAGTGTTTAAAACAACTTGTTTTGACTTTTGGCTATGAAACATTATTAAAAACCACTATTAATCGCTGGCACCAAGTGTTCAGTCTCGGACGCCGTTCGCTCCAGGATGAATTTCGTGAAGGACGTCCAACTTCGGTCACTTTGCCAAAAACCATTTATGCTGTACGTGAACTGATTAAGCATGACCGACATGTGGCATACCTCGAGATTAAGGCATCCTTGGGCATTAGTTTGACAATCATCAATAAGATATTCCATGTTCATTTGGCCGTGAACAAAATTTGTTCTCGTTGGATCCCACATAATTAGAAAAATGCTCGTATGGATTGGTGCAAAGAGATATTGAAAAAGTATAACTCCGGTAGCTCAATGGCAGTGTAAAACATTGCCACAGGTGACGAATCATGGATCTATGCATCAGGGTAACCGTTGAAAAATTTCCAAAAGTCGCACAAAAAGGGGATTATTTTTAAAAAAATCGCAAACTTTTCGTAAGTTCATTTTATTAAAACAATACATTTAAATTTAAAAAGAAAAGTAAAGGGTGTTTTTTATTGAGGTATAGAACTTCGAATTGAAATAAAACACAAGAAAATCGTTTTAATGTCCATCAATTTGGCTTTATTGGAAGGATAATTTTATGTCATTAATGTTTAAATATGATTTCGGGCATGTGGCCGCCGCGGCTGGCTCGAATAAAGCCAATTCTACAGGTCCAACTTTCAACCACTTTTTCGAGCATATGGGGCCGTATGTTGGCAATAACGCCACGAATGTTGGCTTCCAAGTCCCCTAACGTTTCTGGTTTGTTGGCGTAGACGAGCGACTTCACATATCCCCAAAGAAAATAATCCAATGGTGTCAAATCACACGATCTTGGTGGCCAATTGACAGGTCCATTCCGCGAAATTATGCGCTCATCGAATGTTTCCTTCAATAATTCGATTGTGACGTGTGCTGTGTGGCATGTAGCGCCGTCTTGTTGGAACCACAACTCATCCACATTCATGCCATCCAATTCGGGAACAAAATAGTCGGTTATCATGGCTCTATACCGGTCTCCATTAACGGTAACTGACTCTCCAGCATTATTTCGGAAGAAGTATGGCCCAATGACTCCACCAGCCCATAGAGCACACCAAACAGTCAGTTTTTGTGGATGTAATGGCGTCTCAAGGGTCTCATGTGGATTCTCTTCACTCCAAATGCGGCAATTTTGCTTGTTGACGTAGCCATTCAACCAAAAATGAGCCTCATCACTGAACAAAATTTTGTGATGAAAATCAGCATCGAGATGAATCTCATTTTCGGCCCAGTTTGCAAGCGTTGTTCTTTTGTCAACCTGTTCATGATGAAATGGCAAACCAAACTAAATATTAATCACTTGACAGCTGACAAAATGGCCGCCAGTTAAAAAAGTGATGCCAACTTAAAGTTCTATACCCCAATAAAAAACACCCTTTAGTAACAACCAACACAGTAAAAACTCAGTTCAACGAAATGAAAGGTAAAATATACATTGAAACTAAAAAACAATTCAATTTTCGGTTCTAAGAACCCTCCACTATACTTTAATAAAGCGCAAAGAAAAAGCAGCAAAATATACTTTAATTGTACTCGTAGTACCCATATGTCCATATTGACTATTAATCGCCCGTTTTTGACCAATAGGGGTGTTTTTTGGGCCATCTGAGCCTAATCTTTCAGCAGCTTTACTCTTTTTTGAGGCAAAAAGTTGCATAAAAGGGGATTTTTCAAAACGGGGCAGTAAAAGTAGCATGGCTTCAAAAAAGGGTCAAATTGCCACTTTAGTCGCACAACGGTAACGCTGCTATGCATATGAACCCGAAACAAAACAGCAATCGACTGTATGTGTCTTTCAAGAAGAGCCAAATCCAACAAAAGTTGTTCGTGGAAGATGTACATCGAAGCAAATGATTGCGTTTTTTTCGGTATAACCGGCCATGTTGCCACAGTGCCTTTAGTGGAACGTAGGACGACCAATTCTGAGTGGTATACATTCATCTTTTTGCCAAAAGTGTCCGAAGAAGTGAGGAAAGATAATAAGAGAAGACAGATCATTTTGCATCAAGACAATGCGAGCTCTCACACAACCGCTGAAACGATGACCCCTCAAGGCGTCGAATTGATGGGCCATCCACCGTACAGGCCTAATTTGGCAACCAATGACTTCTTTTTATTTCCTACCATCAAGAAAAAAATGCGTGGTCAACGTTTTTCATTGCCCGAAGCAGCTGTTGAAGCGTTCAAAAATCATGTTTTGGAGGTGTCTCAATCGGAGTGGAAAAAGTGCTTCGAAAATTGGTTTGTGCGCATGCAAAAGTGCATTGATTTTAAAGGAGAATATTTTGAAAAACAGTAAAACCATTTCCAATGATAAGTTATTGTGTTTTTATTGACGGACCCAAAATATAAATAGCAACCCTCGTGTGTCTTTGTGAATATGAATCTTTTATTGAACAGGGATTAACGACTCAAGGCCTCTTACATCTACATTTGAATAGATGACAAGTTTTTAAACAAAATGACAAAGTGACATTGATTTATATTTTTTATTATTATTTTGGTATTAAAAGCGTTGTACAATTTTCGACTTCGATCGAATTTTATTAAAACGAGAGTTGCGAAAAAAGTGGCGTTTATGTCTTTTTAGTGGTAAGGGCTTGAAGTGAGCGACTCGTAAGTTCGGCCGGGTAGAAGCTTTTATACTCTCCACTGGGGCTGTAACGAATATTACTACGAGGGCAGTGATATATATATATATATATATATATATATATATATATATATATATATATATATATATATATATATATATATATATATATATATATATATATATATATATATATATATATATATATATATATATATATATATATATATATATATATATATATATATATATATATATATATATATATATATATATATATATATATATATATATTTATATATATATATATATATATATATATATATATATATATATATATATATATATATATATATATATATATATTTCTGGCATTATAATAAAAAGGAGAACATTTATCATCAAAAATGGCTTTATTGTTTTTGAAGACAGTAAGTAACGGATATGCTATATATACCTGGCCTAATAATGAAAATGCGAATATTTATCATCAAAAATGTTTTTTTTTTGTTTTTCAAAGTATTCTCCAGCATGATTTATACACTTCTGCATGCGCTCAAACCAATTGTCGAAGCCCTTTTCCACTCCGATTGAGACACCTCCAAAACATGGTTTTTTAACGCTTCAACAGCATCTTCTGGAGACGAAAATCATTGACCACGCATTTTTTCCTTGATGTGCGAGAATAAAATAAAGTCATTGGGTGCCAAGTCAGGGCTGTACGGCGGATGACCCTTCAATTCGTCGTTTTGGCCGGTCAAAAAGGCGCTGGTTTAAGACGATGTGTGAGAGCTCGCATTGTCATGGTGCGCAATGATTCGTCTTCTCTTGTTCGTTTTTCGAATTTCTCCGAGGACTTCAGGCAAACAAATTGTGGTGTACCACTCAGAATTGACTGTCCTATGTTACTCAAGCGGAACTGTCGCCACATGACCAGTTTTGCCGAAGCAACAGGCGACCATTTGCTTCGAAGTGCTTCTTCCACGAACAAATTTCGTTGGATTTGGCTCGTCTTCGAAGACCCTCACAGTCGATTGCTGTTTTGTTTCGGGCTCATACGCATAGATTCATGATTCGTCACCTGTGACGATCTTATCAACGTCTTTTGAAGCACCGCGATCGTATTTTTTTAAAAATTTCTTTGCACCAATCGACACGAGCCTTTTTTTTGAGCGATTGTCAAATTGTGCGGGATCCAATGAGAACAAACCTTTTAAACGGCCAGGTATTCGTGCAATATCGAATGTATGCTGGTGGAAGAAATGTCCAAGGATGCCTCTATCGCACGGTATGTCACATGACGATCTTGCATTATAAGTTCACGCACGGCATCAATGTTCTCTTCACGACTTTCGTCATTGAACGAACACAGTGCTACAGGATAGTGCTTCATCGCCATACAAAGATTCAAGTTCATCGATGCACGCTTGTCGTGATAATCCACGTCGAAAGTTATGAAAAATGATCGCACGGAAATGATCGCGAGTTAATTCCATTTTTCTGCCAAATTGATTTTTTCAAGTCACTGTTAACAACACAAATGATGGTCGTACGTCAAAACGTTCTGATTAAGTTTATGCTAAAAAATGTCAAACATTCCAAAGGAAATTGCAGATGACGCCAGGCAACACTTAGGCGTTCTTTCAAAGATTACGCGTAAGTTGTGTTAAACTTTATTTTTTTCTTTTTAGTATTGTTTTCCATTTCATCATAGAAAAACTAACACCGCAACAACGTCTCCAAATTGTGCAACTGAATTATGGAAATTAGAAAATTGTTATTCAGTGAT
This sequence comes from Hydrotaea diabolus, assembly GCA_963513945.1. Lineage (NCBI taxonomy): Eukaryota > Metazoa > Arthropoda > Insecta > Diptera > Muscidae > Hydrotaea > Hydrotaea diabolus. The sequence goes on from OY740719.1 coordinate 131,601,203, forward strand.
TAGGCCCATTCCTGGCTTAACGGCAACGTCAATAAAAAAATTACCGCATTTAGGCTGAATAGCATCCAGAAGAGGTTCAAGAGGTGCCATTACGAGTATACCCAGAGAAAACCACGTTTTGGTGCGAATTTCAGTCCATATTTTTTTTTAAAAAATTATGATGGCCGGAACGTAACCGTGAACGGTGCTCGCTATCGCGCCATAATATCGGACTTTTTGCCAGCAGAAATTAAGGCCCTTTATCTTGACGTTTCAACAGGACGGTGTCACTTGCCATACATACCATTCATGCATTATGGAGGGATATGGTTCCTAGTGGTGGGTCCCTGTTTGACAGAACTTCATTTTTGGGGAGCTATGAACCGTTCTCCTGTTCAGATTCGTGAATTCTGTTGTTTTCGAAAGGCCATATGTCCATTGTTGAGGGGCCGTAGAGAAAACGCAGATTCAAGCCTTAGATTTAGGCAAATCTTAAAAAGGTAAGCAATTTAAGATTATTCAGGAAATTCCAATGATTCTGTGTAACCATATTTCGATGTTCGAAGGCACCACATTTTCTGTACTCTAGGGACCTTTCACCTATGGGGCAAGACCTTAAATATAGGCGAATCTCCCTAGTTGTGGGCCCCTATTGGCAAATCCTAATTCTACGTACATTTTTGATTTGTGAAAAAAGTTAGCTGTTTGTGGATGCCCATATGCCTCCGATCGTTAGGGAACGGTTTTTAGACCACAGGGTTTAAAGACCACGCCCATAGGGGAAGGCTCCATTTCAGCCGAATCGGAAAATTAAGGTCATATTCAGATTCTTAATAAAATTCCACTGTTTCTGAGTACCCATATGTCGATGTTTGAAAGGACCTATTTTTCGGCACACTAGTGAGTGAAGAAGTAAAACTTAATCGAATCGTAAAATTAATATAATATTTCGATCCATGACGAAATTTTAAGGTTTTTTAATACCCATATGTCTATATTCAAGGAGGTATATTTTTGGACCCATATTGGCCGGTCCGAGTTCCAAATTGCCTCAAACCTTAAATATAGGTACATATTTGGATATGTTAAAAAATTTCGCAGTTTGTGAATACCCATATGTCCCCGAACATTAGGAGCCCGAACATATGGGCCCTGGGCCCATAGACAACGCGTATTGGTCAAACCTCGAATGAAGCCAAACGGTAAAATGCATTTGTCTTCATAAAATTCCACTCTAGCTCTTATCGTTTGCACTAAATCGTGCTTTCAACAGACGGAGAGACGGACATGGCTAGATCATCCAAAGATTGTTACGACGTTTCAGAATATATAATCGATGATCCCAATCGACCAGTATTTAAAAGTGTTGCAAACGGAATGACAAAGTGCATATGCTGAAGGGTATAGAACTACCCTGTATGGGGTAGTTTATGGGCTAGTGAAATCATCGGTCCGTATTTTTTTCAAATTGTGGCGGGACAAAACAAATAGTACACGAGCCTAAAAGCAGACCTTTTATTGCTAAAACATCTTAATATCGTCGACAAAGGTTTCCAAGTAGATAATAAAATTATGTTTTAAAAGTAGATGTCAAAGAAATCTTTGGGTCCCCGACCACAGTAATTCAAGACGTAATAAAAAAGCTGATGAAATGGACAGGGATGGTTCTTATACGGAGGCCACTGAACTGGAGCACATTACATAATTTTAGAAAATCAGAGTCGAATTGGCACTGTGTGTTAACATACGCATAGGGTGGGCCAAAAGTTACCATGGGGTTAGAAACTTTAATAAGTTTTTCGTTAATTATTTTTTTTTTATTTTTTTCTCAGATTTTACGAGGGCGGTTCGGAAACTTCTTAGCCTAGCACAAAAAGCGCGGTATAAACAGAAAAAAGTTAAGTGTTTTGGAAACTTTCATCTCTGCTATGAACACATGTTAAATTTTGTTACGATCTGGCAACTCCTTCATATTGAAACAGGTGTTCACAAAAGACGCATCCGCGATTTTTTTACAATGGAAAAATTAGAAATGCGTGGTGTCATTAAATATTTACATAAAAAAGGTTTATCGGGACAAGAAATTCATATGGTGAATGCGTTAAGTGAAAGTGCTCCTTCATATGCAACAGTAAAAAATTGGGTTGCTGAATTTAAACGTGGTCGTACAAGCATTGAAGATGAACCACGTAGTGGACGTCCAAAAACAGCAACAACAACAGAAATTGTAGCCAAAGTGCATGATATGGTATTAAATGATCGACGAATAAAAGTGCGTGAAATAGCTAATATCATGGGCATCTCAAATGATCGAGTCCATTTAATTTTGCATGAAGAACTACAGATGAAAAAGCTTTCTGCAAGATGGGTGCCGGACTTGTTAACAGTCGACCAAAAACGCATTAGAATGAACATTTCTCAAGCTTGTTTGGATCGTTTTCAGCGAAATAAAATGGATTTTAAGCGTCGTTTCATAACTGTTGATGAGACATGGATCCACCACTATACTCCAGAGACAAAAGAACAATCCAAACAATGGACTGAAGCTGGAGGAAGTGCCCCAAAGAAGGCAAAAAACAATTCAAGCGTCTGGTAAGGTTATGGCAACGGTTTTTTGCGACTTCAAAGGTATTTTATTGATTGACTATCTGCAAAAGGGTAAAACAATAAATTCAGAGTACTATTGCAACCTTTTAGATCAATTAAATGTACAAATTCGAGAAAAATGTCCTGGCTTACAACCCAAAAAAATAATTTTTTATCAAGACAACGCACCAGCGCACAAGAGTGTTTTAACCATGGCTAAAATCAACGAATTTAAGTACGAGTTGCTTGACCACCCACCTTATTCTCCTGATTTAGCTCCCAGTGACTTTTACCTGTTCCCAAATCTAAAAAAAAATCCTTGCTGGCAAGCGTAATACCTAAAATGAAGATGCAATTACAGTTGTAAACCACTATTTTGAAGACCTTGAGGAAAACTATTTTAATCAAGGGATAGAATTGCTAGATAAGCGTTGGGCTAAGTGTATTGAAGTTTCAGGAGATTATATTGAAAAATAAAAATATTTTTGAAAAACTAACTATTCATTGATAGGCTAAGAACTTTCCGAACCGCCCTCGTATACTTATAATATACAAAATGGAAATGTTTTTACACTAAGTATGAAAAATAATGTCACTTAAATGACACCCGTTTTCAGTTTCGCAATGATGGGCTCGTTTTAGAGCATTTTCCATAACATTTTTCCAAATGTGTGGCTGTAGCGTTCGAATTTCTGCAACAATGTTGGCCTTAAGTTGAAGGATTGTCTCGGGCTTGTTCACATATAAAATTGTCGGGTGCTGACAAATCTGGCGATCGCCCTGGCCGGTGTTTTTTTCCGAGTTCCTGGAAATTATTCGCTCTCCAAAAATCTGACTTCAAAGTGCCATTGTATCTCGGGCAGTGTGGGCTGTGGCTCCGTTTTGCTGAGCCACATCTCATATCCCGTTTCAAGAGCAGGACGTAAAAAAATTTCTATCATAAACCGATAATGCTCCCCATTAACGGTTACAGCACTTCCATCTTCATTCACGAAGAAGTAAGACACAATGATATTTGCAGATATGATCCCACACCAAACTGTTCACCTAATGGGGTGCAATTGGCGTTAATGAATGGCTCTTGGATTTACAGAACCACAGAACCTACAGTTCTGCTTTTTACTAAGCCTTTCAAACGAAAATGAGCTTCATCACACATCACTTTGCTTTAAAATTATTGATCGCTGATTTAAATAATAAAATTCAATTATTATGGTTCATTGTTCAGTTGTGAATCTCTACATTATTTATTCTCCAAGAGTTTTTTTATATATAGAACAAAAAAAAATAAAAAAAAATCAAATCAAGTGTGAAATCTTTATTGGTAATTTGAAAGGACATTTAATGGCATTTATTTGTTGAAAATAATTAACTTCCCATGGTGGCAACTGTATTATGGAAATGAGCGTTCGGTGAGAAACGGGAAGATCCGCTGTTTTCGACTAAAATTTTGTTCAGGGATGAGGCCCATTCCTGGCTGAACGGCAAAGTCAATAAACAAAATTATTGCATTTGGGCTGAAGAGCAACAAGAAGAGGTTCACGAGGTGCCATTATACCCGGAGAAAACCACGGTTTGGTGCGGTTTATAAGCTGGTGGAATCATCTGTGCATATTTTTTCGAAAATGATGATGGCCGGAACGTAACCGTGAATGGTGCTCGCTATCGCGCCATGATATCGTTTTTTGCTACTTGAAATTGAAGCCCGTAATCTTGACGAGACTTGGTTTTAACAGGACAGTGCCACTTGTCATACAGCTGCTCAAACAATGGATCTATTGAGAGGTCATTTCGAAAAGCAGCGAATTTCACGTTTTGGACAGGTGAGTTGGCCGCCTAGATCAAGTGATATCACACCTATAGACATGTTATGTAAAGTCCAAAGTCTATGCTGACAAACAAGCTACGATTCAGGTTTTGGAAACCAACATTACGCGTGTCATTAAAGCCATACCGGTCGAAATGCTCGAACGAGTCATCCAAAATTGGACCCTCAGAATGGAAACCCTGAGGCGTACTTGCGGTCAACATTTTAAGGAAATTATATTCAAAAATATATGCCATAAAATGTCCTTTCAAATTACCAATAAAGATTCCACACTTGATTGAAATTTTTATATATTTTTTTGTTCTGCAAAAATACCTCTAGATGGATCACCCTATATAAACTGAAAAAAAATATAAACGAAAAAGTAATTTAATTTTTAAACACCATGGTAACTTTTGGCCCACCCTGTATATATAAAAAGGTAGAAGATGCTAATAGAAAGAACATTTTTTTTTTTTCTCGATATGACCGAAATCGTAAAAGGCCATTATTTAATAAATTTTGTATTGAGTTTTGTGTGTGAGTCTTTCTTCAGTTTGTGTGTGAGTTTGTTCTTTCTTCAAAAAAAAAAGAAAAAACTAAATTTCTTTAGTTTACACACAACTCTAACAATGAATTTTTAAAATCAAATCAAAAAATTTTGTTTGCAAATACTTTTTTCCCTTTTCTATGTAATGGCGTTAAATGACCAAACAATTTACATGCGAAAAAATCCATTTCCTTTCAAGGACATCTCGATCTTTCGCACACACTCAAATTACCATCCGAAAGTGTTTAGTTTTAATTTTCCGCATAGCGTAGAAAAATCCTTGTATGCACTTGATTAAAGGTTATGAACCGATTTTCATCCATAATGAAGCTCATGTCTGTCGCCCGAGAAACTTAACGATCTCATTAACCTTAATCAGGTTTTTCCTTCAGCAACAGAACAACACAAACGGCAGAGAAGGAGAGCACAAACGCAATTGATGGCAACCGAATGTTCAGGGACAAAAGATTAACTAACTTTTGCGACAGCAAACAAAAAAAGTACTAATTACAGCTTTCCGGGTGTTGTTACTTGTAAGCACCGACCTCGTCCTCGTCTTCGTCTTCGCCTTCGTCACTAGTCTATGATGTCTTTTATGAAACGCAAATGACTTCAGAATCTTAACACTTTTTTTTCTAGGCGCTGCTGAGCCACCTACCTATGTAAATATAACTGATTAAATAGTCTTTCGACGAAATATTCAGGTATTAACACCCGCCCCCACCCTTTCATTTTGTCCCTAAGTTGCTTTAATTAAAACCAATAACAACAAAATGGTAAGAAAATGCAAACACCATTCCCACTATGATGGTGGCCATCCATCCTTACATCCATCTTCGGCTAGCTTTCTTTCCCTGGTCGGGTTTGGCTAATACGAAACACGGAAAATCACGAAAAAAATTTCCTACACGTGTTTGCGTTTTCCTTTTTTTCCATTTACCTCTTTTTGTTAGTGTTTTTTTTCTCTTTAGCACTTTAGTTTAAGGACGAAATCTAAAAGGACATACAAGCCATAAGAAGGCTTTATGAGCTAAAAAGAAGCAAACTACTGAAAAAACATCTTGAATGTAGCTTTAAACACTAGAGCCGCCGCAGTGCCACCAGTTACTGCCTCGGCCGCCTTAAAGCACACTGCGGGTTGAGGTTGCTCAGGTTGTTCGTGTTGGTATCGCTGCTGGGCTCAGCTCAATTCACGTTTTGTTCCTTTGTACAGGCTCGGGTCGGAAATGTATGCAAACGTTCTTTCACTCACTCACGATGTTTGTTCTCCTTTAATCAGTTTTAAATCAACTACAGTACATAAATTACACCTTAAGGACAATGTGTGCTTACAGTGCGGGCCCAAACAATAATGGAGGCGGCATTTCGCCGGCAATGTTGAAAAATATAGCTGGCGATCTTTAAAACAAATCTGTTGAGGTGGTCTAAACGACAAGCAGCTACACATAGAGAAAAAGTATGTTGTGAGTACAAGAATTTCTGTTGAACCCAGATTAAGCCAGAGCTCCCCTGCTAGATTAAGATACATCTCGAATTATACCTAATCATCCTCTATGTTTGTGGGTAATATGAAGCGAATTCTTGGTGTAATTAGTAGGGACATAAATACTGTTACACACGTTTTAAGCTGAATAAATAAAAATAAAAAAATAAAAAGTACTGAAAAGTACTAAAATAAAAAGTACTGAATGTTTTTGGACCAAATATTTTTTAATACATTTATTCATGTATATTGTATCCCAAAAGAATCTACTTATTCGAAATGTTCGCCTTTTGCCTTTACACACGCCTTAAGTCGCACTGGCCAATCGTCAATAGCTCTGCACGAACCTCGTCCATTGGAAAATTGGCCACAGCTCGAACCAAAGCAGTTCTAAGAGATCCAATGTTGGGGTATCTTTTGTGACAAACCTTGTCCCCCCTAAAACCGTCCACAATTTGTAATCCAATGGGTTCAAATCTGTACTGCCTGAGGTACATTCTTCAGAGGAAATAAACGCTGGCAAATTGTTTCTAAGTCAGGCCTGGGACGTTTTAGCCTAATGGGCCGGCGCAGAATCCTGCTGGAAAGTCCATGGCTGGTTTTGGAACAGGGAATTGTTAAGAGGCTTCACAACAGCTTCAAAAACGGTTTCTTGGTAAACTTTGGCCGATGTTTTGACTCCTTGTTCGCAGAAATGCAGGACAGTGACCCCATCGTAAGAGACCCCACCAAACCATGACTAAAGCTGGGTGATGACCCTTTTCCACCCTTAGGATCAGTTCAGATGCTTCCTTAAATGACCGCGCATACACTCTATCATTTTGCTTGTTAAATTTTTCCTGAACGGTAAAAATTTTTTCATCGGTGAACAAAATTTTTCCAAGCAAGTTATCAGCGTGCTTCACCAAAAGACGTTTACATTTTTCAATCCTATTTTTTTAAAGCTACAGTCAGTCAATAAATTTCCGGTACGTCGTTTAAAAGCCCCAAGTCCCAATTCTTTTTTAATGATTCGACTCATGGACTTTTGCGTGATATTCATCTCACGGGCCATGATTTGCTGTTTTCGGAGCGGATTTTTGTGAATTCTTGATTTAACGGCTTTGATGACATGCGGTGTTCGAACAGAACGTGGGCGGCTCGACCGTTGGCGGTCTTTTACATCTCCAGTCTGTTTTATGCATCGGTAGACGACTACGCGGCTAATCCCTATCGGCCGGGGCGTTTTGAAATTATCGCTTTTTTCATTTCACACTTGAAAAGCGCTATTACAGCGATACGGTTCTCATTATCTGACCACTCCATGATGAAAGTTGAATCAATTTTAAAATCCCGTTACAGACTAACGCTATTGAGGTTTGCTTTCAAAACCCATATCATATTAACGGGGTATGTTCAGTTCTACTATTAAAATGGGTGTGTTCAATGCTGTAACAGTATTTATGTCCCTACTAAGTAGACATTGAAAGTACCAGAAAGGGTGTGCAAGACCCAACTGGAAGTAGACGAGCTACGGGGCCAGACTCAATTGTTGTGCCGCGGGAGTTCAGGAGCCGCTAGAACTGTTGTTCCACTCTGCCTGATGGGAACGACCATTCGGGGAGTTTCGCGATGGCTGTGGTTTACCACCTAAAGCAGTTAAAGCGAATGCTTGGCATTGAGTTGCGTTATACAAACAGGTGCTACGACCCAAAGAGTAGCAGAGGTTTTAGATAGACCTCACCACTCACTAAGAGGTAGGTGAAGCCCGCACAGCGGATCCTAAAATTGGTCCCTCCAGTCTAACTAGGGGAGCGTTGGTAGTCGCATCATAACTTACCCCACTGCTATGGAGCACCGTGGTTCATGCCATAATGGGCATAATCACGTTAAACCCGGCATTAATCTGTTGCAATCACCAAATGTTAATAATCTTTACCGAAATACGGTTTGACATACCATTAAACAATCAGAACACAGAATCAGAACAGAATTGCTTACCAACCAAATGTTGGTAGTTGCACGTATCGGGTGATCAATCTGGAAATATTTTTTTCAAAATTAAAAAAAATACAAATCAAAGGTGGAATCTTTATTGTTCATTCGAATGGAGATTAGTGCAATTTTTTTTGTTTTGATATATTTTCCTTTAAATGTTGGCCGCAACTACGCCTCAGAGTTTCCATTTTGAAGGTCCAATTTTGGATGACTCGTTCAAGCATTTCGACCGGTATGGCGTTAATAACACGCGTAATGTTGGCTTCCAACACCTGAATCAGAGCTGGTTTGCCAGCATAGACTTTGGACGTTACGTAGACCCAAAGAAAAGAGTCTAAAGGTGTGATATCACACGATTTAGGTGGCCAACTGACCGGTCCAAAACGGGGAGTTTGCTGCTCTTCAAAATGACCTCTCAATAGATTCATTGTTAGAGCAGGTGTATGGCCTAATGAAACCAAATGTCGTCATGATTACGGGCTTTCATTTCAGGTACAAAAAAGTCCTATATTATGGCGCTACAGCGAGCACCTTTCGCCGTTAGGTTCCGGCTATCATCAGTTTTGAAAAATTAAGGACCGATGATTCCGCCAGACCATAAACCGCACCAAACCGTAGTTTTCTCTGGGTATAATAGAACCTCTTGGACCTTTTGGTTGCTTTTCAGTTGCTCTGGTTGCTCTTCAGCCCAAATGCGACAGTTTTCTTTATTGACGTTACCGTTGAGCCACAAATGGGCCTCATCACTGAACAAAATGTTTGTCGAAAACAGCGGATCTACTCGTTTCTCATCGAGCGCTTATTTGTGTAATACAGTTGCCAACTTTTAAAGGAAATTACTTAGTAGGGAAATAAATACTGTTACAACATTAAACATACCCATCTCAATAGTAGAACTGAACATACCCCGTTAATGTCATATGGGTTTTGAAAGCTTAGCCCAATAGCATTAGTCTGTAACGGGATTTTAAAATTGTTTCAACTTTCATCATGGAGTGGTCAGATAATGAGAACCGTATCGCTGTAATAGCGCTTTTTAAGTGTGAAATGAAAAAAAGATATTTTCAAAACGTTCCGGCCACTAGGGATTAGCCGCATGTTCGTCTACCGATGCATAAAACTGTTTAAGGATACTGGTGATGTAAAAGACCGCCACCGGTCGGGCCGCCCACGCTCTGTTCGAACACCGCATGTCATCAAAGCCGTTAAATCAAGAATTCACAGAAATCCGCCTTTAAAACAAAAAACCATGGACCGTGCGATTCCATGAGTCGAATCATTAAAAAAGACTTGGGACTTGGGGCTTTTCAGTTGTTTTCGTTGAGGCCGTATACAATTATTTTGCCTTAAAGCGGATTGTCTTCGGTCTTTCATCTACTGGGGTGAATCTAAAGGCAAGATGTTGAAACCTCTTAATAGGTGGTCCGTTTGTTGAATCGGTTTTCAGTTCTTATTTCGTCTGCCGTCGTCTTTGAGTTTTAGGAGGCTGTCCAAAAGTTTATTTTGTAAAATATTTTACTTAAGTTTTATTATTAGCAGTTTGATTTGATTCACTTACACTTTTTTTGGTTGCAAATTTCGCTTGTATTTTTCTGCCCGTGTAGTGTTTCCCTATCGGCCCGACCGTGCAACAACGCCAACAGCAACATCAACAATCGTTTGCACCAAAGTGGAAACCCCTTTGTCTTCCTCTTTAAACAAATTACATGTTTTACCTCTCGTATGACAACAAATTAAAGGGTTTGTTTTCCATCCATGCGGTGATGTCACTGTCGCTCCAGCAGCAAAACACAAAACAGAGCGGAATCCGCAATCCAAACCAAGAAAAACAAGCAACTCTTAAAGTTGCCGCTGCCAGTGTTGGTGGTGCCCCTGCTGCTTGAGATGTCAAATTCGGGCGGGTCGTTGTGTGAATATTCACATCTTAAAATAAACAAAATTTCCTTGTTGCTGTTTGTGTTGGCGTTTCGTAATTTTCGGGGTTGCAGTTAAATTTAACTTTTGTTAACTTTAGACACACTTGAGTTTAATCCCCTTCCCCCCTAAAAAATACAAGAGTAGCATAACAAAAAACAAAATGAAAGGGTTGTGTCATGAAAACACCATCCCCAAAACCAACAGCAGCATCCGAAAACAACTAGCATAAGTACGAATAGAGTTAAGTGCGACTCTATAGTAAGTATGTTTAGACTGTGTACTCGGTAGAGGAATGAATGGCTGAAGTTAATTAAAAATGAAAAAAGAAACATAATGACGTTTGTGCACATTCCGTAAGTGTTAAAAAGAAATATTTACGAAAAATGCTTTTGCTTTGTTTCCTTCGGGCCCAAAGAATTTTGCAATTAGAGTAACTCTCCCCGGGAACCAGGAGTACACCAAGAACAGGAACAGGAAACAACCCCAGTGTTTTTTTCATTCTCTGCTTTGACTCTGCTTTTTTTAATCTTACAACGGCAACAACTGTCGAGAGTAATACGTAATTCTGTGAAGAAAGGAAATTGAAAACGGGAGTGTTTTTGTTTCCTTTTTAATAACAGGAAATGAAAAGTATCTAAATTTCTTCACAAGGATGTTGCATTAATTTTTTGAATGAAAATTGTTAGTATTGAATGTTTTTTTTATAGAAAATTAATAGAAGTTACTATCTCTCCTTAAAAAAATGTCAAAAATGAAATTTTCACATAAAATTGTCAAAAGCTGCAGAATTGTCAAAAGCTGCGATTTTTACAGAAAATTGCTAGAAGTTGCAATTTTCACAGAAAATTGCCAAAATCAGCAATGTTCACAGAAAATTGCTAAAAACTGCAATTGAAAATTATCAGAAGCTGCCATTTTCAAAGGAAATTGTCAGAAGCTGCAGTTTTTACAGAAAATTGTCAGAAACTGCAAAAAATTTAGAGTAGAGACATTTTTTCAGGAAAATAGTCGGAAGTGACAATCTTTGCTGGAAATTTTTAGACATAACAATTTTTTTTACGAAACTGTTAGAACCAACTACCTTTCTAGACATTTTTTTAGACCAGACAGCTTCCCTTATAAATATCAAAAGTAAAAAATGATCTAAGGAGATTGTCGGTATTGAAAATATTCCCAGAAAATGTTTAGAAATGCCTATTTCCCTTAATTGTTTTAAGTGAAAACTTTTCTTTAAAATTGTCAAATTTTCAAATATCCCTTAAAATAGTCAAAAGTTTCAATTTTCCTAAAAAAAAATTAAAAGTGACTATTTTCACTTAAAATGGTCAAAAGTGATTATTTTTTCCTAAGAGCCAAAAATAATTATTTTTTAAGAAAACTGTCAGAAGTTAGGAAGGATTCTCGTAAAAAATTATCAGAAGTGACAATTTTTTTTTGAAAAATTTTTCAGAACTGAAAATTTTTTCTGAAAATTTTCTGAAGTGACAATTCATTTGTCAAAAAAAAATCTATTTTTTATAAAATTGTCACAAGTGAAAATTTTCTTAGCAAACCGTAAGATGTGACAATTTTCTTAGCAAATTGTCAAAACTGAAAATTTTCTTAGTAAATTGTCAAAACTAAAAATTTTCTTAGCAAATTGTCAAAAGTGACAATTTTCTTAGCATATTCTCCTAAAAAATTGCCAGAAGTGACAATTTTTCTTGATGTTCTGACAATTTCCTGGGTAAATTGTCAGTTCTGACAATTTTCTAGGCAAATTCTCAGTTCTGACAATTTTCTAGGTAAGTTGTCACTTCGGACAATTTTCTGACAATTTGCTGAGAAAATTATCACTTCTGACAATTTGCTAAGAAAATTGTCAGAACTGACAATTTACCTAGAAAATTGTGAGAACTGACAATTTACCTAGAAAATTGTCAGAACGGACAATTTACCTAGAAAATTGTCAGAACTGAAATTTACCTAGAACATTGTCAAAACTGACAATTTACCTAGATAATTGTCAGAACTGACAATTTACCTAGAAAATGTCTGAACTGACGATTTACCTAGAAAATTGTCAGAACTGACAATTTACCTAGAAAATTGTCAGAATTGACAAATTACCTAGAAAATTGTCAGAACTGACAGTTTACCTAGAATATTGTAAGAACTGACAATTTACCTAGAAAATTGTCACAAGTGACAATTTTCTTAGGGAATTATAAGAAGTGATAATTTACCTGGAAAATGTACCTCGAAAATTTTCAGAACTGACAATTTACCTTGAAAATTGTCAGAACTGAAAATTAACCGAGAAAATTGTCAGTACTAACAATTTACCGAGAAAATTGTCAGATGTGACAATTTACCTAGAAAATTGTTAGAAGAGACAGTTACCTAGAAAATTGCCAAAAGTGACAATTCATCGAAAAAATCGTAAGTAGTAACAATTTACCGAGAAAATTCTCAACAAATTATTAGAACAAACAATCTTCCTAGGCATTTTTTAGACCAGACAGTTTCGCTTAAAATTGTTAAGGTTACAAAATTCTAAGGAAGTTGTTGGAAATGAAAAAAACTTCTTAAAAATGTTTTCTATATATTGTTAGAATTGGCAACTCCCCTAGAAAATTTTCAAAACTGACAATTTTTCGAGAAAGTTGTAAAAAATGAAAATTTTCGAAAAAAAAACTATTACAATATTCATATATAATTGTCAGAAGCGACTATTTTCTAAGAAAATTGTCAGTCGTGAATATTATCTAAGAAAATTGTTAGTCGTGACTATTTTCTCATATTATTGTCAGACATGACTATATTCTCAGAAAACTGCTAGACATGGCTATTTAGTCAGAAAACTGCCAGAAGTGACTATTTTCTTAGCGAATTCTCAACAGTGACTATTTTTCACAGCAAATTGTCCGAAGATACTATTTTCCAAGAAATCTTTACTGTTTTCCTAGAAAACTGTTGGAAGTGTTTATTTTCTTAGAAATTGTTAAAAGTGACTATTTTCTTAAGAAATTGTTCGAATTGTCTTTTTTTCAGAAAATTATGAAATGGAAATGTTCCCATAACACTTAATGCCTGAATTTTGGAATATTCGTAATTTTTTCATTTTCTCTCCAGCAGCAGCCTGTACATACGAGTGTATTGTACTGGATTTGTCCAGTAATTTCATCCGAGGACTCTGGACCCCTATGTCCTACATAAACTTCCACCAAGTGAATCAGTTTCGTTCTCCTCGCTCAACCGTCATAATTATACTCGTATCTAGTTTCTTTCGTTTCGTTGAAAGTTTTCAACCTTGTTTTGCTTTGATTTATTAAGTCTTTTGTTTGCTAATGAAAAAACGAACTCCTCGAATATCTGACTGCTTTTCAGTTTAATCACTGCATGATAAGCACTTCTCTGAAAGAAATCCCATTCATGTCATCCTCTAGATTCCTTGAAATTCTTTTTTTTACACATTTTGTTCCACTTTCGTTTTTTTTGTGTTGCCTTCTCCTGTGTTAGAACTCTTGGTTCGGTAAACATTCTGTGAAAATCGTCCTTAATATTGCATTTTTACGGTATGTGATTATTTCCATTTGTATCTATTTAAGTTTTCCACTCGTCCTTTTTCTAAACTTTCATTCAACACATGTAATTTCCTTTTTCGTATTTGCACACTCTATACAGTCGCACACACACACACACACAGACTCACACTTGGGGAACATTCAGGATGTGTTTTAAATTCTAATGGATGTACGGAGGAGTATGCGTGTGTGGGTTGGTGTATTTAAATCTTGCCTCGTCTATGCACTTGTCTTGTTAAGGACCCTGTAAGTGGCTCTATTTTCATTTAGTCCTGCCTGCCTGCATGTTGCTCGAGTACAAGACTTCGTGACGACACACTAGCACAGACACAGATACAGACACACTTTGGCAGACCCCTCGTAATTTTTCATTTGTAACTAAGCTTTTAGTTTTGCAGTGTTCTGCATCTTTCACTTGTATACATGTGAGTTTGTATTTCCTCTTTAAACATTCTCCCATGAATAATAGGGTGGTTATGTCTCTCTCTGTGTGTGTGTGTGTAGGCATGATGAGAGGGGATCACCACCAAAGTGAGGTGTTTCACTTGATTTTTTTACTGCATTTTCCAAATCACTGCAGTTGACTGCAGGTATTTTTTCTCTTCTGGTGTCTGTGTGTTGTGGTGCGTTTGTTCTGCGTCTGTTTCTCCGCCCCTATTTTTTCGTTTTCGTTGCAAAATAAATCTTTCCTTATACACAGACACTGACAGACAGACACACACACTCTCAGCCCTAACTACATATTAACTATCTCATCTTACTAACTATGTGTAACGAGCTTTAATTTTATGTGCACTCTATAGATACTCGCGTACCTTCCTATTTCGTGCCTTCTTCAGATCCTCTTCCCTCCCATTTCCCTGCCACTGTTCACGTCCATGGCGCCGTCTCGTCTAGCTGGTGTGCATTTCCATGCATTCAAACATATGTTCTCCACTTTGGCTGTGTGCATCCTTTATAATCTTAAAGGTGTATTTTAACATTTAACATGATTTTTAGATTCATATTGGCACAGTTGTGGGACATTAAAAAGCACTGGAAGAAAGAACACCAGGTTCGAGTCCTGCAATTGAATTTTCGAAAGTTTTGAGTAACTATTTTGGTCTGGCACGTACGTATACTCGTTCAGGAACGAATTCTTGTTTATACTCGTAATTGTCTGCTAATGCTCACTTATTTCTCATACACAAAGAACAAATAGGTTCGGACTATTAGAATTCTGTCCGAAAAAAAATATTTCTTGTTAAATTTTCAGATAAACCTTTCGTTATTTAAATATTGTCCATGATAGTATGTAAGTATTTATACCTTCCACTAAAGGGGACATAAATACTGTTACACACGTTTTATGCTGTAAAATAAAAACTACTGAATGTTTTTGGACCAAATATTTTTTAATATATTTATTGATGTATGTTGTATCCAAAAAGGATCTACTTATCCGAAATGTCCGCATTTTGCCTTTACACACACCTTAAGTCGCACTGGCCAATCGTCAATAGCTGCACGAACCTCGTCCATTGGAAAGTTGGCCACAGCTCGAACCGAAGCAGTCTTAAGAGACCCAATGTTGGGGTATCTTTTGTGACAAGCCTTGTTCTCTAAAACCGTCCACAATTTGTGATCCAATGGGTTCAAATCTGGACTGCCTGAGGGCCATTCTTCAGAGGAAATGAACGCTGGCAAATTGTTTCGAAGCCAGGCCTGGAACGTTTTAGCCTTATGCGCCGGCGCAGAATCCTGCTGGAAAGTCCATGTCTAGTTTTGAAACAGGGAATTGTTAAGAGGCTTCACAACAGCTTCCAAAACGGTTTCTTGGTAAACTTTGGCCGATGTGTACGAAACACCCCACCAAACCATGACTGGAGCTGGGTGACGACCCTTTTCCACCCTTGGGATCAGTTCAGATGCTTCCTTAGATGACCGCGCATACACTTTGCCATTTTGCTTGTTAAATTTTTCCTGAACGGTAAAAATTTTTTCATCGGTGAACAAAATTATTCTTTGCATGTTATCAGCGTGCTTCACCAAAAGACGTTTGCATTTTTCAATCCTATTTTTTTTTTAAAACTGCAGTCACTAAATGTCCGGTACGTCGTTTGAAAGTCCCAAGTCCCAAGTCTTTTTTAATGATTCGACTCATGGACTTTTGCGTGATGTTCATCTCACGGGCCATGATTTTCTGTTTTCGGAGCGGATTTCTTTGAATTCTTGATTTAACGGCTTTGATGATATGCGGTGTTCGAACAGAGCGTGGGCGGCCCGACCGGTGGCCATCTTTTACATCTCCAGTCTCCTCAAACGGTTTTATGCATCGGTAGACGAACATGCGGCTAATCCCTAGTGGCCGAGCGTTTTGAAAATATCGCTTTTTTCATTTCACACTTGAAAAGCGCTATTACAGCGATACAGTTCTCATTATCTGACCACTCCATGACGAAAGTTGAATCAATTTTAAAATCCCGTTACAGGCTAACGCTATTGAGGTTAGCTTTCAAAACCCATATGATATTAACGGGGTATGTTCAGTTCTACTATTAAAATGGGTGTGTTCAATGCTGTGACAATATTTAATGAATCAGTTTATTTTTTTTATTTGGAAGATTGATTTTTAAATTTAACAAAATGGATAACTGGGATACTGGGACACTGAAACAAGAATTCGGATTGTCCGCCGCCATCACGCACTGAAGTCTGTAGTTTCGGTTCAAGGAGAGTATAGCCGCACGTTTGGCGGAAATCCTACGAGCAGATGGACCATAATGTGACTTGTTGTTAAAAATTTTGCCGAGCATGAGACAGTAAATAGAAGACCTTAGCATCGAAACCCTTCAGTTACGACGGAGGAAACAATCGCAGCTGTAGTTGCTGCCATACAAAACAATCCAAGAGTTTCAACAAGAAGCTCATCTGCTCAAATGGTCATTGCAGTCAATTATTCACAAAGATTTGGACTTATTCCCATATAAAACTCAAATGGCCAACAAATTAAACGCAGCTGACTTCCCCATTCGCTTGGAGTTTGGCCAGAATATGCTCCAAATGGGGAAAGAGGACGGAAACATGTTGAGCTGTCTTTTCATGTCTGACGAGGCCCATTTCGATTTGAACGGCAACATAACCAAACAAAATTGTCGAATATGGAGTGCTTCCAACCCACAGATACTCCATGCAACGGAATTGCATCCACTTCGTGTCACAGTGTGGTGTGCAGTTTTTGTCGGGCCCTACTTCTTCGAAGAAAACGGTCACACCGTTGCAGTTACTGGGGACCGTTACTTGAGCATTTTGAAAGAGTTCTGCTATCCAGAATTATGCCGAATGAGAATTTCTTTAAACTCTGTGTGGTTTTACTAAGATTGTGCAACTCCAGCCTGGCATTTATGACAGAATTGCGACGAAAATTTCTCAAAAACTACAGTTATCCGTTGTTATCCCCCTGGTCGCCTGCACCTGACTTTTTCTTGTGGGGTTATTGCAAACAGGAAGTCTACAAAGCAAAATCAATAAATTTGAATGAACTATAGCAATCCATTTGAGAAACAATTGCAGCCTTTCCTGCCTCAACTCTCCAATCAGTAATAAACATTTTGGTAAGATGCCGCACATGCATCAGCGAGCAGGGGGGGGGGGGGGCATTTAAATTCCATTATTTTTAAAATTAATAAAGCTATATTTAATAAAATTTAAAGAACTTTAACATGAAAAAAAATTAATTCCATAAACTGAAAATTTATTTGAGTTTCTTAATGTAGCAATATTCATCAGCCATCCTGTATTTATATATTCTTTATCGTCTTAATATTCTAGGTCGATTTAGTAAGTCCACAGAAAGAATTCAGAAAATTTTCAAAAGTGACAATTTTCTAGGAAAATTGTCAAAAATAACAAATTTCCTAAAGAATTGTCGGAAGTAAGAACTTTCCTAGGAAATTGTCAGAAGAGACAACTTTCCTAGGAAATTGACAGAAGTGACAACTTTCCTAGGAAATTGTCAGAAGTGACAACTTTTCTAGAAAATTGTCAGAAGTGACAACTTTTCTAGAAAATTGTCAGAAGTGACATCTTTTCTAGAAAATTGTCAGAAGTGACAACTTTTCTAGAAAATTGTCAGAAGTGACAACTTTTCTAGAAAATTGTCAGAAGTGACAACTTTTCTAGAAAATTGTCAGAAGTGACAACTTTTTTTAGAAAATTGTCAGAAGTGATAACTCTTCTAGAAAATTGTAAGAAGTGACAACTTTTCTAGAAAATTGTCAGAAGTGACAACTTTTCTAGAAAATTGTCAGAAGTGACAACTTTCCTAGGAAATTGTCAGAAGTGACAACTTTCCTAGGAAATTGTCAGAAGTGACAACTTTCCTAGGAAATTGTCAGAAGTGACAACTTTCCTAGGAAATTGTCAGAAGTGACAACTTTCCTAGGAAATTGTCAGAAGTGACAACTTTTTTAGAAAATTGTCAGAAGTGACAACTTTTTTAGAAAATTGTCAGAAGCGACAACTTTTCTAGAAAATTGTCAGAAGTGACAACTTTTTTTAGAAAATTGTCAGAAGTGACAACTTTTTTAGAAAATTGTCAGAAGTGATAACTCTTCTAGAAAATTGTAAGAAGTGACAACTTTTCTAGAAAATTGTCAGAAGTGACAACTTTTCTAGAAAATTGTCAGAAGTGACAACTTTCCTAGGAAATTGTCAGAAGTGACAACTTTCCTAGGAAATTGTCAGAAGTGACAACTTTCCTAGGAAATTGTCAGAAGTGACAACTTTCCTAGGAAATTGTCAGAAGTGACAACTTTTCTAGAAAATTGTCAGAAGTGACAACTTTTCTAGAAAATTTCCTAAAAAATTGTCAGAAGTGACAATTTTCCTAGAATCTTGTTAGAAGTGACAATATTTCTAGAAACTTGTCAGAAGTGACAATTTTCCTAGAAAATTCTTTACCAAACCGTGGATGGTATATTAAATTTGTCATTCCGTTTGCAACACCACGAAGTATTGATCAGAGACCCTATAAAGTATATGTGCCAGCGCATAGAGAAAGGGAACTAAGGTTAAAAACCAGTTTTGTTCAGGAGAGCCATTTTAAAGAGTAGGTCCCTTTCTATTTGCGCTTAGAATCGTCGACTTTACTTTCATAAAACGCGCATATCTCTGGGAGGGAACACTTTTGAGGCATGGGATCGGTCTTATTCGATGCTCAGATGTTGTCCACATCAAAAAAAAGTGAAAAGTTGATGAAAAGTTTTGTTCAGGAGAGCCATTTTAAAGATTAGGTCCCTTTTTATTCGCGCTTAGAATCGTCGACTTCACTTTCATAAAACGCGCATATCTCTGGGAGGGAACACTTTGGGGCATGGGATCGGTCTCATTCGATGCTCAGATGTTGCCCACATCAAAAAAAAATGAACATTGATTTTTTTACCCTTAGGTTCCATTCTCTAAGCGCTGTCATATATATTAAAAAAACGCAGAATATTTAAAATAAAGAGTTCAAATTTATTTCAGGTGAAGTGCAAATGTTACATTTTAGGAATGCAATTCGATTTCGATGACCACCATGAGCCCGTGCACATTGTTCTTTTCTTTGGACCCAATTTTCCTTCACTCTTGCACACATTTCGTGTTCGATGTGGTCTCTGAGCTCGTCTAAAGTTATTGGCTTGTTGGCATAGACCAATGACTCGATGTGGCCTCATAAAAATAAATCCAATGGCGTTAAATTGCATTAACGAGGTGGTCATTCGACCGGACCGTTGCTCGAGATAACACCTTCACCGAATTTGCCTTTCCGTAAATCAATTGTAACGCGTGATGTGTAGCTATTGGCACCGTCTGGTTGAAACCACATTACGGCTATGTCGGGCTCATCCAATTCTGGCCAAAAATGATTTTCTAACATGGCACGATAGCGCTCTTCATTGACGTTAACAAGACGATTGTTTTCATCGAGGAAAAAATACGGCCCAATCACATCTCCGGTATGAAAACCACACCGCACAGTATTTTTTTGCAAATGCAATTGTGTCTCATGAAGCACATGTGCTCTTGTTGATGTCCAATATTTTTTTGTTTATTGACAAAACCACTCAGCCAGAAATGAGCTTCATCGCTGAAGATGATTTTTCGACAAAGTTCGAGATTTTCGCCACCGACTCGTAATTTCGGTAGTAATTTTTAATGATTTCCAAACGTTGCTCGTAAGTGAACTTTACCATGATGAAAATGTTGACTTCGACTAACGTTTTGACACTGAAAGATCATTTAAAATGTTTGAGGGTGCGTGGACATAGAGATACGATTTTTTTAGGGCCCTATTGGATAACCTGTTACAATTTAACTTTAATGTGTGTCTCCTGGATCTACGGAGTTTTAAATCAGGATGGAGCTTTGCGTTATTTCAAAACATCAACCGATGTGGATTAGTTTCAGTATAGTTGGTTTTAAGGACCTGCACAATGTACAAAGTTTCTCCGAGGTTGTTTTTACTATGCACGTTGCTTACAAGAATTGATGGAAAGATTGACGGAAATCACTCGAGGGCGACCGCAAAACTAACTGGCCTGGCACATTTTCGGTTTTACTAGCAACTTTTTTTTTTGTTTTTTCAAAGCAATCTTTTATAAGCCATCTGTCAAAATTTCCGAAATATTTAATGATTATTTTCTTTGTTACAGGTGATTGAAGTAAACAAGTTTTATAATTTTTGAAAAATGGAAAATAAAGAGTTTCGTGCGGTAATTAAACACTTTTATATGAAAGGTTATACGCCACAATTAATCAAAGATGAATTGGATTCTGTTCATGGTGATAATGCACCATCATACTCCACCGTGAAATCCTGGGTTCAACAATTTAAAATGGGTCGTTCAAGTACGGAAGATGAACAACGCTCTGGAAGACCGAAAACTGCTACTACTATTGAAAACATTAGAAAAATATTTAATGAAGTGACTAAAGATAGACGAATAAAGCTCAGAGAACTTGCTGATATTGTTAAAATACACGAAAAACAAGTTTGGAGTATTTTACATGATGAACTCCACATGAAAAAGCTATCCGCAAGATGGGTGCCGCGTTTGTTGACTTTGCCCCAAAAAATCGTCCGTTGGATTAATTCCGAGGAGCTTTTAGGGATTTATCAGCGTAATCCAATAGAGTTCTTGCGCCGATTCATAACTGTTGATGAAACATGGATCCATCACTACATCCCAGAATGCAAAGAACAGTCAAAACAATGGATAGAAGCTGGTAAAAGTGGTCCCAAGAAGGCGAAAACTGTTAAGTCAGCAGGAAAAGTAATGGCCACAGTATTTTGGGATGCAAGGGGTATAATATTTATTGATTATCTTGAGAAAGGAAAAACTATAAATAGTGAATATTATTGTGCATTATTGGATCGGTTGAGTGAAGAAATCAAGATAAAACGACCGCATTTAGAAAAAAAAATTCTTTTTCATCAAGATAATGCTCCTTCACACACTGCTTTTAACTCAATAAAAACTGGCTGAATTACGATTTGAAATTGCTCCGCATCCACCAGATAGTCCAGATTTAGCTCCTTCTGATTATTTCTTGTTTCCAAATTTAAAAAAAATTCTAGGTGGCAAAAAATTTTCGCCCAATAGCGAGGTTATTGCTGAAACTGAGGCATATTTTGAAGGTCTTGAAAATTCTTATTTTTCGGATGGAATTAAAAAACTTGAAAAACGTTTGATGAAGTGTATTGAGTTGGAAGGAGATTATGTTGAAAAATAAATAATAATAATTCCAAAAAAACGGTTCTTTTTATGTTTGGCCACTTACTTTTGCGGTCGCCCTCGTAGAAGTTCTGAGTCGTTTGGTTAAACATACCTGGCATCTACCTCCTATACTTTTAAATGTCGCAATCATTAGTTTTAGGTTAAAATACCCTGTACAACAGTATGGTGTAGGGTATAAATATCAGAAGTCATTGGGTAAGGGCACACGTTACTTTGAAATGTATTTACTTGTTTTAGACCTTGAGCTGTCACACACAAAATTTGTCAGCTCCTACTGCTACTTAAATACACCCTACTGTAGCTTATTTAATAAACTTAATTTGGACGTAAACGAATGCTGGTGCATGTGTGTGTGTGTGTTGATATGCCGTGGTTTCCCTCAACGTCTCAGATTTGATAGTTGACAATGTAAGTTGCATGTGTGTGAGTATTTTTTGTATTAAAAATTCTTTCGGTAAATGTATCCTATACTAAGGATTAAAGACAAGTCGCTACGGTTCCATACACAAACACACAGGCACAAACACAAACACAAACACACACAGATACATATGGTTTCGTTATTAGAACGCACGGGAAAAAGGAATAATACTTTACATCACCCATACACAGAAGCAAATCCTTATCATAGAGGCAAATTTGGCAAGGCCTTCTCATAAGAAGACCTTCTAAAAGGTCTCTTTTTAGATCCAGTACACATTCGTTTATGCCATTCTAAAATTTGGCATTTAAGAAAGCCTTCTTTTGCAAATGAAAAATGATCCCACATATTCTAATGTCGCTTCTCTAAGAAGGCCTGCTAGAAGGCCTTGTAATAAATCCTCCACTCATTCGATGGTGCATTCTTTGAGGAAGCCTGCAAGAAGGCCTTCATGTTTTCAGTGAGAGAGATCTAATAAACATTCCTGGCTGCTGTCTTGTCAAAGGCAAGGACAGTGAAGATTGCCTCGTACAGGGTGGGCCAAAAAAACTTTTTCTATTATTATTTGTTTTTTCAGATTGTATAATAGGCGTTTTCGATTCGTACTCTCTAATTAAACAAATAAGTGGCTCAGACTTCAAAATTTTACAAGAATTTTTTAAACATCTTTCTATGCAAGAACTTATCGGCTTAATGTATCATAAACTCTTTCATTTGGAGATTTCTAATTTGTAGAAAAAAATATTAAGGAAATTCTATACGCGAGTAATAATTTAGCTCGCTTAAACTCTCTTAAGGTTATTCTTGAAATACTTTCTTCCCAAAAAATTGCATTAATTATAACCAAGGAGTTTTAGATCAAATTGTCTTTAGTTTTTCAAGAACAAAATCATTTTTGTATTCTTGTACATTGGTGAGAAGTTATCGCGTTAACGTCCTCTTAAGCGAGTTGCCAATAGATTACGGCAAATATACAAAATGGAATATTTTTTACACTAAGTGTGAAAAATAATGTCACACAAATGACCCACGTTTTCAGCTTCGCTATGGTGGGCTCGTTTTGGAGCATTTTCCATAACATCTTTCAGAATTTGTGGCTGTAGCGTTCGAATTTCTGCAACAATGTTGGCCTTAAGTTGACGGATTGTCTCCCAAAGAAAACAGTAGGGTGCTGACAAATCTGGCGATCGCGCTGGACAAATAATTTCCGAATTTCTGGAAATTATTCGCTCTCCACAAATTTGATTTAAACGTGCCATTGTGTGTGCACGCAAAGAAACAATATGGTTACTTCTCGTATATGGTCACTACTACAATAATATGTTCTTTGTAATAATAGTATGTTCTTCGCAACCATAGTATTGTTTTTGGAATTTCATGTTGACAATAATATGATTGCGACAATATTAATATTGTTGAAATGTAAAAATAGTATTATTGCCAAATTTAGAAATGAAACTATGGTTGCAGCAACAATATAAATATGGTTGGTGCGACAAAAGTATTGTTTTTTGGGTTTTATGTTTACAATAATATGACTACAACAATCATACTGTATAATTTTAGTTTTTCTTAACAATGTTATTGTTACGGATCTTATGAAATAATAATGGGAATTAAAATTTTCCAAAAAACTGCTTTGGATTTGTTTAACTGAAATTTTTAATAAGAAAGCTTACGTTTTTTAAATGGATTTTTCTACTGCTTAATAAACACTTTAAACATTTTAAATTCAATGTATGTTTAATTTATTTACTTAATAAATATCTCTACTGTTGACAACATAATCCAATCGTAATAAATAATTTTGAACACCAAATGGAGAGCGGTATAGATTTATGGTATACAATTTTTTACGTCCTGCTCTTGAAAACAGACCTGAGATGTGGATTCAGTTGGATGGAGCCACTGCCCACACGCAGAAAAAAGTACTGTTGGGATAACCATATTCGAAGATCACCATACTATTGTTGGTTTGATGGTTGTGGCACAACAATGTTATGATCATCACAACAATAGTATCGTTCACACACAACCATACTATGATCCCCATAACAACATTATGGTCCTCAACACAATAGAATCATTTACACACAACCATACTATGATGCCCACAACCATACTAT
This sequence comes from Hydrotaea diabolus, assembly GCA_963513945.1. NCBI lineage: Eukaryota > Metazoa > Arthropoda > Insecta > Diptera > Muscidae > Hydrotaea > Hydrotaea diabolus. The sequence continues at coordinate 131,625,375 of OY740719.1, forward strand.
GATCCCCACAACCATATAATTATTCACATTCAACCATACTATGATGACCACAACCATATTATGATCCTCATAACCATAGTATATTTAACGTACAACCATAGTATGATCCTCACAACTATAGTATGATTCTCACAATCATAGTATGAATTGCGCACATCCATACTATGATCCCCAAAATTGTTTGTAAAGACTGGAATACGTTGTTATTCAACAATAAAGAATTTTATTAAGTACATTATGTAACAATAGGAGTGATTTATTTAACAGTAAAAAAAATTTTTTATTTAAAATATTTTAGTCATACTAATCCGTAGTTTTTTTTGAAAAAATTTAATTTTTATTACTATTATTGCGTAAGAATCGTTAAAATAACATTGTCAAATTAAAAAAAAATTGAGGTTTTGTCAGTTTGATTGCCGTAATCAAGTTAATGTTAACATAAAACCCATGAAAACAATACTTTTGTCCCACCAACCATATTTATACTATTGCTACAACCATATTTTCATTTTTAAATTTGGCAACAATACTTTTGTTACATTTCAACAATATTAATATTGCCGCAATCATACTATTGTCAAAATGAAATTCAAAAAACAATACTATGGTTGCGACGACCATACTTTTACTGCAGAAAACTTACTATTGTTGCGGTGACCATATAGTAGCCATATCTTTTCTCTGCGTGCACACCATACTGCACACCTAATGGGGTACAATGGGCGTTGATGAATGGCTTTTAGATTTTCAGAACCCCCGAACCTACAGTTCTGCTTATTAACAAAGCCATTCAACTAAAAATGAGCTTTATCACTCATGCTTTTGTGTAAAATAATTGGTCGCTGATTTAAATAATAAAATTCAATTATTCTGGTTCTTTGACAGTTGTTAATCTCTCCATTATTTATTCTCCAAGTGTTACTTATATAATCTAAAAAAAAATAAAAAAAAACATATGTGACGCGCAAAATAGAAACTGACCTAAGGGTAAAAACCAGTTTTGTTCAGGAGAGCCAATTTAGAGATTTAAATACGTGTATCTTTGGTGTAGAATCGTCGACTTCACTTTCATAAAACGCGCATATCTCTGGGAGGGAACACTTTTGGGGCATGGGATCGGTCTCAATCGATTCTCAGATGTTGTCCACATCAAAAAAGAAAAAAAAATGAAAATTGATTTGTTTACCCTTAGGTCCCTTTATGCGCTGTCACATATATAAACGAAAAAGTTTTTTGATTTTCAAATCCCATGTAACGTTTGGCCCACCCTGTAAAAGCCGGTTGACACACGTTTTGGTGCGGTAGCCCAGTACGTGGCACATCGCAGTAGTAACCGTAGCTTTGAACTCCAGGGGAGACAATTAAAAAAATAAAAATTAAGTAATTTTAAATGAATTTCTTACTTAGAAAATGTTTTTTATTTTTTTTATGCATTCTGGAGGACGATTTTCTACAGACCTTCCAATAGAAAGGCAGTGTGAAAGGCCTCTATCTAAAAATCTAGCCCTGTTTTAATTTGATATGAGAGTAGAAATAAATCATGCTTTTGAGCATCCAAATAAGGGGTCCTAGAAGGGCCATTCCTTTTCCCGCTGGGATGGCACACCAATACTCCCACGCACAAATTACTCACACAACTGCATGTGCATTATTATATTCATGGCTTGATTTTTTAATTAAATATTTCATTAAAGTATTGAGTTCATATGGAATTTTTTAATAAAAATTTGCCAGTGCTTTTTTAAGGTTTTCCTTTCTTTTCGTGCTTTTGTGCAGGGCTCCCCGTTCGCACCGGCGAACAGCAGCAGAGCTCACCAATCAGCAGTGCTTTTCCCATTCGTTGTAAGCCGAACCAGTGCGCGAGTATGTTCTAAATTGAATAGATGCTGATATTATGTTCGAGCGCATAAAAAGAAATACTTGAAAATTGAACCCATACAGGTTTTATTTTTTTATTATCTTCTGTTTTGTTTCCTGCTGATGAAAAGAAATTCCCCATCAAAATGTGATATGGAAATAAGGCATTCTTTCGTAAAATACATTAGCTGAAAGTGAGATGTGATATTTATCTTTGGTCTTTGGAAATTCTTTTATTAAACGGAAACTATAACAGCGGTTTATAGTCTGTTATGCTAATAAATTGCAGTAATTTTATGTCATTTATTCGGTATTTATTTTTGTAAAACGGCTACATTAAATCGTTCGGCACTTTTTTTCTAAATAAAACATGTAATGTAAATTTAGGAAAAAATTAGAAAATTACTTAATGTTCCTTAAGATAGTTTTTTTTAACAACAGGCTTAAGAAATATTTAAAACAGGTTCATTCGAAAACATGGCCTAATAAGGTCCGATTTTAGACAACTGGACACTTTTATTATTTTATGCAAAATTTATCAATATCAAATTTAATATGTGGCTTCTAGAACTGCACGTACTGAAATCGAGAAGCTCTCTTGTTCTATATTAAAACATGGAATTGTACTAATTTGCAGAGGCTTCGTCCTTGGTCTAACTATAATGATGTGCTCTCCGGTAGGCAGGAATGCAAACCGAACCTTACCTGAAACAGTTTTAAACCGAACCATACCACTTTTTTTTCTGTAAACGAAACCGTAAACCAAACCACAATAAAGTGTCAAACCAAACAAAAACCGAAAAAAATTTAAAAAAAACTGGTTCGGCTTACAACGAAATTGTTAATTTGAATATGTAAATATATTCATGTTACTTATTATTTTATAAATGAAGCTTTTATGGTACATTCCTTAGTCTTAATTTCATTTGTGGTTTTTAATAAAAATAAATTACATCAAAACTTGAGTTTTCTGAATTACATCAAAACCGGAATTTTGGTTTTTTTTTCAAACCCGTATTTTTAAAAAACCGACTTCAGGTTTTTTGAAGGTTAAACCGGCATTAACCGAATTTCCGGTTTTATTCTTATGCCTTGACTTGTTCCCGTTTCGAAACAATATGAATGCTACGAATAGCTTTTTTGCTTATATTTAGAAATATAGAAGTAAAATAAAGTCGGGCGTGGCCCTCCACTTATGGATGTGCAGAAACGCCAATTACAAACTGGGTTTTTAAACCTCTTGAATGCGCTCTTAATCTTCCATGATAATTTGTTCGAGAATTTTATTGTTTTTGGTACTCCTATGTCTATGTCCATAGGTAGGATTTTAGGACATAGGGTTTGCATTGCATTGATAACCAAAAATGAGTCTTTATGATCCAAATCGGTTCAATATTGGTTGTGAGTCCTTCGAAATATACTATACCAAATTTTATAGAAATTGGTGTGAATATGATTGTTCAAGAGCGGTTGTAATATCGGGAGGGATCTATGTACTGTAAAACGTGGACCGGTATGGTCGTTTCTCTCTGAGATTATTACTTATCGTTATGAAATTTGCCAAATTTCATCAATATTGGATGTAACATGTGGCTTCCAGAGCTGAAGACACATCTAAATTTATGTGTTGGCTGCTATAATGGGTGATTCATCTAGAGGTATTTTTTCAGAACAAGAAAAAAATATAAAAATTCAAATTTAAGTGTGGAATCTTTATTGGTAATTTGAAAGGACATTTTATGGCATTTATTTTTTGAAAATAATTACCTTCAAATGTTGTCAACAGTATTATGGAAATGAGCTTTCGGTGAGCTATGGGAAGAACAGCTGTTTTCAACCAAAATTTTGTTCAGTGATGAGGCCATTTCTGGCTTAACGGCAAAGTCAATAAACAAAATTGCCGCATTTGGGCTGAAGAGCAACAAGAATAGGTTCAAGAGTTCCCAGTATACCCAGAGAAAACCACGGTTTGGTGCGGTTTATAAGCTAGTGGAATCATCGGAGCATATTTTTCAAAAATGATGATGGCCGGAACGTAACCGTGAATAGTGCTCGCTGTCGCGCCATGATATCGATCTTTATGCTACCTGAAATTGAAGCCCGTAATCTTTGCGTCATTTGATTTCCGCATAACTGTGCCACTTGCCATACAGCTGCTCAAACAATGGATCTATTGAGAGGTCATTTCGAAAAGCAGCTAATTTCCCGTTTTGGACTGGTGAGTTGGCCGCCTAGATCGAATGATATCACACCTTTAGACATTTTTCTTTGGGGTTTCGTAAAGTCCAAAGTCTATGCTGACAAACCAGCTACTATTCAGGTTTTGGAAGCCAACATTACGCGTGTCACTAAACGCCATACCTTGAGGCGTAGTTGCGGCCAGCATTTGAAGGATATTATATTCAAAAAATAAATGCCATAAAATGTCCTTTCAAATAACCAATAAAGATTCCACACTTGATTTGAATTTTTATATTTTTTTTTGTTCTGAAAAATACCTCTAGATGGATCACCCTATAGAAGCTTAGCTTTACAAACTTCAAGAATTGTCGTTGTCAAACTTCAAATTTGAAGTTTAATTTTCTATGAGATAAAATTGTACATCAGCTGACTGTATGACAACCTTCTATGGTACAATAAATACGGATAGTCACTAGTCCAACAACAACAAAAATAGTTAGCTAGACTGTCAAAGTCCAATGAAAGAGAATGCCAAAAATACTGAATGTTTGATGATAAATGTGAATGTTGGAAAACAAAAGTTGACAATTTTAATTACAAAAAATTGTAAATCAGCTGACTGCATGACACTACCTTCTTTATTGGTTCATGCCCTGCACATAAAATTAATTCAAAACAACCATATATTGTCATTATCGCATATATTTTAAGCATATTTATTAATTTTCACTTATTTTTATGCAATAGAAAACCTAATCAATTTAAATGTTCTTTTCTTTTTAGGTAAGTCAACTTAAAGGTTTCCACTCAATGATCACCCCATTAAAGTGAGTATAGAATGATCGTGGCCGGAGCCAATGAATGTTTGGTCGGGTCTACAATACTTACTGATTTCTCTACAGCTAAAAGGATGAAATTCAACCGAGATTAAAGATAATATTTGTTTTTTTTTTCGTTATCCGTCTCGTAATGACAAACTAATTTTAAATTTGTGGACGCAGCCAGTAGGACTGCCCCTTACCGATTTGTCAAACACCACCATGCAATTGCTTATTCTTTTAGAAATACAAAAAAGCCAAAAATATTTATCAATTCTTGGTGTGTTGATACAAATTTAATTATTATGCTGCCCTTCTAATACACAAACTAGCAAGAAAAGTATAAGGAGATAAGACAGAAAAACCCTATACTTTTTAAGCTCTGACGTAGTTCTAAAAAATCGGGTTGCGACGAACCACGTCATCAATTAAAATACCCCGCCGAGAATTTTATTTTGTAAGTCACCTAAGAAATTGCAAATTTTGAATTGTGATGGTCTTTTAATAAATATTATATTCTTCTCGCCGTACTCTTCCTTCCACTGGGAACCCTCCAGATTTTAGCACTTTATAATACCCCACCATGTTTATTTCACTTCTGTGTGTGAATCTCATCATAAATTCTACACCAACAACTGCCGCAGTGTTTGGCCAAACCAAACAATTTTCATTTATGACGAGCAATATTTTTTTATGCTGATGATTCTGTGGCATTTCCCTATTTAGGTGTGTACGTCACGAAGGGTACTTTTATATATCTCAGATGACTTTTATATATCTTTTGCACAGTTTTATTGTCTTTATTCCGACCCAAAATAGAAAATGACGATAAGTAAAACTTAAAATTTGCCAAAGTTTCTCGTCTTCAATGAGTTATAAAAAAAAATATTTTGCTAAATCGTTGATGTAAGTGTAGAAGTTCCCATGCGTAGTATGGCGTGTGCGCGTAATACAGTGTGCGGCCAAAATATAAGGACGGTAGATTACTGAAAAAACACACTTAATTCGCAAGCCGAATATCGGGTGATCAATCTAAAAATTTTCAAAAAAAACAAATTCAAAAGATCAAATCAAGTGTGGAATCTTTATTGTTCATTCAAAAAAAACATTTTTTGCCATTTATTTTTTGAATAAAATTTCCTACAAAAGTTGGCCGCATCTACGCCTCAGGGCGTTCATTCCGAGAGTCCAATTTTTAATGACTCGTTTAAGCATTTTGATCGGTTAATGACACGTGTAATGTTGGCTTCCAAAACCTAAATCATCGCTGGTTTGTCAGCATAGACTTTGGACTTTACTTAGCCCAAAAGAAAAAGTCTAATGGTGGGATATCACACGATCTCGGCGGCCAACTCACCGGTTCAAAAGTGAAATAAGCTGCTCTTCCTTATGACCTCTCAACAGATCGATTGTTTGAGCAGTTGTGTAGTAAGTGGCACCATCCTGTTGAAATTACAGGTAGCAAAATTCCGATTGTATGACTCGAAAGCAAGCACCATTTACGGTAACGTTCCGGTCATCATCATTTTTGAAAAAATACGGACCGATGATTCCACCAGACCATAAACTGCACTAAACCGTGGTTTTCTCTGGGTATAATGGCACCTCTTGAACCTCTTTTGGTTGCTCATCAGCCCAAATGCGGCGATTTCTTTTATTGACGTTGCCAGAAATAGTCCTCAGCACTGAATAAAAGTTTGGTCGAAAAACGTTCATTTTCATGTCGCTCATTTGCATAATACAGTTGCACAATTTGGAGACGTCGTCTTTCCATGATGAAATGGCAAACAATACTAAAAAGAAAAAAAAAGTAAAGTTTAGCATTACTCAAGCGTTATCTGGAAAAAATCCTTATTGAAAAAAACCACCTGTTATCTAAATTAAAAACGGATTTTGGCTTTTGTTAAATAAACAACTGCTATTATTCTGAATTTAATGTTTTTTTTTAACTAATTATTTAAAAAAATCTATTGTTGAAAACATAACCGAAGCCGAATTCATAATTTTGCAGATCTTAGCATGGATAAATGGGATCATACTATGATTGTAGGGATCATAACATGGTTGTATGTGAAACATACTATGTTTGTAAGCATCATAATACAGAAATGAAAAGAAATAAATTTTAACATAACTCACGCATAATCTGCGTGAAAAATTATTTCTAGTTTGATCACCCCTTACAAATCCAAATAAGTTAGTTTTGAAACCTTTTATATACGAGGGCGGTTCGGAATCTTCTTAGCCTAGCACAAAAAGCGCGGTATAAGCAGAAAAAAGTTAAGTATTTTGGAAACTTCCATCTCTGCTATGAACACATGTTAAATTTTGTTTCGATCTGGCAACTCCTTTATATAGAAACAGGTGTTCACAAAAGACGCATCCGCGATTTTTTACAATGGAAAAATTAGAAATGCGTGTTGTCATTAAATATTTACATAAAAAAGGTTTATCGGGACAAGAAATTCATAATGATATGGTGAATGTGTTAGGTGAAAGTGCTCCTTCATATGCAACAGTACAAAATTGGGTTGCTGAATTTAAACGTGGTCGTACAAGCATTGAAGATGAACCACGTAGTGGACTTAAAAAAACAGCAACAACAACAGAAATTGTAGCCAAAGTGCATGATATGGTATTAAATGATCGACGAATAAAAGTGCGTGAAATAGCTAATATCATGGGCATCTCAAATGATCGAGTCCATTTAATTTTGCATGAAGAACTACAGATGATGGGTGCCGCACTTGTTGATGGGTGCCGCACTTGTTGATGGGTGCCGCACTTGTTAACAGTCGACCAAAAACGCATAAGTATGAACATTTCTCAAGCTTGTTTGGATCGTGTTTAGCGAAATAAAATGGATTTTAAGCGTCGTTTTATAACTGTTGATGAGGCATGGATCCACCACTATACTCCAGAGACAAAAGAACAATCCAAACAATGGACTGAAGCTGGAGGAAGTGCCCCAAAGAAGGCAAAAACAATCAATCAATCGGCTGGTAAGGTTATGGCAACGGTTTTTTGGGACTTCAAAGGTATTTTATTGATTGACTATCTGCAAAAGGGTAAAACAATAAATTCAGAGTACTATTGCAACTTTTTAGATCAATTAAATGTACAAATTCGAGAAAAACGTCCTGGCTTACAACACAAAAAAATAATTTTTCATCAAGACAACGCACCAGCGCACAAGAGTGTTTTAACAATGGCTAAAATCAACGAATTAAAGTACGAGTTGCTTGACCACCCACCTTATTCTCCTAATTTAGCTCCCAGTGACTTTTACCAGTTCCCAAATCTAAAAAAAATCCTTGCTGGCAAGCGTTTTACCTCAAATGAAGATGCAATTACAGTTGTAAACCACTATTTTGAAGACCTTGAGGAAAACTATTTTAATCAAGGGATAGAATTGCTAGATAAGCGTTGGACTAAGTGTATTGAAGTTTCAGGAGATTATATTGAAAAATAAAAATATTTTTGAAAAACTAACTATTCTCTTTCATTGATAGGCTAAGAACTTTTCGAACCGCCCTCGTACAGATAAAAAATACATAAATAAATATAAAAATAGATTCGTAACAATAACATTGTCCAAAACCCCCGACTCGAATTTCTAAAAATTATAATCATACGCTATGATTTCCGTAACCAATTATTGTTAACATAAAACCCTAAAAACAATACTTTTGTTGTACCAACCATACTTGTATTGTAGCTACAACCATATTTTCATGTTTATAATTGACAATAATACTACAGTTACATATCAACAATATTATTATTGATATTACTATTATTGATATTATTATTATTATTATATTATTATTACTATTGTTACATATCAGCAATATTATCATTGCCGCAATCATACTATTGTCCAAATTAAATTAAAAAAAACCATACTACTCGTATGTGACACATTTGGTTGTAGAGAACATATTATTGTTGCAATAACCATATCGTAACCATATTTTTTCTCTGCGTGTATGAGCAACATATAATCAACTCTGTGGAAATAGGAAAACAACATTTAATAAAGCCGCCATGCTAAAGTCCTTGCCGATTTAGGGCCATGTCTTAAATTTAGTTAAACCATTCCTGATCAATATTCTCAAAGTTATCGGTCAATATTCTCATGCAAAAGTTCTTCTTGTTTTGGAGGACTGTCGCTGTAAAAGCTTCATTTAATATTCGATATAGTCGACCCTGTCCGATTGTAGGCTTTTTTAAACCTTCCACTGTAAGACTGGGTGTATAAAAAATTTGTCATTAGGCTTGAAACACCTCCACATACTGATCGGATACCTTATAAAGTATATAAATTATTGATTCTCATTTAAAAGATATCTAGCGTTAGACGCTCGTCCATCCATCTGTTGATCGCACGGCCCGATATCAATGAAACGGACTCTCAAATTTTGCACTACAGGTACTTTAGCTGTTTGAGATTGTAAATATGTGAAATCAGCCCACAGGAAAAAAGTTTTACCTTGGGGACGGACACCTTCTTGAGTACTTGCTCAGCCTAACACAATGTTTTGTAAACGAACAATGTCTTCAATGGGGACTGGAAGTTCCATCGCACTTAATGCCTTAAAATGGGGTATAGTTGCTGGACCTTTAGGCTCTCGTGGAACGAAAAAATGGCCATGTGGTCTTAAGAAACGATTGCATAGTCATTTAAAGGAAAACAATTTTCATTTCAATCCGATATTTATACACTGGAAAAAAGACAACCCTTGAATTTTAACCAAACAATTGATATATGCTTTTTATTACCGCTGAATTAAAAATTTCGTAAGAAAGCTAAACTATTTATCAGTTATTGCAATGCTTTTTAATGAATGGAAATAACAAAAAAAAAAAACTTATAAAATTAATGCTCTGCATCGTGTGTGTGGGTGTATGTGTTTTTGATTTTAATTGTGTACGGTGGAAAACTGCTGTCGGCAGTTCTCGTTAAATGCTAAACTGTCGGCCCTTAAGTGTATAGCTGCAAAACATAGTAACAGCACATTCGTTGCTTGGGGTCTTGTGATCGCGAAGTGGCGCCTACCGAAACTGCAGACTCCCCTGCTTGTAACTTAGAGTCTTACTGACTGATTTTTAAAAGATTTTACAACTTTTTTTTGTAAATATTTGAATTTTTCGTCAACTCATAAAGAAAATATTTTCGATAAACAACATACGAATATTTAAGTAAATATGTGCATTTTTTTATCACAGAGTCCTACCTAATTAATTTTTTGTTTGAACAGTTAAAATTTTTAATTGAACCGAAATTTTTTTTTATTGTTTATGTATTGCCAAAATTTGTTTCAAATTTAAGCTCGAACGTGTTGACCGTACTGACCCTAACAGCCCTTATAGTCAAATGAAGCTACCACTGGTAAATCTAAATGTGGATCTAGTTAGAAAACTTGCGATTGCGATCGGAATCATAAGCACAAGGAGCCCTAAAAACGGCTACTATGGCCAAAAGAGACAACTTTAGTTAAAGAGGACCATATTTAACAGAATTCCAATATTGTCTGTCAAACTGTTAAAGTCTACTCGTACCTAACCTAAAAAAACATTACGAGGAAAAATGTGGTTTAAGCTTGTGTGCTTTATGATTTTGGCAATTTGGGTCTGTTAATATTTCTCTTAAAATAATGTGTTTTTATTTTTCATCACCTCATTTAATTAATAATGTCTTTTTCAAAACCTCATACATAGCTTTTAAACTTTGGTTAGCCTTTGTTATAATATCTTTGCCGACCACTGTGCCTGCTTGATTCCATACGTTTGCCACCATAAAGAAATTTGTTGCCAAGTGGTTTTTGTGTTTAACATTTAACTTTTCATATTTCATCCTCTTTGTATTGGAGGATATATATTTTTTTTATATATCGCACAGCAACAACGGCAATACAAACACAAAGTGAATATACATACAGGCCACACATACATGTGCACACGCAAGAGCCAGTGTCTGTGAGCGTGGGGAAATACTCCATAAATGCTTACATGTGGGCTGTTCGCACAGATTTCCAGACGCCACAAAGACCATAAAATATGTTTCAGCACAAATATTATCCTTTGCCACACACATTCATACGCACAAACACACGCTGACACTTGTCTCCTCTTCTCCGCGCCAGTATTGATGTCATATATGCGTATTTGTTCTTTTTTTCTTTCTCTCTCCATCTTTTTTTTTGTATCCTTCCTCCGGTTTTGGACGGAAAGTAATGGCAAGCATTACTTGGGTACTTCGGCGGAGGCAAACTTACTTTAGATTGAATTTTTGTGTCTGTACTCGTTCTTTTAGGAATGACAACTTAAATGCGTTTATTCGTGTGTGTGTATGTATGGTGCCAAATCCAGTGGGGTAATATTCAAGGCCTTATCTTTAAAAAACGTTCTAGTAAAAGTTAGGTCCCAGAAATTTTACGCCGTGACGGTTTCTAGTCATTAGCTGTTTGATGTTGTAAATAAGCAAAATCAGCATCTAGAGGGGGAAAAGTTCCCTTTTATGGGACTAAAAATACTTACTTAAGTCCCACAATATCTCAGTAAGGAACAAGGGAGAACTTCTCCCAAATCAGTCACCTGTGCACTATTCAATTCTTATACTCGTACTCACTGACCGGAACCTACTGTTTAACCCCGGCTTCGAACGTTTAATGCATTTTTACAGAGGAATTTGTACTTGTCGCCGGCATTTACGAGGTGGAAACCGCCGCTTATAAAATTGTTAGATGTTCTTACCCGGGGTTGAACCTGGATTAAGTGACATGATAGTCTTGCATACTCCATCACACCACGGCGGTTAATGGGACGAACAGTACCTATTAAAAATATTACACTTTTACTGGAGACTGGCGAGGGGACTGTTTTTGGACCTGTGGCATAAACAACGGTACCTTTTTGTCCTGACCAATATCTGCTAATAAACATACACACATGTGACGCGCAAAATAGAAAGGGACATAAGGTTAAAAACCAGCTTTGTTCAGAAGAGCCATTTTAAAGATTAGGTCCCTTTCTATTTGCGCTTAGAATCGTCGACTTCACTTTCATAAAACGCGCATATCTCTGGGAGAAAACACTTTTGGGGCATGGTGGGATCAGTCTCATTCGATGTTCAGATGCCCACATCAAAAAAAGAAAAATAATGAAAATTGATTCTTTTACCCTTAGGTCCCTTTCTCTATGCGCTGTCACATATGACGATTTAAAAGTAATCAAATTTCGTTATTTTCAACGTCTGCTTAAATTTCAGGCTGGGACTTATGGGCACATGGGACCAAAAAATGGCCCATGTGGTCAAACGATTGATCAATAGTAAATATACAAATAAAAGCAAATTTCACTACGAATCCAAATACAGATTTATTTTGAAGACTTGACTGTGTGTTTTGGTGAAATTGCTGTTTGACTTATGGACCAAAGGAGCCCTTGTTGTTAAAAGCAGTGCCACTAGTAAGATATGGCCATGTAGACTTTCTTATTAAAGCAATTTTGACGACAAACTGCGGATCCTTGCCCAGTTTCTACTCAAAACGGCCCAGTGATGCCGCCAACCCAAAAGCCATACCTAACAGTGCCTCCTTGCATTGGGTTCTCAATAGTCACATGTGGGTTCTCTTAACTCCATATGCACAATTTTGCTTATTGACAAAGCCACCGAGGTAAACATGATCTTCATCTGAATACACAATATTTCGATAAAATTCTTCATCTTCTGCCAAACAATCGTCAGACCGTTGGGCGAAGCGAAAACTCAGCAACCCTTCTAATAAAACCAGGAATTTGAACAAATTTGTCGTACTTTTTTAGAGCCGATTTAAATTTTAAATGGCCCATCCTAAACATTCGGGTTGGACTCTGGATCCAAGAGTCCCAAAAAGACTAAGACTAATTGTAAGTATGGCCATACAAGTACTCAAGTTTATTCCCGAATTACAAATTATATCCAAATAAGGATTTTCTTTCGAGATTGAGATTTGCTTCGGCCTCTTAGATTCTTGTGGCTCGAAAAAGTCTCGTTATAGTCAGAGCAACCGACCAATTTTAAATAAGGACATCTTCTATATTTTCTTTTAACTCCCAGTGGAGCACAGAACTTTTAATGCTATTCTATAATTGTTAGTAATTTTATTTCTTACCAGCTATGTCTAATGCTCTCAGCAACTTGTCATAAGCTACTTAACTGAATTGAATTTTTTTTTCTCTAGATTAATAGATAAATATTGATTAATTAAATATTTATATATTAATATATATCTATTAATCCTAACTAGTATAGTAACCAACTTCGTATTTCTGTAACGCACTGATTAAAATTTTAAAAACATGAAAAAATTACTTGTATGGCCTCCTTTTCCAGCGGTCTTTGGCCGAGCGATTCTTCAAGTTTCTTGTGGACTTTAATTTAGGGCTTGGCGGCACTTTTCTTGGTTGTTTTCGAATTGTCTGTCTGATCCATTACCATTTTATTCTTTTCCCACTAATGGAAAAGAAAATTCGGACAATGGAACCTGCATTTTTAGTACAGGTCGTCGTTGGTTATGCATATGGCATAACTAATAAAATTAAATATTGTGTACTCGTAAACATAAATGTAGAAGGAGAGCACGGACCCTTGTGCTCTCCAATCTTACCCATCCTTATAAAGGGCGGTCCAACTAAAACGCACCATGTTAATTGCAAATAAACCAAAAAGTTTTCAAAGAATTACGAGGGTTGCTATTTATATTTCGGGGCCGGAAATAAAAACACAATAATTTATCATTGGAAATGGTTTTAGTTTTTAAAAATATTCTACTTAAAAGATCAATACACTTTTGCATGCGCACAAACTAATTTTCGAAGCACTTTAAAAAGAAGTCATTGGGTGCCAAATCAGGGCTGTACGGTGGATGGTCCATCAATTCGACATCTTGAGTGGTCAAATAGCTCATCGTTTCAGCTGATGTGTGAGAGCTTGCATTGTCGTGATGAAAAATGATCCCTCTTCTCTTATTATCTTACCTTATTGCTTCCAACTCTGTTGGCTAACAGATGGTTGTATAACACTTAGATTGTACCGCCCTACGTTCCACTAAAGGCACAGTGGCAACATGGCCGGTTATACCGAAAAACAACGCAATCTTTTGCTTCGATGTACTTCTTCCACGAAGAACTTTTGTTTGATTTGGCTCGTCTTGAAAGACCCATACGGCCGATTGCTGTTTTGTTTCGGGTATATATGCATAGATCCATGATTCGTCACCTGTGGCAATGTTATATACTGCCTTTGAGCTACCGCAGTTATACTTTTTCAACATCTCTTTGCACCAATCCATACGAGCCTTTTTTGAGCATTCGTCAAATTATGTGGGATCCAAGGAGAACAAATTTTTTTCACGGCCAAATGAACATGTAATATATTATTGATGCTTGTCATACTAATGCCCAAGGATGCCTCAATCTCACGGTATGTCACAGGTCGGTCTTGCTTAATCAGTTCACGCACTGCATCGATAATTTCTGGCAAAGTGACCGAAGTAGATGGACGTCCTTCACGTTATTCATCTTAAAGCGAACGGCGTCCGAGACTGAACTCTTGGTACCAGCGGCTAACAGTGGTTTTTGATGGTGCTTCATCGCCAAAAGTCGAAACAAGTTGATTAAAACACTCTTGTCTCGATAATCCACGCCGAAAATCGTAAAAAATCATCGCATGGAAATGTGCACGGGATAATTACATTTTTTGACTGAGATGAATTTTTCCACTTTAAACAAAACAATTCGCCCTTAATCTTAATATTTTTTATTAGGATCTCTCACAATATCGGCTAAATGCTTGCCACGGCTTCGCTGGCATGCCTTTATCTGATGGTCTATATTTTCAATGACTCTGAGAGATAATGAAGCTTCATTGTCGTTAATGAGCCGAATTACCAAATCTATAAGCTCTTGAATTGTTTTTTGATTTATTGACGTACACTTCTTCTTTTAAATATCCCCAGTCCAACGGTGTCAAATCACATGATCGTGGCGGCCAATTAACATCTCCACGACGCACAGTGGTCCCGGATCGGTTTCCGTCGGCCAAAATTCTATAACTTTTGATCTAGTAAATATTTTTGATTTCTGGAAAAAGGGAAATTGTAGCCAAGAACTCATAAATTATTTGAGATATTTTCATTCAAAAACAGGCTATACTCGTATATTAGAAAGTAGCCTCTGAAGTTGACTTCTCTTCGTATTTTCCAATTTTAAAAAAAGGGAAAATTTTTTTTCGTTCGTAGTTTTTTTTTACATTTTTGCAAGTATATGTTTATAAATTGCGTAATTTTTTTTTTCTTATTTACGATTTTTACTTTCTTTAGGTTTTGAAAATTAAAAAAGTGAGATTTTAATTTTCAAATTTGTCGTACTGTTTCTCATACGTTATAGGAGCTATAGCATTATTTTCTAAATCACCCTTATTCTGATTGTCGTCGTCAACGTCGTCGTCAATTTAATATCAATATCACTCCGTTTCAATTTAATATCACATCAACGCATTTTTGGTATTCCGTATCATTATTGTCTTGACGTTGACTGTTTATCGATAACTTCAATAAAAAAAAATCACATACCTAACATTTTTGCATCAGATTTTGTATCTATTCGTCCAATTGTTGAAAAATGTTTTTTGTTTCTGATTCAACCTCTGATTCAAGTGATGAATAAAATAAAAAGAAACTTATTTTACAGAGAAAGACACTGCGGTATAGGTCTGATGTCATGAAACTACCAGACAACAAGTAAGTTTAAGGTTTAATTAATTTCCATTGGCAATCACAAAGTTTTCTTTCATTCAAGATTTCAGAAATACTTTCGTCTAAACAAAAATGCGTTTAATTATGTGTTGGAGGAAATTGCTCCTGAGATGGAAATTGGAGGCAGGTCAAATTGTGTATCCAACAGAATAAAGTTAGCTGCCACTTTATTATTTTTGGGACAAGGATCCTATCAGCTAAGTGTTGGTAACGATTTTAACCTTGGACTATCGCAGCCGGTTGCTTGCAGAATACTGTCGGAAACTCTAAGTGCGTTGGAAAAGGTTATTTGCATACTTTGGATTAAACTTGAAATGAGCGATGAAGAAAAATCAGAAGCCAAAGTGAATTTTTTTGAAAAAAATGGATTTCCTGGTGTGATTGGCTGTGTGGATGGAACCCACATTAAAATTTTGGCTCCGAACAAAGACGACCAGCATATGTACTATAATCGCAAAGGATTTTTTAGTTTGAATGCTATGGTTGTAAGTTTTTGAAACTGCAGCAGGTTTGCAACAGCTTCTTCTAACGGGCTCAGTGTAATATATTTATTTACACCGCCACCTATTGCTCTCATCTCCGATTTGTTTTCAACCATTTTCCTTTTGACTTTGAACTTTAAGTCTCTCCACCAAACCTTAACGAAAATATTTAATTTTATTAATCTACAAAAAACCAGGGATATACGTTAGTAACCTTCTGCCAGCCATCACCATCTCTACTCGGTGGTCCGGAAGCATTCAAAAAACTTGCAATGTTCTCCCATTGCTGGTTAAAATTTGTTGGCACTGTTCCTCTTTTGAAACCTTTTGCTAAGGATGGATTTTTCTCCAACTCTTCAACAAGTTTTTGGAACTGTTCATTATTTGTAATTTTCATATTTGCACTTTTACTTTTGGTTTTGGTTTTTTTTTTATTTTAACAGCAAACTTCTTAGTCGTTACCAAAAACTGCGACGACAAAAACAGAGTCGTATCAATTCAATAACAACGTCAATATCATTTAGAGAATACCGAGTTGTGTCAATAGTTGTCAATAGTTATCGAAAAACGACTACGCGAATACCAAGTATCAACAGTCGTCGCAAGATGTCGTTGTTTTGTCTTGACGACGACAATCAGAATAAGGGTGAATATCAAGTGTGGTTTCTGTTCTTAAATATGTCGTCAAAGTTTTGTTTGTACCAAATATTGTCTGATTGTAGTAACTACTCGTATTTAAAAAATATGGATTTTGAAGAAAATATGACTTTGGGCCAACATATTTTTGTTTCATTTTAAATCGTTTAAAGAATGCAGTACCATTTTTGAAAGGCGCAATGGTTCTCCATTTTCTGGAAGTAACTTCTGCCCCCTCGAAATTACCCCTTGGAAGATAGCGTACAATTAGGGAAAAAAGTATATTTTTTTTGTACTAAAACGCGAATTACTCACTTTTTTAATCACTTTCAAAATCTAGGTACGCTGCTAGGTACTGCCCGATGACTTCTCCAGTCCATTTACCGCACCAAACAGTCACTCTTTTCAACAATCACTCGTGGATTCTCATTTGCCCAAATTCGGGAATTCTGCTTGTTAACGAATCCACTGTGGACACATTTGGTCGATTATGGCGACCAAAAAAAATCACGAAGTGCACGAAATGTATTTTGATTTGATTGATCATTTTTGCAAAACTCTTCAACAATGGTGTGGCACACAATTAACATCGTGTATTATGGTTGGACCACTCTTAAGTAAAACGGCTGAAGCATGCAGCAAGTATACAATGTAGCTATCACAGCTAGGCCTCCTTGAAGGCCTTACAAGGACTTTTCCTTTAACCGCTGGGTAGCTTAGATGAGGAGGACATGTTTTTTCTATACCAGGAAGTTGTCTGCAAACGAATACCAACAAAATAAAGGGGTATTTATTGAATGTAATAAATTGTACAACATTTTCTAACAATTTTTCAAAATTCCAATTTGTAAGAAAGATTACAGCTCTGACTGTAGTGGGATAGCTTGTGTGGGCATCGGCAATTTCAAAGCGGAGATTTTTCACAAGGTAGCTACTAGATAAATAATAGAATAATTTAAAAAAAATCTTAAGGTTTCTCTAAGTAGTTTTTAAACCACTCCCGGCCGGCTTTCAACCATAGGTGTCTACATTTCTGAGGCTTTTTTTCGTATTGGCCGCTACGTTAGAACAAGGGGGAACTTCTCTCACATCAATGAGCTGTGCAAGATTCAATTCTTATACTTACTGACCGGGACCTACTAGTTAATGTCGGCTGCAAACGTTTATTGCATTTTAACAGAGTAGTTTAATCATGGCTTAGAGATATATCTCTTGCTCGTAGAGTCGCCGGCATTTATTCCTACTAGCCGCTACGTTATTTATGTTTTCTTATCTTCTTACCAATCTCTGTGTGGTTGGTGGCTTAAGGTCCACAAGCGTGTACATACTCTCATTCATTTCCACGGCGCGACAGATTGCCTACTTATTGAATCTACTGTACATACCCGACCCCGAGGTGAGCACCTAAGACCAGGTGAGCACCTGAATCTTCTTATGCCTCTCGTATAGTCGTATTCATCCTCCTTGTTCGAAGGTGGCATCTCTGGTGTATCCTTTGATGCTACCATTCAGGGTTTCTAGAGCTCACACTAAAAGTAGTCATTCTCTACGAGGTCCAGTTCAGATTAAAATATTGTCTTACAGTCAGAAGTCGAACCAAAACAAAATTATCATTAAACAACCCGTTTTTTAGTTACGTTACGATTTAGTTATTATCACCATTAAATTGGTTACTACAACAACATTATTGCAAAACTTTAGGTTGCTACAAACACCAGTTGTGGCAATTAATTGGAGATTAATTATCAGTGTCTACAATACGATAATCATATTTGTCATCTTGTCGTATGTCCAACCGAATATCCATTACGATTGTAAACATTTGGTGATTGTAACGGACATTCTTCTTTTGCAAATTTTTTAAGTTTCCAAATTTTCAAATTTCAAATTTTTGAAGTTCCAACCGATTTCCAATAATTTTTTACTCTCTGTGTACTAAAACCCTTTCTAACCTGGAGTTGGTGGTTTTTCGTATTTTTCACTTTTAAAGAAAATATATAATTTTTGTTTTAAGATTTTTCCTTATTGCCAATTTTCACTTTTTGCTACATTTAGGGCTACTTATGGCATAGGACTGACTGACAAATGAACTCCGATTGGGATAAAATATGGCATTAGGAGAAAGGATTTTTTCACATTTCTAGCTGCGTACCTATTTTTTAAAAGTTATAAAAAAAGTGAGTATATCGCGTTTTGGTACTAAGAAATTTGACTTTTTTCTACAATTGTACGCTATCTTCCATGGGAACAATTTCGGGTGGGCAAAAGTTACCCCCAATGGAGAACCTTTTCACCTTTCCAAAATGGAACTGTAATCCTTAAATGCTTTTAAAGAAATAAATTTATTTTGATTTTAATGAATTTTGGCCGATGGAAATCGATCCTGAACAACTGTGCTCCGTTAACTTAGAGCGTGGCCTGGGGCAATGGTTTCTTCCTCATCTCCGCAGCTTTAACTTAAGTCATTAGAATCGGATCGTAGCCTCCTTGCATGTTTGCCAATTAGACAGTGGCTGGTAGAACCGACAATAACGAAGTCTTTTCTTCTCTAGTGTGGAGAGATATTTTTTGACCGTCCTAAAATGTATCTTGACCAGGTTTCTCTAGCTATCCTACTTTTTTCGAGATCAGTTCATCTCTTATTGAAATGCCTTACCACCTCTTGTCTAAATAAGAGCTTGCAGGAGAAAAGTAGCGCTGCGATCATAGCAAATTCTTCGCGAATACGTAGCGTTCTAAAACGTTCATCGGCTTTGTAGTACTAGGCCGGGTCGATTTGTAGGCAGGCAAAAAAATTAAGTGACAAGAAAAAAAGTAGTCTATAGATCAAAATAAGAAACTTTGCCCGTTCGTTTACCTCTAAAACGAATTCTGATATTGCGATAACCCTTACTTGAAAGCAAAAAAGACTTCAAACAATAATTTTTCTTTCCTATTCTATTACTAAGTTAAATTCTATTTTTCATTTACATATGTTCTGACTAAATAAATTTGTAAAGAGAAAAAATAACTCCAAAAAGAAAAAAACATAGCCACTTCGCTGATTTTTCATGTAAAGTGCCTAAAATGATGATTTATTGTATAGGGTTGTGCGCATGGGTGGGTCGGGCAAAGTTTCTTATTTTGATCCCTAGAATACGATTTTTCTTATCTCTTGGGCGATTTTTAAATCGACCCGCCCTAATATATAGCCTATGCTTATGTTTATTTTCTCAGCCATCTCATTTAGAGATCTGAGGCAACCAAGAGCTGAGTGTGAATTTGGGATAGAGCCTTAATAAATCTAATGGCAGCTTGGCTATCCGTGTAAATGACATCACCAGTATTGGTCGCTATGTGACGACCAAATCACTAAGCTACTTCCTCGATTGTCATTCATTTGGCCTGGTAGACACTACAAGTAAGTGATAATTTATTCGTTATGTTTAAAATAATTTCCCTTTAGTGTAACCCAAAGCCCTTTTTGTTATCCAGCCCTAAACTGTCCGTGATCACCCTATTTATAGTATTGTAAGGGAAGATAGTCTCTACTTATATTTCCTCGTATTCTGCTCCCCATTCCTCCCTGACGGATAACATGGAGATGATGTTTCTCTCAAAGGCATATACAATTGATATAGGGTAGTCAATCTAGACGTATTTTTCCATTCGTTTGGGGAGAGCCTGGTTTTAAAGAGTTCGGTTGTTCTTTCAACAATTGCTGCGAAGCTTTCTGGAGAGGGTTGTCACGGACCTGAAATCGCGATAAAAGCAGCGTGCAGCCATGAAAATCAATGTCACTTTGCCATTTTGTTAAAAACTTGTCTTCTATTTAAATATAGATACAAGAGGTCTTGAGCCGGTTAATCCCTGTTCAATGTAAAAAAAAATAAAAAAAATTAAATCAAGTGTGGAATCTTTATTCATTCGAAAGGACATTTTTAACATTTATTTCTTTGAATATAATTTCCTTCAAACGTTGGCCGCAACTCAGGGTGTCCATTCTGAGGGTCCAATTTTGGATGACGCGTTCGAGCATTTCGACCGGTATGGCGAACCGTGGTTTTCGCGGTGTAAGTCTATCCAAAATGAAATGGCAAACAATACTGAAAAAAAAAATTAAGTTTAACACAAGTCAAGTGTAACCTGTGAAAAAAAACCTATTGAAAAAATTACCTCTGGATTGATCACCCTATTTATATAATTGTTAGGACTACACCACATCTTGTTATTCTCATGTAGCCAAAGTCTTTGTACTTCCACAGTAATAGATAATCTAGTCGTAATGCCGATTTGGTTGTGTTCTTCTCCCTAGCCGCAATCCAATGGACCCTACTGAACTCTTAAAGCTTTCTTACAGGAATAAAAGGCGGGGTCGAGGGAATCCGATCGTCAGTTTTTATCAACAATGGGGCCTAGAAATTGTGTACTTTCAAGAAACACTAGCATAACACCGTGGGACTTTGTACTTCCTAACAAGTTGAACTACGAGTAATTCTGTTTTGTTAGGGTTAACTCCTAAACCACTACTTTCAGCCCATCTAGCCAGACTATGCAATGCGAGGAATTTTTATTGTACAACAGGCAGTTCTCGTTAAATGCGAAACTGCCTGCCCTTAAGTCTATAGCCACTAAACAAATTTACAACACATTTGTTGCTTGGAGTCTTATGATGGTGAAGTGGCGCTCGACGAAACTGCAGTCACTCCTGCTTGTAACAAAAAGTCTTACCGACTGTTTTTTTTAGATTTTTTTTATAAACATTGCGAATTTTTTTAAAAGGAATTTTCGACAGCTTTTTAATAAATTTTTTTTGGTAAATACGTGGATTTTTTCATCGCCTTATAACGAAATTATTTTCAATAAACGGTTTACAACTTTTTTGTAAATTTGTGAAGTTTTACATCTCCTAATGTGCAGGTATTTTCGATAAACGGCACACAATATATTTTTGTGAATATGTGACTTTGTCTTTCGCTTAAAATCGGAAAAACTTTTGATAAGCAACGTTCGAATATTTAAGGTTATATGTGAAATTTTTTTGTCACAGGATTCTTAGTTATAGTATTGTTTGAATTTTTTAATTGAAATATTTTTTTCTTCTGTGTGTTAATGTCTGAGAATGTTGGAGAATTTTCCCGCGACCGCCATGTCATCAACAAAGGCTACGTCTTTGCATTCGCATCATTCTAGCCGAAATTCTATTGATCTCAAGATCAGTGGTGACAATTACCTTTCATACTGTAAAATAAAAAGTACTGAATGTTTTTGGACCAAATATTTTTAAATATATTTATTGATGTATATTGTATCCAAAAGGAATCTACTTGTTCGAAATGTCCGCCTTTTGCCTTTACACACGCCTTAAGTCGCACTGGCCAGTCGTCAATAGCTGCACGAAACTCGTCGATTGGAAACTTGGCCACAGCTCGAACCAAAGCAGTCTTAAGAGATCCAATGTTGGGGTATCTTTTGTGACAAACCTTGTCCTCTAAAATCGTCCACAATTTATAATCCAATGGGTTCAAATCTGGACTGCCTGAGGGCCATTCCTTAGAGGAAATCAGTTCAGATGCTTCCTTAGATGACCGCGCATGACTGAAGCTTGTTAAATTTTTCCTGAACGGTAAAAAATGTTTTCATCGGTGAACAAATTTTTTCTGTGCAAGTTATCAGCGTGCTTCACCAAAAGACGTTTGCATTTTTAAATCCTATTTTTTTATTACCTGCAGATATTAAATGTCCGGTACGTCGTTTGAAAGCCCCAAGTCCCAAGTATTTTTAAATGATTCGACTCATGGACTTTTGCGTGATATTCATCTCACGGGCCATGATTTTCTGTTTTCAGAGCGGATTTCTGTGAATTCTTGATTTAACGGCTTTTATGACATGTGGTGTTCGAACAGAGCATGGGCGGCCCGACCGGTGGCGGTCTTTTACATCTCCAGTCTCCCCAAACAGTTTTATACATCGGTAGACGAACATGCGGCTAATCTCTAGTGGCCGGAGCGTTTTGAAAATATCGCTTTTTTCATTTCACACTTGAAAAGCGCTATTACAGCGATACGGTTCTCATTATCTGACCACTCCATGAGTGAATTTTATTAAAAATCACCCCTCTATCTCAGGAAAGATCCCCATGGCAAATTATTTGAAATGCAGGGATGTTTCTATAGAGCCCACCGTTGATTGCCTATTGATCCAATGCAGGTGTCATGAATTTCCGATAACGATGAAACAAATAAAGCTTAGATCTTAAAATCATAAGCTGTTTAAAACTGCAGGTGGGTGAAAGAGGTCCAAGGGAAACATTTTTCACTTTAAGAGACTAGCGGTACCTTTGGAAAAAGTAATTTTTTTTCGAGTATTTGCTAAACGGCGGACATTGTATTTAATTCGTACTAGCCACGAATAACGACGTTTTTACTTATTTCTAAATAACTGAAAATAAAGTTTTTAAACGTCGAGGACTTCAGCTTCCTTCTCGCCTGCTGATTACAGTCAACTGAAAAAAGAAAGATAATAGAAAGAGTTTTTTTTTTTATTAACATGTTGAATAAAATTGTTTTAGTTTACTTTCATCAACTTTACAGATGATGACTCGAAGGTATTATAGATCTTAAAAGTGCTAAAAATGGCTTGTCGTCTCACTTACTCACTCCTGACATATCCTAGTATTCAAACTGCCAAATATCATTCAACACACGGGAAAATTGAATGACTACGCACCTTATCTTGCTGCTGAAAAAAATCTTGTTCAGATGATTTATTGACATCATGTGTTTAACAATAAACTTTAAAATCAATTTATTCTCTTCCTACCTCCCCCTTGAAATGGTTTTTTTTTCGTTACTTCTCTACTTAACATTTAAAGAATTTTTGCTTTTTTGCGCAAGACCCGACAAAAAACTTAAATTCCATTCCCTTCTTCTCTACTCTTGACCTAAATTGAAAATTTATGTTGCTGTTGTCGCTCGTGTATTGTGTGTGACTCCTTCCCAACGCCCCCATATGAGCTTCACCAAGATGAGGCGCTAGGAGACGTCGTATCTGAACGATATAATCGGAAGAAACAAACAACTTTTGTTGATATCGATTGTACAGCAGTGGGGGCAGAGCGGGGATGTTGCTAATCCTTAACATAAACGTAAAGTCAGGTCACCTATTAGGAATTTCTATATGAGAAAATTTATTTTTCTCTTTCATTCTTTTAGTACTTTTAGTACAGGGTGGCCCGAAAAATATCACTACCGGTCGAGGTCAGTGAGTATTACAATTATATTGTGCACAGCTCACTGATTTGAGAGAAGTTTTCATAAGGTCCCTGCTGGGATATTTGGGAAAGTATGTCAGTTACAGATTACAAACCTGCGACTGGTCAATTAGTCTAAGGTCTGATAACACTCTTGAATCTCAACGACTGAGTGGTCGAAATTAATCATTAAGTGGCAGAATTGCTAAATTTTCTACACTGCTTAAAACTTAAAAACGACTGGGGCAAACTTCCTTCCGCGGGTTAGTTAATCCTTGATACGCGAAGGTTTAGTTAAAAAGAAAATTTGGAAAAATTTGGACTGTGGGCGGAGGAGCCGTGACAAAGCTGTTTTTTGAGCTGGAAAGCTGACAATTGGTACACAATTTTAGGTTACGTTGGGGATGGTCTGTAGATGGTTCATGTGTAGTTTGCATGGGCGTGGTACCTCGCATACAAATCACAAATAAAAAATCCATTATTTCTGATCCAGTTAATGTTATTTGAATGATATTTATATTCCAGTTCAGTGCACCTGTCATTCTTCTTCGAAATATCAATCCACTACGACTTTGCAGCGGAACAGGACTTTCAGTGAAAATAGGATTTGAAGGCAAAACAACGTTTGCCGGGTCAGCTAGTCATATATAAAATCAAATCCTGCTCAAATTCGGGACAGAGGCAAGACGTTTTTTGTAGACCACACTGCTGTTGTGTTTTTATACTCTCTAAAGACCTGCTGTGGCAGGTTAGCGAACACTACACCCTCAGTGACCATCAGGCGATAATGTTTTTCATCAGTATCGAGAGGCCAGCACAAAGGCCGAGACGGAATACCAAGTTAACGGATGAAAAAAGGATACGTTCGACGACGAAACTTTCGTGGAATACTATCCAACCAACTCATGTACAAAAGTCCTGCAGATATGGCTAAGGGGATAGCAGAAGCCTTGAAGACAGCGTGTGATGCATCAATGCCAAGAAGGAGTCACGACCAAGGAAGAACCGAAAACTTCTGGTGGAACAAAACATTGACAGCACTGGGGAAAAAGTGCCTAAAGGGTAGACGACTTAATTAGATCTGGATCTCTCCTAACACGGAGACAAGCATACCATCAGGCGCTAAAGGATCTACAGAAGGCGATTTAAGAGAGCAAATATGACTCTTTTAAGACGATGTGTAAGGCGGCCGATTCCACCCAATGGGGCAGTGCCTACCTTATAATTATGTTCCGCATTAGAGGAAAAAGGAAAGCCAAAATCACGTGCCCGTTTCCAATAAATATCTGGTTCCCTCAAAGGGAACCGTATATTCATGAGACCCTCGTCTTCCAGTCGAAACACTTTATACTTAGTAGGGGCATAAATACTGTTACACACGTGTTATGAAGTAAAATAAGAAGTACTGAATGTTTTTGAACCAAATATTTTTTTAATATATTTATTGATGTGTATTGTATCCAAAAAGAATCTACTTTTTCGAAATGTCCGCCTTTTGCCTTTACACACGCCTTAAGTCGCACTGGCCATTCGTCAATAGCCGCACGAACCTCGTCCATTGAAAAATCGGCCACAGCTCGAACCAAAGCAGTCTTAAGAGATCAAATGTTGGGGTATCTTTTGTGACAAACCTTGTCCTCTAAAACCGTCCACAATTTGTAACCCAATGGGTTCAAATCTGGACTGCCTGAGGGTCATTCTTCAGAGAAAATATACGCTGGCAAAATGTTTCGAAGCCAGCCCTGGGACGTTTTAGCCTTATGGGCCGGTGTAGGATCCTGCTGGAAAGTCCATGGCTGGTTTTGGAACAGGGAATTGTTAAGAGGCTTCACAACAGCTTCCAAAACGGTTTCTGGGTAAACTTTGGCCGATGTTTTGACTCCTTGTTCGCAGAAATGCAGGTCAGTGAACCCCCCATCGTAAGAGACACCCCACCAAACCATGACTGAAGCTGGGTGATGACCCTTTTCCACCCTTGGGATCAGTTCAGATGCTGCCTTAGATGACTGCGCATATACTCTAACATTTTGCTTGGTAAATTTTTCCTAAACGGTAAAAAATTTTTCATCGGTGAACAAAATTTTTCTGTGCAAGTTATCAGCGTGCTTCACCAAAAGACGTTTGCATTTTTCAATCCTATTTTTATTTAAAGCTGCAGTCAATAAATGTCCGGTACGTCGTTTGAAAGCCCCAAGGACTTTTGCGTGATATTCATCTCACGGGCCATGATTTTCTGTTTTCGGAGCGGATTTCTGTGAATTCTTGATTTAACGGCTTTGATGACATGCGGTGTTCGAACAGAGCGTGGGCGGCCCGACCAGTTGCGGTCTTTTACATCTCCAGTCTCATCATACAGTTTTTTGCATCGGTAGACGAACATGCGGCTAATCCCTAGTGGCCGGAGCGTTTTGAAAATATTGTTTTTTTTCATTTCACACTTGAAAAGCGCTATTACAGCGATACGGTTCTCATTATCTGACCACTCCATGATGAAAGTTGAAACAATTATAAAATCCCGTGACAGACTAACGCTGTTGAGGTTAGCTTTCAAACCCCATATGAAATTAACGGGGTATGTTAAGTTCTACTATTGAAATGGGTGTGTTCAATGTTGTAACTGTATTTATGTCCCTTGATTAGGTCGCATAATTGGTTTTCATGTAAAACTTTACCGGTAGCTCCTCCGTGTAGACCTTGTATTAGCGATATGATTTTTGGCGGTGTGCCCTCGCATGCCAGGGCATTCCAGATGGTTTTATGGTCCAAGGTTTCGAAAGCCTTCTCGAAATCTATGAATAGTAAGTAGAGGGAGGATCTCCATTCTACAGACTGCTCGACTATTGTTGTGGGGCTGTTGACGTGATCAACACACGATCTGTATGAGCGACAACCGGCTTGTTGTGGCCTGAGGTCAGGCTCCAGTGCGATTGCAAGTCGATTGGTTATAATATGCACTATTACTTTCTTCACCATGCTTAGGAGAGTCATTTTTTGTTTCATTAATGTGCCTAAAAATGGTATATACTAATTAGTAGTTCATATAAATCATATTTTATAAAAAACGAATTGTGGAAGTAACAGACAAAACAAGTCAAAATTTTGATTTTTTGGCGTTTCCCATACTTTGTCTCTTTATCATCAAAAATGGTTTTATTGTTTTTCAAAGTATTCTCCAGCATGATTTAGACACTTTTGCATGCGCTCAATCCAATTGTCGAAGCACTATTTCCACTCCGATTGAGACACCTCCAAAACATGGCTTTTGAATGCTTCAACAGCATCTTCTGGCGACGAAAATCGTGGACCAAGCATTTTTTCTTGATGTGCGGGTTAAAAGAAGTCATTGGGTGCCAAGTCAGGTCAGTACGGCGGATGACCCATCAATTCGACGTTTTGGCCGGTCAAAAAGGCGCTGGTTTGAGCCGATGTGTGAGAGCTCGCATTGTCATGGTGCACAATGATTCGTCTTCTCTTGTTCGTTTTTCGAATTTCTCCGAAAACTTCAGGAAAACAAATTGTGATGTACCACTCAGAATTGACCGTCCTACGTTGCCCAAGCGGAACAGTCGCCTCATGACCAGTTTTGACAAGGAAACAGGCGACCATTTGCTTCGAAGTGTTTCTTCCACGAACAACTTTCGTTGGATTTGGCTCGTCTTCTAAGACCCACACGGTCGATTGCTGTTTTGTTTCGGGCTCATACGCATAGATCCATGATTCGTCACCTGTGACGATCTTATAAACGTCTTTTGAAGCACCGAGATCGTATTTTTTCAAAATTACTTTGCATCAAGCGACACGAGCCTTTTTTTGAGCGATTGTCAAATTGCGCGGGATCCAACCAGAACAAACCTTTTTTTACGGCCAGGTGTTCATGCAATATCGAATGTTTGCTGGTGGAAGAAATGCCCAAGGATGTCTCTATTTCACGGTATGTCACATGACGATCCTGCATTATCAGTTCACGGCCGACATCAATGTTCTCTGGCACAACGGCCATTTTTAGACGACCTTCGTCTTTGAGCTAGCGTCGGCCACGTATGAATTCATTAAACCAGTTTTTCAAAGTGCTTTAGGATGGTTCTTCATCGCCATAGAAAGATTTAAGTTCATCGATGCACTCTTGTCGTGATAATCAACGTCGAAAGTTGTGAAAAATGATAATTCCATTTTTTTTTGCCAAATGGATTTTTTCAAGTCACTGTAAACAACACAAATGATGGTCGTACGTCAAAACGTTCTGAGTAAAAAATGTCAACCTTTCAAATGGAAATGTCAGATGGCGTCAGGCAACACTTAGTGTTGCCTATGCCAGAAATATATATGTGACAGCGCATAGAGAAAGGGACCTAAGGGTAAACAAATCAATTTTCATTTTTTTCTTTTTTTGATGTGGACAACATCTGAGCAGCGAATGAGACCGATCCCATGCCCTAAAAGTGTTCGCTCGACGATTCTAAGCGCAAATAGAAAGGGACCTAATCTTTAGATGGCTCTGCTGAACAAAACTTTTCATCAACTTTTCACTTTTTTTTTTTATGTGAACAACATCTGAGCATCGAATGAGACCGATCCCATGCCCCAAAAGTGTTCCCTCCCAGAGATATGCGCGTTTTATGAAAGCAAAGTCGACGATTCTAAGCGCAAATAGAAAGGGACCTAATCTTTAGATGGCTCTCCTGAACAAAACTTTTTATCAACTTTTCACATTTTTTTTGATGTGGACAACATCTGAGCATCGAATGAGATCGATCCCATGCCTCAAAAGTGTTCCCTCCCAGAGATATGCGCGTTTTATGAAAGTGAAATCGACGATTCTAAGCGCAAATAGAAAGGGACCTAATCTTTAAAATGGCTCTCCTGAACAAAACTGGTTTTTAACCTTAGGTCCCTTTCTATTTTGCGCGTCACATATAGCAACTCTCGTATTGCCGTCCAGAACGTTTATTTGTACTTGTGGGACCACAATGACAATCAGTAAACCACTTATTTCTATTTCGTTAAAATCGATGGTGCAGAGTCCCCGTAGTATTTATTAAGCATTTTCGTGGCTTGATTGACGGTTTTTTTTTCAAGAAAAAAATAATGTTTAATGAGCACTCGAAATTCACTCTTTCCATTTTTAACAAAATCCATGAGGTTGTATGTTTTGAACAGCTGTTAAACATAAACTAAATGATGGAACTCTCTCCAAATTTGACAGTAGTTGCATTTCTTATAACTACGAGGGAGTTGGAAAAGTCACGGAATTATTAATCTGGTGGTAATGGTGATTTGGGGAGTGGCGTTAACACGAATTGTGGACAAAATACAAATGAAGTGAAAATTTTGTTTTATTTGTTCCCCAATTCTGGAGCTCTCCCACTCGCTGTTCCACAAAATCATAAAGAACGTACTGTAACGTTTCCAAAGTGGATATCATTTTCACGTGACGGAGTAAAACGGACACTCAATTCGGATTCAGGAGATCATTTAACATAAGTTGGTTTCGTCCAAAGGAGGGCTCAAAAGATAATTTTTGCAGACTAGTGTAACCATCCTTATTAGTTACTCTATCTCCTAAACACAAACTGTCAGTTTCCACTATTGAAAATTGTCAACATTCGATTGTAGTGATGTAATACATGGATAGTATGTGACGTTAGGAAGTTAAAATTCATCGTCTGCGATACCAATTTCTTATCGCAGAAGTGTCTTCCGAATAAAGAAGTCGTACCCCCCGCAGTTAACTTCCAGAAGCCACTTCTGCGTAACTATAAAGAGTCACTTCTTAGTGCCTTCTTGGGAGTGACTTCTGAGTGTCTTCGTGGAAGTCAATTCTTAGTGCCTTCTAGGATGTTACTACTGAGTGCCTTTTAGAAGTCACTACTTAGTAACTTCTAGGAAGTTACTTCTAAGTGCCTTTCAGAAGTCACTTCATAGTGCCTTTTAGGAGTCACTTTAAAGTGGCCTTATGATACAAAACTTTTTTCCTCAAATCGACTGTTTCCATCAACATAACCTTCAGAGTCACTTGAACTATCACTCAACATGAAAACATTTGACCAGAAACACTGGGTTCGCAACTTTCTTCAATATGACCTGCATCAATTATTCTTTTTTTATTACATTTTTACCACTTGTTGTACTCCTATATATATTTGTTATTATTTTATTTGCCTCTCTTTTGCTTTTTATTTTTTTGCCTTTACAGATAATTCCCTCATATTGTGGGATAAAAATATGTAAAAACTACAACAATAACAATTACAAAACAAAACCCCACTTTACCACTGACCGATCACAGCAAAAGACAAAATACCAATAATCTCGATGATGTCTAAAAACTTATTTTTTGCATTGTTCTCATTTCTTCTAATTGTTTTCTAATTGCCGTCTGGACGATTGAAAGACGACTGTTATGTAAATTGTTATTGTAAAATTCAAACTATCTTCCAATTATCGTCTGGAAGTGACTAAAGCGTAACGCATTAGACGACGGACGATGAAAGAAACTTCCAAATGTTGGGAGGGCAGCAGCATTCAATTTGCAAAAAAAGAATCGCTTGTGGCAACAATTCTGTTCTCTGTGTTTAGTCAAAGTTCAGGTCGCAAATATCAATTGATCTGGACAAAACTTTGCACACTATTTCAGTTCCGGCCCGTAGGGAGAGTGGATGGTCTATGAGTAGCCGCCATATGAATGTACTGCCTGCTGTGGGGTCAACCGAGTCTAACCAATGCCAAGATTTCGGCCTCTCCCTACTTAAGACTTCTCCACTTGTTTTTTTTTAGATCGTTGACCATTCGGTGTCTTCTTCTTAACCATCCAAACGTTTAATTAGAGTAAACGTCTTATGAATGGAATCGACTATGACCAATTGCCCATGTATGCACATTAGGGTGGAGTGAAAACATGCTTTTTTTAATTTGAAAAAGTTAACCTCGGAAAGAGATGTAGTCTGGGGTCCTAAAGAGGGGAAAAATAAAGAAAAAAATTTAAAAACATTTTTAGGGGTCACGCCAAAATAAACAAATACACATGTTTGAAGGCGTGAATTTTCCTAACCCCTGAACCGATTTTAAAGTTTTATGTCAATAAATGTTTGCAATAGCGTAAACAATGAAATAAGGGCATGAAAAAATTTAAAAAAAATTTTCTCATTGTACAAAAATTTCAAAAAGTAAAATAAGTCAAATCGTCCCTTCTTCAGAAAATTGACTGAACAATGAAATCGCCACCAAAGCTACAAATATTTGCCTCAAATACTTTTGTTTAGGCACTGACCAAGCTCAAACTTTTAAATTTCGAATAAGTTAAGTCGTTAATTTTTAGGATTTTTCTAAAATCAACGCCAAAATAGCGATAATTTCCAAATTTCTAGGGAGTGGCGCGACCCCTAAAATTTTTTTTAAATTTTTTTCTTTATTTTTCCCCTCTTTAGGACCCCAGACTACATCTCTTTCCGAGGTTAACTTTTTCAAATTATAAAAAAAAGCATGTTTTCACTCCACCCTTTTTTTAATTTGAAAAAGTTAACCTCGGAAAGAGATGTAGTCTGGGGTCCTAAAGAGGGGAAAAATAAAGAAAAAAAATTAAAAACATTTTTAGGGGTCACGCCAAAATAAACAAATACACATGTTTGAAGGCGTGAATTTTCCTAACCCCTGAACCGATTTTAAAGTTTTATGTCAATAAATGTTTGCAATAGCGTAAACAATGAAATAAGGGCATGAAAAAATTTAAAAAAAATTTTCTCATTGTTCAAAAATTTCAAAAAGTAAAATAAGTCAAATCGTCCCTTCTTCAGAAAATTGACTGAACAATGAATTTGGGCACTGAACAAGCTCAAACTTTTAAATTTCGAATAAGTTAAGTCGTTAATTTTTAGGATTTTTCTAAAATCAACGCCAAAAAATAGCGATAATTTCCAAATTTCTAGGGAGTGGCGCGACCCCTAAAAATTTTTTTAATTTTTTTTCTTTATTTTTCCCCTCTTTAGGACCCCAGACTACATCTCTTTCCGAGGTTAACTTTTTTTTTTGAATTTCACTCCACCCTAATGCACATACATCCCATATGTATGTGAGCTACTTATATCATGTCTTGTTTTTTTACTTTCTTTAAAACTGAAGACTTTCAACAATTTAATCAAAATATTTTCAATTACCAGGAGTTCAAACATTTTTATTAGTTTTCATATCGTATTTGCCTCTTTGTCTATGAGCAGAAAAATTAAAATTGAACAAAAAATCGGTATCTTCTTCTTCTCGGTTATGATACAGACGATTATTTATATTTTGTATCAAAAATCTCATAAAATGTAAATAATAAAAGGCAGCATTTTACACACTTGCCTGAACATCTTCTTGATGTGAAAGCATCCGCAACGTATGCATGCACATGCATGCATTTTTAGCATCCAATGAAAGATGATGGCAAATGTTTGTCCAATGCATTCTGGAGCATTCAAGAATATTAATAGTTTTTTCTTTCTAATTTAATTAAAATTAAATATTTAAATTGACCCATCAACCGAATGTATTTGAATGTAAATACAAATGCCACCGTAGAGTAAATATGAGAATATGTGACGCGCAAAATAGAAAGGGACCTAAGGCTAAAAACCAGTTTTGTTCAGGAGATCCATTTTAAAGACGGGGTCCCTTTCTATTTGCGCTTAGAATTGTCGACTTCACTTTCATAAAACGCGCATAGCTCTGGGAGGGAACACTTTTGGGGCATGGATCGGTCTCATTCGATGCTCAGATGTTGTCCACATCAAAAAAAAAGTGAAAAGTAGAAAAAATTTGTTCAGGAGAGCCATCTAAAGATTAGGTCCCTTTCTATTTGCGCTTAGAATCGTCGACTTCACTTTCATAAAACTCGCAAATCTCTGGGAGGGAACACTTTTGAGACATGGGATCGGTCTCATTCGATGCTCAGATGTTGTCCACATCAAAAAAAGAAAAAAAAATGAAAATTGATTTTTTTACCCTTAGGTCCCTTTCTCTATGCGCTGTCACATATATATATTTGAGAAAATATTTTGGCACTAGTGTCCCTAAAGTTTTGAAAGCTACTTCACGTGAGGCTTTAGGAATTGATAAAAAACAGCTCCAAAAACACTTATTACAAAGTTGTAAGAAATTCGTTTCGAATTACTTTGGAGGAATTTATTTTCACAGCTACAAGAGTGAGTCTTGCCTGCAAGCATCTTTGCATGCTCATATACTTTATACTTAGTAGGGACATAAATACTGTTACACACGTTTTATGCTGTAAAATAAAAAGTGCTGAATGTTTTTGGACCAAATATTTTTTAAAATATTTATTGATGTATATTGTGTATCCAAAAAGAATCTACTTATTTAAAATGTCCGGCTTTTGCCATTACACACGCCTTAAGTCGCACTGGCCAATCGTCAATAGCTGCACGAACCTCGTCCATTGGAAAATTGGCCACAGCTCGAACCAAAGCAGTCTTAAGAGATCGAATGTTTGGGTATCTTTTGTGACAAACCTTGTCCTCTAAAACCGTGCACAATTTGTAATCCAATGGGTTCAAATCTGGACTGCCTGATGGCATTCTTTAGAGGAAATGAACGCTGGCAAATTGTTATGATGCCAGGCCTCGGACGTTTTAGCCTAATGGGCCGGCGCAGAATCGTGCTGGAAAGTCCATGGCTGGTTTTGGAACAGGGAATTGTTAAGAGGCTTCACAACAGCTTCCAAAACTGTTTCTAAACTTTGGCCGATGTTTTGATTTCTTATTCGCAGAAATGCGGATCAGTGACCCCATCGTAGGAGACACCCCACCAAACCATAACTGAAGCTGGGTGATGACCCTTTGCCACCCTTGATATCAGTTCAGATGCTTCCTTAGATGACTGCGCATACACTCTATCATTTTGCTTGTTAAATTTTTCCTGAACGGTAAAATTTTTTTCATCGGTGAACAAAATTTTTGTGTGCAAGTTATCAGCGTGCTTCACCAAAAGACGTTTGCATTTTTCAATCATATTTTTTTTAAAGCTGCAGTCAATAAATGTCCGGTACGTCGTTTGAAAGCCCCGAGTCCCAAGTCTTTTTAAATGATTTTTGATTTTTTGCTTGACATTCATCTCACGGGCCATGATTTTCTGTTTTCGGGGCGGATTTCTGTGACTTTTACATCTGTAGTCTCCTCAAACAGTTTTATGCATCGGTAGACGAACATGCGGCTAATCTCTAGTGGTCGGAGCGTTTTGAAAATATCTTTTTTTCATTTCACACTTGAAAAGCGCTATTACAGCGATACGGTTCTCATTATCTGACCACTCCATGATTAAAGTTGAAACTATTTTAAAATCCCGTTACAGACTAACGCTATTGAGGTTAGCTTTCAAAACCCATATGACATTAACGGGGTATGTTCAGTTCTACTCATGAAATGGGTGTGTTCAAAGTTGTAACAGTATTTATGTCCCTACTAAGTAAGTACTCATCTGTAAGCAAAAACAAAGTTCAAGTATGAGGTTTCTGTATACACTAAGTGTTGTCTGGCGCCATCTGACATTTCCATTGGTAAGTTTGACATTTTTTAGCTCAGACCATTTTGACGTACGACCATCATTTGTGTTGTTTACAGTGACTTGAAAAACTCAATTTGGCAAAAAAATGGAATTAACACGTGAACATTTTTGTGCGATCATTTTTCACTACTTTATACGTGGATTATCACGACAAGAGTACATCGATGAACTTAAATCTTTGTATGGCGATGAAGCAACATCCTATAGCACTGTGAAAAACTGGTTTAATGAATTCAATCGTGGCCGACGCTCGCTCAAAGACGAAGGTCGTGAAGGCTGTCCAAAAACGGTCGTTGTGCCAGAGAACATTGATGCCGTGCGTGAACTGATAATGCAAGATCGTCATGTGACATACCGTGAGATAGAGGCATCCTTAGACATTTCATCACCAGAATACATTCGATATTGCATGAACACCTGGCCGTAAAAAAGGTTTGTTCTCGTTGGATCCCGCATAATTTGACAATCGCTCAAAAAAAGGCTCTTGTCGATTGGTGCAAAGAAATTTTGAAAAAATACGATCGCGGTGCTTCGAAAGTCGTTTATAAGATCGTCACAGGTGACGAATCATGCATCTATTCGTATGAGCCCGAAACAAAACAACAATCGACCGTGTGGGCCTTCCAAGACAAGCCAAATCCAACGAAAGTTGTTCGTGGAAAAAGCACTTCGAAGGAAATGGTCTCCTGTTTCTTTGGCAAAACTGGTCATGTGGCGACTGGTCCGCTTGAGCAATGTAGGACGGTCAATTCTGGGTGGTACACCACAATTTGTTTGCCTGAAGTCTTCAGAGAAATTCGAAAAACGAACGAGAGAATACGAATCATTGTGCGCCATGACAATGAGAGCTCTCACACATCGGCTCAAAAACCAGCGCCTTTTTGTCTGGCCAAAACGTCGAATTGATGGGTCATCCGCCCGCCGTACAGCCCTGACTTGGCACCCAATGACTTCTTTTTATTCCCGCACATCAAGAAAAAAAATGCGTGGTCAACGATTTTCGTAGCCAGAAGATGCTGTTGAAGCGTTTTAAAACCATGTTTTGGAAGTGTCTCAATCGGAGGGGAAAAAGTGCTTCGACAATAGGTTTGGGCGCATGCAAAAGAGT
Organism: Hydrotaea diabolus; assembly: GCA_963513945.1. NCBI lineage: Eukaryota > Metazoa > Arthropoda > Insecta > Diptera > Muscidae > Hydrotaea > Hydrotaea diabolus. The sequence continues at coordinate 131,661,041 of OY740719.1, forward strand.
ATAAATCATGCTGGAGAATACTTTGAAAAACAATAAAAGCCATTTTTGATGATAAATATTCGCACTTTCATTATTAGGCCAGAAATATATATAGCAGTTCTATAAGTATTTATTTTCCTAGTACGACGCAAAAACACGTTTTCGTTTTGTTTTATCCAATTTTTTTTTTAAAGGATCTCAACTAGAAACATTTTATTTCTTGCTATAGAGTAATTGCCAAGGTCTTCCGATTTAATATGACACCTGATTTGGATTTGTACCTATGATCCATACGGCGCACAGTAGTCCAAAACAAATTTCCATCGACCAAAATTCTTTAACTTTTGTGTTTTCGTTTATCGCGATTTCGGGTCCTTGACAAATTTCATCATTTACGCTTGACAGCAGTTGCTCTAAGGAAAAATGAACTCTTTAAGTCCAGGTCAATATACATTTTACCTTTTTTTTTTTAAAAGTCACTAATTCCATTGTACTAATTCCATTTACTGGCAAAATATTATCATATGAAAGCTAGAGTTAATGCGAAGCTCTATAAGAGAGCATGTATTACTTTGTGTTTAAGATTTTTTGTAGTTTCACGTATGTTTATTCAAATGTAGGAGTTCTGCTATTTAAAAGTATCCTTGTGCAGCAACAATGACACTCATACACTCTCGTACTCATACATGTTCCAATAAGAATAATGACATCATTGAAAGAAGCCAGCGCGATTGTCAAAAAACCTCTGTCGAAATGAATTCAAAGCGTTCGCTCGCGATCTGTGCAATAAACGTGCTATAGTGTTCGAAAGTTTTGGTGTACTAAAAAATAACTTCGAAAAGATTTAGAGAACCATAGTCCATTGCAATTACAAGACATGGGCCCTGCTAAAAAAAACCCCTTTTTGGAATCTTAATATGTACTTTGGCACTGATCTAAGACGAAGATCTAATATGAGAAATAACCAGGGTCTTAATGAACGCGCTCCCAAGATAAAAAGCTCATTGTTTATGTAGACTTAGAGATCGTAGTTGCAGATTTTTCTCGATAATAAGTATTCATAATTCTAACCTACACCACAGTGGGGATACAGGGTGTTACAACTTAGGGCTAAGGTTTGTAACAACGAATATTAAATGAGATAGACACTCGGAATTACTATCTGAATTGATTAAGCGATGTTCGTTTGTTAGTCAAACTGCTGTTGTTATCAAAGTTCGGGTAGCAAATATGAACGCAACAATAGGATCGTTCATGCTTCTATTTTTGAACCGTCCATGAAGACATGTTTTAGAAGATCCTTAACCACTCACCAAGACAGAGGAATTGAGATCCGGCAGTAACACCAGTCCATGGTTTAAGTTACCGAAAACAAAATCATGAAAAATACTAGGGCTCCTTTTAAGATGCGGTTTTTAAGAGGGCTCTCGATATTGACTGACAGATTTTCGATACTGTACTCAATAAAATCGATACCCTTTTCAAAGAGTTCTTATAATGTAATGGAGAGGTATAAAAAATAGACGGATATGAAAAAAAAAACAAGAAAGATCTATAAATATAAAAGGGCCATATCTTTGATATTATTTAAAAAACGCGTAGTTGAGCCCAATATCGTTCAGTCTTTACCCAAGTCAACATTATATCTTAATTTTAATTGGATTCGCTTGTTTGAAAAAAACAGATTTGTTACCAAATTTCTTTCCCGTGTAGTATTGAGCTAATGTCGGTAGTAGTTCCAATCATACGAGGGTGGTTCGGAAAGTTCTTAGCCTATCAATGAAAGAGAATAGTTAGTTTTTCAAAAATATTTTTATTTTTCAATATAATCTCCTGAAACTTCAATACACTTAGTCCAACGCTTATCTAGCAATTCTATCCCTTGATTAAAATAGTTTTCCTCAAGGTATTCAAAATAGTGGTTTACAACTGTAATTGCATCTTCATTTGAGGTAAAACGATTGACAGCAAGGATTTTTTTTAGATTTGTGATCAGGTAAAAGTCGCTCGGAGCTTAATCAGGAGAATAAGGTGGGTGGTCAAGCAACTCGTACTTTAATTCGTTGATTTTAGCCATTGTTAAAACACTCTTGTGCACTGGTGCGTTGTATTGATGAAAACTTATTTTTTTTGTGTTGCAAGCCAGGACGTTTTTCTCGAATTTGTACATTTAATGGATCTAAAAGGTTGCAATAGTACTCTGAATTGATTGTTTTACCCTTTTGCAGATAGTCAATCAATAAAATACATTTGAAGTGCCAAAAAAGCGTTGCCATAACCTTACCAGCCGATTGAATTGTTTTTGCCTTCTTTGGGGCACTTCCTCCAGCTTCAGTCCATTGTTTGGATTGTTCTTTTGTCTCTGGAGTATAGTGGTGGATCCATGTCTCATCAACAGTTATGAAACGACGCTTAAAATCCATTTTATTTCGCTGAAAACGATCCAAACAAACTTAAGAAATGTTCATTCTTATGCGTTTTTGGTCGACTGTTAACAAGTGCGGCACCCATCTTGCAGAAAGCTTTTTCATCTGTAGTTCTTCATGCAAAATTAAATAGACTCGATCATTTGAGATGCCCATGATATTAGCTATTTCACGCACTTTTGTTCGTCGATCATTTAATACCATATCATGCACTTTGGCTACAATTTCTGTTGTTGTTGTTGCTGTGTTTGGACGTCCACTACGTGGTTCATCTTCAATGCTTGTACGACCACGTTTAAATTCAGCAACCCAATTTTTTACTGTTGCATCTGAAGGAGCACTTTCACTTAACGCATTCACCATATCATTATGAATTTCTTGTCCCGATAAACCTTTTTTATGTAAATATTTAATGATACCACGCATTTCTAATTTTTCCATTGTAAAAAAATCGCGGATGCGTCTTTTGTGAACACCTGTTTCTATATGAAGGAGTTGCCAGATCGAAACAAAATTTAACATGTGTTCATAGCAGAGATGGAAGTTTCCAAAACACTTAACTTTTTTCTGTTTATACCTTGCTTTTTGTGCTAGGCTAAGATGTTTCCGAACCACCCTCGTATGTAATGATTGCTGTCCACTTCATTATGAGTAAACCCAACCTTTCCAAAGATATAGAAAATTTCCTACCGGTCTTCTTAATTTGTTGTTTTTGCACAATTTTCTGACATTCTTTTCACTTTTGCATTATTTCCAGTGCAGTGGCCCATTGTTGCATTCCGTCCGTATCCAGCATAGTGAGCACACAAAATGTTACTATGCTCGAGCATGGCTGGCATTCCTTGTCATCATCAGCATCAGCACCATTGCCAACGTTGTTGTCGTCATCGCCATCGTCGTCGCCGTCGTCGTCATTATTCTGATTATTATTATAACGCTTACTTAAACGTTTTTTGTTTGCATTTAATTTTTATTCAAACATTTGGAACAAAAGGATATGCATACCAAACGACGGCAAGACCCCGCTCCGCGTTCACCCACTCACTCTCTTACTAGTCCCTTCAACTTTTTCCCAGGCCCCCCTAATGTCCGTCCGCCCGTCCTTCTCCATATTCATCTGCACCTCCATCCATACTCACTATAGCTTCCGGCAAGTAACAAAAGATCCCGAGTACACCTACTCTGCTTGTATGTGAGCATTGGTTGGTTGAATTTGTTTATTCGTAGTGTGCCCGAGAGGAGCTTCTCCATCGTCCTCTTCTGCTCCTTGTGCTGAGCATTGCATGAATTCGTTTCGCCGCCTTTCGCTTGTACGCCGCTTGCATTGTACGAGTACTCGTAGTTGTGTGCGTATTTGTTCGCCTGTGTGTTTGTATGTGTGTACAAAGTGCGTGATATGAAATAAAATGAATTTTAAATTACATTTTGAATTAACATAATTCAACACAAAACAATTAAAGTGTTTTGCTTTTTTTTTAAAATACACTTATTTAAATAATACATTTGGCGTAGTCAAAAGATTTGTTAATTTTGACATAGATTTTCGGCCTCATAGGCACAGAATACTTTCCCAGGACACCTTGGGATAAAATAAAGTATACCATTGAAACCTTTCGCTGTTCTACTGCTGATGAAGGAATCAGTGACTTTGTCCTCCCAATGAAGTGAATTTAAAGCACAGACTCTGATCCACAATTTTGGCAGAATTTGGATCGGCATTTCCAAAGGGGGATGGTCCTCTTATTTACAAGTTTGTCAACTCTTCTTTTCTAATGCCGTCAACATCCAATTAAGCGACAAACGAGATACGAGGGCGGTTCGGAAAGTTCTTAGCCTATCAATGAAAGAGAATAGTTAGTTTTTCAAAAATATTTTTATTTTTCAATTTAATCTCCTGAAACTTCAATACACTTAGTCCAACGCTTATCTAGCAATTCTGTCCCTTGATTAAAATAGTTTTCCTAGTCTTCAAAATAGTGGTTTACAACTGTAATTGCATCTTCATTTGAGGTAAAGCGCTTGCCAGCAAGGATTTTTTTTAGATTTGTGAACAGGTAAAAGTCACTGGGAGCTAAATCAGGAGAATAAGGTGGGTGGTCAAGCAACTCGTACTTTAATTCGTTGATTTTAGCCATTGTTAAAACACTCTTGTGCACTGGTGCGTTGTCTTGATGAAAAATCATTTTTTTGTGTTGTAAGCCAGGAAGTTTTTCTCGAATTTGTACATTTAATTGATCTAAAAGGTTGCAATAGTACTCTGAATTTATTGTTTTACCCTTTTGCAGATAGTCAATCAATAAAATACCTTTAAAGTCCCAAAAAACCGTTGCCATAACATTACCAGCCGATTGAATTGTTTTTGCCTTCTTTGGGGCACTTCCTCCAGCTTCAGTCCATTGTTTGGATTGTTCTTTTGTCTCTGGAGTATAGTGGTGGATCCATGTCTCATCAACAGTTATGAAACGACGCTTAAAATCCATTTTATTTCGCTGAAAACGATCCAAACAAGCTTGAGAAATGTTCATTCTAATGCGTTTTTGGTCGACTGTTAACAAGTCCGGCACCCATCTTGCAGAAAGCTTTTTCATCTGTTGTTCTTCATTCAAAATTAAATGGACTCGATCATTTGAGATGCCCATGATATTAGCTATTTCACGCACTTTTATTCGTCGATCATTTAATACCATATCATGCACTTTGGCTACAATTTCTGTTGTTGTTGCTGTTTTTGGACGTCCACTACGTGGTTCATCTTCAATGCTTGTACGACCACGTTTAAATTCAGCAACCCAATTTTTTACTGTTGCATATGAAGGAGCACTTTCACTTAACGCATTTACCATATCATTATGAATTTCTTGTCCCGATAAACCTTTTTTATGTAAATATTTAATGACACCACGCATTTCTAATTTTTCCATTTTAAAAAAATCGCGGATGCCTCTTTTGTGAACACCTGTTTCTATATGAAGGAGTTCAAACAAAATGTAACATGTGTTCATAGCAGAGATGGAAGTTTCCAAAACACTTTTTTCTGTTTATACCGCGCTTTTTGTGCTAGTTTCCGAACCGCCCTCGTATGATAAAAACATGCACGATATAATTCCTTTTCCCACACACAGAAAACAGATTTGTTGCCACAATAGAATTTTTTGTCAAGCGAATGTTGGTAGTTGCTCGTACTATTCATGCATTCCATCCATACAATCAAATGTTGATTAGGTACCCGTTGATTAGGTACCCATACAATCAAATGTTGATTTTCATTAGTGGGAACTGGCATTATTGGTTGAAGGGACAAAGTATTGGTAACCCTGACAAGTTTAAATGATTATTGGAACTGCCACTACCAAGTTTGTTCCAACCGAATTCATCGATACAACCGATTGTTGATTGGGTAGGTACATGGAAATTTTTAGTAGTGGGAACTGACATTATCATTATCGGTTGAAGAGACGAAGTATTGGTAACCCTGACTAGTTTAACTGATTATTGGAACTGCATTTAAACACACCCAGAGAACAGATTTGTTGCCACAACCGAATTTTCTCCAACCGAATGTCGGTGTTTGCACGTGCTATTCATGTATTTTACCAATACAACCGAATGCTGATTGGGTAGGTATATGCTAGTGTTTATAAGTAGGAACTGACATTATCATTATCGGTTGAAGAGACAAAGTATTGATAACTTAAACTAATCAGGATGATTATTGGAACTAAATTTTTATATGTCTCGGCAGCTGTTGTATGTTGTTGGCTATACGTATTTGTTATCTGGACCAACCGATGATTTATATTATGTATTCAGTTATCCGACCGAAATAATTAGCTTGTCTTATTTAATTTTTATGTTTAACGATTTGAAAATATTTATTCTGTTATTCGAATTATGAGCAAGTTTTTTAAAACTTGGTGTCCTCTTTCGCATCCAATAAAGTTTGTATGCACAAGTGGAACGAATTTAGGAGGGCGACCGCAAAAGTAACTGGCCTAATATAAAAAGAACCGTTTTTTTTTGGAATTATTATTATTTATTTTTCAACATAATCTCCTTCTTCATCAAACGCTTTTCAAGTTTTTTAATTTCATCCGAAAAATAAGATTTTTAAAGACGTTATGGTCAGTGTTCCTTGACCCATAAAAAATAACTTGGACCTACTTGGGCCGAAGAAATCATTCATTAACAAAGCGATAGTTCGGTCTGAAGCGAAAGACGCAGCGCCGGTGTGGTCGGCGAACGTGAGCATGAGGCAGCGGAAGAAAATGCAAATTTGCCAGAATGCTGAGAACAGAGTGTTTCCCAATACCTTCTGATGATCATCTGCACGAGGAGATGAAGGTCCTTACCGCACAAACAATTTCTGGTTGTCTAAACAGTATCGTAAATGCTTGGGTGTCTTCGCAGTAGTCATTCCAACTACCATGTCATGGACAAGATGCCTCCGGCCAGGCAGAGTAGGTACGATCTTCCTCATATATAGAATGGGAGGCTCTGCGGAACAAGAAAGAGCTATTAGATCAGCGAAATTATCAGGCATATCTGAATGCCATGCACGCTGATGAAGTTAGCTATAGCGTGAATGTAGTACTAGGGGAATATCTCCCGGAGATTTCATCAAAGGAAAATATGATATCTTGGCAGACGCGCGTGGTTCTGGCTCAGCTGATATATGAAAAATGCAGCCGCCTCAATTTGTAAGGGGCGCGAATTGATGATAACGGTCGGGACATTTATTCCTCCTGCCATCAGGGATCACATGACGTGCTACACTTCTTCAATTGTCCGGTCAAGCCGACTCAGCTGTACCCTAGGTACGAGGGCACATCAATAATTGCGTGACTTTTCGAAAAAAACAGTTTTTTAGTCAACTTTATATCCTTTTAGCTCCATACACTAAGTCCAAAGTTTTTCCAATTTTTGTTTCCCTTCCAAAAAATAGTATTTTCGAGGTTCTTAAAATAGGCATTTGTTTGATCAATAATTTCATAGTTGGAGCTGAATCTCTTTCCAACGAGCCATTTCTTAAGGTTTGAAATGAGGAAATAGTCACTGGGGGCTAAATCCGGAGAATATGGGGGATGAGGTACCAATTCGTTGCCCAATTCATGCAATTTTGCCATTGAGACTGCACACGTGTGCACCCGTGCATTATCTTGATGAAAAAAAATTTGTTCAGGCAGAAAAAAGTATGGTTGTGGTAACCATATTCGAAGAGGATAATACTATTGTTGAGTGTATGGTTGCGGTACAACAATATTATAATCTTCACAATAATAGTGTGCTTCAAATCATCCATACTATGATCCTCAAAACTATACTTTGATCCTTAGAACAATAGTATGATCCACACATAACCATACTATGATCCTTACAACCATAGTATGTTTCACATACAACCACCATAGTATGATTACACATAAATATACTATGATTCCCAATACTATTTATTACAATAGATTGAATTATGAAATTTTTTAAAAAATACATTTAATTTAAATTTATAGTTTATCTATTTAACAGTAGAAAAAATCCAAAACGTAAGAGTTTTTATTAAGAATATGTCAGTAAAAAAAACCAAAGCAGTTTGTTTGAAAAGTTTTTAATATCCATATAAAATGTAATATTATTGCATTAGATCCGTAACAATAACATTGTTCCATTAAATGAGCAAACATTACAATCATACATTATGATTGTCGTTATCATATTATTGTTAACATAAAACCCAAAAAACAATAATTTTGTCGCATCAACCATATTTATATTGTTGCTACAACCATATTTTCATTATTAAATTTGACAATAATATTATTGTTACATTTCAAAAATATTAAAATTGCGGCAATCATACTATTGTCAAAATTAAATTTAGTATATAAAACTATGGTTGCGACGAACATACTTTGATTGCGGAGAACATACTATTGTTGCCGTAACCATATAGTAACTATGTTTTTTCTATGCGTGCGCTTTGTGTGACAAGTTATGGGTGTTCTAATCGTCATTTGTGTAGGATTTACCACAAGGGGCGTGGCCAGAGGTTCAAATTTTTTGTCAGCAAGTGTATCTTTAACCATCATTTATATGTATTGATTTTTAGTGAAATCGTACAAATAGTATTAACGATTTTACAAGTTCGGAATCGGACTCAATATTGACCTTCTAGAGCTGTTGTACATCAAATCCGATCTGGTCTTTGTACTAAGGCTACATAAAAACATGAACCGATATGACCCTTTTTCATCTAGGCTGGTTAATGGCCGATTGCAATAAACTGCGCTAAAGTAAAGAAGAAATAATTAAATTTGTAGTTTCCAGAGGGGTCAGAGATAAAATCGGTGCGAACCGATTTCATTTTTGGAAGATCCTTGGTCCAAAATACTTCGTCAGGACCTAAAGTGGATGACATATGCAAGAAAATCAACAGTTATGTCACTGACTTAGCACGATTCATAACAGCGCGGATTATGAAAATATCCGCCTCTAAATCAGGCTGATGTTTGCTGTTTTCTGCATGGACCGCAGAGGTGCGGCTGTCACTTAATGTGAAAGTCAATGACGTCATCATCCCAACCACCAACTACACCAAAACCCTTGGCATCATAATAGAAGTCTTCTCGGTCCTCTGCACATGCAACAGCTATCTGCGATAAGATTAAAAGTAGGACCAAGATCCTAAAGTCACTTGCGGGCTGTACTTGCGGAGCCGACAAAGAAACCTTGTTGACCTCTTACAAAGCGATAGGTCGGTCTGTAGCGAACTATGTAGCTCGCTTGCGTTTGGCGAACGTGAGTACGACGCAGTGGAAGAAAATTTAGACTTGCCAGAATGCCACCCTAAAACCAACAACAGGGTGTTTCCTTATGTCTTACGATTAAGGTCCTTACTAAGCGCAGACACATTTTCATGTTGTCTAAGCAGTATCCGGTTGGGGGTCTTTGCAGTTGTCATCCCAACCACCATCTCATAGTCAGGATGCCTTGACCCCGGCAGATCAGATACGATTTTCATGATCTAGAGAGAGAGAGAGAGGCCCAGCGGTACCAGAGGGATCCTTCATATCATCTAAACTTTCAGTCAGGTCTGAACAACATTCACGACGATGAAGTCGCAGCAGCAGTGTCCAGCTACCGTGTGAATGAAGTGCTAGGGGATCATCCCCCGGAGATTTCACCTGAGGAAAAGGTACTACCTCGGCAGACGCTCGTGGTTCTGGCGCAGCTGAGATCTGTATGGTGCAGCCGCCTCAATTCTTACTGGGCACTAATTGATGCTATCGTGCCGGACATCTGTCCCGCCTGCCATCAGGGACCACATGACGTGCTCACATGCCTCTTCAATTGTCCGGCCAAGCCCACTCAGCTGACCCCCAGGTCTCTGTGGACGCATCTTGTTCAAATGGCGCGTTTCCTCCACCTGAATATCAAAGCAGATTCCCCATAGACGAAAAAGATTTCAAATAACAACAACAACCGCCATCTCTTGGACAGTATGCCTCTGCCAGGCAGATCAGTTACGATCTTCATGATCTATAAGTAGAGAGAGAGAAAGAGGCCCTGCGGTACAATAGAGAGCCTTTAGATCAGCGAAACTATCAGGCTGGTCTGAACGACATTTACGCTGAAGAAGTTGCAGCAGCAGTATCCAGCTGTAGCGTGACTGTAGCTACCGGGGAACACTCCTGGAGATTTCACCAGAGAAGAAGATGCTACCTCGGCAGTCACTCGTGGTTCTAGCTCAGCTAAGATATGGACGGTGCAGCCGCCTCAATTCGTATTGGGCGCGAATTGATGCTAACATTCCGGGCGTTTGTCCCGCCTTTCTACATGACGTGTTGCACTTCTTCTATCGCACTGCCAAGCCCACTCTACTGAACACCAGATCTCTGTGGACGTATCCAGTTCTAATGGCGCCTTGCGTTTAGTTGGATATCGAAGCAAATCTGGTCTTACAAAACTAAATAAAGTGTGTTTTTTCGGAGTTGGTCTTTTTGACAGCTGTCATTTGCTTAATGCTCAGTTTGGTTTGCCATTCATAATGAATAGACGTGCTCCGGACAACTGCAGGTCCCGGTCATTGAGTAGAAGAATTACGAGTATAAATTGCACAGTTCCCTGATTTCGAGAGAAGTTTAAAGTTTGTTCCTTAACAGAATGTTAATGTTTTCCAAAATAATTTCCAATATTACTAATGGGCGGACGTACTGACGAACATTTAAAAAAGCACCTAAACCGTTTGGAAAACTTTAAGGTGGGTCTAGCTCAGATAGGGTGCACCAACTATCATTACTAACTGGTCGCCCTTTTTACCTGTCCATATTATGGCCCTAGTGCAGTATCTATTTTAAAGATACTGTTACATCCAGTAAAAGAAACAACATTACTGCTCTAGTTTCTATAAAAATCCCGAAAATGCATTTTTCTAACCCCCACCCCCAACGTTTGCCTTCTCGTATATAAAGCCAGCAATAATTCAATTCCAAACGATTGGAAATAGTTAATATGTGCTTTGGCTACTTCATCTTCCTGGCCATGCTGGCAGTAATACTTCACGTTCAAACATCATTTAATCTATTCCAACTGATTAATCGGTTATGGCCTCCCTGGCACACACACACAAAGTCACACATACACACACGCGAAAAGGCAACGCAATACTCGTACGCAAACAAATGGAAACAAATGGCGGTTGGCTGCAAATGAAAATGAAAAAGTTTTTAACAAAATATGGGTGCACTCTTATTAAATGTAACCGCATTGCTCATAAATATTTTTAATGTTGAAACATTTAAACCAAACGACCGAACCGACCCAACAGCAGAAAAAAATCACCAACACACACACATATACAACAAAAACACTAGGGGAAAAATCGAAAAACAAACAATGCGAAATGTGAAATGTGCAGTAATAATTCTCTGGTTGCAACAACATCCCAGCCCCAAATTCTCAATGCGACCCCATCACCAGCAACCACCATTACAGGACGACAGCTCAATTGCAAACGGGAAAGAAGTACGAGTACACAAAACATAAAAAAACAACAACACAAAAAGGAATGAGGATAACAGAACAGAAACCGAAACAGAAGTAACAAAACGATAACGATATTTTGAACTTTTAGATCGTTATTCAATTTTCAAAACAGCAATTGGCGTTGTTAAACAACTTTCTGGGCTGCAACTTCTTGCAATATACCGGCGCACACACACGCGCACACTCACACATACCGAGATACAACTGCTACAACTACATCAAGGCGTAGTAGTGGCAGTGCGGCAGCACAGCGACAACCAAAACAAAATTGCCAGTGCCAGGGCCAAAATGGATTCTGATTCGGCTGTTCCTAGTGCTGCTGATAGCAAGAACAACAGATTTTAAATTACACACACACACACACAAACATATACTTACACTCGGTCCAACTCTGGCTGCTACAAATATCCGCATAATGTTTACAGCCCTACAAGGCACACACACATACACTCATTTATACGAATACATCCTCCTTCACCTCCTTCTTCTCGTTGTCAGGATATTTGGAGTTGTTAGTGTACACTCACACACACACACTCACACATTGATTTTGCTCCTTTTTCTCTAAAACACCATTTAGGCGGCCGTATAAACAACATTGAGGTTTTCTACATTTCTCCAGGATCACATGTATGCCAGTGTGTGTTTTTGCGATGATTGTATTTGTAATGCATTACACAATGGTGGCACAGTGTCTTCTAAAGCCACTAAAATCTTCATACATTTTACCGAAATGCTAATGAGGCAAGCTTAGGGAGACGCACAATATGGAATATAGAGACACGAGTCCCTGACAAGGTCCGGGCTCGAGTTTAATGCTCGCAAAACTCCAAATTGCTTGCTAAGCTTAAAACGGATTCAAAGTGTAGGCCTGGTGGCATCTCGAGGAAGGTCCAGCCTCGAGTATTTTGCTCGCAAAACTTATAGTTGCTTGCTGAGCTTGAAACGGTACAAAGGGTAGGTCTCAAGGTATCTCAAAAAAGCGTTCTGCAGACAGGGTCCAAGTTAATTTCTGCAAACCCCAAGATTGCTTGCTAAGCCATGATTACTTCATGGCCTGTAAATCGGTTACACTCTTGACGAATTTGTTGTCCAAAACCGAAAACTAAAACCAACATTCCGGTTTTTATAGCCAAACCTTACAGCCGGTTTCTTGAAAATATCTAAAACCCGACATGTCGGTTTACTCGGTTTTTGGCAGTCGGGCTTTCAGTTTTTTTTAGTTTTTTGTTAAATGTAAAGTCAAAAAAAATTAAGTACGTAATACTTAGGTAGTATTAGAGCTAGACCCACCTTTAAGTGTACCGCTATACTCAGAAGCACCGGTTGGGGCGATTTAACGTTATCGGTCTTTCCGTTCCTTCTACCGTCTGCTGCCTATCTATAGTTTATTATCAAACTACACATAGCAATTATTGACCAATCTTTAGTAAATTTGGTAGAAATAAGTTTTTTGGAACTCAGGCGCTCTTGAAATTGAAGAAAATCTGTTCAAGTTTTAATACGAGTATAGAAACCACACATACATATACTTGGCATAAATGCTCCCAGTAAAAAATATATGGAGTAATCCATAATCGAGCAATAAAGGAGCAATGATTTGTTCATCCACTTGGAGTAAAAAGCGAGCAATCGAAGAGTTTTTATTTTGTTTTGCAAAAAAAAATTCGTCGAAGTCAGAAAAACAAAGATGATGCCTCGCTTAATACTCCTAATGGATCAACAAGGGACGCATCAATGCTTTTTTGTTTTTGCATGTGTTTTTTTTTTGTTTGACATGTTATTTAACTCATGTTTTCCTATATAATTGAAAAAAAAAAACATTGTTGTCTCGCCTTATGCTCTAAATGGATCAATGAAGGAGGCATCAATGCATTTTTGATGTGTTTTTTTTGTTTGACATAACTGTAAATTGTTGGTGTTACGTTTTGTTTGTCTATTTAGTCAGTTTACTTGTTGACTTCAAAATTGAAAGACGTGCGTATTAAGAAATTGTGAAAAGTTGTGAAAAATGTGTGATAATTTACTTTCTAAGCGTCATTTTAGACGACTTATTAAGAAAGAAATTGAGAAATTCTCAAATTGTAATCGGGAGACTTTAAGTGAAAAAGGGGCATCTCCACCTAACAAAGTGAATGAACTATTAACTGACGACAGCCCAACAAAAAAACTGTGATGCTCATTATTGTACAAATCCAATCCCTATTAATTCCTTAGAAGAATTATATTCGGCAGAAAAACTGATTGAAACCGAGCCTGAGTCAGAAGTGGTAAGACTGTGCTATTTTAATGCAATAAGTTAAACTGGTATTAAAAAATCTTTGTTTTTTATTTCTATATATTTCAGATTTCGTATATAAAACGCAAGTTTGATAAAATCAAAATTGAGAAAGCACTACGCAAAATGATCGGCGACAATATTTTGCTAAAATTTAATTGGGATGGATCCAAAATCAAGATAGCCCTTAACAAATACAGATTGTTTAACTTTTTCTATTTTGGTAATTCTTGAATTTTTAATATCATGTCTTAAGTAATATATTATGTTATCTTTTCTTTAATTTTATTGCAGAAGCACTTAAAGACACGTTTGAAACTTACCCGGAATTCGAAAAATTTTTCAAGCTGGCCTTTCGTAAATGCAAATCAACTGTCTACCGACAGACCTACTCCTCAAAAGCTACGAATCCATCAAATAAACACAAATAAAAATTCTGATTTTTAAAATTAGCCAAATTTGTACTTAATATCTGGTCATAGAAATATCACAGTGTCCCGTTGATGTCAAGTTTGAGCACGAGAAAAAAATTGTTTTGGGCTAGACTATATGACGGTTTCGCATAATTTTATTTGTTTAGCATTTTTGGCAATCTTTGTAAAATTACGAAAATTTGTAGACCTCTTGAGATAAATAAGATTACTCCCTTTATGCTCTTTTAGGAGATAAAAAGGATTACTCCCCTAGTCCTCCTTTCCGAGATTAAAAGGAGTACTCCTTTTGTACTCCATAAGGAGCTCAAAAGGAGTACTCGCTTTAGCGGACACGCAGTGTTAAAAAGGAGTACAAAATGCATGAGGCTCGGAGCTTTATGGAGTACTCCATTGCTCGCAAAGATGCGATCCAGGATTAATCTTTGGATGATCCTATTTTTTACTGGGCTGGTCCAAAAACATTCAGTACTACAAAGTACTGAATGTTTTTGGACCAAATATTTTTTAATATATTTATTGATGTATATTGTATCCAAAAAGAATCTACTTATTTGAAATGTCCTCATTTTGGCTTTACACACGCCTTAATTCGCACTGGCAGTCGCCAATAGCTGCACGAACCTCGTCCATTGGACAATTAGCCACAACTCGAACCAAAGTCTTAAGATAGCCCATGTTGGGGTATCTTTTGTGACAAGCCTTGTCCTCTTTGTAATCCAATGGGTTCAAATCTGGACTGCCTGAGGGCCATTCTTCAGAGGATACGAACGCTGGCAAATTGTTTCGAAGCCAGACCTGAGACGTTTTAGCCTCATGGGTCGGCGCAGAATCCTACTGGAAAGTCCATGGCTGATTTTGGAACAGGGAATTGTTAAGAGGCTTCAAACAGCTTCCAAAATGGTTTCTTGGTAAACCGATGTTTTGGCTCCTTTTTCGCAGAAATACAGGTCAGTGACCCCATCGTAAAGACACCCCACCAAACCATAACTAAAGCTGGGTGATGACCCTTTTCCACCCTTGGGATCAGTTCAAATGCTTCCTTAGATGACCGCGCATACACTCTATCATTTTGCTTGTTAAACTTAAAGGAACAGCATTTTTCTGTGCGAGTTATCGGCGTTCTTCACCAAAAGACGTTTGCATTTTTCAATCCTATTTTTTTTTAAAGTTGCAGTCAATAAATGTCCGGTACGTCGTTTGAAAGCCCAAAGTCCCACGTCTATTTTAATGATTCGACTCACGGACTTTTGGGTGATATTCATCTCACGGGCCATCATTTTCTGTTTTCGGAGCGGATTTCTGTGAATTCTTGATTTAACGGCTTTGATGGCATGCGGTGCTCGAACAGAGCGTGGGCGGCCCGACCGGTGGTGGTCTTTTACATCTCCAGTCTCCTCAAACAGTTTTATGCATCGGTAGACGAACCTGCGGCTAATCCCTAGTGGCCGGAGCATTTTGAAAATATCGCTTTTATCATTTCACACTTGAAAAGCGCCATTTCAGCGAGACGGTTCTCATTATCTGTACACTCTAAGATGAAAGTTGAAACAATTTTAATTTTGAGGTTAGCTTTTAAAACCCAAATGACATTAACGGCGTATGTTTAGTTCTACTATTGAAATGGGTGTGTTCAATGTTGTAACAGTATTTATGTCCCTACTAAGTATAGCCATACGCGGTTAATCTGATTTTATGACTTTAGCTCAAGTGGCCACAAGTTCCATGTTCCAAGAACAGGCACTGCTGAAATTGGAGAAAATCGGTTTAGATTAAGATATAGCTTCCACATATATTGTTAAGATTTAGTTTGAAATCTTAACATGGTATAATTAAAATTATGTTTAGAGGACGAAATTAGAGACAAGAGAAAACTGTATAGTTTTTATGATACGGACGTTTGGTGTAGTTTATGACTGGCTGGAATATTCATGGGACATGAGTGTGTGGCGTATGATAGTGAGACTGGCGACAGACAGACTTCTGATTTCATGACAGTCCTTTGGTTTAGGCAGTAAAATCTCCATGTGGTCGAGGGTTGGTTAATCTTCGTGTTGGTAATTAAAATCTGTTCAAGGATAAGGGCGATGAGAACGATGGGTGGAAATTTCCATTGTGCGCAGGACAGCACTTATTGACAGAAAATACAACACACATGCGTGTGGCAGACACTTATCTGTTATTTGTTTAGGTTCGCGATAGTTGGAAATCTGTTCAGCCACACATGCGTGTGGCAGACATTTATCTGTTATTTGTTTAGGGTCGCAATGATTAGAAATCAGCTTAGGAATTATTTGTCATACTCTGATTGGCTGAAGTATCATTAAAGAAAATTGTTAAAATGTATAAAGTAAATATTTCAATATATAGCTATCTCAGTCATTTAGTCGTAGGTATTAGATTGTAATTAGAAATTATTTAAATAAAAATAAACAGTGTCTTACAAACATTCAAATAGTGCGGTTGTCTTTTAATCGTACATATATGTTGAACCGATTTTATCAAAAACAGCGTAATTTTCTTATAAATTAAAAAATGATATTAGTTTTAAAATCTGGGTAAACTTAGATTGACTGTCTCTAAGTTTGCCCAGATTTTAAAACTTATATCATATTTGAATTAATGAGAAAATTACATTGTCCAAAAAATATTTTCAATTGGTTTTTCTTAACAACCAGAGGTACAGAGTATAATATAGTCGGCCGCGCTCGACTTTAACTTTATTTTACTAGTTTTTAATATTTCTTTTGAAATTTTACCTAATATTCTTTGGAAATTATAATTAAATTTACCATTTCTTTTGAAAATAAGACGTCAAAAAAACTCACAAAAATGTGCCTTAAGGAAATTGAAACATCAGGCGATCTGCACTAGGGTTGTACGAATCATTCGATTATATTAAACATTTTTATTCACACAAAAAAATCTTGGATTATTTGCAATCGCAAAAAATATTTATGCTAAAATTATAATTAAATTTTTCTAAAGTTTGTTTTTTCCCGAAGCCTTTTACTAAATCAGCATTGTATATGAAAATGTGTGGCACACCATTTTATTTTTTATTTCCCCTGGAAAATGTTGTTCATTTCTATTATTTCATATAAAAAAATCATCTTCAATATAAAAAAAAAATAATTATTCTCTTTTGCATTCGCAATAAACACATTTGGAACACTCGATTTCGCATTCACTGTCACTAAACTCACTTTCGTTACATCCCTAGTCTTATAAATTCGTTGTTAATTATATTACTTACCCGCCACCGTGGCCCTTCGAACACGGTGCCACCCACCCACCTCTGGCTGGCTGACTGACTGTTCGCGTAATTTTAACCGGTCTAAAATTATAATTATATTTTTCTAAAGTATGTTTTTTCCCGAAGCCTTTTACTAAATCAGCATTTTATATGAAAATGTGTGGCACACCATTTTTTTTTAATTTCACTGGAAAATGTTGTTCATTTCTATTATTTCATATAAAAAATCTTCTTATAATTATTCTCTTTTGTATTCGCAATAACCACATTTGGAATACTCGCTTTCGCATTCACTGTCACTAAACTCACTTTCGTTACATCCCTAGTCTTATAAATTCGTTGTTAATTATATTACTTATGCGCCACCGTGGCCCTTCGAACACGGTGCCACCCACCTCTGGCTGCCTGACTGGCTGTTCGCGTAATTTTAACCGGTCTAAAATTATAATTATATTTTTCTAAAGCACGTTTTTTCCCGAAGCCTTTTACTAAATCACCATTTTATATGAAAATGTGTGGCACACCATTTTTTTAATTCCCCTGGAAAGTGTTGTTCATTTCTATTATTTCATATAAAAAAATCTTCTTCAATATAAAAAAAATAATTATTCTCTTTTGTATTCGCAATAAACACATTTGGAATACTCGCTTTCGCATTCACTGTCACTAAGCTCACTTTCGTTACATCCCTAGTCTTCTAAAGTCGTTGTTGATTATATTACTTATCCGCCACCGTGGCTCTTCGAACACGGTGCCACATCTGGCTGGCTGACTGACTGTTCGTGTACTTTTAACCAGTCTTGTTACTATGGTTTGTTTCAAATGTTTTCAGGCAATAATTTTAAATTGCAACATTCTAGATATCTTGTATCCCTGTGTGTGTGTGTGTTTGTGTAGAGCCTGCTTTGGTTTTTGCTACATTTTCTTGGTGGTTTTTACAACTTTTATTTTTTCTTCCTTATAATTTTTTTTCTCGCTATGTGGCTATAAAAAAGAAATCCCCGCCTTTTCGCTGGGCCAATATTACACTGGATGAGAATAATGAACGAAAAGAATGTTCGTATGTTTAATTTTAAACACATCGAAAACAGAAATCGAAAATCATTTATAAACATGAACACCACTACCAGCATATGACCGAACACATACATACAAACGTATGAGTCCACACATAAACACATACAACCATACACGTTTCGGCTGTAGTTGTTGTTGATGTTGAAACATCAAAATTTATTTGCGGCCAATTAGTGAAAGGTCAGTGGCATTTGTTATTTACCACATTTCTGTCGCACGCACATTTCTGTCGCATGTACACTCAGGCAGCAGCTGGAAGAGGGACGCTGGACGCCTTCCAGCATGCCTTTATAATAGGCAGTAAGAAGGCCCAGATTCCCTCTATCGCAATGAGAGTTTCCAATTGTTATTTTATGGTACCTCAATGGAGTGTTATTCGGAATACTGAAATAAATGATGAAGTGTTCGTCAATAGCACTCGCTTGTCCGCCCATTCGTTTTTCGAATGAGAACCAACTAATTAGTTTTGCAGCTTCATTCCTCTCCCTCCAGTCCATCTTATGGTGGCGCACAGTGGTCCAGAATCGAAAAATATCGATTTTAATAAAAAATATAATTGTCCTTTTACCGAACTATAAATATTTACTAGATCAAAAGTCATAGAATTTTGACCGATTGAAATCGATCCTGGACCACTGTAAGGCGTTGGTATAAAAAATAATAGATCTCTATTTTAATTGATCTTTGCAAAACGATTAAGACATGTGTAGCGAATCTATGACCAGTCGAATAAAAATTGTAGAGAAGCTCAGCATATATGGCTTTCGGAAGAAAGTATAGAAGAAATTCTATTCCCCTGCAAACAGTTTTGATCGCGGATAATTCATCAGCGAATCATCTGGACGATGAATTAAATCGCGGCGATCATTATTGGCGAATAATACTAGAATCCTTATTTGTGTCCAAGGATATGGCTTTTAGAAGAAGGTATAGAAGATATTCTATTCCCCTGCAAACATTTTTGATCGCGGATGAATCATCAGCGAATCATCTGGACGATGAATTAAATCGCGGCGATCATTATTTGCAAATAATAATCGAATCCTTATTTGTGTGCCTGAACGGTTCAAAGGAAAAAGTCAAAATGAATCGCATGTAAGTCTTCATCAAGATTCGCCTATAATTCATCTATGCGAATCTCTGGCGAATCGTCCGAAAAATTTACAAGCTGTTTGTATGGAAGGAAACGCGAATGCGTCGGGAATTCTTTTGTCAAAGCCATGTTAGCACTAAGTTCAGGACGAAACGCAAATGCTTTCCTATTTATTTTGCCCCAACAATGCTAGCGCCAGGAAGAATCGCCAAGTCTTCGCCTCGTTGATTAATCCTTCACAAATCATCCAATTGCGAAGCAGAGTCTAGCCCTATTTCCATCTGCCTTTAGCGAAGGCCTTGACCATGCCGCCTTTTCGGCATTTACGAGAATATGCGCCTGCTGCCATGGACATTCCCATCGTTAGAAATGGAAGACTTTAACAAGTGTTCTCCCGGGCAGCCTTTTAAAATGTCAGTATCCGCACAACCACCATTCAAGCACATACAGAGTAGAGTGTAAGAGTATGCCTGTGTGTGGGTGCTTCTGCATTATGTGTGGGTGCTTCTGCATGTGTGTGGGTGCTTCTGCAACTACACGTGTGTGTGCGTGGGTCCTTCCAGAACAATACAATGTAATTACATCTGTCAACTGACATAAGTTATTGAAAGTCAATATTAATTACATGTGCACGGCCGTTTATCCTCCACATATCGCCATTAAACTGCTGCCCACCAAACTAACGCTGTGTGGTTCGTTTATTCTATTCCAACGAGCTGTATGCAGTATTATTAGAGATTTCCGTGAAATTTTAAAAGAATAGCAAAGGCCGGTGCGGAGTTACTTGCGTATCTCTAAATATACCGGATTCACGGTAATTGCTGAGATATGTTAGCTCTTAAGTTTATTAAAGGGTAAACATCGTTGAGATTATTGGAGTATTACTATTGTTATACCAGAAATTCCATGAAAGTCTCAATCCGAATGGCCTTCTCAGTCGCCCACGCGTGCTTCATCATAATCGGGAAGTAGTCACTGATATTTTTTTTGGCATTTATTACTCTTTGACCAAATAAAAAACGTGGTTAAATAATTGGGTTTTATTTTATGCGTGCGACCTCCTTCTCATAGCCTTGGGCGGAAACTTAAATGGGGTATCGTCTGTCATCGATAAAGATATAGTCGGGGTACGACGATTGGCTAGGTGTGCGGCGAGAGTTGATATGTTATATGGTTAAACATTTGCCATCATTTTATAGCCAGTGCTTCTCGACATTGATAAGGGGCATAGCGGAGCCTGTTAACACTATTAGACCGCGGCCCAACAGGTTGTCATTGCTTGTTGGCGTCATATTCCCAAAATGGTTGTTGATGAATTCTAGGATACACGCAGAGAAAAAACATGGTTACTACATGGTCACGGCAATAATAAAATGTTATCCGCAATAAAAGTATGTTCGTCGCAACCATAGCATTGTTAACTGAATTTAGTTTTGACAATAGCATAATTGCTGCAATATTAATATTGTTGAAATGTAACAATAGTATTATTGCCAAACTTAAAAATAAAAATATGGTGAAAGCAATAATATTAATATGGATGGTGCGACAAAAATATGGTTGGTGCGTTTTATGTTAACAATAATATGATTACGGCAATCATACTGTATGATTGTAATCTTTCTTCATTTAAATATGCTTTTAAGAACAAATGTTATTGGTACGGATCTAATGCAATAATAATACTTTTTTTTATCGAAATCAATTTTTTTTAAACGAGCTGCTTTGGTTTTGTTCAACTGAAATATTTTTAATAAAAACGCTGACGTTTATTAAAACTTATTTTTTCTTCTGTGATATAAATCACTCCTATTATTTTGAATTTAATGTATTTTTGAATAATTTTCGTAATTCAAATCTATTGTCGACAACTTAAACAAATTCTAATTAATTTTATTGGGAATCATAGTATAATTGTGTGTGACCATACTATGGTTCTAGGGATCGTAACATGGTTGCTTGTGAATCATACTATGGTTGTGAGTATCATATTATGGTTGTATGTGAAACATACTATGGTTGTGAGGATCATACAATGGTTGTGGAGATTATAGTATGGTTGAGTGTGAATCATACTATGGTTGTGGGGATCATAGTATGGTTATGTGTGAATCATACTATTGTTGTGAGGATCATAGTATGGTTGTATTTCAATCATACTATTGTTGTGAGGATCATAATATTGTTGTACTACAGCCATATATCCAACAATAGTATTATCCTCTTCGAATATTGTCACCACAACCATACTTTTTTTCTGCGTATGGGCTATCTAATTTCAAGGTCAGCTTTGCAGCGAAGTTTATAGTTGCTTTCGACAGAGGATATGGAGGCAGACGGCCCCTAATTAAACCCTACTGGGTAAAGGGGGAATACTTCATTTGGAACGCATCAACAAAAAAAATGTTTAGACCCAACCTATGTTTTGACCAAATAGGTTTCATGCTTTTTAAGTCATTTCAGCCTTGTCCATCTGTGCGGCTGGTTTGCACGACACACGCGAAAAAAGCTAGCAATCGTTTTTAAATTTGCACTTCCTAACATGTTTTTCCAAAAACTTTCTATAGGATTGAAAGTGGGCCACATTTCAACTACCGTGCTGGTACCTCCCACATTATTGTACTATTCCGCCTACTTTTGGGTATTCTTGGAATATCTTTGATGCTGTACAAACGATCTTACCTAAAATCAATATTTAAATACAGGGTTATAAGCTTAGCTATTTGACAAATTATAGAGTTTCTTGCCACGCCCTTGCTGGTACCTCCCTGACAAATGATTATTTTCTGTGCAGATTAGAACCCACAGAACTTGTCACCCAGTGCGTGAAATTCGCTTTAATTGTGAACTCTATTATATGTATTTGTACAGCGGCTTTATAAAAGTGTAAATAAAGAGTGGATGACACGCCCCATTGTGGCACCTCCAGTGCAAATGCACCATTCCGCCCACTTTTTACAATCGCATAATAATTTTAATACTATTCTGCATCTGCTTAAAATTAGTAATTTGCAAATAAAATATAAATAGACATGGTAACGAAAGTAAATATAATCATAACCACGCCCATTCTTGCATCTTCTATACACACGTTACTATCCGAGTGTACATTGAAATCCTCCTAACTTTTTTCCTAATGTTATTTAATTATTTTATCTTTGTGCGAGGGTTGCTATATGTGACGCGCAAAATAGATAGGGGCCTAAGGTTAAAACCAGTTTTGTTCAGGAGAGCCATTTTAAAGATTAGGTCCCTTTCTATTTACGCTTAGAATCGTCGACTTCACTTTCATAAAACGCGAATATCTCTGGAAGGGAACACTTTTGGGGCATGGGATCGGTCTCATTCGATGCTCAGATGTTGTCCACATCAAAAAAAGAAAAAAAAAATGAAAATTGATTTTTCCCCTTAGGTCCCTTTCTCTATGCGCTGTCACATATATATTTCTGGCCTAGGCAACACTTAGTGTTGCCTGGCGCCGAAAGCTTGAAATTCTTTAGCATAAACGTACTCAGAACGTTTTGTCGTACGACCATCATTTGTGTTGTTTACAGTGACTTGAAAAAATCAATTTGGCAAAAAAAATGGAATTAACTCGTGAACATTTTCGTGCGATAATTTGTCATAACTTTCAACGTGGATTATCACGACAAGAGTGCATCGATGACCTTAATTCTTTGTATGGCGATGAAGCACCATCCTATAGCACTGTGAAAAAATTGGTTTATTGAATTCAACCGTGGCCGACGCTCGCTCAAAGACGATGGTCGTGAAGGTCGTCCAAAAACGGCCGTTGTGCCAGAGAACATTGATGCCGTGCGTGAACTGGTAATGCAAGATCGTCATGTGGCATACCGTGTAATAGAGGCATCCTTGGGCATTTCTTCCACCAGCATACATTCGATATTGCAGTAACACCTGGTCGTAAAAAGGGTTTGTTCTCGTTGGATCCCAATTTGACAATCGCTCAAAAAAGGCTCGTGTCGATTGGTGCAAAGAAATTTTGAAAACATACGATCGCGCTGCTTCAAAAGACGTTTATAAGATCGTCACAGGTGACGAATCATTGATCTATGCGTATGAGCCCGAAACAAAACAGCAATCGACCGTGTGTGTCTTCGAAGACTAGCCAAATTCAACGAAAGTTGTTCGTGGAAGAAGCACTTCGAAGAAGCAAATGGTCGCCTGTTTCTTCGGAAAAACTGGTCATGTGGCGACTGTTTCGCTTGAGCAACGTAGGGCGGTCAATTCTGAGTGGTAAACCACAATTTGTTTGCCTGAAGTCTCCTGAGGAATTCGAAAAACGAACAAAAGAAGACAAATCATTGTTCATCTTGAAAATGCGAGCTCTCACACATCGGCTCAAACCAGCGCCTTTTTGACCGGCCAAAACGTGGAATTGATGGGTCATCTGCCGTACAGCCCTGACTTGGCAGCCAATGATTTCTTTTTATTGCCGCATATCAAGATAATAATGCGTGGTCAACGATTTCCGTCGCCAGAAGATCCCATGTTTTGGAGGTGTCTCAATCGGAGTGGAAAAAGTGCTTCGACAATTGGTTTGAGCGCAGGCAAAAGTGTATAAATCATGCTGGAGAATACTTTGAAAAACTATAAAAACCATTTTTGATGACAAATATTCGCATTTTTATTATTAGGCCAGAAATATATATAGCATTCCTAATAATGGCACCTCTTGAACCTCTTCTTGTTGCTCTTCAGCCCAAATGCGGTAATTTTGTTTATTGACTTTGCCGTTGAGCCAGAAATGGGCCTTATCACTGAAATGTTGGTTGAAAACAGCGAATCGTCTTCAAGCTTTTGAAGAGCCCAAACACTAAATCGAGGATGAGCAGAAATATCGTTAGGTTCCAATGCCTGCACAGGCTGTATTTTGTACGCCTTTAAACCAAGATCCTACCGTAAAATCTTCAAAGTTGTTTTATACGTTTTATATGACAAGCCAAGTTGTTGAGAAGTTTCACGTACACTTTAATCTACTGCCACTTTGTTTTCAATACATCATGCTGGATGTGGTCTATTAGGTCGAGTATTATCCAATAGTGAAAATTGGGTTTCAATGTTGCCGATGGTAGTCCGAATAGTGCGTTCGGTAGGCCGATTATGTCGACAAATAAAAGGTCTAAACGCACGAATAACGTTTCTCATCGAACGCTTATTTCCATAATACAGTTGCGTCTTTCCATGATGAAATGGCAAACAATACGTATAAGAAAAAAAGTAAAGTTTATCATAACTCACGCGTAATCTGTAAAAAATCCGTATTGAAAAATACCTTTAGATTGATCTCCAGTTATCTAAATTAAAAAATTTCAAACAAACTGCTTTGGATTTGGTTAACTGAAATATTTTACATTTACGTTTTTTGAACAGATTTTTTCTTTTGTTTAATAAACCACTGGTATTAATCTGAATTTAATGTTTTTCTTAAATAATTATTTAATAAAATCTATTGTTGAAAACATAACCCAAGGCTAATAAATAATTTTGCGGAACATAGCATGGTTAAGTGGGATCATACAATGATTGTAGGGATCAGAACATGGGTGTATGTAAAACATACTATTGTTGTAAGCATCATAATATGGTTGCGAGGATCATTGTATGGTTGAGTGTAAATCATACTATGGTTGTGGTTATCAATTTATTGTTTTCTGTGAATAAAACTATTGTTGTGAGGATCGTAATATTGTGATGGTATTGGTGTTGTTGTTCTATTGTAGGCCTGTCTGGTTATTGTGCCGGCGCTTAAAAACTCCACTGGCAATAAAAAAGTATTTGCTTATGAGCACTCAAAAGCGCTAAAGCAGTTTTTGTCAGCACTCTAATTAGTGCTTCTTACTGTAGTAGAAAATAAAGCAATGCCGAGTTATTGGCAGTTTTGACTTTGAAGCTTTAATGTCCATTATTTCTAAAAACATCTTGTTTCAAACATAATTAACGGTACTCGTAATTCTAATTCTTTTTAGTCATGTATCCTTAAAACTAAGCAATATTTTTAGAACTAATCAGCTGTCGATCAGCTGTAATTAAGGCTAGGGATGACATAACATAAATAATCGATATACTTCAATAATCAATAACACTACAATATGGTTGCGGCGATCAGAGTATGGTTGTAAGTGAATCATACTATTGTTGTAAGAATTATAATATTGTTGTGCTACAATTATATACCCAAGAATAGTATGATGATCTTTGAATATTGTTATCCTAACCATATTTTTTTTCTTCGTGTATATAATGGGTTATCCTTTTTTTGACAGATCACGTGTGAGTCGTGTCATGCTGTCATGTTATTTTTGTTTAGTATTGTTTGGCATTACATCATGGGAAGACTTACGCTTGAAATTTCACTGCATTGCACCTGCCTCTCTAAAAACTACTAGTTTAATCGATCGTTATCAAATTTTACCTGAGTAGTTATGAGCGATTACTAACATAGTACAACACATGATTTTTGAACTCAATTCTGATAATTGTTTGTGAAAGTAGTCCCAAAAACAAGAACTTTTACATTATTCGTTTGGTCAAGGTCAAATCATCAATGTTTTTTCCAACGAATTTTGTGTATATCTCGAGCAAATTTTTTAAATTCATACCTTCACTTAATTGTGCATAAAAGCGAAACGCGTAAATCGATTTTCATGATCTAGGTCTCATTTTGTTCATAGGTTATGTGACTTTGCGTGAAAGTAATAGGACTTGACACTTTTTACCGTTTTGTATTTTTTATAAATTAAAAAAAAACTTTAATTTTTAGGCAAAAAATATTTTGTTTTCATACATTTATTTATAACTGCGAATAAGTGTATGTAGCGAAACTTTGCATGAACAGGAAAGGAATTGTAATTTTTAATTTTTTTTTAAATCTGTTTCAGCTTATTCGGACTAGTGGTTCTCGAGTTATGATAAACAAAAGAGCATAAAACGTTTCAAATTCCCCTATACGATACTTACTAACTTCTTAATTAATTATTAAATTATTATTTGATGTACCTTGACCAAACGAATGATGCAGAAGCGATGAGGCCTATTTCTGGCTCAACGGGTATGTAAACAAGCAAAATTGCCGCATTTGGGACGACCAGAAGAGGTTCAAGAGCTGCCACTTCATCCAGAAGAAACAACGGTTTGGTGTGGTTTGTGGGCCGGTGAAATCATCGGTCCATATTTCTTCAAAAATGATGCGTACGTAACCCTCAATGGCGACCGTTATCGTGCCATGATAACCGACTATTTTTTTTTTATTTAATTTATTATATTTGCAATCTGTCTTGGAGACAATAAGCAAATGAGATCAATGCAATGTTTTACATGTTCGAATACAATTTTTAGTCTAGGTTTATATTTCTACTACATTAAGCGAAATATATTTATAAAATATTAAAAATATACATATCCAAAAATAATTCAAATCAATATCTTATTCTCTAAAAGGCAGGTCCAAAATATGAAATCTTTTCAATCTCTTGATTTCGTTTGAATCGTCTAGTAACGATATAGCTAGTAAATTGGGATGGTAGCTTAATCTATTTAAATATTTCTCTGTCATGTTTCTTATTTCATTTTTCACATATGGCAGTCTCAGGTCATCGTGTATGGTTTTGTTGGAAACGAACCACGGGGCTCCAAGAATAGTCCTTAGTGATTTTGACTGGAATCTTTCTATTATAGCTATGTTAGACTTGCTGGCAGTGCCCCATATATTAATTCCGTATGTCCATACAGGTTTAATGATAGCTTTGTAGATTAAAATTTTATTTTCTATATTTTGGATTTAGAAGCCAGTAAAGTTTTTTAAACTTTATTTCCATGTGTTTTCTTTTCGTATTTATGTGTTGTTTGAACGACAATCTTTTATCAAGGTATATTCCAAGGTATTTTACATAGTTGTTTTTAGGGATAATGGAACCATTTATACTGATCGGCGGACATTCACTCCTTTTCATTGTGAATGTGACATGACATGATTTGTTGCAGTTTACTTCAATTTTCCATTTGGTCATCCATAATTCAAGGCGATGAATATGACTTTGAACTGACATAGAAGCTTCAACTGCACAACTACTCGATGACAGAATAGAGGTGTCATCAGCGTACGTAGCCACCATGGTGTCGGGGGAAATCGGCATGTCTGATGTAAACAGTGTATAAAGGAAAGGACCTAGAACGCTGCCTTGTGGAACTCCAGAAGAAATATTAAGAATACTAGAAGATTTGCGCTTATGTTTTACGTAAAATGTTCTGTTGGAAAGATATTATTTAATAAGGAGAAAATATGGCGTAGGCAATAACTTTTTAACTTTCCAAAGCAGACCAGGGTGCCAGACTCGGTCAAATGCTTGTTTGATATCTAAAAATACTGCAGAGCAGTATTTTTTTGGTTTCAAATGCTTCGGTTATAAACTCAACAATGCGGTGGCATTGTTCAGGGGTACCGTGTTTGTTTCGAAAGCCGAATTGGTAATTAGGCACTATATTATATTCCTGAGCTAAGGGTAACATTCTCTGAAGAAATATTCTTTCGAATATTTTTGAGATAATTACCAGTAAGCTTATTGGTCTATATGACGCGACTTCATTTTCTGGCTTATTTGGTTTTGGAATCATGATTATTTCTGCACACTTCCATTGGGTTGGGAAGTGGCTTAATCGTATGAGTGCGTTGAATAAATATGTTAGAAATAGTATACCATTTTTTTGGCAGATTTTGAAGCATTTGAGCATTAATTAAATCGTATCCGTTTGACTTCTTCCTATTAAGTTTGGTTATCTCGGTTTTAATCTCGAAAGGTGTAATGTGTTTTATAGGAAGGTCCATTTGGCATGGGATTTCCAAGAAGCGATGTATATTAATTTCTGCTGCGGAACCCGTATTTCTGGAAGGCATGAAGGTTGATTTGAGATGTTCAGCAAATGCTTCTGTTTTCTGTTGGTCGGTTCTGTACCAAACTCCATGGGAATCCTTAATAGGAATATCTCTTCTCCTCGGTCGTTTTAAATATTTTGTAGCCTTCCATAAATAGTTCTCGTCGGTGCTATTATGTGTGTTTAGATTCGCTAGAAAGCTGGCTATCGATTGGTTTTTAAACTCGCTTAAAATGGTCTTCAGTTCTGCAGTTGCTCTGTTTAGGTTTCTCTTGTCTAGTGGGTGGTGGGTGATTTGCCAAATGCGCCGCAATCTCCGTTTTTTCGCGATCAAGTTTCTGATTTCAAGCGATAAATATACTCTGTTATATTTGTGTCTATCGTAGTTAAGACGCTACTTCCCACACAACGCATCAATCAATAGATTTATTGAGAGAACAATTCGGTGAGCAGATAATTTAACGTTTTGGGCCGGTCGATTGGCCACCAAGATCGTGTCATATCACACCGTTAGACTTTTCCCTGTGGGGATATGTAAAGCCTAAGGTTATGCGGACAAACCCGCTTCGTTTCAGGCCTTAGAGCAACACATCACGCGTGTCATTCGCCAGTTACCAGTCGAAATGCTCGAACGAGCCATCGAAAATTGGATTCAACGGATGTACCATCTGAGACGTAGCCGCGGCCAACATTTGATAGACATTATCTTCAAAAAATAGATGGCAAAGAATGTTTTTTTCAAGTAATAATAAACATTCCCCATTAGATTTGAATTTTCTGTGATTTTTTCTTTAAAAAAGTAGGGATCCTCGAAATGGATCACGCGTTACAAGATCTGTTCAATTGAAAAGGTTAAATTAAAATTGTCTAAAAAAATATTTATTTATTTAATTCTTTTTTATCCCCTTCAAAGCATTTCACCTCAGGTATAACACACTTGATTCCGGGTTTTTTTTTCTAATCCTCGAAGCAGTCCTAATATGCACTTTTTGGTGTGGCCTTGGGCACTTTCAGTGATTCGGGTTTTATCTCATTAGTAAGCGCAAAACGCCGTCCTTTCATGGTTCTGCATGGCCAAAATTTCCTAACCAAATATTATGGCCTACCGATATGGCGACTTCGTTTGTAACTTCTTTAAAAGTGATTCAACGATTCTCCATAACAATTTTCTTCACTTTCTCGTTGATATTCACATCTTCTCGACCTTCGTTAAAAAGCTTGTACCACTTGTAAACATTTTTCTGCCTCAGGTGTTCAGGTGCTTTTAAATCCTTAATTCCATTTTTAACAAAAAATGTTAATTAGAATTCAATGACTCATTTTTTTCCACAGCAGAAATCGCCAAACAAGCAGAACACGCCTAACTGCTATGCCTCACACAAACTAAACTAAACACAAACAAACTCAACTAAGAACAGATGTCCGAAAAAAGTGTGCCAACAAAAAAAAGAATGCCCAAAAATTTCAAAATTACCTTTTCTATTGAACAGACCTCGTATGCTTCGGTCCGGCCGAATTTATTTTGTCCACATGTTTTTAATTTATTTGTATTTGTATTTGAAATCAGTAATTCTGTAATTTAATTTGTTGCATTATAAATCGGACGGCAATTAATTACAATGTGTCATATCGTTTGATGCTCATATATTTTCCCCTAGATTATGAGTTAATATATGTTAATTATATTTTAATACTTTATGTGAGTGATTACAACGGACGGACGTCCGTCCACAAACACAAACACGCACACACACATATTATGAAAACTTGTTTCCTTTGAACACTGCCAGGATGCCACCGATAATCGATAGCGAATGTTTGAATAATTACAAATGTTGGATGCCATTTTATCAGAGAGTATTGAAATCAGGCCTTTTCCATTTCTACACTGAGAAAATGTATCCATATGACAGCGCATAGCGAAAGGGACCTAAGGGTAAAAAAATCAATTTTCATTTTTTTTTCTTTTTGTGATGTGGACAACATCTGAGCATCGAATGAGACCGATCCCATGCCCCAAAAGTGTTCCCTCCCAGAGATATGCGCGTTTTATGAAAGTGAAGTCGACGATTCTAAGCGCAAATAGAAAGGAACCTAATCTTTAAAACGGCTCTCCTGAACAAAACTGGTTTTTAAGCTTAGGTCCCTTTCTATTTTGCGCGTCACATATTAGGAATGAAACCTCTGATTGAAATTTTTTTTTAATATAAGTAGCTAACATTTCATAATTTCTATGAACAATTTAATGCATTCCGTGAAAAATTGCATAATACCTATGAAAAATTTCATAGATCCTATGAAAAATTTCATAGAACCTATGAAAAATTTCAGAGATCATATGAAAAACTTCGTAGATCTTATGAAAAAGTTCATAGATCATATATAAAACTTCATAGATCCTATGATAAATTTCATAGATCCTATGAAAAAGTTCATAGATCCCATGAAAACTTTCATAGATCCCATGACAAATTTCATAGATCCTATGAAAAACTTCATAGAACCTATGAAAAAGTTCATAGATCCTATGAAAAATTTCAAAGATCCTATGAAATCTCTTAAAAAAAATATCATAAACTAAAAACTAATAAAATTATTTTTTTTGTGTACCCCTCTTTCTTTCATCGGCAAATGCTTTTGACAATTATTCTATTGGTGAGTAGCTCCTTATCTACACTTCCTTGTCGCTGGCATCCTTGTGCTTTTAAACAGTTTCTTTTTGTGCCTTTGCAGTTGCGTTGTCTGTCGCCGGCTGAGATTTGTTTTAGGGATTTTCGTTACTTAAGGGCGAATGCATTAATTACGTTTCATGTTAGTTTCAATTTCATGTTTTCATCTGGAGAAATCCGCTTCTCTTTTGTGTTTCTTTTCTGCATTTTTGTTGTTGTTGTTGCCGTATTATTAAGACAATGAAGGATGCACTATTTTTTATTTCCCTGTTGTTTTAGTTGCATCCTTTGGTTGGCGCGTGCCTTGCCTGCTATTGTTTTCTCACTGTTTTTGTCGGTCGGCAACAAAGGAAAGTAAATAGTCTTGGAAAATCTGTTCTTACAAGGAAATTAATTAACTTTCAATACGAACAAATCAATAAAAGTTAACACGGATAGGTTACGCTTTGCTGAACTGAACTTAAAGCAAATAAAGATTTCTATTGAAAAGCGAAAAATAAAAGTACACAAATGAAATTTTACTTGTTAAGTCGCCGGCTTAAACGATGGTGAAAACAGTCGCTGACAAATGTAAGATACGAGGGTTGCTATTTATATTTCGGGTCCGGCAATAAAAACACAATAATTTATCTTTGGAAATGGTTTTATTGTTTCTTAAAATATTCTCCTTTAAGATCAATACACTTTTGCCTGCGCACAAACCAATTTTAGAAGCACTTTTTCCATTCCGATTGAGACACCTCCAAAAGATGATATTTGAACGCTTCAACAGCTGCTTGGGGCGATGAAAAACTTTGACCACGCAGTTTTTTTTCTTAATGCTATTGAATAAGAAAAAGTCAATGGGTGCCAAATCAATTCGACATCTTGAGTGGTCAATTACGAGGGCGACCGCAAAAGTAACTGGTCTAACATAAAAAGAACCTTTTTTTTGGAATTATTATTATTTATTTTTCATAATCTCCTTCCAACTCAATACATTTCATCAAACGTTTTTCAAGATTTTTAATTCCATCCGAAAAATAAGATTTTTCAAGACCTTTAAAATATGCCTCAGTTTCAGCAATAACCTCGCTATTGGACAAACATTTTTTGCCACCGAGAAATTTTTTTAAATTTGGGAAAAATAAATAATCAGAAGGAGCTAAATCTGGACTATATGGTGGATGCGGAGCAATTTCAAATTGTAATTCGGCCAGTTTTTTTTGAGTTAAAAATGCAGTGTGTGAAGGAGCATTATTTTGATGAAAAAGAACTTTTTTTTTCTAAATGCGGTCGTTTTATCTTGATTTATTCACTCAACCGATCCAATAATGCACAATAATATTCACTATTTTTAGTTTTTCCTTTCTCAAGATAATCAATAAATATTATACCCCTTGCATCCCAAAATACTGTGGCCATTACTTTTCCTGCTGACTTAACAGTTTTCGCCTTCTTGGGACCACTTTTACCAGCTTCTATCCATTGTTTTGACTGTTCTTTGCATTCTGGGATGTAGTGATGGATCCATATTTCATCAACAGTTATGCATCGGCGCAAGAACTCTATTGGGTTACGCTGATAAATCGCTAAAAGCTACTCGGCATTGGTCCAACGGACGATTTTTTGGGGCAAAGTCAACAAACGCGGCACCCATCTTGCGGATAGCTTTTTCATGTGGAGTTCATTATGTAAAATACTCCAAACTTGTTTTTCGTGTATTTTAACAATATCAGCAAGTTCTCTGAGCTTTATTCGTCTATCTTTAGTCACTTCATTAAATATTTTTCTAATGTTTTCAATAGTAGTAGCAGTTTTTGGTCTTCCAGAGCGTTGTTCATCTTCCGTACTTGAACGACCCATTTTAAATTGTTGAACCCAAGACTTCACGGTGGAGTATGATGGTGCATTATCACCATGAACAGAATCCAATTCATCTTTGATTAAATGTGGCGTATAACCTTTCATATAAAAGTGTTTAATTACCGCCAGAAACTCTTTATTTTCCATTTTTCAAAAATTATAAAACTTGTTACTTCAATCACCTGTAACAAAGAAAATAATCATTAAATATTTCGGAAATTTTGACAGCTGGCTTATAAAAGATTGCTTTTAAAAAACAAACAAAAAAAGTTGCTAGTAAAACAGAAAATGTGCCAGGCCAGTTAGTTTTGCGGTCGCCCTCGTAGCTTATCGTTTCAGCTGATGTGTGAGAGCTCGCATTGTAGTGATTCAAAATGTTCCATGTTCTCTTATTATCTTTCCTCATTTCTTCGAACACTGTTGACAAACAGATGGTTGTATACCACTCAGAATTGACCGTCCTACGTTCCACTAAAGGCACTGTGGCAACATGGCCGGGTATACCGAAAAAAACGCAATCATTTGCTTTGATGTACTTCTTCCACGAACAACTTTTGTTGGATTTGGCTCGCCTTGAAAGACCCATACGGTCGATTGTTGTTCTGTTTCGGGTTCATATGCATAGATCCATGATTCGTCACCTGTGACAATGTTAAGCACTGCCTTTGAGCTACCGCAGTAATTCTTTTTCAACATCTGACACAGTCAACTAAACTCTTTTTACAACACACACGTTGTTGTAAAAGAAATCTATTGATGGCTCTCGATGTAGAGTCTCTTTAGAGGTGGCAAGAGTGAGTTGTATTTTCGTGGGCAATTGTGTGAAGAAAACTTGAAAAGTAAGGTTTACAACAGTAGTTCTCATTCGTTTGGGGAGAGCCTGGCCTTATAGAGTTCGGTTTTACTTTCAACAATTGCAGCAAAGCTTTCTGAAAAGGGTTGTCACGGACCCGAAATCATGATAAAAGCAGTGTGCAGCCACGAAAATCAATGCCACTTTTCCATTTTGTTACAAACTTGTCTTCTATTTAAATATAGAAGCAAAAGGTCTTGAGCCGGTTAATCCCAGTTCAGAAAAAATGTAACGAGCAAAATGATAGAGTGTATGTGTGGTCATCTAAGGAAGCATCTCAACTGATCCCTAGGCTGGAAAAGGGTCATCACCCAGCTTCAGTCATGGTTTGGTGGGGTGTCTCTTACGATGGGGTCACTGACCTGCATTTCTGCGAACAAGGAGTAAAAACATCGGCCAAAGTTTACCAAAAACCGTTTTGGAAGCTGTTGTGTAGCCTCTTAAGTATTCCCTGTTCCAAAGCGAGCCATGGACTTTCCAGCAGGATTCTGCGCCGGCCCATAAGGCTAAAACGTCCCAGGCCTGGCTTCGAAACAATTTGCCAGCGTTCATTTCCTCTGAAGAATGGCCCTCAGGCAGTCCAGATTTGAACACATTGGATTACAAATTGTGCACGGTTTTAGAGGACAAGGTTTGTCACAAAAGATACCCCAACATTGGATCTCTTAAGACTGCTTTGGTTCGAGCTGTGGCCAATTTTCCAATGGACGAGGTTCGTGCAGCTATTGACGATTGGCCAGTGCGACTTAAGGCGTGTGTTAAGGCAAAAGGCGGACATTTCGAATAAGTAGATTCTTTTTGGATACAATATACATCAATAAATATATTAAAAAATATTTGGTCCAAAAACATTCAGTACTTTTTATTTTACAGCATAAAACGTGTGTAACAGTATTTATGTCCCTACTAAGTAAATAAAACAATTCGCCCTCAAATGACAAAATGTTCTGAGTGAAGCTATGCTAAAAAATGTTACAGTTTCCAATGGAAGTTCCAGTTTGCATCTGGAAACACTAATACTGTCAGGGACAGAAAAATTAATAGCAACCCTCGTATTCTTTTCCGGAGTTTAACCTAGGGTTACTTAAGAGTGTTCACAATCGATATTTTGGGTTTGACGTCTAAATCCGACAGTCTGTTTCTTAAAAAGAACTAAAACCCGACATGTCGGTCGACAACTCTCGGGTTTTTTAGGATGTTTCATGTAAAATCAAAGAAATTGTATAATTTCACTTTCGGCATACGTAACTTATATTTGAGACACACCCAACATTAAGGGCACCGATGGACTTAGAATAACCAGTTGATGCAATTTAACGATATATAACTGTTCGTCCTTATAACCGACTGCTGCCAATCTGAAGCTTGTTTCAATCTACAAGTCCGAGGCCGATTTTATGCCTTTAGCTTTAAAAGCAAAATATTACATCCATATTGATGAAATTTGTCACAGTTCTTTACGATCGATTGATCGATTGGTCGCCGATTTGACAAATCCTCCAGTACAAAGATTCCTCCCAAATTTTCAAACAACCGCTCTAATCATGTTAATTCTGATTTTGATCAAGTTTGGTAAATTGCGATGGACAAACAACCAATCTTGAACCGATTTGGATAATAAAGGGTCATTTTTTTTATAAAGTCCCCATACAAATGGTCTGGGACCCAAAAAATTGTTTCTAATATGCATGAACCTATGGCAATAATATAACTAAAGGATGGGCAGATGTTGATTTGTCGCGCAAAAGAGCCATTGTTTCGTTAGCTGTGTGGCAAGTAGCACCGTCCTGTTGAAACCACATATCGTCCACATTCCTATCATCCAATTCGGACCATAAAAAGTTACGATAGCGAACACCATTCACATTAACTGCCTGACCGGACTCATTTTAGAAAAAAAAAACGGTCCGGCGATGCCGTCAGCCCATAAACCGCACCAAACATTCACTCTTTGTGGGTGCATTGTTTTTCGGCGATCACTCTTGGATTATCATTCGCCCAAATGCGGCAATTCTGCTTATTAAAAAAATCCGCTGAGGTGAAAATGTGCCTCATCACTGAAGATGATTTCTTCGAAAATTGATTTTCATTTTCATAATAAGCCTGAATAACTTTAACGCGTTGCTCGCTTGTGTATCTTTTCATGGTTTAAATTGAGTTAGTCTGAAATTGAGAAATAACAAATGAAATGCAGAAAAAACTTCACGTTTAGGTGTGGTTCACATTCAACAGCGGCCCTTAAAATTTAACCACACTTTATAACATTTTTCACCAAGCCAAAAACTAAATTTGCTTAGGCAGGCCCTAAACCCAAAAATGTCACCCATTCAAACATGGATATAAGGGACCCAAAAGCAATGAACATTTTTGACAAATTCAAATATAAACTTTTTTTAAAATCTGCAACAGAGGAAAAATTGGTTGACAATCGGTTCGGACTAGAAAAATTCCGTTGGATGAAAAGACTTCTAGTTGCTAACACCAAATGTAAAGATCTTGACGGATATTCTGTTCAAGGTACAATAAGATATTTGCTGGTACATATAACCAACTATTCGGTTGTGCTCATGGAATGTAGTGTAAACAATTGGCTGCCAGGACCGACTGTTGTAGTAATTGATAGTTGTATTTACAATTGTTCCTTGGTTCTAACTACTGGTAATACCAACAAATCGTTTTGTTTTTTTTGACCATCTTGTATTGCTGACCCCAGCGTGAAAAACCCGATATATAAAAACAAATAGAGGGTGGAGCGCGGTAATTTGCTTTTTTGGGAATGATATAAAAAAAATTATGAATCTTAGAAAAATGTATTTCAAGTATTAATTATATTGAACAGTAAGGGAATTTTGAAAATGCATGGTTTTAAATAGTGTATCTGGCAAATGTCGACCTTCGATATTCACACACTGCTGTATGCGTTTTCTGAAGTTTTCATGAACTCTAACAAGCATGTCGACTGGTATTCTGCCAATTTCAACCTCAATATTGTTAATTAGGTCTTTCAAGGTGTTGGGACGGTTGATATACACCTTCGACTTCAGGTAAGCCCTGAAGGAAAAAATCGCATGGGGTCTGGTGAGCGTGCCGGCCAGTTAGAGATAAGAGATAAGCCGTCCAGAAACATTTGTCCTCTAATTCCATTGCCTCAAGAGCCGGTGAAACTAATCCTGTACCATAGTCAAGTACCGTTCGGAGTTTACATTTACGACAAGACGGTTATCCTGGAAAAAGTAAGGGTCAATGATGTCTACTCATGATATGGCGCACCACACAGTGACGCGGATGGCGAATGCCCAGGTCTCTGGTGAAGTTCTCTGGGGTTTGTTTCACTCCAGTACCGCATTTATTTTTGTTTTTTTTTGTTTACACACCCACTGAGGTGAAAATGTTCATCCCCGAAGGGGAACAGCAAATCGTTAACAACAAGCACGCTGAACTGCAGTGATCGATTGCGCATTTGAAAAATATGCTCGTACAGCACAGAATGACTTCTCCTCACGTGCCCAATGCATGACGGCAACTGAAAGGCCGACGAATACAAAATTCCCGTCAGCCACTATAAGGCACGCACACTCTCCACTCTCTTCGACCAACAGTGCCGCCACAGCCTGCAGTAGTAAATTGCAAAAATCCGCGCTCCACCCTGTAGAAAGTTCAATAGGGACAGAAGTTAATGGATATTTATTTTTACTGCCTATTAGAACGGACCAACTGCTAGAATTGAAAAATTTAATATTTCTCTTGACTTGACTACAAAATTTGTTGACTTTGGCTAACTGAGCCTTAAGTAAAGTCCACACTAGTTAAGGGAAATCAATTTATTATCTCATGTCGCATTTACCGAACATTTCAGTGCACGAACTAGCATTCGGTTGTGCTTATTGAATACCTGTAGTAGACGTAATCGCAATCATTCGGTTGGCAAAAAATTCGGCTGTAGTAGACGTAACCGCAATCATTCGGTTGACAAAAATCTGTAAGGGCTCAGCCCAATAGATTGAAATAAACAAATAAATAAATAAATAAAAAATTCGGCTGTGTCGACGAATCTATTCTTATTGTGGGTTAATTTCTGAAAAGTTGTTTCATTGGTTTTTCTACACATTCAAAAGTAAAGGGTACAAGTCGGCCAACACCGCCTTATGCTATTTCAATAGTTGATTTTTAAAAAAAAAAACAAATCTCTATTCGCAGCAAGTGATTTTATTGCACTCTTTGAGACTAGTAGGGGGGGAAATTAATTCACTTCTGATTGGGAAAAATATTTCTATTCTTAGGAAAATGGCTAAAACCAGAACGTCGGTTAATGCCGGCTTTTTAGTTTAA
This sequence comes from Hydrotaea diabolus, assembly GCA_963513945.1. Lineage (NCBI taxonomy): Eukaryota > Metazoa > Arthropoda > Insecta > Diptera > Muscidae > Hydrotaea > Hydrotaea diabolus. Next base: position 131,699,208 of record OY740719.1, read on the forward strand.
AAACCCCAGTTTTTACACTCTTCTCGTCATACTACTATAGCTACTATAGCAAGATGCATGTAATAAAGCTACTAACTACATCTTCTATTTCAATTTAAGACATAAGATCGAAAGATGGACACCGTTTTCTATAACCGTTGCCATTTACGATGTTAGCCCAGCCAAACACGGTTAATGACAATTTAGTTGCCATCATCCAACCAACCATATGCATATGTTAAATATTCGAATAAAATTGAATGTTGAATTTGAGCCCGTCACCTTTTGACAATCAGAAATTCATTTTGAGTGTCAGACGGGCTAGTCTGTCTTCCCGTATTGAACCTTTTCAATTGCTTTCAATGTTTGGCATTCAAAAAAGGAGAGAACAAAAAAATAAAATACTGGCATACATCATTTAATTGAATATTATGAAAATCTGTGTCTTTGTCTATGTTGGCATTCGATGGTGGTATGGAAATTGTGGGTTTGGAAAAAGTAAAGCATCACGTTAGCAGGAAAGTATAAGTAGTTTAGTTAAATCTTTGTGAACTTTTTATGATCTCCACCAAGAAAAAGGTTTTAAAAATACCAAATTTGTTGCAATTTTTTTGTTGCAACATTAGTTGGAAATCCGTTGGAACAACAATGATTCGGTTGCAAAAGAAGAATTTCAGTTGCAATCATCGAATGTTTGTAATCGTTAGCGACATTCGATTCGAAATACCACAAGGTGGTAAATATGGTAGTTGTATTGTGCACACAACTAATTGATTGGCCATACCAATGAAACTCGGATAAGGTATTTAGTTGCAACAACTGGTGGTTGGGACAGCCAATAGTTTTGCAAACATTTTGTTGTTGGAACTAATTATAAGTAATAATAACTAAAACTATATCATAATCAAAAAGGGGCTGTTTAATTTTTTTAATAGTATTATTGGATTATTACAGTCTATGCCAATCGATAAACCAAATTTGTTTCCTCATTATAAGTACTTCAATTCTGAAGTGATTTTCTAGAACCAAAAATTATCTTCTGAAGGTGCGGATATCTTGAACTGATACTACAGTTCCAATAACTAAAAATAACAGAGCGAGAACTAAAATTTGGTTGTACTCATGGAATACTCGAGATGCATGTAACCTCAATCATTCGGTTGGCAAAAAATTCGGTTGTGACAACGAATCTGTTCTCTGTGTGCATGCTAAGCCCTCCTATTGGATCTGCAGTTCGGATATTTCGATCTTATCGAGCTTTAATCACAGAAAGTTAACGTCACTCTATAACGACAACCTTTGGCGGCAACGATGGCGCTTTTGTTATTAAAAAGGAACTACCGCATTATAGGAGTCAAGCTCAATGGACGCTGTTATGATTGTTCGAACAATGGACTAAATGGACTCCTCCAAAAACAAAAATGGACTTGGTGACATTGCCTCCAAAAACAAAAATGGACTTGGTGACATTGCCTCTGACCCAAAAAATGATGATGCTTTTAAGGCTAAAAACGCAGTACCCAACCAACAATCGGTAAAAGAGTGAATCTCAGTGGACGCAGTGCTGTATGGTCGAACACTGGATCCTCTTTAAACGAAATTGAACTTGGTGGAGATGAGGTTTTTATGGCTAAAAATGGATTCTCCAGCCAACATTCGGTACACACAGTTTTCTGTTGAAAATCAATTAAAAATCGGTCCGAACTTCGGTTGGATGGACTCACTTTCTGTTGCAATTGCCAACATTCAATGGAATTGATGGTTACATGATTCGATATATCATAAGATGGTAGCTACGATAATATGACGGTCCGCACAACTAATAAGTCAGTTGTAACAATCGAAAAAATAGTTGGTTGCCATTACTTGTGTTTATGACAACAAACCAATTTTGAAGTACATGCTACATTTTACCAATAATTGGTGCTGACAACAGATAAGTTCTTTGTAGTATCCAATTCCCATTTTAATCCTTGTGTTTCATATTATGCATCAATATTTCCGACATTCTCTGGGAGGTGGATGATGCCTTTAGGAAAAGAAAAACTTAGGTAAGTTTAGTATTTTCCGAAAGAACAGGACATGAAGGTCCCAATTATTTTTTAAGGATCGAGAAAAATTTAATTTTGCAATGTATGAAATAAGTTTAACAACAGTACATATTTCTTAATTTGAGCGAATATTCGTGATGAATATTCGTGTCTTAAATGAAGATTGCTTTCGGAAACATTGTCGTGCTCTTTTATATTGGCGTGCCCTATTTTTCATTTTTCGAGAAAATTAAAAAAGGATTGCCTTACTGGAGTTTTGGGTAAGTTTTTGTACTAAGAAAATATTGCGCAGTAAACGAAGGTAAAAAAACGATACCTCTAATTTTGAAAGTGTTCTTTTTGGTCCTTTTTTTAAAATGATAATTTAATATCTTTGTAAAAATAGTCGTTTAATGGTTAAATTCTCAACTAAAGTACAACTTTTACCATTTTAGGTAAGACCGTCTAATAAAAGTACATAAAATGTAACCATTACTTACTTATAGTTGGTCCTGTTCACAATGACATGTTGAATCCATGGTTTCTTATAGGCAACAACCTATAACAACAACCAATATTTGTACAAATTCGGTTCCAATAATCATGTTAATTAGTTAGTGTGACCGATACTTTGTCTCATCAACCAATAGTGTCAGTTCCATCTACTGAAAATTATTGTGTATTCAATCAACATTCGGTTGCAGCGATGGAAACCATGGATAGTACGTACAACCACTAACATTAGGCTGCCAAAATATTCGGTTGTGGCAACAAATCTTTCTTTGATATCCTCTGAAATACAGCAATCGAAAAACTATCTGTTTAATCGCAAAGTCGCCGGCATAAACGAGATAGTAAACCCGTATTTAAACCTGAATTTATTTGTGTGTTAGTTGTACACGCACAGAAAACCGATTTCTTGTCACAACCGATTTTTTTACCTACCGAATGTTGGAGGTAGCACGTACTATTCATTAAATCCATGGCTACAACCGAATGCTGATTCGGTACACGGCAATTTTAATCAGTGGGATTTGACAGTATCGGTTGAAGAGACAAAGTATCGGTAACCTTAACTAATTGCGATGAATATTGCAATTGAATTTGTACACGTGTTGTTATAGATTGTTGGCTATAAAAATTCTTGGAATTCAGTTGTCACTACCACAAGCATTTGTTGACTGGAACAACTAATGGTTACATTGAATGTATTCGGTTATCAGACCAAAATAATAACGTTTTTTTTCCACTTGTGGAACCATTATAGGAGTATGCATCAAATTGGTAAAGTGAGTCAAAAGAAATTTAATTTTGTTTGTGTCAAACATCTTTAAGATAAAATTGAGAATGATAAATTATTTCAGTGCAGTAAAGTTTAATTTTAAACCTGAGTGTTTCCGGCTACTTAAGGGGTAATATGACACAAAATACCTAAAATAACGGCTACGGAAATTTAAAAAAATTATCACAATTTTTTTATAGCCGATTTAAATTTAAAATGTTAAGTCGCCCACCCTGTACTTTCATATCGGTCATATTTTGTAGATTATTTAAACAAAAGAGTGGGATTTTTTTTAATAAATCGCCTCTCTATATCGATTTCAGTTTCAATTCTGAATTTACTTATTCATTTATTTTTATTAGAAAATTTATTTTTTTTTTAAAAATTGACAAAACTTTCTTGTTTATCTTTAATATATTTTGATCTTATGTCTGACGGTCTATACTAAAATGATAATTGTAGTAACTTAGTAAAACATTTTAACGTAAAAATTACCATTTGTAAAAACATTAATACATTTTTATTAAAAAAAGGACAAGACCTAAACTGAAAGAAATCAGACATTTTTAATTTTTCTTGACTTTCTCGAAAAAAGGACACTATAATCATAGAGACGGAATGTTTAAATGTTCTACGAAACTAAACTCTATACGCTTTCACTTAAGACATCTAATCACTAAAGCGATAAATATTTAATACTTTTTAGCTTATTTTATACAATAGCGTGGCAAAATAAAAATTTCCTTGGGCCATAAAAATAACTGCAACCTATCAGAGCCGTACTTTAAGGAATTTATTATCATCACCGAAGTCTTTTATTTATTGAAGAAATCATTCACTCCCAGAGAAAGTAAACGTGGTTTGATTACTACAAAGAATTTATTTGTTGTCATCAACAATTATGGTACCAAAATAACATTTGAAGCAAAGGGTATTTTTTCCGACGTGTGGTTTTCAAAAAGAAATAAAACGCATATTATTTAATGTTATGGCCAAGAATTAAGCTTTATTGTAAAGATAAGGGTTTCGCCATTATGTTTTAAAAATGATATCGGGCAAGTGGCTGCAGCGGCTGGCTCGAATAATTCCAGCCGAGAGGCCCAATTTTCGACCTCTTTTTGCAGCGTTTGCGGTCGCATGTCTGCAATAACGCGCCGAATATTCTCTTCCAAGGCGTCAACCGTGTCGGGCTTATATGCGTAGACAAGCGACTTTACATAACACCACAAAATAAAGTCCATCAGTGTTAAATCGCACGATCTTGGAGGTCACGCCACAGGTCCACGACGCGAAATAATGCGCTCATCAGAAGTGTCCTTCAATAAATTGATTGTTTCGTTAGCTGTATGGCATGTAGGGCCGTCTTGTAGAAACGAAAGATCATACACATCAACATCCTCCAATTCAGGCACGAAAAAGTCATTAATCATGGTTCTATGGCTTTTTCCAATGACTTTTGGCCGGCTTTATTTTTAAAGAAATATGCTCATAGAGCACACCAAACAGTGACTTTTTGAGGATGTAACGACGTCTCGACAATGGCTTGTGAACTTTCATTACTCTAAATGCGACAATTTTGGTTATCACTTACCAAAAGTAAGCTTCATTGCTGAACAAAATGTTCTGGTAAAAATCAGGATTGGTGGCCATCTCGTTTTGGGCCCATTCAACACGCAAACATTTGCAAACGTTGTGCCAGTAAATCTATTCATTATGATATGACAAACCAAACTAAGCATAAATCAAATGACAGCTGTCATAAAGAACAACTCCGAAAAAAATGTTGCCAGATTGAATACATATACAGGGTGGAGCAAGGTAATTTGCTTTTTTGCACTGCATGCTGTGGCGGCGCTGTTGGTCGAAGAGAGTACTCGTCTGCCTTTCAGATGCCATAATGCGTTGGACAAGTGAGGAGAGGTATTTTTGTGTTGCAGGGTTTTTTTCAAATTCGCTCTCGATCATTGCAGTGCAGCGTGCTTTTCTTTTGAGATTTGCTGTTCCTCCACGCGGACGTGTTCGTGGGCGGCAATCAAATGTAAATTGGGTCACTTCATTAAGAAAAGCAGGGAATGTGTCATGTGTACGAAGGGGACCTGAGAGAAGGATTACAACACCACAAAACATTGAGAGAGTTAGAGCAGCAATATTGCAATCTCCGAAACGCTCTGCCCGGAAGAAATCACTTGCTCTTGCCATTTCCAGACTTTCTCTCCACTAGATTCTTCATGATGAACTGAATTTTCACCCGTATATACAATTGTCAGCACGGGACTATATGATACGGCGGACTTCGGCAAATGTTTCCTATCTCTGTTTAGCTCGTTTGTTTGAGGGGTGATGTGAACTGGCCAGCGCGCTCACCAGACTTAGCCCCATGCGATTTTATGCTTTGCGATTACCTGAAGTTGAAGGTGTATATCAACCGTCCCAATACCTTGAAACACCTAATTAACAATATTAAGGCTGAAATTGGCAGAATACCGGTCGACATGCTTGTTAAAGTTCATGAAATCTTAAGAATACGTATGCGGCAGTGTGTGGATAGCGAAGGTCGACATTTGCCAGATGGACTATTTCAAACCATGTTATTTAAAAATTCCCTTACTGTTCAATATAATTAAAATATAAAATAAATTTTTCTAAGGTTCATAATTTTTGTATATCATTCCCAAATAAGCAAATTTGCGCGCTCCACCCTGTACATTTGCTAGTGTAGTAGCCTGTAACGAAAACAGATAGTGCTGGCCAAACACCACCTTTTCCACTGTCACTGGGATGCTTTACACAAAAACAGAAAGGACCAATATTTGGAAACTAATTGAACTTATTTTGTTCCCACCATTTTCCCCAGCATATCATACCACCCCGCAATCGTTTGTGTGTCAACCGGTGTCTGTTTCTTGGCACTTCAGTGCCTAAAGAATGATTGTTATTTTCCAAAAGTCTCATCAGACGACGTGGGGCTTATTCCAGAGGCTGGTCTGCGTCTTTCGCTTACAGTAGTTGGCATATGCATGTACATGCCGGCATACATGTCTGCCGTGTATTAGCGTAAATATTTATATTTTTATTTATTTCTTGTGTTTATATTTACATACACGATTTTGCATACAAAATCCAGATTTGCTTGTTTTTGTTTGTGCCATTTCAAAAAGGCGTTCGCAGAGCAAACAATTGCTAGAAAACAGCATAGCAGCGTCTACGTTCGGACAAAAAAACAAGTAAAACGTCGTAAAGTTTGGTCAGGCCGAACCTAATATAGCCTCTATCGTCGCTACGCTACTAAAGCGCAAAAAAGGGACGGTTTTTTGGGCCCTTTCGGACCATTTGTTCATCCCTTATATCAGCGGAAACTTTAAAATTTATCTTTATTTGAGTTGGTAGCAAAATTTGAGTACCCCATATTGATACCTCCATATAGATTACGAGGGCTGCTATATATCTTTCTGGCCTAATAATGAAAATGCGAATGTTTATCATCTAGAATGGTTCTATTGTTTTTCAAAGTATTCTCCAGCATAATTTATACACTTTTGCATGCGCTCAAACCAATTGTCGAAGCACTTTTTCCACTCCGATTGAGACACCTCCAAAACATGGCTTTTGAACGCTTCAACAGCATCTTCTGGCGACGAAAATCATTGACCACGCATTTTTTTCTTAATAAGCGGGAATAAAAAGAAGTCATTTGGTGCCAAGTCAGGGCTGTACGGAGGATGACCCATCAATTTGACGTTTTGGCCGGTCCAAAAGGCGCTGGTTTGAGCCGAAGTGTGAGAGCGCGCATTGTCATGGTGCACAATGATTCGTCTGCTCTTGTTCGTTGTTCGAATTTCTCCAAAGACTTCAGGCAAACAAATTTTGGTGTACCACTCAGAATTGACCTCCTACGTTGCTCAAACGGAGCAGTCGCCACATGACCAGTTTTTCCGAAGATACAGGCAACCATTTGCTTCGAAGTGCTTCTTCCACGAACAACTTTCGTTTGATTTGGCTCGTCTTCGAAGACCCACACGGTCGATTGCTGTCTTGTTTCGGGCCCATACACATAGATCCATGATTCGTCACCTGTGATGATCTTATAAACGTCTTTTGAAGCACTCCGATTGTATTTTTTCAAAATTTCTTTGCACCAATCGACACAAGCCTTTTTTTGAGCGATTGTCAAATTGTGCGGCTTCCAACGAGATCAAACCTTTTTTTCTGCCAGGTGTTCATGCAATATCGAATGTATGCTGGTGGAAGAAATGCCTAAGGATGCCTCTATCTCACGGTATGTCACATGACGATGTTGCATTATAAGTTCACGCACGGCATCAATGTTCTCTGGCACAACGGCCGTTTTTGGACGACCTTCACGACCATCGTCTTTGAGCGAGCGTCGGCCACGATTGAATTCATTAAACCAGTTTTTCACAGTGCTATAGGATGGTGCTTCATCGCCATAAAAAGACTTAAGTTCATCGATGCACTCTTGTCGTGGTAATAAACGTCGAAAGTTTTGAAAAGTGATCGCACGAAAATGTTCACGAGGTAATTCCATTTTGTTTGCCAAATTGGAACACAAATGATGGTCGTACATCAAAACATTCTGAGTACGTTTATGCTAACAAATTTCAAACTTTTTAATGGAAATGTCAGATGGCGCCAGGCCACACGTAGTGTTGCCAAGCCAGAAATATATATAGCAACCGTCGTATACTAATCAACACGAAATTTGCGGCAGAATGTTTGATAGTCCACTTAAGTCGAGTTAGGGCTGCTGATCACAAATTTGGTATTCGATTTGCCTGATTCGCTCTAGTTTAGGAGATATTCACATAAACCGTTATTTTCTGTTTTTTTCTTCATAAAAGGTCCTTTTGCTCCAATTGCTTTTTTTGTGAACTGGTTTTCAAAAACTTGAGCGCTGTGTTAAGTGGAGAAATTGACCTTTTAACAATCTGCAGCGCTTTTATTTCGCCTAAGAATTGTTGAAGATAAAGGCAAACTTTTACAGAAATTTCGAATTTTCGTTGTAAAAAATTATTTTGAGCTGCCTTAATTTTTTGGATTACTTTTTCCAGTGTTGTATTTTCGTATTTATAATATGTGACGCGAAAAATAGAAAGGGACCTAAGGTTAAAAACCAGTTTTGTTCAGGAGAGCCATTTTAAAGATATACATACGTGTATCTTTGGTGTAATATCACTTTCATAAAACGCGCATATCTCTGGGAGGGAACACTTTTGGGGCATGGGATCGGTCTCATTCGATGCTCAGATGTTGTCCACATCAAAAAAAAGTGAAAATTGATTTTTTTTACCCTTAGTTCCCTTTCTCTATGCGCTGTCACATATAGCGTAATTAATTGATTTTAACATTTTGTTTCCCAGTGTTATTTACCCCTAGTTTTGGCCATGCGGGACGTTATTTGTGCCATATGAGCCAAAAAGTCCATCAACTATGCCCTTTTTAAAGTATTTAATTTGGCGGCATGCCATTAGGGCCCCACGAGAATACATCCCAAAGTGATAATGAAATTAGACCCCAAAAAAAATATATGGAAAACAGCAACAACAAGTTTAATGGTTTTTTGGGGCCTAATTTCATATTTTTATTGGGATATATTTTCGTAATGCAATTAGATGTTCGTATGATAATAGACCCCAACAACTTTTTGGGGCATATTTTCTTAAAAATGTTTGGGCCTATTTTCGCATTTTTGGGTCCAATTTCATTTCGACATATTTAAGGGCCACACTAAATATTTTTGAGGTCTAATTTCCTTCGGCAAAGAAAAGAAAGCGTTGGTTTTTAATAGAAAATTATATAGTTTTTTATACTTCTGAACTCAATTATAAACTGGTATAATATCTTGCGCGGAGTCACTACAGGAAGGACATTTATGTTGTGTGTAAATATTACATAATCGCGTTCGCGAATATGTCAAATATTTATATTTACACACAATCGAAACTGCACGCAAAAGTTTTTCTACACGTTTAGAGGCCTATTTTCGTACTTTGTTGTTACATTCATTTTGTAACACATAAATGGAAATTACACCCTTAAACCCAAAAATGAAAATATACCCCAATTTTATAGAGAAAACAACAACTCGATATGTTGGGGCATATTTGCCTTTTTTTGGGTATATTTGCATACCTTCAAATAACCACTACGAAATTCGACCCCAATAAAAAATTTGGGGCCTATTTTCATTTTATGTTTGGGGTATAATTAAAATAAAAAATTGGGGCCTATTTTCATTTTATGTTTGGGGTATAATTTCTTGAGGTGGGGGTAAAAAACAACTCCATATTTTGGGGCATATTTGCCTTTTTTTGCTGTGTATTTGCATACCTACAAATAACCACTTCGAAATTAGGCCCCAATAAAATTTTTTGGTCCAATTTTCATTTTATGTTTGGGGTAAAATTTCGTGGGGTCTATTTTCATAATACAATTAGACCACAAATTTGGGGTCTAATTTTGTTGGGGGTACATTTTCCTGGGGCCTCATGCCATACTGCCATTTAATTCGTCCCAAAGAACACATAAAATAATGATTTCTTAAGCCAATAACCAATAAAGTGTACTTTTTACTGAGTTACCTTTAGTCCCTTAAAGGAAACTTTTTGCCATCGTGCAAAATTACGGGATCCTTGGTTGAATCGTTTGGCCGCTATCGTGCTTTCAAAAGACACTCGGATGGACAAACGGACGGATAGACGGACATGGCTAGATAGTCTTACAATCTTACGACGATCAGTAAGATATATAGGGTGATTAATCTAGAGGCATTTTTTCAGAACAAAATAAAAATATAAAAATTCAAATCACGTGTAGAATCTTTATTGGTGATTTGAAAGGACATTTTATGGCACTTATTTTTTGAAAATAATTACCTTCAAATGCTGGCAACTGTATTATGGAAATAAGCGTTCGGTGATAAACGAGAAGATCCGCTGCCTTCGACCAAAATTTTGATCAAGGATGAGGCCCATTTCTGGCTTAACGGCAAAGTCAATAAACAAAACTGCCCGCATTTGCGCTGAAGAGCAACAAGAAGAGGTTTAAGAGGTGCCATTATAGCCAGAGAAACCACGGTTTGGTGCTGTTTATAAGCTGGTGGAATCATCGGTGCATATTTTTTCAAAAATGATGATGACCGGAACGTTACCGTGAATGGTGCTTGCTATCGCGCCATGATATAGGGCTTTATGCTACCTGAACTTGGTTTCAACAGGTGCCACTTGCCATACAGCTGCTTAAACAATGGATCTACGAGTGCGGTTCGGAAAGTTCTTAGCCTATCAATGAATGAGAATAGTTAGTTTTTCAAAAATATTTTTATTTTTCAATATAATCTCCTGAAACTTTAATACACTTAGTCCAACGCTTATCTAGCAATTCTATCCCTTGATTAAAATAGTTTTCCTCAAGGTCTTCAAAATAGTGGTTTACAACTGTAATTGCATCTTCATTTGAGGTAAAACGCTTGCCAGCAAGGATTTTTTTTAGATTTGGGAACAGGTAAAAGTCGCTGGGAGCTAAATCAGGAGAATAAGGTGGGTGGTCAAGCAACTCGTACTTTAATTCGTTGATTTTAGCCATTGTTAAAACACTCTTGTGCACTGGTACGTTGTCTTGATGAAAAAATTTTTTTTTGTGTTGTAAGCCAGGAAGTTTTTCTCGAATTTGTACATTTAATTGATCTAAAAGGTTGCAATAGTACTCTGAATTTATTGATTTACCCTTTTGCAGATAGTCAATCAATAAAATACCTTTGAAGTCCCAAAAAACCGTTGCCATAACCTTACCAGCCGATTGAATTGTTTTTGCCTTCTTTGGGGCACTTCCTCCAGCTTCAGTCCATTGTTTGGATTGTTCTTTTGTCTCTGGAGTATAGTGGTGGATCCATGTCTCATCAACAGTTATGAAACGCCGCTTAAAATCAATTTTATTTCGCTGAAAACGATCCAAACAAGCTTGAGAAATGTTCATACTTATGCGTTTTTGGTCGACTGTTAACAAGTGCGGCACCCATCTTGCAGAAAGCTTTTCATCTGTAGTTCTTCATGCAAAATTAAATGGACTCGATCATTTGAGATGCCCATGATATTAGCTATTTCACGCACTTTTATTCGTCGATCATTTAATACCATATCATGCACTTTGGCTACAATTTCTGTTGTTGTTGCTGTTTTTGGACGTCCACTACGTGGTTCATCTTCAATGCTTGTACGACCACGTTTAAATTCAGCAACCCAATTTTTTACTGTTGCATATGAAGGAGCACTTTCACCTAACACATTCGCCATATCATTATGAATTTCTTGTCCCGATAAACCTTTTTTATGTAAATATTTAATGACACCACGCATTTCTAATTTTCCATTGTAAAAAAATCGCGGATGCGTCTTTTGTGAACACCTGGTTCTATATGAAGGAGTTGCCAGATCGAAACAAAATTTAACATGTTTTCATAGCAGAGATGGAAGTTTCCAAAACACTTAACTATTTTCTGTTTATACCGCGCTTTTTGTGCTAGGCTAAGAAGTTTTCGAACCGCCCTCGTAATGAGAGGTCATTTCGAAAGGCAGCTAATTTCACGTTTTGGACAGGTGAGTTGGCCGCCTAGATCGAGTGATATCACACCTGTAGACATTTTTCTTTTTGGTTACGTAAAGTCCAAAGTCTATGCTGATAAACCAGCTACGATTCAGGTTTTGAAAGCCCAAATTATGCGTGTCCTTAAAGCCATACCGGTCGAAATGCTCGAACGAGTCATCCAGAATTGGACCCTCAGAATGGAAACCCTGAAGCGTAGTTGCGGCCAACATTTGAAGGAAATTAAATTCAAAAAAAAAATGCCATAAAATGTCCTTTTAAAATTACCAATAAAGATTCCACACTTGATTTGAATTTTTATAATTTTTTTTTGTTCTGAAAAAATACCTGTAGATGGATCACACTTATATATTTTATAGGGTCTCCGATCGTTATGTCATCATAATGCAAACGGAATGTTACATTTAGTATACCATCCACTCTTCAGTGGAGTGTATAAAAAATGGCCAAGTTTTGTTACTTCTGTTGCCGTCCGTCTGTCCGTCCATCTGTATCTTTACGAGAGTACATCTATTCCAGCATCTCGCCGGTATTTGCATGTAATTAAATAAATTTTTTTCCGATTTCTTTTTTTTTTCTCCCAACATATTTTTGTTGTTTTGTGTGCTTCTGTTTTCTCTTATTTACTCTCGTTTTGCGAACATGTGGGGGGGTTGCAAATTTTTTTTTTGTTTTTTTTGGCAAAAAACTTAAAAATGTTGTCTGCAACTAAAAGGGAACAAAGCTGCGATTTATTTATAAATAAAACCTACACACACAGGAAAAAAACCCCACGAAGCACAGTGGAGCAGTTGAAAATGGGGTCTTATACACTCCACTATAGTGTCGTTTAAACTTGTCGTTTCGTTTGTAACATCTTGAAATATTTACCCTGTAAACCCTTTAAAGAATATTTGCTATTGATCACTATAAAATAATGTTGGCCGTCTTACAGGAGCGGCCCCAAAATTAGCCGACTTGGTATATAGATGGCGGAAGCAGTTTGGAAAAAATACGCTCGCCAAAGGGCAAACTTCTAAAATCTATGCAAGTTTTAAGTTGTTAAATTTTTTTCGAGACCTCAAAGGTAAACAATCTTAGTTAATTGCAATAAAGGGTGCTTTTAGACGTGTATTTTTCAATCTTGCCACACTTTTTCGGAATTGGTCTTTTTGACAGCTGCCACTTGATTGATGCTCAGCCTGGTTTGTAATTTCATAATGAACACGAGGGCTGCTTTATATATTTCTGGCCTAATATGGTTTTATTGTATTTCAAAGTATTCTCCAGCATGATTTATACACTTTTGCATGCGCTCAAATCAATTGTCGAACCACATTTTCCACTCCGATTGAGGCACCTCCAAAATATGTTTTTTTAACGCTTCAACAGCATCTTCTGGCGACGAAAATCGTTGACCACGCATTTTTTCTTGATGTGCGGGAATCAAAAGAAGTCATTGGGTGCCAAGTCAGGGCCAATTGTCGAAGCACTTTTTCCACTCCGATTGAGACACCTCCAAAACATGGTTTTTTAACGCTTCTACAGCATCTTCTGGCGACGAAAATCGTTGACCACGCATTTTTTTCTTGATGTGCGGGAATCAAAAGAAGTCATTGGGTGACAAGTCAGGGCATCAATTCAACGTTTTGGCTGGTCAAAAAGGCGCTAGTTTGAGCCGATGTGTGAGAGCTAGCATTGTCATGGTGCACAATGGTTCGCTTCTCTTGTTAGTTTTTGGAATTCCTCCGAAGACTTCAGGTAAACAAATTGTGGCGAACCACTCAGAATTGCACTTCCTACGTTGCTCAAGCAGAACAGTCGCCACATGACCAGTTTTGCCGAAGAAACAGGCGACCATTTGCTTCGAAGTGCTTCTTTCACGAACAACTTTCGTTGGATTTGGCTCGTCTTCGAAGACCCACAAGGTCGATTGTTGTTTTGTTGCGGGCTCATACGCATAGAATTATGATTCGTCACCTGTGACGATCTTAAAAACGTCTTTTGAAGTGCCGCGATCGTATTTTTTTTTCAAAATTTCTTTGCACCGATCGACAGGAGCCTTTTTTTTGAGCGATTGTCAAATTGTGCGGGATCCAACAAGAACAAACCTTTTTACGGCCAGGTGTTCATGCAATATCATATGTATGCTGGTGGAAGAAATGCCCAAGGATGCCTCTATCTCATGGTATGTCACATGACGATTTTGCATTATCAGTTTACACACGGAATCAATGTTTTCTGGCACAGCGGCCGTTTGTGGACGACTTTCAAGACCTTCGTCTTTGAACGAGCGTCGGCCACGATTGGATTCATTAAACCAGTTTTTCAGTGCTATAGGATGGAGCTACATTGCCATACCAAGATTTAAGTTCATCGATGCACTCTTGTCGTGATAATCCACGTCGAAAGTTGTGAAAAATGATCGCACGAAAATGTCTACGAGTTAATTCCATTTTTTTGCCAAATTGATTTTTTCAAGTATTTTAGGCATAGCTCTGGCAAATGAACTTGGGTTGCTTTAAAATAACTATTAGGAGAACGGAAATTTCCTCACCTTTCTAGCTTCGTAACTAGTTTTTAAAAGTTATTAAAAAAGTGAGAAAATCACGTTTTGGTGCTAAAAAATGAGATTTTTTCACTTATTGTACGCTATCTTCCAAAGGCACAGTTTCCCAAAAATTACCCCTATCTTTCCAAAATAGTACTGCATTCTGTAAAGGCTTTTAAACAAAAAAAGTTATGTTGGCCCAAAGTAATATTTTTTTTTTGCAAAATCAATAATCGTATTAAAGTTTTTACATAGTTCGTACTAATGACAGGATATTAAAGCTATTTAAAATCGCTGGAAAAAGTGTATCGAGCTATAAGGAGATTATGTTGAGCAAAAAGGAAAATTTCCCCAAATTGTTTGTGTTTCTTTTTTCTTATGTTGGATAATTTTGGAAACTCCTTGTATTCTCGATGTCTATAGTCTAAAAGTTTTTAATGATAATTAAAACTTATAGAAATTTATTGGCAAACAACGAATACTCGTAGTACATTTCAAAATATTTCCTGGCAGTAGTAGTCAACCTTTTGCCACATTGAATCCAGTATACAAATGTCCTTACAAATTTCCATTTCCATACCAAATTCCATGGCCGTGGCCTCATTTCTTCAGCTGCTGTCATCTCTCGGCTGCTATCTTTACCGAATTTTCGTCAAATTACCACACTGTGCAGTGAAAAGAATTTAAATTGAAGAATAAACCAAAAAGTAAAAGATATTTGTGCATTTCGACAGACCAGCAGCGTGTTCAAATAATCAGTAAACGGAGTTAGATGCCAAAAAACCAAAAATGTTCACATGTACGAGTTGAAGATACATAAATTGAATAAATTGGAAATGAAAAACGTTAGGATTCGTAAAGAATGATATCGGTACACAAGCTCAGCATGATTTAAAAACTTCTATATTTTGGTTTACATACTCGTTTTACCTTAAGAGCTGTGTAATATTTCATTAAGAATGGCTAGTATTTTTGGACTGGATTTTAAATGGGATCATTTGATCAGCCGAATTTGTACTGTACATTAATCGTTCCCCACGACAAGCGTATAATGGTGGACGCTAAGGGTCGCAATTAAGTCATGAGTACACAAAAATAAGACAACGCTTAAAATTTAAACAAAAAATTAGTATGCAAATTTTATCACCAGTTAATTGAAAATTTCATAAAAGAACTTAACTATTTATCGGTTATTGCAATGATGTTAGGTAAATGGAAACAGCACAACAAAAATCATAAAATGTATGCACTGTATTGTTTGTGTAAGGTTTGTGTTGTATGCAGTGCGAAGGATTTTTATTGTGTTCGGTCGAAAACTACTGCCGGCAGTTCTCGTTAAATGCGAAACTTCCTGTCCTTAAGTGTATAACTGCCAATCATAGTCACAGCGCTTTCGTTGCTTGAGGTCTTATGATGATAAAGTAGGGTTACAAAGTCGAGACAAAACAAACTTGCGACTTTCTTTAAAACAAACTATGTTAAAGGTCGACGTCCGACTAATCTACTTTCGGGCGGTAAAAAATCGAATAATCGATTTTTCTTTCGAATTTTTTCTTTAACCCTTCGTCAGGCACATATTTTGGACATTAGTTCTGTCACATGGTTCTGGCCAGACCCCTATACATCTACATGCATTTGTATGGAAATAATGTTATATTTTGTGTTTCTATTTCTTTTTACTATGTTATTAGCTACCTGAGGAAGAAAAAATAGACCTGAAAAAATCTTTGGAATGAAAAGGGCAACAATTTTTTTGTTCTATATATATTTCTCTTTATTATGGGTAAAGCAATAAATGTTTATGACAAAATAGAAAATTATTATGAAGAATACATTGAATTTTTTTTATTCAGAATTTTGCGGAAGGTAACAAAAACATAAATAATCTACTTTTGAATGTTGCTGACAAACAGGATTGTTGCATTTGCAGCAAAATAAGCGTGTCTTACGGCGTACTTTGTCACCTTGCTGCAGGCAAATTCTGCAATCTTTTTTTGGCAGCTAATGTGTCTGGACCACTGCGTGAAGCCACATTAAGGTTTGCTATATTGAGAGGTATCCCAAAGTACGCTTCAAATACTATACGAGTTGTTGGTTGAGCCACAATGTGCGGATTATTGGTTTTTTGTCCTGTTCCAAGGACTTTTTTCAATTATTAATTTATACATCGAAAGCCAACAATATTTTGGGAGATTACCTGAAATTACAGCCATGTACCTAAAATAGAAGTATGCTAAATTGAAGCATGAAAATGAAATATGTCTGGCCAGAACCATGTGCCAGTTCGAGGGTTAAGAGATCTTAGAAACTTTACATATATTTTCATGCATAGTAAAGGTAGTTTTTTAGACGTGTGTTTTCAATCTTAGCACACTTTTTTCGGAGTTGGTCTTTTTGACAGCTGCCACTTGATTTAGGCTTAGTTTGGTTTGCCATTTCATAATGAATATACTTACTCCGGAACAACGTTTGCAAATCGTAGTGAGTGCACCCAAAAGGAGATGACCACCGATCCTTATTTACTTTCTACAAGAAAATTTAGTTCAGCAATGAAGCTTACTTTTGATTGAATCAGTACGTTTATAGCAAAAATTGTCGCGTTTGGAGTAATGGAAATCCACAAGCCATTGTTGAGACGCCGTTAAATCCTCTAAATGTCATTGTTTGGTGAGCTCTATTGGCAGAGGGAATCATTCATTGGTCAATAATTCTTTAAAACTGAAGCCGGTCATAATGTTACAGTCAATGGGGAACGATATAGAGCCATGTCTAATGACATTCTCGTGCCTTAATTGGAAGATGTTGATGTGGACGACCTATGGTTCCAACAAGACGGCGATTCATGCTATAGAACCAACCAAACAATAAGTGTACTGAAGAAACCATTTTGTGGCGCATTATCGATTTAGTACCACTGAATTATTTTTTGTGGTTTTATGTAAAGTTGATTGGCTACGCAGATAAGCCACGATTGACGCCTTGCTAACACACAGTCACAAATGCTGCAAAAAGTGGTCTAAAATTGGGGCTTTCGGCTGGAAATCATTTGAAAAACATAATAGCAAATCCTTATCTTTATAATAAAGCTGACTTCTTGGCCATACCACTAAAGTTAGTATATGTGACAGCGCATAGAGAAAGGGACCTAAGGGTAAAAAAAAAAATCAATTTTCATTTTTTTTTTCTTTTTTTGATATGGACAACATCTGAGCATCGAATGAGACCGATCCCATGCCACAAAAGTGTTTCCTCCCTGAGATATGCGCGTTTTATGAAAGTGAAGTCGACGATTCTAAGCGCAAATGGAAAGGGGCCTAATCTTTAAAATGACTCTCCTGAACAAAACTTTTCATCAACTTTTCACTTTTTTTTTGATGTGGACAACATCTGAGCATCGAATGAGACCGATCCCATGCCCCAAAAGTGTTCCCTCCCAGAGATATCCGGTTTTATGAAAGTGAAATCGACGATTCTAAGCGCAAATAGAAAGGGACCTAATCTTTAAAATGGCTCTCCCAAACAAAACTGGTTTTTAAGCTTAGGTCCCTTTCTATTTTGCGCGTCACATATACGTTTTATTTCTTCTTGAACACCACACGTCTAGATATTGCAATTATATTTAATGAATGGAAATAACAAACAAAATCATTAACTTCATGCACTGTATCTTATGTGTGTATGTGTGGGTGTTTGTGATTTAGCAGTGCGACGGTTTTTTATTGTGTTTGGTGGAAAACTCTACTGGTGGCAGTTCTCGTTAAACGCGAAACTGTCTGCTCTTAACTGCGCATTCGTTGCTTGGTGTCTTATGATGGTGAAGTGGCGCTCACCGAAACTGCAGTCACGCTTTTCGACTGCTTTAAGAGCAAATGTTACAATTTTTATTTCTAAAAATGTGAATTTTTTAATCGCTTCATAACGAAAATATTTTTAATGAACGGTTTACAACTATTTTTGTTTTGGAGATATGGGAATTTTTTCATCACCTCATAACAAAAATATTTCCGATAAACGGCTTACGTTTTTTTTGTAAATATGTGAATTTTTTTATCGCTTGAAATCAAAAATTATTTTCGATAAACAACGTACGAATATTTATGTAATATGTAAAAGTTTTCATCACAGGATTCCTCAATAATTTTTTGTTTGAATATTTTAATTTATTTTTATGTGCCCAAGACAGGTAATACTTTGTACTCTGCTAAAGTGGAATAAAACCAATAGAAAATACCAGCTAGACTCTACTTAAAAAGATTTGAATCCTTGTTTAATTAGTTAATAGTGGGTGGCAGAATTAGAGGCAAGTAATAGATGACAGTATCTTGATTATCCTTTTGCCTTCCACACTTCCAATGTTTTCTAGTTTTACTTTATATATTCATCTTTACAGAATTATCTCTATCCGCTGTGTGCAATACTTGTAAAGTGGCTTATAACGCACTATCTTCTGCACTTAGTAAGTTAACTTTAATATAGCAAAAATAAAATCATAAAATAAAAACAACTTGTTCCGAATACAACGTAATCATGCAACGTTTTTATTTTCTTCGGATTCCCCAGACATTTTGATTGTTTCATTATTTTGCGCTGTTATCATTTTCAAGTTCTTATATCTCTTCACTGATATTCATTTCTCTTGTGCATAGCATGGCTAATTAACTTACGAAAGGGTGTTGGTTTTTGCAGCGATTGAATGTAAGAATATTTAATAGAAAACAGAAGAACAATTTCGACTCAATTTGAAAATTCAAATATTTAAACAGAAAATTAATTTGGAATTCTGTGATGAAAATTTTCATACATTAACTAAAACGTTGTTGATCTAAAATATTTCTAATTTCAAGGGAGGACAAATTCACATGTTTAGAAAAATTTAAAAATTAAATGCTTATTATCGAATATATTTTCGTTATTGGGAGATAAAAAAATGCACATATTTGCGAAAAAAAATGTAAGCCATTTGTCGAAAATTACTTTGTATCAGGCGATGTAAAAATTCACTAATTTACAAAAAATGTTGTTGCTAAGCGCCACTTCATCATCATAAGACCCCAAGTAACACATGTGCAGTACACTTAAGGACATCCAGTTTTACATGCAACGAGAACTGCCGGCAGTAGAGTTTTCAACCGAACACAACAAATATCCCTCGCTCAGCATTCATACTTAAACACATACACCTACAAATACACGATACAGTGCATACATTTTATGATTGTTTTGTTGATTCCATTCATTAAATATCATCGTTATATCTGGTAAATAGCTCAGATTATTCACGAAATGTTTAATTGAGTGGTGATTATCACATACCATTTTGTTCGTTGATATGTAAAGGCTTTTTTTCTGTGTATCGAAAATTTATGTCATATTTTTTACTCAATACTTTTAAGAAACTCGTTAAAAATATAAAGTCGGGTGTTGTAATCTGCAGAGCAGCCCCTGGATCTGCAGAACAGCCCCAACTGAACAAAATTGATACTAACTCTTAAAATGTGCCTTAAACCTCGTTAAAGCTATAATTTTAAAACCTTTTTCAAAAACCATAATATTTTTTTCCTAAAATATGTTGAATACGTACGAGTATATGCGTCGAAGTAGTTCACTTTACATTATTTAAGGTTTAAAGAATAAAGTTTTTCAACAAAAAACGCTAAACGGGTTTTCTTTTATATGCTTAAGGCCCGCTTAAGTCTTTTTCTCCAATTAATTATTTGCTATAAATTAAAATTTATTATAACATTTTTGGCGGGTATATTAATCCCTTTATTATATGTCAATCATATTTTACATTTGTGAACTTTACAGCTACAGAATTCGAACACACAAACAATAGAACGCCATCCTTTGCAAGAGCGTGTACTAATTGTGTCGAAGCGTTTTCTGGTCGCGTGATCTCCCGTTTTGGCGGCTTCTGTCTTTGGGGATACTTAAAGTACGGGTTTTTTGCCAATAAGCCTCAGATAATCGTAAACCTTAAAAAGAAAATTCGACTGGCTTTCGAGCATTTATAAACAATTTGAGCCCAATTCTGTTTCCCACCAACTTTAAAAACATATTGAAAATGTTCACACATTTGCTCAGTTTTGAAATCAAATGTGGAATCTTTATTGATAATGTGAAAGGACATTTTATGGCATTTGTTTTTTTGAATACAATTTCCTTCAAATGTTGGCCGGAACTACGCCTCAGGGTTTCCATTCTGAGGGTCCAATTTTGGATGACTCGTTCGAGCATTTCGACCGGTATGGCTTTAATCACAAGCGTAATGTTGGCTTCCAAAACCTGAATCGTAGCTAGTTTATCGGCATAGACTTTGGACTTTACGTAACCCCAAAGAAAAATGTCTAAAGGTGTGATATCACTCGATCTAGGCGGTCAACTCACCTGTCCAAAACGTGAAATTCGCTGCTTTTCGAAAAGAACTCTCAATAGATCCATTGTTTGAGCAGCTGTATGGCAAGTGGCACCGTCCTGTTGAAACCACGTGTCGTCAAGATTACGGGCTTCAATTTCAGGTAGCATCAAGATCGATATCATGGCGCGATAGCGAGCAGCATCCACGGTTACGTTCCGGCCATCTTCATTTTTGAAAAAATATGTACCGATGATTCCACCAGCTTATAAACCGCACCAAACCGTAGTTTTCTCTGGGTATAATGGCACCTCTTGAACCTTTTCTTGTTGCTCTTCAGCCCAAATGCGCCAATTTTGTTTATTGACTTTGCCGCTGAGCCAGAAATGGGCCAATCACTGAACAAAATTTTGGTCGAAAACAGCAGATCTTCCCGTTTCTCACCGAACGCTTATTTCATAATACAGTTGCCAATACTTGAAGGTTATTATTTTCAAAAAATAAATGACATAAAATGTCATTTCAAATTACCAATAAAGATTTCACACTTGATTTGAATTTTTATATTTTTTTTGTTCTGAAAAAATACCTCTAGATGGACCACCCTAAAAAATTATGGTATATTCAGACCCTTTATGTGACGTATCTTTATGTCAACGCACGCCAAACATTTTGAATGATCTTTCAGTGTCAAAAGTCGAAGTCAACATTTTTATCATAGTTAAGTTCTTTTACGAGCAACTTTTGAATATCATTAAAAATTACTACCGAAATTCTGAGTTGGTGGTCGCAACTTTAAGAGCGCTTACTCCAATTTTCGGATCCAAACTTTCATTTTTGGATGTTCCCGCTCCAAAGAGACGCCGTACCGCTCGAAGCGACGAAAATGTCGCAGCCGTAAATGTATCCGTTCAAAATGAGCCAAATCAGTCTATTCCACGTTGTTCTCAAGAATTGGGCATATTTCAAACCACACTGTGGAATATTTTGCGAAAAGATCTTGGCCTGACTCAAGAACTAAATCCAATTGATCATTTGAAACGCCGAAACTTCTCCGATTGGGCTAAGTTTCACGAAAATCTAGAATATCATTGAAAAATCATCTTCAGCAATGAAGCTCATTTCTGGCTAAGTGGTTTTGTCAATAAACTAAAAAATAACAAACCCTCATGTGCTTTAAGAGACACAATTGCATTCGCAAAATTGTTGCTGTGAGGTGTGGTTTTCCTGCCAGAGGTATGACTGGCCCTTTTTTCGTCAATGAAAACAATCGTCATGTTACCGTCAATGGAGAGCGCTATCGTGCCAAATTAGAAAATCACAATTGATATACTGAAAAGCAACTTCGGTGAAGGTGTTATCTCGAGAAATGGTCCGGTCGATTGGCCACCTCGTTCATGCGACTTAACGCTATTGGATTTGTTTTTATGGGGCCACATCAAGTCATTGGTCTTTGCCAACAATTTTAGACGGGCTCACAGAAAAGATCCATTGCAAACGTGCAAAATTGGGTCCAAAGGATGTATCGCTGAACACAGGCTCGTGGTGGCCATGTGACCGAAATCGAATTTCATTTTTTAAATGTAACATTTGCACTACACCTGAAATAATTTTGAACTCTATATTTCAATTATACTGGGTTTTATTAATACTCGTATATAAAATTGTAATTTCTTTAATCGAAAACCCTGTAGGTCATACAAAGCTGGTCAGTTTGGCTCTTGTGGCCTAAAGAACGTCCTGCGTGGTCAAACCGGGCGATCAATAGTCATTATAGCATATGGTACAGAAGTTAAAGTTAAGTCTGCTACAAATACAAAAAGAGTAATTCCGTAGTTTTCGCTTCAAATAGGCACTTTTTTGTCATAAAGGATGTGTCCATGTTTTATCATCTCCGCTGACATCTTCGGTTTCATAAAAAGAAAATTGCAGTTGTTGGACATCACATTCAGTTGTTTTGATAGAATACTTAACAAATACCATCGGTTCGCAAAAAAATCTACGGTAACAACTAATTAGTTCTTTGTGTGGGAAAATCATCCTTCATGTGTTAACGTCTAGTCCCATATTTATTTGGGGATAGATCCCATGAGTTCGAGTTCCAATTTTAGTCAAACTCAGTCGCTCTCTTCTATCACGCCACAAAACAATACCCTTAGTCCGGCAAAAAACAACACTTACCAAGAGAAAATAGTTATGCCACAAACAACAGAAACAACAGATAAAAAATAGTTGGGGAAAAAATGCCTGAATTTCTGTTGATACCAGTAAACAGAAATATAGTGAAAATAAATAAAAAGGCGACTCATTAAAGGGTAATTAAGGTCACCATCATGGCATAGCGATTGTTATTATTACTCGGCAACTTTGCGCTGTTCACGATACGCCACTCCATTCCACTCCAAGTGCCTGCCTCTGTCCACACCCACATGCAATGTCGCTATCATTCCACCACCCCGTCCCCTGCCCACTGCACAGCACTCCCCGTCGAACAGGGAAACTAACCAAATCAACATGATAATCTAAATAAAGTGAGGAAACAATTTGCACAGCAGGAACCCACCCGCCCCTGCGAAGGAAGTAAAAATTAAATAAAAATCCAACTGAACATTTCTTTAAAACTAGAGTGATTTTCTATTCGCTGCGATGGCGGGCGGCGTTAAAGTTCGTATAAGATAGTGAGAACCGAGAGCGCGCCTCCTTAGCTTTTTACATGCGATACGATGCGATCACACACACACACGAATATTCTTGTACATAAATCAAAATGTTCATGTTTTATTGAACTTTGTTGGTGTTCTGATAAGAAGTTCACTTCAATTCAATTCGATTCAATTCGTTTCGTTTGGGTTGAGTTCAGTTCAATTTCTGAACTGAACTGTTTGACTTCCGTCTCCTCGCCTTCGCCCGGCCGAGAAAACCGGCCAACGACACGAATCGTGAACGAACGAACGACAACAAACGAAAGGAGACGAGGCGAAATGTACAACGTTTTGTGGCATTTGTTTTTAACAAAATGATTTATGACAATACAATCACAATTTTAACGCTACCAGTATAACAGATGCACTCACACACTCACGTATGAGTATGTGTGCGTAACAGCTTTACACACATACCTATGAGGCTTAAATACGAGGCAAGTTGGAAAGTCTAAATAGCCTGTAAAACAGGCTATGTTTTTAATGCAGGGTGGAGCGCGAAAATTTGCTTTTGTGCACTGCAGGCTGTGGCAGCACTGTTGGTCGAAGAGAGTGGAGAGTGTGCATGGCTTATAGTGGCTGACGGGAGATTTGTACTCGTCTGCCTTTCAGTTGCCATCATGCTTTGGACACGTGAGAAGAGGTAATTTTTTGTTGAAGCGTATTTTTCAAATGCGCACTCGATCATTGAGTGCAGCGTGGTTTTCGTTTACGATTTGCTGTTCCCCACGCGGACGTGTTCCTGGACGGCAATCAATTGTAAATTGGGTGACTTCTTTGAGAACAGCAGGGAATGTGTCAGGTGTACGAAGGGGACCTGAGAGAAGGATTAAAACACCACAAAACATCGTGAGAGTTAGAGTAGCAGTACTACAATCTCCGAAACGCTCTGCTCGGAAGCAGTCACTTGCTCTTGTCATTTCCAGACGTTCTTACCACCAGATTTTTCATGATGAACTGACATTCTCTCCACCGGATTCTTCATGATGAATTGAATTTTCTCCCGTATAAAATGTGCGCGGTCTAACTATTGTCAGCACGGGACTATTTGACACGGCTGACCTCTTGTAGATACATTCTTGAAACTATACCCCGTAACGCAATTGTGTTCTTTTCTAATGAGGCACATTTTCACCTCAGTGGTTGTGTAAACAAACAAAATATGCGGTACTGTAGTGAAACAAACCCCACAGAGCTTCACCAGAGACCTGTGCACTCGGACCGCGTCACTGTGTGGTGCGCCATATCTCGAGTAGGCTTCATTGGCCCTTACTTTCCTTCCAGAATAACCGTCTTGCCGTAAATGTGAACTCCGAACGGTTCATGACTATGACACAGGATTTTGTTCGGCCGGCTCTTGAGGCAATGCAATTAGAGGATACATGGTTACAACAGGATGGTGCCACTGCACACACAGCAAGGGTTACCATGAATTGTTTGAGGCAAATGTTTTCTGGGCGGCTTATCTTTTTGAGGGTTGATGTGAACTGGCCGGCACGCTCACCAGACTTAGCCCCATGCGATATTTTCCTTTGGGGTTACCTGAGGTCGAAGGTGTGTATCAACCGTCCCAACGCCTTGGAAGACCTAATGAACAATATTGAGGCTGAAATTGGCAGAATACTAGTCGACATGCCTGTTAGAGTTCATAAACATTTCAGAAAACGTTTGCAGCAGTGTGTGGATAGCTAAGGTCGACATTTGCCAGATACCCTATTTAAAACCATGTAATTTAAAAATTCCCCTACTATTAAATTAAAATATAAAATAAATTATTCTAAGGTTCACAATTTTGTATTCCCAAATAAGCAAATTAACGCGCTCCACCCTGTACTTTCCGTCATACGAGGGCGACCGCAAAACTAACTGGCCTGGCACATTTTCTGTTTTACTAGCAACTTTTTTTTGTTTTTGAAAAGCAATCTTTTATAAGCCATCTGTCAAAATTTCCGAAATATTAAATGATTATTTTCTTTGTTACAGGTGATTGAAGTAGACAAGTTTTATAATTTTTGAAAAATGGAAAATAAAGAGTTTCGTGCGGTAATTAAACACTTTTATATGAAAGGTTATACGCCACAACTAATCAAAGATGAATTGGATTCTGTTCATGGTGATAATGCACCATCATACTCCACCGTGAAATCCTGGGTTCAACAATTTAAAATGGGTCGTTCAAGTACGGAAGAAGAACAACGCTCTGGAAGACCGAAAACTGCTACTACTATTGAAAACATAAGAAAAATATTTAATGAAGTGACTAAAGGTAGAATAATAAAGCTCAGAGAACTTGCTGATATTGTTAAAATACACGAAAAACAAGTTTGGAGTATTTTACATAATGAACTCCACATGAAAAAGCTATCCGCAAGATGGGTGCCGCGTTTGTTGACTTTGCCCCAAAAATCGTCCGTTGGACCACTTCCGAGGAGTTTTTAGCGATTTATCAGCGTTGTCCAATAGAGTTCTTGCGCCGATTCATAAATGTTGATGAAACATGGATCCATCACTACATCCCAGAATGCAAAGAACAGTCAAAACAATGGATAGACGATGGTAAAAGTGGTCCCAAGAAGGCGAAAACTGTTAAGTCAGCAGGAAAAGTAATGGCCACAGTATTTTGGGATGCAAGGGGTATAATATTTATTGATTTTCTTGAGAAAGGAAAAACTATAAATAGTGAATATTATTGTGCATTATTGGATCGGTTGAGTGAAGAAATCAAGATAAAACGTCCGCATTTAGAAAAAAAAGTTCTTTTTCATCAAGATAAAAAAAAAGTTATTTTTCATCAAGATTTGAAATTGCTCCGCATCCACCATATAGTCCAGATTTAGCTCCTTCTGTTCTTGTTTCCAAAATTAAAAGAAAATTCTGGGTGGCAAAAAATGTTCGTCCAATAGCGAGGTTATTGCTGTAACTGATGCATATTTTGAAGGTCTTGAAAAATCTTTTTTTTCGGATGGAATAAAAAAATTTGAAAAACGTTTGATGAAGTGTATTGAGTTGGAAGGAGATTATGTTGAAAAATAAATAATAATAATTCCAAAAAACGGTTCTTTTTATGTTAGGCCAGTTACTTTTGCGGTCGCCCTCGTAAGTTGGAGTTTGTAAAGAATTGGTCTTGGCATTTTTAAGGTTTTTTTTAGTGGAAACCTACTAATTGCACATAGATGTTGCACCTGTAGGCTCATCTTGTCGAAATTCCGCCTACAAAGAAACGTTTACTCGTACTAATAAACATGAATATATTGCTTTTGTCTAACCGAAAGGTATTACCTCAAAATTTTCACGAAGCTTATCTATACCGACTATGAAAATCATACGCCATTTGCTCAATTCTTTGGTAAAACAAGTGGTCAAATTTAGTTCGACTGTGCCAAAGCTTTTATTCCCTTAATCATAAATTACGGTCCAATATGAATATTTTGTCAAAGGGGCGTGGTAACTTTTTTATTAGGTATGTTTCTATAAATACAAACAATCATATACTCGTATACCAACTTATATCGTTTTCAGTATGCAAGTTAAAGCCTTTAAAAGTTCAGGGGTGTTGGGCGCGGCCACGTCCTTTTGCCCAATTTTAACACTTTTATTATATTTTAAGCTTTAAACGATCGGTCCTTTACTTTGGCTAAAAATTTGATTAGTTAAGGGGTCGTGGCACCGCCTACTTTTACTTACGGATCATAAATCATATGTTCCAACTATCCAAAAATCATTGTGAATTATATGGAGAATTGAACAAGAGGTTTTACCGGTGAATTCGTTAAAAGCGTACAATAAATAAGTGGTAAAAATACTTAGTAGGGACATAAATACTGTTACAACATTCAACACACCCATTTCAATAGTAGAACTGAACATACCCCGTTAATCACATAAGGTTTTGAAAGCTAACCTCAATAGCGTTAGTCTGTAACGGGATTTAAAAATTGTTTCAACTCTCATCAAGGAGATTAGAACCGTATCGCTGTAATAGCGCTTTTCAAGTGTGAAATGAAAAAAGCGATATTTTCAAAACGCTCCGGCCACTCAGGATTAGCCGCATGTTCGTCTACCGATGCATAAAACTGTTTGAGGAGACTGGAGATGTCGGGCCGCCCACGCTCTGTTCAAACACCGCATGCCGTTAAATCAAGAATTCACAGAAATCCGCTCCGAAAACAGAAAATCATGGCCCGTAAGATGAATATCACGCAAAAGTCCATAAGACGAATCATTAAAAAAGACTTGGGACTTGGGGCTTTCAAACGACGTACCGTACAATTATTGACTGCAGATTTAAAAAAAAAAAAAAATAGGATTGAAAAATGCAAACGTGTTTTGGTGAAGAACGCTGATAAATTGCACAGAAAAATTTTGTTCACCGATGAAAAATTTTTTACCGTTCAGGAAAACTTTAACAAGCATAATGATAGAGTGTATGCGCGCTCATCTAAGGAAGCATTTGAACTGATCCCAAATGTGGAAAAGGGTCATCACCCAGCTTCAGTCATAATTTGGTGGGGTGTCTCTTACGATGGGGTCACTGCATTTCTGCGAACAAGGAGGCTAAACATCGGCCAACGTTTACCAAGAAACCGTTTTGGAAGCTGTTGTAAAGCCTCTTAACAATTCCCTGTTCCAAAACCAGCTATAGACTTTTCACCAGTATTCTGCGCCAGCCCATAAGGCTAAAACGTCCCAGGCCTGGCTTCGAAACAATTTGCCAGCGTTCATTTCCTCTGAAGAATGACCCTCAGATTTGAACCCACTGGATTACAAATTGTGGACGGTTTTAGAGGACAAGGTTTGTCACAAATAATACCCCAACATTGGATCTCTAAAGACTGCTTTGGTTCGAGCTGTGGCCAATTTTCCAATGGACGAGGTTCGTGCAGCTATTGACGATTGGCCAGTGCGACTTAAGGCGTGTGTAAAGGCAAAAGGCGGACATTTCGAATAAGTAGATTCTTTTTGGATACAATATACATCAATAAATATATTAAAACATAGTTGGGTCAAAAACATTCAGCACTTTTTTATTTTACAGCATAAAACGTGTGTAACAGTATTTATGTCCCTACTAAGTAGATCCTATGTATAGTATACCGATGGATTAAGAATCACTATCTGATTCTAGTGAGAGATATCCGTCCCTCCGTCGGACGGATGCTTTGATTAACATTTATCCTTAATGGCTCCCCACAGATATTAATCCAAAGGACTCAAATCACATATTCAAGGAGGCCAATTGAAATCACAATTTAGACTTATTATTCGATTTTGAAAAACAGTGCGAAAAATATTGATGGTTGCGTTGGGTGTGTGACTTGTGGCCCTGTCTTGTTAAAACTCAATGTCGTCCATGTTATTCTCCTATGTTTTTTGACACAAAAATTCATTAAGCATGGCAGGGTAACGCTCACCGTTGACGGTAACGGCGGCTCCTTGCTTATTTTCGTAGAAAAATGGCCCAATGTTGCCGCCAGCCCAAGATCCACACCAAAAAGTGACTCGTTGTATATGAATTGGCTTCTCAATAGTTACATGTAAGTTCGCTGAATCCCATATCCGCCTATTTTGTTTATCAACAAAGTTACCGAGATGAAAACGAGCTTCATCTTAAAACACGTTTATTCGGTAAAATTCTTCAGCTCCTGCCTAATGGAAACACTGCCGCAGAATAACAATCTGGTAATTTACAGATTTATCAGACCTAAAACCGTACGGGAATATGTTGCTGTCAAAGCGAGACTTCAGTCTTAGTTGACTTACACGCAGAAAAAAAGTATGGTTGGGGTGACAATATTCGAAGAGGATCATACTATTGTTGGGTGTATGGTTGTGACATAACAATATTATGATCCTCACAACAATAGTATGATTCACACTCAACCACACTATTATCTTACCAACCATCTTATGATCCTCACAACCATAGTATGTTTCTCATACAAAATACTATGGTTGTGAGGACAATAGTATAATTCACACTCAACCATACTATTATCTTCACAACCATATTATGATCCTCACAACCATAGTATTTTTCTCATACAACCATAGTATGATCCCCACAACCATAGTATGATTCACACGCAACCATGCTATTATCCCTACTACCATAGTACAATACCAGTCGGTATTAGAGTATTTCACCGAATAAAGTAAACACAATAAAAATCCGCCTTTTGCCTTTACACACGCCTTAAGTCGCACTGGCCAATCGTCAATAGCTGCACGAACCTCGTCCATTGGAAAATTGGCCACAGCTCGAACCAAAGCAGTCTTAAGAGATCCAACGTTGGGGTATCTTTTGTGACAAACCTTGTCCTCTAAAACCGTCCACAATTTGTAATCCAATGGGTTCAAATCTGGATTGCCTGAGGGCCATTCTTCAGAGGAAATGAACGCTGGCAAATTGTTTCGAAGCCAGGCCTGGGACGTTTTAGCCTTATGGACCGGCGCAGAATCCTGCTGGAAAGTCCTTGGCTGGTTTTGGAACAGGGAGTTGTTAAGGGGCTTCTCAGCAGCTTCCAAAACGGTTTCTTG
The DNA here is from genome assembly GCA_963513945.1 of Hydrotaea diabolus. Taxonomy (NCBI): domain Eukaryota; kingdom Metazoa; phylum Arthropoda; class Insecta; order Diptera; family Muscidae; genus Hydrotaea; species Hydrotaea diabolus. The sequence goes on from OY740719.1 coordinate 131,729,242, forward strand.
GTAATCGTTGGACGATGTTTTGTCTCCTTGTTTGCAGAAATGCAGGTCAGTGACCCCATCGTAAGAGACACCCCACCAAAACATGACTGAAGCTGGGTGATGACCCTTTTTCACCCTTGGGATCAGTTCAGATGCTTCCTTAGATGACCGCGCATACACTCTATCATTTTGCTTGTAAAATTTTTCTTGAACGGTAAAAATTTTTTCATCGGTGAACAAAATTTGTCTGTGCAAGTTATTAGCGTGCTTCACCAAAAGACGTTTTCTTTTTCAATCCTATTTAGCTGCCTTTAAAGCTGCAGTCAATAATTGTACGGTAAGTCGTTTGAAAGCTGCAAGTCCCAAGTTTTTTAATGATTCAACTCATGGACTTTTGCGTGATATTCATCTCACGGGCCATGATTTTCTGTTTTCGGAGCGGATTTCTGTAAACTCTTGATTTAACGGCATGCGGTGTTCGAACAGAGCGTAGGCGGCCCGACCGGTGGCGGTCTTTTACATCTCCAGTCTCCTCAAACAGTTTTATGCATCGGTAGACGAACATGCGACTAATCCCTAGTGGCCGGAGCGTTTTGAAAATATCGCTTTTTTTCATTTCACACTTGAAAAGGTTCTCATTATCTGACCACTCCATGATGAAAGGTAAAACAATTTTAAAATCCCGTTACAGGCTAACGCTATTGAGGTTAGCTTTCAAAACCCATATGACATTAACGGGGTATGTTCAGTTCTACTATTGAAATGGTTGTGTTCAATGTTATAACAGTATTTATGTCCCTACTAAGTATGTGTTTTTTTTTGTACACAAAAAAACATACGCACACAAATACATGTATGCTCTATAAAACCTGTTTTGTTATGTTCAAAGTCGCAACCATACTGTATGTTTGCAGTAATCATATTAGTGTTAAAGTAAATTTTACATAACAATTCTTTTGTTCACCAACCATGTTTATTTTGTTGCTACAACCATATTTTCATTTCTAAATTTGGCAATAATACTATTGTTACATTTCAACAATAGTAATATTGTCGCAAATGAAATTCAAAATTGTTGTCAAACTAAAATTCAAAAAACAATACTATGGTTCCGACGAACATGCTTTCATTGTAGAGAACATATTGTTGCGGTGACCATAGTGTAACCATATCTTTTCTCTGCGTGTAATACGCTTGAGAGGACCCTGTAGCCGCCATATTTAAATCGGCTTAACCGACTAAATTTGGCATCATATAGTTTCCCTTTGTATTCGAAAAATGAATTAAATTCCTCACTATTTCTTCTAATGCTGGCGCGCAGTTATTGTCCACTCCTCCCTCGTATGCCTGTTTATCTTTACACATATTCCTACATGTGTGATTTGTGTCTAGTTCCGGGTGTACACACACATGTACGAGTATGGGCGTTTGTCAACGAATTCCCCTTTGCAAGGTGGTATCGTATCCAATCCACGCCATGCCACGCCACATGTCACAAGCAACATTACGAAAAACAACATAATGTTGACAACGACACTACAACAGCAGCAGCAGCAACAACAACAACATCATCGGCGACTCAATATTGTATATTGACAATAGTTGTTGTATTGACAATTCGCATTTTGTTGTCGTTTGATTCTTTTTTTGTTGTTGCTGTACTCCTGCCCTTATTTGTATACGTTGCCGTAATATTTGTTATCCTCATCGAAGGAGGAGGAGAGGGTAGCAAAATAATCAGGTTAATGTTTTACTTGGAAGAAGAAGAGGACGAAGAACTGTGCAGCGAGATTTTGATTTTGTTGATTCGAATTCAAATACAAGCGAGCTTAGACCTGTGTATTTTTATGTTTATGTACAATAAGAAATCGAGGGTTGTTGTTGGCGCTAGGAAAGGAGGAGTTGGCATTTTTTGTCTGGAGATTGAAATATAGTCAACGCCAGCAATTTTAACCTGGCGTTTTGATTGCAATTACATACAAACGAGGCTGATTTCCAAGAGATGCCAGGTGAATGCAAATTAGGTTTTGCTTAAGTTTATAGAATTTGGATGGTTGGATACGCAGGAGAGCTTGAGGCTGAAGATATATGTGACTCGCAAAATGGAAAGGGACCTAAGGGTAAAAACCAGTTTTGTTCATTAGAGCCATTTTAAAGATTTAAATACGTGTATCTTTGGTGTACCATCACCTTCATAAAACGCGCATATCTCTGGGAGGGAACACTTTTGGGGCATGAGATCGGTCTCATTCGATGCTCAGATGTTGTCCACATCAAAAAAAATTAAAATTGATTTGTAACCCTTAGGTCCCTTTCCCTTTGCGCTGTCACATATGCTATCAAAGAACACTCGTAATCTGATTTGGTTTGCTGTCTAAAGTGTGTTAAATTCGATAAAAATTAAATTTTTAGGTATCGGGTAGTCAATATACGAGGGCGACCGCAAAAGTAACTGGCCTAACATAAAAAGAACCGTTTTTTTTTTTTGCAATTATTATTATTTATTTTTCAACATAATCTCCTTCCAACTCAATACACTCCATTAAACGTTTTTCAAGTTTTTTAATTCCATCCGAAAAATAAGATTTTTCAAGACCTTCAAAATATGCCTCAGTTTCAGCAAAAACCTCGCTATTGGACGAACATTTTTTGCCACCGAGAAATTTTTTTAAATTTGGAAACAGGAAATAATCAGAAGGAGCTAAATCTGGACTATATGGTGAATGCGGAGCAATTTCAAATCGTAATTCGGCCAGTTTTTGTTGAGTTAAAAATGCAGTGTGTGAAGGAGCATTATCTTGATGAAAAAGAACTTTTTTTTCTAAATGCGGGCGTTTTATCTTGATGTCTTCACTCAACCGATCCAATAACGCACAATAATATTCACTATTTATAGTTTTTCCTTTCTCAAGATAATCAATAAATATTATACCCCTTGCATCCCAAAATACTCTGGCCATTACTTTTCCTGCTGACTTAACAGTTTTCGCCTTCATGGGACCACTTTTACCAGCTTCTATCCAGTGTTTTGACTGTTGATTTCTTTGCATTCTGGGATGTAGTGATGGATCCATGTTTCATCAACAGTTATGAATCGGCGCAAGAACTCTATTGGATCATGCTGATAAATCGCTAAAAGCTTTTCGGAATTGGTCCAACGGACGATTTTTGGGGGCAAAGTCAACAAACGCGGCACCCATCTTGCGGATAGCTTTTTCATGTGGAGTTCATCATGTAAAATACTCCAAACTTGTTTTTCGTGTATTTTACCAATATCAGAAAGTTCTCTGAGCTTTATTCGTCTATTTTTAGTCACTTCATTAAATAATTTTCTAATGTTTTCAATAGTAGTAGCAGTTTTCGGTCTTCCAGAGCGTTGTTCATCTTCCGTACTTGAACGACCCATTTTAAATTGTTGAACCCAGGATTTCACGGTGGAGTATGATGGTGCATTATCACCATGAACAGAATGCAATTCATCTTTGATTAATTGTGGCGTATAACCTTTCATATAAAAGTGTTTAATTACCGCACGAAACTCTTTATTTTCCATTTTTCAAAAATTATAAAACTTGTTTACTTCAATCACCTGTAACAAAGAAAATAATCATTAAATATTTCGGAAATTTTGACAGATGGCTTATAAAAGATTGCTTTTAAAAAACAAACAAAAAAAGTTGCTAGTAAAACAGAAAATGTGACAGGCCAGTTAGTTTTGCGGTCGCCCTCGTAAATTTGCCTTCACGACTATGTGATTTGACAGCGTTGGACTTCTTTCTTTGGGAGTATTTAAAAGAAAAAATGTTCGTTAAAAGCTAAAGGATGAGATTATTCGGCACATTAACGACATTGCATCTTTTTTATGTCTCAAAGTCTTTGAAAATGTAGACCATTGGCTAGCGGTGTGCCAACTAAGCCGAGGCGAGCATTTGGCCGATATTTGATTTAACACATAATTGTTATAGATCCTTCTATCATAATGAAAATTATTAAGATAATTCGCTGAATACTTTTGGCTTTATTTAAAATTAACATCGTGCATTATGGTTGGACCCCCCTTTAGAACAACATTTGTGTGTGTGGAAAATATCAACATCATTTTACAACAGTTGTACAGATTTATTACAAACAACATTAACGACAGTTAGAACTCCCTGGTGAACGCTCTTATTGATTTAATTAAAATTTTCGAAACGCAAAACTTTACTCTCGTAAATAGTTGAAGAAGAACCAGAGTGTCAAACTTTTTCCCAATCAATAAATTCTCAAAAAGTGTTACCTAAAGAAGACTGCGATTCTTTATCTCGCAGCCATTTTGTCATATTTTATATAATCAATTATAGCAAAAGCTAATGCATGCTTTCGACAACAGCTTCAAACTCATGTCATTCGATTCACAGAAATCAAACAATTCTTATGGAGGGGGTTTGAAAGACATGGTGTACTTATGCCCCCGCCGCACTCTTTGCAGATGCATTTGTTGCAAAGATTCATGTCCTCAGACAAACGTTACTGCTGCTGCCACTAATGCCAATAACTTGTCAAAGTCTGACACATGCTTCGAACAATTTCCATCACCCTGGAAGCTTCCCTCCTACCCTGTCCTGCCATTCAGTCACCAGCCACCAGCAGTCCCAGCAACACCCACAAGGACATGTCATCCCGGCAGGATGTAGTGATTTGCAATGTTGCCTCCAATGTACAGCGTGCGAGTGCAGATCCTTTAGTCGCAGGTGCATGTATCTGAATTTATCATGTCCTCACACACCGTCACACCGACATGTGCGACAGACACACATACTTAGACGGCTATAGATGTTTGTTGTTGTTTCGTTTTTTTCTGTTGTTACGATTTAATGTAATACTCGAATTTGTGAAAAGGAAATCTGGTATCATTTTTTTCGCATCCCCAGAGTCCCCGAAAAACACACACACCCAACACACTTCACATGAAATGTTTGAGAAATTCTTGATATGAAATGTAGTTTTATTTTCACGGTTCCTTCTTTGTCATTTCCATTCGTTTTCTGAAATCGTGAAACGCATTCCCTCACTCACTCACCCACTCACTGTGCCAGTGCAAATCAGTTGATTCACGACGTGTTATTGTACTTTACACTTGCATGTTTAATGCACTTAAACACCACATGTATGCAGAGAGGAACAAATACACGCTAGCTTAAGGATTTGCATAGCGGCGGCCGCGGCAAGGCCCTTCATAGGGAGGCCTTTGGTGTAGCTTCTTGTGGCCACCGGTAATATCTCTCGTGTTAGTTTCAAACCGGGCTTTTGTGACAGGGCTCGTGGTCAGACAGCAACAATTGTACAGTAATTTAAACGACATTAAGTTCGGCCAGATCGAATCTTATATACCCTCTGCCATGGATTCGCTATTGAAATGGTAAAAATAGCAAACGTTTTATTTATTGGTTATATGACATAGAAAATATACATAAAATATGTGTGTATTTTTTATTTTAAAAATGGCAGTCTTTGTATTCCATCTGTTTTATTTAATACTTGGTTTACTTAGTTTATTGATATTAGAAACTAAAAAAACTTCAAATGTGGCTAATTCAAGAAATTTATCATTTTTAAGTGGACAGTAAAATAGGTTAAACTTAAAAATTAAGTAAACAGTTTTACATAACGGATAGGTTTTTTTTTAAATATTTAAAAATATGTGACAGCGCATAGAGAAATGGACCTAAGGGTAAAAAAAATCAATTTTCATTTTTTCTTTTTTTGATGTGGACAACATCTGAGCATCGAATGAGACCGATCCCATGCCCCAAAAGTGTTCCCTCCCAGAGATAAGCGCGTTTTATGAAAGTGAAGTCGACGAGTCTAAGCGCAAATAGAAAGGGACCTAATCTTTAAAATGGCTCTCCTGAACAAAACTTTTCATCAACTTTTCAGTTTTTGTTTTTTGATGTGGACAACATCTGAGCATCGACTGAGACCGATCCCATGCCCTAAAAGTGTTCCCTCCCAGAGATATGCGCGTGTTATGAAAGTGAAGTCGACGATTTTAAGCGCAAACAGAAAGGGACTTAATCTTTAAAATGGCTCTCCTGAACAAAACTGGTTTTTAACCTTAGGTTCCTTTCTATTTTGCGCGTCACGTATTGTTAATCACCGATATAACCTCCATTATTTTTAAGGACAGCTTTTAGGCATAGATGATATTAACTGTCGGCCGGTCTCTATCGGGATATTATACCACGCATGTTAAATATTTTCCCATAATTCTATTTTATGACTGCATGGAAGCTTTGAAACGTGTCGTTGCTGTTCAACCCAAAGGTTCTCAATTGAATTGAGGTCAGGGGACTGACTTGGCCACTAAACAACATTCAAATTATGTTCACGGAACCACGCACTCACCAATCATTATCCTGCTGAAATTTCCATATTAATGGCATATTTTTCTCCGCATAAAGTAGCATAACAGTATCCAAAAAATCCTTGTACACAAATTGGTCCATCGTGTTCTCAATAAGATGTTTCGGACCTACACCTTCCCAAGAAACACAACCCTACACCATGAGATTTTCTCCCCCGTGCTTTACAGTCTTTTTTGTAAATATAACAGGCACGCAAAGTATGGTTGTGGTGACAATATTCTTAGAGGATAATACTATTGTTGTGGTACAACAATATTATGATGCTCGCAACAATAGAATGATTCAAATACACCATACTATGATCCTCAGAACAATAGTATGATTCACACATAACCATATTATGATCCCCACAACAATATTATGAGCCTCGCAACCATAGTATGTCTCACACACAACCATAGTATGATCCTCATAACCATAGTATGATTCATATGTAACCATACTATGATCCCTACAACCATAGTATGATCACACACTATTATACTATGATCCCCAATATAATTTATTAGAATTGGGTTAAGTTGTTAACAATAGATTAGGGGTATGAAAATTATTTAAAAATAAATTAAATTCAAAATAATAGGAGTGTTTTATTTAACAGTTTAAAAAAAACTTAATCGTTTTTATTGAAAATATTTCAGTTAAACAAAGCAGTTTGTTTACATTTTAATTTCCATATAAAAAGTATTATTATTGCATTAGATCCGTAATAATAACATTATTCTAAAAAGCATATTCAAAAGAAGAAGAAGAATTACAATCATACAGTATGATTGCTGCAATTATATTATTGTTAACATAAAACGCAAATAACAATACTTTTGTCGCACCAACCGTATTTATATTGCTGCTACAACCATAGTTCCTTTTTTGAATTTGGTAATAATACTATTGCATACATTTCAACAATATTAATATTGCGGCAATCATACTATTGTCAAAATTAAATTCAGTAAACAATGAAATAGTTGCGACGAACATACTTTTACTGCAGAGAACATATTATTATTATTGCCGTGATCATATAGTAACCATGTGTTTTCTCTGCGTGTGGAATTCCTTTCCTTTCGGTCGACGGACATGCCTTGCTGCGTCTTTGCCAAATAAATTTATCTTAGTTTCATCACACCATAGAACATTTCACCACTTTTTCTCACCTTCAGCTCCACACCAGGTTTTATGAGTCAAAGCAAAGTTTTTCCTTTCCTTCAAATTTGCTTGTCTGAGCAAAGGAACTTTCCGAGCCATTCTACCAGGTAGATTTGCGACCAGTAATCTTCGTCGAACTGTTCGGGATGATACGATCACCCCGTTTTTATTCCAATTTTTGCGGGAAGATAAAACACATTGAGACTATGTTCAAATGTAATCGTTGGGTGTGCTGGCCTCTGGTCATCTATTTATAAAAATAAAAGTAATTTTATTTTATAAAAATAATACTTAGTGGGAACATAAATACTGTTACAACTTTAAACACACCCATTTCAATAGTAGAACTGAACATACCCCAATAATGTCATATGGGTTTTGAAAGCTAACCTCAATAGCGTTTCAACTTTCATCATGGAGTGGTCAGATAATAAGAACCGTATCGCTGTAATAGCGCTTTTCAAGTGTGAAATGAAAAAACACTATATTTTCAAAACGCTCCGGCCATGCACCGATGCATAAAACTGTTTGAGCAGACTGGAGATGTAAAAGAACGCCACCGGTCGGGCCGCCCACGCTCTGTTCGAACACCGCATGTCATCAAAGCCGTTTAATCAAGAATTCACAGAAATCCCCTCCGAAAACAGAAAATCATGACCCGTGAGATGAATATCACGCAAAAGTCCATGAGTCGAATCATTAAAAAAGACGTGGGACTTTCAAACGACAAACCGGACATTTATTGACTGCAGCTTTAAAAAAAAATAGGATTGAAAAATGCAAACGTCTTTTGTTGAAGCACGCTGATAACTTGCACAGAAAAATTTTGTTCACCGATGAAAAATTTTTTAGCCTTCAGGAAAAATTTAACAAGCAAAATGATGGAGTGTATGCGCGCTCATCTAAGGAAGCATCTGAACTGATCCCAAGGGTGGAAAAGGGTCATCACCCAACTTCAGTCATGGTTTGGTGGGGTGTCTCTTACGATGGGGTTACTGACCTGCATTTCTGCGAACAAGGAGTAAAAACAGCGGCCAAAGTTTACCAAGAAACCGTTTTGGAAGCTGTTGTGAAGCCTCTTAACAATTCCCTGTTCCAAATCCAGCCATGGACTTGCCAGCAGGATTCTGCGCCGGCCCATAAGGCTCAGGCCCGGCTTCGAAACAATTTGCCGGCGTTCATTTCTTCTGAAGAATGACCCTCAGATTTGAGCCCATTGGATTACAAATTGTGTACGGTTTTAAAGGACAAGGTTTGTCACAAAAGATACCCTAAAATTGGATCTCTTAAGACTGCTTTGGTTCGAGCTGTGGCCAATTTTCCAATGGACGAGGTCCGTGCAGCTATTGACGATTGACCAAAGCGTGTGTAAAGGCAAAATGCGGACATTTTGAATAAGTAGATTCTTTTTGGATATAATATACATCAATAAATATATTGAAAAATATTTGGTCCAAAAACATTCAGCACTTTTTATTTTACAGCATAAAACGTGTGTAACAGTATTTATGTCCCTACAAAGTATATTAGAAAAACCAAGTTTAAGATAGACTTAAGATCTGTAAAACAAAATTCTTATGGAAAATAAACAAGCAAGCAAGCTGTAGCTCGGTAAGCTGTTCGGGATGATAGAACATTCCCAATTTCACTAGTAATTGCTCTGGAAGACTGAAAGGGGTCTCTTTTTGCTAATGTAACTATGCGATAATCTGTAACTGCAGATATTTTTTTGTTGATCCGCGTTTTTCTACACCATTTTTGGCTTTTAAGGCACTTGAAACTAAGTTTTGTGATCGTCCTAATAATGTTGCTATAAATTTATACGTTTTTCCTGGCTTTCGTAACAAATGAATTAGTATTCTTTATTTATCGGTTTATTTTATTTTATTTTTAAACTTTCATAAGGTCATTGAAGCCAATCACTTACTTTGGCAAATAAATATTTGAAAAATCTTGAGTGTTCACAATTTTACACGAAACGCACCTATATCACTTTTCACGCTAAGAAGAAGCTTTTGCACAAAATCTTCTGTTTTTTATTACATCCCTTTGTTCTAACGGGATTCGTAATTTTCAATTTGTAACAGTGTTGCCAGACTTTAAATGTAATTTTGTTCTTTCTTCCACTTTTTCTTCATCGAGAACACGCCCCCCCCCCCCCCCCCCCCCCCCTATGAGAACCTCAAGTACTTCAATTGTTTGTTTCCACATACATTTTTAATTGTTTTCCTTGAATAAATACGTATGTGGATTTTTAAATCCAAAAATTTCGGATACTTGGTATGCTGCACCGAATTTACAGCTTCAATAACTGAAAATTACACAGCACCAGCTAACATTCGGTTGTACCGATGGAATACTCGAGGTGCATATAACCTCAATCATTGGGTTAGCAAAAAGTTCGGTTGTGTTCTCTGTGTGTAGAAATACTTGTACTGACTGTTCTACGTAAAATTCGAAATCAGGTTACGCCCCTTTTGGTGCGAACCGCACAAACGTCCTGCTTCATGCCTACTGGTCACTAAGTCGAAAGAAGTTCCCCGTTAGTTCCTTAATGGTATACTGAGAGAAATAAGCATGCCTTACACCAACTTTTTAAACAGAACTTTCATAGGTAAGCGGAGTGAGTTTATGCAGTCGACAGCCATTAAAGTATTCCTCTAATGAACACTTATTTTCTATATATATCGGAATTTTCCACACCCCATATCGTGGGCCTGTTTTAGGCCTTATTAACTCTGCTTGCCGTAGCTGGTACAATTACGTTAGTGCGTATGTACTCGTATACATCCGATATGTGCTCCAGTCCAATGTGTGGGTACTTAACTTTATACTTTATTACAACTATTCTCGGGGTTTTTTTTAGTATTTTTGCCCGTTAAAAAAATGTTTACTTTTAGCTTTTTGTACAGGGTGGTCGAAAGAGATTCACTTTATTTTTTGTGGTATTTATTTAAATTTTTAAGTACATCCATAAGTTGCCTACTACTTTTTTGTTTAAGGATACGTAGGGCGGGTGCTATTTTTGAAAATGGCCCGGCTTTGAAGATTTTCACGGCCAATTCGTGGGCGCAAGCAATAGGGGCCAATCGTAGATCAGCAAAATCTACGGAATTCTGGTATGTGCAGTGTAGGCCATTTAAAATTTTAAATTTGAATCAGCTGTAAAAAAAGCATTGAAGATTTTCAACGGCCAGTTCGTGGGCGCAAGCAATAAGCGCCAGCCGTAGATCAGTAAGATCTACGGAATCCTGGTATGTGCAGGTTGACACTGGTCAACACTCAATTTGCGACAGAAGGTTTGATATTCAACTTTGGGGCTGCCGATCACGAAACGAATCTGTCCTCCGATTTGTCTCATTACGAGGGCGACCGCAGAAGAAACTGGCCTATAAAAAGAACCGTTTTTTGGAATTATTAATATTTATTTTTTAACATAATCTCCTTCCAACTTAATACACTTCATCAAACGTTTTTCAAGTTTTTTAATTCCATCCGAAAAATAACATTTTTTAAGACCTTCAAAATATGCCTCAGTTTCAGCAATAACCTCGCTATTGGACGAACATTTTTTGCCACCGAGAAATTTTTTAAATTTGGAAACAAGAAATAATCAGAAGGAGCTAAATCTGGACTATATGGTGGATGCGGAGCAACTTCAAATCGTAATTCGGCCAGTTTTTGTTGAGTTAAAAATGCAGTATGTGAAGGAGCATTATCTTGAGGAAAAATAACTTTTTGTTTCTAAATGCGGTCGTTTTATCTTGATTTCTTCACTCAACCGATCCAATAATGCACAATAATATTCACTATTTATAGTTTTTCCTTTCTCAAGATAATCAATAAATATTATACCCCTTGCATCCCAAAATACTGTGGCCATTACTTTTCCTGCTGACTTAACAGTTTTCGCCTTCTTGGGACCACTTTTACCAGCTTCTATCCATTGTTTTGACTGTTCTTTGCATTCTGGGATGTAGTGATGGATCCTTGTTTCATCAACAGTTATGAATCGTAGGAAGAACTCTATTACGCTGATAAATCGCTAAAAGCTCCTAGGAATTGGTCCAACGGACGATTTTTTGGGGCAAAGTCAACAAACGCGGCACCCATCTTGCGGATAGCTTTTTCATGTGGAGTTCATCATGTAAAATACTCCAAACTTGTTTTTCGTGTATTTTACCAATATCAGAAAGTTCTCTGAGCTTTATTCGTCTATTTTTAGTCACTTCATTAAATAATTTTCTAATGTTTTCAATAGAAGTAGCAGTTTTCGGTCTTCCAGAGCGTTGTTTATCTTCCGTACTTGAACGACCCATTTTAAATTGTTGAACCCAGGATTTCACGGTGGAGTACGTATGATGGTGCATTATCACCATGAACAGAATCCAATTCATCTTTGATTAATTGTGGCGTATAACCTTTCATATAAAAGTGTTTAATTACCGCACGAAACTCTTTATTTTCCATTTTTCAAAAATTAAAAAACTTGTTTACTTCAATCACCTGTAACAAAGAAAATAATCATTAAATATTTCGGAAATTTTGACAGATGCCTTATAAAAGATTGCATTTAAAAAACAAAAAAAAGTTGCTAGTAAAACAGAAAATTTGCCAGGCCAGTTAGTTTTGCGGTCGCCCTCGTAGATCTAGTTAAGGAGATATTCACATAAACTCTTATGTTCGTTTTTTTTTGAATAAAAGGACCTCTAACTGATTTATTTGTAGAAGCGACAATGACCTTAACAACGATATGCAGTACTTTTATTTCCGATAAGAATTGTTGAAGATATAGGCAAAATTCTACAGAAGTTTCGAATTTTCGGTACAAAAAATTATTTTGAGCTGCCTATACATTTTTTAGATTCTTTCTCTTTGTTGTATTCCCAGTTTAATTTGGTTTTGTTGGAAAGTTTAAACTTTGTTATTTTAAAATGAAACATAGTATCATTCATATGACTACCACAACTGACTCGGCAGTACCTCCCTCACCCGATCAACCCAATTTGGCAGCACATTTTCGGTTGTGTCGAATCGAATCATTTCAATGGCAACTTTGATTTCAAGTTTTAACGCATTAGCTGTATCTGGCCGCTTTGCGTTTCTTTCATCCTTAATGGATTACCACAGAAAATAATCCAAATAGTCATTTTATAGTTCCGAGACGGCCAATTGAAATCACAATTTCGGCTTATTATTCGATTTACAAGAAAGAGTGTGTAAAATAGTCATGGTTGCGTTGGCTATACGACATGTGGTCCCGTCTTCTTGAAACCAAATGTTGTCCATGTCATTCTCTTGCATTTTTTGAAACAAAAATTCGTTTTTGTAACGCTCTCTGTTGACAGTAACGGCGACTCTTTTCATATTTTCCAAAATCCACACCTATAGTTGACTTCTTGTGGATGCATTGCCTTCTTAATAGTCACGTGTGGGTTCTCTGAACCCCATATGCAGCTATTTTGCTTATTGACATAGCCACCGATGTGGCCGAAAATGAGTTCCATATAAAAACACGATTTTTCGGTAAAAATCTTTATCTCCTGCTAAACACTCTTCAGCCCATTGGGCGAAGCGAAAACGTATCGGATGGTCATGAGGCTTCAGTTCCTGAACCATTTAAACTTTGTAAGCCTTCAAACCGAAGTCTTTATGCAAAATTCTTCACAAAGAAGTGCAAGAAATATTCACTTCCCTAGAACTACGTATGACGAGTTGGTATTGATGTGGACAATAACGATACATTTTCATGAACTCGCTTCACAAATTGACGCACAAACTAAAATGAAGGCCGATCTCTTCTCGAAAATTTTCCACGAAAAATTCTTACGGTTTGCACGCAGAGAAAAGATAAGGTTACAATATGGTCATCGAAACAATAATATGTTCTCTACAATAAAAGCATGTTCGTCGCAACCATAGTATTTTTTTTTAAATATCCAAATTTAGAAATGAAAATATGGTTGTAGCAGCCATATAAACATGGTTGGTGCAACAAAAGTCTTGTTGTTTAAAATTTATGTTAACAATAATATGATTACGGCAATCATACAGTATGGTTGCGACTATGAACATAACAAAACAGGTTTTTAAGAGCATACATGTATGTGTGTGCGTGTGGTTTTTTGATATACAAAAAAACACATATACGCGATACAGTGAATGGTTGTTGTCCATTGAAAAAAACAACAATCGGAAGGTAGTTCGAGGGATTCTTATTGTTTACTTTGTTCGGTGAAATACTCTAATACCGACTGGTTCTCGTTTATTTAAAATCTGCCTGCACTTAAGTATATAGCCACTGATCATAGTTTAATCACATTCGTTACTTGGTGTCTACGGATGGTGAACAACACCCTATCCTAATAAATAATTTCGGGTATCATAGTATGGTTGATTGAATCATACTATGGTTGTGAGGATCATACTATGGTTGTATAAGAAAAATACTATGGTTGTGACGATCACAAAATTGTTGTGAAGATCATAGTATGGTTGAGTGTGAATCATACTATTGTTGTGGGGATTATAGTATGGTTGAGTGTGTATCATAATATGGTTGTGTGTATTATAGTATGATTGCGTGTGAATCATACTATGGTTGTGAGGATCATACTATGGTTGTATGAGAAAATGACTATGGTTGTGAGGATCATAATATGGTTGTGGAGATAATAGTATGGTTAATGGTGAATCATACTATTGTTGTGGATATCATAGTATGGTTGAGTGTGAATCATACTATTGTTCTCAGGATCATTATATTGTTGTGCCACAACCATATACCCAATAATAGTATGATCATCTTCAAATATTGTCACCCTAACCATACTTTTTTCTGCGTGTGCGTTAAATACTCACTGCTTTGGAAGTAAGTTTTTAATATTACCTAATTTTGTTCGAGCGTACACGCAAAGAAAAAATATGGTTACTATATGGTCACGGCAACAATAGTTCTCTGTTCTCTGGAATAAAAGTATGGTCGTCGCAACCATAGTATTGTTTGTTGAATTTCATTTTGACAATAGTAAAATTGCGGCAATATTAATATTGTTGAAATGTTACAATAGTATTGTTGCCAAATTTAAGAATGAAAATATGGTTGTGGCAACAATATAAATATGGTTGGTGGAACAAAAGTATTGTTTTCATGAGTTTTATGTTAACAATGACATGATTAAGGCAATCGCACCGGCAAAATTATATTTTTCTTTAATTTGACAATGTTATTTTTAGGAATCTTACGCAATAATAGTAAAAATAAATACATTTTTTCGAAACAAACTACGAATTATTATAACTGAAATATTTTAAATAAATATTTTTTTTTACTGTTTAATAAATCACTCCTATTATTAAATAACTTACTTAATAAAATTCGCTATTATTAAATAACTACATAACCCAATCTTTACAAAACAATTTGGGGACCATAGTATGATTGTGTGTAAGTCATACTATGGCTGTGAGGAACATACTATGGTTGTACGTTAAACATACTATGGTTATAAGGATCATAATATGGTTGTGGGGATCATAGTATGGTTAAATGTGAATAAAAATATGGTTGTGGGGATCATAGTATGGTTGTGTGTGAATAATTCTATTGTTGTGAGGACCATAATATTGTTATGTGGATCATAGTATGGTTGTGTGTGAACCATACTTTTGTTGTGCCACAACCATATAACCAACAATAGTATGATGCTCTTCGAATATTGTTACCCCAACCATACTTTTTTTCTGCGTGTATAGCGTCCCATTTTGCAAATGCCAAACTTAAACCTGAAAATAAAACATAAACCTTTCAAAGTATGGTTCAAAAGTAAAATTTTAAATGACCCACCTCTTATAATCCACTGGAGGACAAGCTCACAAGATCGACTGATATTTCCAGTGTAACTCAACGTGCGCGAATCAAAGATAAACCTAAAAATAAAAATAGATCAAACCTTTCAAAGTCAAAGTAATCGGTGGTTCAAAAGTACAATTTTAAATGGCCCACCTTTTATAATCCACTGGAGGACAAGCTAACAAGATCGACTGATATTTCCAGTGTAACTTAACGTGCGCGAATCGCAAATTATTCCTGGAAAACTTCATTCTCAATGATTCCCCTATCCTTGAAAAAATAGCGTTTCTCTGCTTGTGGCTGTGCATTTCAATTCTGTGTACGCGATATAGAGCATACCTCCGGCCATTATTCCGGTCATATATCCGGTTTGTCATTTTTTTACTTAACACCAAACAAGGAAAACTCGAAGAGTCAATATGAGGAGTTGCTCTTTACTCCATAAATATCAAAGCGAAACTAGGTGCTGCCATACTGGTCCTACATACAGGTCTTGCCTACCTGCTGTAGGCCAGGACCTGATTAAAAAGGAAGATTTTTCTTTACTGGTTCGATTTTGCACATTATGAATCCCAAATAGTTTATGGTAATAGGTTATCAGCTACGCTTTGTACAGACTCGGAGAAGGACGGATGGATATGGCTAAATCGCCTTAACATTTTACTACGATCAGTAATAGCTACAAGGTCAGATCAATAATTTCAACTTCCTTCGTAGTTATATGAAATGCAACACTGCTACCATCAAGTACCATCTGTTAATAGACTAAAGTCAAATTTGAGAGAGTTCCGTCATTTAGTTTGTGTTAAACAGCTGTTTAAAACATGCAACCTGGAGTGCTTTTTGTTAAAAATGAAGTGCAAGTGAATTTCGAGTGCTTATTTATTTAATCAAACCAAGAAAAAGCTTGATAAATACTTAAGTACTATGGGGACTCTGCACCATCGATTTCAATTGTAAAAAGTGGTTTACTGACTTTTGTTGTGGTCGCACAAGTACAAATGACGCTGAACCTTCTGGACGGCCAATTGGAGCCACGACATGTTGGATTAAAGAGTAAAAGTGTGTGAGATTGTTGATGCCATAGGCTTTTCATATGGAAGTGTGGTTTCGCTTTTAAATGATCAGTTAGGTTTAAGAAAGCTGTCTGCAAGATGTAGGCCGCTATTACCATTTCATCAAGATAATGTACGGGTGTAGACTTGTGCAGTCTCAATGGCAAAATTGCATGAATTGGACTACGAATTGGTACCTTATCCGCCATATTCTCTGGATTTATGCCCCCGTGACTACGAGGGCGACCGCAAAACTAACTGGCCTGGCACATTTTCTGTTTTACTAACAACTTTTTTTTGTCACGGATTTATGCCCCCGTGACTATTTCCAAACCTAAGGAAATGGCTCGGTGGAAAGAGATTCAGCTCTAACGATGAAATTGAAGAGACATTGGACTAAGTGTATTGAGCTTAAAGGAGATAAAAGGATTTTTAATGATTTGCATTAAAAATATTTTACTGCATGCCATTTTAGTCGAACATGCAGGAGGATCAGACATAGAGTGCAGTGTGTGACTGTTAAGGAACCTCTGGTTTACTTCGTTGTGAGTTTAACATTTGATTTTTTTGTTTGAAACAAGTGAACAATAAAATAAGTAAACATCAAGATAAGAATATTTTGTTCGATAAATAATAAATATCGTCTGACGATATTTGTTATAGAAGAAATACTGAAGTTAAGCAGTCGAACAGGGCCTATCCTACACTGCTTTAGGCTTCTAGTATTGAATATGTGGCGTCGTGTACTGGTATGGTTCAATTTCAGCAGAGCTGATTAAAGGTCCAACATTTAGGAAGACAATGGTTTAAAGGAGGCATGTGGGAGAGGTTTTGCCGTTAAGAGAGCTAGAACTAAACACCCCTACTCCGATTCAAGAATTTATGGCATTGTCTGAGTAACATCGGATTAAGCTGTGGTTTCTTGAGCAAAAAGTTCTAAAATCAAAAAGGACATTTGTATGGGTAAATAAAAACTTGGAGCGATTTGGTACAAAGCACTTATAACGTAACGTGCTAAACTTAAGACATATGCGGCGTTACATGTCTAATGTACAAGCCAAACAGCACCACAAATTGGAAAGTGTGGGATATGGGATAACCTGGACGATTAATTTTTCAGCAGGATTGTTTATTGGGCACTCGCTACCAAGTAGGATCCACAATCGGGCGAATGGTTTGCATGGAGTTTCTAAGAGAGTATGGGCCGATGTTTTCCAATTCACTAGGTTGTTTTTTTATGCAAATTTAAAACAAGATTGCTGTTCCTAGAGCGGCAGGTGGGTTTTAGAGGAAAATATGGACAGATATGGTAAAAAATTTACCAGGATTGTGCATTGGTAGACCGTTACAATTTCGGACTTGATTTGTAGCATCTGGATCGGCAGGTCCTTGAAACGTAAGAAGTCTTCTGTCCTGTATTTTATTCCAAAAGTCACGGAATTATTGATATGCCCTCGTATATACAATTTATAGGGTATCCGCTCTATATTTCGAGGTGTTGCAATCGCCTTGACCCTTTTTATATAAACATTATTCCTCAAAGGAGGAGGATACAAATCTGTAATTCATGCCCCAGCTTTTGGTGCCAGTTTCATTACGTCCACTGTAGGGTATGCCTTGCATCGATCCGTAATTTTACTACAGATTTGAGCGTAAAAAATACCCACACATTCTGTGCATGATGGTGCAGTAAAAATTTCTTTATTTCCACGAACAATTTTGTACTGATTCATTCCAATTTTGCAGTTTTTATAATAGTGTGGGTTGTTGCGTTGTAAGAATTTTGTAGTGAAATGTGTTCGCAGTGCGTTTTGTGTCGCACGTTTATTTTAACGGTGAATTGTAAAAAGTGTCATTTAGTGAAATGAGGAATTCGTTCGGGAAATCGTTTAATGGCATACGAGGGTGGACAGTTGTAAAAGTAACAATTTTTTGCCTAAAAAGAATCCTTAAGATTTAAAAAAATTCTGCGCCATTTAAAATGAATAAAAATTCAGGATTTCGTATACCCTATTGCCTACCGTCTAGAGTGTCCACAACCGACATTCCGGTTGCTATGTCCAAAACCGACAGTCGTTTTCTGACTTTTTTTCGGCAAAAAATCGCACTTGACACACCCTGCTTTATAAAAACATATGGTTTCTGTTATGTGCACTAAAAAAATTCAAATAAGAAGAGGTGTCCTCGGCAAATTTGTAGTGGGTGCTTCTTTGCCAGATGGGGTAAGAGAAACTATAAAGCATCTTGAACTGATAGCGCAAAGAAATGTTTTATAAAAAATCTGTAGCAATTATTTGATTTATGATATTAAATTGGTTACTTTATTGCAATTTATAGCATTTTAATGTCTGTTTTTAACATATTTGCCGATGAACCCTCATGTTGTTCAATTCTTTTGGTGTATACAAATAAAAACAATGTTGCCATAAAACTCTCAGTTTTGCTGAATGTTGGCAGATTATCATATTGCAAACTAACTAAGTAAATAAGCTAGTTTCCTAAATATAACAAGGCTAATATCTACACTTCAACGATAAAGATAAGAAGCCCGAAGCGTGACAGACTTTAGCTTGTCAGGCTTATTATTGGCAAACTTTACATTTGGACATTTGGTAGTGGTAAATCGAGAGATTTTCTGTAGATGAGCAAAGGTGTTCCATGGGGAGCTACATAAAACAATACTTGCCTAATAAACCCAAAAAGTGGAAATTTTAATTTGTTGTCTTATGCCATACTTCAGGGTATGCGTATGAAATTGAATTATATAGCGGAATGAAAAGGAATATGCTGTCTGAAGTACCCGACTTAAAAGCATCTGCAAGCATAGTAGTAAGGCTAGTCCGAGAATTGCCACGCTTTGAAAGCTATGTTGTATCTTTATCCGATTTTATATTTTTAGCTCTAGAAGCCACACATGACATCCAATCTTGATGACATTTAGCACAAGTTGGTTGCTTATGTTAACGATGTACACGCAGAAAAAAAATATGGTTGTGGTGACAATATTCGAAGAGGATAATACTATTGTTGGTTATATGGTTGTGGTACAACTATAATATGACCCCACAACTATAGTATGAATCAAATACAACCATACTATGATCCTCACAACAATAGTAAGATTCACACATAACCATACTATGATCCCCACAACCATAGTACGATTCACACTCAACCATACTATGATCTCCACAACCATAGTATGATCCTCACAACCATAGTATGTTTCATATACAAGCATAGTATGATCCTCACAACCATAGTTTGATTCACACGCAACCATGTTATAATCCCTACAACCATAGTATGTCCACACAAAATTATACTATGATCCCCAACATAATTTATTAGAATTGGTTTAAGTTGTCAACAATAGATTTAAATTATAAAAATTATTCAAAAATATATTAAATTCAAAATAATACGAGTGCTTTATTTCACCGTAGAAAAAATATGTTGAAATAAATGTAAGCGTTTTTATTAAAAATATTTCAGTTAAATAAAACCAAAGCAGCTTGTTTAAAAAATTTTAATTTCGATAAAAAAAAGTACTATTATTGCATTAGATCCTTACCAATAACATTTCTTCTTAAAAGCATATTTAAATAAAGAAAAATTACAATCATACAGTATGATTGCCGTAATCATATTATTGTTAACGTAAAACGCAAAACAAAATACTTTTGTCGCATCAACCATATTTAAATTGTTGCTATAACCATATTTTTATTTTTAAATTTGGCAATAATACTATTTTAACATTTCAACAATATTAATATTGCAGCAATTATGCTATTGTCAAAACAAAATTCAGTTAACAATGCTATGGTTGCGAGGAACAAACTTTTATTGCGGAGAACATATTATTATTGCCGTGACCATGTAGTAACCATGTTTTTTCTCTGCGTGTATGCTATTGAAATTATAGAAAAACGGTTCAGATTAAGTTATAGCTCCGCCATATAAATTCATCCTATTTTATCAAAAACAATGATATTTTCTAACAAATTTAAATATGAAATCCAAATACCTATTTTCCGTTGACTTTTCTGAACATCCAGAGGTGCATGGTATACGAGTGCTATAGTCGCCCAAGTCCGACTTAATTTTTTTTTATTATAAAGTAGGTTTTCATATATTTTTTTCTGATCTACTCATTTTGTTTGTACCAAATATATTTTGGCGGAAGTAACTATTTTAAACATAAAACAAAATTAATTTGGATCAATCTAACTTTTTTCCTTCAAACGGAGTACCAATTTGGAAATGGGCAAGGGTTCCCTATTTTTTGCGGCTAACTTCTGTTCTTACCGAAACTGCCCCCCCCCCCCCCGCAGAAGATAGGCTGTATTTAGTGCAAAAAGTTTTTGTAGCAAATTTCTCATATTTTTCTGAACAACTTCGTTTTTCTCACAACGGCTTCGGTGGCATACCTCTGTTATTGAAGTACACTTTTTCTTTTAAATGTACCCATAGAAAGAAGTCCAACTGTGCAAATCACATGATTGATCGTGACAGCCAACTAACATTACCACGATGTGAGAAAACACGGCCATTGAATTTTCGCGTGAAAGACTTATTGCCCTTTATTTTTGGAATATAATTCCCTTTGAATGTTTGCCGCAATTAAACCTCAGGGTGTCCATTCTGAGGGTCCCATTGACTCGTTCAGAAATTTCGACCGGTATATCGTTAATGACACGCGTAATGTTGGCTTCCAAACCTGAATCGTAGCTGGTTTGTCAGCATAGACTTTCGATTTTAAAAATACGGACCGATCATTCTACATGCCCATAAACCGCACCAAACCGTGGTTTTCTCTGGATATAATGGACCTTTTTTGGTTGCTCTTCAGCCCAAATGTGACAATTTTGTTTATTGAAGTTGCCGTTCAGCCAGAAATGGAACGAGCTTTTAAAGAGCCGAAAACTGAAGTGGCAACGCTCAGGAAGTTTGTTCGACTTCAATTCCAGAAATGGAACGAGCTTTTGAAGAGCCGAAACACTGAAATGGCAACGCTCAGGATGTTCGTTCGACTTTAATTCCAACGCGACCTGTATTTTGTACGCTTTCAAACCAAGAAACCTTCCATAAAACGCTCCAAGTTATTCCATACGACAAGCCAAGCTGTTGAGAATGGTGCCGAATCGATTCCTGGGGGTTTTCACGTACACTTTTAGCTACAGCCGCTATGTTTTCAATACTTCGGGCTGGATGTGGTCTATTGACCTGATAGACCACATCCAGAGTATTCTCTACTAGTGAAAATCGGTTTTCAACGTTGGCTATGGAAATACGAACAGTAATTTTGAATATGTCAACCAAAAAAAGGTCTAAGCGCACGAAAAACGTTTCTTACCGAACGCTCATTTCCATAATACAGTTGTACAATTTGAAGACGTTGTTGCGGTGTAAGCCTTTCCATGATGAAATGGCAAACAGTACTAAAAAGAAAATAATAAGTTTAACACAACTCACACGTCAACTGTGAAAAAAACCCCTACCTCTAGGTTGATCACCCGTTACAAAGGATTACAATTCCAACTTTAATAACATATCATAATCAGCTTGGCGCTTCAAAGCCAAACTTAAGTTTATAACCCACTATATCAATTTGAAGCAGAAAATCATTTCACTTGTTTATACAAACTTAATTAGATTAAAAAATAAAAACCAATTTTTCAAAAAGTGCCCATAATTCAAATAAATCAGTTTATATTTTAGAATTCTTAAATATAAAAATTAAAGAAAAAAAAACTTTATTATATCGTCAGATAACCCAGCACATATCATTTAGCCATCAGTTGGTCCAGTTAATAGCTGTTCGTGGCAATGGCAACCGAATTCAAACAGTACTTATAACCAACAACCAATACATGTACGAGGGCGGTTCGGAAAGTTCTTAGCCTATCAATGAAAGAGAATAGTTAGTTTTTCAAAAATATTTTTATTTTTCAATATAATCTCCTGAAACTTCAATACACTTAGTACAGCGCTTATCTAGCAATTCTATCCCTTGATTAAAATAGTTTTCCTCAAGGTCTTCAAAATAGTGGTTTACAACTGTAATTACATCTTCATTTGAGGTAAAACGCTTGCCAGCAAGGAATTTTTTAGATTTGGGAACAGGTAAAAGTCACTGGGAGCTGAATCAGGAGAATAAGGTGGGTGGTCAAGCCACTCGTACTTTAATTCGTTGATTTTAGCCATTGTTAAAACACTCTTGTGCGCTGGTGCGTTGTCTTAATGAAAAATTATTCTTTTGTGTTGTAAGCCAGGACGTTTTTCTCGAATTTGTACATTTAATTGATCTAAAAGGTTGCAATAGTACTCTGAATTTATTGTTTTACCCTTTTGCAGATAGTCAATCAATAAAATACCTTCGAAGTCCCAAAAAACCGTTGCCATAACCTTACCAGCCGATTGAATTGTTTTTGCCTTCTTTGGGGCACTTCCTCCAGCTTCAGTCCATTGTTTGGATTGTTCTTTTGTCTCTGGAGTATAGTGGTGGATCCATGTCTCATCCACAGTTATGAAACGATCCATTTTATTTCGCTGAAAACAATCCAAACAAGCTTGAGAAATGTTCATTCTTATGGGTTTTTGGTCGACTGTTAACAAGTCCGGCACCCATCTTGCAGAAAGCTTTTTCATCTGTAGTTCTTCGTGCAAAATTAAATGGACTCGATCATTTGAGATGCCCATGATATTAGCTATTTCACGCACTTTTATTCGTCGATCATTTAATACCATATCATGCACTTTGGCTACAATTTCTGTTGTTGTTGCTGTTTTTGGACGTCCACTACGTGGTTCATCTTCAATGCTTGTACGTACGACCACGTTTAAATTCGGCAACCCAATTTTTTACTGTTGCATATGAAGGAGCACTTTCACCTAACACATTCACCATATCATTATGAATTTCTTGTCCCGATAAACGTTTTTTATGTAAATATTTAAAGACACCGCGCATTTCTAATTTTTCCATTGTAAAAAAATCGCAGATGCGTCTTTTGTGAACACCTGTTTCTATATGAAGGAGTTGCCAGATCGAAACAAAATTTAACATGAGTTCATAGCAGAGATGGAAGTTTCCAAAACACTTAACTTTTTTCTGTTTATACCGCGCTTTTTGTGCTAGGCTAAGAAGTTTCCGAACCGCCCTCGTACAAATGCAGTTCCGATAATCAGCCTAATTAGTTAAGACTTTTTCTCTTCAACCGGAAGTCTTAATTCCTTCTACTGAAAATTTTCCTGGTACCCAATGAACATTTTTTTTGTAGCGCTGGATAACATGGATAGTATGGACAAAAATTCGGTTGTGGCAAAAAATCTGTTTTCTGGGTGCATCTATGTTTTACAGTACTTTAAGTGTTTATTCAAAAAGTTTTTTTGGCACTAATGCAAGTTTTATTTTTTCCTTTGAACATGTGCGGCTTGTGGATTTTTAAATCCAAATATTCTATTCTAGAGATACTGGATACTTTATACATTTCACCGATATTAAAGTTCCAGTTGCTGAAAATTACAGAAAAGCAACAGACATTCCGTTGAACTGATATAATACTCGAGGTACATGTACAATCATTCGCCATGAATCTATGTTCGAAAAAAAGCGAATTCCTCTATTATTTTTCTAATACTCATGTCGATTATGCACGCCGACGGATGGCATCGGATCGGATTTTTTCCGCAGTTGCGTATTTTGGTCAATTGGATTTTTTATAAGCGATGGTAATGCAGTTGCGGAAAAATGGCAATTATGTATTCCGAATGCGACTCACTTCGCACACAAAAATATCCGAAAGAAAATCATTGCTGATTTGGTGCGGACATGTTAGTTTTTGGTTGTGTTTTTCCTTATTTAATTTGATTTAATTTATTTTCTAATGGAAGCTAAGAGGTAAGATGAGAAAAAATAAAATGTGTATGTAAACGGGTTAAATTATTTGTTTTTTTATAAACAGCGTACGACAAACCGCTCTCAGTTCACTACTATGGTAGAGAATATGAAGAATCCAACATTGTAATCATTCCCGGTCCCAGTTTGGTAGCCGCCTTCTGCCAGAAACCGTAGGAAAGTGGCCAATTTAATTTCTGGTGAAATATGTGTTGACCGCACAGCAACTGTTTTCTAACTTGCTTAGAAGGTATCTAAACGCCGGTTTGTTTAACCGGAATTGCTTCACAAACCTGTGGAAATGTTTAAAATGTATTCACTTTTTACTTAAGGAATTTTTCTACTTACATTACATCAGCTAGCTTAAAAACACTTACGGCCCTGTTCCGTACCTGTCTTCTATTGCCACTTTTTTCTTCACAATTTATAAAAAATCCAATTGACGAATTCATTGCAAATTTTTATAATTGTATATATTTTATTTCTTTTAAAATTTATGACAATTTCAGCGCACTTTCTTTATTACTTTTGTTTTTTATTTGTTTATAAATGTCAATTTCGCAGCTGTAATGTAACATCGGCTTCATGTTGGTAATGTAGTCATCCGACGGATTACCTAATACCATTTTCCTAACAAAGTGAGTCGAGTGCGGTTCGAGTCAATCCGATCCGAAGCAAATCCGTCGGCGTGCATAATCGACATCACTGTGTTTAGCTCGTTTGTTTTATTTCGGTCTGTTGCTTTAACACATTGAACGGGGATTAACCGGCTCAAGACCTCTTGCTTCTATGTTTAAATAGAAGACAAGTTTTTAAGAAAATGGCAAAGTGACATTGATTTTCGTGGCTGCACACTACTTTTATCATGACTTCGGGTCCGTGACAACCCTCTTTAGAAAGCCTTGCTGCAATTGTTGAAAGTAAAACCGAACTCTATATGGCCAGGCTCTCCCCAAACGAATGAGAACTACTGTTGTAAACCTTACTTTTCAAGTTTTCTTCACACAATTGCCCACGAAAATGCAACTCACTCTTGCCACCTCTAAAGAGACTCCACATCGAGAGCCATCAATAGATTTCTTTTACAACGTGTGTGTGTGTGTTGTAAAAAGAGTTTAGCTGACTATGTCAACTTGTGTGCCGTGCCGTGCATGTACATATGTTTAGCTCGATTGTCACTTTTCCATCTTGTTAAAAACTTGTCTTCTATTTAAATATAGAAGCAAGAGGTCTTGAGCCGGTTAGTCACTGTTCAATGTATTTTTCTAATACTTTAAAAACATTTCCACTGACGAATTCGTTCACTTTTGATGTAACAACTTCACGCAGAAAAAAAGTATGGTTGTGGTGACAATATTTGAGGAGGATAATAATATTGTTGAATATATGGTTGTCGTACAACAATATTATGATCCTCAAAACAATAGTATGATTCAAAAACAACCATACTATGATCCTCACAACAGTAGTATGATTCACACATAACCATACTATGATCCCTACAACCATAGTATGATTCACACTCAACCATACTATGATCTCCACAACCATAGTATGATCCTCACAACCATTGTATGTTTCATATACAACCATAGTATGATCCTCACAACCATACTATGATTTACACGCAAAAATGTTATGATCCCTACAACCATAGTATAATCACTATTTAGATTTGAGTTATGAAAATTATTCAAAAATACATTAAATTCAAAATAATAGGGAGTGATTTATTTCACAGTAGAAAAAATAAGTTTAAATAAACGTAAGCGTTTTTATTAAAAATATTTCACTTAAACAAAGCCAAAGCAGCTTGTTTAAAATATTTTTATTCCGATAAAAAAAGTACTATTATTGCGTTAGTTCCGTACCAAAACATTTGTTCTTAAAAGCCTATTTAAATGAAGAAAAATTACAATCATACAGTATGATTGCCGTAATCATATTATTGTTAACATAAAACGCAAAACAAAATACTTTTGTCGCATCAACCATATTTATATTGTTGCTATAACCATATTTTCATTTTTAAATTTGGCAATAATACTATTGTTGCATTTCAACAATATTAATATTGCAGCAATCATACTATTGTCAAAAATAAATTCAGTTAACAATGCTATGGTTGCGACGAACATACTTTTATTGTGGAGAACATATTATTATTGCCGTGACCATGTAGTAAACATGATTTTCTCTGCGTGTTCATATTGATATTTTACATTTGACATAATTTTCTACAAAGTGGTTTGTATATGTCAAAAAAGAATTTTTGTTCAAACTTTTATCGCTTGTTTATCTAACTTCCTTATTATATTATTTTTTTTTTTAATGAAACGAAAATATTATCAGATAATTATAAAAGTGATGTTTTCTAAACAACTTCAATGGCTCAAATTCAGTATCACACCAACCAAGCTCTTTGTCAAGTACTCTCATTACCTAATCTACACCCTTTAAGTTGCACAAAAAACGTTTGTCTGTCGGTTAAAACGTTATACGTTTATTTTCAAACTTTTACTGCCACACCAACCAACGCTGTGTGATCTGCTTAATTTCAAAAGGCGATTAAATTCATTTTAACTCATTTACCCGTTTCACAAAGCGAACGAGAAAAAAGTGGGAAAACTAACATTTGGTAAAAAGCCCCCCGACGGAACAAGCCACCAAACAACATCACAACCGCATTTCAAAAATTCCATTTTAATCTCTTCACTTAAATGTGTGCGTGTTTTTAGTAGTACGAACATCTACTGGTCCCCTCCTACCCCGGCCACCATAATTATTATTGTGTGCTAGGTTCTTCCCCTTGTATGTAGAAAAAATAAACTCGTTTTTTTTAAATATTTTTTTATAATTTCATAATGGTCTCTCAGGATACGCACCATTAAGAGAATCTCCCTTTTTGCCAACACCCCTGCCCCAGCCGCCAACAGCACTCGCATGAAATATTAAATATTTTAAGTGTTTTTTTTTTCGTCGACTATTCTAGAGATTTGGTTTTTGTTTGTCTGTATCCTTTTGAAAGCTCCTCGGCCAAATGGGAAACAAACTTTTCTTGAGTACTGAGCATTTGTGCGGTTGAATAGATGGAGGGGAGTAAGGATGATAGCAAACGATACATTCACTTTGTAGTGCGGTTAATTATTGCCAATGATTTTTGTACTAGTTTTAAGTATTCCTATTCAAAACTAATTAATTTCAATTTATTGTGTTTATTTTTATTGCAGGTATGTACGACTATGGCTAAGGGTGAATGGAAACCCATTTAATATATGTAAGTGCGCAGAAAATATTTTTTAATAAATAAATTGTGAATTTAAAATATAACATAATTTAGAAGTGGAGTGACAACCAAGCTTTAGAATTGTTAAGCAATGCTTAGTAGATAAGAAATACCTATCATTGCCATAGAACACAATATGTAAGCCTTCTTCACAACTCAAGTTTAACAAGCCGGCCACCCATCAGCTATACAGAGTGATGTTTCTTGGGAAATAAATATATTTTGTCCTTTAAGTCTTAAATAGATTCAACATTTTAGCAAGATCAATATCCAAGTAGAGAAATCAGTTTTAGTTTGCAAGTTGTTGCTGGTCTTTTAACAAACATTTTTTCTACAGAAAGTTTGGATTTAGCTAGCTTTTCCACTGCGAGAAATATAAAAATATCAGCCTCCAAATTATCAGCCACGCTGTTCATTATATGGACCGCAGTGGTGCGCTAGTCACTTGATGTGAAGTTGATGCCTTCAACATCTCGAGTACTAACTACACGTAGAAAAAAACGTATAGATGCGATAATAATAGTCAAAGAGCATCATACTATTGTTGGGTATATTGTTGTGGTTCAACAATATTATGATTCCACAACAATAGTATGATTAAAACATAACCATACTATGATCCCCACAACCATTGTATGATTCACACTCAACCATACTATGATCTCCACAACAATATTATGTTCCTTTCAACAACAGTATGTTTCACATACAACCATAGTACGAGAGCTGATATATACAGGGTGCTGCAAAAGTCGCAAAGGGATTTGAAAAATTAATAACTTTTGTAATGTAAATATTTTCCCCCATTTTCTTTTAAGGACTTGTAAAATAAATCTGGGAGATTACTCATGGAAAGTTACAACGTTATCCAACGAGTCAAAATCATAGAATTTTATTTTGAACATCATCGATCAATAATTCAAACTCAACGAGCCTATCGTCGTAATTTTAATGTGCGGAATTCACCCTGCGAATCAATAATTCGAGGTTAGTGACGCGATTCCGGGAACAAGGCTCAGCGAGGGATCTTCCACGAAGCGGAAGATCCCTCGCTGTAATTAATGTAGGAAATATTCAACGCGTTCAGGAGAGTATTAAGGAGAATGCTGAAACATCAACTCGAGTGCGCTCTGCTCAACTAAAAATGTCTGACAGGTCTTTACGCAGAATGTTAAGGATAAATTTACATCTTTTTCCATTCAAGGCGCAGTAAGTGCAACACTTGACGCCAGGAGATCCCCAAGAACGAATAATTTATGCACTTAGCTTCCAACAACGTTTAATTTTCAAAAATTCAGCATTCAATTGGCCTGTCCGTTCTCGGATTTAACAGCACCGGATTATTTCCTTTCGGGATATTTAAAAGAGAGGGTGTATATCAATAAACCCAGAACCCTTGAACAGCTGAAGGAGAATATTCGGGCCGAAATAAGAGCTTTGCAACCAGATACTCTAATTCGTGTCATGGAAAATGCTCTTGAAAGAGCTAAACTTTGCGCGGCTGAAAATGGTGGTCACTTACGTGACATAATCTTTCACACACAAATTTAAAAAATCTACAGATAGTATATTTTGTTATTTTGTAAGAAAAATAAATTAAAATTAAAAATTAAATAAGTTATGATTGTTTTAAACCCCTTCGTGACTTTTGCCGCACCCTGTATATCTCTGGCCTAATAATGAAAATGCGAATATTTATCATCAAAAATGGTTTTTATTTTTTTCTTGATGTGCGGGAATAAAAATAAGTCATTGGGTGCCAAGCCATGGCTGTTCGGCGGATGACCCATCAATTCGTGTGAGAGCTCGCATTGCCATGGCGCACAATGATTCGTCTTCTCTTGTTCCTTTTTCGAATTTTTCCGAAGACTTCAGACAAGCAAATTGTGGTGTACCACTCAGAATTGCCCTCCTACGTTGCTCAAGCGGAACAGTCGCCACATGACCAGTTTTGCCGAAGAAACAGGCGACCATTTGCTTCGAAGTGCTTCTTCCACAAACAACTTTCGTTGAATTTGGCTCGTCTTCGAAGTCCCACACGGTCGATTGTTGTTTTGTTTCGGGCTCATACACATAGATCCATGATTCGTCACCTGTGACGATCTTATAAACGTCTTTTGAAGCATCGCGATCGTATTTTTTCAAAATCCAACGAGAACAAACCTTTTTTACGGCCAGGTGTTCATGCAATATCGAATGTATGCTGGTGGAAGAAACGCCCAAGAATGCCTCTATCCCACGGTATGTCACATGACGATCTTGCATTATCAGTTCACCCCCGGCATCAATGTTCTCTGGCACAGCGGCCGTTTTTGGACAACCTTCACGACCATCGCCTTTGAGCGAACGTCGGCCACGATTGAATTCACTAAACCAGATTTTCACAGTGCTATAGTATGCTGCTTCATCGCCATATAAAGATTTAAGTTCATCGATGCACTCTTGTCGTGAGTGCATCCACGTCGAAAGTTCTGAAAAATGATCGCTCGAAAATGTTCACGAGTTAATTCCATTTTTTGCGAAATTGATTTTTTCAAGTCACTGTAAACAGCACAACTGATGGTCGTACGTCAAAACGTTTTGAAAACGTTTATGCTAAAAAATGTCAAACTTTCCAATGGAAATGTCAGCAACCGTCGTAAAAGCTTTTCCAAACTCTGAAGTAAAATTTTAAAATATAAATTCTAGGAATTTCTTTAAGAGCTTGAGGCAAATGATAGAATTCACAGCAGCTTGGGATCTTTGGAGACTCTTCAACTCCGTGCTTTTTTGTAAATTTAAAGTTTGTTTTTTCATAATTTTTTTTTAAGTTTATATATTATTCCTATTGCCGAGTATTCCACTACAATTTGGATTGCAAATGAATACCCAAGATTTCAGCTAGCCACATTCGTGCACCTGTTTTCCGCATACGAAGACGCTAAAATGGGTATCACTTCTAGTGGAATATTTTCGGAATCCCATTAATTTTGTCTTTTCTGAATTTAACACCAGCTTTTAAAATATATATATGTGACAGCGAATATAGAAAGGGGCCTAAGGGGTAAAAAAAAAATCAATTTTCACTTTTTTTTTGATGTGAGAATCGAATGAGACCGATCCCATGTCCCAAAAGTGTTCCCTCCCAGAGATATGAGCGTTTTATGAAAGTGAAGGTACACCAAAGATACACGTATTTAAATCTTTAAAATGGCTCTCCTGAACAAAACTGGTTTTTACCCTTAGGTCCCTTTCTATTTTGCGCGTCACATATACTCGTATATGTACTTAGTAGGGACATAAATACGGTTACAACATTGAACACACCCATTTCAATAGTAGAACTGAACATACCCCGTTAATGTCATATGGGTTTTGAAAGCTATCCTCAATAGCGTTAGTCTGTAACGGGATTTTAAAATTGTTTCAACTTTCATCATGGAGTGTTCAGATAATGAGAACCGTATCGCTGTAATAGCGCTTTTCAAGTGTGAAATGAAAACAAGCGATATTTTCAAAACACTCCGGCCACTAGGGATTAGCCGCATGTTCGTCTACCGATGCATAAACCCGTTTGAGGAGACTGGAGATGTAAAAGACCGCCACCGGTCGGGCCGCCCACGCTCTGTTCGAACAGCGCATGTCGTCAAAGCCGTTAAATCAAGAATTCACAGAAAATCCGCTCCGAAGACAGTATGAATATCACGCAAAAGTCCATGAGTCGAATCATTAAAAAAGACTTAGGACTTTCAAACTGCAGCTTTAAAAAAAATAGGATTGAAAAATGCAAACGTATTTTGGACAGAAAAATTTTGTTCACCGATGAAAAAATTTGTACCGTTCAGAAAAAATTTAACAAGCATAGAGTGTATGCGCGGTCATCTAAGGAAGTTCTGAACTGATCCCAAGGGTGGAAAAGGGTCATCACCCAGCTTCAGTCATGGTTTGGTTAGGTGTCTCTTACGATGGGGTCACTGACCTGCATTTCTGCGAACAAGGAGTCAAAACATCGGCCAAAGTTTACCAAGAAACCGTTGTGGAAGCTGTTGTGAAGCCTCTTAACCATTCCCTGTTCCAAAACCAGCCATGCACTTTCCGGCAGGATTCTGCGCCAGCCCATAAGGCTAAAACGTTTCAGGCCTGGCTTCGAAACAATTTGCCTGCGTTCATTTCCTCTGAAGAATGGCCCTCAGGCAGTCCAGATTTGAACCCATTGTATTACAAATTGTGGACGGTTTTAGAGGACAAGGTTTGTCACAAAAGATACCCCAACATTGGATCTCTTTGGTTCGAGCTGTGGCCAATTTTCCAGTGGACGAGGTTCGTGCAGCTATTGAAGATTGGCCGGTGCGACTTAAGGCGTGTGTAAAGGCAAAATGCGGACATTTCGAATAAGTAGATTCTTTTTGGATACAATATACATCAATAAATATATTAAAAAATATTTGGTCCAAAAACATTCAGTACTTTTTATTTTACAGCAGCAGACAAGAGTGCGTCGATGAACTTAAATCTTTTTGTATGGCGATGGAGCACCATCCTATAGCACTGTATAAAACTGGTTTAATGAATTCAAAAAAGGTTTGAAAAAGTTTTTACCGTTCAGGAAAAATTTAACAAGCAAAATAATAGAGTGTATGCGCGGTCATCTAAGGAAGCATGTGAACTGGTCACAAGGGTGGAAAAGGGTCATCACCCAGCTTCAGTCATGGTTTAGTGGGGTGTCTCTTACGATGGAGTCACTGACCTGCATTTCTGCGAACAAGGAGTCAAAACATCGGCCCAAGTTGACCAAGAAACCGTTTTGGAAGCTGTTGTGAAGCCTCTTAACAATTTCCTGTTCCAAAACCAGCCATGGACTTTCTAGCAGGATTCTGCGCCGGCCCATAAGGCTAAAACGTCCTAATCCTGGCTTCAAAACAATTTACCAGCGTTCATTTCTTTTGAAGAATAGCCCTCAGGCAGTCCAGACTTGAACCCATAGGATTACAAATTGTGGACGGTTTTAGAGGACAATGTTTGTCACAAAAGATAACCCAACATTGGATCTCTTAAGACTGCTTTTGTTCGAGCTGTGGCCAATTTTCCAATGGACGAGGTTCGTGCAGCTATTGTCGATTGGTCAGTGCGACTTAAGGCGTGTGTACTTATAAAGGCAAAAGGCGGACATTTCGAATAAGTAGATTATTTTTGGATACAATACTTTTTATTTTGCAGCATAAAAGTGTGTAACAGTATTTATGCCCCTACTTAAGCTCTTCAAAGTACAGCGATTGCGCTGGCTTGGACATGTCGGTCGAATGGTAACGAACGCTTCAGCCAGAAAGGCGTTAGATGACAACTACCACGGAAAGCGCAGACAGGGAAGACCAAAACTCCCGTGGAAGGACCAAGTTGAATAAAATGTGAGAATTCTTGGTTTTACAAACTGAAGACATCACATACAAGACCGAAGTGCTTGGAGGTTATTTATGCAACAGGCTTAGAGCAACAACGGGTTCTAAAACCAACTTAATAATAATAAAAAAATAATAAGATGCGTGTCGAAAGATCTTTCCACACATGGAGTAGACTGCTCCACTGTGAAAAAGAATATACTGGACAGAGTTGGAGCGATCTAAAGCGACTGGCGAATGGCAGAGAGATGAATGGAAAAACTTCGTTGTGACCCTATTTGTCCGTCTATCTATCGTTTTTTGTAACCATAGTGTAGGTCGCAAATATGAAGCGATCTCAGTAAAAATTTGTGCCCACTATTTTGTTGTTGGCTGATGACGGTCGGTTGTGAATTTGTAATAAATCGGTGCCAGTTCTGATGTAGCCCCTATACAAATGTTCCCACTGATTTTTGGTGTAATTAACATAATACCGGCCAATTCCTTCAGATTTGACTGTAATCGGTTTGTATCGTTGTTTTGCACTCAGGAAAAACATTATTAAAAATCACAAAAAAATATTTAAAATATTTTTTTGAGATTGCGAATATTAAAAAAGTGTTTTTTTGCGTAAGGGAATGCGAAAGCGAAGATTCATAAATTGGTTTCTGCGATGGCGACTATTCAATGTGATGCAAATAAATAATTCGCCTAAGCAAATAGTCGTTAAAACTCCATTTTAAATTTTATTTCTTAAGAGTTGTCACCTTTTGATGTGAAAATATGTCTAGAACACACAATAAACGTTCTTTTTTAAATTTACCTAGAAAATGATATTCTCTTCTATTTTTTAATATGAATAATCTTCAAAATCCAAAACTAATTATTCGATTTTGCGTTCGCAAAACCAAATATGAAATATTCGCATTTGCAAAAATAGTGGGTGGTTCAATTGTAAGGGCCGATGTTGAATGTGAACCACACCTAAACGTCAAGTTTTTTCTGCATTTCGTTTGATATTTCTCAATCTCAGACTAACTCAATTTTATTCATGGAAAGATACAAACGAGCAACGCGTTAAAGTTATTCAGCCTTTGGACAACAGCGGTTGAATATTTGTATGTTACTAGTTCTAGTAATATCACATTATATACATGTATATTTTCCAAAAATTTGATTTTTATCTAATTTTCAAATAAAGGTTTTCCCTATTTTTCCTTTAAAAAATTCACATAAACAATACTCCTTTATTAATATATAATTTTAAAATATTATTCGCTGTAATATATATTTATAATATCTCGAAACCGTGTAAATACTTCCTAAGATATGTAAATAAAGATGATTCCAAAAAACAAACAGCATTTGCCGCATTTGGGCGAATGATAATCCAAGAGTGATTGTCGAAAAAAACAATGCACCCACAAAGAGTGACTGTTTGGTGCTGTTTATGGGCTGGCGGCATCATCGGGCCGTTTTTTTTTCAAAATAGGGCCGGTAGTTACTGTGAATAGTGTTCGCTATCGTAAGATGATAATGAACTTTTTATGACCCGAATTGGGAGATATGGATGTGGACGATATGTGGTTTTAACAGGACGTTGCCACACAGCTAACAAAACAATTGCGCTTTTGCGCGACAAATTCAATGGCCTTGTTACCTCACGTCGTGGTGATGTTAATTGTCCGCCAAGATCATGTGATTTGACACCGTTGAACTTTTTTGAGGTTATTTGAAAGAAAAGGTGGACGTCTATAAGCCAGCAACAATGGATGAGACAATTCGGCGCATTAATGGCATAGAACCTCAATTATGCTTCAGCGTCATCGAAAATTTGGACCATCGGATGGAGGTGTGCCGCAGAGGTCGCGGCGGCCATTTAGCCGATATTTTGTCGCATACATAATTGAACCATACCAATATTATCGCAATAAAAAGAAATGACAATAATTTCCTAAATAATTTGTGTTTTATTCAAAATCAAAATCGGCCGTTAAAATTTAACCACCCTTTAAATATTTCAAAAATTGCATTCGCTTTTGCGAATATTTAAAATAGGGTTGTAACTTTCGTCACAACCCTATTTTAAATGCTCTCAATGAGCAGACCACGGAGCGTATGCTTATTACTGAATTTACCATTTCAGTCACTTGGTGCGTATGAGTTATTTTTTCGTTGTCGAAATCATAATAATTTTCAGTTAGTTGATCTGCAACTTTCAAAACATTAAAATCATAAATAAGAAAAGACTTGTCATTGTTCATTTACTACCCAGCGGAGATAAATATTTGTGCACTTAAGATGATTGGCTGTGCCATCGCCAAAAAAGGGTAATTTCCAGGTGGCGACTCCTGCCAGCAACGCACTTACGTGCATAGCAGGCTACATTTTCCGGGGTGTTACAATCATTAGAACCGATAATATATTACCCAAAGCCACAGGTAGAAATCCAATAAAAGTCGTTGAAGTTCAGTCATTTATTTCACAAAAATCGTTGGAATTTGCACTAAAACTTATACACATACACACTCGCACGCACACAACACACTCTTATTCTCATTCATATATACACTAATGCATGTGTGTGATGTTCATGTTTAGAGACCTTAAATTAAAACAGCCCGTCTAGAATGAGATACCCGCATGACTCAGTCTGTTCGCCGTCCGCCAGCCTTTTG
Source organism: Hydrotaea diabolus (assembly GCA_963513945.1). NCBI lineage: Eukaryota > Metazoa > Arthropoda > Insecta > Diptera > Muscidae > Hydrotaea > Hydrotaea diabolus. Next base: position 131,764,905 of record OY740719.1, read on the forward strand.
TCGTTCGGTTAAAGCCTTAAGCCGGCTAAAAGCCTTCTCAGACAAAAGGTAAACGTAAATATAGCAAATGTTCTTGTTCGTTGGTCTTAAGATTTATGTACTGTTTACGTACGTTTCGTATGTGTTTGTGTCCTGTTTTATTGGGCCTTTTGTAGAACTTTACCTTACTTTATATTTTTCTTTGGTTTGTGGTTTGGGCGTTTATGGGCCCTTTTGTGATTTAGGAAAGAAAAGTATCTGTTTAAATTTCATTTTGGCTTCGGTACATGTGCGGCGGGACGAGGTGATAAGTTGGTGGCCAACCAGTCGTAAAATGTCGTGATCCTTGTTTAAAGTAAATACTGATTTTTTCGGGGTTGTTCTATGGTCTTCTGAGCTATGCTGTCATGTGATGTATTCAACTAAGACAATCACCATAGTTTAAAGTATGAGCCAAGCTTGCTATGGTATTTGTTGCATTTAAAATAATTATGAATTTATAAATTTCAAGAAGTGGATGTAGTGTGATTAATTTTAAAAATTCCATTAAATGCCTGCTAAAGCTGTTTGTGTTATCAATGGCCTAAGCATGTCCATTATATTATTCAAATAGGCCGACGAATTCACACCCGTTACCGTAGCTGGTGAGATTACCGGATTGCCACGTTCACGAATTTGGCGACAGTACTAATGGCTGCACCGCAGCAAGACCACATTTCAATCCCAAGGGAAAAGAATAGGGTGCCCTTGAAGATGACAAAAGGCATGTAGGCGATTTGGGAAATGGGGAAGTCAGTACCGATAGTCCCACTAAGGTTATTATTTTAGATTCTCAAATTTGCTTGTTAGGTGCCAACAGCTGGGCCGAACAATTGTTGGTCATGCCGATTCCGATGATCTTGGCAAGTGGAGCCGTGAATTGAGCAAATCGACAGGTACGAGGGTTGCTATATATATTTCTGGCGCCATCTGACATTTCCATTGGAAAGTTTGATATTTTTTAGCATAAACGTACTCAGAACGTTTTGACGTACGACCATCATTTGTGTTGTTTACAGTGACTTGAAAAAAACAATTTGGCAAAAAAATTCAATTAACTCGTGAACATTCTCGTGCGATCATTTTTCACAACTTTCGACGTGGATTATCGCGACAAGAGTGCTTCAATGAACTTAAATCTTTGTATGGCGATGAAGCACCATCCTATAGCACTGTGAAAAAATTGGTTTATTGAATTCAATCGTGGCCGACGCTCGCTCAAAGACGAAGGTCGTGAAGGTCGTCCAAAAACGGCCGTTGTGCCAGAGAACATTGATGCCGTGCGTGAACTGATAATGCAAGATCGTCATGTGGCATACCGTAAGATAGAGACATCCTTGGGCCTTTCTTCCACCAGCATACATTCGATATTGCATGAACATCTGGCCGTAAAAAAGGGTTCTTCTTGTTGGAGCCCGCACAATTTGAGGATCGCTCAAAAAAGGCTCGTGTCGATTGGTGAAATTTAAAAAAAAATGATCGCGGTGCTTCAAAATTCGTTTATTAGATCGTCACAGGTGACGAATCATGGATCTATGCGTATGAGCCCAAAACCAAACAGCTATCGACCGTGTGGGTCCTCGAAGACGAGCCAAATCCAACGAAAGTTGTTCGTGGAAGAAGCACTCGAAGCAAATGGTCGCCTGTTTCTTCGGCAAAACTGGTCATGTGGCGACTGTTCCGCTTGAGCAACGTAGGACGGTAATTTCTGAGTGGTCGACCACGATTTGTTTGCCGGAAATATTCGGAGAAATTCGAAATTCGAACAAGAGAAGACGAATCATTGTGCACCATGACAATGCGAGCTCTCACACATCGGCTCAAACCAGCGCCTTTTTGACCGGCTAAAACGTTGAGTTGATGGGTCATTCGCGCACTTCAAGAAAAAATGCGTGGTTAACGATTTTCGTCTCCAGAAGATGCTGTTGGAGAGGTCAAAAACCATTTTTTGGAGGTGTCTCAATCGGAGTGGAAAAAGTGCTTCGACAATTGGTTTAAGCGCATGCAAAAGTGCATCATGCTGGAGAATACTTTGAAAAACAATAAAACCATTTTTGATGATATTCGCATTTTCCTTATTAGGCCAGAAATATATATAGCAGCCCTCGCATTGGCTGCGGTGCAATTGGAATTGCTCAAATCTTAAATGTATCGTTATATTTCACTTTTTTTAATTTCCTCACGGTATAACATTTTTTTGTTATTAAAATCTTCACATACGAAGCTTTTTAAGAACTAATTGTGCTCCTATAGCTTCCTTGTTTTTTAACACTGAAACGTACTTGTTGGTAAGGAAGTAAGGATATTCCAAAGAGTTACAGTTAATAAATATTAGTGTATTGTACAATAAATAGTTACCCTGGCTTGCCCTTAAAGAATGTTGATGCCTGGGAGTTTAAAAATATTCCAGAGATACATTTAGGACCTGCTGACTTCACGTACAATTGGTGCTTACATAGTAAACCATACTCTGGTAGATGTCAACCAAATTCAATGTGAGGAATTTGCTTTAGGTAATCAACCATTATTTGGCCCCTTCCACATTAATCGGTCTCGTACCACTGTGTTTATTCTTGTATCACGCTCATAAAACAGAGCCTTGTAACACACCTGCCGTCGCCTGATAAAAATATTTTCCGTTGTCCGGATCGCCTCTTAGCGTTCTAAATCGTCCTCAATCATACATGTTTAATAGTTGGAAACATGGTCCCATTCGGCCGAGTTTGGGACATTATTCATATCCAAAGTTATGAGTGCGCAGTATTTCCTTGTGTCACGTTTTACCCTGTAAAGGCTCAAGCTGATAGCGGCAATAATGGACATTAGGCTGCGACCAGCTTAAATGCTGAAATATACTGCAACATACTGACATTAATGACTAAGGCTCACCAAGTTCAACGGGTGGCTAAGCTGACTGAAATATTTCGATGGCGTCGAGTTTCTGGTCGCTTCGGCTCAAGTTTCTGGCACTGCTTGATACAGCTCTTATTCCCTAGTTTAAAGCATTGTACCAAAACTTGCTCTCGGTCACATCTACGGGGTCCTCAATGACCAACTTTAAAACTCTTAACGATACGTACGTACTAGGGGTGATTCCGAGAAAAACATATATATTTATACTCTATAGGTTTATTCCTTGACTCTATTCTTTCTAGGAAACAGAAAATTGTTAGCCAAGAGCTGAGAAATCTAGCCGAACATGATCTACTGGATGTACTCGAAACATCATTTAACCAATTTTCACGTAAGGCTCTTTGGTTTGGTAAATGGTTGTTGAAGAGAAAAACTAACTTGGCAGCCTTGAAAAGTTTCAGAGAATGTTCCAAGGCTGATCCACCTAGAGGTATATTTTCAGAACAAAAAAAAAATTCAAATCAAGTGTGGAATCTTTATTGGTGATTTGAAAGGACATTTTATGGCATTTATTTTTTGAAAATAATTACCTTCGAATGTTGGCCGCAACTACGCCTCAGGGTTTCCATTCTGAGGGTCCAATTTTGGATGACTCTAGCCGAACAGGATCATTAATGACACCCGTAATGTTGGCTTCTAAAACCTGAATCGTGATGAATCAAAGGGTCTTTTTTTAAATTAAAATAATACAATTACTGACTCAGGGTGGCCATTCTAAGGGTTCAAGTTTTGATGACTCGTTAGAGCATTTCGACCGGTTTGGCGAAATACTCGATAACCGTGGTTTCCGCGGTGGCCAACCATAATGCACGATCTTAATTGCGAGTCACGCATTAACGTCAAGTTTTTCGCCCAACTTATTGGGCAAAAAACTATTCATTGTTTGAGTGTTTGGCAAATTTAACTATGGGTAGGTACACAATTCAGCAGCTTGTTAAGATTGCTAAAGCCTTAAACGAAAATCCGCACTCAAATCAAAATGCATTTCGTGCACATCGTGATTTTTTTTTTGGTCAGCATAATCAAGCAAATGTGTCCACAGTGGATTCGTTAGCAAGCAGAATTGCCGCCCTTATGGCGAATGAGAATTCATTGTTGAAAAGCCGATGCATCCACAAAAAGAGACTGATTGGTGTGATTTATGGGCTGGCGGCATCACCGGGCCTTAAATAAGGTAGGCCAAGTATTTACCTTGATTGGTGTTCGCTATCGTGGGCTGATAACGGGCTTCTCGTGGCCAGAAATTGAGGATATGGACCTAGACGATATGTGGTTCCAACAGCATGGTGCCACTTGCCACATAGCCAAGAACACAATGGCTCTTTTGCGCGAGACATTCAATGGTCGTGGCGATGTTAATTGGCCGCCATGAACATATAATTCTTTGGGGATATTTTAAAGACAAAGTGTATGTCATTAAGCCAGTAATAATAAAAGAGCTTAAGGATGAGATAATTGGGCACATTATCGACAGTGAACATCCTTTATGCCTTAGAGTCATTAAAATAGGATTGTTTGCTATTTTTATTTCGGGTCCTGACAATACTAGTGTTCCCAGATGCAAACTGGAACTTCCATTCGAAACTTTAGACATTTTTTTTAGCATTACTTCACTCAGAACGTTTTGTCATTTCAGGGCGAATTGTTTTGTTTACAGTGTGGTGAAAAATTCATCTCAGTCAAAAAATGGAATTATCCCGTGAACATTTTCGTGTGATAATTTTTTACGATTTTCGGCGTGGATTATCGAGACCAGAGTGTTTAAATCCACTTGTTTCGACTTTTGGCGATCAAGCACCATCAAAAACCAATGTGAATCGCTGGTACAAAGAGTTCAGTCTCGGACTCCGTTCGCTCCAGGATGAATTTCGTGAAGGACGTCCAACTTCGGTCACTTTGCCAGAAACCATCGATGCTGTGCGCGAACTGATTAAGCAAGACCGACATGTGACATACCGTGAGATTGAGGCATCCTTGGGCATTGGTATGACAAGCATCAATAAGATGTTGCATGTTCATTTGGCCTAGCATAAAATTTGTTCTTGTTGGATCCCACATAATTTGACGCGTGCTTAAAAAAGTCTCGTATGGATTGGTGCAAAGAGAGATGTTGAAAAAATATAACTGCGGTAGCTCAAAGGCAGTGTATAACATTGTCACAGGTGACGTATCATAGATCTATGCATATGAACCCGAAACAAAACAGCAATCGAACAAAAGTTGTTCGTGGATAAAGTCTTCGAAGCAAATGATTGCTTTGCGTTTAAAAAACCATTGCTATTTTTATAGCCACTACTGTTCCGGTCATTCCATCCCATCTCTCCATAGAGGACTTTAAATCTATTACCCTTCCACTTGTATTTAACAATTATCAGATGAATATTTATCTGCTCAGGTACTCCCCCCCACAGACCCACGCAGTATCTGTGCATTATCTAGACCTTTTCTCTTTTTTTTGCCAGGAGCTGCAAAGATACAACAGATACAGCACAGATGCCACACACATACGCTATCTGTGTGTGTGCGTGTGTCCGGGTCTGTAATTGAGTTTGCATACGAATCAGCTGCTGGTTCACATGTTGATAATATTTAAGAACTTCCGGCTTTTGGTCCAAGTCAAAATTATAAATAAAACCTGCGCACTTTTAGCTTCGATATAACAGTAGAGCAACTTTGACTCTCTCTTGGCTGCTACAAAAATTGTCTCACAATGTGTCCCCCCTTTCTCTCTCTTACTTTAGCTTTTTACTAGCTGCTACAAACTCTCTCTCACAATACGTACCCTCTCTCTCTCCCTCTCTCTCTTTCTTACTCTCTCTGTCTGTCTGTAATCCTTGTGGTGAGATTTAAGCAGTGCATCTGCTAAAAGAGTCCCTGACCTGCGCTGTGGAGTACCTTAAAACGTGACGGTTGCTTTTGGTTCCCTTGTAGACATCCGGCTGTAACCGCCGGCATCTGATGCGGCGAGCGAGTGTTTTTAATTATCCATTTTCCTGTTTTTGATATGTACGACAGGGTCTGTAAGTCTCCAAAACTACTGCTGGCGAATTCAATGCTAATGATATTTGGTTTTAAAGATGATGGTGGCAATGGATTAATTTCGATGCTTTGTCTCGTTTTTTTCCTCTTCTGCTTCATGAATTGCAATAATTCGATTTTCTTTGAATTTTTTTCATTTTATATGTTTGCTGGGGAAAAGCGTTTTAATTATGTTTTAATTATTCTCGATACGCACACAGCGACCTATAGTACCTGCCACGAGGAACTTTTGTGTGGTGCCAAAAGGAAAAACTTTTTTTTGTTTCCGCTACATAAGACTAGCAGGCATGGTTAATTGCCATTGGCCCGAGCGGTAACAATTTTATACGCAAAGTTAAACGTTTGTAAGCCTAATAATGAAAATGCGAATATTTATCACCAAAAATAGTTTTATTGTTTTTCAAAGTATTCTCCAGCATGATTTATATACTTTTGCATGCGCTCGAACCAATTGGCGAAGCACTTTTTCCACTCCGATTGAGACGCCTCCAAAACATGGTTTTTGAACGCTTCAACAGCATCTTCTGGTGACGAAAATCGTTGACCACGCATTTTTCTTGATGTGCAGGAATAAAAAGAAGTCATTGGGTGCCAGGTCAGGGCTGTACGGCGGATGACCCATCAATTCAATTCAATTTGCCGGTCAAAAAGGCGCTGGTTAAAGCTGATGTGTGAAAGCTCGCATTGTCATGGTGCAATATGATTCGTCTTCTCTTGTTCGTTTACGAATTTCTCCAAAAACTTCAGGCAAATAAATTGTGGTGTACCACTCAGAATTGACCACCTACGTTGCTTAAGCGAAACAGTCGCCACATGATCAGTTTTGCCGAACAAACGGGCGACCATTTGCTTCAAAGTGTACTTCCACCAACAACATTCGTTGGATATTACTCGTCTTCGAAGACCCACACGGTCGATTGCTGTTTTGTTTCGGTCTCGTACGCATAGATCCATGATTCGTCACCTGTGACGATCTTAGAAACGTCTTTTGAAGCACCGAGATTATATTTTTTCAAAATTCCTTTGCACCAGTCGACCAGTCGACCTTTTTCGGGATCCAACGAGAACAAACCTTTTTACGGCCAGATGTTCATGCAATATCGAATGTATGCTGTTGGAAGAAATACCCAAGGATGTCTCTATCTCACGGTACGGCACATGACGATCTTGCATTATCAGTTCACGCACGTTATCAATGTTCTCTGGAACAACGGCCGTTCACGTCCTTCGTCTTTGAGCGAGCGTCGGCCACGATTAAATTCACTAAACCAGTTTTTCATAGTGCTATAGGATGGTGCTTTATCGCCATACAAAGATTTAAGTTCATCGATGCACTCTTGTAGTGATAATCCACGTCGAAAGTTGTGAAAAATGATCGCACGAAAATGTCCACAACTTAATTCCATTTTTTTGCCAAATTGATTTTTTCATGTCACTGCAAACAATACAAATGATGGTCGTACGTCAAAACGTTCTGAGTACGTTTATGCTAAAGAATGTCAAGCTTTCCAATGGAAATGTCAGATGGCGCCAGGCAACACTTAGTGTTGCCTAGGCCAGAATTATATATATCAACCCTCGTAGTTTTGTATAGCCTCCATGCAAAGGTCCTTCCCGATTTCAGAACCTACAGCTCTAAAAGCCTCGTATTACACCTGCTTTCTGCCAAATCTCCCATAGAGCATTACGAGTGTCCAACACCCATCTCGGGCGAAATTTATCCATATCGGTCCAAGTTTTCAAATAACTCCCACAAAAAGGTCTCCTCCGATATGAGGTCCTGCAGCTCTAGAAGCCAACAATTACACCCGATGACGACCAAAGTATGCTTGGTACCTTGTGAGCGACCATTAATTTATTGTGGTGACACTGGACCACAATGATTCATATTTTCCTAGAGCCCGCACACAAAGGTCCTTAAAGATTTTAGAACTTTTAGAACCCGCAGCTGTAAAAGACTCATATTACTCATATTATACTTAGTAGGGACATAAATACTGTTACACACGTTTTCTGCAGTAAAATATAAAATACTGAATGTTTTTGGACCATGTATTTTTTTATTATATTTATTGATGTATTTTGTATCCAAAAATAATCTACTTATTCAAAATGTCGCCTTTTGCCTTTACACACGCCTTAAGTCGCACTGGCCAATCGTCAATAGCTGCACGAACCTCGTCCATTGGAAAATTGGCCACAGCTCGAACCAAAGCAGTCTTAAGAGATCCAATGTTGGGGTATCTTTTGTGAAAAACCTTGTCCTCTAAAACCGTCCACAATTTGTAATCCAATAGGTTTAAATCTGGACTGCCTGAGGGTCATTCTTCAGAAGAAATAAACGCTGACAAATTGTTTCGAAGCCAGGCCTGGGACGTTTTAGCCTTATGGGCCGGCGCAGAATCCTGCTGGAAAGTCCATGGCTGGGTTTGGAACAGGGAATTGCTAAGAGGCTTCACAACAACTTCCAAAACGGTTTCTTGGTAAACTTTGGCCGATGTTTTGACTTCTTGTTCGCAGAAATGCAGGACACCATCGTAAGAGACACCCCACCAAACCATGACTGAATCTGGGTGATGACCCTTTTCGACCCTTGGGATCAGTTCAGATGATTCCTTAGACGACCGAGCATTCGCTCTATCATTTTGCTTGCTAAATTTTTCCTGAACGGTAAAAATTTTTTCATCGGTGAACAAAATTGTTCTGTGCAAGTTATCAGCGTGCTTCACCAAAAGACGTTTGCATTTTTCAATCCTTTTTTTTTTTAAAGCTGCAGTCCATAAATGTGCGGTACGTCGTTTGAAAGCCCCAAGTCCCAAGTCTTTTTTAATAATTCGACTCATGGACTTTTGAGTGATATTCATCTCACGGGCCATGATTTTCTGTTTTTGGAGCGGATTTCTGTGAATTCTTGATTTAACGGCTTTGATGACATGCGGTGTCTGCACAGAGCGTGGGCGGCCCGACCGGTGGCGGTCTTTTACATCTCCAGTCTCCTCAAACAGTTTCATGCATCGGTAGACGAACATGCGGCTAATCCCTGGTGGCCGGAGCGTTTAGAAAATATCGCTTTGTTTCATATCACACTTGAAAAGCGCTATTACAGCGATACGGACGGTTCTCATTATCTGACCACTCCGTGATGAAAGTTCAAACAATTTTAAAATCCCGTTACAGACTAACGCTATTGAGGTTAGCGTTCAAAACCCATATGACATTAATGGGGTATGTTCAGTTCTACTATTGAAATGGGTTTGTTCAATGTTGTAACAGTATTTATGTCCCTACTAAGTAGATTCCGAACAATTGCGCCACCCCGGTTCATGTTTTCGAATAGGTCCCACACAAAGGTCTCGCCCGATTCGAAGTCTACAAGAAACAAATAACACCCTATCACTCCCAAATGTTCAATGGTTAATGATGCACGATGTTAATTATGAGTCAGACCTTAACGTCAAGTTTTTCGCCCAACTTAATTTGACATTTTCTTTTCAGAGTTTGACAAATTAAGCTTTAGCAAGGTTCACATTTGAGCAGCGCGTTAAGATTTTTGAAGCCATTTACAAAAATATACATTCAAATCAAAATGAATTTCGTCCACTTCGTGATAACGGGAGAATTGTGCGCAATTTGCAGCAAACCGGGTCTGTAGGAATTGTGAAGACATCTCTGCATGCTCACCCAGTTCGTGCTGTTGAAAACATTGATGTTGTTCGCAACAGTGTGGCAAAAGAGCTGTCAACCTCGACTCGACTTCGTGCCCAACAATTGAACATCTTATGAATTTCCACGCTTACAAGGTTTAAACTGACTCAAGAGCTGAAGCCTATCGGTCATTCAAAGCGTTGTCAATACGTCGAATGGTTGGTTAAACAACAGAAGTGAATGGTGACTTTACAAGGAAAATAATTTTTAGCGACGAGGTACACTTTCACCTCAGTGGATTTGTTAACAGGTAGAACTGCCTCATTTGGACAAATGAGAACCTACGAGACAATGCCGTGAGTTTGATAATTGTGTGCTAGAAATTTAGTAAGAACTTTATGTTGGAGCCTAAGTTAGTTCCATCAACTCTTTTTGGCTTATTCATCCTCAAGAATTCCCCTCCAAATTTCCCCTAGGACAGAACAGGGCATTTCTACTTCGACTCTCACCTCAACTATCTTAGCCTTGCTTCTTGAAAGTTTCGTGGCACAAGAAAAACACCAAAAAAAAAAGAAAACAAGAGGGAAGAGTAAACTTTGTAACCAGAAGGTACGGTTTGCATTTCAAATTATTTTCGCAGACTGTTTTGGATGTTCTCGAATGCAACTGTGTGCGAGTGTTTGAATTTAATTTCAAGGAGGTTTCGTTTTAATGATGTGCACTCACACACACACGCACGCAAACATTCCGACCGACGCTTTTGGCTGTGTTAAGCTTCGCTTCCCGGCTGTTTCTTAAGGGGAACTTCATTAAAAACACAGAAAATGAACTCCAACTTGGCAAAGAAGAAGTTCTTCTTCTTCTTTTTCTTTTTCGATTTTGTTGTCCTTTTGCAACTCCTTGGCCTCTGCATCCCTGCCGTTTTTTGGCATACGTAAAAACGTGCACTTTGTTTTCTAATTTGTACCGGAAGAGTTGCTTTAATGTATAATTCTAGTCATAGCGTAAATATTCATTGTCTACGTACCTTGTGGGCTAATGGGCGTATAAAGGGAAATGGAGAGGCCATGATTAAAATGGGGGGGAAATATGGTTTCGTAAGTTTAAACGTTTGTTTATCTTAAGGTAGAGGCCGTGTGGCTGATTAAACTGTAGAGAAGATACAATATTTCTCTTTGGTGATTGAAAGATAATTATGGAGTGCTGCACCGAACTTTTAAAAGTTCAAAATTTAATATTGGATAAAGGCTTGCAGTTTTGAATATTTTGCGGGTTATGTTGTGCTGGGAAGTTGGACACTTTTGGTTTAAAATTTCGATAGTACAGGATTGCTCAAAAAAGGCGCCAGCCAATTTTGTTTCTTTAAATTTATTTAACAATTCATGTACTCCTTCGATGAGTGGATAATATACGAAATTTTTTCTATACTTTTGCAACACCAAGAAATATTGATCGGAGACCCTACCAAGTACATGGTGGGCCAAAAGTTACCATGGGGCTTAAAAATAATTAATAACTTTTCCGTTTATATATTTTTTTTCAGAGTATATAAATATCACTTGGAGAATAAATAATGGAAAGATTTACAACTGAACAATGAACCAGAATAATAGAATTTTATTATTTAAATCAGCGATCGATTGTTTTAACGCAAAGTGATAAACCTCAGTTTCATTTAAAAGACTTTGTTAAAAAGCAGAACTGTAGGTTCTAGGGTTTTAAAAATACAAGAGCCATTCATCAACTCCAATTGCACCCCATTAGATGTACATTACGAGGGTTGCTATATATAATTCTGGCATAGGCAACACTAAGTGTTGCCTGGCGCCATCTGACATTTCCATTGGAAAGTTTGACATTTTTTCAGCAAAAACGTACTCAGAACGTTTTGACGTACGACCATTTGTGTTGTCATTTGTGTTGTTTACAGTGACTTGAAAAAATCAATTTGGCAAAAAATGGAATTAACTCGTGAACATATCTGTGCGATCATTTTTCAGAACTTTCGACGTGGATTATCAAGACAATAGTGCATCGATAAACTTAAATCTTTGTATGGCGATGAAGCACTATCCTATAGCAATGTGAAAAACTGGTTTAGTGAATTCAATCGTGGCCGACGCTCGCTGAAAGACGAAGGTCGTGAAGGTCGCCAAAAACGGCCAGAGAACATTGATGCCGTGCGTGAACTGATAATGCAAATTCGTCATGTGACATACCGAGAAATAGAGGCATCCTTGGGCATTTCTTACACCAGCATACATTCGATATTGCATGAAGACCTGGCCGTAAAAAAGGTGTCTTCTCGTTGGATCCCGCACAATTTGACAATCGCTTAAAAAAAGGCTCGTGTCGATTGGTGGAAAGAATTTTTAAAAAAATACGATCGCGGTGCTTCAAAAGACGTTTACAAGATCGTCACAGGTGACGAATCATGTATCTAAGCGTATGAGCCCGAAACAAAACAGCATCCGACCGTGTGGGTCTTCGAAGATGAGCCAAATCCAACGAAAGTTGTTCGTGGAAGAAGCACTTCAAAGTAAATGGTCGCCTGTTTCTTCGGCTAAACTGGTCATGTGGCGACTGTTCCGCTTGAGCAGCGTAGGTCAATTCTGTGTGGTCAATTCTGAGTGGTACACCACAATTAGTTTGCCGGAAGTCTTTGGAGAAATTCGACAAACGAACAAGAGAAGACGAATCATTGTGCACCATGGCAATGCGAGCTCTTACACATCGGCTCAAACCAGCGCCTATTTGACCGGCAAAAACGTCTAATTGAAGGGTAATCCGCCATACAGCTCTAACTTGGCACCCAAAGACCTCTTTTTATTACCGCACAACAAGAAAAAAATGCGTAGTCAACGATTTTCGAATGCAAAAGTGTATAAATCATGCTGGAGAATACTTTGAAAAACAATTTTTGATAATAAATATTCGCATTTTCATGATTAGGCCAGAAATTATATTGCAGCCCTCGTAGTATCTCTGCACTATTCAAATCCTCTTTTCGGTATCCCAAACATTCCTTTTAATAAATCTAAATACTAACCTTCTAAAATCAATAATAAGCCGATTGTTTACACTGAACAAAGTTAATATGTTTTGTTTTTGTAGCACGATTCGTGCGCCACCCTGTATGAACTGATACAAATGTTGTCACCAAGTTAAACATTTTTTGTTGTGCCTACACTTAAGTCCGGCACTGTAGAATCACCAAATTAGATTAGAAGTTATCACTGAGTCCACTCAATACCAACAACAGATGGCTGAGTCAAGTTTAGTTATGCGCCAACTAAAAGTCCAGCAGACTATCACCGTTTATAAAACGTATGTAATTGCTGCCATTACAACCGGCATCTTTAGTGGGTTATTGCCCTTCAAATTACTGCTCATTCATCCATTGAAAAAAGCTGTCACCTTAATTTATCGTTTCCCCCCTCCCCCTCAATTTTTTGCACAACATAGCTAGAAAAACAACCTACATAATGACACCTTAAACCTTTCTCAAAATATTAACAAACTTGAACATGTGCTGACCCCAAACATATCAAAAATTGTTGCACTCCGCTACCGCTAACCCGATCAAAGAAGGAAGAAAAAGAACCAAAAAGAAGAAGAAGACAAACTCAGTCATCTCTATCGACATTTCCTGCTTGGTTAACTTCGAATGTTATCACCGAAGAACACACACGCACACACACACACTCTCATAAACGGAATTACAAAAAATTAGGTTTACAAACGAATCAAATTCACCCACAACAACGACAGCACAAAAAAGGACAACAACCCACCATAACGGAAAATTTCCGCCAGTTCGCCTGCATGTCTCTCTGTGTGTCCTGCCAAACCGGCAACAGATCTCTTATGAAAATGAGACCGAAATGTCATTTACACAGACTAGAAAAAAAGTACCCGAACTCGACAAAAAACGACAAACAGTCATTGAATCGAATGAAGACTTGATATGGTGACTTTGGATGCAAAGGATGGTTAAACTTTGAGTTTTTGGTATTAATAACTGAACACAAACAAACTTTATGGAACAGAATACGGCAACAACAACAACAACAACTAAATTTAATAACAACAACTGCAATAACATCAAGTAAGGCAAACTTTCGTATGCATTGCAGCAACAAATACTAGTCACCAACAAAAATCTGCTGGGGAAAAAACTATCGATGTTTGGTTGATATCCATTTGGTGGCAAGGTTGCAGGATGCCAGCAGGCAGGGGCAGGGATGCTCCAAAAAATTCTACTAAAAACATCCAAAGTCTGCGGAGACTGGCAGAAGTAGAAAAGTTCAGCTGACAACTTTATTACTGTTTTTCTTCTTGCTCGGTCGTCGATAGCTTGCAATGCGCACAGTGTTACGAAATGAATTTAAATTAACTTCGATTAGTACGCAGCCCTGGCATTGCTCTTGGCAGTGCTAGTTTATTTATATATAGTTTATTTTAATTACTTCCCATCAGCTTTATCTTTAAATTAAAAAATCTTCTCGGTTAGTAAAAGAATTGAATCGTGCACAGCACTGATAAAAAACATGATACAATTGTACTATTTATGGTACAGTTGAACACTCCTTGGTACCGTGGTACTCTCAATACAGTTTTGGTACAATTCACTGTCGTTTCGTAGGCTGTGATAAACTTAAATTTATTGATAATTTCTACGGTCCGTGTGTTTCTTCTGGCAGGACTGTGCAGTCGAAAATTTGACTGGAGTCGGAGCGGCAGTCTTAATAATGAGCACGGCTCTGATATCGATCAAATTTAATCAAAATACAATTTCAGGATATGAAAATGATTACATGAAATATTGAGAAATATGAATTTTGACTCAATGAAAAAATCATTTTATTAAAAAATTGTTAAGGAGTTTTTTTTTTCAAGTTATTGAGTGCCAGGTCAGGGCTGTACGGCGGATGACCCATCAATTCGAAGTTTTGGCCGGTCAAAAAGGCGCTGGTTTGAGCCGATGTGTGAGAGCTCGCATTGTTGTGGTGCACATTGATTCGTCTTCTCTTGTTCATTTTTCGAATTTCTCCGTAGACTTCAGGCAAACAAATTGTGGTGTACCACTCAGAATTGAACGTTCTACGTCGCTCAAGCGGAACAGTCGTCACATGACAAGTTTTGACGAAGAAACCGGCCACTATTTGCCTTGAAGTGCTTTTTCCACGAACAACTGTCGTTGGATTTGGCTCGTCTTCGAAGACCCACACGGTCTATAGCTGTTTTGTTTCGGGCTCATACGCATAGATCCATGATTCGTCACCTGTGACGATCTTATAAACGTCTTTTGAAGCACCGCGATCGTATTTTTTCAAAATTTCTTTGCTCCAATCGACACGAGCCGTTTCTTGAGCGATTGTCAAATTGTGCGGGATCCAACGAGAAGAAACCTTTTTTACGGCCAGGTGTTCATGCAATATCGAATGTATGCTGGTGTAAGAAATGCCCAAGGATGCGTCTATCTCACGTTATGTCACATGACGATCGTGCATTATCAGTTCACACACGGCATTAATGTTCTCTGGCACAACGGCCGTTTTTGGACGACCTTCACGACCGTCGTCTTTGAGCGAGCATCGGCCACAATTGAATTCATTAAACCAGTTTTCCACAGTGCTATAGGATGGTGCTTCATCGCCATACAAAAATTTAAGACTAGTAAGCATTGATCGATCCAAGCTGGACACCCAAAAGTTCGGTTTTACTGGCCAGAATAAGCGGGCTATGTTTACATAGATAATGTCGATAATGTTGTTGTTGTCACAACAATATATTTTATTTTGTAAGTCCTATTCGTCTAAAGGGGATCTGCTTCAATATTCAGGCGAGGAAAACTCACCGTTTGAACTGGATGCGTCCAAAGAGACCTGGGGCTTAGCTGAGTAGATTTGGCCGAACAATTGAGGAGGTGCAGCACGTCATGTGGTCCCTGACGACAGGCGGGATAAACGTCCGGAACGATAGCATTACTTCGCGCCCAATACGAGTTGAGACTGCTGCACCATCAAGATGTTAACTAAGCCAAAACCACGAGCGTCTGCCGAGGTAGCTTTTTCTCCTTTGGTGAAATCCCCGGGGAGTGTTCCCCTAGAACAACATTCACGCTACAGCTGAATACTGCTGCTGCGACTTAATCAGCGTTGATGTCGTTCAGAACTGCCTGATAGTTTTGATAATCAAAATGCGCGCTCTCTCTCGTACCGCTAGACCTCTCGTGGTACAATTATACAATAATAATAAAGATCTTACCTGATCATCCTGAGCGGAGGCATTCAGTCCATGAGATATTGGTTGGTATGACTACTGCGAGGTTGATATTTCGAACATATGAAGTTGGCATGTATCGAAACAGATCCTGGAGGAAAACTGCTAAAACAACACGATAAAGATCTTCCCACGGATACCTTCGCCTCCTTATGTAGATGGACCTTAAAGTCATAAGGAGTCACTCTGCTGATGTTCTCAGGGCGGCATTCTGGCAAGTCTGAATTTTCTTCCGTTGCGTCGTACTCACATTTGCCGACAACAACGGCGCTGCGAAGTTCGCTACCGACCGACATATCGCTTTGTAACAGGTCAACAAGTTTTCTTTGTCAGCTCCCCAAGTACTGCCGGCTAGGGACTTGAGGACATTTTTCCTACTTTTAAGCTTATTGCAGGCTGCTGTAGCATGTGCACAGGATCACAAAAGGCTCGCAAAACGCTGTCCAATGTGACCCCAAGGATTTTGTGGTAGTTGGTAGTCGGGATGGTGACGTCAAAGACTTTTATATAAAGTGTCAACCGCACCTCTGCGGTCCATGCAGTATGGCTGATGATTTAAAGGCAGATATTTTCATATTCCTCGCAGTGTAGAAGCGTGCTAAGTCTGTGAGGTAACAGTTGATTTTCTCGCATAAGTCGTTCACTTCTCCTGGTTATCAGCGAACGCCACAATTTCAACTCCGCTGGTGGTACAGGAAATTAGAGAGGTATGGGTTAATTAGTGCTGGATATATAACTCCGTCCTGGGGAACCCCCAGTTAAAATCTACAGGGCTTTGACTTGCTGTCTCTAAGTTATACTTATGACTGGCGCCCACATATATTCTACCCTCCTAAGAAATAAAGTCATATCTCCATTTTAATAGCTTTGAGATAAATATTTTTTTTGGCTACAAAACACACTAGAAGTGGTTTATGAGACCATTTTTTTTAACGTTTTTCAGTCATTTACAGGTAAGACTGGGTCTTTTATGTTAAACACAAAAGTAACCATTTCATTCACGGTTCCGAATATGCCCTTATCTTAATTTTGGAGTTTTGGCGCTTGTGACTTTCTTTCTTGGGACGGCAGTATAGTTTACGACCCAACATTTAGAACTAGGACGAAGGGACATTTCTGCAATGTCCTTAAACAGAGTGGCATGATTGACCGCATCGAATGCCTTGCTAAGGTCAAGAGCCACGACGACCCTCCTGTCGTTTGGCCTGATCGTAACCGTTATTGTTATTTCTGCTATTACAATAGCAAATAAACGGTGGATGGCATATAAGATGCGGCCCAACCCAACTAAACAGCGTCTTTACTTGTTCATTTCTGGATTATCATTCGTTCACTTTGTCATTTGTATATTTGAAACACTGTGCAGCACTCACACTTGCATTGACAATTTTGCGCAACATTTTTTCGTTCGCTTTGGAGAGGGAAAATTATGTTTAGCACTTTGTTGATGTCCTTCACGCACACACACTCGCACACTCACAGACATATATGCATGTACACATCATATACCCTTTCCTATGATTGTGTTAAAGCAATAATAGTTTTAACAGTTTAAAATTTTTTTTCTCTCATTTTTGCTGAGCGTTTTTTGCCCGCCCCATCCTATTCCATGGCTGGTCCATAACGTCCTGTTCCTCGTCCTTCTTCTCATCAGCATCATCGTCGTTCAAAAACGAAAAACTACAAATACCGAAAAATGGTTCATCCATGGAATCGTTAAAGGATAAACTTTGTTCTGTTGCTCTTGCTGCTTCTGTTTCATTTTTTGTTTTGTTTTTCGCTTTCCATTCAGTTGAGTGGTGTGGAGTTTGCCATGGTTTTTTTTGGAAAGAATAATCCTGGCTCCGCTCCCCTCGTTTTTTGTTTTTGTAATTTTCTGGAGAATTCCAAAGTGTTTGGCTGTTCCTGTTTGCATTTTTGCATTGTTTTGCGGGACTTTGTTTTCTTTGCTTTACCATTTCGGGCAGTAAATGTTGCTTCTGGCAATGCTGTGGCTGCAAGTGTAGTGGTGCTGCATGCAGCAGCTATTCACTTTTTAGGGTGAAGGGGAGAGTGCGGCGACCATGGGCATCTAAATGCTTAATAAAGCCATGAAATAGTTTTTAATTAAAACAATTTTCCGACAAATGTTTCTAATTCATAAATATTTTAAATTTGTTTTACTTTTCGCTTTTTTTACGGGTTAATGGTAAATGAATGGCGAATGACAGCATTTTGTGATGCAGTTTTTTTTTTCGCAAAGTTGTAAGCACTCGCACCCTTAAGTACAGGGTGGTCCAACCATAATGCACGATCTTAATTGCGAGTCATACCTTAACGACTTGTTTTTAGACCAACTTAACTTAACATTTCTTTGTATAGGAAGTACGACAGTAAAAAAAAGTAAGTTTGATTTGTTCCATTTCTGGCTGTTGGTTGTTTCTAGGGTTTAGTCTGTAAGGATCTAAATATAAATATTGGAAGCACAACAATGTGTAGAATTTTGTGGAAGGTCATGAACGCTCTGGAAGACAAGTTGTGCGCGGATTGAATTAACATCAATTTAAGCGAAGCTAAAAAACGGTCATCAAAATTAATTTTTTTTGAAAAATTTGTCAAGTTTTGAGAGAGTTCCGTCATTTAGTTTGTGTTTAACAACTGTTCAAAACACAACAATGTGTAGAATTTTGTGGAAGGTCATGAACGCTCTGGAATACAAGTTGTGCGCGGATTGAATTAACATCAATTTAAGCGAAGCAAAAAAAAGGCCATCAAAATAATTTTTTTTTTTGAAAAATTTGGATTTCCGAATTTACTTTTTAATTTTATTTGACAGATTGATTTTTGTCATGAAATAATGGAACACCATCCGATGCGTTTTCACTGCTCCCAATGGGCTGAAGATTGTTTTCCAGGAGATGAAGAATTTTTACCGAAAAGTCATGTTTTCAGATGCAGCTCATTTTCATCTCTGTGGCTATGTCAACAAGCAAAATTGCCGCATATGGGGTTCGGAGAACCCACACGTGACTATTGAGAAGCCAATGCATCCACAACGAGTTACTTTTTGGTTAGCGGCATCATTGGGTCATTTTTCTTCGAAAAATGAGCAAGGATCATTACCGTCAACTGTGAGCGTTACCGTGGCAAGGTCAACGAATTTTTGTTTCCAAAAAATAAAATGGCCTGGACGACATTTGGTTTCAACAAGACTGTTAAACAGCCAACGCAACCATCGATATTTTACGCACTGTTTTTGAAAATCGAATAATGAGCCGAAATTGTTACTCCAATAAGCCGCCCATTGGATTACTTTCTGAGGGAAGCCATTAAGAATAAAAGTTACACAAAGCATTCAGAGATAATATAAGCGTTGAAACAAGAAATCGAAGTTGCCATTGAAAAGATTTTAACCCGAAACAATCGAAAATGTACCGAAAAATTGGGTTGATCGGATAAGGCACTGCCCAGGCAGTTGTGGTAGTGATAAGAATGTTATTGTGCTCCATTAAAAAATGCCAAAGTTCAACTTTTCAAATAAATCCATAAATTTGAACAAATGATCTGTATTTTTTTTAAAGCCAATTCATATTTAAAATGTTAAGTTTTTTTGGAAACTTCCATCGCTGCTGTGAACACATGTTAAATTTTGTTTTGATCTGGCAACTTCCTCATATAGAAACAGGTGTTCACAAAAGACGCATCCGCGATTTTTTTTTACAATGGAAAAATTAGAAATGCGTGGTGTCATTAAATATTTACATAAAAAAGGTTTATCGGGACATGAAATTCATAATGATAAGGTGAATGTGTTAGATGAAAGTGCTCCTTTATATGCAACAGTAAAAAATTGGGTTGCTGAATTTAAACGTGGTCGTTCAAGCATTGAAGATGAACCAGGTAGTGGACGTCCAAAAACAGCAACAACAACAGAAATTGTAGCCAAAGTGCATGATATGGTATTAAACGATCGACGAATAAAAGTGCGTGAAATAGCTAATATCATGGTCATCTCAAATGATCGAGTCTATTTAATTTTGCATGAAGAACTACAGATGAAAAAGCTTTCTGCAAGATGGGTGCCGCACTTGTTAACAGTCGACCAAAAACGCATAAGAATGAACATTTCTTAAGTTTGTTTGGATCGTTTTCAGCGAAATAAAATGGATTTTAAGCGTCGTTTCATAACTGTTGATGAGACATGGATCCGCCACTATACTCCAGAGACAAAAGAACAATCCAAACAATGGACTGAAGCTGGAGGAAGTGCCCCAAAGAAGGCAAAAACAATTCAATCGGGTGGTTAGGTTATGGCAACGGTTTTTTGGGACTTCAAAGGTATTTTATTGATTGACTATCTGCAAAAGGGTAAAACAATAAATTCAGAGTACTATTGCAAACTTTTAGATCAATTAAATGTACAAATTCGAGAAAAACGTCCTGGCTTACCACACAAAAAAATAATTTTTCATCAAGACAATGACCAGCGCACAAAATTGTTTTAACAATGGCTAAAATCAACTAACTAAAGAACGAGTTGCTTGACCACCCACCTTATTCTCCTGATTTAGCTCCCAGTGACTTTTACCTGTTCCCAAATCTAAAAAAAATCCTTGCTGACAAGCGTTTTACCTCAAATGAAGATGCAATTACAGTTGTAAACCACTATTTTGAAGACCTTGAGAAAAACTATTTTAATCAAGGGATAGAATTGCTAGATAAGCGTTGGACTAAGTGTATTGAAGTTTCAGGAGATTATATTGAAAAATAAAAATATTTTTAAAAAACTAACTATTCTCTTTCATTGATAGGCTAAGAACTTTCCGAACCGCCCAAACCAAACCGACCAAATGTGTCCACAGTGTATTCTTTAACAAGCAAAATTTCCGCATTTGGACAAATTAGAATCCACTAGTGATTCCTGAAAAGCCGATGCATCCACAAAAAGTGACTGTTTGGCAGCGTACTTCTTCGAAAATGAGGTCGGCCAAGCAGTTATCGTGAATGGTGTTCGCTAGGCGAGATGATAAAAAAACGTCTTGTGGCCAGAAATTGGGAATATGGACCTGGGCGATATGTGGTTCCAAAAGGAAGATGCCACTTGCCACATAGCCAACGTAACAATGGCTGTTTTGCTTCAATGTCCGTGTCTCACGTCCTAGCGATGTTAATTGGCCGCCACGATCATGCGATTTGGCACCGTTGGACTTTTTTCTTTGGGGATAATAAAAAGAGAAAGTGTACGTTAATTCAATTCAAGAGCTGAAGGAAGAGATACCTCGGCACATTAACAACATTGAACCTCCATTATGTCTCAGAGTAATTGAAAATATGAACCATCTGATAGAGGTATGCCGCTGAAGCTGTGGCGAGCATTTGGCCGATATTTTGTTCCACACATAATCCTTCGATCATATTCAACAATAGAACGATAATTCTCTAAAAACTTTTTGGTTTATTTTACAATTAAATTCGTGCGTTTACTTTGAACACCCTCTTTTTTAAAGAAGTTTGGCCGACGTAGAAGTAGCAAGTAAAATGTTGAAACCAAGAAAATAACGGGTGATAAATCAAAAGGTATTTTTTGCAAAATAAAAAAATACAAAAATTCAAATCAAGTGTGGAATTTTTAATGTTCATTCGAAAGGACATTTTATGCAATTTATTTTTTGAATATAATTTCCTTTAACTGTTGGCCGCAACTACACCTCAGGGTGTCCATGACTCGTTCAAGCATTTCTATCGGTATGGCGTTTATGACACGCCTAATGTTGGCTTCCAGAACCTGAATCGTAGTTGGTTTGTTAGCATAAACTTTGGACTTTACGTAACCCCAAAGAAAAAAGACTAAAGGTGTGATATGAGACAATCTTGGCGGCCAACCCACCGGCTTAAAACATGAATTTAGCTGATCTTTGAAACGAGCTCTCAGTAGATCCATTTTTTGATTAGCTGTATGGCAAGTGGCACCGTCCTGTTGAAGCCAAGTGTCGTCAATATTACGGGCTTCCATTTCAGGTAGCAAAAAGATCGATGTCATGGCGCGATAGCGAGCATCTTTCATGGTTACAGTCCGGCGATCATCATTTATGAAAAAAATATGGACCAGATTACACCAGCGCATAAACCGCACCAAACCGTGGATTTCGCGTTTGAAGTCTTTCCATGATGAAATGGCAAACAGTACTGAAAAGAAAAAAAGACTGCTGGAGATAAAAAAGACTGCTGCCAAAGACTGCTGAAGAAAAACCTTGGCGTGTTTAGAAACAACTGTACAATCTGCCAGGCAGCCAAGCCAACACATTTCACCAATTTTTACGTTGTTTTTGACAAAAAAACAATAAAAAGGTCTCGAACCAGAATAAAAACTGTTCAAGTCGTAATGAAAAGTTAAACACAACTCAAACGTAATCTGTAAAAAAACCCTATTGAAAAAATACCTCTTGATATTGGAACTATCTCTATATTTGGAACTATCAGATTTGGCAGTTTCTGAAATGCAACAATTGGAAAAACTATCGGTACTCATTGGTGGTTCTATAGATATTGTTTCTTAAGATTTGAACGAATTCCTGTAGTCTTGTTTGATTCTTTCAACAGTTTGACTCTAACTGGGCCGCCAGGGTGTATGGGTTAGAGTGCACGACTATCACACCTGAAAACCCTATTTGAACGGCAGCGTTTTCCATCTGGATATGTAGTAAGTTATTAATTGCTGAGCCATTCGATAGTCTTTAAATAAAGCATTAATGTTTGGAGCCGGCATTATAGCGAAGGTCCTGGTCCTTCAGTGTTAGACTTATATCGCGCATGACATCAACATCCCATCATAGTCGTCTGGGAAAAGTTTGGCCTCAAACTGTTCGCATTAGAACAGTTTGAGTCTCAAACTGGTCGCTTTAGAATAGTTTAGGAGTTAAACTTGTGGCTTTAGAATAGTTTGAGTCCCAAACTTTTCGCTTTAGAACAGTTTGAGTCTTAAACTGGTCGCTTTAGAACAGGTTGATTCTCAAACTGGTAGCTTTAGAACAGTTTTAGTCTCAAACTGGTCGCTTTAGAACAGTTTTATTGTCAAACTGGTCGCTGTAGAACAGTTTGATTGTCGAACTGCTCGCTTCAGAAAAGTTTGATTGACAAACTGATCGCTTTAGAACAGTTTAAGTCTCAAAATGGTCGCTTTAGAACAGTTTGAGTCTCAAACTAGTCGCTTTAAAATTGTTTAATTTATTTTTAAATTACATGTTTTGAAATAGATTATCTGAAAAAGGTCGACCTTCGCTATCCACACAGTGCTGCATACGTTTTCTGAAGTTTTCACGAGCTCTAATGAGAATGTCGGCTTGTATTCTGTCAATTTCAGCCTCATTCTTGTTAATAAGGTCCTCCAAGGTGTTGGGACGGTTGATTTACACCCTCGACTTCAGGTAACCCCAAAGGAAAAAATCGCATTGGGTTAAGTCTGGTGAACGTGCCGGCCAGTTCACATCACCTCTAAAATAGATAAGCCGCCCAGAAAACATTTACCGATGTCCGCCGTGTCAAATAGTCCCTTGTTGACAATGTTGGACCACGCACATTTTGTACGGGTGAAAATTCAGTTCATCGTTAAGAATCCGGTGGAGACCAGTCGTCCAGACGTTCTGGAAATGACAACAGCAAGTGTTTCGGAGATTGCATTACTGCTACTCTAACTTACTCGATGTTTTGTGGTGTTGCAATCCATCTCTCAGATCCGTTTTGTACACATGACACATTCCCTGCTGTTCTCAATAAAGTTAGTTCAATGATGCAATGTCCAATGCATGATGGCAACTGAAAGGCAGACGAATACAAATCTCCCGTCAGCCACTATAAGCCACGTACACTCTCCACTGGCTTTGACCAACATTGCCGCCACAGCTTGCAGTGCAAAAAAGCAAATTTCCTTGCTCCAGCCTGCATTAAACATGATATAACTACATAACCATAACTTGAACCTTTTTCTTTCCTCGATTACTTCTTAGTAACCCAAATGATCTTTCGTCCTGCTTACTTCAGCCTGTTACTAATAACTAACTCTTGAAATAATTACAAAAATAATTAAAATATTTACAGCGTCACTACCTACAGTATGGTACGATAAACAAATAGTTTTCTCCTCCCCAAAATAGGTTGAAAAATGTTTTTCACAATTTGCATATGCCGGTTAAAAATGTTCATAAGCTTCATTATAATTATTTTCATTTAAATATTGCTCATTGTTGTTGTCATGCCACAATGAGCAGCAGAGTTCAGAGTTTCTTTCACCAAACCATAAACGATAACTGAGCCGTGTTCGGCTTCACGTATCCGTATCTAACCGTAACATAGCATTTCCAGCGCTTATGTCGTCCAGTGTGTTTTTGTCTTTGTCTCTCGGTATTCTCCGAACAACCGACACACCAACGGCACCCACTACACATTCAGCAGAGGTGCTGTTTATGCAGTTTCGATATGGAGGCATTCAAAGGAACGTTTGTACATAAGAATGGCCAGGGGCGCGGAAACAGTTAGACCTTCCTGTAGAAGGGCTCATGCTAGGCCTAAGACGAACCCTAATAAGGTTGGTTTTGATTTTACACAAAAATTTCATTCCCTGCAGATCTATAAGCTACGCAAAGCGTTGCGGTTGACCAATATCTAACTTTCGCGAAATTCCACCAGAGCTATGTTTTCATAAATCATAGCTCCATAAAAAAGTCTCTTCCGATTGAAGTTTTGGTAGTACAGCAGCCACACATTTTATACTATCGTGCTTAAGTTTCGCATCGGACTTTACTAGCGACCAGTATTTGTCTCTAATAAATCTGGACAGTATCGGTCGGTGTTCTGATAAATCCCTAATACAAAGGCCCTTTCGGATTTAAGGCCCCGCTGCTTCAAAATCCAAATATTATATCCGAAGAACCTTAAACTAAGAACGGGCCGTTGTACGAGGCTTGTTTGTTTATAACCGGTCCAAATTTTCCATAAGTATCAAATTAAATCCGATCAAGCCTAAATTTTGCATAGTACGTTATACTTATTAGTCACTTTAAATCACTTAATGTAATTCTAGTTAAACTGGACCATATAGGTCCATGTCCTCGAATTGCCGTATCACAAGGTCACTCCCGAGTTTTTGTCCTGTCGCAAAAATTACCACGTACAAATTTAGCACACTGCGTTGTCGGAAAACCACGCTTTCTTAAACTAGCACTACAGTTTGTTTTTGTTCTCCGCGAGAAGATTGTATTTTTCAAGAGGTTGTACAGCCCAAAGCGAGGTCTTTTTTTAATTTTCTGCGGTTAATAAGTAAGCAGGCTCTCGTTATAGCACTCAAGTTTAAAACTTGCCTTTCTAGAAAAGATTAAGTCGCCAACTGGGCTCTTGAGAACCGTATGAGTTGTAAACTGGTATCTTTATAACAGTTTGAATTGCAAACTAGTCTCTTAAGAACAGCTCTCAAACTAGTCTCTTTAGAACAGTTTGAATCTCATACTGGTCTCTTTAGAACAGTTTAAATCTCAAACTGGTCTCTTTTGAACAGTTTGAATCCTAAACTGGTCTCTTTAGAACAGTTTGAGTCTCAAACTGGTCTTTTTAGAACAGTTTGAGTCTCAAACTGGTCTCTTTAGAACAGTTTGAGTCTCAAACTGGTCTCCTTAGAACAGTTTGAGTCTCAAACTGGTCTCTTAAGAACAGTTTGAGTCTCAAACTGGTCTCTTTAAAACAGTTTAAGTCTCATATTACAACTGACCACGTTCAAATTTAGCACAATGCGTTGTCGGAAGCCCACGCTTTCTTAAACTGTTAACAGAGACAATAAATGTTTTGAATAGCATAATGGTGTTAGGTATTTTAATTGTTGGGTAATAAGCATAATGGTTAAGAGTACCTCTTTTTGTTCCAAACTGGTCTCTTTAGGACAGTTTGAGTCTCAAACTGGTCTCTTTAGAACAGTTTGAGTCTCAAACGGGTCTCTTTAGAACAGTTTGAGTCTCAAACGGGTCTCTTTAGAACAGTTTGAGTCTCAAACGGCTCTCTTTAGAACAGTTTGAGTCTTAAACTGGTCTGTTTAGAACAGTTTGAGGCTCAAACTGGTATCTTTAGAACAGTTTGAGGCTCAAACTGGTTCCTTTAAAACAATTAGAATTTCATAATTGTTTCCTTAGAAATATTTGAATTTTAAACTGGTCCCTTAGAACAGGTTGAGTCCCTCTTAAGAACAGTTTGAGTCTCAAACTGGCCTCTTTAAGACATTTTTAGCCTCAAACTGGTCTCTTTTGAACATGTTGAGTCTTAAATTGGTATGTTTAAAACATTATTAGAATTAAAGAGCAACCAGCGGAGTTATAGTTCTCTGCTGGTTGTGTAGCCCAAAGTAACACCTATTTTTCCATTTTTTTAACGTTGACGACAACTGCATTGAGAAATTTTTTTGCTAAATAAAATTCGACGACAAAACACCTCCTGATTTCATAATTCTGCCTTCAGTATTCAGGGCACTTTTAGTCTCTTTTTTTTCAACCCTTTAGATACCTGTGAGCCGCCCCTCCCGCCATTGCACTGCAGTCAGCGTAGGAGGGCCTATACCTAGCCTTATGTAGCTATGTACGAGTATTTGCACACCTATTTCGTGGCATATGGAATTTTCAACGCCAACATGTTTTTAGTTTTGCTATAAAGTCTTAAAAAAACAAAAAAGAAAATGAGCGAAAAATCTACTTATGCGAAAGTTTTGCTCATTTATAATTATTAAAATTTCTAAATTATCTCCCGAACCGAGCAAGAAGGCAATAGTGGCGGCAACACCGTCAATAGTTTATGCCACATCGTCAGCAGTATCATCACCAACCGGTGTTTCATTCGTCGGGTAAGGAGGGAGTTGGTGCAGAAACACCAACTACCCATCATCAGGCATGCTGCAGCACTACGACATGTCCATGCCCAGTTCTCGCATGTACTTCACACCACTTCCCGAAATAAACAGCATTATTTAAACGAAATATTTTATGTGCTGTCGGCAACATGCATGTTGGTCTGTTGCTGCTGCTGCTGCTGCTGCTATTGCTGTTGTTTGCTGTCGACTTAAGGAAAGAACAAAATATGTTTCAGTTCTTTAAAAGAAAATTAAACTGAAAAATTACCATGTAAGCGCATCTGCTGCGAAAGGCTGCTAAGGAAGTTCTAACTCAGCAGCAATGGCTGAGCATTTAAAGAACCTTAGGATATAATAAGAAGTAATGGAAGTACTCTACGAACAAATTGTATAACATTTGGTTAAAGTACTTTTTTATTCAATTGCATTTTTAAAATGATGACCGCCAACAGTTATTATTTCACTGGCATCCTTTCGGTAGTGGCTTGTTTGATTGGTGATCGGTTGCTAGGCGAGTAAGTGGACGTTAAGTCGACAACAAATTGGCATTTCTTTTACAACAATAAGGAATAGATTCT
This sequence comes from Hydrotaea diabolus, assembly GCA_963513945.1. NCBI lineage: Eukaryota > Metazoa > Arthropoda > Insecta > Diptera > Muscidae > Hydrotaea > Hydrotaea diabolus. The sequence continues at coordinate 131,792,241 of OY740719.1, forward strand.
ATGCATCCAAGACCGTTTAATTCGCGATCTTCTAGGGAAGCTTCCAACAAAACGTAGCAGAGGTTTATATTCCGTTAAAGAGGGCTACTCAATGCCACACTTTGTGGAACAGGGAGCTGTTTGTTCATTGCAAATCTTGTAACTACCAAAAATATATGAGCTCGACTTATAATCTCCTGCTGATTTCATTTAACAATATTTGTTTGTCCATCCGGGAGTACATTTGAAGCTTACAATCAAACTTTAGCTCGCAATTGCTATTCGATCTTTAAGAAATTTGACAAAAGTACGTTTTTAGACCAAGGACAGACCCTATTGAAATTGACGAAAATACGTTTAGAATGAGATATAGCTTCCACACAAGAGTTCATCCGATTTGTATGCTTTTATCTCTATAAGCCCCATCTTACATCTAAACTTGATAAAAATTCGACCCTCAGAATGGAAACCCTGAGGCGTAGTTGCGGCCAACATTTAAAGGAAATTATATTCAAAAAAAAAAAAATAAATCCCATTAAATGTCCTTTCAAATTACCAATAAAAATTCCACAATTGATTTGAATTTTTAATTTTTTTTTTGTTCTGAAAAAATACCCCTAGATGGATCACCCTATATTTTACCTAATGTTTACATAAGTTGCGGCCAACATTTAAAGGAAATTATATTCAAAAATAATCCCATTAAATGTCCTTTCAAATTACCAATAAAGATTCCACACTTGATTTGAATTTTTATATTTTTTTTGTTCTGAAAAAATGCCTCTAGATGGATCACCCTATATTTTACCTAATGTTTACATAAGTGCACGCAGAAAAAGAGTATGATTCGGGTAATAACATTGGAAGAGCACAATACTAGAATATTGCTATATGATTTCGGCTCAACAATATAATGATACCCACATCACACTCAACCATACTATCATCCCCAAACCCCAGTATGATTCACACACAACCATAGTATGATCTTTACAAACATAGTGTGATTCACATGATCAGGTTTCGATTTTACATGATCAGTTGGGTTTAAGAAAGCTGTCTGCAAGATGGTTGCCGCCATTACCATAAACGTAATCGTGTGGCAAAGGATTGTTTGGAGTGGTTTAACCGCAATTCGAAAGATTTTTTGCGGCGTTTTTTTGCCGTGGATTAAACATAAATCTAGTACAATACGCCGGAGACTAAGCAGCAGTCTAAACAATGGGTTTCTCCGGGTGAACCGGCTCAATAGAAGGCCAAGGTGACTTTTTCGGTCAAAAAGGTAAGGTGATGGCAAGAGTTTTTTGAGATACACGCTAAATAATCCATATCGATTACCTTCAAAAGTAAAAAACAATAAACGGCGAATATTATGCCAACTTATTCGACCGTTTTAACGAGGATTTAAAAAAAGCGACCCCATATGGTCAAGAAAATTGTTCTTTTTAATCAAGAAATTATTGATCAAACAAATGCATATTTTATGGACCTAAAAAATCCTAATTTTTGGAAGAAATACAGAAATTGGAGAACGTTGGACTAAGTGTATGGAGCATAAAAGAGCTTATGTTAAAAACTAAATTTTTTATTGCAAAAATACTGTGTTTCGAAATGTCACTGCATTATTGATATGCCCTTGTCTATATACTTTACGAGGGTTGCTATTTATATTTCGGGTCCTGACAATACTGGTCTTCCCAGATGCAAACTGGAACTTCCATTGGAAACTTTGACATTTTTTAGCATAACTTCACTCGAACGTTTTGTCATTTGAGGGCGAATCGTTTTGCCTATGTACGATTCACATGAGGTCGAATTTTTTCGCTTCATCTCAGTCAAAAAATGGAATTATCCCTTGAACGTTTTCTTGCGATGATTTTTACGATTTGCAGTGTGGGTTATCGAGACAAGAGTGTTTAAATCAACTATTTCGACTTTTGGCGATGAAGCACTATCAAAAAACACTGTTAATCGCTGGTACCAAGATTTCAGTCTCGGACGCCGTTCGCTCCAGGATGAATTTCGTGAAGGACGTCCAACTTCGGTCACTTTGCCAGAAACCATCGATGCTGTGCGTGAGCTGTTAAAACAAGTACGACGTGTGACATACCGTAAGATTGAGTCATCCTTGGGCATTAGTATGACAAGCATCAATAAGATATTACATGTTCGTTTGGCCGTGAAAAAAAATTGTTCTCGTTGGATGCCATATAATTTGACTAATGCCCCAAAAAGGGGTTGGTATGGATTGTAGCAAAGAGATGCTGAAAAAGTATAGCTGCGGTAGCTCAAAGGCAGTGTGTAACATTGTCACAGGTGACGAATCATGGATCTATGCATATAAACCAAAACAGCAGTCGATCGTATCGGTCTTTGAGCCACCAAAAGTCCAACATAAGTTGTTAGTCGAAGAAGTGCATCGAAGCATAGTGGAACGTAGGACGGTCAATTCTGAGTGGTACAACCATCTGTTTGCCAACAGTGTTCAAAGAAATTTGGAATGATAATAAGAGAAGACAGATCAGTTTGCATCACGATAATGCGAGCTTTCACAAATTAGCTGAAACGATGAGCTATTTGACCACTCAAGATGTCGAATTGATGGGCCATCCACTGTACAGCCCTGATTTGGCACCCAATGACTTCTTCTTATTCCCTAGAACCAAGAAAAAAATGCTTGGTCAGCAAGCGGAGTGGAAAAAGTGCTTCGAAAATCGATTTGTGCGCATGCAAAAGTGTATTGATCTTAAAGGAGATTATTTTGAAAAACAATATAATGAATTTCAATGATAAATTATTGTGTTCTTATTGCCGTGCCCGAATTATAAATATCAACCCCCGTACAAAGGTCTAGGCAGCCAAAAAACGGTCTACTGTATATGACTTTTTAATAAGAAAAGGACATACGAGGGCGACCGCAAAAGTAACGGCCTAACATAAAAGGAACCGTTTTTTGAAATTATTATTATATATTTTTCAACATAATCTCCTTCCAACTCAATACACTTCATCAAACGTTTTTCAAGATTTTTAATTCCATCCGAAAAATAAGATTTTTCAACACCTTCAAAATATGGCTCAGTTTCAGCAATAACCTCGCTATTGGACGAAAATTTTTTGCCACCCAGAATTTTTTTTTATATTTGGAAACAAGAAATAATCAGAAGGAGCTAAATCTGGACTATATGGTGGATGCGGAACAATTTCAAATCCAGTTTTTGCTGAGTTGCAGTGTGTGAAGGAGCATTATCTTGATGAAAAAGAACTTTTTTTTCTAAATGCGGTCGTTTTATGTTGATTTATTCACTCAACCGATCCAATAATGCACAATAATATTCACTATTTATAGTTTTTCCTTTCTCAAGATAATCAATAAATATTATACCCCTTGCATCCCAAAATACTGTGGATATTTTCCTGCTGACTTAACAGTTTTCGCCTTCTTGGGACCACTTTTACCAGCTTCTATCCATTGTTTTGACTGTTCTTTGCATTCTGGGATGTAGTGATGGATCCATGTTTCATCAACAGTTATGAATCGGCGCAAGAACTCTATTGGATTACGCTGATAAATCGCTAAAAGCTCCTCGGAATTGGTCCAACGGACGATTTTTTGGGGCAAAGTCAACAAACGTGGCAGCGTTCTTGCGGATAGCTTTTTCATGTGGAGTTCATCATGTAAAATACTCCAAACTTGTTTTTCGTGTGTTTTAACAATATCAGCAAGTTCTCTGAGCTTTATTCGTCTATCTTTAGTCACTTCATTAACTATTTTTCTAATGTTTTCAATAGTAGTAGCAGTTTTCGGTCTTCCAGAGCGTTGTTCATCTTCCGTACTTGAACGACCCATTTTAAATTGTTGAACCCAGGATTTCACGATGGAGTATGATGGTGCATTATCACCATGAACAGAATCCAATTCATCTTTGATTAGTTGTGGCGTATAACCTTTCATATAAAAGTGTTTAATTACCGCACGAAACTCTTTATTTTCCATTTTTCAAAAATTATAAAACTTGTTTACTTCAATCACCTGTAACAAAGAAAATAATCATTAAATATTTCGGAAATTTTGACAGATGGCTTATAAAAGATTGCTTTTAAAAAACAAAAAGTTGCTAGTAAAACAGAAAATGTGTCAGGCCAGTTAGGTTTGCGGTCGCCCTCGTATAAGTGCGAGATAACAATGAAATCTTCTCACAAGATCTAAGGTGACATTATTCTGGGTAATCTATGTAAATTAAGAGCCTTCTAGGGCGCCAAAAAACCTGTTTTCTAATCACATTTATTTTTTTAAAATAAAAAAAAATACAAAAATTTAAATCTAGTGTGAAATCTTTATTGTTCTTTAGAAAATACATTTTATGCCATTTAGTTTTTAAATATAATTTCCATCATATTTTAGCCGCAACTACACGCCAGGGTGTCCATTCTGAGGGTCTAATTTTGGATGAATCGTTCGAGCATTTCGACCGGTATGGCTTTAATGACACGCGTAATGTTGGCTTCCAAAACCTGAATCGTAGCTGGTTTGTCTGCATAGACTTTCGACTTTACGTAGCCCCAACTCACCGGTCCAAAACGAGAAATTATCTGGCCTTCGACATGACTTCTCAATAGATTTATTATTTGAGCAGCTGTATGGCAAGTGGCACCGCCCTGTTGAAAGCAAATGTCCTCAAGATTACGGGCTTCAATTTCAAGTAGCAGAAAGGCCGATATCGTGGCGCGATAGCAAGCCATCATGATTTTTTGAAAAAATATGGACCGATGATTCCTCCAGCCCATAAGCCACATGAAACCGTGGGTTTCTCTAGGTATATAAGTAATGGCACCTCTTGAACCTCTTCTGGTTTCTTTTCAACCTAAATGCGGCAATTTTGTTTATTGACGTTGCCGTTGAGCCAGAAATAAGCCTCCCACTGAACAAAATTTTGATTGAAAAACGTTTCTCATATACAGGAATTCAGAGACGTTTCTTCGGTGTACGTCTTTCCATGATGAAATGACAAACAATACTGAAAAGAATAAAAAACTAAGTTTACCACAACTAACGCGCAATCTGTAAAAAAACCCTATTAAAAAGATACCTCTAGATTGATTACCCTATAGTTGTGTAATACAACCAAAGTAGCAGCTTTTTGACCTAGAATTCTCCTTTTTATATCGATAATTTGTCCTCTAATAATTCTAGATAAATTCGTCGTCTAAAAATTATAACAGGCACCGCACGCATCGATGGCGGCGATAATGTGCTTTTTGACGTTAGCAATGTTCAAACAATTGTTTTTCCCGTTCCGATAATGGCAACCCCGACCACATGTTTATCATTGTTTTTCTGTTTATCTTCGACTGATCACGTTTTGCACTTTTATTTTAATTGAAAATTGTCTATTCCGAAACTGTTTTATGTGCCAAATGGTTACACTGAGTTTGCACAAGAGAACCATCACCAACTTCTCGAGTGCGGGCGGGCCGGGCCGCCATGGTGACTAACTACACGTGTGTGCGGGCACAAACAATGCCATTCCAACCGCTGAAGTACAATTTCCATCTAAACGTGTTGCCACCACTGGCTTTGTTGAGGCTGGATGCTGTTGTTGCTTTGTTTTTTCGGAAACCCCTTACAAAAGTTTAGACAAGTGTTGTTAATGTTGTTCACTTTTTGCCAGAGTTGTTGGCTACAAAACGAAAAGTCGCTACAAATGAGTTTGTTGCTGACTACGAATACACACTCGAGTCATTTGTCAGCGACAACAAGGACGACGAGACGACGAGAAGTTGTTGATGCTAATGCTGAGGCTGATGTTGCTGCTAATGTTGTTTTGGGCTGTTCGCTGCCGCCCCACCCCCCTCGATGGTGCCTGCTGTTGCTCTACTGTGTCTGATAATAATGTAAAATGTGATTTTTATATGGAAATACAATCATTTTATGAGGGCAATCGCTGTTGACATAGTTGAGTTGTTAATTTAACTGAAATACTACTTGCAAGTTGAAACTTTTTCTCTTACTTTAAGTTTTCGCCTTCGTCGACGTTGGCGGGATGACTGGCTGACTGGCTGCCTGTCTATCTCGTTCTTTCTGTTGACAACAATAGCAATGACAAGCTGGCAAATACTCGACATTCTCTATCTCGGCAGAATATTCAAAAGGAAAAACTTTTATCAATTGCTATTTTGAATAATTACCGAAGAGCAGTTGTTTGGTTGTTGGCTGAATGAGTTCAGTTCTGTTAAGGATCTGAAGTGAAATAAAATTTAATTATTGTTGTCAGAAAACTTTCTGCCGAAGTAATTAAACTTAACGAAATTATAATGAGATTATGTGTATGTGTGTGTATACGAAATGCAATTGTCCTATGGCCCGGACCCCTATCCACCCCCTCACCAAGAAGGAAGAGGTGGCGGTTGCGAAAGTGCGGTAAAATATTTCAGAAACTATTCGAGATGTTCAAGAGTTCGGCCAAGCCGCAGCTTTTGTACTCTACATCACGTAATGCTTTCCGAGATGGGGGCGATTTGATTGTTGGTAGTAAGTCCAAGTCGGGACGGAAATAATTTTCCATATGAACCATTGGGTCATCGGTAAGATCCTCAAATTCAGCTGAATCGTAAAATTAATGTCATTTTCAGATTTGTGACAAAATCTGATTATGATCCGTATTTCCGTGCCCGAAATTTTAAAGAATCTTTTAAGTTACTCCATATTTAGATTAGCGAGGAAATTCCATTGTTTTTGTTCTGTTTCCGAACCGAGGTATACGAGGGCTGCTATATACATTTCTGCTCTAATAATGAAAATGAGAATATTTATCAACAAAAATGGTTTTGTTGTTTTTTAAAGTATTCTCCAGCATGATTTACTTCCGACTTTTGCATGCGCCCAAACCAATTGTCGAAGCACTTTTTCCACTCCGATTGAGACACCTACAAAACATGGTTCAACAGCATCTTCTGGCGTCGAAAATCGTTGACCGCGCATTTTTTCTTAATGTGCGGGAATAAAAAGAAGTCATTGGGTGCCAAGTCAGGGCTGTACGGCGGATGACCCATCAATTCGACGTTTTGGCCGGTCAAAAATAAGCTGTGTGAGCGCTCGCATTGTCATGGTGCACAACGATTCGTCGCCTCTTGCTCGTTATTCGAATTTCTCCGAAGACTTCAGGCAACCAAATTGTGGTGTACCACTCAGAATTGACCGTCCTACTCAAGCGGAACAGTCGCCACATGACCAGTTTTGCCGAAGAAACAGGCGACCATTTGCTTCGAAGTGCTTCTTCCACGAACAACTTTCGTTGGATTTGGCTCGTCTTCGAAGACCCACACGGTCGATTGCTATTTTGTTTCGGGCTCATATGCATAGAGCAATGATTCCTCACCTATGACAATCTAATAAACGTCTTTTGAAGCACCGCGCTCGCGAGCCTTTTTTTGAGCGATTGTCAAATTGTGCGGGATCCAACGAGAACAAAACTTTTTTACAGCCAGGTGTTCATGCAATATCGAATATATGCTGGTGGAAGAAATGCCCAAGGATGCCTCTATCTTACGATCTTGCATTATCAGTTCACGCTCGGAATCAATGTTTTCTGGCACAACGGTCGTATTTAGACGGCCTTCATGACATTCGTCTTTAAGCATGCGTCGGCCACGATTGAATTCATTAAGCCAGTTTTTCACTGTGCTATAGGATGGTGCTTCATCGCCATACAAAGATTTAAGTTCATCGATGCACTCTTGTCGTGATAATCCACTTCGAAAGTTGTGAAAAATGATCGCTCGAAAATGTTCACGAGTTAATTCCATTTTTTTGCCAAATTAATTTTTTTAAGTCACTGTAAACAACACAAACGATGTTGACGTACGACCATCGTTTTGAGTACGTTTATGCTAAAAAATGTCAAACTTTCCAATGGAAATGTCAGATGGCGCCAGGCAACACTAAGTGTTGCCTAGGCCAGAAATATATATACCAACCTTCGTACTTACTTAGTAGGGACATAAATGCTGTTACACACGTTTTAAGTTGTAAAATAAAAAGTACTGAATGTTTTTGGACCAAATATTTTTTAATATATTTATTGATGTATATTGTATCCAGAAAGAATCTACTTGTTCGAAATGTCCGCCGTTTGCCTTTACACGCGCCTTAAGTCGCACTGGCCAATCGTCAATAGCTGCACGAACCTCGCCCATTGGAAAATTGACCACAGCTCGAACCAAAGCAGTCTTAAGAGATCCAATGTTGGAGTTGTGACAAACCTTGTCCTCTAAAACCGTCCACAATTTGTAATCCAATGTGATCAAATCTGGACTGCCTGAGGGACATTAATCAGAGGAAATGAACGCTGGCAAATTGTTTCGAAGCCAGGTCTGGGACGTTTTAGCCTTATGAGCCGGCGCATAATCCTGCTGGAAACTCCATGGCTGGTTTTGGAACAGGAATTGTTAAGAGGCTTCACAACAGCTTTCAAAATGATTTCTTGGTAAACTTTGGCCGATGTTTAAACTCCTTGTTCACAGAAATGCAGGTCAGTGACCCGATCGTAAGAGATACTCCACTAAACCATGGCTGAAGCTGGGTAATGACCCACCCTTGGGATCAGTTCAGATGCTTCCTTAGATGACCGCGAATAAACTTTATCATTTTGCTTGTTAGATTTTTCCTGAACGGTAACAAATTTTTCATCAGTGAACAAAAATCTCCAGTCTTCTGTAAGAGTTTTATGCATCGGTAGACGAACATGCGGCTAGTCCCTAGTGGCCGGAGCGTTTTGAAAATGTCACTTTTTTTCATTTCACACATGAAAAGCGCTATTACAGCGATACGGTTCTCATTATCTGACCACTCCATGATGAAAGTTGAATCAATTTTAAAATCCCCTTACAGACTAACGCTATTGAGGTTAGCTTTCAAAACCCATATGACATTTACGGGGTATGTTCAGTTCTACTATTGAAATTGGTGTGTTCAATGTTGTAACAGTATTTATGTCCCTACTAAGTAATGCAAAGCACACAGAGACAATTAAAGCGTTGAAGTATAAAATCGAAATCCGAAGCAATCGAAAATGCACTGACAAATTGGGTTGATCGGATGAGGTATTGCGGAGCCAGTTGTTGTAGTCATATGAATGATATTGTGTTCAATTTTTAAATGTCGAAAGTTCAATCTTACCAATAAAATTAGAAATATTATCAGTACTTTATTTTACATCCGATTCAAATTTTAAATTTTAAATTCTCCACCCTATATAATGGATGGCCCAACTAAATCTAAAATGAACGATGTTAATTGTATATAAAACAACAGATTTTGAGAGAATTATCTTAATATCTGTTATAATGATAGAAGGCAATTATGGGTGAAACAAAATATAGGCGAAATGCTCGCCACGGCGTGCTCTATTATCAACTGGCTTAGGAGGTCGCTGACGCGATAATTTCCCGCCAGTGTTAAAGAAAATACAAATGGATTTGTTCACAGAAAACTATAGACAATTTGTGGGAAACCGTAATGGTTTTTAATAAATAAAATCTATAGGAAGAAAATTATTCAAGAAATAATATAATTTCCTTCAAATGTAGGCAACTGTATTACGTTATGTGAGAAACGAGAAGATCCGCTGTTTTCGATCAAAATTTTGTTCAGTGGTTTCTGGCGCAACTTTAACGTCAATAAACAAAATAGCCGCATTTGGGCTAAAGAGCATCCAAAAGAAGTTCAAGAGGTGCCATTATAACCAGAGAAAACCACGGTTTGGTGCGGTTTATGGGCAGGTGGAATCATCTATCCACATTTTTTTCAAAAATTATGATGGCCGGAACTTTGCCGTGAATGTTGCTCGCTTTTACGCCTTGATATCGGACTTATTGTACCTGAAATTGAAGCCCGTAATCTTGACGACATTTGGTTCCAACAAGACGGCGCTACATGCCATACAGCCAACAAAACAATCAATTTATTGAAGGAAACTTTTGGTGAGCGCATAATCTCGCGTCGTGGGCCTGTGGCGTGGCCTCCAAGATCGTGCGATTTAAGTCCGCTGGACTATAATTAGTGGGGTTATGTGAAGTCGCTTGTCTAAGCAGATTGACGGCATGGACAAGAATATTCGGGCATTTTTGCTGAAATACGGCCCTAAATGATGCAAAAAGTGGTCAAAAATTGGGCCTCCCGGCTGGAATTTATTCGGGCCAGCCGCAGCGGCCACTTGCCCGAAATTATTATTAGAACATAATGGCAAAATCTTTATAATAAAGCTAAATTCTTGGCCATAACATTAAATTATTTTAATCTGTTTTATTTCTGCTTGAAAACCACACGTCTAAAAGATACACCTTACAGTATTTATTTCTTAAATAACTTTTTTTCTACAAATTACAGTTTTTCAAAGCCAATCAGTTCAGTGCATAAAGCCAATCAGTTCTTGTAAACAAACAAATTTCTAATACTTCTTGTAAAGTTTTGAAGTTATCGCCTTAGCGACCATTTTCTCGTTTAATAAGGGAGAAGTAATATTCGTAGAACACGATTAGTATCTTGAAACTAAGGCAGCTTCTAAAATAAAGCAATTGAAAACACTATCATTACCACCTGCTAACCCTTTATTTTCACAATATCATTACTACATTATCTTATATTTTCGGCCTATCATCATTTCGGCCTTATCATCATTTCTACAAACTTTAGGGAATATTCCGGACCATGGAAAGTCTTCCAAACAATGCCTCTTGTACTGGGATCTCCTGCGGTGGATGCTGTGCGTATATAAGGAGCATTCAAGTGACTGGAAAGTAAACGTTTTCAACCAGTTAAAAGCCTCTTGTATATCTTAAGCCTAAAGTTTTCTTACCTATTAAAACACTTGACAAACCACCAGGCTCCCTTAAACATATCGGCACAATTTAGATGCCACGTATCATTATCCCGATCTTTGGTGCTAAACATGGCATTCACATGCAAACTGAGGGAGTCGCCAGCATCGCCGCTATACTTGCCAAGTTTGGCCAATTTATAGTTTTGCTCCTCACTGTCCACCACGAAGTCATCATAGTGGGCATACCGCGTACGATTCTCAAAATCTTCCAGGATAACTAAAAGTTCCTGCGGATCACCATACGTGGTAAGGGCATGCAGTTTTTCCAGGCCTATGAAAAATTCTCCATTAGTATTGCCAAAGCCTTTTTTGTAATCAAGCCAGGGTCGAAAGAAATCCTCGGTTCCATCTTGACGTCTTAGTATTACCGACCAATTGCGATTTTGTTTGAGTGGTTTGATGTCAGTGGCCTGGCGGTTATGGCTTTCCTTGAGTTGGACCAGAATAGCGTTGCGCTGTTGATTGAGTAGATTTTCAAATCTAAGAGAAAGGAAAAATGAGAAATTTAATGTTTTTTTGAATTTTTAGAGTTAAAAATGTTTTTGAAAAGCTAGGGATTTTGCTTGTTTCAAGATGTGGAAAATGTAGGAAATATTTCCGTCTGGTCTTCAAGAGACACTCGCAAAAACGGGTTTAAGACATCAGACAACAATGTAAAAGTCGAGCAGATATAACGGGTTATCAATTTAGAGGTATTTTTCCAAAAAAAAAATTATTTTAAATTTTAGTGTGGGATATTTATTGTTCATTCGAAAGGACATTTTATGCCATGTATTTTTCGAATATAATTTCCTTCACATGTTGGCCGCAACTTCGCCGCAGGGTGTCCATTCTTAGGTCTAATTTTGGACGACTCGTTCGAGCATTTCGCTGGCTTCCAAAACCTGTTTGCTGGCTTGTCAGCAAAGACTTTGAACTTTGCGTTGCCCCAAAAAGAAAAGTCTAAGGTTGTGATAACACACTATCTAGGCGGCCTACTGACCGGTCCAAAACGTGAAATTAGCTGCTCTTCGAACTCTATTTTAGTTTTCCAAAAAGTCCGATATCATTTTTGAAAAAATATGGACCGATTATTCCACCAGCCCATAAACCGCCCCAAACTGTGGTTATCGCGGTGTGGCAAACAATACTGAAAAAAAATAAAGTTTAACACAACTCACGCGTAATCTGTAAAAAAGATAGATTGATGACCATTTATATGGCCGTTTCAGTACCCTCCACCATTGAGTGGATTATATACAACATTTGCCAATCCGTTTCCAACACCACGAAATATTGATCGGAGACCCTACGAAGTATGTACAGAGTGGGCTAAAAGTTATCATGGGGTTTAAAAATTGAATAACTTTTTCGTTTATATTTTTTTTATTTTGAATTCGGAAATTATTTGCCCAGCGCCATCGCCAGGTTTGCCAGCACCTGACTATTTTCTGCGAAGTTATTTCAAGGAGCGAGTATATGTGAACAAGCCCAGGACAATCCTTCAACTCAAGGCCAACATAGTTGCAGAAATTCGAACGCTACAGCCACAAATTATGAAGGATGTTATGGAAAATGCTCTAAAACGAGCCCATAATTGCGAAGCTAAAAACGAGGGTCATTTAAGTGACATTATTTTTCATGTGTAAATATTTCATTTTGTATATATACAAAATGAAATATTTATTTTTTAGAATGTGACCTGATATTTTCGCTGTTATTCGAATTATTTCGAAAACTTTCGGTACGTATTACTAGAAGTGACACTACTTCAAAAATTATATAAAAAAAAATAAAAAAGAACCCATTTTACTTTTTGGATATGTTATAGGTGAAGGAAATACCTTTCTAAAAAAATAATAAACTTTAAAAAATCATTGACCTTTTTTCGTTTTTCGTTACCTAAAATTTTTTTTTGTTATAAAATATAAGGGCAATTACTAGAAGTGACACTACCTAAAAAATTATATAAAAAAAACTAAAAAAGAACCCATTTTTATTTTTTGGTATGGTATAGGTGAAGGATAAACCTTTCTAAAAAAATAATACACTGTAAAAAAACCCTTGATCTTTTCGGTTTTTTCGTTAGTTAAAATTCTTTTTTTTTATAAAATTTTTTACAGTGTATTTTTTTTCTTTTTTTTAAACGTGTCATAAAGCCTTTTAAAATATCTTTTTAATGATACCAAGATCATGCAAATCGGTTCAGCCCATTCTGAGTTATTGTAGTTTAAATGGAGCTCTTTTCGACCATTTTCGCGTTTTTTCCAAAACTTTCCCACTGTGCCACGCCCAAAAAATCCCAAAACAGTCATTTCTAAAAATGAGAGTTTGTTTGTATTGATCAAATTTAGCTATGAACAAAATTTCACCGATATCTGAGGGGGTCGGGTTCAATGCATCTCGATTTTTACATGAAATTCATCATATTATATAAGTATAATCTGAGAAAAAAATAATAAACGAGAAAGTTATTAAAGTTTTTAACTTTTTGGCGCACCCTGTATATCATTGATCTACTAGAATTCGTCTTTCCGTGTTTCCGTCCGTCTGTTTGAAATCATGATAGCGGTCAATCGATTTAACCTATGATTCTGAAATTGCATGATAATGGCTCGTTATCATAAGCTGTTTGGGATTGTAAATGGGCGAAATCGGCCCATGGAAAAAAGGTTTCCCTTTAAGAGACTAAAAAAATTTCGGTAAAAAATTACCCTTTTTAAGTATTTCCTAAAGGAAACATAACTTTTGTGGACGGACAATGGCAAATATGTGTACTATTAGTTGGGACGCACTTATGAGCAAAAAATCCATATTTGCCGGACTTTTTGGGTAATGTGGCCCGAAAAACGTCCCGTTTGTTCAAAACGTGTGATTAATAGTCAATATGTCCTCAATTTGAAGCAAATTTTTCTACCTAGCCAAATATAGAGTGCTTTTAAAAGACCCAAAAAACGTACCATTTTATGTGCACTTAGTAGCTTGATGTTGGAGGTATATAAGTTTCGTCAATCCAATTTTTATAAAGGGTGGTTAAATTTTAAGGGCCGATGTTGAATGTTAACCACACCTTAAAGTCAAGTTTTTCTGCATCTCAATTTCAGACTAACTCGATTTAAACCATGGAAAGATACACAAGCGAGCAATGCGTTAAAGTTATTCAGGCTTATTATGACAATGAAAAATCAATTTTCTAAGAAAATCATCGTCACTGATGAGGCACATTTTCACCTCAGTGGATTCGTCAATAAGCAGATTCGCCGCATTTGGCCGAATGATAATCCAAGAGTGATTGTCGAAACAACAATGGGGTGGCGGCATCATCGGGCCGTATTTTTTCCAAAATGGGGCCGGTCAGGCTGTTTTTGTGAATAGTTTTCGCTATCGTAACTTTTTATGGCTCAAATTGGAAGATATGTGGTTTTAACAGGACGGTGCTACTTGCCACAAAGCAAACGAAACAATGGTTTTTTTACACGACAAATTGGCCGTGTGATCTCACGTCGTTGCGATGTCAATTGACCGCCAAGATCATGTGATTTGACACCGTTGGACTTCATTCTTTGGGGTTATTTAAAAGAAAAATTGTACGTCGATAAGCCAGCAACAATTTAAGAGCTAAAGGATATGATAATTCGGCAAGGATGAGATAATTTCCTAAATAATTTCTGTTTTATTCAAAATCCACATCGGCCCTTGGAATTTAACCACCCTTTAGGTTTGAAAAATAAATTTCGCCCCTAAGTCATTTCGCTACGAGCGTTCCTCTACCATCGGTCGATTTGATTCCTGTTCGTTTGCTCTGAGACTGGACGTCGCACAGTGCTCCGTTTCATTGACAAAAACCAGAAAACTGAACTGCTTCGAGTTTAAATTTTTTAATATAATTTTAAAGGTAATATATTTTTTCATAGAAATAACTTTTTGGGCTCCAGAACCATTTGAAGTGAGCGATTTGTATTAAAAAATTAATTAATATTGTAGTTTCGTTCCTGAGTAGTTCAATTAATATAATTATCAAAGGCGCATTTTTAGACGGAATCGAATTGGCTTATAATTTTTGAATAGCTAAGGAGTGCTACAAATTTAGCTTTTTTATATTTTTTTTTTAATTTTTATAAATATTATTTTGTAATTTATATTTTTTAATTTTTTTTGAGGGTAAAGTAAAAAAAAACATCAAAAAATTCGGCGAAATATTTTTGCACAATTAATTAGTTTGGACTTTCGTCTACGAGTATTAGAAAAAAACGATTCATTTTGATTTTCATTTTTTAAAAGTTTCTAAAATGATTTTTTTTATTCGAAAAATTCTTAATTTTTAATGCCAAAATGCAAAAAACACCAAAAAACTTGCACAATAAATAAGATTTGACTTTAGTCTATTAGAAAAAAAACGAAATCTATGCTGAGTTTGTTCGATTTTTTTTTTGATTTTCATTTTTATAAAATGTGTCCATAATAAATTTTTTATTTGAAAAATAATCAATTTTTGATTTTATTTTATTTTGTAGTTTCCATCCTGAGTAGCTGAACGAAAATATGTGTCAAAGATGTATTTTTAAACGGAATCGAATTGGCTTATAATTTTTGAATAGCTAAGGAGTGCTACGAATTTACCTTTTTTATATATTTTTTTTTAATTATTATAAATATTATTTTTAATTTATTTTTTTTAAATTTTTTTTTTTGAGGTTAAAGTAAAAAAAACATCAAAAAATTCGGCGAAATATTTTTGCACAATAAATTAGTTTGTACTTTCGTCTACGGGTATTAGAATAAAACGTAATCTTCGCCCGATTTTTTTCGATTCATTTTGATTTTAATTTCGTAAAAGTGTCTATATTGATTTCTTTTTTTTCGTAAAATTCTTAATTTTTTATGCCAAAAAGCAAAAAACACCAAAAAAACATGCACAATAAATTAGATTTGACTTTTGTCTATTAGAAAAAAAACGAAATCTATGCTGAGTTTGTTCGATTTTTTTTTGATTTTCATTTTTATAAAATGTGTCCATAATAAATTTTTTATTTGAAAAATTCTCAATTTTTGATTCCAAAAAATAAAAATAATTCGGTGAATTTTTGCTCCATAAATTAGTTGGACTTTTGTCTATTAAAAAAATTTAAAAAGTGTTTATGAAGAATTTTTTTTTTAAAAAAATATCAATTTTTGATTTCGAAAAGCAAAAAACACCTAAAAATTCGGCAACATATTTTTGCACAATAAATTAGTTTGGACTTTCGTTTATTGGAAAAAGCTAAATCTTCGCCGATTTTTTTTATTTCAATTTAAAAGAAGAGCCTAAGATTATTTTGATTCAGTAAAAACCAATATTGAATTTTACAACAAAACCGCGGATGTTACATAAAAACCGATAATATTTTTGGAATCAGCGTATCATTATCTATTTAGAAATAAAGTTTCATTGTATTCTGAAAACTCCTTCTATTTTTGTCCCATGCTACCATGGGAACGGAAAACAGTGCGCCGTAGGTCTAAGCTCACAAGCCAACCAGTTTGGACGATCTCTGGGCCAAAGTTCTTGATACTCACGGCATAAATTCGCAAATATTGAACCGAGCCTTAAACAATTGAAACGATTTGTTAAAGTTTCACCAGAAGGATCATGTGCTATTCTACACACCATGACATACATTTATCTTTAAAACTTACCCCAGAATTAATTTGATAGCTCACACCGTTGTTAGTTTATTAAAATTTCTTTTTCTGATCATCTCGTTTGTTTTACGAGTATTTCGGTCTGTTGCTTTTACCCATTAGAACAGGGATTAACCGGGACTCTTTTTTTTAATCATTCTTAACCGTTCGCTCCCAGATTACTCAAAGGAGTTCATCAATCCCTCTTATCTTGTAGCCACACCACTTACCCTTTCATTAGATCCTCTTGCATTTCTCTAAACATATTTTGAGTTCTTAAACTTTGATTTTGAACAATATCTCGCATTTCCACCTTGAAGCTGTTTTGATTCCTCTGGGCCAATTTAACTAGGGTTTCCTGTACGGTCAACCTGTAAAAAGCACAACATCGGCTACTTTTAATTTTTTACATTTAATGTATTTTATTTACCTGTTTTCCAGATCATCCATTTTTGCCTTCACTTGTAGAATTTCACTTATCAGCCAATTGATTTTGGAAAACAAGGCCGTCGTGACAATTGTATCCATATCTTCCGCTTGATTCTGGAATTGTTCGTCGACTCCCCCTACATTGTCCACTTGTTTTGTTGTTGTTTCGGTAGTCTGAGCCTTGATAAGCGCTGAGATATTGAAAAATATTAAAATAATAAAAAGGCGCATTTTAGTTTAGTTCCATGTGTGACGAGTGTTTGTTTCAAACTGTTTCGATATGAAAAACAAGTTTTTTGCGCTGCCATTTATGTGTGGAATTTCCAGACCGCATTTCTTATCTTCGCGAAACGAAAGGGGCGGGATTAGTTTGTAGCGCGAACACGATTAACAATGTACATATTAAACTAATCGGTGTAGTCGATTATAGGATACCCTACGACACGCGCTTAAACTTTTTGCATTACTGAGAGGGTTACTAAGGTGGTTACTGTACTTGACTGTCACATATAAAATCCTGGTTCGAAGCCGAATACAGATAATCTCTCTAAGTCTAATCTCTTCAATGGCAACTTCGATTTCACGTTTCAACGTCTTTATTGTCTCTGGACACTTTGCGTAACATTTATCCTTAATGGCTCCCCACAGAAAATATTCCAAAGGACTCTAATCACAGTTTCAAAGCGGACAATTGACATCACAATTTCGGCTGATAATCGTTTTTTAAAGATATTGCGTATAAGATCGATCTTTGCGTTGGCTGTGTGACATGTGGCCAAGTCATTCTTTTGAATTTTTGGAAACAAAAGGTCGTTAAGCTCACCCCGTTGATGATAACGGCGGCATCTTGCTCATTTTCGAAAAAAATGGACCAATGCTGCCACCAGCCCAAAATTTACACCAAACAGTGACTCGTTGTGGCTGTGTTGGCTACTCAACAGTCACGTGTGGTTCTTTAAACCCCATATGCGGCAATTTTGCATATTGACATAGCCACCGATATGAAAATGTGCTTCATCTGAAAACACGATTTTTCGGTAAAAATTCTTCATCTCCTGCCAAACAAATTTCAGCTTTCCAATGAGGGGAGAAATTTGAAAAAAAAAAATTGGGACATATTTTTGTAACTGCCGATTCAATATTGGTACACCATTTAATATTTGAAAGTATATGTGACAGCGCATAGAAAAAGGGACCTAAGGGTAAAAAAATCAATTTTCGCTTTTTTTTTGATGTGGACAACATCTGAGCATCGAATGAGACCGATCCTATGCCCCAAAAGTGTTCCCTCCCAGAGATATGCGCGTTTTATGAAAGTGAAGTCGACGATTCTAAGCGCAAATAGAAAGGGACCTAATCTTTAAAATGGCTTTCCTGAACAAAACTTTTCATCAACTTTTCACTTTTTTTTTATGTGGACAACATCTAAGCATCGAATGAGACCGATCCCATGCCCCAAAAGTGTTCCCTTCTAGTTGTGAGCCTTTTGTGAAAGTGAAGTCGACGATTCTACACCAAAGATACACGTATTTAAATCTTTAAAATGGCTCTTCTGAACAAAACTGGTTTTTACCCTTAGGTCCCTTTCTATTTGGCGCGTCACATATACTTAGTAGGGACATAAATACTGTTACAACATTGAAAACACCCATTTCAATAGTAGAACCCCGTTAATGTCATATGGGTTTTGAAAACTAATCTCAATAGCGTTAGTCTGTAACGGGATTTTAAGATTGTTTCAACTTTCATTATGAAGTGCTCAGATAATGAGTACCGTATCGCTGTAATAGCGCTTTTCAAGTGTGAAATGAAAAAAAACGACATTTTCAAATGCTCCCGCCACTAGGGATTAGCCGCATGTTCGTCTACCGATGCATACAACTGTTTGAGGAGACTGGAGATGTGAAAGACCGCCACCGGTCGGGCCGCCCACGCTTCTGTCCGCATGTCCTTAAATCCGTTAAATCAAGAATTCACAGAAATCCGCTCCGAAAACAGAAAATCATGGCCCGCGAGATGAATATCACGCAAATGTCCATGAGTCGAATCATTAAAAAAGACTTGGTACTGGGGGCTTTCAAATGACGTACCGGACATTTATTGACTGCAAAATAGGATTGAAAAATGCAAACTTTTCAATACAATATTCGTTAATAAATATATTAAAAAATATTTGGTACAGTATTGGTCCAAAAACATATACTGTGTAACAGTATTTATGTGCCTACTAAGTATATAAAAAACTATTTATAAAAACATTCTCCGAACTTTTTTGTCCAATTGTTATCCCACAATTGGACAAAAAAGTTCGGTTAGGTCATGGTCATCTTGGTTAAGTCCACAGTATCATAGTCGGTACATCTACACATTGAGAAAATATCAGTGAACAAGCGGTCCGGTTTACAAAAACTAGGTTGGATAAACACACTTTCTGTCGCAATCATCAACTTTTGACGGTATTGATGGCAACAGGGTTCAACTTACCGTAAAATGAAAGCAAAAATAATTTCCAGTATTCATAGCCAAAATATCGGTTATACCAACTAAATGCAGTAGTATTTTTTCCCTTACCGCCAATTATGCAATTCATGTTACTTTAACAATAATTGGCAGCAAGAATAGATAAGTTTTTTGTATTAACAGACCACCGTGAGATTGTTGATGTTATACGGATTGCATATGACAGTGTGGTTTTGATTTTACGTGATCAGTTGGGTTCAAGAAAGCTGCCGCGTTTGGTCTCAATTGACCATAAACGTAATCGTGTGACAACTTCAAAGGATTGCTTGGAGTTTTTTAACCGCAATTCGAATGAGTTTTAGCTGCGTTTTGTCACATGCATCCATTACTACACTTCGGAGACCCAGCAGCAGTCTAAACAATGGGATAATCCACATCGACTACCTTCAAAAAAGAATAAACGGCGAATATTGTGCCAACTTATTGGACCGTTTTAACGAAGATTTGAAAAAAAAGACGACCCCATATGGCCAAGAAAAAGTTATTTTTCATCAAAATGATTCACGAGTGCACACGTGTGCAGTCTCAATGGCAAAGTTGCTTAAATTGGGTAATGAATTGGCATTTCATTCGCCATATTCTCCGGATTAAGCCCCCAGTGACTATTAAGAAATGGCTCGGTGGAAAGAGATTCAGCTCCAACGATGAAATTTTTCATCATAAAAATTTAATGAAAAATACGAAAAATAGTAAACAGTAAACGTTGGACTAAATGCTAAAAGATTTTATGTGCAAAAATATTATTTTTTTTGCAAACAAAAAACAGTGTTTTATAAGAAGAGTCACGGAATTATTGATATGCCCTCCCCCTATAATAATTTATCGGCTATAGTCACAAGCAAACACATTTAGTAATCCATTATAGTAAGAATTAAAGTATGTATTGTAAAATTCAGATATTTTTTACAAATTGGACTTAATACTTTTAAAATTAAAAGACATTTTTAAATTTGAGCTGCAAATCTGTTACAAATTGTATTGCAACTTATAGTTAATCTAGAAATAAAATGGTACAGCTAGCTAAATGCAAGATTACATTACGCAGTGCAACATTTTTTGGGTCATCGTCTCGGGCATTAGTTTTATCGATGGAGGCTTAAAGTAAATTCCAAAATGTGATTTTTGGCATAATACGTTTTGCCAATTTTGTTCAAGTTTCAATCAAACAAATGTTTTTTGATTAATTTTATAGTTATTATAACAGAGGTTATATGAGTTAATGCCTTGAAGTTGACGCCTATAGTAATCTAAGGGCAGTTTCTTCATCTTAAGAAACAGAGCTTGATGCCGAATTAATTGACATATCTGCTTTGCTTTGGAGTATTTTGAGTGTGTAAGCAAGCGGTTTTTCGATTCTGTTAAAAAAAATGTTCTTTAACGAGTGCGAAATGTGCATTTTTAGATCCAAAAATTCTTTTCTGAAGGTTCGAGTGCTTTCCAAAGATTCAAATTACTAAAAATCACCGAGCACCAACTATTATTCGGTTGTAGTGATAGATTACTCTTACTGCATGAAATCTCAATTATTATGGCAAAAAATTCGGTTGTAGCAACTAATCTGTTTTCTGTGTGTATAAATATGACTGTTTTGCTGAGTCTATTGTTATGCTGAGTCTATTGTATTTAAAAATGAGCGATGACCTAATACACTGTACAACACAAATTTTAACACATGAGCAAGACCTTATACACGTGAAACTAGAGACTCTCTGGAGTAAAACTGCGTTTACAGTTTTTCATTCTCTGGTCATTTGTCCTTTTTAAGTCCTCTAAAAAGTTTTAAAGGAAATTTAAACAGAAAAAAATATTTTATATATTTCTACTCATCCTACGATGCTGAGATAAAAAGCAAATGAAAGAGGAGACTCCCCTCGATTTGGCAAAAATATTTGTGTTGTTATATCAGGACAAAAGGACCTTATTCAAGTCCTTTCAAAATTTTGTCCTTTAATATCCTTGAGAATTTCCAACCATTTCATCCAGAAAAAATATATGTTAAGGACATTAATATACGCTAACACGTTGCTGAATTTCATTTTACTCACGTTGTTAGTTTAGTGAACAAATAATTTCAAAATGTACTATAAAAAAAATATATATACGTAACTCCCTAATATTAACCATTTTTTTTTTAAAATAAAATCTAACACATGAACAAATGGATATACACATAAAACAGGAACCCCCGTAAATTAAAAGTACGGTCACAGTTTTTCATTCGGTGATCCGGTCTCCCCTTAAGAGCGCTTTTCAGTTACAAAGTGTTTTTGAAATTTGTGCTTCCACTAATGACGGATGAAAATCGTTAGTGATCCCGAAATTGTACTAAAATTCTTACATCGTTTTCGTTCTCTTTAAAAAAATTCAGATTTATAAAGCAGGCCACAGAAGAATTGTCTGTTCTTAAACTGTTATGCAAATAAAAAGTGATTTTTTTTGTTCTTTTTAACGTGAGAAATTAAAAAATAATAAAAAGTGAGTAAAAGTAAAACAAATTATGGAGTGCCCCAATCGCAATAAATTTTGTGTTGTCTGCGGACTATTTGTACCGAATCAAAAATCGCGAAAAATTACAAAAACCTTTGTGGAATGTTACGAACAATACTTTTTAATTAATTTTGTACCAAACGTGTGGTATCAGCCTGAAGTTGTGTGTGGCTATTGTTATCGTGGTATACTAGGTTCGAATTCCGTTAACCGACACCAGCATCCGATGAAATATGTTTACCCAGTGATTTGGATGAATCGAAGTGAACATGCTGTGGAATCGTGCTACTTTTGCCAATCGCAGCCGCTTACTACAAATTTAAAATACAAATTCAGGCATAAAATCCAATACCATAGTTGTGATTCAGTGAAGCCAGCTGTGTTACGGTCTAGAACAAACCCAAGCGCTCCATCTGAAGAGCAAATTCCAGATGCCGTTGAAGAGCACTCATTGTGTGCCGACAATGATATTGAAGATATCTCGGAATATCAACCGATAAACAGCGAGTTCGGCTTTGCTCCTCGTCATTTCATAACACAGGCCGATTTTGATGATCTCGTGCGTGATATTGGTTTAACAAAAACCAATTCCGAAATTTTAGCATCCCGTTTACAACAATGGAGACTGGTTTCTGAAGATTTTCGCGTAACTTCTTCCTGAAAGCGCTCAAAACAACTGTCTTTTGATGAATGCTTTAAAGTTGATGATCAAAGTGGGATTACGTATGCAGTAGATATTGAAAATCTTTTTGAAATCATCGGTCACCCCTATAATCCGGATAAGTGGCGCCTTTTTATAGATGGTTCTGTGAAGAGTCTTAAAGGCGTTTTACTACATAACGGTAACGCCTTTCCATCAGTGCCTATCGTTTATGGTACCGATGTAAAGGAAACATATGCAAATATGCGCAATGGTTGGAAATTCTCAAGGATATTAAAGGACAAAATTTTGAAAGGACTTGAATAAGGTCCTTTTGTCCTGATATAACAACACAAATATTTTTGCCAAATCGAGGGGAGTCTCCTCTTTCATTTGCTTTTTATCTCAGCATCGTAGGATGAGTAGAAATATATAAAATATTTTTTTCTATTTAAATGTCCTTTAAAACTTTAAAGTCCTCTAAAAAGTACAAATGACCAGAGAATGAAAAACTGTAAACGCAGTTTTACTCCAGAGAGCCTCTTTTACGTGTATAAGGTCTTGCTTATGTGTTAAAAAAATTGAAATTTGTCTTACGGTGATATCAGTTGATTCAGTTCACATATGTCCGTTGTGATAGCAACCTAAGTACTTTTAAGCAACACTCTATAATAACAACTCATACATGTTAAAATTCTGTTCCAGAAATCATCTAATTTAGTTAGAGTAGCCGATACGTTGGCTCTTCAAAAGATAGTATCAGTTTCCTCTACTTAAAAATGCCGTGTAGCCAATTAATATTCGGTTGTAGCAATGTACTACATGGATTGTACGTAACCACTAACTTTCGGTTGCTAAAAAATTTGATTGTTTTATCTCTCCTCTGTGTCTGCATTTACATGCAAGATAACTTTTGTGTGAATCTGGATAGAATGGTGAAGTGTGTACAAATGCCGACCAGATCCAACCTAAACTTGTTTTAATGGACGAACTGTCCACTTGTTCAAACTGTGTGCCGATACTATTTTATGCTTAGATTACATTTAATGTAAACCATTTTATGAACTGTCGCAATATAGATTTTGAATAATCGAACTCCCCCTGAAAAGTGTGAAAAAGCAGTCTAAACAAGAATATTTTAAAGCAACCATGTTGTAAGCGAACAAATTAGTTATTGCAATGAATTAATAAGTTGCTACATTTCTACTTATTCCAGCTTAATATACATTATTTTCTTTTACCGCGTTGATGCTGTAGAAATAAGTGTGCTACTCAGTTCTGAAACATTGATTTGCTGTCGATCTGAAGAACTCATCAGGGCGCGCACGTATTATTTTTCGCTGACATGGTCCAATTGACTCAGCAGTTAAAGGCACACGATCAATCGTTTTATTGTCACTCCTCCGCTGGGGACTTACGGCTCGATATAGACAACGTTTTTTCTTAAAAGATTATCTTTTCGCATTTTTATCTCGGCGGCTGTGTTGAGACGCAAAACTGTCGAAACTGATATGCCAATGTACTTATAACTTCGTAGAGTGCGCAATTTAGAGCAGTCCCATTACACGTCCTTTTTTCTTTAAATATCCTGCTGGAAACGACATGATAGACTTATTGTTTGTGGCCGTAGATTGAAGATGCCGACTTGAATGATCTTAAGTTGCAGCAGAGATTGTCACACAATCTACGCCACAATCGATATCTTGCTTACCAACGGCGATAAGCATGGTATCAACCGTCTTGTCGAGCTACGAGTCGACATCGTTAGTTTTTTTTCGCTTATGTGTTATGCAAATAACAAATTACCGATTACAAATTAAGGCGAATATCGAGCAAGCCAATAGTGTGATATACACTGAGATGGAAAATAACCTTATATAGGGTGATCCATCTAGAGGTATTTTTTTCAAAATAAAAAAAATACTAAAATTCAAATCAAGTGTGGAATCATTATTGTTAAGGACATTTTATGCCAATTATTTTTTGAATATAATTTCTTTCAAATGTTGGCAACTGTAATATGGAAATGAGCGTTCGGCGAAAAACAAGAAGATCCTCTGTTTTCGACTAAAATTGTGTTCAGTGATAAGGCCCATTTCTGGCGCAACGGCAACGTCAATAAACAAAATTTCAGCATTTGGGCTGACGAGCAACCAGAAGAGGTTTAAGAGTTGCCATTATATCCAGAGAAAACCACGGTTTGGTGCGGTTAATGGGCTCGGGGAATTATGGGTCCATATTTTTTCAAAAATGATGATGGTCGAAACGTAACTTTCAATGCTGCTCTCTATTGCTGTATCATATCGGAGTTTTTACTACCTAAAATTGAAGCCCGTATTCCTGACGACAATTTGTTTGAACAGGACGGTGCCACTGGCCATACAGCTGGTCAAACAATGGATCTAGTGAGAGGTAATTTCAAAGAGCAGCTAATTTCACATTTTGGACCGGTGAGTTGGCAGCCTAGACCATGTGATATCACACCTTTTGACTTTTTTCTTTGGAGCTACGGAAAGTCCAAAATCTATGCTGACAAACCAGCTATGATTCAGGTCTTGGAAACCAACATTACGCGTGTCATTCACGCCATGCCGGTCGAAATGCTCGAATGAGTCATCCAAAATTGCACCCTCAGAATTGACACCCTGAGGCGTAGTCGCGGCCAACATTTGAAAGAAATTTTATTAAAAAAATAAATGGCATAAAATTTCCTTCAAATGAATATAAAAATCCACACTTGATTTGAATTTTAGTATTTTTTTATTTTGAAATAAATACCTCTAGATGAATCACCTTATATAAGGTTAACTTAACCATAAATATGGCTTGGAATTTACGTTATATATGGTTAATTTGAACATATTGTTGTTGACTGGTATTTAACAATAATAATAAATTTAACTTTTCTATGGATGAATTTTTTAACCATGTTAATTTAAAATAACTATTGTGTTAAGTTGTTTAACCATTAAAAGTGTTATTTTTAAAATAATTATTGTTCCTTTAACAACGCTTTGTTTTTAAACATGAAAATTGTTAATAGTAAAATTTCATAGTTAATTTATTGAAACAATACATGTTCAATTTAACAATGTAATTGTTAATATTATTAACAATGAAGATTGTTATAAAAATCATTTTTATTGTTAAGTAAACTAAAAATTGGTTATCTCTTTTAACCACAAATATAGTTACTGTTACAATTTTAAATATTAAATTAACCTAGTAATTATGTTTTTGTTTTGTTTACAATTATTTGGTCTTTTTTCATTATTATGACTTGAACAGTTTTTATTCTGGTTCGAGAACTTTTTGTTGTTTCAGAATCAACTAAAAAATTGGTGAAATGTATTGGCTGCGGTTGCCAGGCAGACTTTACAGCTCTTTCTAAAAACGCAAAGGTTTTTTTTCAGCAGCCTTTGGCTACGATTACTTCAGCTACAAATCAAATGACTTATACGGGAGTCCCATTATGATTAATGAGAATTACCCTTTGCGTATAGTCGAACTGTGCGAAAAGCAAGATTGTTCAGCTAGCATTTGCATTTGGTAATGGTTTTTTTTTAAAGAGCTAGAAAAATTGTCTAATGATCTTTCTCACAATTTCAAACGTCCGGAGCAGAGGAAGAAAGGAAAGAGAATGGGGGGGGATAAGTCAGTCGCAGTCGTTGCAACTTCGTGTAACTTAATTCTGAACTTCGTAAACACAAAGCAGATCAAAAACTTCGACACGATAGAACCGAATGATCTTTAAATTTTTGTATATGTCGCACAATTTTCTGCCTCTCTGTTAAGAAAAAACAACCTTTTTTAATGTTAACTCAACTATTTTGTAGGTACATTTGACCTTACATTACGTTAGTTTTTCTTCGTTATCAAACATTTACCATGAAAACTTTAACGAGACACATGGCTAAAAAACTTATTGTATTTTCGGCTCAGTGTAGCCAGAAGCCGCCTCCAAGGTCATAGAAAATTGGTTGATGCTTTACTACGAAGCGAGCCGAGGAAGCCATGTAAATGAAAATGTTTTTCAGGAAGGAATGTTTTGTTCTTTCATACTCAAGCTAAATCTACAATCCCAGAGCCTGCCTAATTTATTTTTTATAAGAACTTTGGTCTTGGGCATGCTTTCTCCTTTAGAATTTTCACATTTTTCTCCTCTTGCTCTTGAATTTAAAATGTAGCCTATAGCAACAGACAGGACTTCATATAGGACTACTTGAGTGAGGGAACCAGTATGGTCGAGCTTTGGTAGAAATGTTAATCAGTTGCTCATAATGCACTTACTAAATTTGATTTAGACTTTGTCTTCCCTCTCTGCCTTTCCAGCGGTAATAATCGTCGAACGCCTTTCTGGCTGGTCCGTTAGTAAATTAGTTGACCTGAATCAACACCGCAAGTATTGAATAATTTCCAGAAGACGAAGTTCGTAAGCAGAGCAACTCCTCTGGATGGGGTCATCTCTCTTCTACTCTGGCTTCTGGTTATTAACTCAAACCTAGAAGTCTTTGATAACAGTGACATTAAAGAAGGCTACCACTTGACGACGATGATGTAGTAATACTGATGCCGGGTTTGGTCTCGTCCTTGATTAGTGAAGTCATAAACGATGCCCTTCATACACTGAACTACTGGGCCACCAGCTATGGCCTTGAAGTAAACCCAAGCAAAATAGTGCTAGTGTTGTTTACGAAGACAAAAAAGATTCCGAACTGCAACTTACCTAGCCACAACGACTAGAACCTAGGTTGCAGCCACAGTGGCTTACTATACCTACCGCAAGACGTTCGGTAGCCTGTAAGGTCCAAAACGACATCAGTTATCTGGATGTACGATCGATTGTAGAGTGACCTGTAATGGAAAAGTCTACCACTCGCAAACTCTCACGCGAGACAGGGACATGTGCCTCGAAGGCCATATTTTTATGACTCGGAGACATCATGAAGGTTCAATGGCGTGAGTGTGCCGAATTATCCCATCCTTTAGTTTTTGAATTGTTCCTGGCTTATTGACGTACACTTTTTTTTTAAATATCTCCGAAAAAAGAAGTCCAACAGTGTCAAATCACATGATCGTATCGGCCAATTAACATCGCCACGACGTGAGATAAAACTGCCATTGAATTTCTGGCGCAAAACAGCCGTTGTGTTGTTGGCTGTGTGGCAAGTGGCACCATCCTGTTAAAACCACATATCGTCTAGGTCTATGTTCTCAATTTCTGGCCACATAAGTCCAATAAAATCTCGCGATAGCGAACACCATTCAGGGTAACTGCTTAGCCGACCCTTTTTTCGAAGAAGTACGGCCCGATGACGCCGCTAGCCCATAAATCGCACCAAACAGTCACTCTTTGTGGATGCAGCGACTTTTCAACAAATCACGCGTGGATTCTTATTTTCCTAAATGCAAAAATTCTGCTTGTTAACGAATCCGCTGTGTGGACACATTTGGTCGATTATGATGAGAAAAACAATCACGAAAAGCTTGAACAATCTTAAAGCAAGGCTTAATTTTGTACCTCTCCATGGTTGAATTTGTCAAACACTGAAACAACGAAATGTCATTTTATGTTGGTCAAAAATCTTGATGTTAAGGTGTGACTGACAATTAACATCGTGCGTTATGTTTGGACCACCCTTTACAATTTAAGGATTTTTACTGACGCAATTCGCTCAGAACATAACCCCAATCAGAATCACTTCCAGCGTTGAAAAAGTTCATAAGGTTTTCATTACACTTATTTCAAGGAAAACAAACGTGTTTTTAATGTCATTGCCCGCCCTAAATCACACAAACCTTTTTTCTTTGTTTAAATCCTTTTGATGGCCAATAATAATAATTGGCAGCACAGACATTTCACTTCGAGTGTATGGAGGAGCCCTCCAAATAGCAACGCATTGTGCCAATAAAAAGAAGTAGCAAACCGAACAGACGGACGGACGGACAGATGAACAACTCTATAGAGGCATTATAAAGAATGTAAAAAATGATGTTTCAACTTTGGATAACACACATACATGCATACATAAATATACACGGACAGGCGAACACACGCTCACCGTCCCGCATACACAATAACACATTCTCAGCATAAAGTTAAAATGTCACAAAGGCAAGCCATAATAAAAAGGACCCAAATATTTGACCACAGAAAGATCCCCTCGTTAGCATTTTCTTGGTGTGGCTGGCAGCAATTGTGTCGTGTTGCTGCAGCAACAGCAGCACAATCATGACTGAAGACACAATAAAATAAAACAATACCACCGAAACGTGGCAGCAGCTACAAATGGAGTCTGTGCCTCTATTCTTTAGTTCCGCCCAAACGGACAACGAAGGACAAGAAGACATGAAACGAGAAGATGGGGACGCGATGGAGGTACACATAGACGGACGGAGGATAATGTTGCACGACTGAAAACAATCCTTAACTGTTATTGCGACTGGACATTTTAATGGCGATGGTTGGTGGTGGTGTTGGTGTTGGAGGGGACGTTGAGTCCGGATGCTCTTATGGATATGGCATTGTACAATACATCTGTTATGGCGTGTGATGCGAGTGAGACATTTATGTTTTCTGTTATGTTTGGGTCCAGGCGTTGGTCGATGGATGTGAATGCAACAAGAGCCACGGATGTTACAATGCGTCATTATCCGATATCCTCGTCTTGAGTTTTACATTAATTTTTATAACTTCTTCTGATAATTTTTAAATATGAGGAGGAAAAGATGGCTGTGCTTTTAAGTCTGTTGTAAAGTGACCGAATTTCAGAGATTTATTCCTCAGGACATTTAAGTAACATTTTGTTAACACGAAAATATTTTTGTCCTTCCTTCCCATAAGTCCAGATAGCTTGCATTTGCAAAAGGGGCAAGTCGCATTAAGTGATACAGTATAATGTTATGGACTAGAACTTTTTCCTTTATCCAGTTTGTTTTGGACATTTCCAAAGCAAAAGAATATTATTTATTTGAAGATAATAAGACTTGATGGAAAGTTAGAACGTCCCTTACTGTGACAAGTTCATTACTCGCATGGATTAGAGACCCAATATAAGGGGGGTGTGAAGTAGGAACATACAGCTGCGGTCAAAATAATAGTAGTACACATAGCGAAAATTAAAAAATGGAAAAAATACGCTCCTATTGCTCTTTGAGGAAGTTTTTTTCTGTATTTTTTAACAAGTTGTAGTACTTAACAATATAACGGGGTTTCCATTAAGGACATAACAATTTTATATATTAATAAAACACAG
This sequence comes from Hydrotaea diabolus, assembly GCA_963513945.1. Lineage (NCBI taxonomy): Eukaryota > Metazoa > Arthropoda > Insecta > Diptera > Muscidae > Hydrotaea > Hydrotaea diabolus. The sequence goes on from OY740719.1 coordinate 131,822,072, forward strand.
AATATTTAAGATATAGAGTTCAAATTTATTTTCAGTTGAAGTGAAAATGTTACATTTAAATATTAAAGTTCGATTTCCATATGATCACCACGAGCCCGCGTACAGCGATCTATTTTTTGACCCAATTTTCCACCACTCTCGCACACATTTCGACCAGAACTTTGTCAATTTCGCGTTGGATGTTGTCTCTGTATTCGTCTAAAGTTGTTGACTTGTTGGCATAGACCAATGACTTGATGTGGCCTCACAGGTGGTTCGTCACCTGTGACAATGTTATACACTGCCTTTGACCGCAAGTGATCGAAGTTGGACGTCCTTCACGAAATTCATTCTGGAGCGAACGGCGTCCGTGACTGAACTCTTGGTACCAGCGATTAACAGTGGTTTGTTTCGACTTTTGTCATCGCCAAAAGTCGAAAGTTGATTTAAACACTCTTGTCTCGATAACCCACGCCGAAAATCGTAAAAAATCATCGCACGAAAATGTTTACCGGATGATTCGATTTTTTGACTGAACTGAATTTTTCAACACACTGTAAACCAAACAATTCGCCCCTAAAATGACAAAACGTTCTAAGTGAAATTATGCTAAAAATGTCAAAGTTTCCCATGGAAATCGCTAGTATTGTCAGGAACCGAAATATAAATAGCAACACTTGTAGCAAAGGAAACATTCCACAACTGTTGAAACAAGCTTTACTTTATTGTCGAAAATTTACAGTTTGGTTCGTTTAATGGCATGACTTCATCATCGTATTATATATTTTTCAAACACCTTTGCCGGCAATGGTTTTCATTAAAGAGGAATGTTGGCCGGCTTTTTGGGGTTAGAGCTTGACTCTAACAAGACATCGCTTCATTCAGTACAAGAGACCCTAGTTGTTTTAAAAACCAAATTTCTACTCTGGTTCAATTCTCTACGAGCGTTACTCTATCAGCCGCCATCATGTGATTTAATTCCTGTTCGTTTTTTCTGAGACTGTGCAGGTTCCGTTTTACTGACAAAAATAAGAAAACTGACCTGCTTCGAATAACATTTTTTTAGTATATTTTTTCATATAAATATTTTTGTTTGGGCTCCAGAGCATTTTAATTTAAGCGATCTGTATCCAGAACTAATTTATTTTGTAGTTTGATCCAGGGTAGCTAAACAAAAATATTTCTTAAAGAGGCATTTTTAGACGGAATCAAATTATTATAATTTTTATATCATAAAAATATATAAATTAATAAAATTTTAATTTTTTAATAGCTAAGAATTGCTACAAATTTGGTTTTTCTTATAATTTTTTTTAATTCTTATAAATATTATTTTTAATTTATTTTTTTAAAATTTATATTTTTTTAGATGAACATGTAAAGAAGTTTTATTTTGTAGAAGGTAAAGTTAAAAAAAACATCAAAAAATTCGGCGAAATATTTTTGCACAATAAATTGGTTTGGACTATCGTCTATTATAAAAAAACGAAATCTTCGTCCGATTTTTTCGATTCATTTTGATTTTAATTTTGTAAAAGTATCTATGATGATTTTTTTTATTCAAAAATTATAAGTCTCTGTATTCGTCTAAAGTTGTTGGCTTGTTGGCATAGACCAATGACTTGATGTGGCCTCATAAAAAGAATGGTGGCGATGGTTTTCATCGACGAAAACTACAGGTCAATCACACCTCCGGCAAAAAAACCACACAGTATTTTTTTGCGGATGCAATTGTGTCTCTTGAAGCACATGTGGGTTTGCTGCTGTTCAATAGCGCATATTTTGTTTATTCACCACTCAGCCAGAAATGAGCTGCATCGCTGCAGATGATTTTTCGATAAAATTCTGGATTTGTTTAGCTCGTTTGTTTTATTTCGGTCTGTTGCTTTTACACATTGAACAGGGATTAAACCGGCTCAAGACCTCTTGCTTCTATATTTAAATAGAAGACAAGTTTTTAACGAAATGGCAAAGTGACATTGATTTTCGTGGCTGCACACTACTTTTATCATGATTTCGGGTCCGTGACAACCCTCTTCAGAAAGCCTTGCTGCAATTGTTGAAAGTAAAGGCCCATTTAGTCTCGACGGTTGACGGTGGATTCTGCAACCTGCAGAAGTATACCGTCGTCAACCGTCAAACTGTAGTTATCTCCCTCTAACACATGCAAAATGCAATCCTGAACTGAAAAAGCTGATTGCCTACCGTCAACCGTCCACCGTCAACCGTCAATACTAAATGGACCTTAAAACCGAACTCTATAAGGCCAGGCTCTCCACAAACGAATGAGAGCTACTGTTGTAAACCTTACTTTTCTGGATTTACTGGATTTTCGTGAAACTTTGCCAAAGCTCAATCGGAGATGTTTCGGCGTTTTAAATAATCAAGTGGCCGTAGTTCTTGAGTCAGTTTGATCATACAAGGATGAAGGCCAAGATCTTTTCGCAAAGTGTGGTTTGAGAGATGTCCAATGAGAACGACGTGGAATCGACTGGTTTGGTTCATTTTGAACAGACACACTTGCGGCGTTTCTTTGGCGCCAGAACTTTCAAAAGTCAAAATTTGGATCAAAATTTATCCACTATAGCAGGCACAGCATGTCGGGTGGGACGATTATGACCGTGAAAAATGGAGTAAGCGCTCTTAAAGTTGCGCCCACCCACTCAGAATTTCGGTAGTCATTTTAATGATTTCCAAACGCTGTTCGTAAGTGAACTTTACCATGATGAAAGTTTAGACTTCGACTAACGTTTTGCTTCTGATCTTTTATTAAAAATGTTTGAGGGTGCGTTGACATAAAGAAGCGAAATTGATATGTCCCTATTGGAAAACCCTTTATTTATATAAAGAAAGGTAAAAAGTTAATTTTTTTCAATAAAAATAAATCTTGATTTATTCAATAGTCCCAAAAATGGACGGTCAAAATAATAGTAGCGTTGATTACTTATTATTGATCGTATTAAAGTTCAAAAACGATCTAGCCAAGTCCATCCGAGGGTCTGTTGAAGGCACGAGAACGGCCAAATGAATCAATATAGGGTCTTAAAATTTTGCATGATGTTGGCTATTGGTCATAATCTGTTTGGGATAATAAGTGAGCGAAGTCGGTCCTGTGGGGATTGAAGTTTCTCTTTAAGGAACTGAAGGTACCTTAGAAATAGGAGCATAGTTCATGGACATTTTGGATCATGTGGCCCAAAAAACGTCCCTCATGGTCAAAATGGCCGAACAATAGTGAATATAAAATTATAAATACTCAATTAAAGCCTGTTTTGTAACCAATCCAAGTATAGATTAATTTTGTCCGTAGTAAGGGTCGGACGCATGGGCCAAAACGGACCAATTTTTTTTTATCCTTTTTTTGAGCTTGCGGAGCGGTTTGGCCAATTTCTACCTGGCCGAACTTAACGACTTATTTAATTGTTTTTCTTGCATAATACCACTATCAACTTCGATTGTTATGATGCGATTGACCAAGAGGCGTGGCACCGCCTATACTACCCTAAAATTGCAAAAATTATATCTCATGAACTGTAAGAGATTTGACGATAATAACGAAACACACCCTGGTGAACAAAATGGAAAATATCGAGTCTTATCAACTGTAAGAGATTTGACGATGATAACGAAACACACCCTGGTGAAAAAATGGCCAGTGCCACGAATGCTTAGAAAGGAAACGGGGCATCGCCTATACGAGTACTACCCTAAAATTACAAAGAGAATATCTCATGAACTTTAAGAGATTTGACGATGATAGCGAAACTCAGCCTGGTGAAAAAATGGAAATGATCGAGCCTTGTCAACTGTAAGAAATATGACGATGATAACAAAACACACCTGGGTGAAAAATGGGCGGTGCCACCCCCTCTTAGAAAAATCGCCGAAATTACCAAAATCATAACGAAACTCACCCAGGTGAAAAATGGAAATGATCGAATCTCACCAACTAAAGAGATATGACGATGATAACAAAACACACCCGGGTGAAAAATGGGCAGTGCCACGCCCTTTTAGAAAAATCGCCGAAATGACCAAAATCATAAAATGATCGCTTTACCATTTCAACAAAATTGAATTAATGGCTTTGATTTTATTTTAGACTATGTTATGTTAAGATGGGACTGACGGGCGTGGCACCGCCCATTCAACTTTTAACTTCGAAATACCGATAACTTTGAAATACAATACCAATAATAACGATAGTATTAATTAGATATTATGTTGGTATGGAACAAACCTCACCCTGATGGGAATGAGAATGATGTCAAGCCCCTTGAAAAATTGTTTCACGGGAGCAGAATTCACGATGGAGGCATAAAGCTGCGGTCCGGCCATAGTTAATCAGCCTACTTGTTTTATTTATAATTTCCACTTTATAGCTTAAGTAATTAATTGAAAACTCAATTTTCTTTAAAGTGATCATTAGACCCTGGGCCATAAAAGGCCCTATAAACGCCAACTAATGTATCCAGTGAAATGTACTCACAAATCGTAATGTATGACATGGATCAAATTGGCACTCTGACATGGACAGGTGGCCGATAATGTTGCCCCTTTAACTAAAATACAATACAAATCAAAATGTTTACTCATATGTAAGACTTGGAACCCTGGGCCCTTGGTGCCCTAAAAATTAGCCCCTTTAACTAAAAAACCACAAAATTTCGTCAACAATCCGAATGTAAGATTAATTCTATGATTCGACTAAGTTTGAGGAATTAACTGATGGGTCTAAGGTCCTTAGGGCGCTGATTAACTCGCTTATTTACGATTTGTCAAATTTTCTGGTCTGGTTCTATAAGCTCTAGGGGCCCAAAAATCGGCCCCTTATAACAATGGCATGTGGGTTTTCAAAAAAAAAAAATTAGTCTCTTCACAGCTCTGACTAAAGTTTGACTGAATTGTTTGGATTTTTGTGGACCGCCGTGGTGTAATGAAAGTGTGCCTGACTTAACCCAGGTTCGACCGCGGGTAAGGACATCTAACAATTTTTTAGTGGCGGGTTCCACTTCGTAAATGAAAGTCACTACAGGTCGTAGAGTTGAAGTTTGTTGTCTGAAATTTAGCGGCAATATGTGTTGATAGACTGAAACGGTTAATGTTAAAAATGGGCTAGATCGGTCAAAAGGGGGTTATTTGCTTATACAGGGTGGAGCGCGGTAGTTTATTATTTGGGACGGAAATAAAAAAATTATGAAACTTAGAAAAATTTATTTTATATTTTAATTATATTGAACAGTAAGGGTAAATTACATGGTTTTAAAACCAGTATCTGGCAAACGTCGACCTTCGCTATCCACACTCTGCTACATACGTTTTCTGAAGTTTTCATAAACTCATTGAATAGGGATTAAACCGGCTCAAGACCTCTTGCTTCTATATTTAAATTTAACAAAATGGCAAAGTGACATTGATTTTCGTGGCTGCACACTACTTTTATCATGATTACGGGTCCGCGACAACCCTCTTCAGAAAGTCTTGCTGCAATTGTTGAAAGTAAAACCGAACTCTATAAGGCCAGGCTCTTCCCAAACGAATGAGAACTACTGTTGAAACCTTACTTTTCAAATTTTCTTCACAAATACAACTCACTCTTGCCACCTCTAAAGAGACTTCACATCGAGAGCCATCATGAACTCTAACAAGCATGTCGACTGCTATTCTGCCAATTTCAGCCTCAATATTGTTAAGTAGGCCTTCCGAGGTGTTGGGACATTTCATATACACCTTTGACTTCAGGTAACCCCAAAGGAAAAAATCGCATTGGGCTAAGTCTGGTGAGCGTGCCGGCCCCTCAAAGAGATAAGCCGTCCAGGCAACATTTGTCTCAAACAGTTCATGGTTACCCTCGCTATGTGTGCAGTGGCACCATCCTGTTGGAACCATGTATCCTGTAATTGTATTGCCTCAAGAGCCGGCGGAAAAAAATCCTGTATCATAGTCAAGTACCGTTCGGAGTTTAGAGTTACGGTAAGACGGTTATCCTGGAAAAAGTAAGGGTCAATGATGGCTACTCGTGATATGGCGCACCACACTGTGACACGGTCCGAATGCAGAGGTCTCTGGTGAAGTTCTCTGGGGTTTGTTTCACTCCAGTACCGCATATTTTGTTTGTTTACACACCCACTGAGTGGAAAATGTGCCGCATCAGTAAAGAAAACAATTACGTCACGGGGTACAGTTGCAAGAATGCCTGCACAAGAGGTCCGCCGCGTCAAATAGTCCCGTGCAGACAATTGTTGGACCACGCACATTTTATACAGGTGAAAACTCAATTCATCACAACAAACCGGTGGAGAGAAAGTCTGGAAATGCCAAGAGCATGTGATTACTTCCGAGCAGAGCGTTTCGGAGATTGCAGTACTGCTGCTCTAACTCTCTCGATGTTTTGTGGTGTTGTAATCCTTCTCTCAGGTCCCCTTCGTACACATGACACATTCCCTGCTGTTCTCAATTACACAATTTACAATTGATTTCCGTCCAGGAACACGTCAGCGTGGGGGAACAGCGAATCGTAAACGAAAAGCACGCTGCACTGCAATGATCGAGTGCGCATTTGAAAAAAAGCTTCAACGCAAAATGACCTTTCCTCACGTGGCCAATGCATGACAGGCAGAGGAACACAAATCTCCCATCAGCCACTAAAAGCCACGCACACTCTTCACTCTCTTTGACCAACAGTGCCGCCGCAGCCTGCAGTGCAAAAAAGCAAATTATCGCGCTCCACCTTGTATTTTGATTATTATTACGATAAGTTACGGTTACCAAGTGATTGCGTGGCACCGGCAACATGACACTGAACATATCTCATGAACTATTGGAGGTATGATGATGATATTTGGAACCTACGATGTTGGCTATAAATAATCGAAACCAACATAGGTGGAAAAGTTGGCGGTGCCAAGCCCCCTTAAAAAAACGCATTTATGGCCAAAGATGGTCAGACTTTACAAATTAGAGATTTATCTCTAGTCCGTTCGGAGCCAGCGTTAAACAGCAGGTCCCGTCCATTGGTCATAAGAATTTTATCGTGCACAGTTCACTGATTGGAGAGTATTTCCCCATTGTTGCTTGAGGGGATGATGTGGGACTTACATGGGACTTACATTAGTAAGAATTGTTGTTACTCGCCCAATTATCTTTAGAGCCCCGCAAAAGAGGTCCTGTCAAACATGGACCCACCACCTTCAACCCTGTTCCCCAATACATCCAGTGTCATACTGGGACGCCATCCTGAAGAGTATAAAAGCTTGTGCCCGGCCTCTTTTTCAAGTAACTAATTTTTTGTTGATTACGAAATAGAGATTCCCCTTGTAGCTGTCGTCTGTTGTAGGGTGTACTAGTATAACGGAAGGACACGGTCTTAGAAGTAGTTCATGTTCACTACGCAGACATGTAAATAAACCAACCACATTTCCTTCCACATATCCTCTCACCCCATCGACCGTATGGAATTTGAAATCGATTTTTCTAAAGCACGAAATAATATCGAAATCTCACATACATCCCAGCATTTCATCCCTCATCCGAGGGCTTGTCGTTCCTGGTGTTTGGTATTGCTCCTTTGCCCTGCGATGTATCTCGGTTCCTTTTGTTGTGTGCGTGCGTGTGTGTGTCGTGCGTTTTTTGGTAATTGTGAAAAATTCTAAGCACGTTTTAAGTACTTAATGTGCACTCACACATACATACAATGGCGCTTATATGTGTGGATGTCCTCCTACATATATGACGCTGGCGTATGTATATAAATGAATTCAACAGCAGTAGCAGCATGCTGCCGTTGCTGATGTTCCTCCTCCTTCACTGCGCCGCTTCCTCAACCTATTGCCCTATTCTGCTCTATGATGAGATGCCAGAGGTGTTTTGCTTTTATTTTTTTAAAAGCTTTAAACTTGTGTTTTTTTGCGCTTCCATTTCTCACATTTTGTGCAGAAATGAACGTTATTTCGTTGTCGTCGTTTTTTTTCGTTCGTTCTTTTGTGTGCCGTTAAACCGACCAAAACGCCAAACTTTGTGCACGACAGGAACAACAAGGACGAGAGCGACAGAAGCCAATACAGCACGTGCTCTGTTCCACGGAACGTCAGGTTGATGTTAGAGGCATCCTTAGGAGTTTGAAGGCGAGTGTTTTGGTAAGCTTGTTTGGCATGTAAGTGTTAGCAGACTATTAGTAACTGCATTGTTATGGCCCCATTTTTATTTTTTTCATTTCGTCGTTTTTTTTTTGGAAATGAAGAAGTTAGCAGGTGAAGTTTGTTCGTCGGAGACTGTTATTTCTGGCTTTTATTTTATGATCGTATTGGATATTTATGCCTGGCATCCAGGTGTATGTGTGTGTATATATATTCTTCACTTGTATGGATGTATTTTTGTCGGGTGTAAGCTTTATTGAAGATGTTGAATGGGAAATGTACCATAGAGCTGGATGTCCACAATAATTTACATCATATGCAAAAATATGTATATTCAGGGTGGAGCGCGGTAATTAGCTTATTTGGGAAGGAAATAAAAATTATGAACCTTAGGAAATTTTGTTTTACTTAGTAGGGACATAAATACTGTTACACACGTTTTATGCTGTAAAATAAAAAGTACTGAATGTTTTTGGACCGACATTTTTTTAATATATTTATTTATGTATATTGTATCCAATAAGAATCACACGCCTTAAGTCGCACTGGCCAATCGTCAATAGCTGCACAAACCTCGTCCATTGGAGAATTGGCCACAGCTAGAACCAAAGCAGTCTTAAGAGATTCAATGTTGGGGTATCTTTTGTGACAAACCTTGTCCTCTAAAACTATCCTCAATTTGTAATTCAATGGGTTCAAAGCTGGACTGCCTGAGGGCCATTCTTCAGAGGAAATGAACGCAGGCAAATTGTTTCGAAGCCAGGCCTAGGACGTTTTAGCCTTATGGACTGGCGCAGAATCCTGCTCGAAAGTCCATGGCATTTGGAATGGTTTTGGAACAGGGAATTGTTAAGAGACTTCACAACAGCTTCCAAAAGGGTTTCTTGGTAAACTTTGGCCGATGTTTTGACTCCTTGTTCGCCGAAATGCAGGTCAGTGACCCCATCGTAAGAGACACCCCACCAAACCACGAATGAAGCTGGGTATTGGCCCTTTTTCACCCCTGGGATCAGTTCAGATGCATCCATAGATGACCGCGCATACACTCTATCATTTTGCCTGTTACATTTTTTTCTGAACGGTAAAAATGTTTTCATCGGTGAACAAAATTTTTCTGTGCAAGTTATCAGCGTGCTTCACCAAAAGACGTTTGCATTTTTCAATCCTATTTTTTTTTAAAGCTGCAGTCAATAAATGTCCGGTACGTCGTTTGAATGCCCCAAGTCCTAAGTCTTTTTTAATGATTCGACTCATGGACTTTTGCGTGATAATCGTCCTACGGGCCATGATTTTCTGTTTTCGGAGCGGATTTCTGTGAATTCTTGATTTAACGGCTTTGATGACATGCGGTGTTCGAACAGAGCGTGGGCTGCCCGATCGGTGGCGGTCTTTTACACCTGCAGTCTCCTCAAACAGTTTTATGCATCGGAAGACGAACATGCGGCTAATCCCTAGTGGCCGGAGCGTTTTGAAAATATCGCTGTTTTAATATCATACTTGAAAAGCGCTACTACAGCGATACGGCTCTGAGATCTCAGATGGTCAGATACTCCATGATGAATGTTGGAACAATTTTAAAATCCCGTTACAGACTAACGCAATTGAGGTAAGCTTTCAAAACCCATATTACATTAACGGGGTATGTTCAGTTCTGCTATTGAAATGGGTGTGTTCAATGTTGTAACAGTATTTATGTCCAGTGATTGAAATCGCTCTTTAACTCTCGCTCAAACTCTTTTCGATTGAAGTTCCAGTGCATACAAATGGTAAATGCTCGCGCGCACGGCAGCGAACGCCGCACAGCACACAAGAGCGCTCTTCAAAAAGGTAAATGGCTGTGCCCTTTTACCGAGCGCAACCGTTGATGTGCGCAGCAATTTTACAGAACGAAGTTCATTTTCTTTTTATTTGCACTTCGGGCTTCGTGTGTAGTCAATAAAAAAAGTTCGTGTTGTTTGAAGTGTTGTCATACATGTTGGTTTGAAAACCGTCAATATGCGATTTTTTTATAATTAAACTCTTATATTCATTGCATGTATCTTTTTTGTTGTTGAAATCAAACCCATTACTGTAAATCTACAAAATGTTATCGTTGTTTGTAATTTGTGCTAAGTCGATTACATGTTAAGATTTGAATGTATTCGTATTGTATGATCAATACGAAGTATGTATTTTTGAATCTGCAGTTTTAATTTTGTCAAATAAATCCATTGTAGTTCATCAAGGTATAGTTAAAGATAGCCTTTCATTACAATTATTTATAGTTAGTTAAGTAAGAGCCAAAGTCACTAGGTTGAGTAAAAATTTCATTTTAAATTCATTTAAAAAATTAATTAAATTATGGAAAAGAAAAAAAGAACATAGTAGGGGTTTTCACTTCAAAACATTCCTCTCTAGGAAAATTGTAAATGTGGAAATATATATTAGAAACAAAAACAATTTTCTGTCAAATATTTTTGGATTGTTGTTGTTCAACATATAAAATTACAATTTTACAATATTCCTAGAGAGGAATGTTCTGAAGTGAATACCCATAGTATAAACAAAAACAATTCAAGGTTCAAAAACACATATGGCAAACATAAAAATAAAAGAAATTCAAATATTAAAACAACGGCAATGTGTTTATGATATCGTTATGATATCAAAAATATGCAGAAATGTGTTTTTACTTTTTTAAAGCGTCGAATAGTGCCGAAGAAATGACAATTTCTGATTTGTGTGTGAAGAGATTACGTACAAATGCACCAACGCTTTTAATTACTAATAAAAATCGCTAAAATGTCGATAAATGGTTTATGTTGACAACATGTATTGCCGATGTTATTTTCGCCCTTTTCATGCCAGAACACGAAACGCGAAAGAACTGTGCAGCCGATGTTGCTCTTTCCCTCGCAACAAGTTCGAGCTCTTTGACTAGCACGGAACCAAAAGAGCCACGCAATTGTGTTGCTCTTCGTTGGTTTTGTCGAGGGAAATTCATGTGTGACATGCTCAGAACATTACAAAGTGCCGAGCAGTTGTTTCGCACACACACTTCAAAACTCAAGCGCATTTACCAGTGCGTGTGCGCGCACAAGAGCCATTTCAAACACTGTTTATGTCCCTACTAAGTATTACTTCAGTAAGATTCAATTTATATAAAGTAAGATTCAATTTATCGGTACACAAATTTCACCGAATATATTATTTTATTTATTTAATTCTCTTGAAGCATGTGTGGGTGTAGCAAGGCGCCGTCTAGTGACAATATAAACTTAAAGTGAACTGTAAAACCAGAGCTGGACAATGAACCTTTTCTCAAAGCGATTTTTTGGGCTTTCTCTGGCAATATTTGAACTTTTACAGCGTTTTGTTCTGACTGTCAGGTGGCAACATTTTTAATCCTAGGACCTTTTTTGCTGCAAGTCAGTTGAGCTGGCATTAACAATCCTCGTATCTTTCCACGAAGCCTTGAATTACTACTGACACAAGCCATAATTGCAATACGCCTCACCACAAGGCGAACATGAGAGTAATGCATAACAACTTCCTGCAGACAAAGTTACAGACATCGTCCAAAAAGCATGACTTTAACGAAATCTTTACGCTGATGCTGAATCAATTGGATTTACCGAATGTTAGTTTTTGACAAGAGTCTTCAACTTGTCCCTGGCCACTAGTAGTACCCAATATTTAGAAAAAGGGCAGAGTGGTTTCGCTACTGAGACCTGTTAAAAATACGAGTAAGGGAGATTCGTTAACGTCAATTCACCTTTTCTCGCTGGTATCGATGACCCTCTAGGCTCTCCTTCTCCCGCAAGCTACTCAGCACAACAACCGCTGTGCACGCCTTAACCGCGCGTGTTAGTGGCGCATATAATCAAAACAAACCATGTAACGGGATGGTCCTTGCTACTCTTGCTCTATCGAAGGCCTTTGATAATGTCAGCCGAGCTTTGCTTATTTATTGCTACTATCAGCTCCGATCGTTTCTAAATTCTTATATTATGTAACGGTTACCAAGTGATCGGACAAGGACTGACATCCCAGAGTAAAGGTAGGCGGTGCCACGCCCCTTTAAAAGAATCGCATATCTGGCCTAACTAGTTGAGCGATCGTTATAAATTGTTAACAGAAGGAAACGCAATATTATATTATTATATTGCGTTAAAATTGGTGAAAAGGGCGTGACCCCGCCCACACAACCCGGAATATGATGTAGGTATGGAAAGAAACGCCACCTGATAGAAAAGATACCAGTACCACGACCTCTTGACAAAATGTTCATATTGGGCCGTGATCCATGATGGAGGGTTTATAAGCTTCGACACGGCCGAACTTAATTTGTCCAATAGTTTTACTAATTATTGTTAAGATAAGCTACCTAATTTAAATATGAATGAGAGGAAGCGTTACAAGGAATCTAACTAAGGATATCGTTTTACGATTTAACTGAGACCGGGATCGGTCGCAAAAATTAGTGGGGCCTGCTGATGGCCAATAAAATCACAGGGGAAATAAATTATACTTATAAAGGGTGTCCCAAGAAGAACGCAATTTTTAAATCTGGCAACATTCGAAGTGTCATTGTTTGACATTTGAACAATTGTTATTGTTTGTTAGTAGAAGGTACGAGGTTAGTAAAAATGGAGCGCTACACGAATGAACAACGCATTCTCATTGTGAAATTGTTTTACCAAAATGGTGAAAGTTTTGCGGCTACAGTTCGCAAATTGCGATCAATTTGGGGTCACAATAATGCTCCAAAAGAGTCAACTGTAAAGAGATTAATGGATAAATTTGCCGAAACTGGGTCTGTTAGTGATGTAAAGACAACAACGCGCCATCGAACAGGTCGATCGACCGAAAATGTCGCAGCTGTACGTGATGATGTTGCTCAAACTGCATCCACCTCAATTCGACACCGAGCTCAGCAAATTGGTGTCTCCAAATCCACTTTGCAGCGAATTTTGACGAAAGATTTGCATCTTCATGCATACAAAATTCAATTGACTCAGGAACTGAAGCCAGCTGACCATGGACAGCGAAGGGAGTTCGTTAATTGGGTATTGGAGAGACAACATGAAAATGCTGTTTTTGCCGATAAAATCATCTTCAGTGACGAGGCCCATTTTCATCTTGATGGCTTCGTCAATAGGCAGAATTTTCGCATTTGGGGTGCGGAAAATCCTCGAGTGATTCACGAGAAGCAAATGCATCCTCAATGTGTCACTGTGTGGTGTGGTTTTTGGGCTGGAGGAATCATTGGACCTTTTTTTTTTTTGAAAATGAGGCAGGTCAAGCGCAAACAGTCAATAGTGTTTGGTATCGTGAAATGATAACCAGTATTTTCTTGCCTAGAATTGAAGAAATGAATGTGGAGGGCATGTGGTTCCAACAAGATGGCGCCATACATATACAGCCAGAGAAACAATTCAATTGCTGCATCAGTCATTTAAAAATTGCGCTCTTCTTGGGACAAACAAATCCTTGATGAAGTATGAAGGGTGACCCATCTATAGTTATTTTTTTAAAACAAAAAATATAAAAATTCAAATCAAGTGTGGAATTTTTATTTGTAGTTTGAAAGGACATTTTAAGGCATTTATTTTTTGAATATAATTTCCTTAAAATGCTGGACGCAGTGGCACCGTCCTGTTGAAACCAAGTGTCGTCAAGATTATGGGCTTCAATTTCAGGTGGCATAAAGATCGATATCATGACTCGATAACGAGCACCGTTCACGGTTACGTTCCGGCCATTATCATTTTTGAAAGAATATGGACCGATGATTCCACCACCCCATAAACCGCACCAAACCGTGGCTTTCTCTGGGTGTAATGGCACCTCTTGAACCTCTTCTTGAGGCTCTTCAGCCGAAATGCGGCAATTTTGTTTATTGACTTTGCCGGTGAGCCAGAAATGGGCCTCATCACTGAACAAAATTTTGTTCGAAAACAGCGGATCTTCCCGTTTCTTACCGAACGCTCATTTTCATAATACAGTTGCCAACATTTCAAGTTAATTATTTTCAAAAAAATAAATGCCATGAGATGTCATTTCAAATTACCAATAAATTTTCCACACTTGATTTGAATTTGTATATTTTTTTTTTGTGCTGAAAAAATACCTCTAAATGGATCACCCTAAATTTTCCGCCCACTTCTATAACAAATCCTTGATGAAGTGTATTGAAGAATCCTAGTAGCAAAAGCTTTAGCTTAAGGCTTAAATCATTTTTTTTATCACTAATGAAATATTTGAGGCACATGAACCACAATAATTCGGTTGATCAAAAATATCTGCTGTAGCAATAAATCTGTTCTCTGCTTGTATATCGATAGTCCAACTAACTTTAGCTCTTGAATTGTTATTGGCTTATTGACATACACTTTTTCTTTTAAATATCTCCAAAGAAAGAAGTTCAACGGTGTCACATCATATGATCGTGGTGGCCAATTAAAATCGCCACGACGTGAGATAACTCGGCCATTGAATTTCTTGCGCATAGGAGCCATTTCGTTTCGTTTGCTCTGTGGGGCACCATTGGAACCACATATCGGCTGGGTTCTTATCCTCAATTTCTGGCCAGCAGAAGTCCGTTATCATCTTGCGTTAGAGAACACCATTCACGGTTACTGCTTGGCGGACCGTATTTTCGAAGAAGTCCGGTCCGATGACGCCACCAGTCAGTCCATAAACCGCACCAAACAGTCACTCGTTGTGGATGAATTGGCATTTCGATGATCGCTTGTGAATTATTATTTGCCCAAATGCGGCAATTCTAAGGGTTAACGAGTCCACTTAAAGTGGGCCTCGTCGCTGAAGATGATTTTCTTTGTAAAGTCACCATTCCTTTATGTCTGTTTAATTAAACATTAGTCGTATTGACGACACTTGAAATGGACCGTAATAGGCTTCAGCTCTTGAGTCAATTGAACCTTGTAATCGTATAATTTAAAATCTTTTTTCAAAGCACGCATCAGTGGTGTTCGTGAGATTTTCAAATGTTGGCCACGACGACGTGTTTGTCGTGATTGACGGCTCTTCTGCCACACTATCGCGCCCACAACGAACTGGGCGAGCAAGAACAGGTGTTTTTCCATTTCCCACAGATCCGTTTTGCTGAAATTTGCGCACACTGGCAATTGTGGAAACATTTGGTTGATTTTGCTGACCTAAAAAAGCAGGAGGTGCTCGAACTGCATTTTGATTTGAACGTCCATTTTGGTAAAAGGCTTCAACAATCCTAACGTGCTGCTCCATTGTGTACCCGTCCATTAAATTGGCCAAACACTGAAGCAAAGAAATGTCAAATTAAGTTGGGAATACAAATTTGACTTTAAGGTGTAAATCACAATTAAAATCGTGCATTATGGTTGGACCACCATTTAGAAGATGTTTATTTTTAAAAAATGTTGTGTTGTGTTGGAGTCCTTCCCCTACAACAGCTATAAATATCATCTGTTCCTTAACAAGTAGCCCGTCAGCATCACCATCGTCACTTTTGCCATCTCCAAACTCTTTATACGATGTTAAATTTTCATTTTGTTATTCGCACATCATCTCTTCTGCCTCCGAAAGCCGTATTAGAACTAGAAGAAGTGATAGTTGCTCTGGAAGCCGTTGTTGTAAGTAGTCTTAGTGGTTATTCCTTCTACTGCCGCTTCCACGAAAGACATCGTCATTGACAGCACACCGTAAGCATTCGCCGCATCAAGCAGTAGCAACTTCAACAGCAACATCAGCACCTTACAACAGGCAGGCGGCAGAAGGCAGCTGGCTGGCATCAGAAGCAGCAGCAACGCAAGAGCACAATTTTTAATGCCTTTGCAAATGTTGTACGTGTCAAATTTTTAATGATTACGAGAATGATAAAAATTACAAATTGTCAAAAAAAAAAAATAAGACGAGAAAAATCTAAAACGGGAACAAAATGATGCAAAGAGATCACAGCATCTTAGCCTACCTTCCTTCGGCGTCGTCGTCGT
Source organism: Hydrotaea diabolus (assembly GCA_963513945.1). Classification (NCBI taxonomy): domain Eukaryota; kingdom Metazoa; phylum Arthropoda; class Insecta; order Diptera; family Muscidae; genus Hydrotaea; species Hydrotaea diabolus. Next base: position 131,838,159 of record OY740719.1, read on the forward strand.
CTTCCTTGTCGTAACGTATCCTTTAATGGACTATACTTTGGCTCTACAATAAGAAGTTTTATGGTCCAAAACAGGACTAAAAATGAAGAAGAAAAACGAATCGAAAAGAAGTTAACGTCAGAGTAAATGTTTTGTAACGATGCAGAAGTTTTACGCTTTAAGTGCCAACAAAAGGTGTCGGGCAAATTTACCAACTGCCATAAGTGGCGAATAGTTAAAGGTGCGAATGCCACAATAATAATAATCATTAAAGTTGAAAAGGTTCTGGATAATCAAGTTACAAAATTCATACTTGTCGTACTCGGCGAGGGTAGTATGTGGAGTTTGGAAAAGGTAGTGGCGGCTAGATGGTGGCTAAGGCTAATAACAACTTCAACACTTATTCAATGTGCCCTTAGTGCTTGAATATAAATAGTTCGAAGACTATACGCAAAGGGTAATTCTCGGTAATTCAAATGAGTCTCCCGTATAAGTCATTTGATTTGTAGCCGAAGTAATCGTTGCCTAAGATTGCTGAAGAAAAACCTTGGCGTGTTTAGAAACAGCTGTACAGTCTGCCTGGCAACAGTAGCAAATACATTTCACCATTTTTTTCGTTGATTCTGACAAATAAACAACAAAAATCTCGAACCAGAATAAAAACTGTTCAAGTCATAAAAATGATAAAAGACCGAAAAAATATAAACAAAAAGAAAAAAGCTATAAACAAAAAAAGAAAAATAATTAGATGGGATAACCGTAAGCCGCGGTGGCTTGGTAGACCATGTTTCAAGCTTTAGGGTGGTCCACCCCAAATCGCACAATGTTAATTGTGAGTCGCAGCTTAACGTCAAGTTTCCTGTCCAACTTAAACTGACATTTCTTTGTTTCAGTATTTGACAAATTCAACCATGGAGAGGTAAACAATTAAGCAGAGCTTCAGGATTGTTAAAGACCTTTTTGAAAATGGACATTCAAATGAAAATACATTTCACTTGGTGTTTTTTTTGGTCAGCATAATCGACCAAATGTGTTAACAATCGGGAAAATTGTGCGAAAAAAACCGGGTCTTTAGGAAATGTGAAAAAATCTGTGCATGCTTGGTAAGATCGTATTGAGGAATACATTGAAGTTGTTCGCGATAGGGCCGTCAGCCTCGACTCGTCGTCGTGCCCACGAAGTGAACCTCTCACGAACATTACTGATGCGAATTTTGAATAAATACTTGAATTTGCAGGTTCAATTGACTTTAGAGCTGAAGCCTTATGACCATTTTAAGCGTCGTCAATACGCCGAATGGATAGTTGAACAGACAAAAGCGAATGGTGACTTTACAAAAAAAAAATCGTTTTTAGAGACGAGGCACACTTTCACCTCAGTGAATTCGTTAAAAAGCAGAATTGCAGCATTGGGGCAATTAAGAGGGATTGTTGAAATGCCGAAGCATCCACAACGAGCGACTGATTGGTGCGGTTTATGGGCTGGAGGCGTCATCTAGCCGTACTTCTTCGAAAATGAGATCGGTCAAGCAGACTTAACCTTGAATGGTGTTCGCTATCGCTAGATGATAGCAGACTTCTTTTGGCCAAAAATTGAGGATAATACCCTGGACGATAAGTGATTCCAACAGAATGGTGCACTTTTTACACATCCAACGAAACAATGGCTCTTTTGCGCGAGAAATTTAATGGTCGATTATTCTTTTACGTCGTGGCGATGTTAATTGGCCGCAACGACCACGTTTTATTTCTTTCTTTGGGAATATTTAAAAAAAGAAGTGTACGTTTCTAAGCCAAGAACAATTCCAGAGATAATTCGCCATATTAACGAACCTTCATTACGTCGCACAGTCGTTGAAAATATGGACTACTATCCGGTAGAGATATCGGATTTACCGAAGCCGTGGCGATAATTTGACCGATATATTGTTTAATACAATATTGTCATAGTTCCTTCTATCATAACAACTTGGGTCTTGGGACGTTTGATATACATACACCTTCAACTTCAGGTAACCCCAAAGGAAATCGAATGGGGCAAAGTCTGGTGAGGGTGCCAGCCAGTTTACATCACTACCAAAAGAGAAGCTGGCCAGGAAACATTTGTCTCAAACAATTCATGGTAGCCCTCGCTGTGTGTGCACAGCTTGTATGCTCTAATTGCATTACCTCAAGAGCCGGCTGAAAAATCCTGTATCATTGTCAAGTATCGTTCGGAGTTCACAGTTAAGGCCAATGATGTCTACTCGTGATATGGCGCACCACACAGTGACGCGATCCGAATGCAGAGGTCTCTGGTGAAATTCTCTGGGGTTTGTTTCACTCCAGTACCGCAAATTTTGTGTGTTTACACACTTGCTGAGGAAAAGCACGCTGCACTGCAATGATCGAGTGAGTATTTGAAAAATACGCTTCAACGCAAAATGACCTATTCTCACGTGTTCAGTGCATGGTGTTCAACGCACCACAAAGTGCCGCGGTCCGAATGCAGAGGTATCTGGTGAAGTTCTGTGGCGTTTGTTTCACTCCGCACATTTTGTGTATTTACACACTTATTAAGGAAAAGCACGCTGCACTGCAATAATCGAGTTAGTATTTGAAAAATACGCTTCAGAACAAAATGACCTCTCTTCACGTCTACGATGCATGGTGGCTACTGAAAGGCAGACGAATACAAATCTCCCGTCAGCTGCTATAAGCCACGATCACTCTCCACTCTCTTCGGCCAACAGTGCCGCCGCAGCCTGCAGTGCAAAAAAGCAAATTATTGCGCTCCACTCTGTACAAACAAGTAAAATATTTTTTTCAGTTTGACTTAATTTCGCTGTCCGTAAATCTGATCAGCTTATAAATAGACATATGGGTACCAAAAAATAATTCAAATATTACCGTATTTTTAAAATCAGGGTAAATTTTCTATTATAAGGCAAAAGGCTAAAATCCGAAAGTCGGTCCATGCCGGCCATTTTCATTTAAAATAACCCGACAGTCGTGTTTTTTCAAAATGCCGGTTTTCTGAAATCCACGGTTTTTTGGGCAATCTTTGTACTAGGGCTGCTATATCTATTTCTGGCCTAGGCGACACTAAGTATTGCGTGGTGCCATCTGAAATTTCCAGTGGAAAGTTTGACATTTTTTAGCATAAACGTTTCCGGAACGTTTTGATGTACAACCATTATTTGTGTTGTTTACAGCGACTTGAAAAAACAATTTGGCAAAAAATGGAATTAACTCGTGAACATTCTCGTGCGATCATTTTTCACAACTTTTGACGTGGATTATCAAGACAAGAGTGCATCGATGAACTTAAATCTTTGTATGGCGATGAAGCACCATCCTTTAGCACTGTGAAAAACTGGTTTAATGAATTCAATCGTCGCCGACGTTCGCTCCAAGACGAAGGTCGTCTTTGAGCGTCCAAAAACGGGCGTTGCGCCAGAGAACATTGATGCCGTGCGTAAACTGATAATGCAAGAGCGTCATGTGTATTAGATTTGTACGAAAAGTGTTACCGGACAAAAATCAATAACCATCAAATCTGGTTTAATGAATTTAATCGTGGCCGACGATCGCTCAAAGACGAAGGTCGTCCAAAAACGGCCTTTGTGCCAGAGAACATTGATGCCGTGCGTAAACTTATAATGCAAAAGCGTCATGTGACATACCGTGAGATAGAGGCATCCTTGGGCATTTCTTACACCAGCATACATTCGATATTGCATGAACACCTGGACCTGGAGTTGGTTCTCGTTGGATGCCGCACAATTTGCCAATATCACAAAAAAAGCTCGTGTCGATTGGTGCAAAGAAATTTTAAAAAAATACGATCGCAGTGCTTCAAAAGACGTCTATAAGATCGTCACAGGTGACGAATCATGGATCTATGCGTATGAGCCCGAAACAAAACAGCAATCGACCGTGTGGGTCTTCAAAGACGAGCCAAATCAAACGAAACTTGTTCGTGGAAGATGCACTTCGAAGCAAATGATCGCCTGTTTCTTCGGCAAAACTTATTATGTGGCGACTGTTCCGCTTGAGCAACGTAGGACGGGCAATTCTGAGTAGTACAACACAATTTGTTTGCCTGAAGTCTTCGGAGAAATTCGAAAAACGAACAAGAGACGACGAATCATTGTGCACCATGAAAATGCGAGCTCTCACACATCGGTTCAATTCAACGCCTTTTTGACCCACAAAAAGTCGAATTGATGGGTCATCCGCCGTACAGCCCTGACTTAGCACCCAATTCTTCTTCTTTTTGTTTCCGCACATCAAGAAAAAAATGTGTGGTCAACGATTTTCGTCGCCAGAAGATGCTGTTGAAGCGTTCAAAAACCATGTCTCAATCGGAGTGGAAAAAGTGCTTCGACAATTGGTTTGAGCGCATGCAAAAGTGTATAAATCATGCTGGAGAATACTTTGAAAAACAATAAAACCATTTTTGATGATGAATATTTGCATTTTCATTATTAGGCCAGAAAAATATATAGCAGTCGTCGTATATTTTAATGTTTCTAATTAAAAAAAAATTTGCTTCAAACTGTCAACACTTTTTTTTAATTGTTTTATTTAAAAATTGGGATATATAAAAACTAAAATAAACACTAGTTCATAATACGAGGTTCATAATACGGTTCGGAAAGTTCTTAGCCTATCAATGAAAGAGAATAGTTAGTTTTTCAAAAATATTTTTATTTTTCAATATAATCTCCTGAAACTTTAATACACTTAGTCCAACGGTTATCTAGCAATTCTATCCCTTAATTAAAATAGTTTTCCTCAAGGTCTTCAAAATAGTGGTTTACAACTGTAATTGCATCTTCATTTGAAGTAAAACGTTTGCCAGCAAGGCATTTTTTAGATTTGGGAACAGGTAAAAGTCACTGGGAGCTAAATCAGGAGAATAAGGTGGGTGGTCCAGCAACTCGTACTTTAATTCGTTGATTTTGGCCATTGTTAAAACACTCTTGCGCGCTGGTGCGGTGTCTTGATGAAAAATTATTTTTTTGTGTTGTAAGCCAGGACGCTTTTCTCGAATTTGTATATTTAATTGATCTAAAAGCTTGCAATAGTACTCTGAATTTATTGTTTTACCCTTTTGCAGATAGGCAATCAATAAAATACCTTTGAAGTCCCAAAAAACCGTTGCCATAACCTTACCAGCCGATTGAATTGTTTTTGCCTTCTTTGGGGCACTTCCTCCAGCCTCAGTCCATTGTTTGGATTGTTCTTTTGTCTCTGGAGTATAGTGGTGGATCCATGTCTCATCAACAGTTATGAAACGACGCTTAAAATCCATTTTATTTCGCTGAAAACGGTCCAAACAAGCTTGAGAAATGTTCATTCTTATGCGTTTTTGGTCGATTGTTAACAAGTGCGGCACCCATCTTGCAGAAAGCTTTTTCATCTGTAGTTCTTCATGCAAAATTAAATGGACGCGATCATTTGAGATGCCCATGATATTAGCTATTTCACGCACTTTTATTCGTCGATCATTTAACACCATATCATGCACTTTGGCTACAATTTCTGTTGTTGTTGCTGTTTTTGGACGTCCACTACGTGGTTCATCTTCAATGCTTGTACGACCACGTTTAAATTCAGCAACCCAATTTTTTACTATTGCATATGAAGAAGAACTTTCACCTAACACATTCACCATATCATTATGAATTTCTTGTCCCGATAAACCTTTTTTATGTAAATATTTAATGACACCACGCATTTCTAATTTTTCCATTGTAAAAAAAGCATTTTTTGTGAACACCTGTTTCTATATGAAGGAGTTGCCAGATCGAAACAAAATTTAACATGTGTTCATAACAGAGATGGAAGTTTCCAAAACACTTAACTTTTTTCTGTTAATACCGCGCTTTTTGTGCTAGGCTAAGAAGTTTCCGAACCGCCCTCGTAATTATGATGGTATCTATGTATAGGTGTTTATTCGAAACGTATTTTATCTAGTTACTTGGCGGTGATCAAAATAAGGATGTGCAAACTCTAAGGCATTTTCGTTCGAATACTCGAATTTTTTCCATTTATGAAGAAGAGATGTTGAACCATATTGGACATCCATATGTAATAATTGGTCTAATTAAGGATTGATACATGATTAATTCAACTCTCGTTTTTTTGTATATTTTGAATAGGACAGTGCCTTATATACGAAAAAAAAGCCTTCCTGGCCTTTTGAAGTGTATTTTGTATAGAACAGTGCCTTATAAAGGGTGTCCTAAGAAGAGCGCAATTTTTAAATTTTAAATAAAACACAGATATTTAAGAAAAAATCGTGAAACTTTATTATATCGTAAAGTAGACAGAATGAGGTTATGTATGGAACAATATATCGTGCAGATGGCCGCCGCGGCTTTGCTGGCATGCACGCGATCTTTTAATGAAATTTTCAATGACCGTTTTGCATGAATGCTGCGGTATTTCATTAATGCAGCGTCCAATTTCGTCTTTTAAGGCTTGAGTCGTCGTCGGCTTATTCGCGTAAACCACCGACTTCCAAAAACCCCAAAGAAAAAAATCTAATGGTGTTAAATCGCACGATCTAGACGGCCAATTCTGATCTCCAAAACGCGAAATAACACGACCGGGAAATGACTGATGCAGCAATTGAAATGTTTCTCTGGCTGCATGACATGTGGCGCCGTCTTGTTGGAACCACATGCCCTCCGCATTCATTTCTTCAATTCTAGGCAAGAAAAAACTGGTTATCATTTCACGATACCAAATACCATTGACTGTTTGCGCTTGACCTGCCTCATTTTCATAAAAAAAGGTCCAATGATTCCTCCAGCCCAAAAACCACACCACACAGTGACACGTTGAGGATGCATTTGCTTCTCGTCAATCACTCGAGGATTTTCCGCACCCCAAATGCGAAAATTCTGCCTATTGACGAAGCCATCAAGATGAAAATGGGCCTCGTCACTGAAGATGATTTTATCGGCAAAATCAGCATTTTCATGTTGTCTCTCCAATACCCAATTAACGAACTCCCTTTCGTGTATCGCTCCATTTTTACTAACCTCGTACCTTCTACTAACAAACAATAACAATTGTTCAAATGTCAAACAATGACACTTCGAATGTTATATGAAAAAAACTTTCCTGGCCTTTTGAAGTGACTCCTTGACATGATTATTAAAATATAGGAATTTATCCAAGTAAACTGTTTCCTTTTTTTGTTAGTTCAGAATTATTTGTGGAAGATTTGATACCAAATGATTTCAGTTCCTTCTTAAATCATAATTACACTTGTTTACAGGAGGTCTGAATAGTATTGTCTCACATTTTCCTATATTTATCTTCATGTTCCAATTTGTAGTGTATTTTTCTACCTTGTTAAATGCCCCTTAGAAGGTTCGTATTTATTTTATCTATCGTATTGTCTGCGTGGTATATGATAATATCATCCGCAAACGAAATTATGGGGTCGACTTCCTTTAGAATATCTAGTATAAATAAATAAAAAAGTATCGGGGAGTTAACCGTCCCTTGTTGCAACCCATTAACAATTCTGATCGTTTTTCTGCTCCTCTGATCTAGGTTATATACTCTTAAAGTTTTTTCACTAATCATATTTTGAATTAGTACAATTTCTCTTAATGGAAATTGGTAATACATTAATTTAAATATTAACCCTGGAATCCAAATGCTGTCAAAAGCCTTCTCCATGTCAATTAATCACGCCGCTGTATATAACCCCTTGTTCCAGTTCCAATTAACGTCTGATGTAAGTACATGTATAGCGTTAATGGTCGAGTGTTTATGCTTAAATCCGAATTGGTTATCGCTTAATAATTTTTTTTGGTTACAAAATCTTTATATTATTAAAAGTGTCAACACTTTAAAACAACTTATGTAGACTTAAGATAGCATCGTGTTCATTGGGTTCATTGATACGAGTATTTAAAGTTAGTTTCTTGGCAAATGCTTCTAACTATGAAAAACAATTGATCTAGAAGGGTGCTTCTAAAATTGAGGGAAATTAGTTTATATTTAAATATAAAGGGTGTCCCAAGAAGAACGCAATTTTTAAATCTGGCAACATTCGAAGTGTCATTGTTTGACATTTGAACAATTGTCATTGTTTGTTAGTAGAAGGTACGAGGTTAGTAAAAATGGAGCGCTACACGAATGAACAACGCATTCTCATTGTGAAATTGTTTTACCAAAATGGTGAAAGTTTTGCGGCTACAGTTCGAAAATTGCGATCAATTTGGGGTCTCAATAATGCTCCAAAAGAGTCAACTGTAAAGAGATTAATGGATAAATTTGCCGAAACTGGGTCTGTTAGTGATGTAAAGACAACAACGCGCCATCGAACAGGTCGATCGACCGAAAATGTCGCAGCTGTACGTGATGATGTCGCTCAAACTCCATCCACCTCAATTCGACACCGAGCTCAGCAAATTGGTGTCTCCAAATCCACTTTGCAGCGAATTTTGACGAAAGATTTGCATCTTCATGCATACAAAATTCAATTGACTCAGGAACTGAAGCCAGCTGACCATGGACAGCGAAGGGAGTTCGTTAATTGGGTATTGGAGAGACAACATGAAAATGCTGATTTTTCCGATAAAATCATCTTCAGTGACGAGGCCCATTTTCATCTTGATGGCTTCGTCAATAGGCAGAATTGTCGCATTTGGGGTGCGGAAAATCCTCGAGTGATTCACGAGAAGCAAATGCATCCTCAACGTGTCACTGTGTGGTGTGGTTTTTGGGCTGGAGGAATCATTGGACCTTTTTTTATGAAAATGAGGCAGGTCAAGCGCAAACAGTCAATGGTGTTTGGTATCGTGAAATGATAACCAGTTTTTTCTTGCCTAGAATTGAAGAAATGAATGTGGAGGGCATGTGGTTCCAACAAGACGGCGCCACATGTCATACAGCCAGAGAAACAATTCAATTGCTGCATCAGTCATTTAAAAATTGCGCTCTTCTTGGGACACCCTAGGTCCGACACAAATGTTGCCCTAATTGTATGACCAACTCAGATTTATCGGGGCCATTACGGTTCGTCTAGATACAACCTCTCTAGAAGTCTCATATTAACTATGATTTCGATATACTTCAATACAATACAATACGGCCCGTTTAATAATAGGTTGTGTACCATAAATAAAACGCAATTTCCACAATAATTGATATATGTCATGTTTTCTGTTACTCCGGATGAGGGCCCCTGAGCAGAAACAACTTCCCTTTACAACCAGAGGCATGTTATGGTCAGAATAAGGAGTATCCTAGAATTATCCCTCCTACCCTCTCTCTGCCTACATCTGTGGCACAATTGATTGTTTATTTATCAACGAAGGACGTACAGTCTAGAAAAAGGACATATCCTACGTATCGGTGTTATTTGGCCAACATTGTTTGTATTAGATTTGTACGAAAAGTGTTACCGGACAAAAATCAATAACCAACAAATCTCCATTAACGCCGGGCTGCACGCACACATACACACACACACACTCACGTATGTGTGTGTGCTTTATTATATATGTATTTGACTTTTACAAATCTAGTATGTAAGATTACATATCACTGTGAAAGCAAATACATACCAGCATCTACGTATGATTTGCTTTTGCTCCTTTCTGGCTATTATTTTTTTGGCTTAAAAACGGATTGCGGGCCGGGAAAAGAAAGACTGTGGCGACGCAGGGAGAACGACGTACTCGGATGAAAGAAATATATTCTGGTTCATTGAATAACACATTATTTCCACATACTATTGACCGCAATTTACACAACGTTAAACATATTCTGACTGAAAGTTAGCAAACAAACAAACAGACAAAAAAGTATATTCAGATACTCCATACACAGGAAGATAAAATGAAATAAAATGTGCTAACCACCAAAGCGTAAGAGTGTATCTGTGTATGTGTGTGTTATAGGTGTGTTTGTTCGTATTGGCCCCAATACTATAGCAAGTGTAGCTGAAATGATTCACCCTACGCTGTAAATTGACCCCAATAATTTTCATAATTTTTTAGAACTTTCTTAAATTTTTAACAAAATGGCTGCTTTGAGGCTAATGAGCAACCCGAATCGATTTCCTAACTACAGAAATGCAGATGAACTTATCGTTGTTCCAATTTGAGCCCGTGATGTCAGTAGTATTTGATTCCAGCAAGACGGTGCACACGTTGATCCCACGACTGCCGGATATATGGACCGGATTGACCCGAAGAGCAATCCGTAGGCCTATGACTGTCACCTTGGTACACAGTTGCCGCTACAACAGCAACAACATGTTGATTCAATAGCTTTATTGAGAAATTATTTTGGTAAGCTGCTCATTTCGAGTTTCGGATCGGGTGTTATCACACCTTTGCATTTTGTATAATCGACACTAGACTGTGGCACATATTATTATGCCTAAGGGATGATGTATGTTTTTAAAATTTAAAATTGAAAAAAATGAATAAGAACGAAAAGGATTCATTTTTGATGACAATATACTGCTGCGATTTCAGTTGATATAAGTATACTCAAAGAATACTAGAAGTAAAGGGTTTTCCAATAGGGACATAACAAATTCGTATCTATATGTCAACGCACCCTCAATCATTTTAAATGATCAAAGTCAACATTTTCGTCATGGTAAAGTTCACTTACGAGCAATGTTTGAAATCATTAAAAATTACTCTGAGTCGGTGGTCGCAACTTTAAGAGCGCTTACTCCAAGCTTCAGCCGTAATAATCGTTGCACCCGAAAGGCTGTGCATGCTATATAATTTTGGATCCAAATTTTTACTTTTGGACGTTCCGGCGCCAAAAAATCCTGTACCGCTCGGAGCGACGAAAATATCGTTCAAAACGATCCAAATCAGTCGGTTCCACGTCATTCTCAGAATTCGGCATATTTATGCTATTTGGCCTTCATCCTTATAAAATCAAACTGGCTCAAGGACTAAAGCCACTTGATCATTTGAAACGCCGAAACATCTCCGATTGGGCTCTGTCAAAGTTCACGAAAATCCAGAATTTTATCGAAAAATCATATGTAGCGATGAAGCTCATTTCTGGCTGAGTGGTTTTGTCAATAAACAAACACAGCAATAAACCCACATGTGCTTCAAGAGACACAATTGCATCCGCAAAAAATTACTTTATGATGTGGTTTTTATGCCAGAGCCGTAGTTGGGCTGTATTTTTTCGTCGATGAAAACCATCGTCATGTTACCGTCAATGGAGAGCTCTAATGTCCCATGTTAAAAAATTATTTTTGGCCAGAATTGGATAGTAACACTAGCACTAGCAACACAGCACACGTTACAATCGATTAACTGAAAGGCAGAGAAACGATCGGGAAATGGTCCGGTCGAAAGGCGATTTAACGCCATTAGATTTCTTTTTATGGGACCACATCAAGTCATTCGTCTATGCCAACAAGCCAACAACTTTAGACGGGCTCAGAGACAACATCAAACGCGATGTCAACGTTCCGGTCGAAATGTGTGCAAGAGTGGTGGAAAATTGGGTCCAAATTATATACCGCTGTACACGGGCTCTTGGTGGTCATAAGACCGAAATCAAATTTCATTCTTAAAATGTTACATTCTTTCTACACCTGGAATAAATTTGAACTCCATATCTTAAATATTCTTTGTTTATTACTTTAATCAAATAGAATTGTTCTGTCCTTACTGGAAAACCATTTATTTATATTGGTTCCTCTATAGGGGCTCTGGTTCGACATGCTGGTGAAGGAAAAGCGCCATTTGAACTGGTACCTCCAAAGAGACCTGGGGGTCAACTGAGTGGGTTTAGCCGGGCAATTTAAGAGGTGCAGCACGTCATGTTGTCCCTGATGGCAGGCGGAAGAAACATCTCGAACGTTAGGAACAATTCGCGGCGGCACCATCTAGATCTCAGCTGAGCCAAAACCACTCGCATCTTGCGACGTTGTGTCTTCTCCTCTGGTGACATCTGCGAAGGATGATTCCGAAGCACTACAGCGTAAATGTCGTTCAGTCGTGCTTATAGTTTCGATCTAAAGACTTTCTCTTGACCCGCAGGACCTCGAAGATCGGTACCTGTTCTGTCTGGGGGAAGGGATCTTGTGCATGAGATGGTGGTTGGAACTGCGAAGGCACCAAAACAGATACTGCTTAGACAACAAGAGGACCATCTGCAGATGGTCCTCAACAGACATTAGGACGGCAAGGAATTTCGTCACCTCACAAAGACGTTCTCCGGCCGGCATTCTGCCAAGTCCGAATTTTATTTTACTGCGTCGTACTCGTAAGTTCGCCGACCACACTAGCGCTACATAGTTCACTGCAAAGCGACCTATCGCTTTGTAAGAAGTCAACAAAGTTTCTTTGTTGGGTCCCCTAGTAGTGGCGACTTGTGACTTGAGGACCTTTTGTGTGTATGAGTTTTCTGTTTGAACGACCACTTATTAACACTGCTGAAACTGGAACATAACAGACCATATTGTCATGAAGGCCCCAAACAAAAATACTTTTCGATCTCAAAGCCAATGTCCATGCTTTGATATAGCCTCACACCGAGTTGAGGATCTGCCTTGCTAAAAGTCACAAATTAAATCTGATTGTGTCTAAATTTAGCAGTGTGCCTTATGAGCGGCTTACAACCATTCCATATTAGGCAATCTTTTGAGATAGTCCCCCGAAAAATGACCTTTTCGATTTAAAGTCCTGTCGCTATATTGGAAACGGAGTAGCGTAGGTTATCTCATAGTCGAACCAACCTGACTTTATGTATTTCGCTTCGTTTTTTTAATGATGTTAAGTCAAAAGTCCATGGGTCCATGAGCCCCGTTCCGTATGTAAATTTGTAACGATTTTTTTAAAATTAGGAGCCCATATATCCCTCTTTACTAGAGTTCGCTTTTTTAATATTTGTGCTGGTTTAAGTAAAATTTTCTTTAATTTCAGAAGCCGAATGTCCTTATTTACATACTATTGATCGCTTGTTTCGACCATAAGGACATTTTTAAGTCCTCTAGGGTCCACAAGTCTGGTCCAATCTCATCTTAATCTTAAAAATTAAAACATGCTCATATAAAGTGTATTAACTTTATTTTTTTTTTTTTATTTTTTAGGTAAGGCAAATAACTGTGTGCTTGGTTTGAAGAACTCAAAAACATTCAAGAATCTGTAAGTCGCGCTTAAATCTGTATTGTATTTTTTTTATTTTTTTTTTATTCTATTATATTTTTTATTTTATATTATTTTATTTTAATTTCTTTTTTATTTTTTTGTATTTTATTTTATTTAATTTTATATTTTTATTTGATTTTATTAATTTCTATTTTATTTAGAAAACATAAATATCGGGTGATCAATCTAAAGGTATTTTTTCAAAATAAAAAAAAATAAAAAAATAAAATAAACTGTGGAATATTTGTGGTTCTTTCGAAAAGACATTTTATGCCATTTATTTTTTGAATATAATTTCCTTTAAATGTTGGCCGCAACTACGCTTCAGGGTGTCCAATTTTGGATGACTTGTTCGAGCCTTTCGACCGGTATGGCTTCCAAAACCTGAATCGTAGCTGGTTCGTCAGCATAGAATTTGGACTTTGCGTAGTCCCAAAGAAAAAAATCTATAGCTGTGATATTACACGATCTAGGCGGCCATCTTACCGGTCCAAAACGTGAAATTGGCTGCTCTTCGTAATGACCTCTTAATATATCCATTGCTTATGCAGCTGTATGGCAAGTTGAACCGTCCTGTTAAATCCAAATCTCGTCAATATGACGGGCTTAAATTTCAGGAAGCAAAAAGTCCGTTATTATGGCGCGACAGCGAGCTCCATTTACGGTTACGTTCCGACCATCATCATTTTTGCAAAAATATTGACCGATTATTCCACCAGCCCATAAACCGCACCAGACCGTGGTTTTCTATGGGTATAATGGCACCTCTTGAACCTCTTATGGTTGCACTTCAGCCAAAATGCAGCAATTATGTTTATTGACGTTGTCGTTGAGTCAGAAATGTTTCTCATCAAAATTGTGTTCCGAAACAGTTTCTCACCGAACGCTCATTTCCATCATACAGTTGCGCAATTTTAAGACTTTGTTTCGCTGTAAGTCTTTCCATGATGAAATGGCAAACAATACTGAAAAGAAAAAAAAAAAATAAAGTTGAAAACAACTCACACGAAATCTGTAAAAAAAAGGCTATTGAAAAAAATACCTCATGATGGATCACCCGTTATATTTTTTTGAAACAAAGTGTGTTTGATTTTGAAATATAAAAATCACCCCTTTGAAGTGGAGGGTATAACAATACTTTGTATAATTTATGTAAAACTAGCGGATCACAGCGTGCGTTGGTTGCTACGCTCATAAAAATAAGTGTTTTGAAAGGTAGGAAATCAGCCCAAAATCAAAGACATCCGTTGAAAAAAGTAGGTTAAGTACGATTGGCTCCCTCTAAGAACATACAGACTAGTTTAAAGAACGTTCTTTACTTTTTTAAGAACATTTCGGCTGGTTTCGAGAACCTTTTTTGGTCTCAGTAAGGACAATTGTGATCGTTGTAAGAACATGTTGAGCTTATTTGAAGAACATATGTGCTCATATTAGGAACGTGTTGTGGTCAGTTATCAAATTGTTCTTGTTTTCGAAACTTGTCATTCTTATGTTACAAACAATACTTTCTTATTTACGAGGGCGGTTCGGAAACGTCTTAGCCTAGCACAAAAAGCGCGGTATAAACAGAAAAAAGTTAAGTGTTTTGGAAACTTCCATCTCTGTTATGAACACATGTTAAATTTTGTTTCGATCTGGCAACTCCTTCATATAGAAACAGGTGTTCACAAAAAATGCTTTTTTTACAATGGAAAAATTAGAAATGCGTGGTGTCTTTAAATATTGTCATAAAAGGTTTATCGGGACAAGAAATTCATAATGATATGGTGAATGTGTTAGGTGAAAGTGCTTCTTCATATGCAATAGTAAAAAATTGGGTTGCTGAATTTAAACGTGGTCGTACAAGCATTGAAGATGAACCACGTAGTGGACGTCCAAAAATAGCAACAACAGAAATTGTAGCCAAAGTGCATGATATCGTATTAAATGATCAACGAATAAAAGTGCGTGAAATAGCTAATATCATGGGCATCTCAAATGATCGAGTCCATTTAATTTTGCATGAAGAACTACAGATGAAAAAGCTTTCTGCAAGATGGGTGCCGCACTTGTTAACAGTCGACAAAAAACGCAGAAGAATGAACATTTCTCAAGCCTGTTTGAATCGTTTTCATCGAAATAAAATGGATTTTAAGCGTCGTTTCATAACTGTTGATGAGACATGGATCCACCACTATACTCCAGAGACAAAAGAACAATCCAAACAATGGACAGAAGCTGGAGGAAGTGCCCCAAAGAAGGCAAAAACAATTCAATCGGCTGGTAAGGTTATGGCAACGGTTTTTTGGGACTTCAAAGGTATTTTATTGATTGACTATCTGCAAAAGGGTAAAACAATAAATTCAGAGTACTATTGCAACCTTTTAGATCAATTAAATGTACAAATTCGAGAAAACCGTCCTGGCTTACAACACAAAAAAATAATTTTTCATCAAGACAACGCACCAGCGCACAAGAGTGTTTTAACAATGGCTAAAATCAACGAATTAAAGTACGAGTTGCTTGACCACCCACCTTATTCTCCTGATTTAGCTCCCAGTGACTTTTACCTGTTCCCAAATCTAAAAAAATTCCTTGCTGGCAAGCGTTTTACCTCAAATAAAGATGCAATTACAGTTGTAAACCACTATTTTGAAGACCTTGAGGAAGACTATTTTAATCAAGGGATAGAATTGCTAGATAAGCGTTGGACTAAGTGTATTGAAGTTTCAGGAGATTATATTGAAAAATAAAAATATTTTTGAAAAACTAACTATTCTCTTTCATTGATAGGCTAAGAAATTACCGAACCGCCCTCGTAATCTCTAATTGAACAATTGTTTTAAATTCAAATTTTTATCTTAGACTATAAAAAAAACAATAATTTAACCATACTTCAGTCTAAAATATTTTTTTCCGTCTCGGCCTACTCGCTCCTTCAAATAACCCCAAAGAAAATAGTCGGGTACGGACAATTCTGGCAATTGCGCTGGCCAAATAATTTCCAAATTTCTGGCCAAATAATTTCCAAATTAATCTGGTGCAATTGGCGTTGATGAATGGCTCTTTGATTTCAGAACCCCAGAACCTACAGTTCTGCTTATTAACAAAGCCATTCAAATAAAAATGAGCTTCATCACTCATCATTTTGCGTTAAAATAATTGATCGGTGATTTAAATTATAAAATTCTATTATTCTAGTTCTTTGTTCAGTTGTGAATCTCTCTATTATTTTTTCTCCAAGTGTTATTTATATAGGGTGATCCATCTATTTATTTTTTCAAAACAAAAACAAATATAAAATTTGAAAGGGCATTTTATGGCATTTATTTTTTGAAAGTAATTACCTTCAAATGTTGGCAACTGTATTATGGAAATGAGCGTTCGGTGAGAAACGGGAAGATTCGGTGTTTTCGACCAAAATTGTGTTCAGTGATGAGGCCCATTTCTGGCTCAACGGCAAATTTAGTAAACAAAATGGCCGCACTCGAGCCGAAGAGCAACAAGAAGAGGTTCAAGAGGTGCCATTATACCCAGAGAAAGTCACAGTTTGGTGCGGTTTATAACCTGGTGGTATCATTGGTGCATACTTTTTTAAAAAATGATGATGGCCGGCACGTAACTGTGAATGGTGCTCGCTATCGCGCCATGATATCGATCTTTATGCTACCTAAAATTGAAGCCCGTAAACTTGACGACACTTGGTTTCAACAGGACGGTGCTTGCACTTGCAATACAGCTGCTCAAACAATGTATCAATTGAGAGGTCATTTTAAAAAGCAGCTACTTTCACCTTTTGGACAGGTGAGTTGGCCGCCTAGATCGAGTGATATCACACTTTTAGACATTTTTCTTTGGGGTTACGTAAAGTCCAAAGTCTATGATGACAAACCAGCTACGATTCAACTTTTGTAAGCCAACATTACACGTGTCATTAAAGCCATACAGGTCAAATGCTCTAACAAGTCATCCAAAATTTGACCCTCAGAATGGAAACCCTGAGGCGTAGTTGCGGCCATCATTTGAAGGAAATTATATTCAAAAAATAAATGCCATACAATGTCCATTCAAATTACCAATAAAGATTCTTCACTTGATTTAAATTTATATTTTTTTTTGTTCTGAAAAAATACCTCTAGATGGATTACCCTTTATAATCTGAAAAAAAATAAAAAAATATAGAAACAAATCTTATTAAATTTTTAAACCCCATGGTAACTTGTGGCCCTCCTTGTAAAGGGTGTCCCAAGAAGAACGCAATTTTTAAATATGGCAACATTCGAAGTGTCATTGTTTGACATTTGAACAATTGTTATTGTTTGTTAGTAGAAGGTACGAGGTTAGTAAAAATGGAGCGCTACACGAATGAACAACGCATTCTCATTGTGAAATTGTTTTACCAAAATGGTGATAGTTTTGCGGCTACAGTTCGCAAATTGCGATCAATTTGGGGTCACAATAATGCTCCAAAAGAGTCAACTGTAAAGAGATTAATGGATAAATTTGCCGAAACTGGGTCTGTTAGTGATGTAAAGACAACAACGCACCATCGACCAGGTCGATCGACCGAAAATGTCGCAGCTGTACGTGATGATGTCGCTCAAACTCCATCCACCTCAATTCGACACCGAGCTCAGCAAATTGGTGTCTCCAAATCCACTTTGCAGCGAATTTTGACGAAAGATTTGCATCTTCATGCATACAAAATTCAATTGACTCAGGAACTGAAGCCAGCTGACCATGGACAGCGAAGGGAGTTCGTTAATTGGGTATTGGAGAGACAACATGAAAATGCTGATTTTGCCGATAAAATCATCTTCAGTGAC
Organism: Hydrotaea diabolus; assembly: GCA_963513945.1. Lineage (NCBI taxonomy): Eukaryota > Metazoa > Arthropoda > Insecta > Diptera > Muscidae > Hydrotaea > Hydrotaea diabolus. The sequence goes on from OY740719.1 coordinate 131,856,096, forward strand.
GAGGCCCATTTTCATCTTGATGGCTTCGTCAATAGGCAGAATTGTCGCATTTGGGGTGCGGAAAATCCTCGAGTGACTCACGAGAAGCAAATGCATCCTCAACGTGTCACTGTGTGGTGTGGTTTTTGGGCTGGAGGAATCATTGGACCTTTTTTTTATGAAAATGAGGCAGGTCAAGCACAAACAGTCAATGGTGTTTGGTATCGTGAAATGATAACCAGTTTTTTCTTGCCTAGAATTGAAGAAATGAATGTGGAGGGCATGTGGTTCCAACAAGACGGCGCCACATGTCATACAGCCAGAGAAACAATTCAATTGCTGCATCAGTCATTTCCCGGTCGTGTTATTTCGCGTTTTGGAGATCAGAATTGGCCGTCTAGATCGTGCGATTTAACACCATTAGATTTTTTTCTTTGGGGTTTTTTGAAGTCGATGGTTTACGCGAATAAGCCGACGACGACTCAAGCCTTAAAAGACGAAATTGGACGCTGCATTAATGAAATACCGCAGCATGCATGCAAAACGGTCATTGAAAATTTCATTAAAAGATCGCGTGCATGCCAGCAAAGCCGCGGCGGCCATCTGCACGATATATTGTTCCATACATAACCTCATTCTGTCTACTTTACGATATAATAAAGTTTCACGATTTATTCTTAAATATCTGTGTTTTATTTAAAATTTAAGTATTGCGCTCTTCTTAGGACACCCTTTATATATGTACCAATTTTTTGTCTTCTCCTTTGCCGACTAACCAAATTTGCTCCTTTGCCGACTAACCAAATTTGTTCAACTAAAAACTTGACAGGAACACCCGCCGTGCTTGAAGTATTCCCGAAAATTTCAACAGAATCGGATTAGCTGTTTATGAGTCTATAGGTCCCATATACTAAGTAGGTACATAAATACTGTTACACACGTTTTTTGCTGTAAAAAAAGTACTGAATGTTTTTGGACAAAATATTTTTTAATATATTATTGATGTATATTGTATCCAAAAAAGAATCTACTTATTCGAAATGTCCGCCTTTTGATTTTACATACGCCTTCAGTCGCACTGGGCAATCGTCAATAGCTCTGCACGAACCTCGTCCATTGGAAATTTGGCCACAGCTCGAACCAAAGCAGTCTTAAGAGATATAATGTTGGGGTATCTTTTGTGACAAACCTTGTCCTCTAAAACCGTCCGCAACTTGTAATCCAATGGGTTCAAATCTGGACTGCTGGAGAGCCATTCTTCATAGATCCAATGTTGGGGTATCTTTTGTGACAAACCTTGTCCTCTAAAACCGTCCACAATTTGTAATCCCATGGATTTAAAGCTGGACTGCCTGAGAGCCATTCTTCAGAGGCAATGAACGCTGGCAAATTGTTTCGCTGCCAGGCCTGGGACATTTTAGCCTTACGGGCCGGCGCAGAATCCTGCTGGAAAGTCCATGGCTAGTTTTGGAACAGGGAATTGTAAAGAGGCTTTACAACAGCTTCCAAAACGGTTTCTTGGTAAACTTTGGCCGATGTTTTGACTCCTTGTTCGCAGAAATGCAGGTCAGTGACCCCATCGCAAGAGACACCCCACCAAACCATGACTGAAGCTGGGTAATGACCCTTTTCCACCCTTGGGATCAGTTCAGATGCTTTCTTAGATGACCGCGCATACGCTCTTTCATTTTGCTTGTTAAATTTTTCCTCAACGGCAAAAATTTTTTCATCGGTGAAAAATTTTTTTTTGTGAAAGTTTCAGCGTGCTTCACCAAAAGACGTTTGCATTTTTCAATCATATTTTTTTTAAAGCTGCAGTCAATCTATGTCCGGTACGTCGTTTGAAAGCCCCAAGTCCCAAGTCTTTTTTAATGATTCGACTCATGGACTTTTGCGTGATATTCATCTCACAGGCCATGATTTTCTGTTTTTGGAGCGGATTTCTGTGAATTCTTGATTTAACGGCTTTGATGACATGTGGTGTTTGAACATAGCATGGGCGGGCCCGACCGGTGGCGGTCTTTTACATCTCCACTCTCCTCAAACAGTTTTATGCATCGGTAGACGAACATGCGGCAAATCCCTAGTGGCCGGAGCGTTTTGAAAATATCGTTTTTTACATTTCAAACTTGAAAAGCGCTATTACATCGATGCGGTTCTCATTATCTGACCACTCCATGATGAAAGTTGAAACAATTTTAAAATCCCGTTACAGACTAACGCTATTGAGGTTAGCTTTCAAAACCCTTATGACAGTAACGGGGTATGTTCAGTTCTACTATTGAAATGGGTGTGTTCAATGTTGTTACAATATTTATGTCCCTACTTATTATACATACATCCAATTTTATATATAGTATAGATGAGTTCCAATTATATCTGTAACCTCATGTGCAAACCAGTGTTTGCCGTCTATTAGCCTCGCTCAAGTGTAGGGTACAGCTATTGTCCGCAAGCACATGTGCTTACAAATAATAAAAAAAAATAACAAATAATATGTAATACATACAAATTTATGCACATTGGCTTGTACATAGTCGTGTATATACTCGTATGGATTTTAGAAATGAAAAAAAAAACATTATTCATTTTTATTACTCTCATGTGTTGGCACATAAATTCAATTTCGAGATGCCACTAACCAAAAAACAGGAAAATATTGCAGCAAGATTAGCAGAACATAGAGAATAGCAATTGTTATAACCAAAAACCATGTGGAAAGCAAATAACGACAAGAGGAAAGCAAAATAAATTTTTGTCCAGTTTGGGGTCAGGTAAACATATTTTTAGGGCCGATTTGATAAACTATTATTGGCGGTCAAACTTGTAGCGACGCAAATTTTCGATCATGAGAATTTCTAGAGATCAAAAAAAAAATCTCAACAAATAATTACACAGTACAACACATGATTTCGGGACTCAATTCTGATAACTGTTTGTGAAAGTAGCCCCAAAAATAAGAACTTTTCCATCATTCGTTTGGTCAAGGAATATCAAATAATAACTTAGTTATAAATTTGAAGTTAGTAAGTTTCGTATAGGCGAATTTGTCACGTTTTAAGCTCTTTTGTTTGTCACAACTCGAGAACCACTAGTCCGAATAAGCTGAAACATATTTAAAAAAATTAAAAATTACAATTCATTTAATCATACAACAAGTTATAAATAAATGTATGAAGAAAAAAATGTTTTTTTGCCTAAAAAATTAGTTTTTTATTAATTTATAAAAAATACAAAACGCTAAAAAGTGTCAAGTCCTACTAATTTCACGTAATGTCACATAACCTATGAACAAAATGAGACCTAGATCATGAAAATCGATTTACGCGTTTCGCTTTTATGCACAATTACTCGTAAGTGAAGGAAGGTGTTGTACTGTGTTAGTTGTCGAGGCTTAAGTTTGTATTGCATTATCAAAATAAATCTCGTTGTGATAATTTTATATTGCATTATTTTTAGAAATAGATTTTGGAATATTCGGTTTGATTAACGGCCGATTGTTAAATGCTTCAAAACGGCAAAGTAAAATTTTATATTCAAGAAATCACAAAAGTAGTTGTAAAAATTTAAAGTGAATAAAACGTATCAATCATCTTGTATGATTGTACTTATAAATTTGCAGCGTTTTCTGAAATGACTACGCTCCCCCATCTGATGGACACATTGTACTAGATACATCTGCGATGTCCTTCACAGCCGCTGTTCTATTTTAGAGGAACCGAAATAAAAATGCATTCGTGGCACCTCCTTTTGTAAAATGAAAAATTACACAGTATGACTATTTAATCTCATTTGTTATTTCGAAATCGTCCTTTTTCTATTGTTGAAGTGAAACTAAAGTTCTCGCTTTTTGCTCGGTTACTGTTGGTGTGTGTGTGTGTTTTTAATTTATTAACAAATGTTCTTGTGTAGGCTTTTCGGGGAAAATCTCTTAATCCTTAACAAAAATCCAAAGTAATAATAAAATCCTTTCAAGCTGTTCCGCCATTTCAAAAGCGATTAAAAAGTTTTGTTTTTAAACGCACCAACGCTAGCACGCATACAGTCGTACCAAGACAATACTCACACATACACACACACACATAGACAGGGCTACGACAACACCAAAAGCTACACTGTTTTCTTTACACATTCAACAAAGTGCTGCACAGTGCTTGGAAAAGGGTTGGCTTTCTTTTGTTAACTTGTTTTTGAGGGCGTGAGCAAGTCATTCGTAGGAGCCAAAAACCATCACTAAGGTTTTAGAAAAAATTAAAATCCTTGTCGTCCTTGGCCAACATTGACATTTATAACCCAGCCTAGACTCTGGCTTAGAGGCACACTACTGAGTGAGTTTCTTGTCTGGACACAAAATTAAGTCGAATTTAACCACTCTGTAATATCGGGTGATCAATCTTGAGATATTTTTTTTCAAATAAAAAAAAATAATAAAAATTCAAATCAAGTGCGGAATCATTATTGTTCATTCGAAAGAATATTTTATGGCATTTATTTTTGAAATATAATTTCTTTTAAATGTTAGCCGCAACTACGCCTCAGGTTGTCCGTTTTGAGGATTGGATGACTCGTTCAAGCATTCACAAATCACAGGGGAAATAAATTATACTTATATAACAAATCCTTGAAGGATGAGGGGTAACCCATCCAGAGTTATTTTTTTAAAACATAAAAATATAAAAATTCAAATCAAGTGTGGAATTTTTATTTGTAGTTTAAAAGGACATTTTATGGCATTTATTTTTTTTAACATAATTTCCTTAAAATGCTGGACGCAACCACGCCTCAGGGTTTCCATTATGAGGGTCCAATTTTGCATGACAGTTTCGAGCATTTCGATCGGTATGGCTTTAATGACACGCGTAATGTTGGCTTCAAAACTTTTGGACTTTGCGTAGCTCCAAAGAAAAATGTCTATAGCTGTGATATTACACGACCTAGGCGGCAAACTCACCGGTCCAAAATATAAAATTAGCTGCTCTTCGATATGACCTCTTAATAGACTTATTGTTTGTATGGCAAGTGGCACCGTCCTGTTGAAACCAAATATCCTCAAGATTACGGGCTTCAATAACAGGTAGAAAAAAACTCTGATTTTATGTCGCGAAAGCGAGCACCATTCACGGTTCTGTTCCGACCATCATCAGTTTTTAGAATAATATGCACCGATGATTCCAATGCAACAAACCATTGTTTTCTCTGGGTATAATGACACCTCTTGAACCTATTCTGGTGGCTCTTCATTCCAAAATGCGGCAATTTTGTTTATTGACTTTGCGTTGAGCCAAAAATGGGCCTCATCACTGAACAAAACTTTGGTCGAAAACAGCTGATCTTCTTCGAGCTTTTAACGAGCACAAACACTGAAACTGCGACCGCAGGAACACCGTAAGGCTTCAATTCCTGCAAATGGCAAACAATACTAAAAAGAAAATAAAGTTTGGCACAACTCACGCGTAATCTGTAAGAAAAACCCCTATTGAAAAAAATACTTCTAGATTGATCGCCCGTTATAAACAGGAAAATTTCGGAGCAACCACTGTTGTAAGTCATGGCTCCTTGTGGTCTCGTGCTAAATGTTTTTTTTTACCGACAACATTAGTGGCGACGTGGCATTTGTCTTTGAACAACCTAACCCCGCATATAAAAAACAGATTTGTTGCCCCAATCGTTATTTTTTTTTGCCAACCGAAGTGTTAAGGTTGCCTGAACCATAAAGCTTCATTAAATAGAATTGAAGTATTTACTTGTATCCGTACTCAATATACTAAAACATAAAAACAGTCATGTCATTTCTAGATAAAAGAATAGACAAAATAAGGAAATATTAGGCTATATTGAAAATAATAGCAAATAGTCGCAAATAATCTTCAAGCGTAACGGCTCACTTTTTTGTTAGTTAAATTTTTTATTCCCTGAGGATGATCGTCGAACGTGCTTAAAATATTGCAAAATTAATATAATAAACAAAACTCAATATAAACCACCATCTTTTTATTTTGGGCATGACCTCGAGCCAAACAATTCAGAAAAATATAAAGAAAATAATAATTTTAAATTTTTTTTTTTAATAAATTTAGATATTTTTTCTGATCTGCAATTCAGAAAAATATAAAGAAAATAATAATTTTAAAATTTTATTTTAATAAATTTAGATATTTTTTTCAGATCTACCTACATTTGAATCGGCCAGGCCAAACTTAATTAAAAAAAATTAAAAAAAAACCATTGGCCATCCCCAAAAAAATAATATTTGCTAAACAAAGACTCAAAAAAGTTTACTTTTTAGCGAGACACCTTTTCTCCCACTAAGGGAAACGTTTTTTTCCCCTTGGACCGATTTCTCCCAGTTACAATCTCAAACCATTAATAGGTTCCAAGGTTGAATCGTCTGTCCGCTATCGTGCTTTCAACAGGCATACGGAAGAACGAACAGGCATGGCTAGATCGTCGTAGAATTTCATGACGATCAAGAATATATGTGACAGCGCATAGAGAAAGGGACCTAAGGGTAAACAAATCAATTTTCATTATTATTCTTTGTTTGATGTGGACAACATCTGAGCATCGAATGAGACCGAACCCATGCCCCAAAAGTGTTCCCTCCCAGAGATATGCGCGTTTTATGAAAGTGATGGTACACCAAAGATATACGTATTTAAATCTTTAAAATGACTCTCCTGAACAAAACTGGTGTTTACCCTTAGGTCCCTTTCTATTTTGCGCGTCACATATATACTTGTACATTATAGGGACCCAGATCAATCTTTCGTGGTGTTGCAAACGGAATGAAAAATTAAATATCCGCCTTAAAGCGTCTAAAAAGCTTTGAAAACAAACAACCCGTTGTTATAAATTATTTGTTGGCATCACTAATAACACTGTGGAACATTTTTGGGGTTATTGTCTGGGGGGTGAGAAATTCCAAGTCAGGGTGATGGTACTAGGTCAGTATATTAAAACCCTCAAAGGGTTTTGCGTTCGTATGTGCCAGTAACTTCACTTAATTGTAAATAAAAGCAGAACGCGTTAATCGATTTCTATGTCGCATTTTGTTTATAGGTTATGTGACTTTACGTGAAAGTTATAAGACACTACACGTTTTTCCGTTTGGGATTTATATGTTTTAAAAAAAAAAAAATTTTTTTTTGGCAAAATTTTCTTCATAAATTTATTTCTAATTGCAAAAATGTTGATTTGGCAGAAAAACAGTATATTAATGGATTAAAGAAAATGTAATTATTAATTTTTCTCAATTTATTTCAGCAAAATCGAACTAATCGTTCTCGAGTTATGTCAAAATACGTTTTTGCCAACATTTTACAACTAAGCGAAAAACATCAAGATAAGGAAAAAATGTAAAAGGTCATAAAAAAAACTGGCACATACGAACGCAAGGGTTTTAATATACTGAGGGTTTTAATATACTGACCTAGTACCATCACCCTGACTTGGAATTTCTCACCCCCCAGATTGGCTGTTGTACTGTGTAATTGGTTCCTACAATTTATTTTCTGCAATAGCCAACAGGGCTGCCACAACCTCTAGTTGTGACAACTAAATATAGGGTGATTTTTGGCGTTTTTGTTAAGTTTTAGTGTGTTCTGACATAAATAGCAAAATTTTATGTCCAACATTTTTGTAGAACATTTCATCCCCGCCCTCTTCCTCTTTCCGGAGGTTTTTCACAATTCGTAAGAATAAAGCAAAATAATGTCGTAATGAGGGGGAGTAAGAGGCTTAATACGAGTATGTTCTACAGAAGCATTTGTCATACCATTACCTACAAAGTTGCTGAACATACCCTACACCTCAGATGTAAAGAAATCATAGGTTTGTATACCGATATGCTACAAGAACAGGCCAGCGCTGGGAAAAGTTAACCGCTTCTAAAATAAAATTCCGATGTGATATATCGAAACGCCGACACATGTGTATTTTTTTTTTGGTCTACTCTTTCACAATCCATTGTCAGAAACATGCAATTTTGGTAGTTGGAAGTTTGAATTGTTACAATTTATATTCTTAATTGTTGTGACAACTAAACACTGGGTTAACAATTTAACATTTTAAATTTGAGACGGCTGTAAAAAAGTACTGGTAATTTTTAAAAATTTCTGGTTTTATTGGTAAGGTTGAACTTTATCATTCTATAATGGAACACAACATTACAATATCATATATATGACTTCCACGACCCAGCAGTTCATCATCTGATAAACCCAATTTTTTAGTACTTTTTCAATTGTTTAGGTCGAATTATTGATACAATTTTCGAGAGCTGATTAACATCCCAACTGTCAACATATTTAGAAGATGAACATTTGCTTTTGGAAAATCAATATGGTTTTCGTAAGGGTTGCGGGACAGAAGAAGCGGTTGTCAATGTCGTAAGCAATATATGCGATGTACTCTATAGAGGGTTCTCTGGTGTATGTAGTATTTTTTTACGACTTTTCCAAGGCATTTGATTTGGTTGATCATTCAATATTGAGTCAAAAATTATCGTTTATGGTATACAAAATAATGATCTTGAACTATTCAGAAGCTATTTGGAAAACCGCACCCAATATGTCCATAAATATAAATAAAAACAAAAGTTTAGTTTTAAGTGTTCAATGTGGTGTGCCGCACGGAAGCGTCTTGGGACCATTGCCTTGATTCTGGATTTTCAATAAAATTCTGTTTTTCTTTCATTTGTGCTCTTCTTTCTCTACATTTTTGTACACTTCTCAGCAAGTTAGGACTTTCTAGTTTTCACGTCTCAAAAACTATCGAACCAAAAAAAAAAAGCTTAAAATTTTTTTTTTGAGTCATAAACCACCTTTTCATTTCGTATATTTAAACGACATTAATAACCTTCAACTAATTGAAAAGCTTTTTATGTATGCGGATGATTTGTGCATACTTTATCCCTATAAACACAATATTGTTTTGAAGACATCCGTTGAAAGAGATGCTGCATTAATAGTTGAATATGCGAGGCTAAATAAACTTATAATAAATGCAAACAAATCCAAATTTATAAAGTTTAAACCACATCGTAATGAAGAAAATTGGTCACTTTTAATAGACGGTAAAGAAATTTCAGAAGTATCGAGTGTGAAGTATTTAGGCATACATTTGCAACCAAACTTATGCTGAAAACTTCATATTGAAAAGCTGCGAAAAAAGATTGCCCCTGTTATTGGCATTTTATACAAAATGAAATACCAACATAATGAGAAATGTAAATATTTAATATTTCAATCGTTGATACAAAGCCACCTAAACTACATGGCCATGATATATGGATATAAAAAGAACTCCGATTTGAAATCCTTACAAATTTTGCAAAATCGGGCCCTAAAAACAATTCATAATTTACCTAGAAGATACTCTACTTTTTCATTGTATACAAACATAGCAACGAATGTTTTACCTGTTTATGGATTACATAAGATGCAACTGTTAATGTATGTTTTTAAAGTAATACATTACATCGGTCACCACAGTATAAGATGAAGCAGAATACAACATCATTTTAACATCAGAAATCATCAAAATTTAGTTGTTTAGAGACAACCAAACAGAGAATAGAACACATGGGTAGCGTCGAATATAACAACTTGCCACAGATTTAAAAGAAATAAATACAATATCGATTTTTAAAAGTAAACTTAAAGAATATTTATTGCAAAATATTGAAATGCTTCTTATTTGACATTAATTTCTTATAACTAATTTTAAATAAGGTTTTAATAATATTTTTTTGAATTATTACCATTATAACTTTCTTGAATTTATTTAATTTTTTGGATATTATTTTATTATTGCCATATTGTTGTCGACTAGCCTCTATAATGCCTTAAGGGCGCTGAGGCCACTTTCCATTGTAAACATTTCTTGAAATAATAAAAATAAATTAAAAAAAAAATCTAATATGGCAACCTTGATTTCACGTTTCAACGCTTCAATTGTCTCTGCATGTTTTGTGTAACATTTATCCTTAATGGCTCCCCACACCAAATAATCCATAGGGCTCAAATTACAGCTCCGAGGCGGCCAAATGACATCACCATTTTGGTTGATCATTCGATTTTCAAAAACAATACGTAAAATATCGATGGATTCAGATTGGCTGTGTACCATGTGGCCCCGTTTTGTTGAAACCAAATGTCGTCAATGTCATTTTGTCATGGCGCGGTACCGCTCACTGTGCACGGTAACGGCAGCTCCTTGCTGGAAGAAAAATAGCTAATGATGCCGCCAGCCAAAATCCACACAAAACAGTGACTCGTTGCGGATGCATTGGCTTCTCAATAGTCACGTGTGGGTTCTCTAAACCCCATAAGCGGCAATTTTGACTATTGACATAGTCACCGATATAAAAATGAGCTTCATGTAAAAACATGATATTAGGCCAAGCGAGTACGCATCGGATGATGTTCCGTTATTAAATAAAAAAGTCCAAGCTTTCCAATAAAACCATAAATTTGAAAAAAAAATATCAGTAATTTTTTACAGTCGATTCAAATTTAAAATTGTGAATGACCCACCCTAGATTTTACCGCATTCTATTAATATAACCGATGTATTGATTGTGTGTACCATACTTTATCACACTATGCGTTATTTTGAACCAAATATTCATTACGACGGTAAACATTCAGTAGTGGCAACGGAAGTTCTTCTTTTGCAACGGAATTTTTGTAGTTCCAATTGATTGTGCACTTAAAGGTAAATTCAGTTAGTAGTCGGCTGTAACTACAATTAAGGAATTTCCGTTGCAATAACCAAATGTTTATAAACGTAATAGATATTCGGCTTGACATAGCAGAAGATTGCTGGTGTCATCCTTGTATTGTACTAACAACTAATTAATCGGTCGTACCAATGAAACGCAGAAAAGGTATTTAGTTGCCCGAACTAGTGCTTGTGGCAACCAATAGTTTTGCAAACGTATTGTTGTTGTAACAATTGTTGGTGATATAAAGGGTATTTTTTCAGACGTGTGATTTTTAAGAAGAAATAAAACGCTTATAAAAGTGATAAAAGTAATTATTATGTTTTAAAAATAATTTCGGACAAGTGGTCGCCGCACTGGCTCCAATAAATTCCAGTAGTGAGGCCCATTTTCGACCAATTTTTGCAGCATTTGGGGCCGTATGTCAGCAATGACCCTCCAAATATTCTCTTCCAAGGCGTCAATCGTGTCGCACTTATCTGCGTAGACTTCACATAACCCCACAAAGTATAGTCCATCATTGTAAAATCGCACGATCTTGAAGGCCACGACGCGATATAATACTCTCACCAAAAGTGTCCTCCAATAAGTTGATTGTTTCTGTTCTGTGGGTCAAAGGTCGTCTACATCAACACCCTCCAATTCAGGCAAAAAAATTCATTAATCATGGCTTTATAGCGTTCCCCATTGACTGTAACATTATGGCCGGCTTATTTTTGCAAGAAATATGGACCAATGATTCCCTCTGCCTATACAGCACAGCAGTCAGTGACTTTTTCAGGATGTAACAGCGTCTCAGCAATGATTACTGGATTTTAATTATTATCGTACCCATTCGACCAAACGTGAGCTCCATCGCTGAATAGAATTTTCATGTAAAAATCAGGTGGCCATCTCGATTTGCAAACGTTGTTCCGGAGTAAGTCTATTCATTATGAAATGGCAAACCGAACTGAGCATAAATCAAGGGACAGCTGCCAAAAAGACCAAATCCCTAAAAAATGTAGCCAGATTGAAAGCCACATGTTTAAAGAAACACCCTTTATCATAATTAAAAAATTTACTGTTAATGCTTTACATGGTTTGAATAGGCGTTATTGAAATTAAATAATTCGATTGTTACTGTTTTTATGTCTATCCAATTTTTTTTTATCCAATTATTTTCGTTAAAAATTTCCTTTAACTTTTCCACATTTTCCTCCCTATGTTTCAGAGTAGTTAAAGTAAAAACAGTTTTTTGCCTTCGAAGAAAATTTTCAATGTTTTTGTTGAACAATTGGATTATTGGATCCAATTTGTTTCTGTAGGTTCGGATGCTTTTTATGTTGCTCCGATACTTCATTTCCAATTTTTTTGCCAACCGAATGATTGACGTTGCATGCACTTCGAGTATTCCGGCACTACAACTGAATGTAAGGTTGTGCTCGGTAATGTTCAGCCGAGCACAACCTTACATTCAGATGTAGTGCCGGAATACTCGAAGTGCATGCAACGTCAATCATTCGGTTGGCAAAATAAAATCCATTGCGGCAACGAATCTGTTTTCCGTGGTCAGGTATTAAAAACTTCTCTCAAACATTTCACACTCAATACTTAACTGTTACAAGATCCCTGAACTGTGGGCTTCGAATTTTGCCATTCTTATGGTATGGTAGACTTGTCCGCGAATTTTTAAATGCCTTTTGTTGATCCGCAATCTTTTTTCGCTTACTTCAAAAAAATTTTAAAGTACTCGTATTTTCTGGCACGCTACTTCAATCAATTTTTTAAATTATGAAAGAAGTATTTGATCTTCTTGTATGAGCCATTACAGACTCTGGTCTAGTGGTACAGTTCATGTGGTCGTCTCTATAATGGAGCCGTGCCTCTAGTCGCTTTCGGATGGTCTCCGGTCAAAAAGAGAAATCCCCAAAACCAGGACAACTTGTAAACAATTCCAAGCACTGTGAGCTGTCGGAAAGCCACCAATGCTTTTTACTATTAATATTGCCACAGCTGCCACTGTTGTTACCCCTGACTGTTGTTGTTGCCACTGGCTGCCACTGCTGCGGTTTGACTTTAAAACTTATTTCACGACTTGTCCTCTAATACAGGCGGAGTACAATACGCACGCAAACTGTCACAGTGGCAGCATGAACGACATCTAACGTAACGATGACGACAATGAACAATGAATAAAAGAATGAATTGAATGATATAAATTGAAAAAGGCTTGGTTGGAGGAGGCCTGTTCCGCACACACACACACTAGGGCACATTCGCCCAGATTCACTCAGTCACTCAAGTGGCATGTTCCCATGCGAAACTATAACAATAAAACCATTAATCTCAAATAAAAAGCGAGAAGCGAAAATAATTCCACGCCGAAAAAGAAAACATTTCAACAGACACATTGACACATCCGACAATAAAAACGCTTTCTGTTTCTGGGTTCCATGTCTATTTTATAGCCGCAGTTATCCCGCGCTCACTCTCCTCTCACACTAGTCCTTGCTAAAATCGCTGTTTCCGCGTGTAAGGCGTGAAGGGAACGACCGTTGAGCTGAAGACGACGACAAGCGCCATGGTCTAACATTGGTTTCAAATAACTTAAGCCACAATATCCTGCCACTACAGAAATAGCGAGCGAACAAACGAATGAATGACTGACTGACTGAATGAATGGAACAATGCCTCGGGTTGGCTTGTAACAGCTGGGCGGGGGGTAAGAGACACACGGTGGCAAACTACTACAAAAAGTTGCAAAATAATTATTAGATATATTTAGTGGTCTTAGCACAAGTTTTGTGAAGGCAGTTGGCAAAAATTAAATAGAATAAATTCTCAAAAACAAATAAAACAAACGCACACACACTCACATGGGCAGGCAGACAGACGGACAGACCGACCGCCCGACCGATAGACAGACAAATACAGCGAAAGTACGGGTACTCGTTCTTAAAGGACCCGCGTACATGAGAAGGGATGGCTGATTTTAGTTGCCGCTGTCGCTGTGGTGAAATGAAGTGAAGATGCCTGTATGAAGCGTAAACATTGTTTGAACTTAAATAATCGCAATTGTAGTGAAAAATACTTGAAGAGCAATTTGCCGTTTATCTAGTATCAAAGGGTTGCCACGTTGAAGATGATGGGATTTTTGAGAAAGTGTTACTTTCTTTAATAGGGATTGGATAAAATACAAAGACTTAAATCATAATGTAGGGTGGTCCAACGATAATGCACGATGTTAATTGTAAGTCACAATTTAAAGTCTAGTGTTTTGCCCAACTTAATTTGACATTTCTTTTTCTCAGTGTTTGACAAATTCAACCATGGAGAGGTACACAATTGAGCAGGGCGCAAAGATTGTAAAAGCCTCTTACAAAACTGGGCGTTCAAATCAAAATGCATTTTTTGTTTTTTTTTGTCAGCATAATCGAACCAATTTAGGGATAATCATGCGTAAATTTCAGAAAACCAGATTTTTAGGACATGTGAAAACGCCATGTAAAAACGCCAGTTCTGTCATCGGGCAGCTCTGGTGTCACTTACCACACATTCAACAATGGCTTCTTTTGCGCGATAAATTCAATTCTCACTTCGTGGCCATGTTTATTGGCCACCACGATGATGTGATTTTACACCGTTGCACGTCTTTCTTTGGAGAAATTTAAACGAACAAATTTTACGTCAATAAGCCAAGAACATTGTAAGAGCTAAAGGATAAGATGATTGGACATTAACGACATTGAACCTCCATTATGTCCCAGAGTCATTGAAAATATAGACCGTTGGATAAAGGTATGGCATCGAAGGCGAGGCGAGCACCGCTAATTGTCATATATTCTTCTATTGTAATAAAAAAAATAATAGTAGATAATTCTTTTTAAAGTATTTGTTTTATTTACAATTAACATTGTGCGTTTAAGTTGGACCACCCTTTATAAAAATTTAATGTTCACATTACGAGTGCCTAAAAATCGAGAAACGCTATACCGATAAACACCAAACTTGGAATATCTGTAACGTATGACTTTCGGAAGCTTTTTCTTGAGTTTGGTTCCGATAGGTGGCGCTGTCGTCATGATATATTAATTTTTCGTATTTTTTGACCAATTTAGACCAAATTTGCAAAATAAATTAGTAAAATCAATATGTGACGCGCAAAATAGAAATGGACCTAAGGTTAAAAACCAGTTTTGTTCAGGAGAGCCATTTTACAGATTAGGTCCCTTTTTATTTGCGCTAGAATCGTCGACTTCACCTTTATAAAACGCACATATCTCTGGGAGGGAACACGTTTGGGGCATGGGTCGGTCTCATTCGATGCACAGATGTTGTCCACATCAAAAAAAAAAATGAAAAGTTGATGAAAAGTTTTGTTCAGGAGAGCCATTTTAAAGATTAGGTCCCTTTCTATTTGCGCTTAGAATCGTCGACTTCACTTTCATAAAACGCGCATATCTCTGGGAGGGAACACTTCGATGCTCACTTAAAAAAAAAAATGAAAATTATTTTTTTTTACCCTTAGGTCCCTTTCTCTATGCGCTGTCACATATAAGTTTGCTGATAAAGTTTGGACCTTTCAGTGGGAGCAAACTTGAAATATTTACGAAATACCAAATGTTTGTATCGGGTTTGTATCTAAAGGTTTATTTCTCTAAATGAAAAAAAAATACCAAAAATTCAAATGAAGTGTGGAATCTTTTTTGTTCATTCCAAAGGACATTTTATGCCATTTATTTTTTGAGGACAATTTCCTTCAAATGTTGGCCGCAACTACGCCTTAGGTTGTCCATTCTCAGGGTCCATGTTTGTATGACTCATTCGAGCATTTCGACCGGTAGTGACTTCGAAAACCAGAATCGTAGCTGGTTTGTCAGCGTAGCGTTTGGACTTTGCGTAGCCCCAAAGAAAAATGTATAAAATTGTGATATCATACGATCTAGGCGACCAACTGCAGGTCCAAAACGTGAAATGAGCTGCTCATCGAAATGACCTCTCAATAGGTCTATTGTGTGAGCAGCTTGATAGTGGTAAGTGGCAACGTCCTATTAAAACCAAAAGTCTTCAAGATCCAATATCATGGCGCGATAGCAAGCACCATTCACGCTTACGTTCTTGCCATCATCATTTTTAAAAAATATGGACCGACGAATTCACCATTCCATAAACCGCACCAAACCGTGATTTTCTGCGGGTATAATGGCACCTGTTGAACCTCTTCTGGTTGGTCTTCAGTCCAAATGCGGCACTTAAGTTCATTGGCCATAGAGCCACAAATGGGCCTCATCGCTGAACAAAATTTTGGTCGAAAAACTTTATCACCGAATGCTCATTTCCAACATTTCCAGTTGCACGAGACGTTGTTGCGGTGTAAGTCTTTCCATGTTGAAATGGAAAACAATACTGAACAGAAAAAAAAGTTAAACACAACTCACGCTTAATCTGTGAAAAAAATCGTATTGAAAAAATACTTCTAGATAGATCACCCTGTACCATTACTCAACTTAATAAACAAATTTCGCAAGCAGAACAAAAGTTTTTATTTAAAAAAAATCTCAGCAAAAAACCATTCAGTGATTATCTTTTCCCCACCTTGTACTATACTAAACTGATAGCTTGGCAATCTGTGACATTAGTAACTCATGAGTACTGTAAACTATGGATTTAGTAAGCTAGGACCTTAGTTTCCTGGGACCTTAGTAAGCTTAAACTTCATTAACACGTTAGTATCCTCATTAACTCTTTAGTAGACCTAAATAAGCGTCAACATCCGTAACTTGCGACCTTAGTAGACTGCGGCCATAGTTAGTAGAAACTATGGTTTGCTGAGGATCAGTAAGTTTAGACAACTGCTGAGACCTCAGTAAGCAAAGACCTTAAAAAGCTGAGACCTCAGATAACTGGGACCATAGTCGGTTTAGACCTCAGTAATCTGTTACTGAAGTATGCTAAGACCTCAGTT
This sequence comes from Hydrotaea diabolus, assembly GCA_963513945.1. NCBI lineage: Eukaryota > Metazoa > Arthropoda > Insecta > Diptera > Muscidae > Hydrotaea > Hydrotaea diabolus. The sequence continues at coordinate 131,872,745 of OY740719.1, forward strand.
AGCTGAGACCCCAGTAAGCTTAGACCCCAGTAAGCTTAGACTTCACCTTCGTACTCTGACCTTAGACCATAGTGAGCTAAGACCTTAGTCAGCTGCGAACTCAGTAAGCTGCGGAATCAGTCTGCTGCGACCTCAGTGACCTTTCTAAGCTGAGAGCACAGTATTCTCAGACCTTACTTAGTTGAGGCGTCTGTAAGATCATACCTCAGTTAAAACCCCAATAAGCTAAGATCTCAGTAATCTGCAGTCTCTGCAATCAGTCCTATAACGTGTGATCAATTTAAAGGTATCAGTTGAATATTAGAAGTACAACAGGACAGAAGTAAAACCATTATTTAAATTGATTACCCCTGATGATGAACGACGAAGTCAGTTCGAAATATTGGGTTATTTAAAATTAAAAAAAATTTAAAAACACCAACATCTGTTTTTTGCTTATGACCTCAAGCCTAACAATGACTGAAAAATAGTATTCTTTTTAATATGGGTTTTTTACAGTTTTCGCTTGAGTTGTGTTAAACTTTATTTTCTTTTCAGTATTGTTTGCCAGTTCATCACGCGCAGAGAAAAGATATGGCTACTATATGGTCACGGCAACTATAGTATGTTCTCTGCAGTACAAGTATGGTCGTCGCAACCATAGTATTGCTTCTTTGAATTTCATTTTGATAATAGTATGATTGCGGCAATATTAATATTGTTGAAATGTAACAATAGTATTTTTGCCAAATTTTAAAATGAAAATATGGCTGTAGCAACAATATAAAAATGTTTGGTGCGACAAAACTATTGTTTTTTTTTGAGTTTTATGGTAACAATAATATGATTACGGCAATCATACCGACAAAATTTATATTTGTCGGTATGATTTAATTTTTCTAAATTTAACAATGTTATTGTTATGAATCTTACGCAATAATAGTACTTTTTATATGAAAATTACTTTTTTCAAAACAAACTACTTTGAATAAGTATAACTGAAATATTTTTAATAAATAATTTTTTTCTACTGCTAAATAAATTACTCCTGTTAATAAGAGTTTAATGCATTTTTAAATAATATACTTAATACAAATCTCTATTGTTAAACAACAACTTAACCCAATCCTTACAAATATTTTGGGGATCATAGTATAGTTACGTGTAAGTCAAACTATGGTTGTGAGGATCATACTATGGTTGTATGAGAAAGATTCTATGGTTGTGAGGATAATAATATGGTTGTGGGGATCATAATATGGTTGAGTGAGAATAATAATATGATTGTGGGGATCATAGTATGATTGTGTGTGAATAATTCTATTGCTGTGAGGACCATAATATTGTTGTGGGGATCATAGTATGGCTGTGTGTGAACCATACTATTGTTGTGATGAGCATAATATTGTTGCGCTACAACCATATACCCAACAATAGTATGATGCTCTTCGAATATTGTTATCCCAACCATACTTTTTTTCTGTGTGCATGGAAAGACCTAACGACGTTCGTGCTCGTTGTCGTTTCAATGTTTGGGCTCTTCAAAATTTCGAAGAAGATCCTCTTTTCGCCACCAAAATTTTGTTCAGTGATGAGGCCCATTTCTTGCTCAATGGCAACGTCAATAAAAAAAATTGCCCTATTTGGCATGAAGAGCAACCAGAAGTGGTTCAAGAGGTGCCATTATACCCAGAGAAAACCACGATTTGATGCGGTTTTTTGGCTGGTGGAGTGAATCATCGGTGCATATTTTTTCAAAAATGATGATGGGCGGAACGTAACCGTGAATGGTGCTCGCTATCGCACCATGATATCGGACTGTTTGCTACCTTAAGTTGAAGCCGGTAATCTTGACGACTTTCTATACAGCTGCTCAAACATTGGATCTTTTGAATTTTTTTTTAAATGAATATTTGTTTCAGCAAAAGCATTTTCTTACATACTTAAACAATCAAAAGTATTATTAACAATTTTTAACTTAAAACTAGTCTATATTCATTTATCTTAAAACTAGTCTCTAGTCAAATTCATTTAACTTTCTTTTTAGAAAATGGTATAGTTATTGTATACTTGTACATACACATTTTCTTCGTGGCTACGTAAAGTCCAAAGTCTATGCTAAAAAAACAGATACGATACAGGTTTTGAAAGCCAACATTACGCATGTCATTAACGCCATACTGGTTGAAATGTTCGAACGAGTCATGCAAAATTGGACCTCAGGATAGACTCATTGAGGCGTAGTTGCGGCCAACATTTGATGGAAATTATATTTAAAAAATAAATGGCATTAAATGTCTTTTCGAATGAACAGTAAAGATTCCACACTTGATTTGGAATTTTTGTATTTTTTTATTCTGAAAAAAATCCCTCTAGATTGATCATCCATTAGAACCTGAGACCGCAGTAATACCAAACCGCAGTAACAGAGACCTCGGCAGACTGAAACCATAGCAACATAAGACATTAGTATACTGATGGCTTACGCAGTGAGATGACACTAAGCATGGTGCAATTTCTTTGTTTAATTAAGCCCATTTAAAAAAAATTCTGTGGTTAAATAAAAAGTGCCACAAAGTTATTTAAGTGTAAACAATTTAAGAGGCAAAACTTACTTAAAGATTATCATTTAACTTGGATATTTGAACAGGTTCCTACATTTTAGTTCTTCCTTCGTTAATAAAGTAGTGGGTGTGCCCAATGTTTCCTATCAAGCAAAACTTATAATGACATCCTTAAGACTGATGTACATTAGCAAAGCATAATTCGGTGAGACCGCTGACGTAGCCCTTTACTACACGCAGAAAAAAAGTATGGCTGTGGTGATAATATTCGAAGAGGATAATTCTATTGTTGGGTATATGGTTGTGGTACAACAATATTATGATCCTCACAACAATGGTATGATTCAAACACAACCATACTATGATCCTCACAACAATAATATGATTGACATATAACCATAATATGATCCCCACAACCATAGTATGATTCCCACTCAACCATATTATGATCTCCACAACCATAGTATGATCCTGACAACCATAGTATGATTCACATACAACCATAATATGATTCACACGCAACCAACCCTACAACCATAGTATGATCACACACAATTGTACTTTGATCCCCAATAAAATTTATTAGAATTTGTTTAAGTTGTCGACAATAGATTTGAATTATGAAAATTATTAAAAAAAATATTAAATTCAAAATAATGGAAGCGTTTTTATTAAATATATTTCAGTTAAACAAAGCCAAAGCAGCTTGTTTAAAAAATTTTAATTTGGATAAAAAAGTACTATTATTGCATTAAATCCGTACCAATAACATTTGTTCTTAAAAGCATATTTAAATGAAGAAAAATTACAATCATACAGTATGATTGCCGTAATCATATTATTGTTAACATAAAACGCACCAACCATATTTTTGTCGCACCAACCATATTAATATTATTGCTTTAACCATATTTTTATTTTTAAGTTTGGCAATAATACTATTGTTACATTTCAACAATATTAATATTGCAGCAATTATACTATTGTCAAAACAAAATTCAGTTAACAATGCTATGGTTGCGACGAACATACTTTTATTGCGGAGAACATATTATTATTGCCATGTAGTAACCATGTTTTTTCTTTGCGTGTAGCCATTGGCAATTCTGGCTAGCACAACTACCACAATTGATTAGATCTACTCAAATGTTTTTCATTTTGTTACATTGACTTGTTTTACCAAGATGAACGAAAGCTAGATTCAGCATAAAACCAACTTATTTCGACCTAAGAATTATTCAAACTTTAATGCTCTATAAAGTGCCCAAGGCTTCAAGGGAAGCTTGCTCCTTTTAGTTGAATCACCATCTGCTTTTGCACCTTTTCAATGTCCTCACTACTCTAGCTACTGGGTAGATATGTTCCTAAGATACTATTTTCGCGGACTTTGGTCCTGAACGCGCTAAGTCCACAAAAAGAGTTCAACTTGGAGATTTACTTCCTCTGGGGCATTTCACCATCGCTTGTCCCCCTTTCTGCTTTTCCTTGACACACCATTTAATAGTCGGATTATTTAGTTTTAGCCAATACCTACCCGGGGCATCCGTTATCCCAAATGCCCATTGACCCGCCAGACTTAGCTTTTACCTACCCAATTCCATCATCTCTTTTGACATCCCCTGTTCTTGGCTGTTTTTTGCTAGGCTAAACCAACAGTTGTGGAAGAGCAAAAAACCCAAAACGACCACCACAAACAACATGAACAACTAAAAAAATGGCAAAATTTAATTAACGCACATACCAGTGTCGATTGTCGTTGTCATTTGTTGCTGTCATTTTTCTTTCAAAGTCGTTTTCTTTTTTTTTGCCATTATTCTCATTCTTCTCCATCCATCTCTTTAGCTTTCTTTGCAAGCGCTTGTTCATTTCTTTTCTCTGGGTTAAGTTATGCCATGAATTGTAATAGGTTTGTGTGTGCGTGGATATCTGTGTGTGGAACTGTAATTGCAGATGGTTGTATGTGTGAGTGTGTGTGTCTGTGTGTAACTCTATGTATTGTTTGTCTTCATTTCCTTTAAGTATTTTCTGTGAATAGCAGATGGATGGTGTCAATTTAGCGGATTTACTTTGAGGTTTGCTATCCATATAGGCTCCATGATCCTATGTGGTTTCTTCAAAGATTTCAATATTCAAAGGATTTCGCCTCTATGAGGAAGACCTAACCCAAGGGTTTGGGCTTCTATGTGAAAAAAAATCCTCAAGGGGTTTAGTCTGAGTTCCACTCGGGTGAAGTAGACTTTTGGATAAAGTTTTGCCATATACAGAGGTACGAAGAACCCAGCCATCTTTCTCATAAGATTGTTTTTCTTATGAGGAAGAACATGTCCTCAGTGCTGTTTCCCCCCCTTGTTTTGGTCAGATTCTATCCAGGTAACAACCACACTATCCAAAGGTTTTCTTCCTGTATTTTAAAACCTAAATAGCCTTAGGTTAGATTCCTTTCTGAGGATGTAGTAACCTAAGGTACGCTTCACCTATGAACATTTCTATCCCAGCCTAGTTTCCAAGAAATCAGGCTGTAATCCTATTTCGCTAAATTCGTAGTAGATTCGGATCAAATTCGACTGAAACCTCTATAAGTTATTAATAGTCTGAGATGTCTTATGTTTGAGATCGCAGTTGAATGAGAACTAAGGAGCATGAGACCGCATGGCACAGTTATCATTACTCAGGTTCTGGAAAAACGACCACAGTTTCCAGAACTCACGTTCTACACCACAGCAACTTGTCCTTAGTGTTCACAGTTTGTAGGAGTGAGACCTTTGTTGCATTAGACCTCAGTAGCTTCCGATCTTAATAATATTAGGCCTCACTAATCAGAGATCTAAGTAGCCTGAAATTCCTATAGCCTGAGATCTGGCCATACATTATGACATCATTTTTATGAGACTTCAGTTGCCTGAAACCTAAAAAAAAGTCAGACCAAAAACACTACAACTTTTATGAATTTTTAGTAGTCTGCGACTCGAGTTGCTTCAGATCGCAGTAGTCTGAGACTCTAGTAGTCTTAAGCAACGTTAAGCTTAAACCATAGTAGATCTCATTGAGGTGTATATCAGTTTTTTGGGAAAAAAAAGAAGAAATCTGTTGCATAGGATCTCAGATGACAGTAGATTAAAACAATTTTTAGCTCTCAGTCAAAGACTTTATTTGCTTGTGATGGTCAGAAGCCATGGATAATGCGACCTGAGTTTACTGATACATTGTCCTGATTTCTCAGTAACCTGAGGAGCAGAGGACAATCAGTATTCATATGACTTATTAGCTTATGACGTCAGTATCCTTAAATTTGATGAGCCTAGTTCCTTATAATACTACGACTTTTGTAGCGAAAGACATCCTCAGTTTACTCATAAGTCAGTGTCCTGATTCCTCAGTAGCTTGAGGAGCAGAAGCCGACCTAACTAGGCTTAGGTCTCTTTAGCTTCATTTCATCAGTATCATTAGATTCCATTAGCCTAGTTCCTTAGAATACTAGAGCCTTTCTTAGCGAAAGACTTCAATAACCTAGTATACTGAGTTTCTTGGGAACGTAGAAGCCTTAAACTTTATAGCCCAACACAGTCTGAATCCCCAGTAACCTGAGACTTCAGTAACTTGAAACTTTTACAGCCTAAGACGTCAGCCGTGTGTGGTAATATTGGATCATGGCAACCTGGAGCTTAAGAAGCCTGAGGCCTAAGCACCCCGATAGCTTTATAAAATAAGATCTCAATTGCATTAGAAACAAGTTGCTTAAGTCAGTTGCCTGAGACCTAAAATGTCTTAGATCTTAGTGGTCTCAGACTAGGGTAGTCTAAAACATTTGTTTTCTCAGTAGTATGAGACTTAAGTGACTTCAGGTGGAGGTAGCCGATAGCCTTAGTAGCTTGAGACCTAAGTTACAGCAACCTGCAACCTCAATAGATATTTTTAAGTTACGACTTCAGTATACTGAGAATTCAGCTTCCTGGTTCTTTGGCACCTAGTTATTCCGAGAACTCGGTAGCTCAAGACCTTAGTAGACTGTGACGACATTAGTCTGAGATCTCTCTCCTGTAACCTCAATAGATATTTTTAAGGTACGACTTCAGTAGACTGAGAAGTCAGTGTCCTGGTTCTTTGGCACGAGTATGACTTGAAGTACCGTTCATATGAGTCACACTGCCCTTCAGAAGAAGGTAGAGGTATTGACCGCCTGGCGAGTGCTGCTGGACTGCAGTAAAATGGAGTAGTCGCAACGGGTACAATGTATAGACGGGCGGCGAGTACTACAAGACTACTCGCAAATGCTTAATGTCGTGAAGAAATACGATGCAAAAACATTGAAGAAAAGTTTTGTGAAATGAGTGGCCCGAGCGAAAATGTCAGTCTGCCAGAAGATTAGTCGAAAATTATTGCAAATTATAAATTTTGTGAAAAACTGAAAACGTGGTATATCGATACCAAACCAACTTAAATGTGTGTAGAGAAATTGTTGGCGATTTTAAAAGAAGAAGGTCTTGATGTACCTTTATGTTTAGAAATGCTAATGGGAAGGCAAAACAGTTTACTGCCACTTCGGCATCAAAAAGCAAATTTTAAAACTTGAGACATTACTGCGGAGATATGAGGAAATCGTGATCGATATAAATATCAATGGCATTCCGCTTTTTAAAAGTTCGTCAGTGCAGCTATGGCCCATTTTTTTTAAATTGTTAACACAAAAGAAAAGTTGGAACCGTTTCCAATTGGTGTTTTTGTTGGAAAGAGTAAGCCGCACTGTGTCCAAGAATTTTTTAAAGATTTTGTGGAAGAAGTGAAGCATTTAGATGGTCATATTAACATGAATAATCGAAGAATATCTATGATTTTTAGATGTTTGGTATTCGATACCCCGGCAAGGTCCTTTGTATGTGGTGTTCCTGGACATACTTCAAGTCACGGATGTATGAAATGCACTCAGACTATTTCAGAGTATTCTAATAATCTTCACAGTTAATCTTCCCACACAGCCGCAGCCAGGTTTAGAAAGTCAGCTAATCGCAAACGTTTAGGTTTCTAATCACTTTTCCATTTGTTTCTAGGATTGACATCACTGTCGTCCAGTCGTGTAAACCACTTGAGTAGTTCTCTTGTATCTGTGGTATCGCACTCGTATCTTACCAACTATCGTGACTGGCGTCTTGTACCGACGAGCATTTGACGCAAACCCATAAGTACTCGTGCAATACAACAGCGTTTTCATTTTTCTTCTTTTCTTTCAATTGCCCCAACGTTGTCGTCATTGTTGGTGTAGTTGTAGTCGTCATCGCTTTCAGTCTTTTTTGCTCTTTCTGCCCGGCTTGTTGTATTTGCACGCTGTTGTTGACCAAGTTGTTTAAAAGCCATTACATTTAACTTAAGTTTTTTTTCAGCTGCTTCTTCATCTTGCCATACAATAGTTTTCATTGTGTCCGTCTACGCTTGTCGCCGCCTTCGGGCCTCCGCGTTCTCCTCCTCCGCATCCAATTGAAGCTAAACAATACAGCGTTTTGTTTTTTTTTTCGTGTTGTTTGAATCGTTATCAATTCCTTCGCTTAGTTTTCTGTTCAGATTCTCTGTCGTTGTAATTGAAAACATAACAATTTCATTTAATTTGTTTTCCTCGTTTTTCCCCCTCGCCCTGTCTTTTGTGTGTTCGCTTTTTGGCTTCATCGGACTCACCGTTAAACAGCCAATTAACAATTAACAATGGCTTGTTCGTTCGTCCGCCCGTTCGCTCGCTCGCTCGTTGATTCGGCCATTAAAAATTGTTTGGCTAAACAAAAGTTTTTTTTTTCGAAAAGAAATTTTGCGATAAAGTGAAATGACTATAATTTCGTTTCGATTTTTGCGCTTGTGAATGCAATTTTGTGGGCGAATTGCGGACGTTGTTATGGTGAAATTTAAAGTCAAACATTGTAGGATGTTTTGTGAACGATTTTATGTTGGTGTCATTGAAAGGGACACCGTGGCAACTGTTTAGTATTCTAAGATTTTGTTAAGATGCTTTTTTCAAGATGCTTTCATTCAGTCGATTTAAAAATTTCCATGCTGCGATTTTATTTTGTTTTTCAGACGAGACTTTATTTTTTTACCAATAGCCTTTAACATAGATCAGTTTATTCCTCGATATCTAATATATAAAATTTTTGAAGAGTTTTTTAGTTGTACTTCTTCATATTTTTAGAAAAATTACCAAATGATTTAGAATCCTTTTTTGTTTATGACGGGCATGGTCGGCAGTACTGATGATTCAGGTGATAATTCACCACAGTGCGACTCATATGAATAATAACTCAAGTAAGATGAAACCATAACCATCTGACCAGACAGTCGGAGTGATACTGACGTTATTGGCAATTGAATCACATTACTTAGTAGGGACATAAATACTGTTACACACGTTTTATGCTGTAAAATAAAAAGTACTGAATGTTTTTGGATCAAATATTTTTTAATATATTTGTTGATGTATATTGTATCCCAAAATAATTTACTTATTCGAAATGTCCGCATTTTGCCTTTACACACTCCTTAAGTCGCACTGGCCAATCGTCCATAGCTGCACGAACCTCGTCCATTGGAAAATTGGCCACAGCTCGAACCAAAGCAGTCTTAAGAGATCCTATGTTGGGGTATCTTTTGTAACAAACCTTGTTCTCTTAAACCGTCCACAATTTGTAATCCAATAAGTTCAAATCTGGACTGCCTGAGGGCCATTCTTCAGAGGAAATGAACGCTGGCAAATTGTTTAGAAGCTAGGCCTGGAACGTTTTAGCCTTATGGGCCGGCGCAAAATCCTGCTGGAAAGTCCATGGCTGGTTTTGGAACAGGGAATTGTTAAGAGGCTTCGCAACAGCTTCCTAGACGGTTAATTGGGAATCTTTGGCCGATGTTTTGACTCCTTGTTTGCAGAAATGCAGGTCAGTGAACCCATCGTAAGAGACACCCCACTAAACTATGACTGAAGCTGGATGATGACCCTTTTCCACCCTTGGGATCAGTTCAGATGCTTCCTTAGATGACCGCGCATACACTATCATTTTGCTTGTTAAATTTTTCCTAAACGGTAAAAATTTTTTCATCGCTGAAAAAAACTTTTTTTGTGCAAGCTATCAAAAGATGACTCATGGACTTTTCGTGATATTCATCTCACGGGCCATGATTTTCTGTTTTCGGAGCGGATTTCTGTGAATTCTTGATTTAACGGCTTTGATGACATGCGGTGTTCGAACAGAGCGTAGGCGGACCGACCGGTGGCGGTCTTTTACATCTCCAGTCTCCTCAAACAGTTGTATGCATCGGTAGACGAACATGCGGCTAATCCCTAGTGGCAGGAGCGTGTTGAAAATATCGTTTTTTTATTTCACACTTGAAAAGCGCTATTACAGCGATACGGATCTCATTATCTGACCACTCCACGTTACAGACTAACGATATTGAGGTTAGCTTTCAGAACCCATATGACATTAACGGGGTATATTCAGTTCTACTATTGAAAAGGGTGTGATCAATGTTGTAACAGTATTTATGTCCCTACTAAGTATATGTGAACAAGCCCGAGACACCCTTTAACTTAAGGCCAACGTTTTGAAAAATTCGAACGCTATAGCCACACATTTTTAAAGATGTTATGGAAAATGTTGTAAAATGAACCCATCATTGCGAAGCTGAGAACGGGGGTCATTTAATTTCCATTTTGTATATTATACAGGGTGGAGCGCGGTAATTTCTTTTTTGCACTGCAGGCTGTGGCGGCACGAAGACAGTGGTGAGGGTGCCTGGCTTTAATGGCTGACGAGAGATTTGTATTCGTCTGCCTTTCAGTTGCCATCATGCATTGGACACGTGAGAACGGGTCATTTTGTGTTGAAGCGTATTTTTTAAATGCGCACCCAATCATTGCAATGCAGCGTGCTTTTCGTTAACTATTCGCTGTTCCCTCACGCGGACGTGTTTCTGGACGGCAATCAATTGTAAATGTAAAATGTGTAACTTCATTGAAAACAGCAGAAAATGTGTCATGTGTACGAAGGGGACATGAGAGAAGAATTACAGCACCACAAAACATCAAGAGAGTTAGAGCAGCAGTACTCCATTCTGACTGCTCGGAAGCAATCACTGACTCTTGGCATTCCCAGCCTGTTCTTGAGTTAATGCAATTAGAGGATACATGGTTCCAACGGGATGGTGCCACTGCCCACACAGCAAGGGTTACCATGAATTGTTTAAGGCAGATGTCCTGGACGACTTTTCTCTTTCAGGGGTGATGTGAACTGGCCGCATGCTCACCAGACTTAGCCCATGCGATTTTTTCTTTTGGGGTTACCTGAAGTCAAAGGTATGTATGAACCGTCCCAACACCTTGGAAGACTTAATTAACAATATTGAGGTTGAAAATGGCAGAATACAATATTGAGGCTGAAAATGGCAGAATACAATATTGAGGCTGAAAATGGCAGAATACAATATTGAGGCTGAAAATGGCAGAATACCAGGCAACTTCAGAACACGTATGCAGCAGTGTGTGGATAGCGAAGGTACACTTTTGCCAGATACACTATTTGAAACCATGTAATTTAAAAATTCCCTTTATGTTCAATATAATTAAAATATAAAATACATTTTACATATTTTCTTAATTTTTTTATTTTATTCCCAAATAAGCAAATTTTCGCGCTCCACCCTGAGAAAAAAAACTTATAAGCAAAAAATTAGTAAAGTTTTTAGCTCCATGGTAACTTTTGGCCCACCCTGTATTTCTTTTTTTGATGCATATTATAACTTAGCTTTAATAGACCCCCATAAGCTTCGAAATACTTGTCAATACGAGTAATGTAATAAAATGAATTGCTTGCTCACTATACAAAATTGAAAAGTGAACATCATGAACAGGTTTATTTTTTCAAAGTAAATTTCCTCAATTTACTGAATAGAAATGTCAACACAGTTTGGCATTATCAGCTGTCAAACTAATGTTATCGATATACTTAGATAGCGCTCATGCAGCTTCTAAAACACCCTGTAGAACTCAAGTGTGACTTCTTTAATTTTAACACTTTTTGCCAGGTTGCCACTTGAGAATGGCCTGAAACAAAACATAGCAAATCATAACTGGATTGTAGCAAAACTGCTACACAAATGTCATTTTGTAATATTTATAACTGCATAAAGTTTGTGCAATATTCTACACCTTTTTTCTACAGCTTTTTGCAATTAAAAACTTTGTTTATTTGCAAAATTATAGCTGGAGCACACGTTAAATAAAATAATTCTAAACAAATTATAAAAAACACACACACACACACAAACAGGAAACGGCGACAACAAAAAACAGACGGAGACAAATCTAATTAGAAATTATTATTAAATGCACACACACGATTGTGACATTGCAGCAGCAAAGCGAAGCGACGTGATGTGCCGAGAATCCGGCTTCAACTGTGCCACGTGGCGTATGACAATTTTATGTTAATCATACGCCGTGTGTTTGTGTATGGGACTCTAGTGAAGTGTTGACTATCGTGTGGCTTTGTTTTCTCTATCCTGCGAATAACAACATTTTCGTATAACATCCTAATGGAATTTATAATTAAACACTCACTTGTTTTTTAGTGCCACCTCTGTAATATTTAGTCATTTTATTTATGCTCGTAATGAATTCCGGAACATGTGTAACTTCTAGCAGCATTTCAAAATCTTCTAGCATTGTATGTTTGTGGGTACATTTGCAATTTCAAGCCGCAAACAATTATTTTATTCTTTATTTATCTCCTAGACAAGGCCACAGCAACAGAAACTCACACTCTACAGAATGTGTTCCAGGCTATGTGTAGGTGTACGTGTACTTGTGAGTAGAGTAAAATCATAAGATTATGACACCATGTAAGTGCACAACCAATCATAATTTGTGGCCTGGCAAGCATCTTCGAGATGAAAACCACATTTTTGAAAGAATTTATTTGCAAGCAGCAAAGAGGTCCATTTCATTTCAGATTGTGGCAACTATTAAAGGCAGCCAAGGTATTTAGTAAAACTTAAGTATGGGGCAGGCGAGTTAATTTGTCTAGGGAGTAGAAGTAGCAAAAGGAGTAAAATGATATTTCGTTAAAGGATGAGTTTACCTGCCTTTGATCTTAGCACCATGAAAAATAAACACAAATAACAGATACGTTGCCGAACCCGATTTTTTTGCCAGCAGAATAATTGTAGTTGCATCAAGTTTTTATTAGTGCAACCGAATCTTAGTTGGTCAACTAATATGTGGGTGGAAGTGACAAAGTAAAGGGTGGGCTAATTAACACGCACTATTTTACTTAATAATTATTATTACTTTCTTCATGTTAAGAAATGTACTCTCTAAGGAGTTATTTTGTTTAATTTAGTTATTCCTCTCTCAGGTCCCCATCTTCAGAGAGGAACGAAATATCGAATAAAGAAAAATATAACATAAAATAAGAACCTTGGCCTCGAGCTCGATATAATAATTACGACGGCGACCGCAAAACTAACTGGGCTGGCACATTTTCTGTTTTACTAGCAACTTTTTTGTTTTGTTTTTTAAAAGCAATCTTTTATCAGCCATCTGTCAAAGTTTCCGAAATATTAAATGATTATTTTCTTTGTTACAGGTGATAGAAGTAAACAAGTTTTATAATTTTTGAAAAATGGAAAATAAAGAGTTTCGTGCGGTAATTAAATACTTTTATATAAAAGGTTATACGCCACAATTAATCAAAGATCAATTGGATTCTGTTCATGGTGATAATGCACCATCATACTCCACCGTGAAATCCTGGGTTCAACAATTTAAAATGGGTCGTTCAATTACGGAAGATAAACAACGCTCTGGAAGAGCGAAAACTGCTACTTCTATTGAAAACATTAGAAAAATATTTAATGAAGTGACTAAAGATAGACGAACAAAGCTCAGAATACGAGGGCGACCGCAAAAGTAACTGACCTAACATAAAAAGAACCGTTTTTTTGGAATTATTATTATTCATTTTTCAACATAATCTTCTTCTAACTCAATACACTTCATTAAACGATTTCAAGTTTTTCAATTCCATCCGAAAAATAAGATTTTTCAAGACCTTCAAAATATGCCTCAGTTTCAGCAATAACCTCGCTATTGGACGACAATTTTTTGCCACCGAGAATTTTTATTAAATTTGGAAACAAGAAGTAATCAGAAGGAGCTAAATCTGGACTATATGGTGGATGCGGAGCAATTTCAAATCGTAATTCGGCCAGTTTTTGTTGAGTTAAAAATGCAGTGTGTGAAGGAGCATTATCTTGATGAAAAAGAACTTTTTTTTTCTAAATGCGGTCGTTTTATCTTGATTTCTTCACTCAACCGATCCAATAATGCACAATAACATTCACTATTTATAGTTGTTCCTTTCTCAAGATAATCAATAAATATTATACCACTTGCATCCCAAAATACTGTGGCCATTACTTTTCCTGCTGACTTAACAGTTTTCGCCTTCTTGGGACCACTTTTACCAGCTTCTATCCATTGTTTTGACTGTTCTTTGCATTCTGGGATGTAGTTATGGATCCATGTTTCATCAACAGCAAGAACTCTATTGAATTACGCTGATAAATCGCTAAAAGCTCCTCGGAATTGGTCCAACGGACGATTTTTTGGGGCCAAGTCAACAAACGCGGCAGCGTTCTTGCGGATAGCTTTTTCATGTGGAGTTCATCATGTAAAATACTCCAAACTTGTTTTTCGTGTATTTTAACAATATCCGCAAGTTGTCTCAGCTTTGTTCGTCTATCTTCAGTCACTTCATTAAATATTTTTCTAATGTTTTCAATAGTAGTAGCAGTTTTCGGTCTTCCAGAGCGTTGTTCATCTTCCGTACTTGAACGACACATTTTAAATTGTTGAACCTAGGATTTCACGTTGGAGTATGATGGTGCATTATCGCCATGAACAGAATCCAATTCATCTTTGATTAATTGTGGCGTATAACCATTCATATAAACGTGTTTAATTACCGCACGAAACTCTTTATTTTCCATTTTTCCAAAATTATAAAACTTGAAGTAATCAATCACCTGTAACAAAGAAAATAATCAATAAATATTTTGGAAATTTTGACAGATGGCTTATAAAAGATTGCTTTAAAAAAAAACAAAAGTTGCTAGTAAAACAGAAAATGTGCCAGGCCAGTTAGTTTTGCGGTCGCCCTCGTACAAAATGGAATTTTTTTTACACTTAGTACAGGGTGTCCGCCGGGAAGATATACTAATTTGTTTTGCCGCCATTTTGGTAAACATTAGTCTTGACAGTTCTTATTTGGCAGTCGTGAAGCAGAGACGTGGCAAATTTATTGGAAAAAAATGTTCGATAAACCAACGATTACTGTGACGATGAGAAAGTTAAGTGAAATTTTTGGGGGAAACAACGATCCAACAACAAAACGCACTTTATATCGTGTAGTGAATGATTTCGAAGAAAGAGGGCCTGCATGGACCACAACGAACTGCAAGATCGACCGAAACATTACTGCTGCTCAAGAAAGTGATTAAAACAATCCATCAACCTCAATTCGACGCCATGCAAAGGAGCTTGGTCTTCAAAGAACAATTTTGTATACAATTTTGCACAAGAATTTGCATTTGTTTCAATTTAAGATTCAGTTGACCCAAGAGATTCTTCAACAAGACCATTTACTATTTCATGCTTTGGGCTTGATTAACATGTGGTATCAACAAGACGATGCAACATCTCATACAGCCAGGATTACAATGGAATTACTGCGAGACCTATTTCCAGAAAAAGTTATTTCAAGAAATGGTGATGTTGATTGGCCTTCACGGTCGTCTGATTTGACTGCTCCGGACTTCCCCTTTTTTTGTGGGGATATCAAAAAAGTAAGTTTATGCAAACAAAACAGAAACGCTTGAGCAACACAAACAAAATATTCGTGATGAAATTAACGAAATACCGCATGAAATGTGTTAGAATGTAATAAAAAATGTACAAAGCCGGACATTTATCTGATATTGTATAGCATACATAATTGCCGACATTTAATAAAACATTAATCAATATTAGATCCATTCTCTTTCATTTATTCAAAAATTATATATAAACAAAGTAGTATACCTTCTCGACGGACACCCTGTAGTTTACTACCCAAGGTTTCAAACTAGGCGAAAGGGACGTTTCAGCAATGTCTTCGAACAGAGTCTTTGGTACTGGCAAAAGCAAGGAGATTGGCCTATACAATTCTCCTTTGCTTGCGTCTTTGCCTAATTTCAGTAGCGTTACCACTTTGCCTATATTTCAGGTATCGGGAACTAAGTGAGTGGCTAGCGACAGATTGAGCACTTTGGTCATGTACTCTACTTCAAGGTTATCTAAGTGCTTTAACATTAGCATTAAGATTCCGTCCGGTTTTACCGCCTTTGATGACTTTGCGCTGTGGATGACATGGACAACTTCGCTAGCGGTAAATTTAGGGGGTGCCTCTTCGACTCGAAGAGCTCGGATACTTCGCAATACTCTCCTTTTCGCCTTATCGCTCTCTGGGTGCGTATAGTCACTGTTCTGTCACCAAAAGTGACGCCTGTCCCATCATTCTTCTTCCAGGGTTGGACAACGATTTGACCTTTTTTTCCACAATTTTCCTTTTCCGGTATTTAAGTTGCACTGATTTAAGTGATCTAGCCATTTGTTCCGCTTATATACGTTGGCCAACCTACCGATCTCAGAGCTGGGCATGGCCCACTAGTATTAAGTTTTATTTTATTTTAGTATAAAAAATAATCTCAAGGGAGCGATCCGTTAGTTTTTCTTTCCCTTTTTGACGGACAATTAATGACTGGACAGATAAATTAAAAAAAAACGAATGACTAAATGGGCTGGCCTTGCCACAAATTTATTTTATAAAAATTAAAAAAGATATTCCTAAAAAAATACCAAGTATATTTAAATGTATATATTTAACTAGTCTATAATGTAAAACAAAAATTGATTTGGGAATAAATGAAATCGAATTGAAAATTGAAATTGATCTCAGAGCTGGGGTCCCTAATTCTAAAGTCCCTCTGCTGGGAAATTTTATGGTTCAACCCGTCATTATTATTGCCGCTCACCTTCCGCAGGCTGTCGCAGGCGCGACGATTGTCATCACTCGCATCTGCCTCTGCTGGGAATTTTGGTCGTTTGACCCGTGATTTTTATTGCCACACAGCTCCGATTCTTTTCCTATTCTTTGACATACCTTTTTACTCCAGTGGCCTTCCATTACACTGGCCCAACAACCACCGTATAATTAAGCCACGTTTATGATTTCATTGAATCCAACATTTGAGCGAAATTTCTTGGAATTCCGACAGATGACATTTTTCGAATCGATAAAGTCCGTATTTCCTTTAAAAATTATTGCACACGTGGTGATTTAAATTGTCTGAAATCGATAAGCCCTATTTTGTAAGTAAATTGAACACGGTTTCCTTTGACCCTGCTGTTGTGGAAATAATTGGGTTTTAAATGTTTGCCCTGTTTTTCCTCTCCTTGTGTTATTTGCTTATTGTACATTTTCCTGGCGTGCATATTTTATGGATTTCTTACATATTTACAAATGCTGTTAATTAAACATATTTAAATGTTTAAATATTTAAATATTCATAGCACATAATCACTCATATGTATCAGCGCCACCGCCATTTCCACCACTGCCACAAACAAATCTCCCCCCCCGTACAAGTCCCTGGCAGCCACCCATCCGTCTCACCCATTAACGTCGAAGCCGTGAGTGTGTGTATTTTCTACAAATAGATTCGCTATTAAATGGCGAAAATTTAACAACGGAAAATTCGTGCTCCTACGTGGGTATGTGTGTGTGTGTTGGCTACACGTTAACGTTGAATTTCAACGATTCTTCCTTCTGCCCTCCCCCCGCCCAGTTTCAGGGCTATGACGGTGTGTGCGATTGTTTGCATGAAAACTCT
Organism: Hydrotaea diabolus; assembly: GCA_963513945.1. Lineage (NCBI taxonomy): Eukaryota > Metazoa > Arthropoda > Insecta > Diptera > Muscidae > Hydrotaea > Hydrotaea diabolus. The sequence goes on from OY740719.1 coordinate 131,890,246, forward strand.
TTTAATGGATGTTAAAACAAAAATGCCTACAGGGGGTCGCTTAACCAGCTCCAGATACAGCCTCACGTAGGACGAGTTGTTCGAATGTTCATATGGGAACGAGTATTTCTGTATCCGAAACCGCCGCACAGTGCTTCATTGCATTGAGAAAGTGAGCCTTTAATTAAAATGAAACGATTAAGTTTTATAATCTAATAAAACACTAGCTGAACCTGACCCGTTGCGTTGCTGGTACTTAACAACAATAACGGATGATCAATCTACAGCTATTCTTTCAGATTACAGATTACCCGTCAGTTGTGTTGAACTTTATTTTTTTTCTTCTCTACTGTTTGCCATTTGCAGGAATTGTGTGTTTGGGCTCTTAAAAACCTCGAAAAATATCGTCTGTTTTCGCCCAAAACCAACACTGAACAAAATTGATACATTAAAAATAGAAGTAAATTAATATTAACCCATTAAAAGCCAACAGTCATTAAAATTAAAAATCATTAATTTTTTTATTTATTATTAATGAAAGGAACATACAGAACTCACAAAATATGAAAAAATGAAAAAAAAAAAACAGTTTACTTTGCAGGTTTTTGAGGCTGTACCCAAGCAGGTACAATGGCTAAATACATGTATACACAAATGCTTACTTTTTTGTATGAACATAATGGTTTTTTAATTATTTTGGGAAAATGATTTCCAGCAGTAAGTGCTACACTAGGAACAACCGATCGTTTAGATATTGATGGTTGCGTGTAGTTCCGTAAGTAGTGCCGGACGATGGTACGATTAAACTCCAGCAAGTCTATTTTTGAGCAGTTGGCTTCCTTGTACAACTTCGATGTGTTAATGATGATTGATCTGATCATTGCAGTGAAAAGCGGCCACCACCACTTCTTTCCACGAAATTTTATCCTGTCATTATATAGTGCTTGATCATGAAGGTCAACGCCACCCATTCCTGAATTGTAATCTGCAATCAATTTTGGCTGTTGGACTCTTATCTTAGTTTTAGCGGTAGAGCACCAGCGATTCACGCAGTTCATCGGTTCAATAACTTCAAATTTGTATCCGACGGTTACAGCGCTGTTATCATTCCACTTCACAAAAATAATTTCATTAGCTGTATCGTATCTGTAATCATAGAAACCTCGTTGTTCTTTTTTGAAAGCTGCTTTCGATTTCAGCGAATAGCTCGAAATCCTTTTTGTTTTAGCAGAACCAACAGATCATGAGAAGTAGACAAATTATCAAAGAAAACAACGTGATCGGTTGGAATAGGAACAGTGTCTAAAAAATCCAAAACGACTCTAGATCCAAGTGGCAGTTTTGATATTTCTGTACTAACATTTTTGGCTCCACAATATGTATCAGACTGGTACACGTACCCACAACTGCTCGTTAGCATCCAATTTTTGAAGCCAAATCTTACGGGTTTGCCTCTGATGAATTGTTTTGAAGGGTGACTTCCATAATATTTTACCAAAAAATATATTCAAAATATATACGCTTTGTACCCGAGCGAGTACACCGTTTTTCAAACTTACCTTTCACATGGAAAATGATTTTATTATGATTTTTTTTATATTAGAAAATAACAAGCATTTTTATTTGTAAATCAAGCACAACGTCTTTTAATTGTTATGCGACACACTTTTGGCAGAGTCAAACGATCACTGACCTACCCAAAATGCTCAAATCTCGAATAAGCTAAACAAAACACAGCAAAATCCGAAGTACCGTTTTTTTAGCCGCTGCTTTATCAACGTGCTTTTGTTAAGGCCCAGTTAGTCTTGACGGTTGACGGTAGGCAATCATCTGTTTCAGTTGGGGGTTGCATTTTGCATGTGTAAGAGGGAGATAACTACAGTTTGAAGGTTGACTTCCGCAGGTTGCAGAATCACCCGTCCACCTTGACTAATTGGACCTTTAAGCAGAGCACACATAACACAAAAACAAACATTGCAAAATTTAGTTTCTAAGTGGATTAATGGCATTTCAAATATCAATGTTTTGCTGTACCTGTGCGAATACAATGGCCAGTAATGGGTTAAGCTGGAAAACGCAAGTTATGTCTTATGATTGTTTTCTTTTCAAATTGAATTTATTGAAGAAACTGAGAAGCATATTATATATCAAACAGTAAGCGAAAAAGACTCTGTTTTGTGGAAAATATTTTTAAAAAGCATGAAAAAAATAATTTTTCAATGTTTTAAAAAAAAATAATTGTTGGACAGGTCTCTAGCAATAATTTGGCTTTACAAATTAAAAAAAAAGCAATTAGTCGTCCATATAAACAATATGCTGAAAATCGGCATTTGACTGCAAAGTTCCAAAGTCGATAAAAAAAATTCGAACTAACATAAACAAACGCCGCGATACGGGTCTTCTAATTTAGCCTACACCTTTACCCCATACTCTCAGAATCGACTTATCTTTTGCTAACCTGAATTTGTTCCACAGTGTTATTGGTCCATATTTTTTTTAAAATATGAATGTAACCGTGAATGGTGCTTGCTATCGTGCTACCTGAAATTGAAGATCGTAATCTTGACGACATTTTATTTCAACAGGACGGTACCACTTGCCATACAGCTAGCTACTCAATCAATGGGTCTATTGAGAGGTCATATCGAAGAGCAGATAACTTCACGTTTTGGACCGGCGAGTTGGCGGCCTAGATCCTGTGATATCACACCTTTAATTTTTTATTGGGGTTACGTAAAGTCCAAAGTCAATACTGACACACCAGCTACGTCTCAGATTTTGGATGCCAACACTCGCCGTGTAATTAACGGTCGAAATGCTCGAACGAGTCACCCAAAATTGGACCCTCAGCATGAAAACCCTGAGGCGTAGTTACGGCCAACATTTGAAGGAAATTATATTTAAAAAAATAAATTTCATAAAATGTCTCTTCGAATGAACAACAAAGATTCCACACTTTGTTTAAAATTTTGTATTTTTTTTTAATTTAACATTAATTGGAATGGAAATTCGGCTTAGACCATAACATCGACACAGAAAACACCGAGACCACACAACTTAATTTTGGACCGCAGAACACAGTGGCATACGAGGGCGACCTCAAAAGTAACTGGCCTAACATAAAAAGAACCGTTTTTTTTTTGGATTATTATTATTTATTTTTCAACATAATCTCCTTCCAACTCAATACACTTCATCAAACGTTTTTCAAGTTTTTTAATTCCATCCGAAAAATAAGATTTTTCAAGACCTTCAAAATATGCCTCAGTTTCAGCAATAACCTCGCTATTGGACGAACATTTTTTGCCACCGAGAAATTTTTTTAAATTCGGAAACAAGAAATAGTCAGAAGGAGAAAAATCTGGACCATATGGTGGATGCGGAGCAATTTCAAATCGTAATTCGGACAGTTATTATTGAATTAAAAATGCAGTGTGTGAAGGAGCAATATCTTGATGAAAAAGAACTTTTTTTCTAAATGCGGTCGTTTTATCTTGATTTCTTCACTCAACCGATCCAATAATGCACAATAATATTCACTATTTATAGTTTTTCCTTTCTCAAGATAATCAATAAATATTATACCCCTTGCATCCCAAAATACTGTGGCCATTACTTTTCCTGCTGACTTAACAGTTTTCGCCTTCTTCGGACCACTTTTACCAGCTTCTATCCATTGTTTTGACTGTTCTTTGCATTCTGGGATGTAGTGATGGATCCATGTTTCATCAACAGTTATGAATCGGCGCAAGAACTCTATTGGATTAAGCTGATAAATCGCTAAAAGCTCCTCGGAATTGGTCCAACGGACGATTTTTTGGGGCAAAGTCAACAAACGCCGTACCAATCTTGCGGATAGCTTTTTCATGTGGAGTTCATGATGTAAAATACTCCAAACTTGTTTTTCGTGTATTTTAACAATATCAGCAAGTTCTTTGAGCTTTATTCGTCTATCTTTAGTCACTTCATTAATATATTTTTCTAATGTTTTCAATAGTAGTAGCAGTTTTCGGTCTTCCAGAGCGTTGTTCATCTTCCGTACTTGAACGACCCATTTTAAATTGTTGAACCCAGGATTTCACGGTGGAGTATGATGGTGCATTATCACCATGAACAGAATCCAATTCATCTTTGATTAATTGTGGCGTATAATCTTTCATATAAAAGTGTTTAGTTACCGCACGAAACTCTTTATTTTCCATTTTTCAAAAGAACAAAGAAAAAAAACATTTAATATTTCGGAAATTTTGACAGATGGCTTATAAAAGATTGCTTTTAAAAAACAAAAACAAAAGTTGCTAGTAAAACAGAAAATGTGCCAGGCCAGTTAGTTTTGCGGTCGCCCTCGTCTTAGCCATTAGTATATTAGACGATTGCGATGAATTGAGAAGATTAAAGCGGTTACACATTTTAGATCTCCCTTTTTAACATATGTGACGCGCAAAATAGAAAGGGACCTAAGGTTAAAAATCAGTTTTGTTCAGGAGAGCCATTTTAAAGAGTAGGTCCCTTTTCTATTTGCGCTTAGAATCGTCGACTTCACTTTCATAAAACGCGTATATCTCTGGAAGGGAACACCTTTGGGTCGTGGGATCGGTCTCATTCGATGCTCGGATGTTGTCCACATCAAAAAAAAAGTGAAAAGTTGATGAAAAGTTTTGTTCAGGTGAGCCATTTTAAAGATTAGGTCTCTTTCTATTTGCGGTTAGAATCGTCGACTTCACTTTCATAAAACGCGCATATCTCTGGGAGGGAACACCTTTGGGTCATGGGATCGGTCTCATTCGATGCTCAGATGTTGTCCACATCAAAAAAATAGAAAAAAATGAAAATTGATTTTTTTACCCTTAGGTCCCTTTCTCTATGCGCTGTCACATATACTTAAAATAACCATAGAATGAGCTAATATGTCATCAATATAAATGTCAAATCATAGATACTCTTACTGCGTACTTGTTAAGTTTTTTGGAACTTAACTTTCTGCTAGTCTTAAGTATTATAGTAAATTTGCTTATTATTTCCTCTGTAAATAGATTGCAAATAAAGAGAATAAGAAAAAACAAATATTTCTATTAAACAGACCTCATATTAAATTAAAACTTTATTTGCCATTATGCATTATGGATTATTCTAGAAAAGTTGGACGAAATGGTCCATTTCGAGTCTCTGCTGCTCTAGAAATCGCACCTCAATTGCAATCTTGATCAAATCATTAATATTTTGTTAAATTGTTCGTACATTTTTTTACTTACTTCATAGTTATACTTGCATAGTGGAGTTGGTGACTTTGGACCACCTTCTTCGAAAATGTGCCACTGTGCGACGCACAGACTCCCGGCTCCTCGCTGGTTTATGAACATATTCGCCATTTACATACGAAATGAGAGGCTCTATGAGTGTGTGTATATGTATTTAAAAGTGACACATACACATGTACGTATGCATGTGCCTGTGTGTGAATTTATTAATATACACTCGCAGTGACGTTTATAATCGTATGTACTTAATATGTTGGCATCATTGGTAATATGTAAATATGTATGTGTGTGTGTATGACTGTGACGGTAAGAGCACGCCAAGGGGTTGGCAGTAATGGTGTGATATTGAAGCATCATAGCATGACATAAATCACTTTGTCAATCATTAATTTATGGTTGATTTATTCATGTTCACATGTATATCTGCTTTACATTCAGTATATATCCACTGGCTATGGGCCCTGTTCGCTGGGGTGGTATAGTAATTTTGGTCTACGCCATTTGACACCAAAATATTTTACGGCAAATAAATAAATTCCCTTGAAGATTCTGAGATTGGTTACCTCAAATAAGTAGTTTTCCCTTGCAGATTTGGAGGTAGGAACAAATTGAGAAAACGGTTTCTTGGTAAACTTTGGCCGATGTTTTGACTCCTTGTTCGCAGAAATGCAGGATTACAAATTGTGGACGGTTTGTCACAAAAGATACCCCAACATTGGATCTCTTAATATATTAAAAAATATTTGGCCCAAAAACATTCAGTACTTTTTATTTTACAGCATAAAACGTGTGTAACAGTAATTATGTCCCTACTAAGTAGACACCCTGGGGCGTTGTTGTGGCCATACTTTAAAGGAAATTATATTCAAAAAATATATAGCATTACTTTTCCATTCGAAGAAGAACAATAGTAATTCCACACTTGATTTGAATTTTTGTACTTTTTTATTTTGATTTATAGCAGGCACAATATTTGATTCTAATTTGGCGTTGGTTCTCGCTCCTTGCTACTTTCATCCAGAATTCGAGTGGAGCAGAAAGTCACTCATATCTGTACCATTTTTCAAAATTGAACAACGCCTATTCGTGGACGAATTGTTGTTGTTGTTGTAGTGGAAACTGTAAGCCGGGGTTACTGCCCTTGGCCGAAGAATTGCTCTACGGGTCAATCCGGTTCATAGAACCGGCTGTCGTGGGATTGGGTGGACCACTTATTAAACCTACCCCCTCAGTTAATGCTGCCTTTGTGCTCGAATGGATCACCCTACCCTCGTAGCAGTCTTATCATTTTGCACAGGTGTGTATTTATATAAATATATGCGACATTTTGCGTGGAATTTCCCCAGTCGATCATGAAATACAGCCGATCCCGTGAGGTTCAATACAATGGATTGTTAAATTAAATAGAACAAAAATGGTTTGTTTTATTTGGGATTTGTTCAAACACAAGTTCAACAAATGATTACAGTGATAGGTAAAAAGGAAATTGACATGCAGTTAGTTTAAAACACTGGTTGACATCCCTTATTGTACACAAATCTTTAAAAACGGAAATATTTGCTACCGGTGCTGTTTCTGCTTGGACAATTGGAAATTGAAAAACGAAAAAAATTATAACGCTATTTTAAAAGTTTTAGAAAAAAATAGTTCAGTTAATACCGTCACATATAGGAGCACAATCATACGAGGCGTGGGTCTTTCAGATATGGCGATAAAACGTTTGAAACTATTGCACTGGAAAACGTTATACGAGTATGCGTGTAGTTGTTAACCCTTTTACATGTTAATCCGTTTGCAACATCTCTAAATATAGATCGCAGACCGCTTAAAGTATATATATTATTGAAAATAATATAGTGTAATTTTTTTATATAATAAAGCATATTATGCTTTATTTGAATTAACAATAAGTTTACGAATCTTAAGTATAATTCAATAATGAATCCTAGTATGGATATTTTGTTATGTGGATCTCTGCTAATTGGCAGGAATTTAATTTAATTTGGTCAAAATTGTATATAACTGGTATGGATCACATGTCTGAGAATTTTAAAACTGGTTTGGCTTAAACCTCGTGATAAAGGGCCAGAGGACCCTTACAGTCATTTACAGAGTGTTCGCGATATTATGTAGAGTGAAGAACTCTAGTTATGTATGTATAACCGATAACTCTAGAAAAGCAGAGTGGACGACGTAATTTAGGTATTGTAGGTATTTCGTGTTGACTGTTTCAAGGATCACGTATGAGAGCATTTAAGCCACGTGAAGTAGAATAAAGGATTCTACACAGTCTTTTTTGAGTGTTTGTCCGCGATTGATATTGACTGTTTTAAAGATCACGTACACGCAGAAAAAAAGTATGGTCGGGATAACAATATTCGAAGAGCAACATAGTATTGTTGGGTATATGGTTGTGGCGCAACAATATTATGCTCATCACAACAATAGTATGGTTCACACACAACCATACTATGATCCCTACAGCAACAGTATGGTCCTCACAAGAATAGAATTATTCACACACAACCATACTATGATCCCCACAATCATATTATTATTCTCACTGAACCATACTATGATCCACACAACCATATTATTAACCTCACAACCATAGAATGTTTCACATACAACCATAGTATGATCCTCACAACCATAGTTTGACTTAGAAGTAACCACACTATGATCCCCAAAATATTGGGTTAAAAATTGGATTGGGTTAAGTTGTTATTTAACAATAGAGATTTGTATTAAGTAATTTTTTTAAAAACGAATTATTTCTTATTAACAGAAGTAATTTATTTAACAGTAGAAACAAATTATTTATTTAAAATATTTATAGTTATACTAATTTAAAGTAGTTTGTTTTGAAACAAATTAATTTTCATATAAAAAGTACTATTATTGCGTAAGTTCGTAACAATAACATTGTTAAATTAAAAAAAAATTAATCAAACCGACGAAAATAAATTTTGTCGGTATGATTGCCGTAATCATATTATTGTTAACATAAAACTCAAAAAAAAAACAAAAGTTTTGTCGCTCCAACCATATTTATATTGTCGCTACAACCATATTTTCATTTTAAAATTTGGCAACAATGCTATTGTTACATTTCAACAATATTAATATTGCCGCAATCATACTATTGTCAAAATAAAATTCAAAAAACAATACTATGGTTGCGGCGACCATACTTTTATTGCAGATAATATACTATTGTTGCCGTGACCATGTAGTAAGCAAATCTTTTCTCTGCGTGTATAAGAGCATTTAAGCCACGTGACGTAGAAAAAAGTATTCTACACAGTCTTTTGGGCGCGTGTGTTCGCGATTACTCGTACTGTTACGGATGAAGCACAAGTGTAGATTAGAAAAGACGGCGTTCATTTCTCCGAAGTCTTAAAGAGCTTGGACTGCACAATAATTGTTAAGCAAGTATGTTATCATGACGTTCGAGCTTCTCTTTGTGCTTTATATTATTTTTTTGAATTGTCTCTTTAACGAGAGGTATTTTTAAGTCTCGGTGGATGTTTTCATTCCTCATGTACCAAGGGGCACCGGTAATGAACCGCAATGTCTTCGATTGGACTCTTTGGATTTTGTCGAGATTGCTCGAGCTTGCATTGCACTATAGCTGGGCACCGTATAACCAGATAGGTTTGATTGCACTGTTGTATAGCAGGACCTTATATTCAAGGCTTAGTTTTGAGTTTGCGTTTAGGAGCCGATGGACCTCAAGTTTCAGTTGAGTTTTCTTGGTTTCGATATGACTTCTCCAGGTGAGTCGGCGATCCAGGTGGATTCCAACGTATGTAACGTGATCAGATTGAGAAAAGGGGATATTGTTTAGTTTCAATGTCGGACAAGTGCTAAAAGTCAGTGTGAAAGTTACCTGTGTGCATTTAGCCTCATTGACTTTTATTCTCCAGTCAGAGAGCCAAGATTCTACTCGTCTGAGATGTACACCTAGATTCATAGATGCAATATCCTGCTTTTTATGTGCGGCCATTATAGAGGTATTGTCGGCAAAAGTAGATGTTAGCACGTTTGGGCTGGTAGGGACAGAAGGTAAAGATTGGCCCCAGGACGCTTCCCTGGGGCACACCTGCTAGTATTTCGCGGTGACGGTGACTCTGAATCTGCGGTTTTCTAAGTAAGACTCAGGAATTCGATGCGTATTTGCCGGTTAGTATTTGCAAATTTTGTAGGTCAAGGCAAATTGCCAGACTTTGTCAAATGCCTGAGCAACATCTAGAAATACGGCGCAGCAAGGGCGGTTCGGAAAGTTCTTAGCCTATCAATGAAAGAGAATAGTTAGTTTTTCAAAAATATTTTTATTTTTCAATATAATCTCCTGAAACTTCAATACACTTAGTCCAACGCTTATCTAGCAATTCTATCCCTTGATTAAAATAGTTTTCCTCAAGGTCTTCAAAATAGTGGTTTACAACTGTAATTGCATCTTCATTTGAGGTAAAACGCTTGCCAGCAAGGACTTTTTTTTAGATTTGGGAACAGGTAAAAGTCACTGGGAGCTAAATCAGGAGAATAAGGTGGATGGTCAAGCAACTCGTACTTTAATTCGTTGATTTAAGCCATTGTTAAAACACTCTTGTGCGCTGGTGCGTTGTCTAGATGAAAAATTATTCTTTTGTGTTGTAAGCCAGGACGTTTTTCTCGAATTTGTACATTTAATTGATCTTAAAGGTAGCAAAAGTACTCTGAATTTATTGTTTTACCCTTTTGCAGATAGTCAATCAATAAAATACCTTTGAAGTCCCAAAAAAACCGTTGCCATAACCTTACCAGCCGATTGAATTGTTTTTGCCTTCTTTGGGGCACTTCCTCCAGCTTCAGTGCATTGTTTGGATTGTTCTTTTGTCTCTGGAGTATAGTGGATGATCCATGTCTCATCAACAGTTATGAAACGACGCTTAAAATCCAATTTATTTCGCTGAAAACGATCCAAACAAGCTTGAGAAATGTTCATTCTTATGCGTTTTTGGTCGACTGTTAACAAGTGCGGCACCCATCTTGCAGAAAGCTTTTTCATCTGTAGTTCTTCATGCAAAATTAAATAGACTTGATCATTTGAGATGCCCATGATATTAGCAATTTCACGCACTTTTATTCGTCGATCAGTTAATACCATATCATGCACTTTGGCTACAATTTCTGTTGTTGTTGCTGTTTTTGGACGTCCACTACGTGGTTCATCTTCAATGCTTGTACGACCACGTTTAAATTCAGCAACCCAATTTTTTACTGTTGCATATGAAGAAGCACTTTCATCTAACACATTCACCATATCATTATGAATTTCTTGTCCCGATAAACCTTTTTTATGTAAATATTTAATGACACCACGCATTTCTAATTTTTCCATTGTAAAAGAATCGCGGATGCGTCTTTTGTGAACACCTGTTTCTATATGAAGGAGTTGCCAGATCGAAAATTTAACATGCGTTCATAGCAGAGATGGAAGTTTCCAAAACACTTAACTTTTTTCTGTTTATACCGCGCTTTTTGTGCTTGGCTAAGAAGTTTCCGAACCGCCCTCGTATTCTCGCCGTTCAAATGATTTTTCAATTGCTTGGGTCAGACGGTTAACTTGTTCGATGGTGCTGTGACCTTCCCGGCATCCAAACTGATGGTCTGGTAATATGTTATTTGACCCGAGGAACGGTTTTATTTTCGATAAAAGAACTTTTTCAAATAGTTTGGATAAGCAGGGAAGCAAACTGATCGGCCTGTATGAGGAAGGTATTGATTTGTCCTTTCCAGGCTTTAAAATCATTTGAATCAGAGAAATTTTCCACACTTTAGGAAATTAACCATGTCTCAAAATAGAGTTAATAATTTTGCCAGGAACTTCACAGCAATATAGGGAAGTTGCAAGATCATTTTAGGCGTAGTAAGATCATATCCAGGTGCTGTACCTGGATTCACGGTGTCTTTAATGACATTCAGAACTTCATTTGCGCTGCCGGCAATTTTTTTTTGGTATTTTTTATCACTTTTGACAAAACTTCCGTCATTATGTTCGCGTACTATTGTCGGCTATTAACATTGAGAGTTAAAGGCCTCAAAGGTGATATCAGCCATGAATGCGAGAACCTATCGTCGGATGATCAGTCAAGAGCACTATTTTCCCGCTTTATTTCATTTCCCGGGAAACCGGAAAAGTTTTTGCATTTCTCCGGACTCCCGGGAATTTGCGCATAACACAAAACTAAAATAAACCATATTTATCAAATATAGTAAAGAGTGTTTTTTTAGACGTGTGGTTTTCAAGAAGAAAAAAATTCTTATAATTAAATGCTATGGCCAAGAATTTAGCGTTATTATAAAGATAAGGGTTTGCCATTATGTTTGATATATTATTTAAGGCAGGTGACTGCCGCGGCTGGCTCAAATAAATTCCTTATAAAAGGCCCAATTTTCGACTATTTTTTGCTGCATTTGGGGCTGTATGTCAGCAATAACACGCCAAATATTCTGTTCCAAGACGTCAATCGTGTCGGGCTTATCTGCGTAGACAAGCAACTTCACATAACCCCACCAAAAGTAGTCCATTGGTGGTAAATCGCACGATGTTGGAGGCCACAGCACAGACCTACGACGCAAGATAATGCGCTCACCAAAACTTTCCTTCAATAATTTGATTGTTTCGTTAACTGTACGTCTTGTTGGAACCAAATGTCGTTAAGATTACGGGATTCAATTTCAGGTAGCAAAAAGTCATATATCATGGCGCGATAGCGAGCATCATTCACGGTTACATTCCGGCCAACATCATTTTTGAAGAAATATGGACCGATGATTCCACCAGCCTTTAAACCACACCACACCGTGGTTTTCTCTGGGTATAATGGCACCTCTTGAACATCTTCTGGTGGCAATTTTGTTTATTGACGTTGCCGTTGTGACAGAAATGGGCCTCTTCACTGAACAAAATTTGTAGTCGCAAACAGCGGATCTTCCCGTTTCTCACCGAACGCTTATTTCATAATACAGTTGCCAACCTTTGAAGGAAATTATATTCAACAAATAAATTGCATAAAATGTGCCTTCGAATGAACAATAAAGATTCGGCACTTGAGTTGAATTTTTGGAATTTTTTTTTTATTAAAAAAATACCTCTATATTGATCACCCGTTACATACAAAAACATATACGTTTCACAGAATATATTACTTAGTAGGGACATAAATACTGTTACACACGTTTTATGCTGTAAAATAAAAAGTACTGAATGCTTTTGGACTAAATATTTTTTAATATATTTACTCGTATTGATTTATATTGTATCTAAGAAGAATCTACTTATTCGAACTGTCCGTCTTTTGCCTTTACACACGCCTTAAGTCGCACTGGCCAATCGTCAATAGCTGCACGAACCTCGTCCATTGGAAAATTGTCCACAGCTCGAACCAAAGCAGTCTTAAGAGATCCAATGTTGGGGTATCTTTTGTGACAAACCTTGTCCTCTAAAACCGTCCACAATTTGTAATCCAATGGGTTTAAATCTGAACTGTCTGAGGGCCATTCTTCAGAGGAAATGAACGCTGGCAAATTGTTTCGAAGCCAGGCCTGGGACATTTTAGCCTTATGGGCCGGCGCTGAATCCTGCTGGAAAGTCCATGGCAGGTTTTGGAACAGGGAATTGTTAAGAAGCTTCACAACAGCTTCCAAAACGGTTTCTTGGTAAACTTTGCCCGATGTTTTGACTCCTTGTTCGCAGAAATGCAGGTCAGTGACCCCATCGTAAGAGACACCCCACCAAACCATGACTGAAGCTGGGTGATGACCCTTTTACACCCTTGGGATCAGTTCAGATGCTTCCTAAGATGACCGCTATCATTTTGCTTGTTGAATTTTTCCGGAACGGTATACATTTTTTCATCGGGAACAAAATTGTTCTGTGCAAGTTATCAGCCTGCTTCACCAAAAGACGTTTGCATTTTTAAATCCTGTGTTTTTAAAGCTGCAATCCGGTACTTCGTTTGAAAGCCCCGAGTCCCAAGTCTTTTTTAATGATTCGACTCATGGACTTTTGCGTTATATTCATCTCACGAGTCATGATTTTCTGTTTTCGTAGCGGATTTCTGTGAATACTTGTCGGCGGTCTTTTAGATCTGCAGTCTCCGCAAACAGTTTTATGCATCGGTAGACGAACGTGCGGCTAATCCCTAGTGGCCGGAGCGTTTTGAAAATATCGCTTTTTTTCATTTCACACTCTAAAAGCGCTATTGCAGCGATACGGTTCTCATTATCTGACCACTCCATGATGAAAGTTGAAACAATTGTAAAATCCCGTTACAGACTAACGCTATTGAGGTAAGCTTTCAAAACCCATATGACATTAACGGATATGTTCAGTTCTACTATTGAAATGGGTGTGTTCAATGTTGTAACAGTATTCTAACCCTACTAAGTAGAATCATTAGTAAGTCCGTTTCTTATTTTATTTACAAACTTCCCTGTGGTAGAAAATATTCGTTCGCTTTTCACTGATATTGGCGGTATTGTCAGGAGAGCATTAACTAAATTGATTGTTGTTGTTGTAACCACCATAAATTTTATTTGAATTCCTGTTCGTCTACAAGCGATCTACTTTGATATCCAGGAAATGCGGCTTTTGAACTGGATGCGTCCAAAGTGTCCTGGGGGTCGCTAAGTGGGCATGGCTGGATTTGCAACACATCATGTGGTCCCTGATGGCATGCGAGACAATCACCTCAAATGTTCGAATTGAGAATTGAGGCGGGTGCACAATCCAGATCTCAGCTGAGCTAGAAATATGCGCGTCTGCCAAGGTAGCGTCTTCTCCTCTGGTAAAATCTCCCGTGGATGTTTCCCTAGCACTTCATTCGCGCTATAGGTGGATAGTGCTGCTCCGACTTCATCAGCGTGAATGTTGTTCAGGCCTACCAGATAGTATTGATGATGATGATCTTTTACCGCTGGACCTCCCTCTCCAGATCATGAAGATCGTACCTTGTCAGACTGGGCGCAGGTCGGACTACTGCGAAGTTTCCTAAGAAGATACTGCTTAGGAGACGGATATTTTAAAATTCCTCGCAGTGAAGAAGCGTGCTACGTCAGTGAGGTAAGAGTTTTTTTCCTCGCATATGTCATCCACTTTTGGTCCTAATGCCAGAATTGTGCTTACGACACAATTTTAACGCCGTCTGGTGGTACAGGCATTTTAGAGAGATTGAGGGTAAGCAGTGCTCTGTTTAACTCTACGGCGCTTCAATTATTGTTATAAAATTCTGCATATGTGACAGCGCGTAGAGAAAGGGACCTAAGGGTAAAAAAATAAATTTTCATTTTTTTCTTTTTTTTGATGTGGACAACATCTGAGCATCGAATGAGACCGATCCCATGCCCCAAAAGTGTCCCCTCCCAGAGATATGCGCGTTTTATGAAAGTGGAGTCGACGATTCTAAGCGCAAATAGAAAGGGCCCTAATCTTTAAAATGGCTCTCCTGAACAAAACCGGTTTTATTTTGCGCGTCACATATTACTGAAACCCACACATACAGTAGTTTACGACCCATAATTTCAAACTAAGTGGAAGGTAATTTTCTGCAATGTCCTCGAACAGAGTAGCATGATATGCCGGGTCGAAGACCGTGGTAAGGTCAAAGCCACGAGGACCAACCTGTGGTTTTGCTCGTTTTGGTTAAGTACGCGACTTAAGGTCCATTTAGTCTTGACGGTTAACGGTAGGCAATCAGCTATTTCAGTTGGGGTTTGCATTTTGCATGTGTTAGAGGGAGATAACTACAGTTTGACGGTTGACGACGTTAGACTTCTGCAGGTTGCAGAATCAACCGTCAACCGTCAAGACTAATTAGACCTTTATACGAGTGATGATGGCGTGTAAAGCAGTTGCTATGCTGTGCTTCAAGTGTCTTTCTTACTGGAAACCCTGTGCTTGCGTCTTTGTCTAGCTTCAGTAGCGGTATTTCCAGTTATCGGGAACTATGTGAATAGCTAGCTACAGATTGAGCACTTTGGCCACGTTCTCTATTTTCGGGGTTTCCAAGTGCTTCCACATCAGCTTCGAGATTCCGTCCGGACCCAGCGCCTTTGATGACGTAGCGTTATGGATGACATGAGCAACTAATAACTGACCATATGTGTACACAGTCGGGAGAATTGTGCGCAAATTTCAGCATATCGGTTCTGTACAAAATTTGAAAACACCTGTGCGTGACTGTTTGGTGCGGTTTATGGGCTGGCGCCATCTGGCCGCACTTCTTCGAAAATGAGGTCGGTCAATCAGTTACAGTGAATGGTGTTGTGGTCAGAAATTGAGGATACGGACCTGAACGATACGTGTTACCAACATGCTGATGCATTTTGTCACACAGCCAACGAAACAATGGCTTTTTGCGCGAGAAATTTAATGGAATTCACATCGTGGCGATGTTAATGGGCCGCCACGATCAGGTGATTTGACACCGTTGGATTTTTTTCTTTGGGGATATTTAAAAGTCAAGAACCATTCAAGAGCTAAGGGATTAGAAAAATCGGCACATTAACGACATTGAACCTCCATTATATCTCAGAGTCATTGACAATATGCACCTGAGGATAGAAGAATGTCACTGAAGCCGTGGCGAACAATGGGCAATATTTTGTTTCACACATAATTGTCATAGATCTTTTTATCATTTGTAAAAATATTAAGATTCTCTGAAAACGTTATGTTTTATTTACAATTAATATCGTGCGTTTAAGTTGGACCACCCCGGAGAAATATCGTCTAATTCCGCAACTTCTTCGACACTGCTTCTCTTTGAAAAGCGAAAAGTTTTTTTTCTGGTACGCCAGCACATTACGAGGGTTGCTATATGTGACGCGCAAAATAGAAAGGGACCTAAGGTTAAAAACCAGTTTTGTTCAGGAGAGCCATTTTAAATATTAGGTTCATTTCTATTTGCGCTTAGAATCGTCGACTTCACTTTCATAAAACGCGCATATCTCTGGGAGGGAACACTTTTGGGGCATGGGATCGGTCTCATTCGATGCTCAGATGTTGTCCACATCAAAAAAAGAAAAAAATGAAAATTGATTTTTTTACCCTTAGTTCCCTTTCTCTATGCGCTGTCACATATATATTTCACAATAATTTATCGTTGGAAATGGTTTTAGTGTTCTTTCAAAATATTCTCCTTTAAGATCAAAACACTTTTGCATGCTCACAAACCAATTTTCGAAGCACTTTTCCCACTCCGATTGAGACACCTCCAAAACATGATTTTTGAACGCTTTAACAGCTGCTTCGGGCGATGAAAAACGTTCACCACGCATTATTATCTTGATGCTAGGGAATAAGAAGAAGTCATTGGGTGCCAAATCAGGGCTGTACGGTGGATGGTCCATCAATTCGACATCTTTAGTGGTCAAATGGCTCATCGTTTCAGAGAGCTAGCATTGTCGTGACTCTTATTCTCTTTCCTCATTTCTTCGAACACTGTTGGCAAACAGATGGTTGTATATCAATCAAAATTGCCATCCTACGTTCCACTAAACGCACTGTGGCAACATGGCCGGTTATACCGAAAAAAACGCAATCATTTGCTTCGATGTACTTCATCCACGAAAAACTTTTGTTGGATTTGGCTCGTCTTAAAAGATCCATACGGTCGATTGCTGTTTTGTTTCGGGTTCATATGCATAGATCCATGATTCGTCACCTATGACAATGTAATACACTGTCTGAGAGCTACCGCAGTTATACTTTTTCAACATCTCTTTGCACCAATCCATACGAGCCTTTTTTTGAGCATTTGTCAAATTATCTGGGATCCAACGAGAACAAATTTTTTTCACGCCCAAATAAACATGCAATATCTTATTGATGCTTGTCATACCCAAGGATGCCTCAATCTCACGGTATGTCACATGTCGGTCTTGCATAATCAGTTCACGCACAGCATCGATGATTTCTGGCAAAGTGACCGAAGTTGGAAGTCCTTCGCGAAATTCATCCTGGAGCGAACGGCATCCGAGACTGAACAGTGGGTTTTGATGGTGCTTGATCGCAAAAAGTCGAAATAAGTTGATTTAAACACTCTTGTCTGGATAACCCACGCCAAAAATCGTAAAAAATCATCGCACGAAATGTTCACGGGATAATTTAAATTTTCGACTCGAGATGAATTTTTCAACACACTGTGAACAAAACAATTCGCCCTCAAATGAGAAAACGTTCTGAGTGAAGTAATGCTAAAAAATGTCAAAGTTTCAAATGGAAGCTCCAGTTTGCATCGGGGAACACTAGTATTGTCAGAACCTGAAATATAAATAGCAACTCTCGTATGTTTTGAAAGAAATATTTATTATTCTGTTTTAAAATTTTGGGATTTTTAAGATACTTTTGTACAATATAAAGTCGCTTGTCTCCTCTTTTTGGTTTCTAAGAAATTTTATGAATGTGAAAAATTTGTTAGCGAAAAGTGGGTAATATTGCACCCGCGGTTTATAAATTCATATTTCGTAGCAAAGCGCTTTCAAAGCTAAGTTAAATGGTCTTAAATATTCAATAGGACGGCTAGTATGTTAACAGTATTTTCAATCCAATGATCCTGTTGTACTAAATAGAATTTTTTTAATGCAAAAACTTTTCTAACATTGGCACCATCGTAAAAAATCGAAAAAAATATCACGGAAATCCCGCATGAATTTCCCGGGAATGAAAAATGACCTGGACTCCCTGGATTACCCGACCGGGAAGAGAAAATCCAGTCAAGTGTAATGGATGCCAGATGTTGCCATCGTCTATCGTTTTGTTTTTTGTTTCGTTCAGATAACCACAAAATATCTCTTTCGTACCCAGCATTGACAGCAGGATGATTAAGCTCCAGTATAAAGGTAAAAAAAGAAAATTGATATCCAGACATATATGCATATTCCAAGAATTCCCCAAAAACTGCCAACATTTAGAATTCACACACTCTCCCAACAACAACCCCTTTTAAAATATTTGCATTGAAAATTAAGGAACCTGTATTTGTCTCTCCTTTGGCTCTGGTTCGCCTCCATCGACCGATGGCGTTTTTGTTTGTATTTCGATTTTGTTTTGAGGTTTTCACATTCTTTGCAAATGTAAATATTTATGGGCCTTTCTTTCATTTGTTTGTGCTTCAACTCACACACTTACATTTAGACGTACGTTTACTCACACACACAAACAAAATTTACATATTTCCTTATTTTCGTAAAAGAAAGAACGTATTGATTGAATGAAAGACTTCTTTGATTTAACATATTTCGATAGGTTTTTTTTTTTTGCTTTTGGGGCTTTCCTTTTCTGGCCAAAATCTTTAAAATCAGCCCCCTAAATGCCCGAAGTCAACACCCAGACATTAATACCCCCCACCCATTATTTTAATCGACCTCACTCGACAGCCCCAACCGCTCTCATTGCTATTCTTTGGAGAGGCAACTTAACTATTAATTTATTTAAATATTCAAACTGTTTTCTTCGTCTTCGGTATTATTCGGTTTTTATGTTTCAAGTTGATTTTTGCTGAATTAAGAGAAATTCAAAAAAAAGGGAGTATGGGGGATAAGCCAAAGGGGGACACTGGAGAAAAATCCTACAAAACTAAAATGTTCTTTTGTGATTTGAGCATTTGCGTAAAAAGGTTTTATTATACACGATTGTATTGCTAAAGCAAAAGCAGTGTACACTTAGACACGCACACCACCACATCCAAGAAAACATTTATAATCTCTATGATGATGATTAAGAACGTTACGAGAGTCGGGTGGAAAGTTTTACAATTGGTTACAGGCAAACAGTAAGTTTAGGTTAAGTTGAAAGGAAAGCCTGACAAGAGAAAATGAGGAATTCACTCTGGGGTCTACGGAAAAGATGAACGAGTGAGTCAGAGGGAAAAAGTGAAAATTAATAGAAGAGAGAGCTCGAAAAAAGGTGTCCAATTGGCTTAAGTAATACGGAACCAGATTGACCTTTTAAGAAAGTTTAAGAGAGATTTCTGCTAGATCAGCCAGACCATCAAAGAATTCACGGCCTAGACAGGCAACTCTGTATTTAAAGAAGAGAGAGAAGGGGAAGTTAAATACAGAAGTTGTGCAGGCAGTCTGCCTGATTTGTTTGATTAGTATCTCTTATCAGTTGGGTCGAGTAATACGGAACCAGATCGACCTTTCAACAATGTTTAAGTGCGATTTAAGGCACATCATCTACTTAATAGGGACATAAATAATGGTCCAACATTGAACACACCCATTTCAATAGTTGAACTGAACATACCCCGTTAATGTCATATGGGTTTTGAAAGCTAACCTCAATAGCGTTAGTCTGTAACGGGATTTTAAAATTGTTTCAACTTGCATCATGGAACGGTCAGATAATGAAAAGCGTATTGCTGTAAAAGCGCTTTTCAAGTGTGAAATGAAAAAAGCGATATTTTCGTCTACCGATGCATAAAACTGTTTGATGAGACTGGAGATGTAAAATACCGCCACCGGTCGAGCCGCCCACGCTCTGTTTCCCCCCGCTCTATTCGAACACCGCGTATCATTAAAGCCGTTAAATCAAGAATTCACAGAAATCCGCTCCGAAAACAGTAAATCGTGGCCCGTGAGATGAATATCACGCAAAAGTCCATGAGTCGAATCATTAAAATAGACTTGGGACTTGGGCTTTCAAACGACGTATGGGACATTTATTGGCTGCAGCTTTAAAAAAAAAAAGAATTGAAAAATGCAAACGTTTTTTGGTGAAGCACGCTGATAACTTGCACAGAAAAATTCTGTTCACCGATGAAAAAAATTTTACCGTTCAGGTAAAATTTAACAAGCAAAATGATAGAGCGTATGCGCGGTCATCTAAGAAAGCATCTGAACTGATCCGAAGGGTGGAAAAGGGCCATCACCCAGCTTCAGTCATAGTTTGGTGGGGAGTCTCTTACGATGGGCTCACTGACCTGCATTTCGGCGAACAAGGAGTCAAAACAATGGCCAAAGTTTACCAAGAAACCGTTTTGGGTGCTGTTGTGAACAATTTCCTGTTCCAAAAACAGCCATGGATTTCCAGCAGGATTCTACGCCGGCCCATAAGACTAAAACGTCCCAGGCCTGGCTTCGAAACAATTTGGCAGCGTTCATTTCCTCTGATCAATGGCCCTAAGGCAGTCCAGATTTGAACCCTTTGGATTACAAATTGTGGACGGTTTTAGAGGACAAGGTTTGACACAAAAGATACCCCAACATTGGAACTCTTAAGACTCTTTTCCAATGTACGAGGTTCGTGCAGCTATTGACGATTGGCCAGTGCGACTTAAGGCATTTGTAAAGGCAAAAGGCGGACATTTCGAATAAGTAGACTCTTTTTGGATACAATATACATCAATAAATATATTGAAAAATATTTGGTCCAAAAACATTCAGTACTTTTTTTATTTTACAGCATAAAACGTGTGTAACAGTATTTATGTCTCTACTAAGTATGTTTCAAATTACTTATTTACATGAAAAATAGCAAGAGGCCCACAATACTTCCCTGAGTGGCACCACACACTACGGGCTTGATACTAAGTTAACAGTTTACAATTTTAACATACTTTCGCCTATTGTGCAAGTAATTCTTAATAAGTTTTATTTCGGAGGATTTCATGCCAAAAACTCGAGATGTTTATTAACCGACTTATTGGCTTAAGTATCGTCTTATTATCGTAGCTATCATCTTAAGTCAATACCATGGAATGTAGGTGATTCCAATAGAAAGTATGTTTATCCGACGAATGTTTGTAGTTCGGACCGATTTCCAACTGATTTTTTCTCTTCGATCAATATATGTGACGCGCATAGAGAAAGGGACTTAAGGTTAAAAACCAGTTTTGTTCAGGAGAGCCATTTTAAAGATTAGGTCGATCTCAGATGTTGTCCACATCAAAAAAAGAAAAAAATGAAAATTAATTTTTTTACCCTTAGGTCCCTTTCTCTATGCGCCGTCACATATGTTGGTTTATGACAAATTTATTACATACTCTAACCTTCAGTGGAGGGTATAAAAAGATTTAAATATCAACTACAAATAATCTGCAATTATGACAACGAAGATGTTAATATAAACTTTGGAAAAAACAAATGAAACTCCATGTTGGAACCTCGCATGATCTTCAACTAATATATACACATACGTTATGTGAATCGATGCTGAAATGAATATTTTATTTGCATACACACAAACATACACAAATACGTATCTACACAGTCTCCCTGTATTTATACCTACCTCAGACTCACACACACACACACATGCACACTCAATCGCATTTATTCCCAATAGCAATATTAACATAATGTAACTTAAGGTTGTATATTTTTATGATTATGTAAACAAAACAACACACTCAGCACACACACACACTCTCGCACACAAATCCAAACACACCCATACATCGAAACACAAAAGGACTCTTTCACTCATGAATGATGGGTGGTTGCGTCTGAAGGACTTGTAAACCGCATGGAACTGGAGTGTTCTTCTGTCTCTGTATATGAGTGTGTGTATGTGTGTCTATGGGTGTTTGCTGGGGCGTTCTTTCTTAATTTCCCATTTACTAAAATTGATTTTTGCCAGAAAATTTAATCATTGAAATAAATTTTGTTGGTTGCCGGGTGAAACGGCAAAAGTGTTGCCCCAAAATCTTAAATATCAGGATATTAAAGATGGTGAAATTTGCCAAACCAAAACGTATATGGATTATTTTGCATGTATTCCACAAAAGGATGAAAACTCTCCTTTAAGGGTCACCATTTGTTGAAGACATGAATTTGATTTGTGTGTAAATGATATGGATTGCATCTGGTAGGACATTTAAAGGAACGGATGTTCTACGGATGTGGCTTCTTTCAATTACAAGGCATAATCGAAGCCTAATAAAGGGACAGATTTTGGAGGAAGGTTTTTGTTGAATTCTGTTTTAAATATATGCCGATTTTCAAGCGACGGTTTCACAGTTGAGGCAAATATTGACTTAAACTACTATCACAAGGTGCTGCTGGTTCAGCCTTAATTAATAAATCCTAAATAATCACTTTGGCCCTTCGCCAGTGTCCAGTATCAAAGATTGTCGCATTTTCATTATATGGTCCCTCCGCCGAATTCTCCGTCCAGAGACCCGAACAAAATCGACGCAAATTACCGACCAGTTTTGAAATGCTACGTCGTCACCTATGCTATCGGTAAAATCCGATTTTAAGCAAGCCGCCGATAAAAAAGACATGTAATTTGTTAATAACCTTTGTGTTCTGTTTGTTAGGTTATGTTGAAAGGGAAGCTCGCCATAAAGAAATTGCGAGTTTACTTGGAGGACTAATGGGCCCTTGTCGAACCCTGATAAAAGGAGAGGACGAGAGAGACAGAGTGACGAGTTTTAGGAAGTTAGTGGGGTGTGTACTTATAAGAAAGAAGTGCGGCAGTTATCCAGTTTTATTTTGCTATGAATTATGGGTTATTAACTGGTTCCACTACTTCGGTACTAGCCCGACCGTTCAACAAATTGTGATAGTGATTTACAAGGAACTTCCGCTATTTCTACTAGGTCATGAAAGTATTTACCGGCTTGAAAAGTAAGTCTCCATTCTTGAAGATCCGCGCATGTGCGAGTAGTTCGGAACCAGCCCGACCGTTCAACAAATTGTAAGAGTGATTTAAGAGGAACATCCGCTATTTCTGCTTAGTCATTAAAGTATCTACTGCTTAGAAAGGTAAGTCTTCATTCGTGAAGACCCGCTTTTTGGTATAGCAAATGCTCCACTTACTCATCTTTTTCTGCGTCCTGGCACCGTCTACAAAAGTCTCTGCACGCGATGCTTATACGCGCTGCCATATTAAGCAGTGCCACGTCCAGTGAGGGGTGACATCGAATGCTTTTATAGTGTAAGCAATTCCCATGTTCGGTCAATTGTCGGCCAGAGAGACCGGCATATTCTGCAATTGTGAATTCAATTCCACCTTGACCCTTCGAAAACCGCCACTTCGTCGGTCGCCTTCATCAGTTCGACGAGCGGGATGTATAGGGTGATTCATCTAGAGGTATTTTTTCAGAACAAACAAAAATATAAAAATTCAAATCAAGCGTGGATCTTTATTGGTAATTAGAAAGAACATTTTATGGCATTAATTTTTTGAATAAAATTTCCTTCAAATCTCGGCCGCAATTAAGCCTCAGGGTTTCCATTCTGAGAGTCCAATTTTGGATGACTCGTTCGAGCATTTCGACCGGTATGGCTTTCATGACACGCGTAATGTTGGCTTACAAAACCTGAATCGTAGCTGGTTTGTCAGCATAGACTTTGGACTTTACGTAACCCCAAAGAAAATTGTCTAAAGGTGTGGTATCACTCGATCTACTCGGCCTATCACTCGGCCAACTCACCTGTTCAAAACGTGAAAATAGCTGCTTTTCGAAATGACCTCTCAATAGATCCATTGTTTGAGCACCTGGTTGAAATCAAGTGTCGTCAAGATTACGGGCTTCAATTTCAGGTAGCATAAAGATCGATATCATGGCGCGATAGCGAGCACCATTCACTATTACGTTCCGGCCATCATCATTTTTGAAAAAATATGCACCGATGATTTCACCAGCTTATAAACCGCACCAAACCGTGGATTTCTCTAGGTATAATGGCATCTCTTGAAACTATTCTTGTTGCTCTTCAGCCTAAATGAGACAATTTTGTTCATTGACTTTGCCGTTGAGCCAGAAATGGGGAAAAATTTTGGTCGAAAACAGTGGATCTTCCCGTTTTTCACCAAACGCTCATTATTTTCAAAAAATAAATGCCATAAAATGTCCTTTCACATTACCAATAAAGATTTCCCACATGATTTGAATTTTTATATTTTTTGTTATGAAAAAATACCTCTAGATGGATCACCCTATATAATAAAAAATTTTATACCCTTACCCTTTTCTACACTTTAACACAATAAAGTCTATAATAAAAGAGAAATAATTGATTTAACACTGTTCAGTCCATAACTTTGGCCATAAATTTTGATTTATAAAGGGCGTGGCATCGTTTGCTATTTCTTCAGGATGTGTTTCGATCCACTCTTTATCATATTTTCTAAATATCATCTTCATATCTCTAATAGTTCATGAGATTTTGAGTTTTTATGTTCAGTACTGTGTGAGCGGTGCCACGCCCTCTTGTCCCATTTTACCATAACATAGTCTATAATAATTTTTAATAATTTGCTAGTCGTTGATTTCATTATTTTTAAATATTATAACGACTGGTTCATTACATTGGCCATAAAAGCGATTTATCAACGAGGTCCCAGGATGTGTTTCTTTCGATCCATGCCAACGTTATCTGTTCCAAATATCTTTGTCATGTCTCTAATAGTTCATGAGATATTTGGCGTGTTCTTGTGGTACTCACTTATTAAACGAATAAGTGGCCGCTAAGGCTATAACTTAATAACTTTGCGAGCAATTTTTGAAAATTCTTTGTATGCAAGAACTGGTTGTCTTTATGCATCATAAACCGTTTGATTGGAATTAGAATCTTTCCCGGACTTTTTCATTTCCCGGGAAATCGGGAAAAAAAAATTTTCATTTCCGGGGATCCCGGGAAGTCGCTTAATATAAATATCATATGTAACGCGCAAAATAGAAAGGGACCTAAGGGTAAAAAACAGTTTTGTTCAGGAGAGCCATTTTAAAGATTTTAATACGTGTATCTTTGGTGTACCATCACTTTCATAAAACGCGCATATCTCTGGGAGAGAACACTTTTGGGGCATCGGATCGGTCTCATTCGATGCTCAGATGTTGTCCACATCAAAAAAAAAAAAGTTAAAATTGATTTTTTCACATATAAAATTTTGGTTTTATGAAATCATTTTATTTAAAAAACTTAAAAAATATCTCTACCTCTACATGAGATCAAAAACATAACAATTCAATTGATAAAAACTTATTAGAATTTTAACAAATGAGATCAAAACATAAAAATTTAATTCTTTGATTTAAAGAATGTAATAAACTAAGTTTTTTTTGCTTGGAAAATAATTCTTTAAACCGCTTAATGCTTTAGTGGTTTCGTCCGAAAGTCTATTTCTAATTTTGGTAACAAGCTGTCCTGTTACGGAAAATGCTGTTTCGCTCTCTACCGAAGTCGGCCGAATAGTTAGGAGAGCATTAAATAAATGTTCAACATTTTGAGATTTTTGGCCGCTTCCTTCAAAAACTTTAGTTCCTTCTTTATGGAACATTTTTAAATATTTTGATGAGTGCATACATTTGCTTTATAAATTGCTGCGTTCAATACTTCTTCAAAAGATATTTCTTCGGCAGCTGTACTTTCTCCAATATAATTCAGTTCAACCTCCTCAATATTATAAGAATCCCCAAAAAGTCGGTTATGAATACTTTCAGCAAATCCAATTGCTATGTATTTAGAAGTGTACGAAAATATACTTCCTTCTTTATTATTGTTGAAAAAATCAGGATCTTTTAAATATTTTATCAATGTTTAAATTTTTTTCTTTACTCTCATCGATACGCAAATGTAAGGCTTGAAACATTTTTTCGCCCAGAAGAGTTGGAATTGATTTAATTTCTTCACATAATGTGTAAATTAAAGCATCAGCTGGCAATATGTTTGCATCACGGTGGCTCAACTTCTCCACAGCCACTTTCATTGGTTTTAACACCTTAACCATGTTGTTTAAGATTTCTACATTTTGTTCAATCCACAATTCACCCTTTCCCAAATCAATAAGGCTCTTTTTTTGTGGGATTTTTCAAAATGAAAAACTTCTCAATCATTTCTACCATCGAATTCCAGCGGGTTTTGATGCCTAATTGAAGGGTCAGTTGTTTTTTATGTTCCTCTAATACGTATTTTTGTAGTAACACATTTTTGATTGAACTTTTTCTGAACAGTTTTATAATTCGGCGGGTCTGATCCAACACCTCTTTGTAGTTAAAGCCAAAACCATGTCATTTTCACAATTTGAAAAATCATTTTCAAAGTCGTCATCATTGTCGGTTAAATCAGCATCACTATCAGAAGAAACAGTATTTTCTTATAAAGCACATCAACAACTGCCAAAGGGATGGCATGATTGAGGCAAAATATGCCATCAACTTGACTCTCTCTAACAAATTTTTTCAATACGTTTGGTCCATCCGTGGTAGTGGAGACAATGTGCTTGCGAAATTCTATACCGTATTCCGTTAAACGAGTTTCCAGCAAGTCTTGTAATTCTACAGCGCCAGCCTTACCCGGTATATAGACCATACCCAAATTGAAAAATTTGTCATCTCCAAATATACATACGTTGAGATACCTGCTGTTCTTTAGGCTGGTCCATTCATCCATTGTTAGGGAATACCTAGTGCATTCGTCCAATTTTGATTTGATTTCTTTTATGTACTGATTTTTCACTTCCAAAATTCTTTACTACCAACTGCTGTTCTCCGCATTCAGCTTTTTGCAGATCCAATTTATCTCGTATCATTGATGTACGTACGAACTCACTCCTGGTAATTGATCGAAGAATATATCCGTCTTAAGCCGCTAATTTTGCCACAACAGTACAGACATCGTCTCTTTTTTGGAAAAAATATCTATTGTCTGTTGCGTTTTCCTTATTTTTGAAGGCACTTGAGCCGCACGTATCGCATCATTCCAGGCTTTTTGATGAAGACCCTTTAATTGCCGCATTAATCCACTGGTGCTTTTGCCTTTACATGAAATTATTTTCCCACACAACGAACATGCTGCAGTATCATCCGGTCTTTTCTTAAATAACTTCCATACAATTGAGTTTTCCATCTAAAAAAATATCACTGTTAAAATAGAAATATAAACCAAAGTTTTTGTTAATAAATTACCTTAAAAAAATACAACTACAATAGAAAAATACTAGTTTATTTCAAACCACTGCACAACTATGTATGTTTACGTAGAAAATATTTGCCGGAATATAATTAACAGCTGTGTTCTCAGCAACAGAGAAAAAACATGATCGAAGAATTCTCCCTCAAAAATCATAGTAGTAAAAGGAAAATGCTTCAGATGGCTCTAACTCTCTTTTTTGTTTTCTTCGTATTTCTGGACAATAAACAAAAAAAACGAATGAACTAAAACGAAGTGCACTTTAACTGAATTCTGGTTTAACAGACATATCTTGTCAAAATGGCAAACAAATTTCCCGAGATCCCGGAAAAAAATTTCCGGGGAATTCCCGGGAAAAAACCCTAATTGGAATATTTTTAAATGAACAATTTTTAATTTGTGGAAAACAATTAATTCAAGAAATATTTTTAGCGAGTAATAACCGAGCTCGCTTAAACTCGCAAAAGTTGTTCTGGAATACATTTGTTTTCGAAAAATTTTAATTATTTAAAACAAGCAGGGATCAACGCAAATTGTCTATATACTCGTACTATATCTGTAAACATATTATTTGTATGTTCTCGTATACAATGTCGTGAAGTAATCGCCTAAGCGAGTTGTCAATAGAACACGTCCATTGTGTTTTTAAGCTCAGAGTTGCTGATTTTCCCAAGGGTTGACCCAGGTACCTTTTAACCGATCTGGCCCACTTTTAACACAAATCTTTTCAGTTTATGTTAGAGGTTCAGGTTTCAGCAAAATTTCAGCCTCCAAGCTTCACTACCTGTAGTTTGCTTTTCACAGACAGACAGACGGGCATGACTAGATCATCTTAGAATTTAACAACAATTCAGAATACTTATACCTTGCCGACCAGTATTTCAAGGTCCGGCTAACGGAATGACAACCTGAATATACCCTCTTTCCTACACGCAGAAAAAACGTTTGGTTGGAATAACAATATTCGAAGAGTATCATACTATTGTTGGTTATATGGTTGTGGCACAACAATGCTATAATCATCACAACAATAGTATGGTTCACACACAACCATACTATGATCCCCACAACAATATTAAAATCCTCACAACAATAGAATTATTTATACACAACCATACTATGATCCCCATAACCAATTTATTATTCACACTCAACCATACCATGATCCCTATAACCATATTATGATCCTTATAACCATAGTATGTTTAACATACAACCATAGAATGATCCTCACAACCATAGTAAGACTCACACAATAATTCTATAATCCCCAAAATTGTTTGTTAGGATTAAATTAAGTTGTTATTCAACAACAGAGATTTTTATTAAGTAAATTATATAAAAATACATTAAACTCTTAATATGAGTGAATTATTTAAGAGTAGAAAAAATGCACTTATTAAAAATATTTTAGTTTTACTAATCCAAAGTAGTAGTTTTGAAAATATTTAATTTACATATAAAACGTACTATTATTGCGTAAGATTCGTAACAATAACATTGTCAAATAAAAAAAATATTATGATTTCGTCGATATGACTGCCGTAATCATATTATTGTTAACATAAAACCAAAAAAAACAATAGTTTTGTCGCACCAACCATATATATATTGTTGCTACAACAATATTTTCATTTTTAAATTTGGCAACAAAACTTTTGTTACATATCAAAAATATTAATATTGCCGCAATCATACTATTGTTAAAATTAAGTTCAAAAAACAATACTGTTGTTGCCAAGAGCATACTTTTATTGCAAAGAACATACTATTGTTGCCGTGACCATATAGTAAACATATCTTTTCTCTGCGTGTATGTTGGAGGCGAAATATACCCCATGTAGCTTATGCTAAATGACTCATTTCTTTTCGCATGTATCCATATGTTGTTGCGCTATATACAAAAATCATAGATCTCTGCCTCATTATCTGATATAGAAAAAGGTGCAAAAGAGCAACGACAATTTCCAGGCATTAAATCAATGTGACATTTTGCCTGTGATTCCATTGCCATTAACTTTCAGCACAGTTTTTGCAATCATTAATAGAAATTCATTTGAATTTGGAGGGGGTGAAACGTATCTCTGACCAAATGATACAGTTTTACCCCAAAAATGAAATATGAGCCTTGTTAATGGAAAAATAATCGAAGTGATACAACGGCAGCAGCAGCAGTGGCAGCAGAAAAACGCTGAAAGCAAATGACATACAAAATTTGTGATTAATTTCCGGTTGCTTTGCGATGGCTACATCCGTTCTTCCTTCACTCCCTCGTTCGGCAGGCACTCCATGGAGTTACGAGTCTTGGTAATAAAATAAAGGAAACAAATTCAAACATTCATTGGCACTAATCTCGGCCCCACACATGTGGCGCGGCTGGAGCAGCAAGTGTGCAGAATGCTTCGTTTCACAACCCACTGACTGATGATCCTTTCAGAATCCACTCTAACGAGTGTTGGAGTATGAATCCGTGTATTTGTGAGTCGCATGTCCGTGAAAGAGCATATCTGTACATTGACATCGACAACATAAAACTATTCCAATCAATACTGGATGAAACACCTGCTTAATGCACAAAATTCCGGAATATGCTACGTTACATTGAAAATCACATTGCCAGCTACTGCATTCGTTCTGCCCTCACCACCCCTCACTCGCACACCCGCTAACCCAAATCTGCATTCAGTGAACCACATCATCAGCTGCAGGAGCTGAAGTATCGCCGTGAAATATAAAACAAATGTTCAAATTATGCAATTTAGTTCGTTCAAATAGTAATGCTTGCCATCCCAAATGCACTCTTGGCTGGATGTGCGGAACGTACAGGTGGCGTCAATGGATTTGTGTGCACAGGTTGGCCTCAGTAGTGCTGTACTGGCGTGGTATGATAAGTCCTGTACAGACTTACACGCATAACGCCGATATTAGAACACGGAGCTATTAGTTAGTATATTGAAAATGTTTACTTTTGATTGACTTATTGAATTATTAATTTAAAGAAATTGGCAAAGCCATTACTTTCTACATTACTTGGCAATGACTGGTCATTACTGTCTGCATTATATTGCACTATCAAATAATGACATGTATGTAAAGACCTCAATAAGTAGTTTTAGGTATGTTACTTATAATAATTTTTTATTTTATAGATTAATAAGGGAAAGGTTCGGCAAGAAAAAACAGCTTCAAAATTTCAGAACCGATTCCTTAACACCCTCAATACTGAAATACTTTACAAAAGGATTTTGATAGTATAGGGTCATGGATAATCGAATGATTTAACCAAAAATTTTGCAAAAAATATGGGAAGGTTAATCTTAATCTTTTGACTTCACAAATTGCTCTCCTGGATCTATTTTCGGACCAAATACTAGAATTCGTAAGGAACTTTACTTTTATTCAAAGTTGGTACAGTATCCGGAATGGTGTACCATCTATAAAAACCCCATTTATCCCTTTGAGAATTTTGACCACCTATGAACTGCATTCGCAAGCTTTATCGTCTTATGCATACAAGGATATTGAGACTTCTCATTCTAGCTCTTTTTAAATATTCGTACAATATTCGATATGGTGTACCAACTATAAAAACCCCTTTATCTCTTTGGGAATTTTTACCACCTCTGGACTGCATTCGCAAGCTTTATCGTCTTATGCATACGAGCAAATTGAGTCTTCTCTTTCTTGCTCTTTTTAAACCCTCCATCATAGTATATTTACTTTGTCATTCCATTTTCAAAACCTCGTATTCCTAATTGGAGAGCTCATAAAATGTATACTTACATACATTGTGGGCCATAAGCCTGTTTTTGCTATAATTGTTTTCTTATTTTTTCTTTTTTGTTTTTCAAAATTAGAAACCACGTTTGAAGTAAGAAGCGTTAAGTGTTGATTATTATTTTCTCAAAATTCTATAATTTAAACCCAAAGAACATGTCCAAATTCTATGACGAAAACAAGTGCACAACCAAGTCGGAAGAAGCCTAAAGTGTTAGGTTTTATTTTGTGAGTCAAAATTCTATAATTCAAACCTAAAGAAAATTTCCAAAATTTGTTTAACACAAAAAAATTTTTTCGGAAAAGAAATTCGCAATCATGTCGCTCGATCTCAAACATCAGTGAGTGAATAATCTCGGAGTGATAGACCGCTTAAAACAAAAAGCCAAAATAGTACCAAACGAGTTCAGGAGAGCCTAAATGAGAACCTAAAAACATCGACGTGCTACTCAGAGAATTACAATTTAACAGAATGAAAACACTGGCTACTAAATTATTATATGTTGAGATATAACCTTTTTAAGTACAGGGCGGAGCGCGGCCACTTGCGTTTTTTGTACTGCAGGCTGTGGCGGCACTATTGGTCGAAGAGAGTGGATAGTGTGCGGGGCTTATAGCGGCTGACAGGAGATTTGTATTCGTCTGCCTTTCAGTTGCCATAATGCATTGGTCACGTGAGGAGAGGTCGTTTTGTGTTGAAGCGTATTTTTCAAATGCGCACTTGATCGTTGCAGTGCAGCGTGCTTTTCGTTTTCTGTTCCCTCAAGCGGGCGTGTTCCTGGACGGCAATCAATTGTCAATTGGGTAACTTTTTTGAGAACAGCATGGAATGTGTCATGTGTACGAAGGGGACCTGAGAGAAGAATAACAACGCCACAAAACATCGAGAGAGAGAGTTAGAGCAGCAGTTCTGCAATCTCCGAAACGCTCTGCTCGGAAGCAATCACTTGCTCTTGGCAAATCGTGGATTTTTTTCAGCCGGCTCTTGAGGCAATGCAATTAGAGGATACATGGTTCCTACAGGATAGTGCCACTGCACACACAGCGAGGGTTACCATGAATGGTTTGCGGCAATGTTTTCTGAACGGCTAACCTCTTTAAGGGGTGATGTGAACTGGCCGGCACGCTCACCAGACTTAACCCCATGCAATTTTTTTCCTTTGGGTTACCTGAAGTCGAAGGTGTATATCAACCGTGCTAACAACTTGAAAAACCTAATTAACAATGTTGAGGCTGAAGTTGGCAGAACACCGGTCGACATGCTTGTTAGAGTTCATGAAAACTTCAAAAAAGGTATCCAGCAGTGTGTGGATAGCGAAGGTCGACATTTGCCACATGGTCTGGCAAATGTCGACCTTCGCTATCCATAATTTAATAAATTCCCTTACTGTACAATTTAATTAAAATATAAAGGGTGTTTTTTATTGGGGTATAGAACTTTAAGTTGGCATCACTTTTTTAACTGGCGGCCATTTTGTCAGCTGTCAAGTGATTAATATTTAGTTTGGTTTGCCATTTCATCATGAACAGGTTGACAAAAGAACAACACTTGCAAAATGGGCCGAAAATGAGATTCATCTCGATGCTGATTTTCATCACAAAATTTTGTTCAGTGATGAGGCTCATTTTTGGTTGAATGGCTACGTCAACAAGCAAAATTGCCGCATTTGGAGTGAAGAGAATCCACATGAGACCCTTGAGACGCCATTACATCCACAAAAACTGACTGTTTGGTGTGCTCTATGGGCTGGTGGAGTCATTGGGCCATACTTCTTCCGAAATAATGCTGGAGAGTCAGTTACCGTTAATGGAGACCGGTATAGAGCCATTATAACCGACTATTTTGTTCCCGAATTGGATGGCATGAATGTGGATGAGTTGTGGTTCCAACAAGACGGCGCTACATGCCACACAGCGCACGTCACAATCGAAATATTGAAGGAAACATTCGATGAGCGCATAATTTCGCGGAATGGACCTGTCAATTGGCCACCAAGATCGTGTGATTTGACACCATTGGATTATTTTCTTTGGGGATATGTGAAGTCGCTCGTCTACGCCAACAAACCAGGAACGTTAGGGGACTTGGAAGCCAACATTCGTGGCGTTATTGCCAACATACGGCCCCATATGCTCGAAAAAGTGGTTGAAAATTGGACCTGTAGAATTGGCTTTATTCGAGCCAGCCGCGGCGGCCACATGCCCGAAATCATATTTAAACATTAATGGCATAAAATTATCCTTCCAATAAAGCCAAATTGATGGACATTAAAACGATTTTCTTGTGTTTTATTTCAATTCGAAGTTCTATACCTCAATAAAAAACACCCTTTAAAATAAATTTTTCTGAGGTTCATTATTTGTATATTTTATTTCCAAATACTTCATTCTGGTGAATTTTTTAAAAGATGCATTAGTTTGGCCATAAATGCGATTTTATAAAAGACCGCCCACTTTTCCTCGAGGATGAGTATCGGTCCATGCCAACATCAAATTGTGCGAAAACGATTGTCATATCTCCAATAGTTTATGAGATATTGTCTTTTTATATTCTCCATCATAAGATAGAGGGTATATTCACTTTTTCCTCTGCTTAAAGCACCTCGAAATACTGGTGGGAGACCCCATAAAGTACAACGTATCGCGAACAGCAGTAATATTTTCTGCAGTACGAGCTGTACGAGCATGCACTGGTCATTTCACATCTCCTACAGACCCGGTTTGCTCAAAGTTTTGTACGATTTTTCCGATTGTACGCACATTTGGACGATTAAATTGACCAAAAAATAATCACGAAGTTCACGATATGCATTTTGATTTGTACGCCGATTTTCATGATAAGCCTGAAATCTATTGATGGCTCTCGATGTGGAGCATAAGTGAGTTGTATTTTCGTGGGCAATTGTGTGAAGAAAACTTGAAAAGTAAGTTTTACAACAGTAGTTCTCATTCGATTGGGGAGAGCCTGGCCTTATAGAGTTCGGTTTTACTTTCAACAATTGCAGCAAGGCTTTCTAAAGAAGGTTGCCACGGACCCGAAATCATGATAAAAGTATGGTGCAGCCACGAAAATCCATGTCACTTTGTCATTTTGTTAAAAACTTGTCTTCTATTTAAATATAGAAGCAAGAGGTGTTGAGCCGGTTAATACCTGTTCAAAGCCTGAATAACTTTAACGCGTTGCTCACTTTTGTAACCTTTCATGGTTCAAATTGAGTTAGTCTGAAATTGAGAAATATCAAACGATAGCAGAAAAAAACATGACGTTTAGGTGTCGTTCACATTCAACATCGGCCCCTAAAATTAAACCACCCCTTAGGTTAACGATATCGATGAATTTCCAAGCTCCTGAAAGTCTCTCGAGTCGATTTCAACACATTTTGCTTACTGGGTAACTTTTTGGCTTTTCTATAAAGTAGTAAACATTATATACTCGTTGAAAAGTATGGCGTTTGCAAAAATATCCATTTGCAAGAAAATTATCTTCCCAGAAAAGAAACGTCACTGCCGATTTAATTCTCGTTTATTTGGCTTATCACACCCTCGACTTCCGATGTCAATTCAAGAATGTACAGCAAAATGCATTCTCTTGTCCGACATTATTCGCATTTGAATGGCAAATAATTTCTATTTTTCTATTTTTATTGAAAGCAAAATGCTTTAATAGTTTAAGCATGTTGGACGTATAAGAATTTCTATTTTATTTCGAATTTCGTTTCTTTCGGTTGGAAGGGGTTTTTCTTGATGCTGGTACAACGCTGGCATTCAATACTTGTGGGTGGTACGGATTAAAAGTGTGAGAGAGAGTGAAGGAATATTCAAGATAATATTGAAAATTCACTGCATGAACATGCATGTTCTGTTGCATATAAAAGTCACTTTGGTATTTCATTGAACATTTTTTTTCGACCATTCTGACGACTAAATGTGCCATTTGAGGTTGATGTATCTGAGCATGTTCTTGAGGTGTACGAATGGGATATACAATGGGGGATTGTGGATATTGAAAATGCTGAAATTAACATTCCGCAACAAAAGGTGAATTTATTTAAAGAAAGTTGTGTTGAGCAAATACTCTGTTAAGGTTAGTTTGGTATTTTGGGTGGGTACCGAAAAGCGACCTATTTCTATGAAGACTCAACTATGGCACGTACTGTCACAATTGCTTGAACAGTTCGTTATTGAAGGTATAAAAGTTAAATTTTACTTACAACTAAGGCATTGTTCTTTCTCCCCGTTGCATTGTGAGGGAATGTTTTCTTTAAAATTTTGTAAATTGCTACGTTGGGCGCCAGTTTTTTTTTAAATAACCAACACTCAGGGGATGCCCCTATACATGCGTTGCATTGCGTTGGCGAGTGGAAAGTAAAGGATCGGAGGGGGGAAAGAGGGAGTAATGATTATTGACGCTTGCCTTCAACTTCTGGATGTCGCAATTAGTGGGAAATACATTTGCCGGAAGTCTATTCCACATACGGACTGTACGAGTGAAAAACGAATTTGATCTGTAGTGTATAGTGCGGTCAACTGGGCAATCGATAACAAACGGGTGTGAATTCCTAGAAAATCCTCACGTCAGGAATAAGGCGACGGATGTCTGATGAACACACACCATGAAAGTAACGATAGAACAGCGTCACGCAACCCACATTCCGACTATGCTCAAGGGAAACAATAGAGTTGGATACCCTACTGTCACCTATCAGCACCATCGCTCTCCTTTGAACACGGTCAAGTAGCTCCAAGGATTATTTTGGAGCACCTGCCCATATATGGGAGTTGTATTCTATTATCTTTGAAACTATGGTTTCCTCTTTTACTTTGCTGAATAAATGCGAGTATGACGCTAAACTGCGGTAAGACAAAACTTGACTAGGCATTAAAGGAGTATGGGACCAGAAGTAGTCAATGGCTACTTATCTATTGGTTTGAAATTATAAAAAGAACAACAAATTCAGCAAGCCTTAATTGCAAACACAAGATTTATGACGACTGAGCAAATATATAAGGTGATCCATCTATAGGTTTTATTTTCAGAAAAAAAAAATATAAAAATTCAAATCAAGTGTGGAATCTTTGTTGGTAATTTGAAAGGACATTTTCTGGCATTAATTTTTTGAATATAATTTCCTTCAAATGTTGGCAACTGTATTATGGAAATGAGCGTTCGGTGAGAAACGGAAAGATCCGCTGTTTTCGACCAAAATTTTGTTCAGTGATGAGCCCCATTTCTGGCTCAACGGCAAAGTCAATAAACAAAATTGCCGCCTTTGGGCCGAAGAGCAACAAGAAGAGGTTCAAGAGGTGCAATTATACCCAGAGAAAACCACGGTTTGGTGCGGTTTATAAGCTGGTGGAAGCATCCCTGCGTTTTTTTTTAAATGATGACGGCCGGAACGTAACCGTGAATGGTGCTCGCTATCGCGCCATTATATCGATCTGCTACCTGCTACCTGAAATTGAAGCCCGTAATCTTGACGACACTTGGTGTCACTTGCCATACAGCTGCTCAAACAATGGATCTATTGAGAGGTCATTTCGAAAAGCTGCTAATTTCACGTTTTGGTCAGGTGTGTTGGCCGCCTAGATGGAGTGATATCACACCTTTAGACATTTTTCTTTGGGGTTACTTAAAGTCCAAAGTCTATGCTGACAAATCAACTACGATTCAGGCCAATATTACCATTAATATTGCCAATATTGTCATTAAAGCTATACCGGTCGAAATGCTCGAAGGAGTCATCCAAAATATGATCCTGAGAATGGAAACCCTGAGGCGTAGTTGCGGCCAACAATTGAAGGGAGTTATATTCAAAAAATAAATGCCATAAAATGTCCTTTCAAATAACCAATACAGATTCCACACCTAATTTGAATATTTTTTTTTTGTTTTAAAAAAATAACTCTAGATGGATCGCATTTATGTCTTATCGTGCTGCACCTGATTTTCAAGCAGACGTCGCCTAATTTTTTCCACTGTGGAGGGATTATTATCAACAACTGATGCAAATTTTCACTGTGAATTACCCTTTTAAATGGTTTAACTGCCTTTGCTCTATTGTCGGACGAGGACTCATTTTATATTTAAATCTGTACGATCGTTTTGAGCACCAAAATAAAACTAATCACTCGTAAAAAACAATCATAGGAGAATAGGAAGGAAGAAGGAAAAACAAAATAAGGTTAAAACAGTATGACTGAGCTGTGGAATGATTCTTTTAAATAACTGCTGAAAATTAACTGTGACATTGTTTTTAATTTTTATTTTTATCATTTCTGAAAGCAGAATGGGTAGATTTTTTTTGTTTTTTTTTCTCTTCTTTGAATTTAGTTAAAAAAAAGCCACAACGCGTCTACGCTCCTTTTTTATCATTATTTCATTTAGTTCTGCAGTTATGGAATCCTACGTTTAAAGTATGCGCCGCATGAAATAAGCTGTGACCCACTGTAAGGAGGAAGCACTTTCATTTCCCCAAGCCACCAGCCCTGAACTGACTACAAAGATGCTATTTCCAAAACATGTTGAACAGATACCGAATAATGTTGTGGCCCACTGCTTCAAGGTTTTCCAACATAAATTTATGAAATTGTTGTTGTTGTTACAACATGCCTCCACCCTGTATGCATGTACAGTTAGTTATCCCTTCTACCTCTCGAATTACAAATTGAAGAAATCTTCATTTAGACCAGGTCAAAAGTTAGGCCAAAATGGATTTCTTACAAATGTAGCTGGGATTGTGCGATGCCCCAAAAAGGCAGCTCGTCTCTAAAGGTTAAAAGATTATTTTTAATTTAAATGATTTTTATTAAAACTTCCCTTTGCTGCTGTAGTTGTTAGTGTTGTTCCTTGCCATGCTCTCAT
This sequence comes from Hydrotaea diabolus, assembly GCA_963513945.1. Classification (NCBI taxonomy): domain Eukaryota; kingdom Metazoa; phylum Arthropoda; class Insecta; order Diptera; family Muscidae; genus Hydrotaea; species Hydrotaea diabolus. Next base: position 131,928,037 of record OY740719.1, read on the forward strand.
TCAGTCTTTATGTTATTTAGCAATTTATTTAAATTATTTTCACAAACATTTTCCATTCTATTTCAGCTGCAATTTATCTCGATCTGTGTCGGTATCTCGCACTCTGTGTATACGTGCGTGTGTGTGTGAGATAGTGTGTCCTTCTGCCAGTGAAAACGAGTGTGTCTCATCTCATCCCGCATCCGCAGTCACAGGGACAGGGAACGAGGACGACACTAGCTGACCCCTGCCCTTACGTTTAGAAAAATGAATATGCAGACCATCCAGTACATGGGACCCACACAACAGCCGACACCGCCGCCTCCCTACCGGTATAATGGACCTCCAATGCAACAGCATCAGCAACAATCACCTTGGTTTGTTAGCAGCAATGGCAGTGTTGGTGGTGGCAATGAGATTGCCGCCGCCGCCGCAGCTGCTGGTGGCTGCTCGACTGCAGCAAATGCTGGTTTTATGCCAAATACAAATCCAATTTGTAGCACTACACCAATTAAAGGAAATGTAAGTGAATTAAATAGTTGTTCTTATTTCTCTGTTTTCCCCCTACCCTTCCCGCCCCTCACCTACCCCTCATCATCGACTAGTTTACATACCTTGTCGTTCTGTACAGAACGACACACACAACAAAATTAATTACCTTTTTAATACGGCAACTGGAAAACAACTAAAATTGCAAAAAGTATTTACAGATAATGGGGAAAAAAGAAAACAACCCTAAAAACATGGTGCACGTTCTTTTAGGGTTTTTAGGCCCACTACACAGCGAAGAGCGAGTACAAATGTCACATACTCAGTTCACACTAAACAGCAAAAAAGAACCAGGAATTAATAAGTTTTGTTTTTTTTCCTCCCATTGTTAAATTAAATTGCTAGAGCAGTTGCATTGTTTAGCAAAAATGTCATACCATTAATTAATTGAATTTTTTGCACAACTAATCCCCAAAGTCTAGGTAAGCAGGTGGTTATCTCCATGAAGTGGGAGTACAGAAACACATTCCCCATGTAAGTTACAGCCAAACTTAAACAGATCAACGTAACAACTTAAATTGTATTCTTAACAAAAAAGTATTGAAATATATAATTTTAGTTTTCAACATGACATTTGTAAATGTTAGACCTTCTGAAAGAGCCTTTCAAATCAGAAGATTCTCAACATATTCCTACTGCTACAACAATTCGTCGCTTTTTTGCTATTTTAACTTAGACCTAATTTTCTACTTTTCGAGTTAGTAAAAAATTCCAGGGGTTTCGACCTGCTCTTTTGCAATCTGAAATCATTTTTTATATCCCTAGTGGTACTTGAGATACGGTAAATGCTTTTTTGATCCGTATCCACTTTAATTTTGTCTTGTTTAATATCTGATCCATATTCAAAAGTATAGGGTGATCCATCTAGATGTATTTTTTAGAACAAAAAAATATAAAAATTCAAATCCAGTTGGAAATCTTTATTGGTAATTTGAAAGGTCATTTTATGACATTAATTTTTTGAAAATAATTACCTTCAAATGTTGGCAACTGCATTATGGAAATGAGCGTTCGGTGAAAGAAGGGAAGATCCGCTGTTTTCGAACAAAAGTTCAGTGATGAGGCCCATTTCTGGCTCAGCGACAAAGTCAATAAACAAAATTGCCGCATTTGGGCTGAAGAGCAACAAGAAGAGGTGCCATTATACCCAGAGAAAACCACGGTTTGGTGCGGTTTATAAGCTGGTGGAATTATCGGTTCATATTTTTTCAAAAATGATGATGGCCAGAACGTAACCGTGAATGGTGCTCGCTATCGCGCCATTATAACGATCTTTATGCTACCTGAAATGAAAGCCCGTAATTTTGACGACACTTGGTTTCAAAAGGGCGGTACGACTTGCCATATAGCTGCTCAAACAATGGATCTATTGAGAGATCATTTTGAAAAGCAGCTAATTTCACATTTTGGACAGGTGAGTTGGCCGCCTAGATCGAGTGATGTCACAACTTTAGACATTTTTCTTTGGAGTTACGTAAAGTCCAATGTCTATGCTTAATTGAATCGAATTTCTCCGAAGACTTCAGGCAAACAAATTGTGGTGCACCACTCAGAATTGACCGCCCTACGTTGCTCAAGCGGATTAGTCGCCACATGACCAGTTTTGCCGAAGAAACAGGCGGCCATTTGCTTTGAAATGCTTCTTCCACGAACAACTTTCGTTAGATTTGGCTCGTCTTCCAAGACCCACACGGTCGATTGCTGTTGTGTTTCGGGCTCATACGCATAGATCCATGATTCGTCACCTGTGACGATCTTATAAATGTCCTTTGAAGCACCGCGATCGTATTTGTTCAAAATTTCTTTGCACCAATCGACACGAGCCTTTTTTTTGAGCGATTGTCAAATTATGCGGGATCCAACGAGAACAAACCTTTTTACGGCCAGGAGGTGTGCATGCAATATCGAATTTAAGCTGGTTGAAGAAATGCCCAAGGATGCCTCTATCTCACGGTATGTCACATGACGATCTTGCATTATTAGTTCACGCACGCCATCATTGTTCTCCGTGTTTGGACGACCTTCGTCTTTGAGCGAGCGTCGGTCAGAATAATTCATTAAACCAGTTTTTCACCGTGCTATAGGATGCTGCTTCATCGCTATACAAGTTTTAAGTGCATCGATGCACTCTTGCCGTGATAATGCACGTCGAAAGTAGTGAAAAATGAACGCACGAAAATGTTCACGAGTTCATTCCATTTTTTTGCAAATTGATTTTTTTAAGTCACTGTAGACAACACAAATGATAGTCGTACGTCAAAACGTTCTGAGTACGTTTATGCTAAAAAATGTCAAACTTTCCAATGGGAATGTCAGATGGCCCCAGGCAACACTTAGTGTTGCCTAGATCAGAAATATATATAGCAACCCTCTTATTGAAAGATCCGCAGGCAATTTGCTAGTACTTTGCCTGGGATTTCTTCCAATTCTTGCCTTCATCTTTCAGACTATTGCTGACGAAGTTGCTGTTTTTTTGGTCGTCGCCATGTTTTTTTTACTCAACCAGTTTCCTCGTGTCGTTTTATGGTTCGATACACGAACATTTATTTATATTTTAATATTTTTTAGTTCTTGAATTATCGCGGGACACGATTTTCCAGCTAAATAAAGCAATATCACACTGATCCGCTTGAGTTCCATGTCAAATTAATTTTGCAAAACTTAAACACGTGTGCTTTGGTAATCGTGTAAACAATAAAGCAAAGTATTGCCATACACAAAATATGTGATTGCACTGATAGCTTGGCAGATACGTCAAGTTGGAAATGGTAGCACTTCAATTCCCGCACCCTGTATTATTGCGTAAAATACTTAACAACAACATTGCTTTTAAAACCATTATCAAATTTATAAAAATTACAATAAAATTGTATGATTTAAGTCTTCATATGATTGCTAACATAAAACCGAAAGCAACAATACTTTTGTCGCACCAACCATATTTATATTGTTGCTACAACCTATTTTTATTTTTTAAATTTGGCTATAATACTTTTGTTACATTTTAACAATGTTAGTATTGCTGCAATCATACAACTGTCAAAATGAAATTCAAAAAACCATACTATGGTTGCTACAAACAAACTTATATTGCGGTGATTATATTATTGTTGCCGTGACTATATACTAAGTAGGGACATAAATACTGTTACAACATTTCAATAGTAGAACTGAACATACCCCGTTAATGTCATATGGGTTTTGAAAGCTAACCTAAATAGCGTTAGTCTGTATCTGAATTTTAAAATTGTTTCAACTTTCATCATGGAGTGGTCAGATAATGAGAACCGTATGGCTGAAATAGCGCTTTTCAAGTGTGAAATGAAAAAAGCGATATTTTCAAAACGCTCCGGCCACTAGGGATTAGCCGCACGTTCGTCTACCGATGCATAAAACTGTTTGAGGAGACTGGAGATGTAAAAGACCGCCACCGGTCGGGCCGCCCACGCTCTGTTCGTACACCGCATGTCATCAAAGCCGTTAAATAAAGAATTCACAGAAATCCGCTCCGAAAACTGAAAATCACGGCCATTGAGATGAATATCACGCAAAAGTTCATGAGTCGAATCATTAAAAAAGGCTTAGGGCTTTCAAACGACGTACCAAACATTTATTGACTGCAGCTTTAAAAAAATATGATTAAAAAAGGCAAACGTCTTTTGGTGAGACACGCTGATAGCTTGCACAGAAAAATTTTGTTCGCCGATGAAAAAATGTTTTCCGTTCAGGAAAAATGAAACAAGCAAAATGATAGAGTGTATGCGCCGTCATCTGAGGAAGCATCTGAACTGATCCCAAGGGTGGAAGAGGGTCATCACCCAGCTTCAGTCATGGTTTGGTGGGGTGTCTCTTACGATGGGGTCACTGACCTGCATTTCTGCGAACAAGGAGTCAAAACATCGGCCAAATTTTACCAAGAAACCATTTTGGAAGCTGTTGTGAAGCCTCTTAACAATTCCCTGTTCCAAAACCAGCCATGGACTTTCCAGCAGGATTCTGCGCCGGCCCATAAGGCTAAAACGTCCCAGGCCTGGTCTCGAAACAATTTGCCAACGTTCATTTCCTCTGAAGAATGGCCCTCAGGCAGTCCAGATTTGAACCCATTGGAGTACAAATTGTGGATGGTTTTAGAAGACAAGGTTTGTCACAAGAGATACCCCAACATTGGATCTCTTAAGACTGCTTTGGTTCGAGCTGTGGCCAAGTTTCCAACGGACGAGGTTCGTGCAGCTATTGACGATTAGCCAGTGCGACTGAAGGCGTGTGTAAAGGCAAAAGGCGGACATTTCGAATAAGAAGATTCTTTTTGGATACAATATACATCAATAAATATATTAAAAAATATTTGGTCCAAAGACATTCAGTACTTTTTATTTTACAGCATAACAAGTGTGTAACAGTATTTATGTCCCTACTAAGTATAAACCATATCTTTTCTCTGTGTGTAGGTTGGCTTAAATTCTAATGTTTACGCTTACTTTTTTGTTATTTTATTAAGTACGCATATCATGAAAAACTTTGAAAACTAAAATTAATTAAGACCGAACTCTTTGCTAGAAAGCTCCATACATGTACTGCAGCACCCCTGCTAGCTCTTCTCGACTGCTCCCGGCTGCTCTATCAGCAGATAATAGTTGCAACAAACGAGCATGAAAGGCTGCTGCTGCTTCTTCTGCACAACAGCAACAACAAAAGCAAAAACCATTAAAATCTCTGTCCAAATATTATCATCTTATGTGGGAGGACTTGAACTACAATAAAATGCATTTGCGCTCGCTCACTCGCACAAATAAGCCGAAAACCCCCAAAATAACAAATACTCGCATGTGATGCGAAAGCGGCAGCAACAAAAACCATTTTCCAAATTGCAACAGACGTTTAATATGTGTGCTGCCGCTGTTGGTGCAACTTAAAGAAAAGTTTTTTATAAGCCAGGCCGGGGAGATTATTCGCCAAATATATATAAAAATGTGAGTGAGTTTTAACATTTGCCCTTTTATGGCGCAGATTTAATTTATTGCCAGTATCTATGAAAACAACTGAACAACGAATGAGGCAAAAAAACACACACACACACAAAAGCCAGAAACGGAAACGAGGCCTCAGGCATCGAGCAGCATCCAAAGCGTACCGCCAACGACCAGATCAAAGCGATGGTGGCAAACAAGAACCAACAACAACGTGCCGAGGAACGAACCAACTGCCAAAAGGATGCGTTCGTCCATGCCATTCCAAAAGGGCTGCCGGAGAAAGCCATAACGGAAAAGCAAACATGTATTACACACTGGCCAAAATATAATATGAACAACTCCTATTCACTGTTCCTTCTTATTTTTATTATTATTCCATTTTTGGCTTATGAAAAACTGGAGATTTTTATTTGGTTATTACTTACTACCCCCAAAAACACGGATTGAACGAGGCTGGTATGGAATGTCGGGTAACCACCAGGCATTCCACATTGGATAATTTGAAAGGTTATATTACAACCAAACTTTTTCGATCGATATTCTGTAATCAATTGGGAAGCGTTCCATTTAAAGATTCTTTCCTGAAGCATGTCTGGATTTTAAAACTATACGAGTATTTGCAAAGGGTTGTTAGTGTGAGGCTTAGCAAAAGTATTTATGGCTAACTCAAGTATGACTAGGAGGTTTGCTATATATATTTTTGGCCTAAGCAACACTAAGTGTTGTTGACGTAAAAAATCAATTAGGCGAAAAAATTATATTAACTCGTGAACATTTTCGTGCGATCATTTTTCACAACTTTCGACGTGGATTATCAAGCCAAGAGTGCATCGATGAACTTAAATCTTTGAATGGCGATAAAGCACCATTCTATTGCACTGTGAAAAACTGGTTTAATGAATTCTATCGTGGCCGACGATCCCATAAAGACGAAGGTCCTCCAAAAACGGCTGTTGTGCCACAGAACATTGATGCCGTGCGTGAACTGATAATGCAAGGTTGTCATGTGACATACCGTGAGACAGAGGCATCCTTGAACAATTTCTTCCACCAGCATACATTCGATATTGCATGAACACCTGGCCGTAAAAAAGGTTCGTTCTCGTTGGATCCCGCACAATTTGACAATCGCTCAAAAAAAGGCTCGTGTCGATTGGTGCAAAGAAATTTTGAAAAAAATACGATCGCGGTGCTTCAAAAGACGTTTATAAGATCATCACAGGTGACGAATCATGGATCTATTAGTATGAGCCTGAAACAAAACAGCAATCGACCGTGTGGGTCTTCGAAGACGAGCCAAATCCAACGAAAGTTGTTCGTGGAAGAAGCACTTCGAAGCAAATGGTCGCCTGTTTCTTCGGCAAAACTGGTCATGTGGCGACTGTGCCGCTTGAGCAACGTAGGACGATAAATTCTGAGTGGTACACCAAAATTTGTTTGCCTGAAGTCTCCGGAGAAATTCGAAACACGAATAAGGGATGTCGAATCATTGTGCACCATGACAATGCGAACTCTCACCTTTTTGGCCGGCCAAAACGTCGAATTGATGGGTCATCCGCCGTACAGCCCTGACTTGGCACCCAAAAACTTATTTTTATTCCCGCACAAACCAACGCCTTTGTGACCGGCCTAAACGTCGAATTTATGGGTCATCCGCCGTACAGCTTTGACTTGGCAAACAATGACTTTCCTTTCTTCCCGCCCATCAAAAAAAAAATGGGTGGTCAACGATTTTTGCCGCCAGAAGATGCTGTAAAAGCGTTCAAAAACCAAAGTGCTTCGACAATTGGTTAAAGCGCATGCAAAAGTGTATAAATCATGCTGGAGAATAATTTGAAAAACAATGAAACCATTTTTATAATAAGTATTCGCAGCCCTCGTATTATCATAATAAAAAGAAATGACAATAATTTCCTTAACAATTTGCGTTTTATTCAAAATCAACATCGGCCCTTAAAATTTAACCACCCTCTATTTTTTGGAAGGAATACCAATAAAAATGTTGGACTAAGTGTATCGTATTGAACTAAAAAGAGATTGTGTTAAAGTGATTGCTTGGCCTTTATTTCGAATAGCTCCCATCCTATTGGAGCACATTGGTATATGTTCCCGGTCCAGAATTGGAACATATCGCTACATATTTAAATATACGAAGGTCCTTACCGATTGAGGTTCTAACGCTCGTAAAGTCAGAGTTTAAATGCGAACGGTATTGAGCCATGACTAATGACTTTTTCGTGCCTGATTCGAGGATGTTGATGTAAACGACCTTTGGTTCCAAAATGGCGGCGCTACATGTCGTACAGTCAACGAAACAATCAATTTATTGAAGGAAACTTTTGGAGAGCGCATTAACTCGCGTCGTTGGCCTAGGGTTACCGTTGAAAAAATTCAAAAAGTCGCACAAAAAGGGGATTATTTTTGAAAAAGTGACACAAAAAAATATTTTAAAAAAAAGGCTGCAAACTTATCGTAAGTTCATTTTAATAAAACAATACCTATACATTTAAATTTATTAAGAAAAGTAACAAACAACAGAGTAAAAACTCCGTTCAATGAAACGAGAGGTAAAATACACATTCAAACTAAAAAACAATTCAATTTCCGATCCTCATGTTCCCTCCACTATACGATAATAAAGCGCAAAAAAACAGCAAAATTTGCTTTAATTGTAGTACCCATGTGTCCAGATTGATTTCTAATCGCCCGTTTTTTATTATTCTGGATGTTTTTTGGGTCACCTGAGCCTAACCTTTCAGCAGCTTTACTCTTTTTTGAGGTATTTAGTGCGTCCCAACTAAAAGTACACCTTGTCTATTCACAAAAAATTCTGATTTGTTAAGCAAAAACGAATAATTTTTATCGAGTTAAAAACTTTTTCCCCTTGGATCGATTTCCCCCATTTAAGTACAATCCCAAACAGCTTGTAACCATAAGCCTACATCATGCAAAATTTCTGAATACTAGGTTGATATGTTTGAACGATATCATGCCTTCAAGAGACACGCGGACGGATTTCAAATTTATAATTACTTTATAGGGTCTTCGAACAATATTTCGTGGTGCTGCAAACGAAATGACAAATTTTATAGTCTCTTTCGTGAAGGGTATAAAATCCAAACATCAAAAGTCGGACAAGGCAGACTATATAATACCCTGTTCTACTGGATGTTTAGATGAACCATCTGAAACTAGGTTTTTGGGCTCCTTGAAGTTATGTTTATTTGCACATGAAATAAAAATTATTTCATGTGGATTCGTTGGGTTTGTGGTAAAATTTAAATTTTTTGGTACCCATATGTTCTTGCTTGAGTGTATTTTCGGCCACCTCAAATCAAGAATGCTTACTTGATACATTTTACAAATGTTCCGATTTGTTGGTATTTTTAACAAAAGTAGAAATAATTTCATAAAGTGGCAAAAAAGGGGGATTTTTAAAAAAGGGGCAGTAAAAGTCGCATGGCTTCTAAAAAGGGTCAAATTGTCATTTTAGTCGCACACCGGTAACGCAGCGTGGGCCTGCGGCGCGGCCTCCATGATCGTGCGATTTAAACTATTTGTTGTGGGGTTATGTGAAGTCGCTTGGGTACGCAGCTAAGCCCGTCATGATTGACGATCTGAAGGAGAACATTCTGCGAGTTATTGATGACATACGGCCCCAAATGCTGTACAAATTGGACACTCGGCTGGAATTTATTATGGAATTTTTAAAACATAATGTAAACCCTTATCTTTATAATAAAGCTAAATTCTTGGCCATAACATTAAATTATATGCGTTTTATTTCTTTTTAAAAACCACACGTCTAAAAACACGCCCTTTGGCCGTAGCCAGACCAAATGTATACATCTTTTAATAAAGCCCCCCATACAAATGGCCTTCACTCCCCTTTATACTTAGTAGGGACATAAATACTGTTAAAACATTGAACACACCTATTTCAATAGTAGAACTGAACATACCCCGTCATATGGGCTTTGAAAGCTAACCTCAAAATCGTTAGTCTGTAACGGGATTTTAAAATTGTTTCAACTTTCATCATGGAGTGGTCAGATAATGAGGACCGTATCGCTGTAATAGCGCTTTTCAAGTGTGAAATGAAAAAAGCCATATTTTCAAAACGCTCCGGCCACTAGGTATTAGCCGCATGTTCGTCTACCGATGCATAAAACTGTTTGAGGAGACTGGGCGGCCCAAGCTCTGTCCAAACACCGCATGTCATCAAAGCCGTTAAATCAAGAATTCACAGAAATCCGCTCCGAAAACAGAAAATCATGGCCCGTAAGATGAATATCACGCATAAATCCATGAGTCGAATTATTAAAAAAAAGACTTGGGACTTCAGGCTTTCAAACGACGTACCGGACATTTATTGACTGCAGCTTTAAAATAATAGGATTGAAAAATGCAAACGTCTTTTAGTGAAGCACGCTGATAACTTGAACAAAAAAGTTTTGTTCACCTATGAAAAAAAGTTTACCGTTCAGGAAGAATTTAACAAGCTAAAGTGTATGTGCGGTCATCTAATGAAGCATCTGAACTGATCCCAAGGTTGGAAAAGGGTCATCGCCCAGTTTTAGTAATGGTTTGGTGGGGTGTCTCTTACGATGAGGTCGCTGACCTGCATTTCTGCGAACAAGGAGTCAAAACATCGGCCAAATTTTACCAAGAAACCGTTTTGGAAGCTGTTGTGAAGCCTCTTAACAATTCCCTGTTCCAAACCAGCCATGGACTTTCCAGCAGAATTCTGCGCCGGCCCATAAGGCTTTACGTCCCACGTCTGGCTTCAAAACAATTTGCCAGCGTTCATTTCCTCTGAAGAATGGCCCTCAGACAGTCCAGATTTGAACCCGTTAGATTACAAATTGTGGACGGTTTTAGAGGACAAGGTTTGTCACAAAAGATACACCAACATTGGATCTCTTAAGACTGCTTTGGTTCGAGCTGTGGCCAAGTTTCCAATGGACGAGGTTCGTGCAGCTATTGTCGATTGGTCAGTGCGACTTAAGGCAAAAGGCGGACATTTCAACTAAGTAGATTCTTTTTGGATACGATATACATCAATTAATATAGTATTATTTTACAGCATAAAACGTGTTACACACGTATTTATGTCCCTACTAAGTAAATAATAATTAAAATCAAATCGACGGTTAAAATGTTTAAAAAGAATGAAATTAATGAGTAGAAAATTATTATAGACCATGTTGTTTTTAAATTGGACAAAGTGAGGTGGCAACCCTGTGAGTGAAACACACGCCATTCCATTGTGAGTATTTGTAGGATACTAAATTTTATTTACACTGAAAGAAAAAGCTTCGTAGCATGAACGATTTTTTACGTTGCATCAACGAAATTTGACATTAAAAGTCAACCAACGTCGGGCTTCGTTGATGCAACGAAAATAGTTTCGTTAAAGTGAAAAGTTTCGTTCATACAACGTAAAATTAAAAGTCGTTGATACAACAATATAGTTTCATTGACACAACAACTTTGTTTCGTTGATACAACAACCTTGGTTCGTTGATACAACAATCTTTTTTCCTTGATACAACAACCTTGTTGTTAAAACAACAATCTTGTTTCGTTGTTACAACAATCTTGTTTCGTTTATACACCAACCTTTTTTCGTTTATACAACAATATTGGTTCGTTGATACAACAATCTTGGTTCGTGGATGCAACAACCTAGTTTTTGATACAACAATCTTGTTTCGTTAATAAAACAATCTTGTTTCGTTGTTACAACAATCTTGTTTCGTTGTTACAACAATCTTTGTTCGTTGATACAACAATCTTGGTTCGTTGATACAACAATCTTGGTTCGTGGATGCAACAACCTTGTTTCGTTAATACAACAATCTTATTTCGTTAATACAACAATCTTGTTTCGTTGATACAACAATCCTCTTTCGTTGACACAACAATATTGTTTCGTTGATACAATATTGTGCACTGGAAGCAATAATAAAAAATCTGAATTTTAGCTTTTTACTTCAAATAAATACATTTTATTATACTTATATATATACCAAATTCTAACAAAACAAACTAACATATGCTCGTACATGTAGTAAATGGATAGGTATTTGTGCATACATGTATTTTTAACGTAATGATAACAGCACTTTGCTTTTGTCGTTTGAAACAATTAAAACACTTGTTCATTTCAGGATTTCGTTGCATAAACGTATGGATTGTTGTATATACGATTGCGTTGCATATCGTTAACTTTAAGTTAGGCAAATCACCGTTGAAAAAATATATTGAAATAGTAAAATTTAAAGTCTAAGCCATAACTTATGTGCACAATCGCGCTTCCTGATCAAAATAAGCCAAACAAATCATATCGTTGAATGAACGAATGGGTTGTTGCACATACCATTGCGTTGTAGCATCAACGTATACATGTGGTTAGCTATAAGTGTTAGAAAAATCAGCCTTAAAATAAATCCTGAAACGAGAATTGATATAGTGAGACTGCAAACGGTGAAAAAAGTCGTGTACAATATTTTTCAAGCGGTTTCCTCCCTGAAAATTAGAATAAAATCATAAACAAATTATTTCGTTTGATATATGAATGAGTAGTTGTATATACGAATCGATGGTTACATCAATGTATGTGTTTCGTTAACTATAAATGTTGTATAAAACCACAAGATAAAAACAAATGTTTAAAAGACGTATTCGAGTAGACTAATTAAAGCATTTAAAGATATAAAATATTAAATTTTTTTCTTATTTGCTCTTATTTTCACAAAAAAAAAATTCGTTACATTAACGTATGCTGAGTTGTTGCATAAACGAAACTACGAAAAGTGCGAAAAATCCATTTCGTAGTATAAACGTACCAATTGTTTCATGAACGTCAGGTTTCGTTGCATGAACGTAATTTTTCGTTGCATCAACGTACGAACTTCAACGAAACGCGTTCGTTCATACAACAACCGTTTTTTCTTTCAGTGTATACAAAAAGAGATTATATCAAATTTTGAAAATATTTTAGATTATCTAGTATAGCCTCCAGCAGAGGTTACAAATCAAAGCGGAGGCCAAATATACAAAACATTATACGAGTATACAGTACAATTTTCAATACTGGTATTCATCATCCTAAGTACACGAAAAGTGTCACATTTCTTTTGTGTGCGGGCTGCTCCTACCACTGGCCACTATCACCATGTGGAAAAGTACGATCATAAGCGAGCATACAAATATAAGCTAATGTATACGAGTACAATTTTATGGGCTACACTTGAGAATGCAACATTACCCAACACACAATATAAAACATGTTCAACTTTGAACACCCTGAAATTTAAATTTCCATATCTGGTAAACTAATACCGGTATGACGATATCAGTTGGATGGCGGTATAAAAAGAAAAAAAACACTATATTAAAACGCAATCCATGGTGAAGAGTATAAATGCTTCGATCCATCCGAGATGAAACACTTGTTCATTTGTTATAACTGGTTAGGATGTATCCAAAAAAAAATCGTCTTGTATCGCCAATGTACCAAAATGGGCGTAGCAAGACTTTTGATTACCTTTTGCCAATAAAGTGTTTACCTTTTGCCAATAAAGTGCTCCAAGAGAACCCTAGGAACCCTAAAGCTAGAATTTATTCCAACCCTAAAATGAATATCGTATTTGGATTCTTGTCGATATTTCAATGTATGACTACCAGTTTGGCTATAGTTGAAGGCGACTGAAATTGCCGGATCTGATTTGCTTTTGTTTTCTCCGTCGCTGCTCCGAATTTCACCTAACTTCGCATACTTCCGGGCAGTCAGCTACATAATCGATGTACCATAGCCTCCGACCCTAAGTGTAGGCGTTTATTTAAAAAAAACAGACACAAGTTGAGCTACTACAACAAGGCGATACCCAATACCCTTGGGTGTGTGTTTATGTGGATGGCTGGCTGGGTTTCTATATCGCTTTTTTTGTTCGGGTCATATTTTTATATGATTTTTTCCCTACAAATGTGCTCTATTTTTTATTTAACATATTATATTTATTTGCGTCTTAAAAATTCAAAGAAAAGTATTTTAAATTCAAATTTAAAGCATGTATTATTTTTTGCAATTGAAGCATAGTTGCACTTTAATAGACCTTTTCATTTGCTCCAACTTGTATGCAAAGGCGTTAATGGTCAACATTCAAAATGGAACAGGTGAGTGTACAACAGCCTCCTACCTACAATTGATAATTATTCATAAAAGTTATGCCTTGCAGTCATTTGTCAATTTGCATTTGGAAACAAAGCCTTACTAGTTGTTGAACAATGCAAGGCAAAGCCCTCCCTCTCGCCCCTGGGGGAGACCGACTGTTGCTTCGGAAAAAGCAAACAATACAATGAAAACTTAATGAAATGCAAAAGGAATTTACTTTTGTTTTCAGCATCAGCTCTGATTACCCTACGGTAGGGAATGGTAGTAAATACTGTTACACTCATTTTATGCTGTAAAATAAAAAGTACTGAATGTTATTGGACCAAATATTTTTTAATATATTTATTCATGTATATTGTATCCAAAAAGAATCTTCTTATTCGAAATGTCCGCCTTTTGCTTTACACACGCCTTAAGACGCACTGGCCAATCGTCAATAGCTGCACGAACCTCGTCCATTAGAAAATTAGCCACAGCTCGAACCAAAGCAGTCTTAAGAGATCCAATGTTGGGGTATCTTTTGTGACAAACCTTGTCCTCTAAAACCGTACATAATTTGTAATCCTATGGGTTCAAATCTGGACTGTCTGAGGGCCATTCTTCAGAGGATATAACCGCTGGCAACTTGTTTTGAAGCCAGGCCTGGAACGTTTTAGCCTTATGGCCCGGCGCAGGATCCTGCTGGAAAGTCTATGGCTGGTTTTGGAACAGGGAATTGTTAAGAGGCTTTACAACAGCTTCCAAAACGGTTTCTTGGTAAACTTTGGCCGATGTTTTGACTCCTTGTTCGCAGAAATGCAGGTCAGTGATCGTTAGAGACACCCCACCAAAACATGACTGAAGCTGGGTGATGACCCTTTTTCACCCTTGGGTTCAGTTCAAATGCTTCCTTAGATGACCGCGCATACACTTTATCATTTTGCTTGGTAAATTTTTGGTGAACGGTAAAAATTTGTTCATCGGTGAACAAAATTTTTTTGTGCAAGTTATCAACGTGCTTCACCAAAAGACGTTTGCATTTTTTAATCCTATTTTTTTTTAAAGCTGTCAATAAATGTTCGGTACGTCGCTTGAAAGCCCCAAGTCCCAAGTCTTTTTTAATGATTCGACTCATGGACTTTTGCATGATATTCTCACGGGCCATGATTTTAGGTTTTCGCAGCGGATTTCTGTGAATGCTTGATTTAGCGGCTTTGATGACATGCAGTGTTCAAACAGAGCGTGGGAGGCCCGACCGGTGGCGGTCTTTTACATCTCCAGTCTCCTCAAACAGTTTTATGCATCGGTAGACGAACATGCGGCTAATCCCTAGTGGCCGGAGCGTTTTGAAAATATCTTTTTTTTATTTCACACGTGAAAAGCGCTATTACAGCGATACTGTTCTCATTATCCGGCCACTTCATGATGAAAGTTAAAACAATTTTAAAATCCCGTTACATACTAACGCTATTGAGGTTAGCTTTCAAAACCCATATGACATTAACGGGGTATGTTCAGTTCTACTATTGAAATGGGTGTGTTCAGTGTTGTAACAATATTTATGTCCCTACTAAGTATTTACTGTGTTTTAATAGATTTACTCGAAAAAGCGTTCTAGTACCCAAAAAGTTGTAAAAGAAGAATGCATTCTTCTAAGTGAATTCAATATATGGCTTAATTTTTTACTTCTTTTTACTAGTTTTTACACGAAGAAAATTACCGAGTATAGGCCTTGGCACACTAAAGCTGGTTTTTCTTACGCTGCGTTTTCTTAACTTCCGATAGTGTGGAAACCACTGAAATAAAGGGTAATTCATAAACGACTGGGCAAAATTCACCAGCGTCCAACCATATGTCCAACTGCGACTTAGTCCGAAAAAGCAAGGGGGCGAAATGGCAGCGGTTTTCAAAATTTTTGGATTGGTGGTCGGAGGGTACTAGGGTAAAACTGCTAGGTTCTGAGCCGCATTTTTTGTGGGTTGTAATTTATTATTTCAATAGTTAAAAAATACGCAGCGTTAAAAAGCTTCTTTGAGGCCGAAACTTAAATGTTGTACTAGTAAATTGTCAGTTAATATTGTCAAGTGAAGTAAATTGACACAGAAAATAAAAAATAAATGGAATGTTATATTCAAGTATTTCAAAAATAAATCAAATTCGACGAATCTTTCGGAGTACTTACGTTTAGGAAGAATCTAGAATCTATATATATTTCTGGCCTAATAATGAAAAATGGTTTTATTGTTTTTCAAACTATTTTCCAGCATGGTTTATACACTTTTGCATGCGGTCAAACCAATTGTCGAAGCACTTTTTCCACTCCGATTGAGACACCTCCAAAACATGGTTTTTGAACGCTTTAGCGGCATCGTCTGGTGACGAAAATCGTTGACCACGCATTTTTATCTTCATGTGCGGGAATAAACAGAAGTCATTGGGTGCCAAGTCAGGGCTGTATGGCGGATGACCCATCAATTTGACGTTTTGGCCGGTTAAAAAATTGCTGGTTTGAGCCGATGTGTGAGAGCTTGCATTGTCATTGTGCCAAATGATTCGTCTTCTCTCGTTCGTTTTTCGAATTTCTCCAAAGACTTCAGGCAAACAAATTGTGGTGTACCACTGTGCGGCGAAAATCTCTTAGACGTTATGGCATGTCCTTTTCTCTGTTTCAAGCGCTATAGTAGTCGAACGAATTTATCCTAAATTGATATGTGACGCGCAAAATAGAAAGGGACACAAGGGTAAAAACCAGTTTTTTTCAGGAGAGCCATTTTAAAGATTTAAATACGTGTATCTCTGGTGTCCTATCACTTTCATAAATCGCGCACATCTCTGGGAGGGAACACTTTTGGGGCATGGGATCGGTCTCATTCGATGCTCAGATGTTGTCCACATAAAAAAAAAAGTGAAAATTGATTTTTTTACCCTTAGGTCCCTTTCTTTATGCGCTGTCACATATGCTGCCGTGCAAGAGGAAAAACGCTATCCTCTTAAGTGACTAAAAGTACCTTGGCATAATATACACTTTTAGAGTATTTGTGTGACGGTATAGGGTAAATATGATTCTGTAGCTTGGACTACGTGTGTTAAACAGCCATTTACACCTAACCTATGTTCTGTACAATCGTACTTAGTGCACTGCCTATGCTGAGGGTATACTTAAGCCGGTTCAGTCCAACCGACTAAAACATTTCTTTTAACTAATTACTTGCAGTTTATGCACTTTCGTCGGTGTGTGTGTGTATTTTCCCCTTAGTCCTGTAAAATCATAAATATATGTTTGTATGTGTACAGGAGTAAGTCTGTATTGTCTAAAGGATTTTTAATTTCATTACACATTTGAGTGATTACAAGAAGCAACATTTGTTTTTTTTTGCTTTAAATGCTTCATAATGAGCCCTTACTTCGAATGTAAATTTTATTAATCAAAACTGTTTACCATCGAATGGAATGAAAACTTAACGAGTTATTATCCAGTGTGTTTATAGATATGTCTTTAGGTGTTTAAGGCAAGTCAGAGTATGTGTAAATGCAAATTGTTGCCATAAATTATGAAATTTTAGTTTGAAATTCCTAGAAACTTATTTTAACTGGGGATAGTAGCATTAACAATATATAACCGTTAGCGGCTGGGGTCATTGAATGGTTCGAAAAGGTAAAATTACGTCTAAGGGGACCTGTTAAATTTGGTTGCAAACACTCGCCTAAAGCCAACGGTCGTGTTTTAAATCAAAGCGAGTATTTTCGCGACTTCCAGCCAGCAGTTCGTGTTACCTAGTAATATAGAAAAATAATGAAATTACTGAAGCGCCTAATGATACCCTATTATACCTAATAAAACGCTTTCTGCTCATAAGAATTCATTATTGAAAACCTACGAGGGTTGCTACTTAGTGGGGACATAAATACTGTTACAACATTTAACACACCCATTTCAATAGTAGAACTGAACATACCCCGATAATGCCATATGGGTTTTGAAAGCTAACCTCAATAGCGTTAGTCTGTAACGGGATTTTAAAATTGTTTCAACTTGCATCATGGAGTGGTCAGCTAATGAGAACCGCATCGCTGTAATAGCGCTTTTCAAGTGTGAAATGAAAAAAAGCGATATTTTCAAAACGCTCCGGCCACTAGGGATAAGCCGCGTGTTCGTCTACCGATGCATAAAACTGTTTTAGGAGACTGGAGATATAAAAGACCGCCACCAGTTGGGCTGCCCACGCTCTGTTCGAAAACCGCATGTCATCAAAGCCGTTAAATCAAGAATTCACAGAAATCCGCTCCGAAAACAGAAAATCATGGCCCGTGAGATGAATATCACGCAAAATTCCATGAGTGGAATCATTAAAAAAGACTTGGGGCTTTCAAACGACGTACCGGACATTTATTGACTGCAGCTTTAAAAAAATGCAAACGTCTTTTGGTGAAGCACGCTGATAACTTGCACAGACAAATTTTGTTCAACGATGAAAAATTTTTTACCGTTCAGGAAAAATTTAACAAGCAAAATGATAGAGTGTATGCGCGGTCATCTAAGGAAGCGTTTGGACGGATCCCAAGGGTGGAAAAGGGTCATCACCCAGTTTCAGTCATGGTTTGGTGGGGTGTCTCTTACGATGGAGTCACTGGCCTGCGTTTCTGCGAACAAACAGTCAAAACATTGGCCAAAGTTTACCAAGAAACCGTTTTCGAAACTGTTGTGAAGCCTCTTAATAATTCCCTGTTCCAAAAACAGCCATAGACTTTCCAGCAGGATTCTGCGCCGGCCCATAAGGCTAAAACGTCCCAGGCCTGGCTTCGAAACAATTTGCCAGCGTTAATTTCCTCTGGAGAATGGCCCTCAGGCAGTCCAGATTTGAAAACATTGGATTTCAAATTGTGAGCGGTTTTAGAGGACAAGGTTTGTCACAAAAGTTACCCCAACATTGGATCTCTTAAGACTGCTTTGGTTCGAGCTGTGGCGAATTTTCCAGAGGACGAGGTTCGTGCAGCTATTGACGATTGGCTAGTGCGACTTAAGGCGTGTGTAAAAAAAGACGGCCATTACGAATAAGTAGATTCATTTTGGATACAATATACATCAATAAATATATTAAAAAATATTTAGTCCAAAAACTTTCAGTACTTTTTATTTTACAGCATAAAACGTGTGTAACAGTATTTTGTCCATACTAAGTACTTATATTTCGGTCCCGGCAATATAAACACAATAATTTATCATTGGAAATGGTTTTATTGTTTTTCAAAATATTCTCCTTTAAGATCAATACAGTTTTGCATGCGCACAAACCAATTTTCAAAGCACTTTTTCCACTCCGATTCCGACACCTCCTAAACATGATTTTTGAACGCTTCAACAGCTGCTTCGGGCGTTGAAAAACGTTGAGCCAGCATATTTTTCTTGATGCTAGGGAATAAGAAGAAGTCATTGAGTGCCGAATCAGGGCCCTCATCAATTCGACATCTTGAGTGGTCAAATTGCTCAT
Source organism: Hydrotaea diabolus (assembly GCA_963513945.1). Taxonomy (NCBI): domain Eukaryota; kingdom Metazoa; phylum Arthropoda; class Insecta; order Diptera; family Muscidae; genus Hydrotaea; species Hydrotaea diabolus. The sequence continues at coordinate 131,947,182 of OY740719.1, forward strand.
CGTTTCAGCTGATGTGTGAGAGCTCGCATTGTCGTGATGCAAAATGACCCGTCTTCTATTATTATCTTTCCTCATTTCTTCGAACACAGTTGGCAAACAGATGGTTGTATACCACTTAGAATTGACTGCCCTGCGTTCCACTGAAGGCACTGTGGCAACATGGCCGGTTATACCAAAAAACAACGCAATCATCACGACCATGCCCATCTACGACCATGCCCGAAAATGCAAGGGGGCGAAATGGCAGCGGTATGAACATTTTCGAATTGATGGGTACAATTGCTAAGTTCTGAACCAGTGTATTTTTTTGTCCAAAATATCCTAAACGTCAAACCGAAAGGGATCATAAAATGTAGGGATATAACAACATGTACCGAAGTAATCCAATTTAAGTCAAATCTGATGCTGGGTGATTATAATAATGGATGGTCCAACTAAAACGCACGATGTTAATTGTAAATAAAAGAAAACGTCTTTAAAGAATTATCTTAATATCTTTTATTTTTTAGAAGGGTCTATGACAATTATGTGGGAAACAAAATATGTGACAGCGCATAGAGAAAGGGACCTAAGGGTAAAAAAACCAATTTTCACTTTTTTTTGATTTGGACAACATCTGAGCATCGAATGAGACCGATCACATGCCCCAAAAGTGTTCCCTCCCAGAGATATGCGCGTTTTATGAAAGTGATGGTACACCAAAGATACACGTATTTAAATCTTTAAAATGGCTCTCCTGAACAAAACTGGTTTTTACCCTTAGGTCCCTTTCTAATATTAAACCTCATTGGTGAATATTTTGTTAAGGCCTCCATGCAAAGCCCCACGGATTTGGGGACCATTGCTATGCAAACCATATTTTAAATCCAATCCAGGAGCAGCAAGGCATGGTCCATGATCCCCATTGGTCCATGTTTTCATATTACACCTGTCAGATTAAAGGTGTCGCCACTCCTCAAGGCACATTTAAAATTCTGTGCAGAAGCGAAGAGTCTTTTTACTGCCAAATTCAATATGCAGTTTTTTCTCGTTAATGTCAATTTTAAAGCGGCTTCAGAATTTCTTTAAAAATTAAATGACTCTCTGGCAAATAAAAATAAAAAATAAATAATGTGCAGATACTGCTCGTATAATATTTAACTACGTCAAAAATATTTGTTTTTACCAGATCCTCTCCTCAATAAAAGAGGGTCATGTCAGCGAAAGATGGAAAATTGGCGCTTACTTACAAAAAAAATTAATTTGAGTTTATACCCTTTTGTGAAACAATGCCTATTATCTTCGAAAAATTTTACTAATTTACAAATAATGATTTTTTTTCCTGGTCCAGATTTCTACAATTTTTTTCCTATAGATTTTGGCCTCCTACACACAAAAGTTGCAAAAAAATTAATTTGAGTTTATACCCTTTTGTTAAACAATGTCGAATATTTTCCAAAAATTTTACTAGTTTACAAATTTATTTTCTTTTCTGTTCCAGATTTCTAAATATTTTTTTCTATAGATTTTGGCCTCATACACACAAGATATAGAAAATTTCCGTTTAGTTGCAAAAAAATTAATTTGAGTTTAAACCATTTGTTAAACAATGGCGATTATTTTCGGAAAATTTTATTAGTTTACAATTATATTTTTTTCCTGGTCCAGAGTTCTAAATATTTTTTCTATAGATTTTGGCCTCCTAAACACAAAATATGAAAAATTGCCGTTTACTTGTAAAAAAAAAATAATTTGAGTTTATACCCTTTTGTTAAGCAACGTCGATTATTTTCGGAAAATTTTACTAGTTTACAAATTTTGATTCTTTTTCTGGTCCAAAGTTCTAAATATTTTTTCCCATAGATTTTGGCCTCCTAAACACGAAAATGAATTTTAAAAAAATTTTCACTGACAAGTATTCAAGATAGAGTTTGTGGATTTTTTTATGAGATGTCTCAGCTTTTAGAACCATAAGTCCCAAATGATTTTAGAGGTTTGATCAAGAGTGGTCTTAAAAGAAATTAGCATTTCTTAAACTTTTTCATACAAGATATTAAAATCAGTTCAATAATTTTGATGTTCGAATTTAAAAAAATTAATGTTTTGTGCAAAAATCACGATTATAAATTGAAAAAAAAAACAAATATACTTAGTAGGGACATAAATACTGTTCCAACATTGAACACACCCATTTCAATAATAGAACTGAACATACCCCGTTAATGTCATATGGGTTTTGAAAGCTAACCTCAATAGCGTTAGTCTGTAACGGGATTTTAAAATTGTTTCAACTTTCATCATGGAGTGGTCAGATAATGAGAGCCGCATCGCTGTAATAGCGCTTTTCAAGTGTGAAATGAAAAAAGGCGATATTTTCAAAACGCTGTGGCCTCTAGGAATTAGCCGCATGTTCGTCTACCGATGCATAAAATTGTTTGAGGAAACTGAAGATGTAAAAGACCACCACCGGTCGGGCCGCCCACGCTCTGTTCTAACACCGCATGTCATCAAAGCCGTTAAATCAAGAATTCACAGAAATCCACTCCGAAAACATAAATCATGGCCCGTGAGATGAATATCACGCAAAAGTCAATGAGTCGAATCATTAAAAAAGACTTGGGACTTGGGGCTTTCAAACGTTGTACCGGACATTTATTGACTGCAGCTTTAAAAAAAAGTATTGAAAAATGCAAACGTCTTTTGGTGAAGCACGCTGATAACTTGCACAGAAAAATTTTGTTCACCGATAAAAAAAAATTTTACCGTTCAAGAAAAATTTAACAAGAAGAATGATAGAGTGTATGCGCGGTCATCTAAGGAAGCATCTGAACTAATTCCAAGGGTGGAAAAGGGTCATCACCCAGCTTCAGTCATGGTTTGATGGGGTGTCTCTCACTGACCAGCATTTCTGCGAACAAGCAGTCAAAACATCGGCCAAAGTTTACCAAAAAACCGTTTTGGAAGCCTCTTAACAATTCCCTGTTCCAAAACCAGCAGGATTCTGCGCCTGCCCATAAGGCTAAAACGTCCTAGGCCTGGCTTCAAAACAATTTGCCAGCGTTCAGTTCCTCGGAAGAATGAACCTCAGGCAGTCCAGATTTGAACTCATTTGATTACAGATTGTGGACGGTTTTAGAGGACAAGGTTTGTCACAAAAGATACCCCAACATTGGATCTCTTAAGACTACTTTGGTTCGCACTGTGGCCAATTTTCCAATGGACGAGGTTCGTGCAGCTATTGACGATTGTCCAGTGCGACTTAAGGCTTGTGTATAGGCAAAAGGCGGACATTTCGAATAAGTAGATTCTTTTTGGATACAAAATACATCAATAAATATATTAAAAAATATTTGGTCCAAAAACATTTAGTACTTTTTATTTTACAGCAAAAAACGTGTGTAAAAGTCTTTATGTCCTTACTAAGTAAATACAGTATTATAAAAATATATTAATAAATTGAGCAAAAAGTTTGGCAAAGTCGAGCAAAAAAAGCTATCGTTTATTAAAATTGGGCAACAACTGGTAGAGTTACACGTCCTGGTAATTTTTTCGTTTTTAGCATTTTAGTTTCTTCTTTACTAACCTAAGGTCTACCGTAGTGAAGGGGTACCCACGGCAGATTGTTTTGTGTAAAGCAGCATAGATTCATGTATGTACACTAGGGTGGAGTGAAAACATGCTTTTTTTATAATTTGAAAAAGTTAACCTCGGAAAGAGATGTAGTCTGGGGTCCTAAAGAGGGGAAAAATAAAGAAAAAAATTTAAAAAAAATTTTAGGGGTCGCGCCACTCCCTAGAAATTTGGAAATTATCGCTATTTTGGCGTTGATTTTAGAAAAATCCTAAAAATTAACGACTTAACTTATTTGAAATTTAAAAGTTTGAGCTTGTTCAGTGCCCAAACAAAAGTATTTGAGGCAAACATGAGGATAATCGACTAATATTTGTAGCTTTGGTGGCGATTTCATTGTTCAGTCAATTTTCTGAAGAAGGGACGATTTGACTTATTTTACTTTTTGAAATTTTTGAACAATGAGAAAAATTTTTTTAAATTTTTTCATGCCCTTATTTCATTGTTTACGCTATTGCAAACATTTATTGACATAAAACTTTTTAGGATTTTTCTAAAATCAACGCCAAAATAGCGATAATTTGCAAATTTCGAGGGAGTGGCGCGACCCCTAAAAATTTTTTTAAATTTTTTTCTTTATTTTTCCCCTTTTTAGGACCCCAGACGACATCTCTTTCCGAGGTTAACTTTTTTTTTTGAATTTCACTCCACCCTAATGTACACGTCCCACTGTACCTTTTCGCCCTCTAAACAACGTAGCTCTACCATATCTCACCCAATTTCAACAAACTACGGCTTGTTTTGCTCGAGAAAATCCAAACTTTATGCTCAATTTATTTATATATTTTTATATTATTGTTTATATATATTTTTCTTCAATTAATAATCATAATTTTTTAACAAAAAATTATTTTTTTTAAATTTTAACGTCGGAACTATTGAACTGATTTTAATGGTATGGTAATTATGGTCCAAACAAAAATGAGACATTTCATAAAACAATTCAAAACATTCTATCTTGAAAACAAATCAGAGGAACATTTTCTTAAAACTCATTTTCGTGTTTAGGAGACCAAAATCTATGGGTAAAAGATAGTTAGAACTCTGACCCACAATTTGCTGTAATCTAGTGTTATGAGCCACCGGAACGGCTTGCAGTAATCCTGATACCGATTCTAGTACTCAAATGGAAGCAAATAATTCCACTAATGCAAGTTAAGCATCGTAAGGGTATTGTTTTAAATGAGTGGTCCAAGGGACCTGACGTGCAACAAACTCTAAAAGCCCTATAGATTTTGGAATGCAATCTATGAATCAAGCGAATGGACTTTTAACGTATATTCATTTTAAATTAAACATAATGTATTGCACTATAATAAAATTGGCAACCCTGCCATTACCACATCTCTACACACACACGCATAGCAGCAGGCATTCAATTGATATATTGTGTACGTAATGCCATTTGCGTCGTTACACAATAAATCATAATTATATGAAAATCCATTACATTTGAGAATAATTTAATTTCGTTGAACATTTGTAATGCAAATCGCTATGAAATTTGCAAAACATTTGAATGTCGAATGCCACATGCAAAACACAATAAAATGTAAAAGTAAAAGTATGACTGCGGCTTATCAATTGATAACAATTGCGAATAGGTTCTAGGCATATGCAAAACAGTGGCGACATACGCTTCAACAAATGGAAATGCATTTGCGGAATATATTTGCATACAATCTGCAGAGATTCAGGCATTTTAATATTATTGAAATACTTATACAGGCTTTTGTAACATGCCAGCAAAACACCGACAGCAAAAACGTATTGCCATTTTCGTTAGCAGATAATAATAACCTCCCTTTGCATAATTTTGAAGCAGAACATAAGTACCTACTAAATGCCCACAACATCCCACCATTGACGACATAGTGATTTTTCTCTTACTCGTAATGTCACCGGCATTAAAGAGAAACCCGCCTCTGAAAAATTTTTACATGTTCATATCCGGAGTTGAACCTGTGTTTACTGTGTGACAGCGCATATAGAAAGGGGACCTAAGGGTAAATAAATCAATTTTCACTTTTTTTTTGACGTGGACAACATCTGAGCATCGAATGAGACCGATCCCATGCCCCAAAAGTGTTCCCTCCCAGATATATGCGCGTTTTATGAAAGTGATGATACACCAAAGATTCACGTATTTAAATCTTTAAAATGGCTCTCCTGAACAAAACTGGTTTTTACCCTTAGGTCCCTTTCTATTTTGCGCGTCACATATGATAGTCGTGCACACTAACCATGACATCAAGGCGGCCTACAATAACTTCTTACAAATAACACTAGTTTACAGCCTTTTTGGTCCAGAGTTCTAAATATTTTTTTCTGTATTTCCTTGGCCTCCTAAACAAGAAAATGATTTTTAAAAATTTTTGGAATTTTTTAAGATTTTTTTATGAAATGTTTCATTTTTTGGACCATAACTCTAAAATGCTATTACCGTTCATGAGTGGTCTCAACTAAAAGGAAATTAGCTTTTCTAAAACTTTGTCGTACAAGGTATTATAATCAGTTTTGACGTTAGAGGCATATAAAATTTAAAAAAAATTGTGCAAAAATCACGATTTAAAATTAAAAACAAAATATAAGTTTAATAACAATAGTAAAAAAATATATAAATAAATTGAGCATAAAGTTTTAACATTCTCGAGCAAAACAAGCTATCGTTTATAAAAATTGGACATTAAATGGTAAATATACACATCCTGTTAAATTTTTGGATTTTCAGCATTTTAGTACAGGGTGGAGCGCACATTTTGCTTTTTTGCACTGCAGGCTGTGGGGGCACTGTTGGTCGAAGAGAGTGGAGCTTGTGCATGGCTTATAGTAACTGACGGGATATTTGTATTCGTCTGCCTTTCAGTATCCATCATACTTTTAACACGTAAGGAGATGTAATTTTGTGTTGAAGTGTATTTTTTTAAACACGCACTCGACCATTGCAGTGCAGCGTGCTTTTCGTTAACGATTCGCTGTTTTTAAGGCAATGCAATTAGAGGATATATGGTTCCAACAGAATGGTGCCACTGAACACACACAGCGAGGTTTACCATAAATCGTTTGAGGTAAATGTTTCCTGAACGGCTTATATCCTTGAGGGGTGATGTGAACTGGCCGCCACGCTCACCAGACTTAGCCCCATGCGATTTTTTCCTTTCGGTTTACCTGAAGTCGAAGGTGTATATCAATCGTCCCAACACCATGGAAGACCTAATTAAAAGTATTGAGGCTGAAATTGGCAGAATATCGGTCGACATGCTCGTTAGAGTTCATGAAAACTTCAGAAAACATATGCAGCAGTGTGTGGATTGCGAAGGTCGACATTTGCCAGATACTCTATGTAAACCATGTAATTTTAATATTTTTCTAAGGTTCATAATTTTTATGACTTGAGCAGTTTTTTATTCTGGCTCGAGACCATTATGTTGTTTCTTTTTCAGAATCAACGTAAAAAGAAGAAATTGGTGAAATGTATTTGCTACGGTTGCCAGACAGACTGTACAGCTGTTTCTAAACCCGCCAATGTTTTTCTTCAGCAGTCTTTGGCAACGATTACTTCGGCCACAAATCAAATGACTTATACGGCAGGCTCATTTTTATTAATGAGAATTAGCCTTTGCGTATACGTAGTCTTCGAACTGTGCGTAGTGCAATCTCCAACGCGCAATATCATTTCCACCAATTCCGTTTCGCATGGGTCTTCGTTGATAACCACAAATGCAAAAGGCACAACCAAAGTGTGCATGTTTTTTTGTGCGTACATATGTTCATAATTTTTTTTTATTTTATTCCCATATATAAGAAACTATTCCCATTTTATTTCCGCGCTCCACCCTGTAGTTAGTTGTCTAACCTAAGCGTAGAGCAGGGTAAACAAAGTGTAGCCCTACCATTTTTTACCCAATTTCAACAAACCGTGGGTTTTTATGCTCGAGAAATTTTGTGCTTAATAGCGTTTGGTAGTTATGGTCCAATAAGCTGAGACATCCGATAAAAAAATCGTAAAAAAAATCCAAAAATTCTATCTTGAAACTGAAGTTTTTTAAAATTCATTTTCTTGTTTAGACGGCCATAATCTATAGGAAAAAAATATTTAGAACTCTAGACCGGAAAAAATCATAGTTTGTAAACTAGTGTAATTGATAAGTAAAGGGTGTTATTTTTGAGGTGTAGTTTATAATCTGGCCTAACTTTTTTCGGAGTTAGTCTTTTTGGCAGCCATCACTTGATTTATGCTCAGTTTGGTTTGCCATTTCATAATAGGTAGAGTTACGATCCGATGTTTACAAGAAAATTTTGTTTCAGCTCACTTTTGGTTGAATTGGTTCTTTGATAACCAAAATTGTCGCATTTGGAGTAACCGTTACATTCTCAAAAAGTCGCTGTTTGGTGTGTTCTATGGGCAGTGGGAATCATTGTTTCATATTTCTTCAAAAATGAAGCTGGCCATAATGTAACAGTCAATGGGTAACGCTATAGAGTTATGATTAATGACTTTTTCGCGCCTGAATTGGAGGATGTTGATGTGGACGACCTTTGGTTCCAACGCTTTCTGCCATACATCCAACGAAACAATCAATTTATTGAAGGAAAGTTTTGGTGAGCGCATTAACTCGCATCGTGGGCCTGTGGCGTGGCCTCCAAAATCGCTTGACTATTTTTTGTGGGGTTTTGTGAAGTCGATTGTCTACGCAGATAAGCCCCGTAATATTAACGCCTTGGAAAAGAATATTCTGCGAATTATTGCTGCCATGCTGTCCAAAATGCGGTCGAAAATTGGGCATCCCGGCTGAAATTTAGTGGAGGAAACCACTTGCCCGAAATCATTTTTATAGCATAATGGCATTTTTATAGTAAATTTTTATAGTAAAGCTAAATTCTTGGCCATAACATTAAGTTATATGTGTTTTATTTCTTCTTAAAAACCACACGTCTGAAAAACACTTTATACATAATACAGGGTGTCCGCCAAGAAGGTGTACTACAGGGTGTTCTTCGGGAAGGTATACTACTTTGTATATATTTTTTGATAAAATTCTCTTTCATTTTATCAAAAACTTTAAACAATCTTATATTAATAAATGTTTTATAAATATTTAATATCAATTATGTATGGAATTATGTATGGGCGGACATTTATCTCTTACCCTCAAAAATGAGAGCCCTTTTGAGCACATTTTCATTACATTCAGCAAGGCGTCGAATTGAGATTGAAGGATTGTTTTTAACACTTTCTTGAGCAGCAGTAATGCTTTCAGCCGATTTTGCAGTACGTTGTGGTCCATGCTTGGGCCTATTAGCTACAGACCCTCATTCTTCGAAATCATTCACTACACGATGAATAGTGCGTTTTTGTTGGCACGTTGTTTCTCCCAAAAATTTCACGTAACTTTCTTATCGTCACAGTAATCGATGATTGATTTTTATAAAATGTTTAACGATTTATCGAATATTTTTCCATAATAAATTTGCCACATCTCTACTACACGACTGCCAAATATGAACTGTCAAGTCTAATGTTTACCAAAATGGCGGCAAAACAAAGTAGTGTACTTTCCCGGCGGACACCTTGTATTTCTGATTGATTACAAAATTTATATTAAATTTGCCCAGGAGAATCAGCTTGCAGCTTCTCCTCTTAAAATTTATTTCAGCTCATGTTTCCCTAAACGTTGCAGTCCTGTTAAAAGATTTCCTTCTGTTTAATAATCAAAATATTTCTTTATATTCTTATACGGAAAATATTATGGGAAATCTTTTATTACCAAACTAGTGGTAAAGGGTTTTCCACTAAGGCAAAAAAAAATTATATATAGTAATAAAATGAAGAATATTTAAGATAAAGAGTTTAAATTTATTCTAGGTGTAGGGCAAATGTTAGATTTTTAGAATGCAATTCGATTTTGGTAATGTGACCACCACGAGCCCATGTACAGCGGTCAATTCATTGGAGCCAATTTTTCACCTCTCTTGCACACATTTCCCCTAGAATGCTGGCAACTTCGCGTTGGATGTGTTCTTTGCGCTTATCTAAAGTCGTTAGCTAGTTGGCATAGACCAAAGACTTGATGTGGTCCCATAAAAAGAAAGCTAATGGCGTTAAATCTCATAAACGAGCTGGCCATTCGACCGGACCATTTCTCGAGATAACACGTTCTCCGAATTTGCCTTCCAGTAAATCGATTGTAATGCGTGCTGTATGGCTAGTGGCACCGTCTTGTTGAAACCACATATCGGCGATGTCAAGCTCATCCAATTCTGGCCAAAAAACGCTCTACATTGACGGTAACATGACGATTGTTCTCATCATCCAAAACATACGGCCCAACCACACCTCCGGCATGAAAACCACACAGTAATTTTTTAAGGATGCAATTGTGTCTTTTGTACTACAAGTGAGTCTGTTGCTGTCCAATAACACATATATTGTTTATTGACAAAACCACTCAGCCAGAAATCAGCTTCATTGCTAAAGATGATTTTTCGATGAAATTCTGGGTTTTCGTGAAACTTTGCCAGAGCCCAATCAGAGAAGTTTCGGCGTTTACAATGATCAAGTGGCTTACGTTCTTGTGTCAGTTTATCCTTATAAGACTTAAGGCCAAGATCCCTTTGAAAAATTCGCCACAGTGTGGTTTATGAGAAGCCCAATTCCTGCGAACGACGCGGAATCGACTGGTTTCGCTTATTTTGAACTGATACACTTTAGGCTGCGATATTTTCGTCGCTTCGAGCGGATGTTCCAGTCGTTTGACGCCGAAACATCCAAAAGTAAAAATTTTGATGCAAATTTATCAACTTTAGCGCGCACAGCCTGTCGGGTGGGACAATTATTGCGACCGAAAATTGGAGAAAGCGCTCTTAAAGTTGCGATCACCGACTCAGAATTTTGGTGGTAATTTTTAATGATTTCCAAACGTTGCTCGTAAGTGAACCATGATAATAATGTTGACTTCGACTAACGTTTAAACACTGAAAGATCATTAAAAATGTTTGAGGGTGCGTTGACATAATGATAAGAAATTGTTATGTCCCTATTGGAAAACCCTTTATTTCAAATGTTTCCCAAGGAGACACCTGCACGCTGGACAGCAAAAGGTCATGGCGTGCCTTGAATTATAGAGAGCAAAAAAGTCTTTTGAATATTTTCAGCCTGACATTGAAATTATGAGGCTGACATCCAATTAAAATTCCAAGCAAGTGTAAATGCCATTGTGGTTTTATAACTTTTGTGCCTGAAAGGAAATCATTCAATTTAGAATAGTACATATACAGTGAAACCTACCATGAGTGGACACTCTCTTAGGTGGACACTGGTGGACAATTTTCAGAAAACGTAGCTTCAAATACAAATTTTTATGTAAATTGACCTCCCAGGAGTGGACACTCTTATATGGACACTCTTATATGGACATGGACACCATTTTATACATTATTTTGGTTTTACAACCTCTATTATGTGGACAACATCTAACCATTTTGAAAAAATATTGAAAGAAGAAAAAGTTTTTGTTTATTTGTTTTGTTTGTTTAGCATCGCTATTTGTAGTGTAGAATTGGCGATTTACTTAAAACTGATACCGCGACAGCTTATAAACGGCGCCGATTATGCAGGCCGTGCTGGCTCCAATCTTTAAAAACATATTTGGGTTATTTACACAAGAATTTACATTCGGCCATTAGTTTCACAAATGGCCCTAAAACGAAAGTGTTTGACATTTAAAGAAAAATTTGATGTTATTGAATCTTCAAACAAAAATAAACTTTCTATTCGAGAATTGTCAGAGAGGTTAGTTACGAGTATTTATTCCTTAAACAATTGTGTACAAATGTTCTATCAATTTTTCGTCTTTTAAAGGATTGATATTGGAAAATCGCATGTAGCCAAAATATTAAAAAATAAGAAAAAATTCCTTTTACAATGGCAGTCAGGTTCTAATGCGAAACAAAAAGTTTTTAAATTACAGTCAAGTAATCTAAAACTTGACAGACTGTGTTTGGAATGGTTTTCAAAAATTCCTTCCCAAAACCTGCCTATTTCAGGACCACTTATTCAAGAAAAGGCAAAAGAAATTGCCACAAAACAAGCTTTGCTGCTTCAAATGGTTGGCTAGAGAAGTGGCGGAACAGACACAATATAAGCTTTAAAGCTGTTTGTGGGGAGGCTGCGGCTGTTTGTGAAGAGGATGTTAACCAGTTTAGAGAAAGGCTGAAATTAGTGCTCCGTAATTTCAAACCAGTAAATGTACGAGGGCGACCGCAAAAGTAACTGGCCTAATATAAAAAGAACCGTTTTTTGGAATTATTATTATTTATTTTTCAACATAATCTCCTTCCAACTCAATACACTTCACCAAACGTTTTTCAAGTTTTTAAAATCCATTCAAAATAAGATTTTTCAAGACCTTCAAAATATGCCTCAGTTTCAGCAATAACCTCGCTATTGGACGAATATTTTTGTGCCACCGAGAATTTTTTTTAAATTTGGAGACAAGAAATAATCAGAAGCAGCTTAATCCGGACTATATGGTGGATGCGGAGCAATTTCAAATCGTAATTCGGCCAGTTTTTGTTGAGTTACAAATGCAGTGTGTGAAGGAGCATTATCTTGATGAAAAATAACTTTTTTTTTCTAAATGCGGTCGTTTTATCTTGATTTCTTCACTCAACCGATCCAATAATGCACAATAATATTCACTATTTTTAGTTTTTCCTTTCTCAAGATAATCAATAAATATTATACCCCTTGCATCCCAAAATACTGTGACCATTACTTTTCCGGCTGACTTAACAGTTTTCGCCTTCTTGGGACCACTTTTACCTTTGTTTTGACTGTTCTTTGCATTCTGGGATGTAGTGATGGATCCATGTTTTATCAACAGCTATGAATCGACGCAAGAACTCTATTGGATTACGCTGATAAATCGCCAAAAGCTCCTCGGAATTGGTCCAACGGACGATTTTTTGGGGCAAAGTCAACAAACGCGGCACCCATCTTGCGGATAACTTTTTCATGTGGAGTTCATCATGTAAAATACTCCAAACTTGTTTTTCGTGTATTTTAACAATATCAGCAAGTTCTCTGAGCTTTATTCGTCTATCTTTAGTCACTTCATTAAATATTTTTCTAATGTTTTCAATAGTAGTAGCAGTTTTCGGTCTTCCAGAGCGTTGTTCATCTTCCGTACTTGAACGACCCATTTTAAATTGTTGAACCCAGGATTTCACGGTGGAGTATGATGGTGCATTATCACCATGAACAGAATCCAATTCATCTTTGATTAATTGTGGCGTATAACCTTTCACATAAAAGTGTTTAATTACCGCACGAAACTCTTTATTTTCCATTTTTCAAAAATTATAAAACTTGTTTACTTCAATCACCTGTAACAAAGAAAATAATCATTAAATATTTCGGAAATTTTGACAGATGGCTAATAAAAGATTGCTTTTAAAAAACAAAAAAAAACAAAAAGTTGCTGGTAAAACAGAAAATGTGCCCGGCCAGTTAGTTTTGCGGTCGCCCTCGTATATAATGCTGATGAAACCAGTCTATTCTTTAGAGCACTACCCAATAAAACGTTATCATTTAAAAACGAGAAAGGCACAGGGGTAAACTGTCTAAGGAAAGATTAACAGTGCTTTTCTGTGTAAGTACGACCGGTCAGAAAGTACCTCCTTTGGTTATAGGAAATTCAGCTAGACCTTGAGCTTTTAAGCAAATTTCTATTGCTGACTTGCCTGTAATTTGGAAATCGAATAAAAAGGCGTGGATGACGAGAGATATTATGAATATGTGGTTGCAACAATTAGATCGTAAAATGGGGAAAGAAAAACGAGAGATAGCCCTATTTTTTGGATAACGCCACCTATCATCCTCGAGTAGTGAAGTTAAAGAACATAAAGATAATATGGTTACCTTTAAATACAACTTCGTTATGCCAGCCACTAAATCAAGGAGTTATCCGAGCTTTTAAATTTCACTATCGCAGTTTCATAGTTACAGAAACCATTCAAAACTGTTTTCGTAAAGCTGGGTTTAATAAAGACATTTACGATTACTTCGAATTTGACGACGAAGACGATTGCATTCCCTTAATACACCTACAAATGCTTGTTCGAGGTTGTGGATCGATTCGACCTGAAGAATATCTTGTCATTGATCACAATGTAAATACCGAGGATGACTGCATAACGATTGAAATCGAAAATACCGATAGAGAAGTAGAAGCCGAAGAAGTTTCTGAAAAAGAAAACTGGATGGAGGTATCGTTTGGAGATTACAAAGCAGAGGATTGAACACATGGGCAGCGTGGAATTCAATAATTTGTCGCAATTTTTTAAAGACTCACTTTCCATATCTTTATTTAAGAAAAGATTATAAGAATATTTTTTACAAAATGTAGAAATGTTTCTAATTTAAAATAAAAATACTGTAATATGGATTTAAGAATATATGTACATTACAGTTTCATGAAAAAGATTTAATCAAATTGTTGCCAACTAGCCTCAAAAAAGCACTAGAGGAGCTGAGGCATAAGAATATGAAATATTGATATTATGAATTAAATCAATAAACACTTTAATAAATAAATAAATAAATTAAGTAAATACCTCCATAATGTAAAACAATTTTTGCAGACTGATTTTAAAGCGTTTAACTATTTAAAGCATTTAGAAAATCATTTACAAATTCGTGTTGTATATGAAAAACAAGCAACCTTGCGCCAAAAACGTATTAAGGATTTTTTCGCAACGAATAAAAACTAACAGCTTCCTAATGTGCCTATTCATTTCTTTTTAACTTTATTTTATTTTGGTTATCAGAATGATCTCTTTTTGTTAAATAAACTAATAAATAAAAAAATATTTTTAGTGTTTTGTTTAACCACCAGGTGGACACCTCCCTACAATGGACAAATTTAGGTCTACCGTCGCTGTCCACTCATGGGAGGTTTCACTGTATATTAAATCCTTAAGTTAAATTCCTAAGACTGACACACACAAATTCCCTACATTATAAATCTACCACAATATCCTTGTTATCCTGCAAAAAGTAAATATGGATTTTAAGTCGATAAACCAAACAAAAAGCCTTATTATAATTGACATGGTGGCCGAAACGGGAGTGGGTGGTTGTGCCTAAACAAACGATGATCAGCTCATATAATTTATAATAATTAATTACAGCTACGTGTTATTCCATGCTGGTGCCTTTCAATCCCATTCACCCTCAGTAGACACCCACCCAGAGCTGCATACAGACAGACCGCAGGACGTAGCAGATGTTTATGGCACTCAACTCAAAGTGACCACCTGCTAGAGTCCAACAAGTATCGAGTTCCTCCGCCCCCCAAAGGCCTACATGTATAATTTATTTAAATTCCTGCACGAAATCTTAACTTCGACACACAGCTGCTCTAAGCTGGTCATCTTCTGCATATGATTCCACTTCCCAGCGCCTGGCGTAGCCATTCCTCGCCTAGGCTAGCCTGGTCTGCCTGGCTGGTAAATAAACATAGTTATAATGTTAATGATATGGTAAGATTTTTCAAATTCATTTGGTGTATGTATTTATGGCTTTAGTATCCTAATAATCATCATCATTATTAACATCGTGGGCATATTTCACCATGACTGGCGATGAATGGCACCCAATAAGAAATTTCACAGTGGTTTTCCCTAGCAATGGTGCTAGTGATAGGACCCTAATAAGTGTAATAAAGAAATCACAACCTTAATTTGTGATTACTCTCATCTATTCTTGTGAGAGCACAGAGCGAAGAGGCATGGTAATGATGTTGTTGTCGTGAAAATCTGGGTAGGCTGGGTTATGGAGAATTGGTTGATGGCCTCTGACTCTGGCAGAGCGACCATACAACCAAATTCTTTGGAGGTCATATTAAATGATGGCAGTGACGTGAACGTCTGTCAGAATGGAGGTGGTTAATAATTTGCTGGAATGTTTGGCAGACAAAGCTTTGGAATTTATAAATGAAACTCTTTGATAAAAATACTTGCCGAAAAGTATAAATGAGTAGTCCTTTCCCCCGTACATATCTTCTGGTTTGGGGGTGTGGCTTTAAAAGTAGTTTTTGTTAGATGCAAATTACTATGAGGAATTCCCAGTGAACACTTAAAAAACATATCCTAGGTTTCGAAAGATCTGTTCTTTATTGTCCTGGAACTCGTTATTACTGCCCCAGGACTACCTTATGCAGGGCGAGGTTTTATGGTAAACAAGAGGTTGTCATTACACACAGACTACAGATTCGTTGCTACAACCAATTTTTTTTTGCCAACCGAATAATTGAGGTTACATGCACCTACAGTATGGCACTGTTATTTTTCAATTCAATTCTGTTTATTGTTTCATAATATTAAAAAAAATTGTATACACGTAATTCAGAAAATTTAAAGAGTTTAAAGAATTTTCCTTTTGGCGCTTAGATATCACAGAACTTTTCTTAAAATATTTTTTTTAAAGGAATA
Organism: Hydrotaea diabolus; assembly: GCA_963513945.1. Lineage (NCBI taxonomy): Eukaryota > Metazoa > Arthropoda > Insecta > Diptera > Muscidae > Hydrotaea > Hydrotaea diabolus. Next base: position 131,963,286 of record OY740719.1, read on the forward strand.
AAGAAAGGAACATTTTTCAAAAACCTTTTTGAAATTTTGGTATAAGATAAAAATGATTGAGCTACTTAAAACTACTTAGTAGGGGCATAAATACTGTTACACACGTTTTATGCTGCTGTAAAATTAAAAGTACCAAAGACATTCTTTGGACCAAATATTTTTTAATATATTTATTGATGTATATTGTCTCCAAAAACTAATCTACTTATTCGAAAAGTCCGCCTTTTGCCTTTACACACGCCTTAGGTCGCAGTGGCCAATCGTCAATAGCTGCACGAACCTCGTCCATTGGAAAATTGGCCACAGCTCGAACTAAAGCAGTCTTAAGAGATCCAATGTTGGGGTATCTTTTGTGACAAACCTTGTCCTCCAAAACCGTCCACAATTTGTAATCCAATGGGTTAAAATCTGGACTGCCTGAGGGCCATTCTTCAGAGGAAATGAACGCTGGCAAATTGTTTCGAAGCCAGGCCTGGGACGTTTTAGCCTTATGGGCCGGCACACAATCCTGTTGGAATGTACATGGCTGGTTTTGGAACAGGGAATTGTTAAGAGGCTTCAGCTTCCAAAACGGTTTCTTGGTAAACTTTGGCCGATGTTTTGACTCCGCAGAAATGCAGGTCAGTGACCCCATCGTAAGAGACACTCCACCAAACCATGACTGAAGCTGGGTGATGACTCTTTTCCACCGCTGGGATCAGTTCAGACGCTTCCTTAGATGACCGTGCATGCACTCTATTATTTTGCTTGGTAAATTTTTCCTGAACGGTAACAAATTTTTCGGTGAACAACATTTTTATGTGCAAGTTATCAGCGTGCTTTACCAAAAGACGTTTGCATTTTTCCATTCTATTTTTTTTTTTAAACTGCAGTCAATAAAAGTCCGATAAGACGTTTAAAGGCCCCAAGTCCCAAGTCTTTTTAATGATTCGACTCATGGACTTTTGCGTGATATTCATCTCACGGGCAATGCTTTTCTGTTTTAGTAGCGGATTTCTGTGAATTCTTTATTTAACGGCTTTGATGACATGCGGTGTTCCGCGTGGGCGGCCCGACCGGTGGCGGTCTTTTACATCTCCAGTCTCCTCAAACAGTTTTATGCATCGGTAGACGAACATGCGGCTAATCCCTAGGGGCCGGAGCGTTTTGAAAATATCGCTTTTATTCATTTCACATTTGAAAAGCGCTATTACAGCGATACGGTTTTGACCACTTCATGATGAAAGTTGAAACAGTTTTAAAATCCCGTTGCCGACTAAGGTTATTGAGGTTAGCTTTCAAAACCCATGTTAATTAATTAATGGGGTATGTTCAGTAGTTAATCTATTGAAACAATACATGTTCAATTTAACAATATAATTGTAAATATTATTAGCTATGAAATTTTTTATAAAAATCATTTTTATTGTTAAGTTAACTAATTATGGGTTATCTTTTTTAACCAGTAATATAGCTACTGTAACAATTTATAATATTCGGTATTTTTTCATTATTATGACTTGAACAGTTTTTATTCTGGTTCGAGACCATTTTGTTGTTTTTTTTTTCAGAATCAACTAAAAAATTGGTAAAATATATTGGCTACGGTTGCCAGGCAGACTGTACAGTTGTATCTAATCCCGCCAAGGCTTTTCTTCAGCGGTCTTTGGCCACGATACTTCGGCCATTATGATTAATGAGAATTACCCTTTGCGTATACGAGTAGTCTTCGAACTATGCGAAAAACAATTATATTGCGCTATGAAGATTGTACAACTAGCATTTACATTTGAGGGTGGTTTCTTTAAAAGCGCGAGATAAATTGTCTTATGATCTTTCTCACAATTACAAACGTTCAGAGCAGAGGAAGAGAGGAAAAAGAGTGGTGGGGATAAGACAGCCGCAGTCATTGCAGCTTCGTGTAACTTAACTCTGAACCTTGTATAACACAGAGCAGATCAAAAACTGCGATACAACAGAGCCGAATGATCTATAAATTTTTGTGTATGTCGCACAATTTTATGTCTCTTTTATGGAAGAACCAACCTTATATAAGGTTAAATCAACTATTTTGTATGCATATTTGACCTTATCTAAAGTTATTTTGTCTTCGTTATCAAACATTTACCATGAAAAATTTAACCAGACACATTGTTAAAAAAATCATTGTATTTTCGTCTCAGTGTAGGGATCGCAACTCTAAGATCAGAAGGTTGGTCTTCGAATATAAGCTAAACAAATGGTGAGATCACTTTAAGCTGATCACTTAAGCTCCGGAATTGGTAAATTGTGGCCAACGTAAAATCGCTTTCTTATCCGGGAAAAAATAATGATCGGACAGCCGTCACGGTCGGTGGTAGGACAGTAACAAATCTAAAGCGATACATGAGTTATTTTTACCGCCTTCTTATTGAGCATCCAGAGAGCGATAAAGCGAAAAGAAAAATATTGCGTCGTCGTATTCGCGCTCTCTGAGTCGATAAGACACCACTACAAATTACCGTTGGCGAAGATGCCCATGTAATCCACAGCTTAAAGCCATTTAAGGCGCTGAGCCCGGACGGAATCTCAATGCTGATGTTGAATCACTTGGATCACACAAGATTCGAGATCAAGACTAAAGTGGTTAATCTATCGTTAGCCACCAGCTTAGCTCCCTATACCTGAAAAATAGGCAGAGACATACCTCTACTTAAACCAGACAAAGATGAGAACCAAGAAGAATCTTACATGCCGATCTCCCTGCTTTCGCCAGTAGCCAAGACACCTAAAGCACTGCTTCCCCCCAACCTAATCAAATACCATCATCACTTAATGTAAAAGTCAATGACGGTAACATTCCGACTTCCAAGTACCCTAAAATCCTCGGGGAAACATTGGGAAGCCTTTTTCGATACCTTACACATGCTACCGTTTTCTTCGATACTTAGGGATCCGACAAAGAGACCCTGTCTTCATCTTTCAAAGCTATAGGTCAGTCTGAATTGAACTATGTTGCGCTGGTGTGGTTTGCGAACGTGAACATCAATAGGCTGTCTCCTTATGTCTTCTGAGGAACATCTCCATGACACCATTTCATGTTGTCTAAGCGGTATCTGCTTATGTGTCTTCGCAGTAGTCATCTTAACCACCACATAATGAACAGGATGCTTCCGCCCAGGCTCATAAGATACGATATTCATAATCTGAAGAGAGAGGTCCAATCTCTCTCCTATATATCATAACAACTATCAGGCAGGTCTGAACGACAATCACGCTGATGAAGGTGCAGCAGAAGTATCCAGCAATAAGGGAAATCTATTACTTGGAGAGCATCCCCTAAAGATTTCACCATAGGAGAAGACCCAACATTGGCAGTCGCGCGTGCTTCTAACTCAGCCGAGATCGTTATGCTGCAACTGCCTAAGTTCGTATTGGACGCAAATTGATGCCAACGTCCAGGAAGTATGTCCCGTAACCGCATGACTGTACGAGGGTTGCTATATATATATATCTGGCCAAGGCAACACTAAGTGTTGCCTGGCGACATATGACATTGCCATTGGAAAGTTTGAATGTCAAACTTTCCAATGGCAGCATAAATGCTAGCATAAACGTACTCAGAACATGTCGACTTACGACCATCATTTGTGTTGTTTGCAGTGACTTGAAAAAATCAATTTGGCAAAAAAAATGGAATTAACTCGTGAACATGTTTGTGCGATCAGTTTTCACAACTTTCGACTTGGATTATCACGACAAGAGTACATCGATGAACTTAGATCTTTGTATGGCGATGAAGCACCATTCTATAGCACTGTGAAAAACTGGTTTAATGAAGTCAATCGTGGCCGACGCTTGAGCAAAGACGAAGGTCGTGAAGGTCGTCCAGAAACGGCCGTTGTGCCAGAGAACATTGATGCCGTGCGTGAACTGATTACGTAAGATCGTCATGTGACATACCGGAGATAGAGGCATCCTTGGGCATTTCTTCCACCAGCATACATTCGATATTGCATGAACACCTGGCCGTAAAAAGGGTTTGTTCTCGTTGGATCCCGCGCAATTTGACAATCGTTAAAAAAAAGTCTCGTGTCGATTGATGCTAAGAAAGTTTGAAAAAATAGGATCGCCGTGCTTCAAAAGACTTTTATAATATCGCCATAGGTGACGAATCATGGATCTATGCATAGGAGCCCGAAACAGAACCGCAATCGATCGTGTGGGTCTTCGAAGACGAGCCAAATCCAACGAAAGTTGTTCGAAACATGTAAAAAATGTTAAGTTTGGCTGTGCCGAACTTTGGATACCCTCCACCAGACTCCCATATAAAACCAAATTTAGTGCGGAAGTGTGTTCTATATAGAAATCTTTTTTATCATATTATTTCTCAAAGCCCATCAGACCGTTTGTGTGGGAGGTACCGGTAGGACTTTTCCGATCTCAACAGAACAAAGATATAAAAATCTTTATGTAGAAAATTTCATCTCGATAGGTCAAGTTTGTAGTGAGTTATTGTCATATTATTTTTCAAGGCCCATGCGACCGTTAGTGTGGGAGGTACGAGTAGAACTTTTCCGATCTCAACCGAATTCAGCGTAGAAGTGTGTTGTATATAGAAATCTTGATGTGTAAAATTTCATTTCGATAGGTCAAGTTTGTGGTGAGTTATAGTCATATTATTTCTCAAGGCCCATAAGGCCGTTTGTATGGGAAGTACTAGAAATGAAGCCCAATCTAAACCATTTTTACATAGATTATTACTTGCTTACTTATAGAGATTATTACTTGCAAAATTTCAGTGATTTTGCTCAAGAAACTAGACGGATATTTCCAAATAAAAAACTTATTTTTATGAGGTTGTGTCGGTTGAGGGTCTCCAACACCAACTTCCCGTAGAGCTATATAGCCCACTTTCAATACCAACCATGCTAGGTTAACTACACATGTTTCAGCTCCCTAGCTGTTTTCATGCAGGCTCTATCTTGTTTTCAACAGACGGACAGCTGTCTTAGAGTTTTAAGAGGATCAAGAATATCTATACTTTGCTGGGTCTCCGATGATTATTTCAAGGTGTTACAGACAGAATGACAAAACTAATATACCCTCCATTGTATGGTGGAGGGTATAAAAAGAAGCACTTTGAAGCAAATGGTCGCCTGTTTCTTCGGCAAAACTGGTCATGTGGCAACTGTTCCGCTTGAGCAACGTAGGACTGTCAATTTTGAGTGGCACACCAGAATTTGTTTGCCTGAAGTCTTCGGAGAAATTCGAATAACGAACAAGAGAAGACGAATCATTGTGCCCCACGACAATGCGAGCTTTTCGACCGGATGCAAGGGAGGGCGCTGAGGCTTGTTGGAGATAGCAGGGTGGCCAACTCTGTTATTTCACTCGAGCATCGGCGGAGTGTTGGTTGCGTATCACTCTTTTACAGGTACTTTTACGGGATGTGCTCTTCTGAGATTAGTGATCTCATCCCGGAGGTCAGAGTGTTCGCCCGTAACACTCGCTTGTCTAGAAGTTCGCATCCATTTGTTATTGATTGGCCTACTGATCGCACGACGCATTACAGGGAGAATTCGTTCTTCAGCCGCGTTTCCCGTATGTAAAACAGACTTCCCTCAGAGGTGTTTCCTGCCACGTACGATATGAACACGTTCAAATTAAATGTCCATAAACATTACTCCCTCTTTCCTTCAATACCCTAACCTATCTTCCCTTGACCGATGCAATGCACTGCATATATAGGGGACACCACCTGAGAGTAAGTCTTAAAAAAAAAACAGCCCTGACTTGCCACCCAATGACTTCTTTTTATTCCCGCACGTCAAGAAACCAAATGCGTGGTTGACGATTTTCGTCACCAGAAGCTGCTGTTGAAGCGTTCAAAAACCCTGTTTTGGAGGTGACGCAATCGGAGTGGAAAAAGTGCTTCGACAATTTGTTTGAGCGCATGCAATAGTGATTAAATCATGCTGGAGAATACTTTGAAAAACAATAAAACCATTTTTGATGATAAATAATAGCATTTTTATTATTCGGCCAGAAATATATATCAGCCCTCGTTTTATCTGGCCAAGCCCATTTAACTGACACGCATTGGACGCATCTAAGCTTAATTAAGCAATTCCTTTTTCCGGACATCTTGGCAGCTTCCGCATAGACGGATCAGACTTGGAATTTTAAACTTACTGTTGTTACAACAACAGTAAAATAAACTATCAGGCTAGCAGAAAGATGAAAGGGGTCTTCGGTACAAATAAATGAAGAGCAAATAAATATTTTCATTTCCAACAAAATTGAGTTTATTTCAAAATCACACAAACGCTGCAAAGAAAGCCCGAATCTATAAATTAAAATAAATGCTTTGCATACAAACGAAACAATTTACAAATGACTGCCATAATATGCCCTTAATTGAATTATTTTTAAAGTGTTTGAGGTATATCTTGTGTTTGTGTATTTGCATTTTTTGCCAGTCCTCTAGGGCTTTGTGTTTAATGCTCTTATGGCATCATAATCACAGCCAGCAGGTATTTATGCACAGAGATCCTTGCAGCTATCCTTGTAATTAGTACAAATGCACAGTTGTGTCTTACCGGCGCTGCCTGCCATCCTTTACCCGAGCATATCGAAAACTTGCCCAAAACTCAAATTCAAAATAGACCCACACACTCATACACAGATAAGGAGACGAGGAGGAGTGTGTGTGTGTGTGCCAACCATCCGTGTGCAAGACGCAAATAGACATTAAGGATCTTTCGGTATTTGCTGCTAATGTTACAAATAACAGATAATTTGTGGTTTCCAGCTTGAGTAGGTGGTAGTGGCGGTGGTGTACGTGTGCTTGTGCTGGCTTTCCTCAACCATCATAGATCACATCCAGATATCCGTATGTCTGTATGTGGGGGGTGGGTACACGAATATATACTCATATATCACATCCGTTGATATATCACGTGCCTCCACAATCATATGCAGTGTGCACACAGTTACATACCGACTTCATTTGAAATGTTTAGAGGGAAATTGTAAGTTTTGTTTAAGAATTTCCTGCAAAAGTAGTGGATAGTGTTATTTTTTGAGAGTTCTGAATAAGGGTTGTTACTTTACGTTATACAGAGTGTCCGCCGGGAAGGTATACTACTTTGTTTGCCGCCCTTTTGGTAAACATTGGTCTTGGCAGTTCATATTTGGCTGTCGTGAAGTAGAGACGTGGAAAATATTCGATACACCAACGTGTTTTAGTCGGTAAAACATTTTATCAAAATCAATCATCGATTACTGTGACGAAGTTACGTGACATTTATGGGAGAAACAACAAAGAAATATTTTGATTATTAAACAGAAGGAAATCGTTTAACAGGACTGCAACGTTTAGGGAAACATGAGCTGAAATAAATTTTAAGAGGAGAAGCTGCAAGCTAATTCTCCTAGGTAAACTTAATATCAATTTTGTAATCAATCAGAAATACAAGGTGTCCGCCGGGAAGGTAAACTACTTTGTTTTGCTGCAATTTTGGTAAACATTAGTCTTCACAGTTCATATTTGGCAGTCGTGAAATAGACATGTGGCAAATTTATTATGGAAAAATATTCGATAAATCGTTAAACATTTTATCAAAAGCAATCATCGATTACTGTGACGATAAGAAAGTTACGTGAAATTTTTGGGAGAAACAACATGCAAACATAACGCACTATTTATCGTGTAATGAATGATTTCAAAGGGTCTGTAGCTGATAGGCCCAAGCATGGACCACAACGTACTGCAAGATCGGCTAAAAACATTACTCAAGAAAGTGTTCAAAACAATTCATCAACCTCAATTCGACGCCGTGCTCAGCAGCTTGGTCTTCAAAGAACAACTTTGGCCACAATTTTGCACAAGGATTTGCATTTGTTTTGATTTAAGATGCAGTTGACACACGAGCTTCTGCCACAAGACAATTTACGCCGCCGTACATATGCCAATAGGATGTTACAGCTCGCCCATGACAACCCCGATTTTCATGAAAAAATCATAAAGAGTGACGAGGCTCATTTTCATTTGAATGGATATGTGAATAAACAGAATAGTAGACTCTGGGCAATGGAAAACCCTCCAATTACACAGTACAACAGCCAATCTGGGGGGTGAGAAATTCCAAGTCAGGGTGATAGTACTAAGCGAAAAAACATCAAGATAAGGAAAAAATGTAAAAGGTCATAAAAAAAACATACGAACGCAAAACCCTTTGAGGGTTTTAATATACTGACCTAGTACCATCACCCTGACTTGGAATTTCTCACCCCCCAGACAATAACCCCAAAAATGTTCCACAGTGTTATTCATCAGTCACCGTTGCATCCATAAAAAGTGACAGTCTGGCGTGCAACATGGTCAAGAGGAATCATTGGACCTTACTTCTTTGAAAATGAAAACGGCGTAACGGTAACTGTCAGTAGGGAGCAATATCGTGATATGATTGAAAACTTTTTAACGCCAGAACTGCATGCTTTGGGCTTAATTAACATGCACGCAGAAAAAAAGTATGGTTGGGGCGACAATATTCGAAGAGGACAACACAACAATATTATGATCCTCACAACAATAGTATGATTCACACATAACCACACTATGATCCCCACAAACATAGTATGATTCACACTCAACCATACTATGATATCCAAAACTATACTATGATCCTCACAACAATAGAATGTTTCTCATACAATCATAGTATGACCCTCACAACCATATTATGATTCACACGCAACCATACTATGATCCCCACAATCATAGAATGATTCACACTCAACCATACTAAGATCCCCAAAATTATTTATTAGGATTGGTTTTTGTTGTTATTCAAAAATAGAGATTTTTATTACGTTTGTTATTTTAAATTGCATTACTATTAGATCATAGCCAGTTTTGAGGCCACGTTTTTATTGAACATTTCATTCAAGAAACAAAAATATATATTCCAACGGTCAAAAATACTTTTAGTTGCCAGCAGGGGTGAATGCTACTTCACCATCCGTAGACACCAAGTGAGATTAAACCCCATGATCGAAGGCTATATACTTAAGTGCAGGCAGATTTAAATAAACGAGAACCAGTCGTTATTAGAGTATTTCACCGAACAAAGTAAACACAATAAAAATCCCTCGAACTACCTTCCGATTGTTATTGTTTTTTTTAATGGACATCAACCATTCACTGTATCGTGTGTATGTATTTTATTTTTGTATATCAAAAAAACATACGCACACACATACATGTATGCTCTATAAAACCTGTTTTGTTATGTTCATAGTCGCAATCATACTGTAAGATTGCCGTAATCAAATTATTCTTAACGTAAATTTTAAACTCAACCTCGTTTACCAACCATGTTTATATGGTTGCTACAACCATATTTTCATTTCAACAATAGCAATATTGTCGCAATCATACTATTGTCAAAATGAAATTCAAAAAACAATACTATGGTTGCGACGAACATGCTTTTATTTTAGAGAACATATTATTGTTGCGGTGACCATAGTGTAACCATATCTTTTCTCTGCGTGTGTGGTATCAACAAGACGGCGCCACATCGCATACAACCAGGATTACAATAGACATCTTTCCACAAAAAGTTATTTCAAGAAATGGTGATGTGGATTGGCCTCCACACACGCAGAGAAAATATATGGTTACTATATGCTCACGGCAACAGTAGTATGTTCTCTGCAATAAAAGTATGATCGTCGCAACAATAGTATTGTTTTTCGAATTTCATTTTGACAATGGTATGATTTAGGCAATATTAATATTGTTGAAATGTAACAATAGTATTGTTGCCAAATTTAAAAAAGGAAAATATGGTTGTAGTAGCAATATAAATATGGTTGGTGCGACAAAACTATTGTTTTTTGGTTTTAGTTTTACAATAATATGATAACGGCAATCATACCGACGATATCATAATATATTTTTTTTTAATTTGACAATGTTATTGTTTCGAATCCTTCGCAATTTTTTTTTTATTTATTTATTTTATATCTATTACAATATTAAATTATAATAAACTTATAAGGAAATAAGCACTAGCAACTAAAGCTATCGGCCTGGCTTTTTATATGTAAATTAAATTTTTTCAAAACAAACTACTTTCGATTAGTATAACTGAAATATTTTTAATAAATGAATATTTTCTACTATTAAAAAAATCACTCCTATTATTAAGAGTTTAATGTATTTTTGCAAAATTTACTTAATAAAAATCTCTTTTGTTGAATAACAACTTAATACAATTCTTAAAAACAATTTTGGGGATTATAGTGTGGTTGTGTGTGAGTCTTACTATGGTTGTGAGGATCATGCTATGGTTGTATGTTAAACATACTATGGTTATGAGGATCATAATATGGTTGTGGGGATCATAGTATTGTTGAGTGTGAATAATAATACGGTTATGGGGAGGTTGGTTGAGTGTGAATAATAGTATGGTTCTGGGGATCATAGTGTGCTTGTGTGTGAATAGTTCTATTGTTGTGAGGAACATAATATTTTTGTGAGGATCATAGTATGGCTGTGTGTGAACCATACTATTGTTGTTATGATCATAATATTGTTGTGCCGCAACCATATGACCAACAATAGTATTATGCTCTTTGAATATTTTTATTCCAACCATACTTTTTTTTCTGCGTGCAGGCGCCTGATTTGACTGCTCCGCACTTATTTTTGTGGGGATATCTTAAAAGCAAGGTTTATGCAAACAAACCAGAAACGCTTGAGCAAATCAAACAAAATATTCGTGATGAAATTACTGAAATAACGCGTGAAATGTGTGAGAATGTAAAAAAATGTTTTCAAAAGGGCTCGCATTTGTGAGGCTAACAGAGGCGGACATTAATCTGATATTGTATTCAGTACATAATTGCCGACATTAAATAAAACATTTATTAATATAACATCCATTCTCTTTCATTTAATGAGAAATTATATATTCCCGACGTACATAGTAGACAGTTTAATTGTGGCATAAACATCTAAGAGCCTTCTCAAATCATACGCCAATGAAAAAAAATAACCTTATTCTTAATTGTAAACGATTTTCAAAACAAACAATAAAAAATAAGAACCTTGGCTAATGTAAAGGGTTTTCCAATAGAATTTAACAATTTCGTATCCTTACTCGTATGTCAACGCACTCTTAAACATTTCTAAAGATCTTTCAGCGTCAAAAGGATAGTCGAAGTCAACATGTTCATTATGGTTAAGTTTACTTACGAGCAAGGTTTGGAAATCATTACCGAAATTCTGAGTCGGTGGTTGCAACTTTAAGAGCGCTTACTCCAATATTCGGCCGTAATAATTGTCCCACTGTACATGCTGTGCGTGCTATAGTGGATACATGTGCATCCAAATTTTCACTTTGGATGTTCCGGCGCCAAAAAGACGCCATACCGCTCGAAGCGACGAAAATATCGCAGCCGTAAGTGTATCTGTTCAAAATGGACATGACCAGTCGATTCAAACGTCATTCTCAGAAATTGGGCATTTCTCAAACCACACTGTAGCGTATTTTGCGAAAAGATCTTGGTCTTCGTCCTTTTAAGAACGAACTGACTCAAAAACTAAAGCCACTTGATCATGTGAAACTTCTCCCATTGGAGAATGAAATCCAAAATTTGATTGCAAAATCATCTTCAGCGATGACGCTCATTTCTGGCTAAGTGGTTTTGTAAATAAACAAAATACTCGTACGCGCAAAATAGAAAGGGAGCTAAGGTTAAAATCCAGTTTTGTTTAGGAGAGCCATTTTAAAGATTAAGTCCCTTTCTATTTGCGTTTAGTGTTCTGGGAGGGAACACTTTTGGGGCATGGGATCGGTCTCATTCGATGCTCAGATGTTGTCCACATCAAAAAAAGAAAAAAATGAAAATTGATTTTTTTTACCACTAGGTCCCTTTCTCTGTGAGCTGTCACATATGCGTTATTGGACAGCAAAAAATCCACATGTGCTTAAAGAGACATCCGCAAAAAATTACTGTGTGGTGTGGTTTTCATGTCGATGGTGTGAGTGAGCCGTATTTTTTTGTCAATGTAAACAATCGTCATGTTATCGTCAATAGAGAGCGCTATCGTATCATGTTAGAAAATTATTTTTGGCCAGAATTGGATGAGCTCGACAGTGCCGACATGCGGTTTCAACAAGACGGCGCCACTAGCCACACAGCACACGTTACAATCGATTTACTAAAAGGCAAATTCGGTGAACGTGTTATCTCGAGAAATGGTTGGGTCGAATGACCATCTCGCTAAGCTATTTAACGCCATTGGATTTCCTTTCATGGTCTATGCCAACAAGCCAACAACTTTAGACGAGCTCCGAGACAACGTTCCGGTCGAAAAGTGTGCAAGAGTGGTGAAAAAATTAATCCAGAGAAATATGCGAAGGTACTTAGTAGGGACATAAATACTGTTACAACATTGAACACACCCATTTCAATAGTAGAATTGAACATACCCCGTTAATGTCATATGGGTTTTGAAAGCTAACCTCAATAGCGTTAGTCTGTAACGGGATTTTAAAATTGTTTCAACTTTCATCATGGAGTGGTCAGATGATGAAAACCCTATCGCTGTAATAGCGCTTTTCAAGTGTGAAATGAAAAAAACGATATTTTCAAAACGCTATAGCCACTAGGGATTAGCCGCACGTTCGTCTACCGATGCATAAAATAGTTTGAGGAGACTGGAGATGTAAAAGACTGCCACCGGTCGGGCCGCCCACGCTCTATTCGAACACCGCATGTCATCAAAGCCGTTAAATCAAGAATTTACAAAAATCCGCTCCGAAAACAGAAAATCATGGCCCGTGAGATGAATATCACGCAAAAGTCCATGAGTCGAATCATTAAAAAAGACTTGGGACTTGGGGCTTTCAAACGACGTACTGTACATTTATTGACTGCAGCTTTAAAAATAATAGGATTGAAAAATGCAAACGTCTTTTGGTGAAGCACGCTGATAACTTGCACAGAAAACTGTTGTTCACCGATGAAAAAATTTTTACCGTTCAGGAAAAATTTAACAAGCAAAATGATGAGTGTATGCGCGGCCATCTAAGGAAGCATCTGAACTGATCCTAAGGGTGGAAAAGGGGTCATCACCCAGCATCAATCATGGTTTGGTGGGGTGTCTCTTACATTGGGGTCACTGACCTGCATTTCTGCGAACAAGGAGTCTAAACATCGAAACCGTTTTGGAAGCTGTTTTGATGCCTCTTAACAATTCCCTGTTCCAAAACCAGTCATGGATATTCCAGCAGGATTCTGCTCCGGCCTATAAGGCTGCAACGTCCCAGGACTGGCTTCGAAACAAATTGCCAGCGTTTATTTCCTCTGAAGAATGGCCCTCAGGCAGTCCAGATTTGAACCCATTAGATTACAAGGTTTGTCACAAAAGATACCCCAACATTGGATCTCACAACTGCTTTGGTTCGAGCTGTGGCCAATTTTCCAATGGACGAGGTTCGCGCAGCTATTGAGGATTGACCAGTGTGACTTAAGGCGTATGTAAAGGCAAAAGGCGGACATTTCGAATAAGTAGATTCTTTTTGGATACAATATACATCAATAAATATATTAAAAAATATTTGGTCCAAACACATTCAGTACTTATTATTTTACAGCATAAAACATGTAAAACATGTAACAGTATTTATATCCCTACTAAGTATATCATATATGCGAAGGTATATCTAAATTTGAACCGATTTTTATCAAATTTCGCCAAATTTCATCAAGATTGGATGTAATATGTGGCTTCTGTAGCTAAAAGAATATAATCGGTTGAACATATGTGTGTGGGAGCTATATATTATTCTGGACCGATTTTCTTTAATTTATATGACATCCTTCATTGGTGCAAAAAAAACTTACTTCTGCCAAATTTCATAAAGATTGGACAACTGTGACCTGTAGCTTGATTACAAGCTGTAGATCGACGAACAGACAGACAGACATCGTTAAATGGAAGCAGTAGATCGGTATACTTAGCTGGGTCTAGCTCAAATATTTTTAGAAGTTTTAAAACATTCGAAATGAAACTTACATAGCATACCCTGTTCCCCGGAGCGGTGAAAATCGACCAGATCGTCGGCCCTATTTCGATAAACACTCAATACAAATGTACCTCCGTTATGTGATCTAACTGATCTAAGACCTATGTGGGTAAACAGAAACAATCAAGTTTTTTTTCGCAAATTTACATGTAGACTTGTTATAATGATATGATCCAAGTTGGAGGGAACTCCCTCTTTCCTAATGTTCGCAGTGGCCAGAAAATCGGTTCCAGGCCACTCAGAAAAAATAAAATATGGTCAGAAATTAAAATATGGCATTTATGTGGCAATTTGGCTGGGTTAAATGCCAACGGCCAATAAGACAATCTTTTCATTTCAAACATGGGAATATGGGTGGCTACTTAAGCAATAAAATGTACTTACAAATCTAATAAAATACGCATTTTTAAGACGGCTAATTACACTGTGTAACAAAAAAGAATGAAGTCAAAATACCTGGGAAGTAATATTTTTTTCTTGTAGATCTTGGTGAGTACAACAAGAAACCGGTTTTCAAATTTCCCAAACACCTCCAAAATCTGGAGTTCGGGTAAAAACCCGGTTTCTCGGATCTTACGCACATATATGCAGGTAACTTGGTTGCATATCAACCGAAAGAAAAGATAAAATAAATATGAATTCCGAATATTGGTGGTCACTTAAACGGGCTACTGATGATGTTCAATTAAATAGAAAACGGTTAAACAAATATTTCTGAGTAGTTTGGCCAAAAATTGTATTTTTTCAAAAAAAATTGTTTTAATTAAAGTTGAATAACTCAAGCAGTTTCTAACGGATTTTTAAAAATGACACCGAATTGTATTCGTAAGAACTATCTTTTTATTATTCTGTTCAAAAATTGTTCAGTTCCTTTTAAAAAATTCGGTGTGAAAACACATCCAAAGTTAAAAAATTACAAAAAATGTCAAAAAAATGAGTTAACACAAATTTTTTTTTAGTGTAATTTTAGAAGTGTAAACCTTCAGTTTCTTCTTTCCAAATCAGCCAAAAAAACTTAAAAAGCGGTTGATATTCAACCAAGTTACTGGCATATATTTTTATTAGAGTATTTCACCGAACAAAGTAAACACAATAAAAATCCCTCGAACTACCTTCCGATTGTTATTGTTTTTTTTAATGGTGTGAAAACACATCCAAAGTTAAAAAATTACAAAAAATGTCAAAAAAATGAGTTAACACAAATTTTTTTTTAGTGTAATTTTAGAAGTGTAAACCTTCAGTTTCTTCTTTCCAAATCAGCCAAAAAAACTTAAAAAGCGGTTGATATTCAACCAAGTTACTGGCATATAAGTGCGTTTACCCGTAACTCCAGATTTTGGAGGTGTTTGGGAAATTTCAAAACCGTTTTTTTTTGTTGTACTCAGCAAGACCTACAAGAAAAATAATATCATTTCCCAGGTATTTTTTCTCTGTCACACTGTGTTATGTGTCCAAGGCCAGAGAGACAAGGGCCCTAAGACAATACAAAATCCTATACTAAGTAGGGACATAAATACTGTTACACACGTTTTATGCTGTAACATAAAATGTACTAAATGTTTTTGGACCAAATATTTTTTAATATATTTATTGATGTATGTTGTATCCAAAATGAATCTACTTATTCGAAATGTCCGCTTTTTGCCTTTACACACGCCTTAGGTCGCACTGGCCAATCGTCAATAGCTGCACGAACCTCGTCCATTGGAAAATTGGCCACAGCTCGAACTAAAGCAGTCTTAAGAGATCCAATGTTGGGGTATCTTTTGTGACAAACCTTGTCCTCTAAAACCGTCCACAATTTGTAATCCAATGGGTTCAAATCTGGACTGCCTAAGGGTTATTCTTCAGAGGAAATGAACGCTGGCAAATTAATTCTAAGTCAGGCCTGGGACATTTTAGCCTTATGGGCCGGCGCAGAATCCTGCTGGAAAGTCCATGGCTGGTTTTGAAACAGGCAATTGTTAAGAGGCTTCACAACAGCTTCCAAAACGGTTTCTTGGTAAACTTTGGCCGATGTTTTGACTCCTTGTTCGCAGAAATGCAGGTCAGTGACCCCATCGTAAGAGACACCCCACCAAACCATGACTGAAGCTAGGTGATGACCCTTTTCCACCCTTGGGATCAGTTCAGATGCTTCCTTAGATGACCTCACATACACTCTATCATTTTGTTTGTTAAATTTTTCTTGAACGGTAAACATTTTTTCATAGGTGAACAAAATTTTTCTGTGCAAGTTATCAACGTGCTTCACCAAAAGACGTTTGCATTTTTCAATCCTATTTTTTTTAAGCTGCAGTCAATAAATTTCCGGTACGTCGTCCCAAGTCTTTTTTAATAATTCGACTCATGGACTTTTGCGTTATATTCATCTCACGGGCCATGATTTTCTGTTTTCGGAGCGGATTTCTGTGAATTCTTGATGTAACGGCTTTGATGACATGCGGTGTTCGAAGAGAGCGTGGGCGACCCGACCGGTGGCGGTATTTTACATCTCCAATCTCCTCAAACAGTGTTATGCATTGGTAGACGAACATGCGGCTTATCCCTAGTGGCCGGAGCGTTTTGATTTTTTTTCATTTCACACTTGAAAAGCGCTATTACAGCGATACAGTTCCCATTATCTGACCACTCCATGATGAAAGTTGAAACAATTTTAAAATCCCGCTACAGACTAAAGCTATTGAGGTTAGCTTTCAAAGCACATATGACATTAACGGGGTATGTTCAGTTCTACTATTGAAATGGGTCTGTTCAATGTTGTAACAGTATTTTTGTCCCAACTAAGTAGTCTCCAATAAACAATTAATTTGGCGATTTGTCTACAATTTCGCCCGCATCTACGGGATTTACGGGTCTTGCATCTGGAAACAGTTAACATAAGTGACAGCGCATAGAGAAAGGGACCTAAGGTAAAAAAATCAATTTTCAATTTTTTTTATTTTGATGTGGACAACATCTGAGCATCGAATGAGACCGATCCCATGCCCCAAAAGTGTTACCTCCCAGAGATATGCGCGTTTTATGAAAATGATGGTACACCAAAGATACACGTATTTAAATCTTTAAAATGGCTCTCCTGAACAAAACTGGTTTTTACCCTTAGGCCCCTTTCTATTTTGCGCGTCACATAAACATCTGGGAATTTAAAAAAAAAATTTTTTCACGAAATGCCATAAATAAACAATTCGTTTAGCGAATATACTGAGGTGGAGGCAAAAATTTTCTTATGATTACTAGGGGCAGAAAAATAGTCCTGCTAAAACATAGATATATTCGTACACAAATACTGAAAACCCGGTGTCTATTTTAAAACACTCTGTCTATGTAGACCTATAAGTGTCTTAAAAGTTTTTATTTTTTTGATCATTAAAATTCCTATCATTTGTTAAAAGGAACTTATGGGGACCGCAGTTGTTTAAGGAACCCCGATATATGTAAAGGAATAAAACTGTTGGTTTTTGTCATAACCTTTTACGTTTTTGCCAGTATTGGCCCGTAGAAGAGCAAAGCACACATATCAATCACTTGCACTCGACTCAGAGCCAGGCAGTCGGTCGTTCAACACTCATTCAATCAGTTAGTCATTGATTCGTTCATTCATTCATTCATTTAGTGCTCTTCCTAGATACAGGCAGTCATTCATGTGCTCCCACATCAGTTTATTCACGTTAATTCAGACGACGTACATATTTGTAAATTCATAGATTCTGTCGTATGTCGCTCCGTCAGTCAGTCAGTCAGTCAATTCAGTCAATCAGTCAGTCAGTCAGCCAGCCTATCAGGCGGTGGCGGCAGCCAGAGGAGAGCCAGTGAGTGAGCGGCATACAAACCATTGTGGCTGTGTACCAATTTTAAGGACAATCAAAGAAATGTTTTTTGTTAAAGGCACCACCCTTTCAGATGCCATGTTATCCATCACCAATCATTTACGCAATTCAATTTTCCGTTTCCAACAGATCCACAGAAACCCTACAAAAGTGTGCAGTGAACAAGCACAGTTTATGAAAAATGGCTTAGTCAAGTTTGCAAAGGATATCAAGAGCAAGTGGCATATATTGAGCATTACTCTGCTATTTAATTCACCACCGGTGTGCTATTCAACACCAGCCAGTATTACGCTTCGTTTTGTCCTTTGTCCTGATAGCTCCTGTTGCGGGTGATGCATTTCTGGACCATATCTTCGGTATCATCAATATTTGATTATACTCCTTGTCGTCCCCAATCCGTCACAGCCGCTCTATCAAAAACTCTACCGCAATATTTAACAAAAAAGAGTTTTTATGTAAAAATAAAAATTCAATTTTTTTCGCTTCCCAGTCAAATACCAGAAAAGGTCATCTGTCACAGTCATCGGGAAGAGCTATAAAAATAAAGAACTGCCATTATAAGCAATCATTGCGTCGTACAATCAATACGACGCTGCTTTTGTTGGTCATAGCAAGTGATGAACTTCTGCTGGTACGGTAAAAGTGAAATTTGTTAAGATATAAAATTGAATAATTGATATGAATAAACTTAGGTGGAGAGCGGGAAGTCAATCAGAAGTAATAAATTTGGTTGAGAAACTAGAATTGATTTCGAGAAAAGCAAAAAAAAAATTGAAGAATGTTAGAAAAGCTGAAATCACAAACAAAACAACCAACACAAATATATCCCTGAGAAGATTCCAAGTCATTGTACGAGGGCGGTTCGGAAAGTTCTTAGCCTATCAATGAAAGAGAATAGTTAGTTTTTCAAATATATTTTTATTTTTCAGTATAATCTCCTGAAACTTCAATACACTTAGTCCAACGCTTATCTAGCAATTCTATCCCTTGATTAAAATAGTTTTCCTCAAGGTCTTCAAAATAGTGGTTTACAACTGTAATTGCATCTTTATTTGAGGTAAAACGCTTGCCAGCAAGGAATTTTTTTGGATTTGGGAACAGGTAAAAGTCACTGGGAGCTAAATCAGGAGAATAAGGTGGGTGGTCAAGCAACTCGTACTTTAATTCGTTGATTTTAGCCATTGTTAAAACTCCTGTGCGCTGGTACGTTGTCTTGATGAAAAATTATTTTTTTGTATTGCATTTATTATTTCTGATTGACTTCCCGCTCTCCAGGACGTTTTTCTCGAATTTGTACATTTAATTGATCTAAAAGGTTGCAATAGTACTCTGAATTTATTGTTTTACCCTTTTGCAGATAGTCAATCAATAAAATACCTGTGAAGTCCCAAAAAACCGTTTCCATAACCTTACCAGCCAATTGAATTGTTTTTGCCTTCTTTGGGGCACTTCCTCCAGCTTCAGTCCATTGTTTGGATTGTTCTTTTGTCTCTGGAGTATAGTGTTGGATCCATGTCTCATCAACAGTTATGAAACGACGCTTAAAATCCATTTTATTTCGCTGAAAACGATCCAAACAAGCTTGAGAAATGTTCTTATGCGTTTTTTGTCGACTGTTAACAAGTGCGGCACCCATCTTGCAGAAAGCTTTTTCATCTGTAGTTCTTCATGCAAAATTAAATAGACTCGGTCATTTGAGATGCCCATGATATTAGCTATTTCACGCACTTTTATTCGTCGATCATTTAATACCATATCATGCACTTTGGCTACAATTTCTGTTGTTGTTGCTGTTTGTGGACGCCCACTACGTGGTTCATCTTCAATGCTTGTACGACCACGTTTAAATTCAGCAACCCAATTTTTTACTGTTGCATATGAAGGAGCACTTTCACTTAACACATTCACCATATCGTTATGAATTTCTTGTCCCGATAAACCTTTTTTATGTAAATATTTAATGACACCACGCATTTCTAATTTTTCCATTGTAAAAAAATCGCGGATGCGTCTTTTGTGAACACCTGTTTCTATATGAAGGAGTTGCCAGATCGAAACAAAATTTAACATGTGTTCATAGCAGAGATGGAAGTTTCCAAAACACTTAACTTTTTTCTGTTTATACCGCGCTTTTTGTGCTAGGCTAAGAAGTTTCCGAACAGCCCTCGTATGGTGTTTGGGTAAGATAATATGTGAGGCACATATTTGATGTGGGCTTTATGAAAACAATAAGCGATGTGGTTCCATTTCGCTAAAATTAATTTGTTGGGTGTACGTAACTAACTTGCTGTATTCAAAATAAGGCGTTAGAACAGCATGACCTAAAATTCAACCAAACTCGGCCTGATTTGGAATGGTTGAGCAGGATGGGATTTATATATTGCTTTTAGAGCGGCAGCGCCTCGCATCAAGTGGGCCCTTTATGAGCAATATGATCCAGTTTCACCGATGTTTACTATTGGCAGCACATCACACACAAGTAGAAATTTGGGCATAGTCGGATTTTAGTTTCGACTTCTAGAGCGACAGACCTCAAATCGGACAAGACTATTAAAATATGAATTAAAAGATCTAATTTCACCACGTTTAATTATAAACCTTGACCAGGGTATTACGCTATATTTGAGCAAGATCTTATATAATATGTGGCCCCTTAATCGACGAGGCCTTAAATCGATATTTGGTCCAGTTTCACCAGAATTACAGGTCGCCCAGCTGAGACCCTTATTAAAATGTAATGTTGCTTAACCCTCCGACGCACAGTGGGTTAGAGTAGCATGTTTTCTTGGATCAAATCAGGGAAGCTATGTTAGGATAATTTTTCTTTATTTTTCAGTTAATACCATTAAAATAAGTTAAAAAAAATTTTTTCTAAGTATATTTGAGTATAATTTTATTAAGTTATGCCAAATATCAGTGTAGGTATATAGTGCAAGGAGTACAGTATGAGAACTTAAACATTGCATTTTATACATCTTAAAGTTAATCATCCACATCATCATCATTATCATCATTATCGTTATCATCATCATCATCATTATCATCATTATCATCATCCGCAGCATCAGCAACTTCAACATCACTGAAATAGTTCTTGTTCGGAGCTGCAGGTACAATTAAATCAATTGCCTCCTCTGACAAGCTTTGAATCTTCTTTGCAGGCAATTTTCGCATGCTTGAAATAATTGGGTCAGAGGTTATCAAAAACATATTAAAAATGTCTTGGTTTTATTTTTCGCGACTGCACTTTCGGGAATGAAACTCCCTATATTTTTTAAAATCTTTATTTCGAGCTTCTTGCGCTTCTTCTGATAACTGCCCAATAGGTAAAAGGGCATTTGACACAATTTCGGGTCCGTGAATAAAAAACTTGTGCAAAGTGGTAGGCATATTGTACCAAGGATACGTTTCAACAAAAAGTCGTCCTGTATTGTGTGCATATATTTGAAATTTTTCATTATTAATTTCATGGCCACTGGCTACAGCAATAAGCAACACGTGCATTTTTTTATTAAATTAACATCTGTTTTTGTTATTTCGGCAGATTTTTCAGCGTTTTGGAAAAAACGTCTTGCCGTAATCCCATCATTCTTGTTTCCAAAACCAGGTTTGGGTTGTTCAACTATTATTCCCATATTCTCTTTAAATTTTTTCTGAATTTCTTTTTTTGTTTCAGCTACTGTTCTTTTTTCAGAATCAGTTCTAGCCTGCCACTTTTGTAAAGGCATTTTATATGCAACGTGCAAAAGACATTCAAAAAATCTTATCCAGCCATGAAGAATGGAAAGGCCAAATTTTAAATTGTCTACATGTACAGGTCTTTGGATCATGGCTTCTATATTATTAAAATCCTTACTTGTAGCGCCACATAAGTAACACTTTTGTGTTGATGTGGTTTCTGTTAAGGCATTGCAAACTTTTCCATCTACCATTGCCAAAATTAATTTGTGGGAAACATGTACAACTTTCTCACCAATCGTGACAGTTGAAGAGTTTAAATTCTGTATTTCCTCTTCAACTCTTTTGTTTTCACAAATTGACACATATGCGGTTTCTTTGACAAATTCAATTTTCAAGGGTCTGCAAAATCTAGTTGAAGACGGCCGTGGATTTTGCTAAATTACCTTCTCCTCAAACATAACCCTAAGTGGTACAATTGTGGTTAAAAAAAACTGATGAATCACTAGCATCCGATCCATGAAAGGCTTGTTTGTATGAGCTATGGCCAGAGCTTCCATCAAAGCCCCATTTTGAATATAACACTATATGACAAATTTAAGCTTTTGGTTGCACACATGAATAAAATTAGTATATTCTGAAAGAGGAGGAAAAAATAAAATACACGTGTATCCCACTTTTTCTGCATCAATTCGTATATTTTGAAAAAAATTTATGGATATGGACTTGTATGTTAATACAAAATATGTCTATATAAGTGGTTTTTAACCAAATATATATTCACATTTTTCGCGAAAATACGAATTGATCTAGAAAAACTGGGACACACGGGTAGTTTATTTTTCGACGTAGATTCCGAATATATAGGTCTTCTTCATGTGTGCAAAAGCGTGTTGAACGGTGTAATACTACATTCGAGTTCGTAATGCCTAATGAGTCAATAACAGTTTCTTGAAGTTCTGTTAGTCGCTCCGCTGTGTGATTAAGAAGACTTTGTAAAGTTACTTCAACGGAGGTCTGGCTTATTTTAAAGCTGGTCGATTCTGGGTAAGTTTTTTGTTTTTCAGTTTGAATATTGTTGTAGGAGGGAAATATTTGAGGAGCAGCTTGTCTGACAACATTGTATTGATTTCGTGTTAGTTTAGCTTCTACAAAAACAGCCAAAGCTTTTGTATTCGATATTTTCAAGGTGGGAAGTGGTTGTTTCAATTTTTTTTTTTAAATTTATTCCCTTGCAACACTTTTCATATATAGCTCGCAACACTTTTGATTCCTCGACATAACCTTCGCTTTGTAATTTAACCTGTGAAGCATAAAGTAACTCTGGCAATGACATGGTGTCTCTTACAATCTTTGTTTTTTTTATATTTACTCCAACCACTGGACTCGGTAAAACTAATTTCTTTTCGACCACGTTTTGCAGTCGGGGCAAGAGTAAAACCAATAGAGGATTCCAACCAGATTTTATTTTGAGTAATAAACCTCATTTGAATTCTATGCGCTCTAGTCCACCTAGATTTAAATTCATAAAAGAAAACATGAATTCTTTTATTTAAATCACACATATTATCCTCAGAGCAGTTGGTGCGTTTTTTGATTTCTTCAGCTAAAAATGTCATCTTGTCATTCATTGTTTGAGCGCTTGAATTCATCATAATATCAAATAAGCTTCGACGAGTATAAAAAACAACGTTCGAACTTGTATCTATAAAAAAAAAAAAATGCTAATAAAAAAAAAACCCTTTCAAAAATCCCTTTTACCCGATTACTTGAAACTGCACAACACAATCACTATTTGTCAAAACAAAGAATATTATTAAAATAAACAAAAACAAAATATTATGAAAAGAAACAAAAATAACAACATTAATATACGAAAAAAAAGAGCACAAATAAATAGAAAAAAGTTACATGAAAAACAACAACAGCACCAGTCGCGAGATCAATGTGACTTTTAGCTAATTTGAATGCTGCAACACTTGTATTAAACAATGCATGGCTTCTAAAAAGCACAAAAGGGCAGCGTAAAATTATAACAATATAACACAGATTTATGTCCTCTTTAATATAAACTACAAATTATGACACGAATGTGGACGAATAATAACTATATATCCATTTAAAATATAAAAATATTAATTTTTTTGGCATTTTCAATATAAATAACTACATCTAAATCACTTCCACGCACAATTTGATACACAAATGTTAACGACGTATTTGCAAAATAACCTGAACTTGATGGTTCCATTGAAAAATGTTTAACTTTTACAATACTTTTTAAAATAAATAAAATTTTCAACGGGAACGTTTTCACTTTTTTCATCCTTTTTTGCACAAAAATTTCTATGAAGTTTGACTTTGAAGTTTCACTACAAAAACACCAGACCACTTTTGACATTTATTTTAATGACAAGTGATGTAGAATTTTATATACTGTAACCGGGTGCAAAAAATTTTAACGATACTTAATTTTTTTTTTTTTTAATTAATCCAAGAAAACAGGCTATTCTAACCCTCTGTGCGACGGTTGAGTCATCCGATGCCCTTATACGAAGTACATGGTCCACAGGGACCTATTTCTATTTGTATGGAATTTTATATGAAAACGCATTTTTTTACATATTTTTTGTTTTGATTTATTATTATTTAATAATTATACAAGTATAA
Source organism: Hydrotaea diabolus (assembly GCA_963513945.1). NCBI lineage: Eukaryota > Metazoa > Arthropoda > Insecta > Diptera > Muscidae > Hydrotaea > Hydrotaea diabolus. The sequence continues at coordinate 131,987,530 of OY740719.1, forward strand.
TGAATGTTAGAATTTTTTTTTTGTATATAACAATATTATTTTTTCACATTGAACAGGGATTAAACCGGCTCAAGACCCCTTGCTTCTATATTTAAATAGAAGACACGTTTTTAACAAAATGGCAAAGTGACATTGATTTTCGTGGCTGCACACTACTTTTATCATGATTTCGAGTCCGTGACAACCCTCTTCTGAAAGCCTTGCTGCAATTGTTGAAAGTAAAACCGAACTCTATAAGGCCAGGTTCTCGCCAAACGAATGAGAACTACTGTTGTAAACCTTACTTTTCAAGTTTTCTTCACACAATTGCTCACGAAAATACAACTCACTCTTGCCACCTCTAAAGAGACTCCACATCGAGAGCCATCAATAGATTTTTTTTACATCGTTTGTGTGTGTGTTGTAAAAATAGTTTAGTTGACTATGTCAACTAAACAAACGAGATAAACATACGTACATGCACGGCACGGCACACTATATAGTAGAAATCATAACTTCGATGAAACATTATTTGGAGACTGCATAAATCTGGATAAACTAAATCTTTTGATGGCTCTCGATGTGGAGTCTCTTTAGCGGTGGCAAGGGCGAGTTGTATTTTCGTGGGCAATTGTGTGAAGAAAACTTGAAAAGTAAGGTTTACAACAGTAGTTCTCATTCGTTTGGGGAGAGCCTGGCCTTATAGAGTTCGGTTTTACTTTCAACAATTGCAGCAAGGCTTTCTGAAGAGGGTTGTCACGGACCCGAAATCATGATAAAAGTAGTGTGCAGCCACGAAAATCAATGTCACTTTGCCATTTTGTTAAAAACTTGTCTTCTATTTAAATATAGAAGCAAGAGGTCTTGAGCCGGTTTAATCCCTGTTCAATATGTAAAAGCAACAGACCGAAATAAAACAAACGAGCTAAACATTATTATTTTTTTATGAGTTTAAATGAAAAAAGCCTAAAAAACTATTGTTGTGTAGATTGTCCCTCGTCCAACATATTTGCTTTGCAGGTGTAGCATCGATGCTCTGCACAAACTGGATTGTTACAGAAATGGCAATAGGCCCTTGTTTTCCGCTGCCGTCCGTACTCAGAACGGCATAGGCGACATGACGGTCTGTTCGTTCTAGACGCAAACGCGGGGCATGGCGTACATCATAATACGCGAATCAAATCGGAAAGGCAGGGAAGTGAACGCTGCATGGAATTTGGCAAATCCAACTAACACAAAGGAATGGAAACCAATCACTTTGAAAGAGTTCGATGCTTTTTTGGCTATTATTTTGTATGCTGGACTCACTAAATCGAATAGTGAACCTCTTGAAGAGTTGTCCAATATATAAAGCTGCATTATAAATAGATCGTATGAAGTGCACAAAACAATGCCTTAGATTCGACAATGGAAATACGCGACAGCAGCGACTAATCAACAGCAAATCTGCGGCTATTGATGATATTTGGCAAATGTTGCAGTCTAACTTGGCAGCAGCTTACACTGCGCATGATGCAGTGACCGTTGATGGGCAGTTATTCCCATACAGAGGCCGCACCCGCTTCACACAATACATTCCATCGAAGCCTGCCAAGTACGGTATAAAGATATGGTGGTTGTGCGACTCAAAATCATTTTATCCTGTCAAAGGAATGATTTACTCTGGGAAATTGCCTGACCAGGCACGAGAGGTGAATCAAGGGCAGAATGTTGTACTTCAACTTTCGGAGAGATATTTGAAAACAGGCCGCACAATTTATGCCGACAATTTTTTCACAACTTTGGATTTGGCGCGTACTTTGATCAGGAAGAAAACCGCATATGTTGGAACAGTGCGCCCGAATAAGACATGTGTGCCTCGGGAATTCCAAAAAAATCAAACGCGTCCTGTCAGCAGCACATTGTTCGGCTTCAACGAAGGCGATATAGCACTATGTTTATATGTGCCCAAGAAGAACCAAGCGGTAATTTTGCTGTCAACATTATACTTGCGGTGTGGACATGCAAACTGAATAGAAGAAGCCGTTTGCGATTTTGGATTACAACGCCAACAAATCGGGCGTCGATACAATGGACCAGATGCTTGGCACATATAAAGTTTGTCCTAAGAAGAGCGCAATTTTTAAATTTTAAATAAAACACAGATATTTAAGAAAAAATCGTGAAACTTTATTATATCGTAAAGCAGACAGAATGAGGTTATGTATGGAACAATATATCGTGCAGATAGCCGCCGCGGCTTTGCTGGCATGCACGCGATCTTTTAATGAAATTTTCAATGACCGTTTTGCATGAATGCTGCGGTATTTCATTAATGCAGCGTCCAATTTCGTCTTTTAAGGCTTGAGTCGTCGTCGGCTTATTCGCGTAAACCATCGTCTTCAAAAAACCCCAAAGATAAAAAATCTAATGGTGTTAAATCGCACGATCTAGACGGCCAATTCTGATCTCCAAAACGCGAAATAACACGACCGGGAAATGACTGATGCAGCAATTGAATTGTTTCTCTGGCTGTATGACATGTGGCGCCGTCTTGTTGGAACCACATGCCCTCCACATTCATTTCTTCAATTCTAGGCAAGAAAAAACTGATTATCATTTCACGATACCAAACACCATTGACTGTTTGCGCTTGACCTGCCTCATTTTCATAAAAAAAGGTCCAATGATTCCTCCAGCCCAAAAACCACACCACACAGTGACACGTTGAGGATGCATTTGCTTCTCGTGAATCACTCAAGGATTTTCCGCACCCCAAATGCGACAATTCTGCCTATTGACGAAGCCATCAAGATGAAAATGGGCCTCGTCACTGAAGATGATTTTATCAGCAAAATCAGCATTTTCATGTTGTCCCTCCAATACCCAATTAACGAACTCCCTTCGCTTTCCATGGTCAGCTGGCTTCAGTTCCTGAGTCAATTGAATTTTGTATGCATGAAGATGCAAATCTTTCGTCAAAATTCGCTGCAAAGTGGATTTGGAGACACCAATTTGCTGAGCTCGGTGTCGAATTGAGGTGGATGGAGTTTGAGCGACATCATCACGTACAGCTGCGACATTTTCGGTCGATCGACCTGGTCGATGGCGCGTTGTTGTCTTTACATCACTAACAGACCCAGTTTCGGCAAATTTATCCATTAATCTCTTTACAGTTGACTCTTTTGGAGCATTATTGTGACCCCAAATTGATCGTAATTTGCGAACTGTAGCCGCAAAACTTTCACCATTTTGGTTTTTTTTAAAAAAAAAAAATCTAACATTCATTATAAAGGGTGTCCTAAGAAGAGCGCAATTTTTAAATTTTATCGCAATTTTTAAAAATCGTGAAACTTTATTATATCGTAAAGTAGACAGAATGAGGTTATGTATGGAACAATATATCGTGCAGATGGCCGCCGCGGCTTTGCTGGCATGCATGCGATCTTTTAATGAAATTTTCAACGACCGTTTTGCATGACTGCTGCGGTATTTCATTAATGCAGCGTCCAATTTCGTCTTTTAAGGCTTGAGTCGTCGTCGGCTTATTCGCGTAAACCATCGACTTCAAAAAACCCCAAAGAAAAAAATCTAATGGTGTTAAATCGCACGATCTAGGCGGCCAATTCTGATCTTCAAAACGCGAAATAACACGACCGGGAAATGACTGATGCAGCAACTGAATTGTTTCTCTGGCTGTATGACATGTGGCGCCGTTTTGTTGGAACCACATGCCCTCCACATTCATTTCTTCAATTCTAGGCAAGAAAAAACTGGTTATCATTTCACGATACCAAACACCATTGACTGTTTGCGCTTGACCTGCCTCATTTTCATAAAAAAAGGTCCAATGATTCCTCCAGCCCAAAAACCACACCACACAGTGACACGTTGAGGATGCATTTGCTTCTCGTGAATCACTCGAGGATTTTCCGCACCCCAAATGCGACAATTCTGCCTATTGACGAAGCCATCAAGATGAAAATGGGCCTCGTCACTGAAGATGATTTTATCGGCAAAATCAGCATTTTCATGTTGTCTCTCCAATACCCAATTAACGAACTCCCTTTCGTGAAGCGCTCCATTTTTACTAACCTCGTACCTTCTACTAACAAACAATAACAATTGTTCAAATGTCAAACAATGACACTTCGAATGTTGCCAGATTTAAAAATAACGTTCTTCTTGGGACACCCTTTACACGCATAATTAGTAAATAATAATAAATCAAAACAAAAAAAAGAGTTTTCATATAAAATTCCATACTTCGTATGTACTTCGTATAAGGGCAACGAATGACTCAACCGTCGGAGGGTTAACGAAAACCCTGCCCGTGCGAAACGGAATTGGTGAAAATGATATTGCGCTATGAAGTTTGCTCTACGCACAGTTCGAAGACTATACGCAAATGGTAATACTCAGTGATTCAAATGAAACTTCTGTATAAGTCATTTGCGATCGTTGCCAAAGACTGCTGAAGAAAAACCTTGCCGGGTTAAGAAACGGCTGTACAGTCTGCCTGGCAACCTAAAAAATACATTTAATCAAGTTTTAAGTTGATTCTAAAAAACAAACATCAAAGGTCTCGAACTAAAATAAAAACTGTTCAAAATGAAACCTCTAATCGCAGCAATCGAGTTTGTTGCATTCCAGACTCAAAAAATTGAGACAATTTCTTTACTTCTGATTGGGGAATCATTTTCCATTCCTTGACAAAAGGCTAAAGCCGGAGTGTTGGTTAATGCCGGGTTTTTTACTTTTAAAACAACCCGACAGTCGGTTTGTTTAAAACACGGTTTAACAAATCTTGAAATGCCGGTTTTCTGCATACTCGGGTTTTTGGGACACTCTAGTCCCAACTAACAGCATCCATTTTAACCATTGTCTGTCCACAAAAAATTGTGATTTGTTCACCAAATAGTAAAAAGTGTAATTTTTACCGCCCCTTAAAGGAAATTATTTTTCAATTCATTTTATTGCCAAATTATAACAATGCAAATACTACAATAATTATAAAAGTATTGGTAAAGAGATTAGTCCCTCGGACTTAACTACTTAAACATAGAACAAAGTTATATTATAAATATCGAAATTTAACATTAATAGGTGTGAGGAAAAGTTGTGGGAAAACAACCTTAGTTAAACAATTTTATTTTGTTAAGGTAAAAGAGGGAGAGAGAGGGGTAATAGGATAAAAAGGTTCTAAGTACTTAGAGCGTTTAAGTGTTCGAATTTCGAATAGCACCATTTTTCAAAAAATCTATTTGTTATTATATTAATTTTATCCTTAACACAAGGGACATTGTGTAGTGAGTGTAGACGACTAGTAGAATAATAACATGGCAAATTATAGATTAATTTGAGAAGTTTATTCTGAGAGACCTGGAGTCGTTTAATGTGGCAATCCGATGCGTCGTGCCATACTGGAGCGCCGTAAAAGAGAATAGAGTGAAAGATAAGTCTAAATATAAACATCTTGTTATAGATGGAGAGGTCTGAGTTTCGGTTTATGAAAGCGTAAAGAATCCGGGTATTCATATTAATCCTATTAATTGTGTATGACACGTGGTCATTAAAAATGAATTTTTTATCCAAAACAACTCCAAGGTATCTTACATTTTTACCCCAGTCAATATCAGCATTGGTAATCCTAATCCTGGACTGCGGCAGAAAAATACTATTCCTTTTCCTGGTAAAGAAAATTGCGGAAGTCTTGGCGGAATTAACTAAAATCGTCCATTTATTGAAATAATCTACTGCGCTTTACAAGTTTGATAGTATATCTGTTGAAATCGTCCCAGAGCTCAAAATAGCTGTACACGCAGAGAAAAGATATGGTTACTATATGGTCACGACAACAATAGTATGTTCTCAGCAGTAAAAGTATGGTCGTCGCAACCATAGTATTGTTTTTGAATTTCATTTTGACAATAGTATGATTGCGGCAATATTAATATTGTTGAAAAATGTAACAAAAGTATTATTGTCAAATTTAAAAATGAAAATATGGTTGTAGCAACAATATAAATATGGATGGTGGGACAAAAGTATTGTTTTCATGGGTTTTATGTTAATAATAACATGAAAACGGCAATAATACCGGTAATACCTTAATTTTTTTTAATTTGACAATGTTATTTTTACGATTCCTACGCAATAATAGGAATAAAAATTATTTTTTTTAAACAAAAACTACGGATTAGTATAACTAAAATATTTTTAATAAATGAATTTTTACTGTTAAATAAGTCACTCTTATTGTTACATAACTTACTTAATAAAATTCTTTATTGTTAAATAACAACGTATTCCAGTCTTTACAAACAATTTTGGGGATCATAGTATGGTTGTGCGTAAGTCATACTATGGTTGTACGTTAAACATACTATGGTTATGAGGATCATAATATGGTTGTAGGGATCATAGTATGGTTGAATGTGAATAATAATATGGTTGTGGGGATCATAGTATGGTTGTGTGTAAATGATTCTATTGTTGTGAGGACCATAATATTGTTATGGGGATCATAGTGTGGTTGTGTGTGAACCATACTATTGTTGTGATGATCATAATATTGGTGTGCCACAACCAAATAACTAACAATAGTATGGTGCTCTTCGAATATTGTTACCCCAACCATAATTTTTTTCTGCGTGTAGAATCTTCCTTTTATCGAAATAATCAGCAACTGAATCTACTGCGTGCTGCAAGTTTGATAGTATATCTGTTGAAATCGTCCCTGAGCTCAAAATGACATACCATCAACGGTGGGAAATCGTGAGTGTATATGTTATACAGAATTGGGGATAAACAAGATCCCTGAGGGCATCCCGCAGGAATGTCGTATTCATCAGAATGTTGATCTGCAATAAACACTCTAAATGTTCTGTTTCTCAAGAAGTCCTTAATGACCCTAACCAACGACCGGTCTAACCCAATATGTATCAATTTGTGTACCAATGCGTCATGCCATACAGTATCAAAAGCCGCTCGTATATCCAGTAGAATCATTACCGTAGATCTACCACTGCTGAAATTGTTCTAAACAATATTCTTAATGCTCACCAACGGTTGAATGGTATTATGTTCAGGCCTAAAACCAAACTGTTGTCATGGGAGTATGCCATTATCCTCAATGAATAATACTATCTTTTCCTTTAGGACTTTTTCAAAAATTTTACTCATTGAGCTCAAAAGATTTATTGAACGGTAGGATTCTGAATTATCCATTTTCTTACCGGATTTTGGAATGGCTATGACCTTAGACTTATTCCAGGCAGAAGGGAAAAAACCAAATTTCAAACAATAATTAAAAATGCGTGATAAAAAAATGTATACTAGCTGCAGGAAGATTTTACAAGCCGACATTAGTGATGCCGCCAAGACCCGGAATTTTTCCATTTCTTAGAATTTAATAACACTTTTTATAGAATCCTCAGATATTTGGATCATCATTATAATTTGATAGAATCAGTAAAGAATCCGAAACCATTCGTTCAGTGTCCTGATCACTTAAATTCGACGAAATGCAATGATTCGTATAAAATTTCCGAGCCAACATATTCGATTTCCCACCGTTTGTTGTATATGTCATATTATCCACTTTCAACCTAGGAATAATTATTTTGAATTCATAAAAATAAACTTGGATTTGGGCGACTTTGTATGTCCATCGAACTAAAATTCCGCAGATTCTTTCTTGTAACTGAAACAATCAGGCTTATAGAGGACGAAACAATCAGTCCTCGCTCGACTGGGAGAACCCAAGAAAATATTTGTATTTAGGCACCGAAAGCACTTATTCCTGTCCTAAGAGTATAATACTAAATATAATACTAAAACTGTGCGAATATAATACTAAAACTGTGAAATAATAAATTACGAGTTTAACTGACTCGTGTTAGGCCGATTTCGCCCATTTACAATCCCATACAGCTTATGACGATTGGCCATTATCATGCAAAATTTAACGATCCTAGGATCGTTTGACTACTTATCGTGTTTTCAACAAACTCACGGACGGACATGACTAGAGCTTCTTAGAATAATGACTATTAACGATACATTTACTTAAGTGTCTCGGATCAATATTTCGTGGTATTGCAAACGCAATGACAAATTTGGTATACCATCCACTCTTCGGTAAAGGCTATAAAAATAGGAAAAAATACCTTATCCTCCTTCTGTTTGGTCTCGAAATCATTGGTGTCAAACTGCGTTAAATATGATATGACGTTTAAAACTCTTTCTCGCCATGTAGCCAATAAACGTTTTATTAACTCGCAACACCGGCATCAGGCACCATTACATTCCGGCGAAAACTGATATCCATTGCGAGGACAGAGGAGGAGGATGGCGGCGATAACGATGATGCTGGCATTGGTTGGTGATGCCGATGAAATGTAAACAACAATCAGCAACATCAAACATCAATATTGATATGTTTTATAATAACAGCCCCCGACATGTTCATGAAATTCCATACTTTTTGTGAAAATAACACACGTACATGCCATTTATTCGATGGTGTGAATTGAAAAGTGGGAAACAGCACTTAATAAAATACATATGAGCTTTTTTTCTTTCATAAAAATACGATATATTCAAATAAAAATAACCGACTGCAAATACAACCATGCGTTAATGGATAAGTGGCTGAAGTCGTCATGGGTCATCCGGAAGTGGTTTTTTGTTATTCAAATATTGAATCAAAGGTCAAATTTCCTTTTTTAAACAGGGTTTTGTAGGGTTATTTTTGTATTTTGAGTATTTGGAATATTATATAACAGTCGTTGGAATATTATATAACAGTATTTGAAATATTATATAAGTATAAGTTATTGGTTTGTAAACTATATCTGAAAAGCAAAAAACTGTTGAATACTCTGAAAAGCAATGGGATATTTAAATTATCTTTTTTCTTGTAAACATTAAAAACAATTATTCTAAAATTTTTAAAAAGTTTTCGTTAGTTTCATACCTCAAATGGCAACACTTAAAACTCTTTTTGATTATTAAGATGTGCGCTCCTTGTACTATTCATGGATCGGCCGGCGCACGTTGGGGTATTTGACCACCAAAATGGAGATTAATTGAAAAATGAAAATTTAGATATCCGATTAAAGTTTTATATTCGACTATTGTAGACAAAATTCTCCATCATTAGGCAAAAGAATCGATAACATATGTTGCATAATTCAATTTTTGTGTTGTCCAAAGTTCGTAATTTTTTTCGATTTTTCCGCGTTTTCGCAAAAAGTGAATTTTTTGTATTTTCAAGTGCAAGTTTTTCCATTTTTGCCATTCAAAAGCCAAATATTGTTATGGATCCTTCCACTTCAGATAATTTCGAACAAAAAAAGCATTTGCATGTCAACATTTACCCTGCTATTTTTAATCGTTTGTGGAAAAAAGTCTAAATTTTAGCCATTCTTGAGAAGTATGTACAGTTTTAAAATAGTATCGGTCAACTTCGTGTTCTGAAATTTATATATTTTTAAAGCTTAGGAACTGTACTAATGTAATAATGCGCGTTTTTGCGCCAATTCGTGTATTTATAGATTTTCTAAAAATATTCACATGTAAAAATGTAGAAAATTAACAGTGACTCTACTTATTGTGTTTACATTTAAATCGTTGTTGTATATATTGTTATTCTTATCTATATTTGTAACTAACAGTGCATTACCATGCACACTAAAGCAATTATTTTTTATTTTATATTAGCAATAAAATGGTCACTATAACTATTTTAAAGATTTTTTGTTAAATATAATTTCGTGTCAATATTCGGTGATATTTTAAACTCTACCATAATAGATGTATAAGGTGTTTACACTTCGGTGTGTCTGGTTTTTATTTATTATTTTTAAGTACAAAGCAAAAGTGACAATTAAAACGTTATGTTCCAAAAGGAATATATAAAGATTTAACCCCGTTTTCTTTTTACAGCAACATTAATAATTTTACGAATACCATTGAGTTATGAAGCAAAAAATTTTCAATATTATAAAATAATTTGCTTAGTAGTTCTTTAATAAAAATATCAAATTATTATTTTTTAAAAATATAGCTAGAATAGAATCTGAGGGGTTTGCATTCACAGACTTATATTAATATATATTAATAAGATTTTTTCAGCTGTCGGTTTTTAATTTTTTTACTCATTTATCGGCCGATTTTAGCCCTCTTTGAGGGCTATCATACTGATATTTTAAGGTTCTGCGTGGGATATACACATCGGAAGTTATAGCACAATATCGGATGTAAATATATATTTTTGAAATACTATAATCCATTTTGTCGCCAGTTGATTGCCGAATTTAATGAAATTAACTGCAATAGACAGATGTCACTTAGGGATATCAAATTGATTTCTTAAGACTCCACGTGGTATATACATATCGAGAGTTATAGATATAGCGATATATGCCGTAAAAGTGTTTTTTCGACGTAATATCAATAGTTAGGTCATTTAAATGGCGATTTTGATTAAATTAAGTGCAAAGGATGCAGATTGTTGAGGGCTATAATTCTAGTATTTGAAGGTGCCACGTGGAATGCATACATCGGAAGTTATAGCCCAATATACGTTAAAAATTTATTTTTTTTGGCATATCTTTTCCGATGTTTCGGCCATATCTAAGCCATTTTTAAGCAGATTTTGATAAAAATCAACTGGAATCGGATAATAATCTCAGAAATAGTAAATATAAATAAAGATTACATCGCCGGAAAGCGTCCTTTAATTAATCTCCATTTTGGGGGTACAATACCCCACTGTGCGGCGCCATATTGGACCCAAAAGGATTGTGTTTAGTTTATTGAGATTTGCGCAGTCTCTAAATAATGTTTCATCGAAGTTCTGATTTCTACAATATACTTAGTGTTGCCTGGCACCATCTGACATTTCCATTGGAAAGTTTGACATTTTTAAGCATAAACGTACTCAGAACGTTTTGCCGTACGACCATCACTTGTGTTGTTTACATTGACTTGAAAAAATCTATTTGGCAAAAAATGGAATTAACACGTGAACATTTTCGTGCGATCATTTTTCACGACTTTCGACGCATGTGCACTTACGACAAGAGTACATAAATGAACTTACATCTTTGTATGGCGATGAAGCACCATCCTATAGCACTGTGAATAACTGGTTTAATGAATTCAATCGTGGCCGACGCTCGCTCAAAGACGAAGGGCGAAGGTCGTCCAAAAACGGCCGTTGTGCCAGAGAACATTGATGCCGTGCGTAAACTGATAATGCAAGATCGTCATGTGACATACCGTGAGATAGAGGCATTCTTAGGCATTTCTTTCACCAGCATACATTCGATATTGCATGAACACCTGGCCGTAAAAAAGGTTTGTCCTCATTGGATCCCGCACAATTTGACAACCGCTCAAAAAAAGGCTAGTGTCGATTGGTGCAAAGAAATTTTGAAAATATACGATCGCGGTGCTTCAAAAGACGTTTCAAAGATCGTCACAGGTGACGAATCATCGAACTAAGCGTATGAGCCCAAAACAAAACAGCAAACGACCGTGTGGGTCTTCGAAGACGAGCCAAATCCAACGTAATTTGTTCGTGGAAGAAGCACTTCGAAGCACATGGACGCCTGTTTCTTCGGCAAAACTGGTCATGTGGCGACTGTTCCGCTTGAGCAACGTAGGACGGTCAATTCTGAGTGGTACACCACAAATTGTTTGCCTGAAGTCTTCGGAGAAATTTGAAAAACGAACAAGAGACTACGAATCATTGTGCACCATGACAATGCAAGCTCTTACACATCGGCTTAAACCAGCGCCTGTTTGTTTACAAGATCGTCACAGGTGACGAATTATAAATCTATGCGTATGAGCCCGAAACAAAACAGCAATCGACCGTGTGTGTGGGTCTTCGAAGACGAGCCAAATCCAACGAAAGTTGTTTGTGAAAGAAGCACTTCGAAGCACATGGACGCCTGTTTCTTCGGCAAAACTGGTCATGTGGCGACTGTTCCGCTTGAGCAACGTAGGACGGTCAATTCTGAGTGGTACACCACAAATTGTTTGCCTGAAGTCTTCGGAGAAATTTGAAAAATTAACAAGAGAAGACGAATCATTGTGCATCATGACAATGCAAGCTCTTACACATCGGCTTAAACCAGCGCCTGTTTGTTTATAAGATCGTTACAGGTGACGAATCATGGATCTATGCGTATGAGCCCGAAACAAAACAGCAATCGACCGTGTGGGTCTTCGAAGACGAGCCCAATCCAATGAAAGTTGTTCGTGGAAGAAGCACTTCGAAGCAAATGGTCGCCTGTTTCTTCGGCAAAACTGATCATGTGGCGACTGCTCCGCTTGAGCAACGTAGAACGGTCAATTCTGAGTGGTACACCACAATTTTTTTGTCTGAAGTCTTCGGAGAAATTCGAAAAACGAACAAGGAAAGACGAATCATTGTGCAACATGACAATGCGAACTCTCACACATCGGCTTAAACCAGCGCCATCTTGACCGGTCAAAACGTCAAATTGATGGGTCATCCGCCGTACAGCCCTGACTTGGCTCCCAATGTCTTCTTTTTATTCCCGCACATCAGAGAAAAAATGCGTGGTCAACGGGTTTCGTCGCCAGAAGATGCTGTTGAAGCATTCAAAAACCATGTTTTGGAGGTGTCTCAATCGGAGTGGAAAAAGTACTTCGACAATTGGTTCGAGCGCAAGCAAAAGTGTAAAAATCATGTTGGAGAATACTTTGAAAAACAATAAAACTATTTTTGATGATAAATATTCTCATTTTAATTGCCGACATTTATCAATATGTGACGCGCAAAATAGCAAGGGACCTTAGGTTGAAAACCAGTTTTGTTCAGGAGAGCCATTTTAAAGATTAGGTCCCCTTCTATTTGCGCTTAGAATCATCGACTTCATTTTCATAAAACGCGCATATCTTTGGGTGGGAACATTTTTGGGGCATGGGATCGGTCTCATTCGATGCTCAGATGTTGTCCACATCAAAAAAAAGTGAAAAGTTGATGAAAAGTTTTGTTCAGGAGAGCCATTTTAAAGATAAGGTCCCATTCTATTTGCGCTTAGAATCATCGACTTCATTTTCATAAAACGCGCATATCTTTGGGAGGAAACATTTTTGGGGCATGGGATCGGTCTCATTCGATGCTCAGATGTTGTTCACATCAAAAAAAGAAAAGAAAAATGAAAATTGATTTTTTTACCCTTAGGTCCCTTTCTCTATGCGCTGTCACATATAAGATCCATTTTCTTTCATTTAAGTATAAATTATAAACAAACAAAGTAGTGCGTATATCTTCGCGACAAACACCATATATTAGCCAGCCATATTTCCGTTCATTGAATAACGAATTTTAGTTTTTCTTTGGCAAAATGAATTTTTTAAAACTGATTTTTTTTAGTAAATAAAATATTTGTTTTTAAGTTACTTGGTATTCCATTACGTAATACTTATTGAGAACTTGCAGTGATTTAACAGCAATGTTTTGCTTCAAAATTTCAGGATTCAAAAACGAAACGTGAACGAAATTACAAACGTGCACAATAAATAGTACACGCTTCCGCGAGTTGATTTGTATTTCTTTTTTATGGCTTTGAAATGTAGTCTGTACTGACCTTTTTAGCCGCCTTAAAACCCCAACTACACCTTTAAGCCTTCGTAACCACTGTGCGCCCGCAGCATTTGCATTTATCCCATTACACTACCGTAGGGCACCCAATGCGGCTCACCTACTGCTGAGGTATCGAAATAAATGTTTTAAATCTTATTTTATGTGGCATTTTTTGGTTATTAATAAAACTCGTATCCATACATTAAAATAAGACCTTCTTCTGTGTTAGGTTTTCATTATTATTATTCTCTGTTCAGTGATGTTTTTTCATTTTTTTCTGTTTTTTGCCCATTTGCCTGTTTGCCATTACGTGTCGAACGAATAGCAGAAGTCTGCCAAGAAACTGCCACTTGGATGTAAATGAGGAAGTGATGGTGATGGTCATAGGGCCGGGGATGGCAATGGGGCATGTGGATGTGTAGCTGTGGAAATGATGCCAACTTAATCGAAATTCCAAGTCGTCGCGTGTTGACATTTTTTTCCTTTTAAATCGATGGATTTTTGCTTCAGGAGCTCAGCTCAGCTCAGTTTTTTGGCTTTCAAACAATGAACACACACAGCAAAACCTACTAACACACACACAGACACACAAATAAACTTTTACACACAACAAAAAATGCAAATTCCGAAAAACTGAAACGTACACAGAAGGCAACAAAAAAAAGCACGAGAAATAAGGACTAAAGTCAAAGCTAAAGGCTCACACGAACACACTAACACAAACACACAGAAATCACATTGAGACGAGTAGTTAGGTGTGTGGATGCACTCGTATATATCAACCTATCTTAGTGTTAGTGTGATATATGTTTGTTTGCCAGCATTAGAAAATAGAAAGAAATAAAGAAGCGCAAAAACCAATATATTTACGAAGACAAGCAAATTCATGCTCATGAGAATGTTAAAATGTTTGTTCACAACAAAAACAAAACCAAACCAAGAGATATCTACTTGTGCAACCAACCATACATACTCCCCTCGTTTGGTACGTACGCTCCCGTATGCAGATAACAGAACGTACGAGGCCAACACACAAGCACGCACACATTCACACACTGCCACTTCCATATCCGCCATACGTAACTGATGCAACAATTTAAGGAACAGAACAGCAGAAATAACAAGAAAAAACGACATGTAACAAGTGACGTTGTGATGTTGCAATATCTGCATTTTCTTTAATTTAAAATTAATATCGCCTCAAAGGCTCGTCGTTCTTTGCGCCACGTCACACACATACACTCCCATACATATCCAGGACGTAGGACGAGTCTGCCTGTGTGTGTGTGAGTGATAGTTGTATAAACCATGCATAAATTCTCTGTGCCTGTCTCTCTTCCCATTTGTGTGTGTGGTTTTTCTGCTTTTATGTGTAAGGGACAACAATTACTAAAAAGAAATTTGTACGGAACTGAGTAAGATCACAGCGGATACGTTCCAGTGTATTACAAAAGCTGGCCAAAAGTTTGTTATGTATGAGGAGTAGCAGCAAGTCCAAAGTTTGTCTCAATTTATTGGTTGTAAAAAGAGTTGTCTTGAAATTATTTTTAATCCTAATCAGGGCTTATCTTAAATATCCTCTACCAAGTGTACAGCCCCCTTCCTAACCATGTTGCACCATCGCACTGGGGCTTCAAGATTAGCGTGGGCAGCGCCCCTTTGAAAATTATTACCAGGACGTATCAATTCGAACCATGCAATATGAGCATAGGACGGAGTCGGAGTTTAGTAGTCAAAATTTACACGACTTTGACAAATGTTAAAATTTCAAGAACTAAAACTGGTAAAGAAGCTGAAGTCGGGAATGTCTAAACTTTGCACTACTGGATGTGCAGAAAAGCCAACCGTCAATTGACCCTTGGACTATGGTTGGGCTCTAACTTTTTGCAAAAATATAATTTTTGTTGGCTTCGTGAGAAATTTTATGATTTTTTTTATACCCATACGTTCGTGTTGAAATAAGCCAGATTTTTGGCCGAAGACTCTGACCCTTGGTGTTCGTCAGCCCAATTTACCAAAATGGGAAAAATATTTTTTTTTTGGGAGTCGTGAATACGAGTAAATTTTATTGTTCTTTAATACCCATAAGTCTAAGTCAATCTTACTGGAAATCGTTTTTGCTCATTTATATGGAGTAGCCCATTTGTATGGAAACTATATCCAAATGGGCCTGTATGGTCGAAATACGAAGGGTTCCTATATATATTTCATGCCTTCCGCCATCTTTGACATTTTTTAGCACAAACGTACTCAGAACGTTTTGACGTACGACAATCATTTGTGTTGTTTACAGTAGCTTGAAAAATACAATTTGGCCAAAAATAGAATTAACTCGTGAACAATTTTCACAACTTTCGACTTGGGTTATCACGACAAGAGTGCATTGACGAACTTAAATCGTTGTATGGCGATGAAGCACCATCCTATAGCACTGTCAAAAACTGGTTAAATGAATTCAATCGTGGCCGACGCTCGCTCAAAGACGAAGGTCGCCAAAAACGGTCGTTGTGCCAGAGAACATTGATTTCGTGTGCGAACTGATAGTGCAAGATCGTCATGTGACATACCGTGAGATAGCGGCATCCTTAGGCATTTTTTTTACCAGCATACATTCGATATTGCATGAACCTGGCAGTTAAAAAGGTTTGTTCTCGTTAGATCCCGCACAATTTGACAATCGCTCAAAAAAAGGCTCGTGTCGATTGGTGCAAAGAAATGTCGAAAAATTACGATCGCGGTGCTTTAAAGGACATTTATAAGATCGTCACAGGTGACGAATCATAGATCTATGCGTAAGAGCCCGAAACAAAACAGCAATCGACCGTTTAGGTCTTCGAAGACGAGCTAAATACAACAAAAGTTGTTTGCGGAAGAAGCACTTCGAAGCACATGGTCGCCTGTTTCTTCCTCAAAACTGGTCTTGTGGCGACTGTTCCGTTTGAGCAACGTAGGACGGTCAATTCCGAGTGGTACACCACAATTTGTTTGCCTGAAGTCTTCGGAGAAATTCGAAAAACGAACAAGAGAAGACGAATCATTGTGCACCATGACAATGAGAGCTGTCACACATCGACTCAAACCAGCGCCTTTTTGACCGGCCAAAACGTCGAATTGATGGGTCATCCGCCGTACAGCCCCGACTTGGCACCCAATGACTTAGTTTTATTCCCGCACATTAGGGAAAAAAATGCGTGGTCAACGATTTTCGTCGCTAGAAGATGCTTTTGCAGCGTTCAAAAACCATGTTTTGGATGTGTCTCAATCGGAGTGGAAAAGGTGCTTCGACAATTGGTTTGAGCGCATGCAAAAGTGTAAAAATCATGCTGGAGAATAAATACTTTGAAGAACAATAAAACCATTTTTGATAATAAATATTTGCATTTTCATTATTAGGCCAGAAATGTATATAGCAGCCCACGTATGTCTACACACAGAAAATAAATTATTTGGGAATCGGTTAGAACAACGGTGATTCGGTTGCAAAAGAGATATTTCGGCTGCAACACCAAATGTTAAAAATCGTAATACGAGTAGATATTCGGTTCGAAATATCACTAGATGATAAAAATGATTATCGTACTGCACACACAACTTATTGATCGATCATACCCATGAAATTCGAAAGACATGTTTAGTTGCGACAACTGGTGGTTGTGGCAATCAATAGTTTTGCAAACATTTTGTTGTTGTAACTAATTAATAGTGATGATAACTTTAACTTAATAATAACCAAAAACGGGATGTTTAATGATATTTTGAAAAAATAAAATAATTTAAATATTACTGACCCGATGAAAAACGTTGACCACGCATTTTTTCTTGATGCTAGGGAACAAGAATAAGTCATTGGGTGCCAAATCAGGGCTTTATGGTGGATGGCCCACCAATTTGCCATCTTTAATGGTCAAATAGCTCATCGTTTCAGCTGATGTGTGAGAGCTCGCATTGTCGGGCTGCAAAATGATCCGTCCTCTCTTATTTTCTTTTCTGATTTCTTCGAACACTGTTAGCAAATAGATGGTTATATACCACTCAGAATTGATCTCCTACGTTCCATTAAAGGCACTGTGGCAACATGGCCGGTTATGCTGAAAAAAACGCAATCATTTGCTTCGATGTACTTCTTCCACGACAACTTTTGTTGGATTTGGCTCGCCTTGAAAGACCCATACGGTCCATTGCTGTATTGTTTAAGGTTCATATGCATATGATTCCATGATTCGTCAATGACAATGTAAGTCACTCCCTTTGAGCTACCGCAGTTATACTTTTTCAACATCTTTTTGCACCAATCCATACGAACCTTTTATTGAGCATTCGTCAAATTATGTGGGATCCAACGAGAACAAATTTTTTTCACTGCCAAATGAACATTCAATATCTTATTGATGTTCGTAATACTATTGGCCAAGGATGCCTCAATCTCACGGTATGTCACATGTCGGTCTTGCCTTATCAGTTCAGGCACAGCATCGATGGTTTCTGGCAAAGTGACCGAAGTTGGACGTCCTTCACGAAGTTTATCCTGGAGCGAACGGCGTCCGAGACTGAACTCTTGGTACCAGCGATTAACAGTAGTTTTTGTTGGTGCTTCATTGCCAAAAGTCGAAACAAGTTGATTTAAGCGGTCTTGTCCCGATAACCCACGCCGAAAATCTTAAATCATCGTTTTAGTTAAGATACATTTTTCAACAAACTGTAAACAAAACAATTTGCCCTCAAATGACAAAACGTTCTAAGTGAAGTTATGCTAAAAAATGTCACAGTTTCGAGTGGAATTTCCAGTTTGCATCTGGTTACACTAGTATTGTCAGGACCCGAAATTTAAATAGCAACCCACGTAATGTTGCTCTGATACTACAGTTCCAATAACTGTAAAGTACAGAGCACTAACCAACATTCGGTTGTACTGATGAAATATTCGAGGTGCATGTAACCTCAAGCATGCGGTTGGCAAAAAATTCGGTTGTGGCAACGAATCTTTTCCCTGTGTGTACGACTGATTATTGGTCCAACGTAATATATTATACGAAATTTGATTTTTGCACTGGCGCTTCATCAAACCATGCCTCGATATGATCCATTTGCATCTAAGCTGGTAACTGGACGATTGTATTGACCTGTGCTAAATTTCTACAAGAAAGGATGTGATATTAGGATCTTAAAACAAAAAAATTCTTAAACGTATGTGTGGGAGTTATATCTAAATCTGTGCCGATTTTTTCCACTTTAATAGCGTTCGTCCTTGGTGCAAAAAAGAGTAATATACATTATTCTTTCATAAACTAGTAAAAAGGTCGTTAAATTCAGCCAGGCGAAACATTATTTACCCTCCATCGACATAATTCCAAAAAAGCGAAAAAATGGTCCACGTTTGGACCATTGCGTTCGTCTCTATCCTCAGCCAAAACATAAAATTTTTTCTATAATGAGATTTGAGGCAAAATATGCTTTAATTTGAGAATTCATATCTCCATATGTGACAGCGCATAGAGAAAGGGACCTAAGGGTAAAAAGTCAATTTTCCTTTTTTTTGATGTAGACAACATCTGAGCATCGAATGAGACCGATCCCATGCCCCAAAAGTGTTCCCTCCGAGAGATATGCGCGTTTAAATCTATAAACACACGTATTTAAATCTCTAAAATTTCTCTCCTGAAACAAAACTGGTATTTACCCTTAGGTCCCTTTCTATTTTGCCATTTTAAAGATTAGGTCCCTTTCTATTTGCGCTTAGAATCGCCGACTTCACTT
This sequence comes from Hydrotaea diabolus, assembly GCA_963513945.1. Lineage (NCBI taxonomy): Eukaryota > Metazoa > Arthropoda > Insecta > Diptera > Muscidae > Hydrotaea > Hydrotaea diabolus. Next base: position 132,006,872 of record OY740719.1, read on the forward strand.
TCATAAAACGCGCATATCTCTGGGAGGGAACACCTTTGGGGCATGGTATCGGTCTCATTCGATGCTCAGATGTTGCCCACATCAAAAAAAGGAAAAAAAATGAAAATTGTTTTTTTACCCTTAGGTCCCTTTCTCTATGCGCTGTCACATATTAGCTATTGGATGTCCTTTTTGACGATGCGGGACGTTTTTTGAGCCACGGCCAGCACTTGTGCTTTTTAGTGCGTCCCAACCAACAGTACCCATTTTTACCATTGTCCTTCCAAAACAAATTATGATTTGTTAAGCAAATACTTAAACAACTGTACATTTTACAGTATCTTTGGCCCGGCTGTGCCGATTTCGACCACTTAGCCAACATTAGCCATCATCATGCAAAATTTTAGGTTAATTTATCTATACGTGACAGCGCATAGAGAAAGGGACCTAAAGGTTAAAAAATAAATTTTAATTTTTTTCTTTTTTGATGTGGGCAACATCTGAGCATCGAATGAGACCGATCCCATGTCCCAAAAGTGTTCCCTCCCAGAGATATGCGCGTTTTATGAAAGTGAAGTCGACGATTCTGGGCGCAAATAGAAAGGTAAAGCTAAACAACTTTTGTGAACATCTCAAAACAATCTGAACGTGTCTAGGCACCCTAAATAGCTCATAAATGCCAGTATGGTACATAGAAATTTGGTACTCATACGCAAACTGTACATTATTTTCACTTAATGTTTCAAGTTTTTTTTGTTGTGTTGTCTATAAGTACTTTTAGTTATTGCTGTGTATTGAGTATCTTTTCAGTGACTGTTGGAGATGTATCTGATTTAATTTTATTTCTATAATGTTCCTTTAACTTACTTAATTTTGTACATTTATTTTATTTATTAATTCTAATATGAAATCATGACGCTCTTTTGTGATTAAGTTTGGGCTTAAGTTTTGGGATAAAGTTTTTTTAACAATAGGTCCGGAATGAATTACCGTTTTGGCATAAAGTATTTACAACATTTGTGCACAGAGCTCCCAGCTACATTATCGCCGAACATAGTTTAGCGCTATCACGAAGTATGTGTCAGCTATTGGACAAAGACTGATGACACCTTTTTTCGATGGGCCCACTGATTTTCAAAACTTTTGAAGCCCATAAAAAAAATTGGTCAAACAAAATATAGGGAAATAGTACCCTTTGGTAGTAGAATCGAACCTATACTGTGGAGTTCTTGCATTTTTCAAAAAGTCATCATTTGTCTCACTGTGTTCTGCAAACCATAAACCTATTTAAATTGTTCCGACAAATTTTCTACGAATTGTTACAAAGTGCTTTTAAACCCCTTTTTTACAAATTTCGCAGAATAGGTATTGCTGACGACGCGATACTTGGTAAACAGGGATTTTGGTTTTTAAATTTGTGTTGTATGTTGATTTTTTTAGGTATTCTTTTATTCTGCAGCAAATAAAAATTAAATTCCATTTTTTCTTCTCTTTCTCTTTCCAGGTAAGTGAAAAGTCAAAAATAATTAAAAACCTTTAAATTACATGTAAGTACTTGTTTATTGGCTACCATAAAACACTAAATAAATGCATAATAATGGCTTAACTTTAAATATATTAAAGAAATGTTAAAAAAACACACAGATTATTGGCAGAAATGAGTATGGTTAAACTGCCTAAATTTAATTGCATGGTTTGAGTATGCTTACAATGGGCTCCCTTTAGTTAGAAATTGTTGGGATATGAGAGTCTTAATTTGTAAGCCTCAGTTCTATGGAAGCTCTGAACCGTTGAAAAATTTTAAACGATGACAAGGGGATGTTCCTTTAAACATTTTATTAAAGGACTAACGGAGAACTTTACTTTTTAGTTTGGTCATAGTTTAATCTCTTAGACCTGTGAGAAAGCCACGTTAAAGTTTACCATATCGGTTAAAGTTTAAATATAGCTCCCATTCTAAGGTCTCTTAAGATTTGATTCCTTACCACTCTAAAATCCAACTAATAATCAAAATCTCAAGCTTAAATTTCATATACCAGAGAGACTTAAGTGAGACAGGGTATAAAGAAGTCGGCCTTGCTTATCGTTAGCACTTTTTAGAATATAACGCGGAAAGGGAAAATTAAAAATAAAAAACACGTTGCATATAAATTGTTCGAAAAAAAAGAAAACAATGCGAAGCTATAAAATATAAATTAATTAAATGATAACTAATTAATTAATGTTATTTGAAAATGTTTAATGTGCCACATTAAATGTATAGATTTAATGCAATAACTAAAATAAGCCAACTATGGGCTTTGTTTTTCGAATGTTGGAAATTGCTTATGGGATTGTATGTAGAGTAGAGTTCCTGTCATTGTTGGTTATGGGGTAGACGAAGTATTTCAATCGAATGTTGAACGTATTAAAAATGAAATATTTTACACAGGGAGATCACAGATTTCGATAGAGAGACATTGTTTTACAAAATGTATCCATTATTTGAAGTGCTCACAATGTCAGTTGTTTGTGCCAATGTGTCTCCACCACTGCGGTGGTGCACACTTTTTTGTGTTTGGTTTTGCTATTACTTACTTATTTAATTCCCACAACATTCCATTAAGTCACAAGGAGGAACTTCTCTCAAATCATTGAGCTGTTCTCTATATAATTTGTATACCCAGGAACTACATTTAACGCTTACGTTACGGCAATAACAAGGTGGAAATCCGCCGCTTTAAAAGTTTAAGATGTTCTTACTCGTACCTCACAACAAGAGAATGATTCACACATAACCATACTATGATACCCAAAACCATACTTATGATATGATTCACACTCAACCATACTAAGATCTCCACAACCATATTATGACCCTCGCAACCATAGTATGTTTCACATACAAACATAGTGTGATCATCACAACCATCGTAGTGTGATCATCACAACCTCGCAACCATAGTATGTTTCACATACAACCATAGTGTGCTCATCACAACCATAGTATGATTCACATGCAACCATGTTATGTTCCCTACAACCATAGTATGATCACAAACAATTTACTATGATTCCCAAAATTATTTATTAGAGTTGGGTTAAGTTGTCAACAATATATTTGAATTATGAAAACTATTTAAAAATACATCAAATTAAAAAAAAAGGTGTGATGAATTGCTGCGAAGCTTTCTGAAGAGGGTTGTCATGGATCTGAGATCGTGAAAAAAGCAGTGTGCAGCCACGAACATCAATGTCACTTTGTTATTTTGTTAAAAACTTGTCTTCTATTTAAATATACTTAGTAGGGACATAAATACTGTAACAACATTGAACACACCCATTTCAATAGTAGATCTGAACATACCCCACTAATGTCATAAGGGTTTTGAACCTCAATAGCCTTAGTCTGTAACGGGATTTTAAAATTGTTTCAACTTTCATCATGGAGTGGTCAGATAATGAGATCCGTATCGCTGTAATAGCGCTTTTCAAGTGTGAAATGAAAAAAATGCGATATTTTCAAAAAGCTCCGGTCAGAGTCGCCGAGTTTTACGTGATTATCGCCACGACAGCCTGAACCACGGTGTGCCATCACACTGTGGCCGTAACAACGCGACGGCCAACGCCCCATTGGATTAATTCCGCCGGTACCAATTCGAAGCATAACAGTTATGGGTCATGGCTTCCCTCTTGGTTAGGGGTCGAGGACTATCTAAACCACTGCTGTTCTATGGGTCACAGCACCCGGTCGCAATGCAAGTCCACATCGAACCACAGCCACCATGATACTCCCCGAAGGGCCTCACCATATAGTCAGGCCAGAACAAGTTCTGGGGGCTCCTGACTACCCGTGGTACCAGATTAAAGTCTCCGGTCAGACCTCGTTACCAAAAGGCTACTTCCAGTTTCTGTTCCATATAACATGGGACTGGTCATCCACAGCAACTTATCGACCAAAACACAAACGATACACAAACAATTAACAGTCGCCCTCACGGGCGATTCGATGGCCAGGGACTGGCACCTGCATGGACATCACGAACAACAACAAAGGACTTTGCCTTCCTCACGGGATACAAAACAACAGAGGTACAACAACGACGATCCAACGGCGACAACGATCCAACGACGATTGTGTGAGGCAACGACAATGCCACGCCTTATCCGCGAATGGTCACATCAGAAAAACCCCCGTTAGGCTCCTGCGAGTCTTCTCCTACACGAGCAAACTCCCCCAACCTCCCCCAAGCAGCGACTGAAGTCGGACCTGTCAACGGTCCGGACAATGCCCATTCCATCCAAACGCTCCGGTCACTAGGGATTAGCCGCATGTTCGTCTACCGATACATAAAACTGTTTGAGGAGACTGGAGATGTAAAAGACCGCCACCGGTCGGGCCGCCCACGCTCTGTTCGAACATCGCATGTCATCAAAGCCGTTCTAGAATTCACAGAAATCCGCTCCGAAAACAGAAAATCATCGTCCGTGACATAATAATCACGCAAACGTCCATGAGTCGAATCATTAAAAAAGACTTGGGACTTGGGGCTTTCAAACGACGTACCGGACATTTATTGACTGCAGCTTTAAAAAAAAAATAGGATTGAAAAATGCAAACGTCATTTGGTGAAGCACGCTTAAAACTTGCACAAAAAAATTTTGTTCCCGATGAAAAAATTTTACCGTTCAGAAAAAAATTTAACAAGCAAAATGATAGAGTGTATGCGCGGTCATCTAAGGAAGCATCTGAACTGATCCCAAGGGTGGAAAACGGTCATCACCCAGCTTTAGTCATGGTTTGGTGGGGTGTCTCTTACGATGGGGTCACTGACCTGCATTTCTGCGAACAAGGAGTCAAAGTATCGGCCAAAGTTTACCAAGAACCCGTTTTAAAAGCTGTTGTGAAGCCCCTTAACAATTCCCTGTTCCAAAACCAGCCATGGACTTTCCTGCAGGATTCTGCGCCAGCCCATAAGGCTAAAACGTCCCAGGCCTGGCTTCGAAACAATTTGCCAGCGTTCATTTCCTCTGAAGAATGGCCCTCAGGCAGCCCATTTGATTACAGATTGTGGTTTGTCATAAAAGATACCCCAACATTGGATCTCTTAAGACTGCTTTGGTTCGAGCTGTGGCTAATTTTCCAATGGAAGAGGTTCGTGCAGCAATTGACGACTTAAGGCGCGTAGAAAGGCAAATAGCGGACATTTCGAAAAAGTCGAATCTTTTTGGATACAATATACATCAATAAATATATTAAAAAATATTTGGTCCAAAAAAATTCAGTACTTTTAATTTTACAGCATAAAACGTGTGTAACAGTATTTATATCCCTATGCAGTAATTTAAAGTCATGTCATTCTACTCATTACTATTAGATCAATCGAAAATTCATTGGACGAAATGACTTTTCTAATGATTTTTTTGTGTGTAAAATTTGCTCAAATTATTTTAAATAATAATCAGAATTTAATTGAATGCTTGTTTCTTTGTAATGTAAAATTTTCCTCTGGTCGTCGTTTCGTCGTTTTTGCAGTATAAGCTGCAATCAAATTTGTTCGTATTAGTCTTTCACAGTGACTTAAGAATGGGGTTTCTTTTCCACAAGTGGAATATTGTGTTCTGTAACCCGCCATCGAAAATGTATCATCACACTCAAACTTTCTGAAATCATCTAAATCTGGCAAAAAAATTGGCTTGATTTTACAGTATTTCTAACTCAAAATCACCTAGACTTTGACTGTATGAAATGTCATTAATACATCTCAAATAGTAGGAAGATATAAAATCATTTCCTAGCACCTCGTGTGAACGGATTATTTAAGATTGACCTGGTGTTACCTTCCACTATACCGACGTTATATGCTTGCTTATGTATTTAAATTCCTTAAAAATCAACATACTTTTTGTCATCAAATGTCAAATGAATTATTTACATTTAGATTTTTTGCTGCAATGAAAATTGATTTATTTGCATGTTTGGTAAATTGTTGTATCGTATGAATGATGAAAGTTCGTCTATATCGGCTAATCCACGCCAAATCAAACGATATGCGTTGAAAATTGGCAATGATGAAGAACCATAGCCCCCGTACAAAGGTTTCTTCTCGATTTCAGACCTTGTCGCTGTAAAAGTCTCATAATTAATTAGATCTTGCTTAAATTTACCAAATTGCAAAGTTAGACATCTGTAACTAGCACAGTCCCAACCAATGTTCCCTGCACATGTAATCATCTTGAGGTATGTTTTTCGAAATAAAAAAGTACAAAAATTCAAATGAAGTTTGTGACCTTCTCCGAGAAAAGGACCTAGTGTGTCAAAAAACGGGGTTGGGCTAAAGAGTGAATTTTGGTACCTAAAAGGGTGAAGAATACAATGAAATGAGTGAGATTTCTGATAAAAATTAATTTACCCCTTAAAAACGAACTTGGGAAAATCGATAAAAATGAGAAAAACATTATAATTTTACTTTTTTGATTTTTTGGGGTTTAAATCGTTTTTTATCGTCAGTCTTCGAATTTGTTTGGAGTTTGGACTTTTTTTCGGTGTTTCATGATCTGGTACTTCGATTTTTTCCGTTTAACGTTTATATTAGTTTTGTCATTCTGTCTGTAACACCTTGAAATAATCATCGGAGACCCAACAAAGTATATATATTCTTGATCCTCGTCAATTTTTAAGACGATCTAGCCATGTTGTCCGGCTAAAATTTAGCACAAACGTGTGTAGTTAACCTAGCATGGTTGGTAATGAAAATGCGCTATACAGCTCTACGGGAAGTTGGTGTTGGAGACCCTCAACCGACACTACCTCATAAAAATTAGTTAATAATAATCTTTATATAAGCGCAATCATCTATGTAAAAATTGTTTAGATTGGGCCACCATTTCTTGTACCTTCCATACAAACGGCCTTATGGGCATTGAGAAATAATATGACTATAACTCACCACAAACTCGACCTATCGAAATGAAATTTTACACTTCAAGATTTCTATATACAACACACTTCTACGCTGAATTCAGTTGAGATCGGAAAAGTCCTACTGGTACCTCCCACACTAACGGTTTCATGGGCCTTGAAAAATATATGACAATAACTTACCACATACTTGACCTATCGAGATGAAATTTTGCACATATAGATTTCTATATAGAACAGACTTCCGCACCAAATTTGGTTTTATTTAAGAATCTTGTGGAGGGTATCCAAAGTTCGGCACAGCCAAAATTAACATTTTTTACTTGTTTTATATTTGTTCAGATTTATTTTTCAATTTTTTTCGCTTTGGCTCACTCGGTTTAGGAGCTACAAAATCCCGTTTCTGTGAATCAGTAGTACATAAGACCCTGACATTCTCATACAAATACCATTTGCGAACTAACGATAAACCGCTTGGTGCAATGAGCGGAGGTAATTCGTTTGGTAGCTCAGCCGTTAATCGCAGATTAAGTATTTGTTCTTCCGAGTCCGTTTTTTGAAGTCAAAGTGGTGGAACTTTGTTATACCTAAAATGCAAACGTTTACAAAATTAAATGCGTTTTTCTCAAAACTTAATTTTCACACACTAGTTCCCCTTTTTCGGAGAAGGTCGCATATTTATTTCTTTAATATAATTTCCTTTAAATGTTGGCCGCAACTACGCCTCAAGATGTCTATTCTGAAGGTCGTATTTTAGATTTTAACCGGTATGGCGTTAATGACACACATCGTGGTTTTCGCGGTATAAGTCTTTCCATGATGAAATGGTAAACAACTCTCGCGTAATCTGTGAAAAAAAACCCTATTGAAAAATACCTCTAGAATGATCACCCTGTATCAAATCTGATCTTCCTCAAACTTAGCGAAGTAAGCGACTCTTAGCCAACCCAACAGTAGCTGGACTATATTGGTTCATGATTCATATCCATATCCATTAATGTCCTGTCGCTCTACAGGTCATAGTTAGAGTTTGTTAACACTTGCCTTCAGTTCCTGGAGGCCGTAACTAGTGGGAAATACGTTCACCGAAAGTCGATTCCATATACCGACTGTACGCGCGAAAAACCAATTTGTTCTGTAGTGTAAAGAGCGATCGACCGGCCAATCGATAGCAAACTGGTGTGAATTCCTGGAAAGACGTGTATCGAATAACCTTACTTCAGAAATAGGACAACTAATGTCTGAAGAACACAAACACCATGAAAGTAACGATATAACAGCGACATACAACCCACATTCCGACGATGCTCTAGGGAGACAATAGAGTTGGATATCTTACTGTCACCTCTCAGTACGAGTTCCATTGCTCTCACATTTTAACACTTTAAAACAATTCTTTTCAAACCTACACCAATGACGAAAAAACCTAAATAAAATATGGCTAGATTTCCGGCTGATAACAAAATTGCTATGTTGGGCACACTGACTTGAAGAGATGCTCGACCTACAAACTTAAAATACACTATTTGGAGTGGTCCGTATTTCCTTGAAAAATGAGCAAAGACAAAACATATCCGCCAATGGTGGTTCAACCTCATGCGGTACTTAAGTAAAAATCTTGTTCTACTTGAACAAACTTTACAACTGATTTGTACAAAATTTGGGTAATATAAAAGGGGACGCTATATCTATTTTACTCGTATGTAGTCAAATTTTAATTTATAAATGTTTTTTAAAAAAAAATTGTTTAGTTCGTTTGTTTTATTTCGGTCTGTTGCTTTTACACATTGAACAGGGATTAACCGGCTCAACCCTCTTGCGTCTATATTTAAATAGAAGACAAGACCTGAAATCATGATAAAAGCAGTGTGCACACGCAACGAAAAAATATGGTTACTATATGGTCACGGCAACAATAATATGTTCTCTGTTTTTTGAATTTCATGTTGACAGTAGTATGATTGCGACAATAATAATATTGTTGAAATGTAACTATAGTATTATTGACAAATTTAGAAATGAAATTATGGTTTCAACAAAAATATAAATATGGTTGGTGCGACAAAAGTATTGTTTTTTGGGTTTTATGTTAACAATATTATGATAACGGGAATCATACTGTATGATTGTAATGTTTCTTAATTTGTAATTTTGATTTGTTTAATTGCAATTTTTTTTAATAAAAAAGCTTACTCTACTGTTTCTCTACTGTTTAATAAACAAACATATTATTTTAAATTTTTATGTATATATAATTTATTTACTAAATAAGAATTTCTATTGTTGACAACATAAACCAATCCTAATTAATAATTTTGAGGACCATAGTATGGTTCAGTGGGATCATACTATGGTTGCGTGAGAACCATACTATGATTGTTAGGATCATAAAATGGTCATATGTCAAACATGCTATTGTTGTGAGGATCAAAATATGGTTGTGGGGATCATAGTATGGTTAAGTGGGATCATACTATGGTTGTGGTTATCATAGTATGGTTGAGAGTTAATCATACTATGGTTGTGAGGATCATAGTATGGTTGAGTGTGAATCATACTAAGGTTGTGAGGATCATAGTATGGTTGAGTGTGAATCATACTATGGTTGTAAGGATCATAGTATGGTTCTATGTGAATTATACTATTGTTGTGAGGATCATAATATTGTTGTGCCACAACCATATACCCAACAATAGTATGATGCCCTTCGAATATTGTCACCCCAACCATACTTTTTTTCTGCGTGCAGTCACAAAAATCAATGTCACTTTGCCATTTTGCTAAAAACTTGTCTTCTTTTAAATATAGAAGCAAGAGGTCTTGAGCCGGTTAATCCCTGTTCAATGTGTAAACAATTTTTAATTTTATTTTTTTTTAAATGTTTGCAGTCGCTTGTTTCCAATTTTAGAAAATTTGCGCATAAGTCATATAAATTAAAATTGTTGAAGTTTTGGGCAAAACACTGGCATTGATCTTGATGCCTTTTCCCTCTAAACCTGTTTCGCCCATAATCAATCCCAAACAGCTCTTGACTATCACCCACCCAGTTACAAAACGCCGCAAAAACTCTATCGAATTGTGGTTAAACATCTCCAAACAATCCTTTGAAGTTGTCACACCATTACTTTTATGGTCAATTGAGAGCAAACGCGGCAGACATCTTTCTTAAATCCAACAGATCGTGTAAACTCGAAACCACTCTGCCATATGAAATGCGTATAGCACCAACAGTCTTACGCACTTTTACTCTTCGATCGGCCAAACCCAAATGGTGGATTTTGTCGACATTTCAGTTGGCCGTCCAAAACATTTTTGATTGACGGTTTTTTTTCCGCAAAAATAAAGTTTAATGAGCACTCGAGATTCGCTTTTTTCATTTTTTAACATAATCCACTAGGTTGTATGTTTTAAACAGCTGCTAAACAGAAACTAAATGACGGAACTCTCTCTCAGATAATACTTGATGGGAGCAGTGTTGCATTTCATATACATAGTAGGGACATACAAACTGTTACAACATTGAAACACCCATTTCTATAGTAGAACTGAACATACCCCGTTAATGTCACTTGGGCTTTGAAAGCTAATCTCAATAGCGTTAGTCTGTAATAGGATTTTAAAATTGTTTCAACTTTCATCATGGAGAGGTCATATAATGAGAACCGTACCGCTGTAATAGCTCTTTTCAAGTGTGAAATGAAAAAAGCGATATTTTCAAAACGCTCCGGCCACTAGGGATTAGCCGCATATTCGTCTACCGATGCATAAAACTGTTTGAGGAGACTAGAGATGTAGAAGACCGCCACCGGTCGGGCCGGTGGCGGAACACCACCTGTCATCAAAACCGTAAAATCAAGAATTCACAGAAATCCGCTCCGAAAACAGAAAATCATGGCCCGTGAGATGAATATCACGCAAAAGTCCATGAGTCGAATTATTAAAAAAGACTTGGGACTTGGGGCTATCAAACGACGTACCGGACTTTTATTGACTGCAGCTTTAAAAAAAAGGATTGAAAATACAAACGTCTTTTGGTGAAGCACGCTGATAACTTGTACAGAAAAATTTTGTTCACCGATGAAAAAATTTTTATCGTTCAGGAAAAAATTTAACAAACAAAATGATAGAGTGTAGGCGCGGTCATCTAAGGAAGCATCCGAACCGCTTCAGTCATGGTTTGGTGGGGTGTCTCTTACGATGGGGTCACTGACCTACATTTCTGCGAACAAGGAGTCAAAACATCGGCCAAAGTTTACCAAGAAATCGTTTTGGAAGCTGTTGTGAATCCTCTTAACAATTCCTTGTTCGAAAACCAGACATGGACTTTCCAGCAGGATGCTGCGCTGGTCCATAAGGCTAAAACGTTGCAGGCCTGGCTTCGAGACAATTTGCCAGCGTTCATTTCCTCCGAATAATGACCCTCAGGCAGTCCAGATTTGAACCCATTGGATTTCAAATTGTGGACGGTTTTAGAGGACAAGGGTTGTCACAAAAGATACCTCAACATTGGATCTCTTAAGACTGCTCTGGTTCGAGCTGTGGCCAATTTTCCAATGGACGAGGGTCGTGCAGCTATTGACGATTAGCCAATGCGACTTAAGGCGTGTGTAAAGGCAAAAGGCGGACCTTTCGAATAAATAGATTCTTTTTGGATACAATATACATTAATAAATATATTAAAAAATATTTGGTCCAAAAATATTCAGTACTTTTTATTTTACAGCATAAAACGTGGGTAACAGTATTTATGTCCCTACCAAGAAACTACAAGGGAAGTTGGAAAAGTACCGAAATTATTGGCATGCCCTCGTATCTAGGATCTAACAAATACTAAAGCTCTAGTTACCAGCTTAGAATGCAGGCACACATCATCCTGCAACGAGCATTCACCAACATTTTTTAAGTGGGTCCTTAAATGCCGGCGATTCTCCGGTTTTTCTGCAGACATCCGCAGGAGTTTTTTTTTATCTCAGCGATTAAGTCCGCTAAAATGCCAATGATTCGCCGGCTTTTTTTGGACTTCCTTACGATATGTTTTATCCTACCATATTATTTGCGCTTCTAACAATTTTATTTATTTCGACATGGAATTACCCATACGTGCAATTTTGAGAGAACTAATCTCAACATCTTTTCGAAGGAATTTTTTGTTTTAGTTTTTATATTTATTTATGACAACAGACTCTCAAAAAAAATAAACTTTGTTTCAGTATTTGTTGCTATTGTGTGGTCTGATTTGTCATGTGTGAATGTTGTGACGCAGCTACTGACTGACAACCTTCTATACGTGTCGTCTGGTCGTTCTATCGGTAGGCCGGAGTAGAGTGTGCTGCGGAAATTGTATCAAAATGTTTTATGTTCTGCAATTGTTTTTATGGGAATTTTTAGCAATCTAAAATGTGCATTTGGACAAAGGCCGTAGGTTAAGTCAGGAAAAAAGAATTGGTAAGAGCAGGAAGAGTAGGCGTTGATCCTAAGGAGACCGAAACAGAGTGTAGTGCTGCCAACCTGTTACACATCACCACATCAAATCGATTTAGATGACTTTGAACGCAATAATCAATACCAAAAAATATTTTTTAATTTCATTTATTCTAACCTTTCGCATATCCTCCTCGTATGCCTGTATCTTTGACAACAGATTTGTGAAGTGCACAGACTACAACTAAAATGTCATGTTTACACATTTTTAATTTTTCATATTGTCCAATGTGTTGTGTGTTTTTGTGTCTATGAATTTTTATTGCAAATTTAAGAAAACAAAAAATCAAACAAAACTCTTTACCGCAAATTGTTTATTTCAATGACGATTCGATTTAAGAGCTGGAGTTTCGAATGTTGTCGACAAAACTTAATTTAATTTTGGCTTGAATGGAACACAACAACAGACTCCTGCTGTGAATAATATTGGAAAGTGAGAACAAAGTATTAAACGATTTAAGGAAAGGATATCTAAGAAGAGTTGCTCACGACTTAGGGCTATTTTGTTGATTAGACGCTTAGTTTAGGAGATATAGCTGATTTAAGTTTTTTTTAGAAAATTTCCACTTTTTCACCAAGAAAAGGGGTGGTCACGAATTAAGGCTATTTTGTCGATTAGACGCTTAGTTTAGGAGATATAGCTGATTTAAGCTTATTCACCCAGCAAAGGGTTGGTCACGAATAAAGGCTATTTTGTCGATTAGACGCTTAGTTTAGGAGATATAGCTGATTTAAGTTTTTTTTAGAAAATTTCCACTTTTTCACCAAGAAAAGGGGTGGTCACAAATTAAGGTTATTTTGTCGATTAGACGCTTAGTTTAGGAGATATAGCTGATTTAAGTTTTTTTTAGAAAATTTCCACTTTTTCACCAAGAAAGGGGGTGATCACAAATTAAGGCCATTTTGTCGATTAGACGCTTAGTTTAGGAGATATAGCTGATTTAAGCTTTTATACGAAATTTCCACTTTTTTCACCTAGAAAAGGGGTGGTCACGAATAAAGGCTATTTTGTCGATTAGACGCTTAGTTTAGGAGATATAGCGGATTTAAGTTTTTTTAGAAAATTTCCACTTTTTCACCAAGAAAAGGGGTGGTCACAAATTAAGGTTATTTTGTCGATTAGACGCTTAGTTTAGGAGATATAGCTGATTTAAGTTTTTTTTAGAAAATTTCCACTTTTTCACCAAGAAAAGGGGTGATCACAAATTAAGGCCATTTTGTCGATTAGACGCTTAGTTTAGGAGATATAGCTGATTTAAGCTTTTATAGGAAATTTCCACTTTTTTCACCTAGAAAAGGGGTGGTCACGAATAAAGGCTATTTTGTCGATTAGACGCTTAGTTTAGGAGATAAGTTTTTATAGGAAATTTCCACTTTTTTCACTTAGAAAAGGGGTGGTCACGAATTAAGGCTATTTTGTCGATTAGACGCTTAGTTTAGGAGATATAGCTGATTTAAGTTTATAGAGGAAATTTCCACTTTTTTTCACTTAGAAAAGGGGTGGTCACGAATTAAGGCTATTTTGTCGATTAGACGCTTAGTTTAGGAGATATAGCTGATTTAAGTTTATATGAGGAAATTTCCACTTTTTTCACCTAGAAAAGGGGTGGTCACGAATTAAGGCTATTTTGTCGATTAGACGCTTAGTTTAGGAGATATAGCTGATTTAAGTTTTTATAGGAAATTTCCACTTTTTTCACCTAGAAAAGGGGTGGTCACGAATTAAGGCTATTTTGTCGATTAGACGCTTAGTTTAGGAGATATAGCTGATTTAAGTTTTTATAGGAAATTTCCACTTTTTTCACTTAGAAAAGGGGTGGTCACGAATTAAGGCTATTTTGTCGATTAGACGCTTAGTTTAGGAGATATAGCTGATTTAAGTTTTTATAGGAAATTTCCACTTTTTTCACCTAGAAAAGGGATGGTCACGAATTAAGGCTATTTTGTCGATTAGACGCTTAGTTTAGGAGATATAGCTGATTTAAGTTTATAGAGGAAATTTCCACTTTTTTCACGAGGTCACGAATTAAGGCTATTTTGTCGATTAGACGCGATTAGACGCTTAGTTTAGGAGATATAGCTGATTTAAGTTTTTATAGGAAATTTCCACTTTTTTCACTTAGAAAAGGGGTGGTCACGAATTAAGGCTATTTTGTCGATTAGACGCTTAGTTTAGGAGATATAGCTGATTTAAGTTTATAGAGGAAATTTCCACTTTTTTCACTTAGAAAAGGGGTGGTCACGAATTAAGGCTATTTTGTCGATTAGGAAATTTCCACTTTTTTCACCTAGAAAAGGGATGGTCACGAATTAAGGCTATTTTGTCGATTAGACGCTTAGTTTAGGAGATATAGCTGATTTAAGTTTATAGAGGAAATTTCCACTTTTTTCACGAGGTCACGAATTAAGGCTATTTTGTCGATTAGACGCGATTAGACGCCTAGTTTAGGAGATATAGCTGATTTAAGTTTTTATAGGAAATTTCCACTTTTTTCACTTAGAAAAGGGGTGGTCACGAATTAAGGCTATTTTGTCGATTAGACGCTTAGTTTAGGAGATATAGCTGATTTAAGTTTATAGAGGAAATTTCCACTTTTTTCACTTAGAAAAGGGGTGGTCACGAATTAAGGCTATTTTGTCGATTAGACGCTTAGTTTAGGAGATATAGCTGATTTAAGTTTATATGAGGAAATTTCCACTTTTTTCACCTAGAAAAGGGGTGGTCACGAATTAAGGCTATTTTGTCGATTAGACGCTTAGTTTAGGAGATATAGCTGATTTAAGTTTATAGAGGAAATTTCCACTTTTTTCACTTAGAAAAGGGGTGGTCACGAATTAAGGCTATTTTGTCGATTAGACGCTTAGTTTAGGAGATATAGCTGATTTAAGTTTATATGAGGAAATTTCCACTTTTTTCACCTAGAAAAGGGGTGGTCACGAATTAAGGCTATTTTGTCGATTAGACGCTTAGTTTAGGAGATATAGCTGATTTAAGTTTTTATAGGAAATTTCCACTTTTTTCACCTAGAAAAGGGGTGGTCACGAATTAAGGCTATTTTGTCGATTAGACGCTTAGTTTAGGAGATATAGCTGATTTAAGTTTTTATAGGAAATTTCCACTTTTTTCACTTAGAAAAGGGGTGGTCACGAATTAAGGCTATTTTGTCGATTAGACGCTTAGTTTAGGAGATATAGCTTATTTAAGTTTTTATAGGAAATTTCCTCTTTTTTCACCTAGAAAAGCGGTGGTCACGAATTAAGGCTATTTTGTCGATTAGACGCTTAGTTTAGGAGATATAGCTGATTTAAGTTTATAGAGGACATTTCCACTTTTCACCCAGCAAAGGGGTGGTCACGAATAAAGGCTATTTTCACCTTGAAAAGGGGCGGTCGCGAATTAAGCCTATTTTGTCGATTAGACGCTTAGTTTAGGATATATAGCTGATTTAAGTTTTTAAAGGAAATTTTCACTTTTTTCACCTAGAAAAGGATGATCACGAATTAAGGCTATTTTGTCGATTAGACGCTTAGTTTAGGAGATATAGCTGATTTAAGTTTTTACAGGAAATTTTCACTTTTTTCACCTAGAAAAGGGGTGGTGACGAATTAAGGCTATTTTGTCGATTAGACGCTTAGCTTAGGAGATATAGCTGATTTAAAATTATAGAGGAAATTTCCATTTTTTTCACCTAGAAAAGGGGTGGTCACGAATTAAGGCTATTTTGTCGATTAGACGCTTAGTTTAGGAGATATAGCTGATTTAAGTTTTAATAGGAAATTTCCACTTTTTTCACTTAGAAAAGGGGTGGTCACGAATTAAGGCTATTTTGTCGATTAGACGCTTAGTTTAGGAGATATAGCTGATTTAAGTTTATAGAGGAAATTTCCACTTTTTTCACTTAGAAAAGGGGTGGTCACGAATTAAGGCTATTTTGTCGATTAGACGCTTAGTTTAGGAGATATAGCTGATTTAAGTTTATATGAGGAAATTTCCACTTTTTTCACCTAGAAAAGGGGTGGTCACGAATTAAGGCTATTTTGTCGATTAGACGCTTAGTTTAGGAGATATAGCTGATTTAAGTTTATAGAGGAAATTTCCACTTTTTTCACTTAGAAAAGGGGTGGTCACGAATTAAGGCTATTTTGTCGATTAGACGCTTAGTTTAGGAGATATAGCTGATTTAAGTTTATATGAGGAAATTTCCACTTTTTTCACCTAGAAAAGGGGTGGTCACGAATTAAGGCTATTTTGTCGATTAGACGCTTAGTTTAGGAGATATAGCTGATTTAAGTTTTTATAGGAAATTTCCACTTTTTTCACCTAGAAAAGGGGTGGTCACGAATTAAGGCTATTTTGTCGATTAGACGCTTAGTTTAGGAGATATAGCTGATTTAAGTTTTTATAGGAAATTTCCACTTTTTTCACTTAGAAAAGGGGTGGTCACGAATTAAGGCTATTTTGTCGATTAGACGCTTAGTTTAGGAGATATAGCTGATTTAAGTTTATAGAGGAAATTTCCACTTTTTTCACTTAGAAAAGGGGTGGTCACGAATTAAGGCTATTTTGTCGATTAGACGCTTAGTTTAGGAGATATAGCTGATTTAAGTTTATATGAGGAAATTTCCACTTTTTTCACCTAGAAAAGGATGATCACGAATTAAGGCTATTTTGTCGATTAGACGCTTAGTTTAGGAGATATAGCTGATTTAAGTTTTTACAGGAAATTTTCACTTTTTTCACCTAGAAAAGGGGTGGTGACGAATTAAGGCTATTTTGTCGATTAGACGCTTAGCTTAGGAGATATAGCTGATTTAAAATTATAGAGGAAATTTCCATTTTTTTCACCTAGAAAAGGGGTGGTCACGAATTAAGGCTATTTTGTCGATTAGACGCTTAGTTTAGGAGATATAGCTGATTTAAGTTTTTATAGGAAATTTCCACTTTTTTCACTTAGAAAAGGGGTGGTCACGAATTAAGGCTATTTTGTCGATTAGACGCTTAGTTTAGGAGATATAGCTGATTTAAGTTTATAGAGGAAATTTCCACTTTTTTCACTTAGAAAAGGGGTGGTCACGAATTAAGGCTATTTTGTCGATTAGACGCTTAGTTTAGGAGATATAGCTGATTTAAGTTTATATGAGGAAATTTCCACTTTTTTCACCTAGAAAAGGGGTGGTCACGAATTAAGGCTATTTTGTCGATTAGACGCTTAGTTTAGGAGATATAGCTGATTTAAGTTTATAGAGGAAATTTCCACTTTTTTCACTTAGAAAAGGGGTGGTCACGAATTAAGGCTATTTTGTCGATAAGACGCTTAGTTTAGGAGATATAGCTGATTTAAGTTTGTAGAGGATTTTGCCACTTTTTCACCTAGAAAAGGGGTGGTCACGAATTAAGGCTAATTTGTCGATTAAACGCTTAGTTTAGGAGATATAGCTGATTTAAGTTTATAGAGGATTTTGCCACTTTTTTCACCTAGAAAAGGGGTGGTCACGAATTAAGGCTATTTTGTCGATTAGACGCTTAGTTTAGGAGATATAGCTGATTTAAGTTTATAGAGGATTTTGCCACTTTTTTCACCTAGAAAAGGGGTGGTCACGAATTAAGGCTAATTTGTCGATTAAACGCTTAGTTTAGGAGATATAGCTGATTTAAGTTTATAGAGGATTTTGCCACTTTTTTCACCTAGAAAAGGGGTGGTCACGAATTAAGGCTATTTTGTCGATTAGACGCTTAGTTTAGGAGATATAGCTGATTTAAGTTTATAGAGGATTTTGCCACTTTTTCACCTAGAAAAGGCGTGGTCACGAATTAAGGCTATTTTGTCGGTTAGACGCTTAGTTTAGGAGATATAGCTGATTTAAGTTTTTATAGGAACTTTCCACTTTTTCACCTAGAAAAGGGGTGGTCACGAATTAAGCCTATTTTGTCGATTAGATGCTTAGTTTAGGGGATATAGCTGATTTAAGTTTATAGAGGATTTTGCCACTTTTTTCACCTAGAAAAGGGGTGGTCACGAATTAAGGCTATTTTGTCGATTAGACGCTTAGTTTAGGAGATATAGCAGATTTAAGTTTATAGAGGAAATTTCCACTTTTTTCACCTAGAAAAGGGGTGGTCACGAATTAAGGCTATTTTGTAGATTAGACGCTTAGTTTAGGAGATATAGCTGATTTAAGTTTTTATAGGAACTTTCCACTTTTTCACCTAGAAAAGGGGTGGTCACGAATTAAGCCTATTTTGTCGATTAGATGCTTAGTTTAGGGGATATAGCTGATTTAAGTTTATAGAGGATTTTGCCACTTTTTTCACCTAGAAAAGGGGTGGTCACGAATTAAGGCTATTTTGTCGATTAGACGCTTAGTTTAGGAGATATAGCAGATTTAAGTTTATAGAGGAAATTTCCACTTTTTTCACCTAGAAAAGGGGTGGTCACGAATTAAGGCTATTTTGTCGATTAGACGCTTAGTTTAGGAGATATAGCTGATTTAAGTTTATAGAGGATTTTGCCACTTTTTTCACCTAGAAAAGGGGTGGTCACGAATTAAGGCTAATTTGTCGATTAAACGCTTAGTTTAGGAGATATAGCTGATTTAAGTTTATAGAGGATTTTGCCACTTTTTTCACCTAGAAAAGGGGTGGTCACGAATTAAGGCTATTTTGTCGATTAGACGCTTAGTTTAGGAGATATAGCTGATTTAAGTTTACAGAGGATTTTGCCACTTTTTTCACCTAGAAAAGGGGTGGTCACGAATTAAGTCTATTTTGTCGATTAGACGCTTAGTTTAGGAGATATAGCTGATTTAAGTTTATAGAGGATTTTGCCACTTTTTTCACCTAGAAAAGGGGTGGTCACGAATTAAGGCTATTTTGTCGATTAGACGCTCAGTTTAGGAGATATAGCAGATTTAAATTTATAGAGGAAATTTCCACTTTTTTCACCTAGAAAAGGGGTGGTCACGAATTAAGGCTATTTTGTCGATTAGACGCTTAGTTTAGGAGATATAGCTGAGTTAAGTTTATAGAGGAAATTTCCACGTTTTTTACCTAGAAAGGGGGTGGTCACGAATTAAGGCTATTTTGTCGATTAGACGCTTAGTTAAGGAGATATAGCTGATTTAAGTTTTTATAGGAAATTTCCACTTTTTTCACCTAGAAAAGGGGTGGTCACGAATTAAGGCTATTTTGTCGATTAGACGCTTAGTTTAGGAGTTATAGCTGATTTAAGTTTTTATAGGAAATTTCCACTTTTTTCACTTAGAAAAGGGGTGGTCACGAATTAAGGCTATTTTGTCGATTAGACGCTTAGTTAAGGAGATATAGCTGATTTAAGTTTATAGAGGAAATTTCCACTTTTTTCACCCAGCAAAGGGGTGGTCACGAATACAGGCTATTTTGTCGATTGACGCCTCGTTTAGGAGATATAGCTGATTTAAGTTTATAGAGGAAACTTCCACTTTTTTCACTTAGAAAAGGGGTGGTCACGAATTAAGGCTATTTTGTCGATTAGACGCTTAGTTTAGGAGATATAGCTGATTTAAGTTTATAGAGGAAATTTCTACTTTTTTCACCTAGAAAAGGGGTGGTCACGAATTAAGGCTATTTTGTCGATTACACGCAAAGGGGTGGTCACGAATAAAGGCTATTTTGTCGATTAGACGCTTAGTTTAGGAGATATAGCTGATTTAAGTTTATAGAGGAAATTTCCACTTTTTTCACCTAGAAAAGGGGTGGTCACGAATTAAGGCTATTTTGTCGATTAGACGCTTAGTTTAGGAGATATAGCTGATTTAAGTTTTTATAGGAAATTTCCACTTTTTTCACCTAGAAAAGGGGTGGTCACGAATTAAGGCTATTTTGTCAATTACACGCAAAGGGGTGGTCACGAATAAAGGCTATTTTGTCGATTAGACGCTTAGTTTAGGAGATATAGCTGATTTAAGTTTATAGAGGACATTTCCACTTTTTTCACCCAGCAAAGGGGTGGTCACGAATACAGGCTATTTTGTCGATTAGACGCCTCGTTTAGGAGATATAACTGATTTAAGTTTATAGAGGAAACTTCCACTTTTTTTCACCTAGAAAAGAGGTGGTCACGAATTAAGGCTATTTTGTCGATTAGACGCTTAGTTAAGGAGATATAGCTGATTTAAGTTTTTATAGGAAATTTCCACTTTTTTCACTTAGAAAAGGGGTGGTCACGAATTAAGGCTATTTTGTCGATTAGACGCTTAGTTAAGGAGATATAGCTGATTTAAGTTTTTATAGGAAATTTCCACTTTTTTCACCTAGAAAAGGGGTGGTCACGAATTAAGGCTATTTTGTCGATTAGACGCTTAGTTAAGGAGATATAGCTGATTTAAGTTTCTAGAGAAAAATGCCACTTTTTTCACTTAGAAAAGGGGTGGTCACGAATTAAGGCTATTTTGTCGATTAGACGCTTAGTTAAGGAGATATAGCTGATTTAAGTAAATAGAGGAAATTTCCACTTTTTTCACCTAGAAAAGGGGTGGTCACGAATTAAGGCTATTTTGTCGATTAGACGCTTAGTTTAGGAGATATAGCTGATTTAAGTTTTTATAGGAAATTTCCACTTTTTTCACTTAGAAAAGGGGTGGTCACGAATTAAGGCTATTTTGTCGATTAGACGCTTAGTTTAGGAGATATAGCTGAGTTAAGTTTATAGAGGAAATTTCCACGTTTTTTACCTAGAAAGGGGGTGGTCACGAATTAAGGCTATTTTGTCGATTAGACGCTTAGTTAAGGAGATATAGCTGATTTAAGTTTTTATAGGAAATTTCCACTTTTTTCACTTAGAAAAGGGGTGGTCACGAATTAAGGCTATTTTGTCGATTAGACGCTTAGTTTAGGAGTTATAGCTGATTTAAGTTTTTATAGGAAATTTCCACTTTTTTCACCTAGAAAAGGGGTGGTCACGAATTAAGGCTATTTTGTCGATTAGACGCTTAGTTTAGGAGTTATAGCTGATTTAAGTTTTTATAGGAAATTTCCACTTTTTTCACTTAGAAAAGGGGTGGTCACGAATTAAGGCTATTTTGTCGATTAGACGCTTAGTTTAGGAGATATAGCTGATTTAAGTTTTTATAGGAAATTTCCACTTTTTTCACCTAGAAAAGGGGTGGTCACGAATTAAGGCTATTTTGTCGATTACACGCAAAGGGGTGGTCACGAATAAAGGCTATTTTGTCGATTAGACGCTTAGTTTAGGAGATATAGCTGATTTAAGTTTATAGAGGAAATTTCCACTTTTTTCACCTAGAAAAGGGGTGGTCACGAATTAAGGCTATTTTGTCGATTAGACGCTTAGTTTAGGAGATATAGCTGATTTAAGTTTTTATAGGAAATTTCCACTTTTTTCACCTAGAAAAGGGGTGGTCACGAATTAAGGCTATTTTGTCGATTAGACGCTTAGTTAAGGAGATATAGCTGATTTAAGTTTTTATAGGAAATTTCCACTTTTTTCACCTAGAAAAGGGGTGGTCACAAATTAAGGCTATTTTGTCGATTAGACGCTTAGTTAAGGAGATATAGCTGATTTAAGTTTCTAGAGAAAAATGCCACTTTTTTCACTTAGAAAAGGGGTGGTCACGAATTAAGGCTATTTTGTCGATTAGACGCTTAGTTAAGGAGATATAGCTGATTTAAGTTTATAGAGGAAATTTCCACTTTTTTCACCTAGAAAAGGGGTGGTCACGAATTAAGGCTATTTTGTCGATTAGACGCTTAGTTTAGGAGATATAGCTGATTTAAGTTTTTATAGGAAATTTCCACTTTTTTCACTTAGAAAAGGGGTGGTCACGAATTAAGGCTATTTTGTCGATTAGACGCTTAGTTAAGGAGATATAGCTGATTTAAGTTTATAGAGGAAATTTCCACTTTTTTCACCTAGAAAAGGGGTGGTCACGAATTAAGGCTATTTTGTCGATTAGACGCTTAGTTAAGGAGATATAGCTGATTTAAGTATATAGAGGAAATTTCCACTTTTTTCACCTAGAAAAGGAGTGGTCACGAATTAAGGCTATTTTGTCGATTAGACGCTTAGTTTAGGAGATATAGCTGATTTAAGTTTTTATAGGAAATTTCCACTTTTTTCACTTAGAAAAGGGGTGGTCACGAATTAAGGCTATTTTGTCGATTAGACGCTTAGTTAAGGAGATATAGCTGATTTAAGTATATAGAGGAAATTTCCACTTTTTTCACCTAGAAAAGGGGTGGTCACGAATTAAGGCTATTTTGTCGATTAGACGCTTAGTTTAGGAGATATAGCTGATTAAAGTTTTTATAGGAAATTTCCACTTTTTTCACTTAGAAAAGGGGTGGTCACGAATTAAGGCTATTTTGTCGATTAGACGCTTAGTTAAGGAGATATAGCTGATTTAAGTATATATCACCTAGAAAAGGGGTGGTCACGAATTAAGGCTATTTTGTCGATTAGACGCTTAGTTTAGGAGATATAGCTGATTTAAGTTTTTATAGGAAATTTCCACTTTTTTCACTTAGAAAAGGGGTGGTCACGAATTAAGGCTATTTTGTCGATTAGACGCTTAGTTAAGGAGATATAGCTGATTTAAGTATATAGAGGAAATTTCCACTTTTTTCACCTAGAAAAGGGGTGGTCACGAATTAAGGCTATTTTGTCGATTAGATGCTTAGTTTAGGAGATATAGCTGATTTAAGTTTTTATAGGAAATTTCCACTTTTTTCACTTAGAAAAGGGGTGGTCACGAATTAAGGCTATTTTGTCGATTAGACGCTTAGTTAAGGAGATATAGCTGATTTAAGTATATAGAGGAAATTTCCACTTTTTTCACCTAGAAAAGGGGTGGTCACGAATTAAGGCTATTTTGTCGATTAGACGCTTAGTTTAGGAGATATAGCTGATTTAAGTTTTTATAGGAAATTTCCACTTTTTTCACTTAGAAAAGGGGTGGTCACGAATTAAGGCTATTTTGTCGATTAGACGCTTAGTTAAGGAGATATAGCTGATTTAAGTTTATAGAGTAAATTTCCACTTTTTTCACTTAGAAAGGGGTGGTCACGAATTAAGGCTACTTTGTCGATTAGACGCTTAGTTAAGGAGATATAGCTGATTTAAGTTTTTATAGGAAATTTCCACTTTTTTCACCTAGAAAAGGGGTGGTCACGAATTAAGGCTATTTTGTCGATTAGACGCTTAGTTTAGGAGATATAGCTGAGTTAAGTTTATAGAGGAAATTTCCACGTTTTTTACCTAGAAAGGGGGTGGTCACGAATTAAGGCTATTTTGTCGATTAGACGCTTAGTTAAGGAGATATAGCTGATTTAAGTTTTTATAGGAAATTTCCACTTTTTGACCTAAAAAAGGGGTGGTCACGAATTAAGGCTATTTTGTCGATTAGACGCAAAGGGGTGGTCACGAATAAAGGCTATTTTGTCGATTAGACGCTTAGTTTAGGAGATATAGCTGATTTAAGTTTATAGAGGAAATTTCCACTTTTTTCACCCAACAAAGGGGTGGTGACGAATTAAGGCTATTTTGTCGATTAGACGCAAAGGGGTGGTCACGAATAAAGGCTATTTTGTCGATAAGACGCTTAGTTTAGGAGATATAGCTGATTTAAGTTTATAGAGGAAATTTCCACTTTTTTCACCTTGAAAAGGGATGGTCACGAATTAAGGCTATTTTGTCGATTAGACGCTTAGTTTCACTTAGAAAAGGGGTGGTCACGAATTAAGGCTATTTTTCGATTAGACGCTTAGTTTAGGAGATATAGCTGATTTAAGTTTTTATAGGATATTTCCACTTTTTTCACCTAGAAAAGGGGTGGTCACGAATTAAGGCTATTTTGTCGATTAGACGCTTAGTTTAGGAGATATAGCTGATTTAAGTTTTTATAGGAAATTTCCACTTTTTTCACCTAGAAAAGGGGTGGTCACGAATTAAGGCTATTTTGTCGATTAGACGCTTAGTTTAGGAGATATAGCTGATTTAAGTTTATAGAGGAAATTTCCACTAGAAAAGGGGTGGTCACGAATAAAGGCTATTTTGTCGATTAGACGCTTAGTTTAGGAGATATAGCTGATTTAAGTTTATAGAGGAAATTTCCACTTTTTTCACCTAGAGAAGGGGTTGTCACGAATTAAGGCTATTTTGTCGATAAGACGCTTAGTTTAGGAGATATAGCTGAATTAAGTTTTTATAGGAAATGTCCACTTTTTTCACCTAGAAAAGGGGTGGTCACGAATTAAGGCTATTTTGTCGATTAGACGTTGAGTTTATGAGATATAGCTGATTTAAGTTTGTAGAGGAAATTTCCACTTTTTTCACCTAGCAAAGGGGTGGTCACGAATTAAGGCTATTTTGTCGATTAGACGCTTAGTTTAGGAGATATAGCTGATTTAAGTTTTTATAGGAAATTTCCACTTTTTTCACCTAGAAAAGGGGTGGTCACGAATTAAGGCTATTTTGTCGATTAGACGTTGAGTTTATGAGATATAGCTGATTTAAGTTTGTAGAGGAAATTTCCACTTTTTTCACCTAGCAAAGGGGTGGTCACGAATTAAGGCTATTTTGTCGATTAGACGCTTAGTTTAGGAGATATAGCTGATTTAAGTTTTTATAGGAAATTTCCACTTTTTTCACCTAGAAAAGGGGTGGTCACGAATTAAGGCTATTTTGTCGATTAGACGCTTAGTTTAGGAGATATAGCTGATTTAAGTTTATAGAGGAAATTTCCACTTTTTCCACCTAGAAAAGGGCTGGTCACGAATAAAGGCTATTTTGTCGATTAGACGCTTAGTTTAGGAGATATAGCTGATTTAAGTTTATAGAGGAAATTTCCACTTTTTTCACCTAGAAAAGAGGTGGTCACGAATAAAGGCTAATGTGTCGATTAGACGCTTAGTTTAGGAGATATAGCTGATTTAAGTTTATAGAGGAAATTTCCACTTTTTTCACCTAGAAAAGAGGTGGTCACGAATAAAGGCTAATGTGTCGATTAGACGCTTAGTTTAGGAGATATAGCTGATTTAAGTTTATAGAGGAAATTTCCACTTTTTTCACCTAGAAAAGAGGTGGTCACGAATAAAGGCTAATGTGTCGATTAGACGCTTAGTTTAGGAGATATAGCTGATTTAAGTTTATAGAGGAAATTTCCACTTTTTTCACCTAGAAAAGAGGTGGTCACGAATAAAGGCTAATGTGTCGATTAGACGCTTAGTTTAGGAGATATAGCTGATTTAAGTTTATAGAGGAAATTTCCACTTTTTTCACCTAGAAAAGGGGTTGTCACGAATTAAGGCTATTTTGTCGATAAGACGCTTAGTTTAGGAGATATAGCTGAATTAAGTTTTTATAGGAAATGTCCACTTTTTTCACTTAGAAAAGGGGTGGTCACGAATTAAGGCTATTTTGTCGATTAGACGCTTAGTTTAGGAGATATAGCTGATTTAAGTTTTTATAGGAAATTTCCACTTTTTTCACCTAGAAAAGGGGTGGTCACGAATTAAGGCTATTTTGTCGATTAGACGCAAAGGGGTGGTCACGAATAAAGGCTATTTTGTCGATTAGACGCTTAGTTTAGGAGATATAGCTGATTTAAGTTTATAGAGGAAATTTCCACTTTTTTCACCCAACAAAGGGGTGGTGACGAATTAAGGCTATTTTGTCGATTAGACGCAAAGGGGTGGTCACGAATAAAGGCTATTTTGTCGATAAGACGCTTAGTTTAGGAGATATAGCTGATTTAAGTTTATAGAGGAAATTTCCACTTTTTTCACCTTGAAAAGGGATGGTCACGAATTAAGGCTATTTTGTCGATTAGACGCTTAGTTTAGGAGATATAGCTGATTTAAGTTTTTATAGGAAATTTCCACTTTTTTCACTTAGAAAAGGGGTGGTCACGAATTAAGGCTATTTTTCGATTAGACGCTTAGTTTAGGAGATATAGCTGATTTAAGTTTTTATAGGATATTTCCACTTTTTTCACCTAGAAAAGGGGTGGTCACGAATTAAGGCTATTTTGTCGATTAGACGCTTAGTTTAGGAGATATAGCTGATTTAAGTTTTTATAGGAAATTTCCACTTTTTTCATCTAGAAAAGGGGTGGTCACGAATTAAGGCTATTTTGTCGATTAGACGCTTAGTTTAGGAGATATAGCTGATTTAAGTTTATAGAGGAAATTTCCACTTTTTTCACCTAGAAAAGGGGTGGTCACGAATTAAGGCTATTTTGTCGATTAGACGTTGAGTTTATGAGATATAGCTGATTTAAGTTTGTGGAGGAAATTTCCACTTTTTTCACCTAGCAAAGGGGTGGTCACGAATTAAGGCTATTTTGTCGATTAGACGCTTAGTTTAGGAGATATAGCTGATTTAAGTTTTTATAGGAAATTTCCACTTTTTTCACCTAGAAAAGGGGTGGTCACGAATTAAGGCTATTTTGTCGATTAGACGCTTAGTTTAGGAGATATAGCTGATTTAAGTTTTTATAGGAAATTTCCACTTTTTTCACTTAGAAAAGGGGTGGTCACGAATAAAGGCTATTTTGTCGATTAGACGCTTAGTTTAGGAGATATAGCTGATTTAAGTTTATAGAGGAAATTTCCACTTTTTTCACCTAGCAAAGGGGTGGTCACGAATTAAGGCTATTTTGTCGATTAGATGCTTAGTTTAGGAGATATAGCTGATTTAAGTTTTTATAGGAAATTTCCACTTTTTTCACTTAGAAAAGGGGTGGTCACGAATAAAGGCTATTTTGTCGATTAGACGCTTAGTTTAGGAGATATAGCTGATTTAAGTTTATAGAGGAAATTTCCACTTTTTTCACCTAGAAAAGAGGTGGTCACGAATAAAGGCTAATGTGTCGATTAGACGCTTAGTTTAGGAGATATAGCTGATTTAAGATTTTTTAGGAAATTTCCACTTTTTTCACCTAGAAAAGTGGTGGTCACGAATTAAGGCTATTTTGTCGATTAGACGCAAAGGGGTGGTCACGAATAAAGGCTATTTTGTCGATTAGACGCTTAGTTTAGGAGATATATAGAGGAAATTTCCACTTTTTTCACCCAGCAAAGGGGTGGTCACGAATTAAGGCTATTTTGTCGATTAGACGCAAAGGGGTGGTCACGAATAAAGGCTATTTTGTCGATTAGACGCTTAGTTTAGGAGATATAGTTGATTTAAGTTTATAGTTTAGGAGATATAGTTGATTTAAGTTTATAGAGGAAATTTCCACTTTTTTCACCTAGAAAAGGGGTGGTCACGAATTAAGGCTATTTTGTCGATAAGATGCTTAGTTTAGGAGATATAGCTGAATTAAGTTTTTATAGGAAATTTCCACTTTTTTCACTTAGAAAAGGGGTGGTCACGAATTAAGGCTATTTTGTCGATTAGACGCTTAGTTTAGGAGATACAGTTGATTTAAGTTTATAGAGGAAATTTCCACTTTTTTCACCCAGCAAAGGGGTGGTGACGAATTAAGGCTATTTTGTCGATTAGACGCAAAGGGGTGGTCACGAATAAAGGCTATTTTGTCGATATGACGCTTAGTTTAGGAGATATAGCTGATTTAAGTTTATAGAGGAAATTTCCACTTTTTTCACCTAGAAAAGGGGTGGTCACGAATTAAGGCTATTTTGTCGATTAGACGCTGAGTTTATGAGATATAGCTGATTTAAGTTTGTAGAGGAAATTTCCACTTTTTTCACCTAGCAAAGGGGTGGTCACGAATTAAGGCTATTTTGTCGATTAGACGCTTAGTTTAGGAGATATAGCTGATTTAAGTTTTTATAGGAAATTTTCACTTTTTTCACCTAGCAAAGAGGTGGTCACAAATTAAGGCTATTTTGTCGATTAGACGCTTAGTTTAGGAGATATAGCTGATTTAAGTTTATAGAGGAAATTTCCACTTTTTTCACCTAGAAAAGGGGTGGTCACGAATTAAGGCTATTTTGTCGATTAGACGCTTAGTTTAGGAGATATAGCTGATTTAAGTTTATAGAGGAAATTTCCACTTTTTTCACCTAGAAAAGGGGTGGTCACGAATTAAGGCTATTTTGTCGATTAGACGCGATTAGACGCTTAGTTTAGGAGATATAGCTGATTTAAGTTTTTATAGGAAATATCCACTTTTTTCACTTAGAAAAGGGGTGGTCACGAATTAAGGCTATTTTGTCGATTAGACGCTTAGTTTAGGAGATATAGCTGATTTAAGTTTTTATAGGAAATTTCCACTTTTTTCACTTAGAAAAGGGGTGGTCACGAATTAAGGCTATTTTGTCGATTAGACGCTTAGTTTAGGAGATATAGCTGATTTAAGTTTTTATAGGAAATTTCCACTTTTTTCACTTAGAAATGGGGTGGTTACGAACTAAGGCTATTTTGTCGATTAGACGCTTAGTTTAGGAGATATAGCTGATTTAAGTTTTTATAGGAAATTTCCACTTTTTTCACTTTGAAAAGGGGTGGTCACGAATTAAGGTTATTTTGTCGATTAGACGCTTAGTTTAGGAGATATAGCTGATTTAAGTTTATAGAGGAAATTTCCACTTTTTTCACCCAGCAAAGGGGTGGCCACGAATTAAGGCTATTTTGTCGATTATACGCTTAGTTTAGGAGATATAGCTGATTTAAGTTTTTATAGGAAATTTCCACTTTTTTCACTTAGAAAAGAGGTGGTCACGAATTAAGGCTATTTTGTCGATTAGAAGCTTAGTTTAGGAGATATAGCTGATTTAAGTTTTTATAGGAAATTTCCACTTTTTTCGCCTAGAAAAGGGGTGGTCACGAATTAAGGCTATTTTGTCGATTAGACGCTTAGTTTAGGAGATATAGCTGATTTAAGTTTTTATAGGAAATTTCCACTTTTTTCACCTAGAAAAGGGGTGGTCACGAATTAAGGCTATTTTGTCGATTAGACGCTTAGTTTAGGAGATATAGCTGATTTAAGTTTTTATAGGAAATTTCCACTTGTTTCACGTAGAAAAGGGGTGGTCACGAATTAAGGCTATTTGGTCGATTAGACGCTTAGTTTAGGAGATATAGCTGATTTAAGTTTATAGAGGAAATTTCCACTTTTTTCACTTAGAAAAGGGGTGGTCACGAATTAAGGCTATTTTGTCGATTAGACGCTTAGTTTAGGAGATATAGCTGATTTAAGTTTATAGAGGAAATTTCCACTTTTTTCACCTAGAAAAGGGGTGGTCACGAATTAAGGCTATTTTGTCGATTAGACGCTTAGTTTAGGAGATAAAGCTGATTTAAGTTTTTATTGGAAATTTCCACTTTTTTCACCTAGAAAAGTGGTGGTCACGAATTAAGGCTATTTTGTCGATTAGACGCTTAGTTTAGGAGATATAGCTATTTTGTCGATTAGACGCAAAGGGGTGGTCACGAATAACGGCTATTTTGTCGATTAGACGCTTAGTTTAGGAGATATAGCTGATTTAAGTTTATAGAGGAAATTTCCACTTTTTTCACCCAGCAAAGGGGTGGCCACGAATTAAGGCTATTTTGTCGATTATACGCTTAGTTTAGGAGATATAGCTGATTTAAGTTTTTATAGGAAATTTCCACTTTTTTCACTTAGAAAAGGGGTGGTCACGAATTAAGGCTATTTTGTCGATTAGAAGCATAGTTTAGGAGATATAGCTGATTTAAGTTTATAGAGGAAATTTCCACTTTTTTCACCCAGCAAAGGGGTGGCCACGAATTAAGGCTATTTTGTCGATTATACGCTTAGTTTAGGAGATATAGCTGATTTAAGTTTATAGAGGAAATTTCCACTTTTTTCACCTAGAAAAGTGGTGGTCACGAATTAAGGCTATTTTGTCGATTAGACGCTTAGTTTAGGAGATATAGCTGATTTAAGATTTTTTAGGAAATTTCCACTTTTTTCACCTAGAAAAGTGGTGGTCACGAATTAAGGCTATTTTGTCGATTAGACGCAAAGGGGTGGTCACGAATAAAGGCTATTTTGTCGATTAGACGCTTAGTTTAGGAGATATAGCTGATTTAAGTTTATAGAGGAAATTTCCACTTTTTTCACCCAGCAAAGGGGTGGCCACGAATTAAGGCTATTTTGTCGATTATACGCTTAGTTTAGGAGATATAGCTATTATAAGTTTTTATAGGAAATTTCCACTTTTTTCACTTAGAAAAGAGGTGGTCACGAATTAAGGCTATTTTGTCGATTAGAAGCTTAGTTTAGGAGATATAGCTGATTTAAGTTTTTATAGGAAATTTCCACTTTTTTCGCCTAGAAAAGGGGTGGTCACGAATTAAGGCTATTTTGTCGATTAGACGCTTAGTTTAGGAGATATAGCTGATTTAAGTTTTTATAGGAAATTTCCACTTTTTTCACCTAGAAAAGGGGTGGTCACGAATTAAGGCTATTTTGTCGATTAGACGCTTAGTTTAGGAGATATAGCTGATTTAAGTTTTTATAGGAAATTTCCACTTGTTTCACCTAGAAAAGGGGTGGTCACGAATTAAGGCTATTTTGTCGATTAGACGCCTCGTTTAGGAGATATAGCTGATTTAAGTTTATAGAGGAAATTTCCACTTTTTTCACCTAGAAAAGGGGTGGTCACGAATTAAGGCTATTTTGTCGATTAGACGCTTAGTTTAGGAGATATAGCTGATTTAAGTTTATAGAGGAAATTTCCACTTTTTTCACTTAGAAAAGGGGTGGTCACGAATTAAGGCTATTTTGTCGATTAGACGCTTAGTTCAGGAGATATAGCTGATTTAAGTTTATAGAGGAAATTTCCACTTTTTTCACTTAGAAAAGGGGTGGTCACAAATTAATGCTATTTTGTCGATTAGACGCTTAGTTTAGGAGATATAGCTGATTTAAGTTTTTATAGGAAATTTCCACTTTTTTCACTTAGAAAAGGGGTGGTCACGAATTAAGGCTAATTTGTCGATTAGACGCTTAGTTTAGGAGATATAGCTGATTTAAGTTTTTATAGGAAATTTCCACTTTTTTCACCTAGAAAAGTGGTGGTCACGAATTAAGGCTATTTTGTCGATTAGACGCAAAGGTGTGGTCACGAATAAAGGCTATTTTGTCGATTAGACGCTTAGTTTAGGAGATATAGCTGATTTAAGTTTATAGAGGAAATTTCCACTTTTTTCACCCAGCAAAGGGGTGGTCACGAATTAAGGCTATTTTGTCGATTAGACGCAAAGGGGTGGTCACGAATAAAGGCTATTTTGTCGATTAGACGCTTTGTTTAGCAGATATAGCTGACTTAAATTTAGGAAATTTCCACTTTTTGACCTAAAAAAGCGGTGGTCACGAATTAAGGCTATTTTGTCGATTAGACGCAAAGGGGTGGTCACGAATAAAGGCTATTTTGTCGATTAGACGCTTAGTTTAGGAGATATAGCTGATTTAAGTTTATAGAGGAAATTTCCACTTTTTTCACCTAGAAAAAGGGTGGTCACGAATTAAGGCTATTTTGTCGATAAGACGCTTAGTTTAGGAGATATAGCTGAATTAAGTTTTTATAGGAAATTTCCACGTTTTTCACTTAGAAAAGGGGTGGTCACGAATTAAGGCTATTTTGTCGATTAGACGCTTAGTTTAGGAGATATAGCTGAATTAAGTTTTTATAGGAAATTTCCACTTTTTTCACCTAGAAAAGGGGTGGTCACGAATTAAGGCTATTTTGTCGATTAGACGCTGAGTTTATAAGATATAGCTGATTAAAGTTTGTAGAGGAAATTTCCACTTTTTTCACCTAGCAAAGGGGTGGTCACGAATTAAGGCTATTTTGTCGATTAGACGCTTAGTTTAGGAGATATAGCTGATTTAAGTTTTTATAGGAAATTTCCACTTTTTTCACCTAGAAAAGGGGTGGTCACGAATTAAGGCTATTTTGTCGATTAGACGCTGAGTTTATAAGATATAGCTGATTAAAGTTTGTAGAGGAAATTTCCACTTTTTTCACCTAACAAAGGGGTGGTCACGAATTAAGGCTATTTTGTCGATTAGACGCTTAGTTTAGGAGATATAGCTGATTTAAGTTTTTATAGGAAATTTGCACTTTTTTAACCTAGAAAAGGGGTGGTCACGAATTAAGGCTATTTTGTCGATTAGACGCTGAGTTTATAAGATATAGCTGATTAAAGTTTGTAGACGAAATTTCCACTTTTTTCACCTAGCAAAGGGGTGGTCACGAATTAAGGCTATTTTGTCGATTAGACGCTTAGTTTAGGAGATATAGCTGATTTAAGTTTTTATAGGAAATTTCCACTTTTTTCACTTAGAAAAGGGGTGGTCACGAATTAAGGCTATTTTGTCGATTAGACGCTTAGTTTAGGAGATATAGCTGATTTAAGTTTTTATAGGAAATTTCCACTTTTTTCGCTAGAAAAGGGGTGGTCACGAATTAAGGCTATTTTGTCGATTAGACGCTTAGTTTAGGAGATATAGCTGATTTAAGTTTTTATAGGAAATTTCCACTTTTTTCACCTAGAAAAGGGGTGGTCACGAATTAAGGCTATTTTGTCGATTAGACGCTTAGTTTAGGAGATATAGCTGATTTAAGTTTTTTTAGGAAATTTCCACTTTTTTCACCTAGAAAAGGGGTGGTCACGAATTAAGGCTATTTTGTCGATTAGACGCTTAGTTTAGGAGATATAGCTGATTTAAGTTTTTATAGGAAATTTCCACTTGTTTCACGTAGAAAAGGGGTGGTCACGAATTAAGGCTATTTGGTCGATTAGACGCTTAGTTTAGGAGATATAGCTGATTTAAGTTTTTATAGGAAATTTCCACTTTTTTCACCTAGAAAAGGGGTGGTCACGAATTAAGGCTATTTGGTCGATTAGACGCCTCGTTTAGGAGATATAGCTGATTTAAGTTTATAGAGGAAATTTCCACTTTTTTCACCTAGAAAAGGGGTGGTCACGAATTAAGGCTATTTTGTCGATTAGACGCTTAGTTTAGGAGATATAGCTGGTTTAAACTTATAGAGGAAAGGGGTGGTCACGAATTAAGGCTATTTTGTCGATTAGACGCTTAGTTTAGGAGATATAGCTGATTTAAGTTTATAGAGGAAATTTCCACTTTTTTCACTTAGAAAAGGGGTGGTCACAAATTAATGCTATTTTGTCGATTAGACGCTTTTAGGAGATATAGCTGATTTAAGTTTTTATAGGAAATTTCCACTTTTTTCTCTTAGAAAAGGGGTGGTCACGAATTAAGGCTATTTTGTCGATTAGGCGCTTAGTTTAGGAGATATAGCTGATTTAAGTTTTTATAGGAAATTTCCACTTTTTTCACTTAGAAAAGGGGTGGTCACGAATTAAGGCTATTTTGTCGATTAGACGCTTAGTTTAGGAGATATAGCTGATTTAAGTTTTTATAGGAAATTTCCACTTTTTTGCACTTAGAAAAGGGGTGGTCACGAATTAAGGCTATTTTGTCGATTAGACGCTTAGTTTAGGAGATATGGCTGATTTAAGTTTTTAAAGGAAATTTCCACTTTTTTCACTTAGAAAAGGGGTGGTCACAAATTAAGGCTATTTTGTCGATTAGACGCTTAGTTTAGGAGATATAGCTGATTTAAGTTTATAGAGGAAATTTCCACTATTTTCACTTAGAAAAGGGGTGGTCACGAATTAAGGCTATTTTGTCGATTAGACGCTTAGTTTAGGAGATATAGCTGATTTAAGTTTTTAAAGGAAATTTCCACTTTTTTCACTTAGAAAAGGGGTGGTCACAAATTAAGGCTATTTTGTCGATTAGACGCTTAGTTTAGGAGATATAGCTGATTTAAGTTTATAGAGGAAATTTCCACTTTTTTCACCTAGAAAAGGGGTGGTCACGAATTAAGGCTATTTTGTCGATTAGACGCTTAGTTTAGGAGATATAGCTGATTTAAGTTTTTATAGGAAATTTCCACTTTTTCACTTAGAAAAGGGGTGGTCACGAGTTAAGGCTATTTTGTCGATTAGACGCTTAATTTAGGAGATATAGCTGATTTAAGTCTTTATATGAAATTTCCACTTTTTTCACCTAGAAAAGGGGTGGTCACGAATTAAGCCTATTTTGTCGATTAGACGCTTAGTTTAGGAGATATAGCTGATTTAAGTCTTTATATGAAATTTCCACTTTTTTCACCCAGAAAAGGGGTGGTCACGAATTAAGGCTATTTTGTCGATTTGAGTTAAGTTTTTATATGAAATTTCCACTTTTTTCACTTAGAAAAGGGGTGGTCATAAATTAAGGCTATTTTGTAGATTAGACGCTTAGTTTAGGAGATATAGCTGATTTAAGTTTTTAAAGGAAATTTCCACTTTTTTCACTTAGAAAAGGGGTGGTCACAAATTAAGGCTATTTTGTCGATTAGACGCTTAGTTTAGGAGATATAGCTGATTTAAGTTTATAGAGGAAATTTCCACTTTTTTCACCTAGAAAAGGGGTGGTCACGAATTAAGGCTATTTTGTCGATTAGACGCTTAGTTTAGGAGATATAGCTGATTTAAGTTTTTATAGGAAATTTCCACTTTTTCACTTAGAAAAGGGGTGGTCACGAGTTAAGGCTATTTTGTCGATTAGACGCTTAATTTAGGAGATATAGCTGATTTAAGTCTTTATATGAAATTTCCACTTTTTTCACCTAGAAAAGGGGTGGTCACGAATTAAGCCTATTTTGTCGATTAGACGCTTAGTTTAGGAGATATAGCTGATTTAAGTCTTTATATGAAATTTCCACTTTTTTCACCCAGAAAAGGGGTGGTCACGAATTAAGGCTATTTTGTCGATTTGAGTTAAGTTTTTATATGAAATTTCCACTTTTTTCACTTAGAAAAGGGGTGGTCATAAATTAAGGCTATTTTGTAGATTAGACGCTTAGTTTAGGAGATATAGCTGATTTAAGTTTTTATAGGAAATTTCCACTTTTTCACTTAGAAAAGGGGTGGTCACGAATTAAGGCTATTTTGTCGATTAGACGCTTAGTTTAGGAGATATAGCTGATTTAAGTTTTTATAGGAAATTTCCACTTTTTCACTTAGAAAAGGGGTGGTCACGAGTTAAGGCTATTTTGTCGATTAGACGCTTAATTTAGGAGATATAGCTGATTTAAGTTTTTATATGAAATTTCCACTTTTTTCACCTAGAAAAGGGGTGGTCACGAATTAAGCCTATTTTGTCGATTAGACGCTTAGTTTAGGAGATATAGCTGATTTAAGTCTTTATATGAAATTTCCACTTTTTTCACCCAGAAAAGGGGTGGTCACGAATTAAGGCTATTTTGTCGATTTGAGTTAAGTTTTTATATGAAATTTCCACTTTTTTCACTTAGAAAAGGGGTGGTCACAAATTAAGGCTATTTTGTAGATTAGACGCTTAGTTTAGGAGATATAGCTGATTTAAGTTTTTATAGGAAATTTCCACTTTTTTCACCTAGAAAAGGGGTGATCACGAATTAAGGCTATTTTGTCGATTAGACGCTTAGTTTAGGAGATATAGCTGATTTAAGTTTATAGAGGAAATTTCCACTTTTTTCACCTAGAAAAGCGGTGGTCACGAATTAAGCCTATTTTGTCGATTAGACGCTTAGTTTAGGAGATATAGCTGATTTAAGTTTTTATAGGAAATTTCCACTTTTTCACCTAGAAAAGGGATGGTCACGAATTAAGGCTATTTTGTCGATTAGACGCTTAGTTTAGGAGATATAGCTGATTTAAGTTTTTATAGGAAATTACCACTTTTTTCACCTAGAAAAGGGGTGGTCACGAATTAAGGCTATTTTGTCGATTAGACGCTTAGTTTAGGAGATATAGCTGATTTAAGTTTTTATAGGAAATTACCACTTTTTTCACCTAGAAAAGGGGTGGTCACGAATTAAGGCTATTTTGTCAATTAGACGCTTAGTTTAACTGATTTAAGTTTATAAGAAATTTCCACTTTTTCACCCAGTAAAGAGGTGATCACGAATTAAGGCTATTTTGTCGATTAGACGCTTAGTTTAGGAGATATAGCTGATTTAAGTTTTTATAGGAAATTTCCACTTTTTTCACTTAGAAAAGGGGTGGTCACGAATTAAGGCTATTTTGTCGATTAGACGCTGAGTTTATGAGATATAGCTTATTTAAGTTTGTAGAGGAAATTTCCACCTTTTCTAGGTGACCTTAACTGGTCACCTAGAAAAGGGTGGTCACGAATTAAGGCTATTTTGTCGATTAGACGCTTAGTTTAGGAGATATAGCTGATTTAAGTTTTTATAGAAAATTTCCACTTTTTTCACTTAGAAAAGGGGTGGTCACGAATTAAGGCTATTTTGTCGATTAGAAGCTTAGTTCAGGAGATATAGCTGATTTAAGTTTTTATAGGAAATTTCCACTTTTTTCACTTAGAAAAGGGGTGGTCACGAATTAAGGCTATTTTGTCGATTAGAAGCTTAGTTTAGGAGATATAGCTGATTTAAGTTTTTATAGGATATTTCCACTTTTTTCACTTAGAAAAGGGGTGGTCACGAATTAAGGCTATTTTGTCGATTAGACGCTTAGGTAGGAGATATAGCTGATTTAAGTTTTTATAGGAAATTTCCACTTTTTTCACTTAGAAAAGGGGTGGTCACGAATTAATACTATTTTGTCGATTAGACGCTTAGTTTAGGAGATATAGCTGATTTAAGTTTTTATAGAAAATTTCCACTTTTTTCACTTAGAAAAGGGGTGGTCACGAATTAAGGCTATTTTGTCGATTAGAAGCTTAGTTCAGGAGATATAGCTGATTTAAGTTTTTATAGGAAATTTCAACTTTTTTCACCTAGAAAAGGGGTGGTCACGAATTAAGGCTTTTTGTCAATTAGACGCTTAGTTTAACTGATTTAAGTTTATAAGAAATTTCCACTTTTTCACCCAGTAAAGAGGTGATCACGAATTAAGGCTATTTTGTCGATTAGACGCTTAGTTTAGGAGATATAGCTGATTTAAGTTTTTATAGGAAATTTCCACTTTTTTCACTTAGAAAAGGGGTGGTCACGAATTAATACTATTTTGTCGATTAGACGCTTAGTTTAGGAGATATAGCTGATTTAAGTTTTTATAGAAAATTTCCACTTTTTTCACTTAGAAAAGGGGTGGTCACGAATTAAGGCTATTTTGTCGATTAGAAGCTTAGTTCAGGAGATATAGCTGATTTAAGTTTTTATAGGAAATTTCAACTTTTTTCACCTAGAAAAGGGGTGGTCACGAATTAAGGCTTTTTGTCAATTAGACGCTTAGTTTAACTGATTTAAGTTTATAAGAAAT
This sequence comes from Hydrotaea diabolus, assembly GCA_963513945.1. Classification (NCBI taxonomy): domain Eukaryota; kingdom Metazoa; phylum Arthropoda; class Insecta; order Diptera; family Muscidae; genus Hydrotaea; species Hydrotaea diabolus. The sequence goes on from OY740719.1 coordinate 132,044,507, forward strand.
TTCCACTTTTTCACCCAGTAAAGAGGTGATCACGAATTAAGGCTATTTTGTCGATTAGACGCTTAGTTTAGGAGATATAGCTGATTTAAGTTTTTATAGGAAATTTCCACTTTTTTCACTTAGAAAAGGGGTGGTCACGAATTAAGGCTATTTTGTCGATTAGACGCTGAGTTTATGAGATATAGCTTATTTAAGTTTGTAGAGGAAATTTCCACCTTTTCTAGGTGACCTTAACTGGTCACCTAGAAAAGGGTGGTCACGAATTAAGGCTATTTTGTCGATTAGACGCTTAGTTTAACTGATTTAAGTTTATAAGAAATTTCCACTTTTTCACCCAGTAAAGAGGTGATCACGAATTAAGGCTATTTTGTCGATTAGACGCTTAGTTTAGGAGATATAGCTGATTTAAGTTTTTATAGAAAATTTCCACTTTTTTCACTTAGAAAAGGGGTGGTCACGAATTAAGGCTATTTTGTCGATTAGAAGCTTAGTTCAGGAGATATAGCTGATTTAAGTTTTTATAGGAAATTTCCACTTTTTTCACTTAGAAAAGGGGTGGTCACGAATTAAGGCTATTTTGTCGATTAGAAGCTTAGTTCAGGAGATATAGCTGATTTAAGTTTTTATAGGAAATTTCCACTTTTTTCACTTAGAAAAGGGGTGGTCACGAATTAAGGCTATTTTGTCGATTAGACGCTTAGTTTAGGAGATATAGCTGATTTAAGTTTTTATAGGAAATTTCCACTTTTTTCACTTAGAAAAGGGGTGGTCACGAATTAAGGCTATTTTGTCGATTAGACGCTTAGTTTAGGAGATATAGCTGATTTAAGTTTTTATAGGAAATTTCCACTTTTTTCACTTAGAAAAGGGGTGGTCACGAATTAAGGCTATTTTGTCGATTAGACGCTTAGTTTAGGAGATATAGCTGATTTAAGTTTTTATAGAAAATTTCCACTTTTTTCACTTAGAAAAGGGGTGGTCACGAATTAAGGCTATTTTGTCGATTAGAAGCTTAGTTCAGGAGATATAGCTGATTTAAGTTTGTATAGGAAATTTCCACTTTTTCACCTAGAAAAGGGGTGGTCACGAATTAAGGCTATTTTGTCGATTAGACGCTTAGTTTAGGAGATATAGCTGATTTAAATTTTTATAGGAAATTTCCACTTTTTTCACCTAGAAAAGGGGTGGTCACGAATTAAGGATATTTTGTCGATTAGACGCTTAGTTTAGGAGATATAGCTGATATAAGTTTTTATAGGAAAATTCCACTTTTTTCACCTAGAAAAGTGGTGGTCACGAATTAAGGCTATATTGTCGATTAGACACTTAGTTTAGGAGATATAGCTGATTTAAGTTTATAGAGGAAATTTCCACTTTTTTCACCTAGAAAAGGGGTGGTCACGAATTAAGGCTATTTTGTCGATTAGACGCTTAGTTTAGGAGATATAGCTGATTTAAGTTTATAGAGGAAATTTCCACTTTTTTCACCTAGCAAAGGGGTGGTCACGAATTAAGGCTATTTTGTCGATTAGACGCTTAGTTTAGGAGATATAGCTGATTTAAGTTTTTATAGGAAATTTCCACTTTTTTCACCTAGAAAAGTGGTGGTCACGAATTAAGGCTATATTGTCGATTAGACACTTAGTTTAGGAGATATAGCTGATTTAAGTTTATAGAGGAAATTTCCACTTTTTTCACCTAGAAAAGGGGTGGTCACGAATTAAGGCTATTTTGTCGATTAGACGCTTAGTTTAGGAGATATAGCTGATTTAAGTTTATAGAGGAAATTTCCACTTTTTTCACCTAGCAAAGGGGTGGTCACGAATTAAAGCTATTTTGTCGATTAGACGCTTAGTTTAGGAGATATAGCTGATTTAAGTTTTTATAGGAAATTTCCACTTTTTTCACGTAGAAAAGGGGTGGTCACGAATTAAGGCTATTTTGTCGATTAGACGCTTAGTTTAGGAGATATAGCTGATTTAAGTTTTTATAGGAAATTTCCACTTTTTTCGCCTAGAAAAGGTGTGGTCACGAATTAAGGCTATTTTGTCGATTAGACGCTTAGTTTAGGAGATATAGCTGATTTAAGTTTTTTTAGGAAATTTCCACTTTTATCACCTAGAAAAGGGGTGGTCACGAAATAAGGCTATTTTGTCGATTAGACGCTTAGTTTAGGAGATATAGCTGATTTAAGTTTATAGAGGAAATTTCCACTTTTTTCACCTAGAAAAGGGGTGGTCACGAATTAAGGCTATTTTGTCGATTAGACGCTTAGTTTAGGAGATATAGCTGATTTAAGTTTTTATAGGAAATTACCACTTTTTTCACCTAGAAAAGGGGTGGTCACGAATTAAGGCTATTTTGTCGATTAGACGCTTAGTTTAGGAGATATAGCTGATTTAAGTTTTTATAGGAAATTACCACTTTTTTCACCTAGAAAAGGGGTGGTCACGAATTAAGGCTATTTTGTCGATTAGACGCTTAGTTTAGGAGATATAGCTGATTTAAGTTTTTATAGGAAATTACCACTTTTTTCACCTAGAAAAGGGGTGGTCACGAATTAAGGCTATTTTGTCGATTAGACGCTTAGTTTAGGAGATATAGCTGATTTAAGTTTTTATAGGAAATTTCCACTTTTTTCACTTAGAAAAGGGGTGGTCACGAATTAAGGCTATTTTGTTGATTAGACGCTTAGTTTAGGAGATATAGCTGATTTAAGTTTTTATAGGAAATTACCACTTTTTTCACCTAGAAAAGGGGTGGTCACGAATTAAGGCTATTTTGTCGATTAGACGCTTAGTTTAGGAGATATAGCTGATTTAAGTTTTTATAGGAAATTACCACTTTTTTCACCTAGAAAAGGGGTGGTCACGAATTAAGGCTATTTTGTCGATTAGACGCTTAGTTTAGGAGATATAGCTGATTTAAGTTTTTATAGGAAATTTCCACTTTTTTCACTTAGAAAAGGGGTGGTCACGAATTAAGGCTATTTTGTTGATTAGACGCTTAGTTTAGGAGATATAGCTGATTTAAGTTTTTATAGGAAATTTCCACTTTTTTCACCTAGAAAAGGGGTGGTCAGGAATTAAGCATATTTTGTCGATTAGACGCTTAGTTGATTTAAGTTTTTATAGGAAATTTCCACTTTTTTACCTTAAAAAGGGGTGGTCACCAGTTAAGGCTATTTTGTCGATTAGACGCTTAGTTTATGAGATATAGCTGATTTAAGCTTTTTCACCCAGCAAAGGGTTGGTCACGAATAAAGGCTATTTTGTCGATTAGACGCTTAGTTTAGGAGATATAGCTGATTTAAGTTTTTATAGGAAATTTCCACTTTTTTCACCTAGAAAAGGGGTGGTCAGGAATTAAGCCTATTTTGTCGATTAGACGCTTAGTTGATTTAAGTTTTTATAGGAAATTTTCACTTTTTTCACCTAGAAAAGGGGTGGTCACGAATTAAGGCTATTTTGTCGATTAGGCGCTTCATTTAGGAGATATAGCTGATTTAAGTTTTTATAGGAAATTTCCACTTTTTTCACCTAGAAAAGGGGTGGTCACGAATTAAGCCTATTTTGTCGATTAGACGCTTAGTTTAGGAGATATAGCTGATTTAAGTTTATAGAGGAAATTTCCACTTTTTCACCCAGCAAAGGCGTGGTCACGAATAAAGGCTATTTTGTCGATTAGACGCAAAGGGGTGGTCACGAATAAAGGTTATTGTGTCGATTAGACGCTTAGTTTAGGAGATATAGCTGATTTAAGTTTTTATAGGAAATTTCTACTTTTTTCACCTAGAAAAGGGGTGGTCACGAATTAAGGCTATTTTGTCGATTAGACGCTTAGTTTAGGAGATATAGCTGATTTAAGTTTTTATAGGAAATTTCCACTTTTTCACTTAGAAAAGGGGTGGTCACGAATTAAGGCTATATTGTCGATTAGACACTTAGTTTAGGAGATATAGCTGATTTAAGTTTATAGAGGAAATTTCCACTTTTTTCACCTAGAAAAGGGGTGGTCACGAATTAAGTCTATTTTGTCGATTAGACGCTTAGTTTAGGAGATGTAGCTGATTTAAGTTTTTATAGGAAATTTCCACTTTTTTCACTTAGAAAAGGGGTGGTCTCGAATTAAGGCTATTTTGTCGATTAGACGCTTAGTTTAGGAGATATAGCTGATTTAAGTTTTTATAGGAAATTACCACTTTTTTCACCTAGAAAAGGGGTGGTCACGAATTAAGTCTATTTTGTCGATTGGACGCTTAGTTTAGGAGATATAACTGATTTAAGTTTTTATAGGAAATTTCCACTTTTTGACCTAGAAAAGGGGTGGTCACGAATTAAGGCTATTTTGTCGATTAGACGCTTAATTTTGAAGATATAGCTTATTTAAGTCTTTATATGAAATTTCCACTTTTTTGACCTAGAAAAGGGGTGGTCTCGAATTAAGGCTATTTTGTCGATTAGACGCTTAGTTTAGGAGATATAGCTGATTTAAGTTTTTATAGGAAATTACCACTTTTTTCACCTAGAAAAGGGGTGGTCACGAATTAAGGCTATTTTGTCGATTAGACGCTTAGTTTAGGAGATATAGCTGATTTAAGTTTTTATAGGAAATTACCACTTTTTTCACCTAGAAAAGCGGTGGTCGCGAATTAAGGCTATTTTGTCGACAAGACGCTTAGTTTAGGAGATATAGCTGATTTAAGTTTATAGAGGAAATGTCCACTTTTTTCACCTAGAAAAGGGGTGGTCACGAATTAAGGCTATTTTGTCGATTAGACGCTTAGTTTAGGAGATATAGCTGATTTAAGTTTTTATAGGAAATTTCCACTTTTTTTTACCTAGAAAAGAGGTTGTCACGAATTAAGGCTATTTTGTCGATTAGACGCTTAGTTTAGGAGATATAGCTGATTCAAGTTTATAGAGGAAATTTCCACTTTTTTCACCTAGCAAAGGGGTGGTCACGAATTAAGGCTATTTTGTCGATTAGACGCTGAGTTTATGAGATATAGCTGATTTAAGTTTTTATAGGAAATTACCACTTTTTTCACCTAGAAAAGGGGTGGTCGCGAATTAAGGCTATTTTGTCGACAAGACGCTTAGTTTAGGAGATATAGCTGATTTAAGTTTATAGAGGAAATGTCCACTTTTTTCACCTAGAAAAGGGGTGGTCACGAATTAAGGCTATTTTGTCGATTAGACGCTTAGTTTAGGAGATATAGCTGATTTAAGTTTTTATAGGAAATTTCCACTTTTTTTTACCTAGAAAAGAGGTTGTCACGAATTAAGGCTATTTTGTCGACAAGACGCTTAGTTTAGGAGATATAGCTGATTTAAGTTTATAGAGGAAATTTCCACTTTTTTCACCTAGAAAAGGGGTGGTCATGAATTAAGGCTATTTTGTCGATTAGACGTTTAGTTTAGGAGATAGAGCTGATTTAAGTTATAATAGGAAATTTCAACTTTTTCCAGCAGAAAAGGGGTGGTCACGAATTAAGCCTATTTTATCGATTAGACGCTTTGTTTAGAAGATACATGCAATCAAAGATTTCAAGTTTCGATGTAGGCTAAAAACACACCGCAAAAATCGATTTGGCTCTGGAAATTAATGCCCTATTAAGCTGATCGATGGCGTTTGTGTTTTCCTTACTCTGTCGTAATTTTTCTTTTTTTCTCTTTGGTTAGTGGCTTAAAGTTCAAATCCGCGGTGCGACAAATATACTTAGTAGGGACAAAAATACTGTTACAAAATTGAACACACCCATTTCAATAGTAGAACTGAACATACCCCGTTAATGTCAAATGGGGTTTGAAAGCTAACCTCAATAGCGTTAGTCTGTAACGGGATTTTAAAATTATTTCAAATTTGATCATGGAGTGGTCAGATAATATATCGTATTGCTGTAATAGCGCTTTTCAAGTGTGAAATGAAAAAAAACGATATTTTCAAAACGCTCTGGCCACTGGGGATTAGCCGCATGTTCGTCCACCGATGCATAAAACTGAGAAGACTGGAGATGTAAAAGACCGCCACTGGTGGCCACCAAAGCTGTTAAATCATGAATTCACAAAATCCGCTCCGAAAACAGAAAAAGATTTGGGACTTAAAAACGACGTACCGGACATTTATTGACTGCAGCTTTAAAAAATAGGCTTGAAAAATGCAAACGTCTTTTGGCTGATAACTTGCACAGAAAAATTTTGTTCACCGATAAAAACATTTTTACTGTTCAGGAAAAATTAAACAAGCAAATTGATAGAGTGTATGCGCGGTCATCTAAGGAAGCATCTGAACTGATCCCAAGGGTGGAAAAGGGCCATTACCCGGCTTCAGTCATGGTTTGGTGGGGTATCTCTTACGATGGGGTCACTGGCCTGCATTTCTGCGAACAAGGAGTCAAAACATCAGCCAAAGTTTCCTAGAAACCGTTTTGGAAGCTGTTGTGAAGCCTCTTAACAATTCCCTGTTCCAAAACCGGCCATGGACTTTCCAGCGGAATTCTGCGCCGTCCCAAAAGACTAAAACGTCCCAGGCCTAGCTTCGAAACAATTTGCCAGCGTTCATTTCCTCTAAAGAATGGCCCTCAGGCAGTCCAGATTTGAACCCATTGGATTACAAATTGTGGACGATTTTAGAGGACAAGGTTTGTCACAACCCAACATTGGTTCTCTTAAGACTGCTTTGGTTCAAGATGTGGCCGATTTTCCAATGGACGAGGTTCGTGCAGCTATTGACGATTGGCCAGTGCGCCTTAAGACGTGTGTAAAGGCAAAAGGTGGACATTTCGAATAAGTAGATTCTTTTTGGATGCAATATACATCAATAAATATATTAAAAATATTATAAATAAAAAATATTTGGTCAAAAAACATTCAGTACTTTTTATTTTACAGCATAAAACGTGTGTAACAGTATGTATTTCCCTACTAAGTACTTCATATTCAATGTCCATATGCCTTAACGGGTTATCACATTGCATTTTTTTAACTTGAACTAGCATACACTGCCCTTATGATCTTTCCTTTATCCAAAGTGACCAAAATCTCTTATTTTTTTTAAAACAAAAGTTATTATTGGGTAAACAAAAGTTTTACAACACATCCGAAACATTTTTCGTCTCGATATAATTTAAAGATTTTTTCTACTCCAAAAAAAACCCTCTTAAAAAATTTATAAAATATTGTGGAAAAAGGTAAACTTTGACTTTAAAACCTTACGGAGTCTGTGACAGACTCCCATGCCCAGCTATACAAAAACACACACATACATATACATTTATAGTTTTGTCTGATACCTCATCCTTGTTGGCGACCAACGCGGGCAACGGAAATGGCAGCATCAACATCATCAGCGCGTCAACGACAGGAACGACAACGACCACCGTTAAGAGCTACTTAAAGTTTGCGTGCTGTTGTTGCTTTTTTCGGGACAACAACGCACAGTGGAGGAATTTTAAACAAAACAAAAATATAGTTTTTCGGAAATAGCCTTGGAGTTGTCATGAGTCTTAGTACAGGAACCGTTTTTAAATTCACTTACGAAAATTTGAAGTGATGCTGCCACTTGCAATGTATGTGGAAGCATCTCTATAAAAGGCTTTTTAAGCCGGCATTAAGCAGTAGGTCCTGGAGTATAAAAATATCATCGTGCACAGCTCTCTGATTTAAGAGAAGTTTGCACTTGTTTCTGAATGCGACCAAAGTAGATGAAGTAGAACACATTTGTAGAGGTTCTTATTCCGAACCTGGGTGTAATGTGTGATAACTGGCCTACTTCCACTTTAAAAGGCATTGCATTGCAACGCAATATTTCGGCGAACTTTCCTTATGTTCCGTTAAGTCCTCCACTGTGCGGTACCCTTCGCTGCTGCTGCTGTTTTATGAGGACGAATACTCGTTCCTCGCTACGTTCGTACATAAAGACACTCAGACATTACCTGAAATAGGTTACATAAAAGCGGATTAAAAGCACAACAGTTAACAGCGTTGCATGCCACACAATCAAAAAATATCTACAAAAAAAAAACGAGCGAGGAGCTCAAAACAGAAAAGGGAAAAAACTAAAACGCTTTGAGTATGAGTGTGTGTGTGTGTGACTGTGTTGGTGCGCGTTACTGCCACTTAAAAACGCTGAAAAGCATATTTCGCCAATTTGTTTGTTGTTTGCGATGGCACAAAAGCTTATGTTGCCTTCGCTGATGCCGCTGATTTTCACCTTGTCACAACAGATGATGTGACTGCCATTGGCGACAAAGACTCGAATGATGGGCGGCGATGTTACCTTTGCGGAGTCCTGCCACTAGAAACGCGCTGCGCAATTCTGATGATGACAACGTGCTTTTGAGGAAAGCATCCGCGGCAGCCGGAGCAATATTTTGAAGTTGATGCTTTGTGCCCGGTTTGCTGCATCATCGTCGTTGTTGTCGTTGTTGTAAGCTGTTTACTAATTTAAAATATGTCGTTTTTCCGTTTGAATTCCTAATGAATTTTTAAAATATTGTTTTCCCTTTTAATTTATAATGAGGGAATATTTCATAATTGGCCGAAAGAGTGGCTGGTGCGGAGGACTTGGGGAAAACGGAAAATTAATGTTATTTCAGTTTTGATTTGGGTGCCTGCATAACCAAATAATAATAAATGAATGTGCTGCTGCTTAGGTTCTGGGAAATTATATTTTCTTATTAATCGGATTGTGATAGGACATCGGTCCCAAGCGGCTCGTGGCCAGATTATGAAAACAAAACCCAATTAAAAAAAAAACAAAGCACTGTTGGTCAAAGGCGACTGTTGGAAATTCTACATCGCCGCTGTAAACATCAGCATTGGGTCATTTTTGTTGTTAGCTGGAATTACCTTCGCATGTGTCTGGTATGCTTCTATTAGTGTCGTATCTTATACTTCTATTGGTATATACAGGGTGATCCATTCAGGACTGACAAATTTTCCCCAGCGATTTAATGTGAGCTGTTATTTCGCTTTCAAAAAAAAAACAAACAAAAAATGTTTTGCATTTCAATCAAATAGTCATAACTTTGGAACGGTAGGACCCCTGCTCTTTGTTTAGGTAATTTTGGAACGGTAAGAGGTAAGGCTAAAAACAAAAAATCTGACCACTGGTTCGAAACTTATCAATTTTACCCTAGTACCCACCGACCAGCAATCCGCAAATATTCAAGCCGCTGGACATATTTTCATACAATGGGCCAAGTAATACGCTGGTGAAATTTGTCCAGCCTTGAATGAATCACCCTGTATACCAAGAAAGAGGTCAAAATTTTCTCAGTTTCTTTCACAGATCTCAGTCTTTTAAATCCCAAAAATCTTACTGAATAAGATTCAAATACCCATGATGGTTCCTCCCTTACAGATGAAGTCCTGAATATGAAATTGAACATCCTTTTATGTTGTTGTTGTAACAACAATATATTTATTTTGAAGTCTTGTTCGTCTATGGGGAATCTGCTTTGATATTCAGGTGGAGGAAACGCGCCATTTGAACTGGATGCGTCCACAGAGACCTGGGGGTCAGCTGAGTGGGCTTGGCCGGATAAATGAAGAGGTGCATTACATCATGTGGTCCCTGATGGCAGGTGGGACAGATGTCCGGAACGTTAGCATCAATTCGTGCCCAGTAAGAATTGAGGCGGCTGCACCATCCAGATCTCAGCTGCGCCAGAAACACGCGCGTCTGCCGAGGTAGTACCTTCTCCTCAGGTGAAATCTCCGGGGGATGTTCCCCTAGCACTACATTCACACGGTAGCTTGATGCTGCTGCTGCGACATCATCGGCGTGAATGTTGTTCAGACCTGCCTGATAGTTTCGATGATCTAAAGTTTCTCTCTTATACCGCTGGACCTCTCTCTCTCTAGATCATGGAGATCATACCTGATCTGCTTGTGCGTAGGCATCCTGTTGAAGAGATGGTGGTTAGGATGACTGCTGCGAAAACACCCTAGCAGGTATTGCTTAGACAACAGGAAATTGTGTCTGCTCACTGTAAGGACCTTCGTCTCCTCATGTAGATGGTCCTCAGAAGACATAAGAAGACACCCTGTTGATGTAGGGCGGCATTCTGGCAAGTCTGAATTGTCTCCACTGCGTCGTACTCACATTCGCCGACCATACAGGTGCTGCGTAGTTCGCTACAGACCGACCTATCGCTTTGTAAGAGGTCAACAAGGTTTCTTTGTCGGCTCCCCAAGTACTGCTGGCAAGTGATTTGAGGACCTTGCTCCTACTTTTGAGTTTATCTCAAATAGCTGTAGCATGTGCAGAGGATCTAAAAAGGCTGTCCAATGTGACCTCAAGGATTTTGGGGTAGTTGGTAGTCGGGATGTTGACGTCATCGACTTTCACATTGAGTGACAACCGCACCTCTGCGGTTCATGCAGTAAACAGTGTGGCTGATGATTTGGAGGCGGATATTTTCATATTCGTCGCAGTGAAAAAACGTGCTAAGTCAGTGAGGTAACGGTTGATTTTTTCGCAAATGTCATCCACTTTAGGTCCTGACGCCAGAATTGTGCACTCGTCAGCGTACGACACAATTTCAACGCCGTTTGGTGGTGCAGGAAGTTTAGAGAGGTAGAGGTTAAACAAAGCAGGGGATATAACCCCATCCTGGGGAACTCCTTGTTGAACCCTACGGGGCTTCGACTTTCTGTCTCTAAATTTTACATATGACTGGCGCCCACACATATAGTTTACCACCCAACGTTTCAAACTGGGCGGAAGGGACGTTTCTTCAATGTCCTCGAACAGAGTGGCATGATTGGCCGAGTCGAAGGCTTTTGTAAGGTCAAGAGCCACGAGGACCATCCTGTCGTTAGGCTTGTTCTGGTTAAGGCCGCGACTTATACGTGTGGTGTTGGCGTGTAAAGCAGTTGTTGTGCTGTGCTGCTTGCGGAATCCATGCTGATGATCAGCACTAGAAAAGTGTTCGATCAGGCTGGGGAGGAGCAGTGCTTCAAGCATCTTTGCTACTGGAGAAAGCAAGGTGATCGGCCTGTACGAATCTCCCTTACTTGCGTCTTTGTCTGGCTTCAGTAGCGGGACCACTCTGTCCATTTTCCAGGCATCGGGAACTACATGAGTGGCTAGCGACAGATTGAGCACTTTGGTCATGTACTCTACCCCCGAGGTATCCAAGTGCTTTAACATCAGCATTGAGATTCCGTCCGGACCCAGCGCCTCTGATGACTTTGCGCTGCGGATGACATGGGCAACTTCGCCAACGGTAAACTGTGGTGGTGCCTCTTTGACTCGGAGAGCGCGGATACGACGCAATACTCTCCTTTTCGCCATATCACTCTCTGGGTGCTCAATAAGAAGCCGGTTAAAATAACACGCGCACCGCTTCGGATCTGTCACTGTTCTATTATCAAACGTGACAGCTGTCCGATCATCCTTCCTTACAGGGTTAGAGAGCGATTTGACCGTTGTCCACAACTTACCAATTCCGGAACTCAAGTTGCACTGCTTTAAGTGGTCTAGCCATTTGTTCCGCTTATATTCGTTGACCAACCTACTGATCTCGGAGTTGAGATCCCTAATTCTAGGGTCAGTGGGGTTGGAGCGACGAATGTCATCACGCTCGGCTGCGAGTCCCACTGCCTCTGCTGCGAAGTTTGGTCGTACTTCGGGTATTCGACCAGCAGGGATATGGCAAGCGGCTGCTGCATTAATGATGGCCCGGAACTTCTTCTCGGCTACCCGAACATCCGACGGAATAGCTAGATTATTAAAGCTGCGGTTTGTGGCTTCTCTGAAGGCCTCCCAATCAGCCTTTTTTGATTGTGAAACGTACGGCGTTCAGAGGTTATGAAATCGGGTTGTGTATTTATGGAGAGAATTATGGGAAGATGGTCCGATCCTAGTGAGATGACGGGTTGCCAGGTGACGTCGTTAATCAGGCCAGGTGATGCCATAGTGATGTCTGGTAGAGCTATCAATTTGCTAAAGCTATGCCCCTCTGGTCGTTGTCTAGGAGAGAATGCCACAGTTCGTGATGAGCATTAAAGTCTCCTAGGACCAAGCGGTTATTGCCTTGTAGCAAATTGCTAATGTCAGGCAGATAACACGGGGCACAGCTACCAATCCCGCGACTGCCGGTTTTATGTACCGGATTGACCCGAAACTCTCCGGGCAGGGGCAGTCACCTCAACAATATATGTTTTTTTTGAACATCCTTTTATAATTTGCTGTAGCGTTGTGACCTTTCAAATTAACTTTCAATGACATTTCTTAAAATATGTGACTTAACCGTCTTCCAGAACTTATTGAACTATGCCAGAAAATTTCAGACTTTTTCTTACAGGGTAGATGATTTCTTCGGAAAAAAAACTTAGGTTAGTGTGACAAATCCACCACAGGGCATTATCCTGATAGGTATTAGTACATTTTATTAAGAGCCTAGGAAGTTTTCATTTTGCAGTGCAATGCTGTATAAAATAACTTAAAATGATAATGAGATGTTTTTAGTGAAATCGTATAGAGTTTAAACTGTTCTGCAAAAATTGGCTTTTTAACTCAAGTAATTTTCGTCGGATTATCAAAACATATAGCACGAGTGGGCGAGCTCCAAAATTGGAGTACAATTGGCAGTTGAAAACAATTTTTTTCAACAAAAAAAAATCTGGCTTCGTTTGGCTGTAACTTCCACAATTTTTATTGGATTTGCTTCATATGAAACTATTAAATTATAGAAATTATGAATTATATGAAAGATTCATTTCTCACCAGTTAATGTTGCCAACTTTCAAGTTAAACGAAAAATAATTGCAGAAGTTTTAGACAAATTAAAGAAAAAAGTCAGAAAAATCATTTCATTTCGACGAAAACTACGAGGGTCTGGCAATAAAAGCACAATAATTTATCATTGGATATGGTTTTATTGTTTTTCAAAATATTCTCCTTTAAAATCAATACACTTTTGCATGCGCACAAAGCAATTTTCGAAGCACTTTTTCCACTCCGATTGAGACACCTCCAAAACATGATTTTTTAAAGCTTCAACAGCTGCTTCGGGCGATGAAAAACGTTGAACACGCATGTTTTTCTTGATGCTAGGGAAAAAGAAGTCATTGGGTGCCAAATCAGGACTGTCCGGCGGATGGCCCATCAATTCGACATCTGGAGTGGCCAAATAGCTCATCGTTTCAGCTGATTTGTGAGAAGTCGCATTGTCGTCATGCAAAATCATCCGTCTTCTCTTATTATCTTTCCTCATTTATTCGAACATTGTTGGCAAACACAGATCGTTGTATACCGCTCAGAATTGACCGTCCTAAGTTCCACTAAAGGCACTGTGGCAACAAGGCCGGTTATACCGAAAAAAAACGCAATCATTTGCTTCGATGTGCGTCTTCCACGAACAACTTTTGTTGGATTTGGCTCGTCTTGAAATACCCATACGGTCGGTTGCTGGTTTGTTTCGGGTTTATATGCATAGATCCATGATTCGTCACCTGTGACAATGTTATACACTGCCTTTGAGCTACCGCAGTTATACTTTTTCAACATCTCTTTGCACCAATCCACACGAGCCTTTTTTTGACTATTCGTCAAATTATGTGGGATACAACGAGAACAAATTTTTTTTACGGCCAAATAAACATGGAATATCTTATTGATGCTTGTCATACTAATGACCAAGGATGCCTCAATCTCACGGTATGCCGCATGTCGGTCTTGCTTAATCACTCTTGTCTCAATAGCCCACGCCGAAAATACTTAGAGGTACCATAAATACTGTTACACACGTTATATGCTGTAAAATAAAAAGTACTAAATGTTTTTGGACCAACTCGAAATGTCCGCCTTTTGCCTTTACGCACGCCTTAAGTCGCACTAGCCAATCGTCAATAGCTGCACGAACCTCGTCCATTGGAAAATTAGCCATAACTCGAACCAAAGCAGTCTTAAGAGATCCAATGTTGGGGTATCTTCTGTGACAAACCTTGTCCTCTAAAACCGTCCACAATTTTGAATCCAATGGGTTCAAATCTGGACTGCCTGAGGGCCATTCTTCAGAGGAAATAAACGCTGGCAAATTGTTTCGAAGCCAGGCCTAGGACGTTTTTGCCTTATGGGCAGGCTTAGAATCCTACTGGAAAGTCCATGGCTGGTTTTGGAACAGGGAATTGTTAAGAGGCTTCACAACAGCTTCCAAAACAGTGTCTTGGTAAACTTTGGCCGATGTTTTGACTCCTTGTTCGCAGAAATGCAGGTCAGTGACCCCATCGTAAGAGACACCCCACCAAACCATGACTGAAGCTGGTAGATGAACCTTTTCCACCCTCGGGATCAGTTCAGATGCTTCCTTACTAGATGACAGCGCATATCATATCATCATTTTGCTTGTTAAATTTTTCATGAACACATTGAACAGGGATTAAACCGGCTCAAGACCTCTTGCTTCTATATTTAAATAGAAGACAAGTTTTTAACAAAATGGCAAAGTGACATTGATGAACGATCATGAACGGTAAAAAATGTTTCAACGGTGAACAAAATTGTTTTGGTCAAGTTATCAGCGTGATCCACCAAAAGACGTATGTAATATTCAATCCTATTTTTTTTAAAGCTGCAGTCAATAAATGTTCGGTACGTCGTTTGAAAGCCCCAAGGCCCAAGTCTTTTTAAAAGCTTCGACTCATTGACTTTTGCGTGATATTAGCTCACGGGCCATGATTTTCTGTTTTCGGAACGGATTTCTGTGAATTCTTGATTTAACGGCTTTTATGCAGACGAACATGCGGATAATCCAACCGAAAGCTTCAGTTTGCTCTACTAAAAACTGCCATGAACCCAATCAACATTCAGTTGTAGCGATTAAATAAATGAATAGTACGTGCAACCACTAACATTCGGTAGGCCAAAACATTAGTAGTGGCTACAAATCTGTGCTCTGTGTACACCTAAATCTTTCATTTCCTCAAGGAATCATCCCCTCCCCATTAGAAAGGATTGCCATTTATTTCAAAATTTAGCCATAAACGCTTGCCCTTAGCATGACATATTAAATGATGTATGCACTGGAGCTTCAATTTTTCTTAAGGACATTTGTGCTCGCTCTTATCCATATTTGTCAACTTTATAATATTTTGCATTGCAAACAAATTGGTTTTTGCAAATCCTTTTCTCATGAACTATCAAACTTTTTAACGAATTTTTCACTCAAAATGTCGAGGAGTAGTTTGTAGGAGCTCCTATCGTTTCTTTCCTGTTGTTGCTGAAATTTTAATTCAGTTTTCGCATTTCGGCGTGTTGAACTTTATTTTCGCGGATTATAAACTAATGTTGCCAATGCGGCAGCAAATATCAACGCATTGTAAACTAATACATATCAAATGTGTACACAGACACATGCATATATGCATGTGTGCATGCACGTATGGATGTTTTCGTATGTGTATTGTATAAAGATGCAATCTACCCACAACACAAACACATTTGCAATCACACATGGGTAAATTCTCGCCTCAGGCAAATGAAAGCCACAAATGCCACAACAAACGAAATGGGATATGTAAGCCGGCAGCGGCGTGGCAAGTAGCAAGGCCTAAATGAGTGCCCTGGAAAAGGATGCAATCGGCCGTATGCCGCGTTAATTGACCAAATCTACTTCAAAAACTATAATACGAGGATTGCTATACATTTATATAATTTAACAAGCAAAATGATAGAGTGTATGCGGGGTCATCTAAGGAAGCATCTGAACTGATCCCAAGGGTGGAAAAGGGTCATCACCCAGCTTCAGTCATGGTTTGGTGGGGTGTCTCTTACGAAGGGGTCACTGACCTGCATTTCTGCGAACAAGGAGTCAAAGTATCGGCCAAAGTTTACCAAGAACCCATTTTAAAAACTATTGTGAAGCCCGTTAACAATTCCCTGTTCCAAAACCAGCCATGGACTTTCCAGCAGGATTCTGCGCCGGCCCGTAAGGCTAAAACGTCCCAGGCCTGGCTTCGAAACATTTGCCAGCGTTCATTTCCTCTGAAGAATGGCCTTCAGACAGTCCCGATTTTAACCAATTGGATTACAAATTGTGGACGGTTTTAGAGGACAAGGTTTTGTCACAAAAGATACCCCAACATTGGATCTCTTTGGTTCGAGCTGTGGCCAATTTTCCAGTGGACGAGGTTCGTGCAGCTATTGAAGATTGGCCGGTGCGACTTAAGGCGTGTGTAAAGGCAAAATGCGGACATTTCGAATAAGTAGATTCTTTTTGGATACAATATACATCAATAAATATATTAAAAAATATTTGGTCCAAAAACATTCAGTACTTTTTATTTTACAGCAGCAGACAAGAGTGCGTCGATGAACTTAAATCTTTTTGTATGGCGATGAAGCACCATCCTATAGCACTGTATAAAACTGGTTTAATGAATTCAATCGTGGCCGACGCTCGCTCAAAGACGGTCGTGAAGGTCGTCCAAAAACGGCCGTTGTGCCAGACAACATTGACGTGTGAACTGATAATGCAAGATCGTCATGTGACATTACGTGAGATAGAGGCATTCTTGGGAGTTTCTTCCACCAGCATACATTCGATATTACACGAACAGCTGGCCGTAAAAAAGGTTTGATCTCGTTGGACCCCTCACAATTTGACAATGTCGCGGTGCTTCAAAAGACGTTTATAAGATCGTCACAGATGACGAATCGTGCATATATGTGACGCCCAAAAAAGAAAGGGACCTAAGAGTAAGAACCATTTTTGTTCAGGAGAGCCATTTTAAAGATTTAAATACTCGTATCTTTGGTGTATCATCACTTTTATAAAACGCGCATATCTCTGGGAGGAAACACTTTTGGGGCATGGGATCGGTCTCATTCGATGCTCAGATGTTGTCCACATCAAAAAAAAGTGAAAATTGTTTACCCTTAGGTCCCTTTCTCTATGCGCTGTCACATATGCGTATAAGCCCGATACAAAACACCAATCGACCGTGTGGGTCTTCGAAGACGAGCCAAATCCAACGAAAATTGTTCGTGGAAGAAGCACTTCGAAGCAAATGTTCCCCTGTTTCTTCGGCAAAACAGGTCATGTTGAGACTGTTCCGCTTAAGCAACGTAGGACGGTCAATTCTGAGTGTTACACCACAATTTGTTTGCCTGATGTCTACGGAGAAATTCTAAAAACGAACAAAAGAAGACGAATCATTGCGCACCATGACAATGCGAGCTCTTACACATCGGCTCAAACCAGCGCCTTTTAGACAGGCCAAAACGTCGAATTGATGGGTCATCCGCCGTACAGCCCTGACTTGGCACCCAATGACTTCTTTTTATTCCCGCACATCAAAAAAAAAATGCGTGGTCAATGACTTTTGTCGCCAGAAGATGCTGTTGGAGTGGAAAAAGTGCTTCTAAATTGGCTTGAGCGCATGCAAAAGTGTATAAATCATGCTGGAGAATACTTTGAAAAACATTTTTGATGTTAAATATTCGCATTTTTATTATTAGGCCAGAAATACATATATAGCAGCCCTCGTATCTAAACCTACATAGACCTTCTTTGATTTGAATGGCGTCTAATCTTAGTCCAAAAAACTAACGTGACCCAAATTGGATTCAAGATGTTTGGAAGCTATATCTGAATCTGAACCTTGGTCTAAAAACGTTTTTCCGAATTTCATGAAGCAGCAATTTCGACCTAAAGTTTGATAGCGAGCTTTAGATAGACGGAAGGATACACAGAGATTGTTAAATGAAATCAGCAGGATATATAAGTCGATCGGTGTACTAGCTCAGATATTTGATATTCAATAAAATATTTAATAATACTTTGTCCCATAGCGTGTGGGGCATTAAATCGACCATTTTCCCAGATTATTTACCACTGCTTCACTTTATTGGAAGCTTCTATAAGAGATCAAGAATAAAACGGTTTAGGATGCATAGAATCCATCTAGTGGGGACATAAATACTGGTACAACCTTGAACACACCCGTTTCAATAGTAGAACTGAACATACCCCGTTAATGTCGTATGGGTTTTGAAAGCTAACCTCAATAGCGTTAGGCTGTAACGGGATTTTAAAATTGTTTCAACTTTCATCATGGAGTGGACAGATAAGGAGAACAGTATCGCTGTAATAGCGCTTTTCAAGTGTGAAATGAAAAAAGCGATATTTTCAAAACGCTCCGGACACTAGGGATAAGCCGCATGTTCGTCTACCGATGCATAAAACTGTTTTAGGGGACTGGAGATGTAAACGGCCGCCACCGGTGGGCGGCCGTTAAATCAAGAATTCACAGAAATCCGCTCCGAAAACAGAAAATCATGGCCCGTGAGATGAATATCACGCAAAAGTCCATGAGTCGAATCGTTAAAAAATATCTGGGACTTGGGGCTATCACCGATAAAAAAATGTTTACCGTTCAGGAAAAATTTAACAAGCAAAAAGATAGAGTGTATGCGCGGTCATCTAAGGAAGCATCTGAACTGATCCCAAGGGTGGAAAAGGTTCAGTCATGGTTAGGTGGGGTGTCTCTTACGATGGGGTCCTGCATTGCTGCGAACAAGAAGTCAAAACATCAGCCAAAGTTTACTATGAAACCGTTTTGGAAGCTGCTGTAAAGCCTCTTAACAATTCCCTATTCCAAAACCCACCAGCAGGATTCTGCGCCTGCCCGTAAGGCTAAAACGTCCCAGGCCTGGGTTCGAAACAATTTGCCAGCTTTAATTTCCTCTGAATAATGGCCCTCAGGCAGTCCAGATTTGAACCCATTGGATTACAAATTGTGGATGGTTTTAGAGGACAAGGTTTGTCACAAAAGATACCCCAACATTGGATCTCTTAAGACTGCTGTGGTTCGAGCTGTGGTGAATTTTCCAATGGACGAGGTTCGTGCAGCTATTGACGATTGGCCAGTGCGACTTAAGGCGTGTGTAAAGGCAAAAGGCGGACATTTCGAATAAGAAGATTCTTTTTGGATACAATATACATCAATAAATATATTAAAAAATATTTGGTCCAAAAACATACCGTACTTTTTATTTTACAGCATAAAACGTGTGTAACAGTATTTATGTTCCTACTAAGTATAGCTTTTTCTTGTAAAAGAAATTTCATGTTTTTTTGCAACGATATGAAGTTATCGCCTTAACGCCCACTTATAGCAGCCATCCAATATGTCGGGTGATCAATCTAGAGGTATTTTTCCAAACAAAACAATACAAAAATTAAAGTCAAGTGTGGAACCTTTTAATTCGTTCAAAGGTACATTTTCGTCCATTTATTTCTTGAATATTATTTCCTTCAAATGTTGGCAGCAACTACGCCTCAATGTGTGCATTCTGAGGGTCCAATTTTGGACGACTCATTGGAGCATTTCGACCGGTACGGCGTTAACAAAACGCGTAATGTTGGCTTCCAAGACCTTTAGCTGGTTTGTCTGCATAGACTTTGGACTTTACGTAGCCCCAAAAAAAATTAGCTGCTCTTCGAAAAGACCTCTCAATAGATCGATTGTTATGGCAAGTGGCGCCGTCTTGTTGAAACAAAATGTCGTCAAGATTACGGACTTCGATTACAGGTAGCAAAAAGTTCGATATCATTGCGCAATATAGCTAGCACTATTTACGGTGACATTCTGGCCACCATCATTTTTGAAAAACTATGGACCGATGATACCACCAGCCCAACAACCGGTGGTTTTCTCTCTGTATGATAAACGTTGTAGTTGCGTCAAAAATGGCCCTCATCACTGAACAAAATTTTGGTCGATTACAGCGGATCTTCCCGTTTCTCACCGAAAGAGCATTTCCATAACACAGTTGGAAACATTTGAAGGAAATTATAATTATGACTTGAGCAGTTTTTTTATTCTGGTTCGAGACCTTTATGTTGTTTCTTTTTCAGAATCAACGTAAAAAGAAGAAATTGGTGAAATGCATTTGCTACGGTTGCCAGGTAGACTGTACAGCAGTTTCTAAGCCCGCTAAGGTTTTTCTTCAGCAGTCTTTGGCAATGATTACTTCGGCCACAAATCAAATGACTTATACGGCAGACTCATTTTTATTAATGAGAATTACCCTTTGCTTATAGTCTTCAAACTGTGCGTAGAACAATCTTCAACGCGCAATATCATTTCCACCAACTCCGTTTCGCATGGGTCTTCGTTGAAAACCACAAATGCAAAAAGCACAACCAAAGTGTGCATGTTTTTTGTGCGTACATATACATGCGTTGCACATTAGGGCGTACCAATCCTTTTTAATAGTTTTTTTCTTTTGCTGTTATTTATTCGGTCTTTTATCATTATTATGACTTGAGCCGTTTTTTATTCTGGCTCGAGACCTTTATGTTGTTTCTTTTTCAGAATCAACGTAAAAAGAAGAAATTGGTGAAATGTATTTGCTACGGTTGCCAGGCAGACTGTACAGCTGTTTCTAAACCCGCCAAGGTTTTTCTTCAGCAGTTTAAAAAAAATGGCGTATAATGTCCTTTCGAATATGGCGTAAAATGTCCTTTCGGCTTGATCAGCCGGTATTTGGTCAGATTGAAGCAGCCTTCTAATTTCAACTATCCTTAAGTGGAAGATATACAGCAAGTATGAGTGTATCTTCTTAAAAAGGCCTTTGGGAATATTTTCCAAAGGCCTTCAATTTGCCGCCAAGCAATAGCTTCGTTGCACAAAACCCCACGAATTTCTCAGCTGGGTGATTATTCATTTATGTATGCGTCTGTGCTCACGTATCTGTGTGCCTTCAGACCTTTAAGTATGCTTTTGCATCTTACGAGCATCATGCTAGTGTGCGTTAAGTGCATTTGTTCGCGTATGTAGTTGCAACTTTTCTGCTGCATCCACAACCAACGGCATACAATAACTAAAAATATAAATGTTGAAATCTCAAAGTTCTTTCGTACTTTCCACCACCTCACCACCGCCCAAAGAAACGAAGAATTTAAGAAGAGTTGTCTTACAACCAACAAAATATATTTTAATTTTCTGTTTTGTTGTGTAACAGTCGGTGGTGGTGTGCGGTAACGTTGGCTTTGGTTGGCGAAATTGTTGGATTTCAGTCGAGTTTCCTTCAAAAAATAATAAAGTAAATAGAAGAATATATGCGTAAGCGCACACATACATACTTGCAATGCATTTATGTTAAAATGTAGTTTATACATAATTTTATTGTAAAATTACCATAAATTTAGTTGGATTTTTTGGTTCGCTGTGTGGTAGCAAAGTTGCTGTTGTTTACACAATATCATAATTTCAATGTGAAAGCTGAAAATTTCTAGTGCAACAAATGCCTAGCTGAGGCGAAAAGAGGTGGATGTAACTCAATTTTTCCAAGGGGGGTCTAAGTGTAGAAAAATTAAATTGCTCAAAATAAGAATTTAGAAAAAACGACTGGCCACAACTACACACACAATTTCATTCGTGTCATATCGTCTAAGGATTTCTTTCACTTGACTTGTGTTCTTAAACTCAACCATAAAGCCTTCATCATTTCATATTTGGCAGCCAATATTTTATGATCTTTACTCACGCACCCATTCATTTACTTTACTTTCTTAGAACAAAAATATTCCAAAAAATTTTCAGTCATTCGATCAAAGTATGACAAATCTTACGCAGCAATTTCTTATTTGTTTTTTTTTTGAACCACTCAAAGCCAGTCTAGTTGTCTGTCGGCATATAAATTCGTTCAAGTTGTGCCAAATGACAGATTTTGCCTGCAGCAACAACAAGTGCTTATATGCTACACATAAAGAAAACAATTTGGTTCAACTAAAAACTCAAATATTCAAACAAAAAAATAATTAGGAATACTCTGATAAAAAAATTCACATACTAACGACAACATTCGTACGTTGTTTATCGAAAAACTTCCGTTAATTAAAATATTCAAACCAAAAATAACATAACAAATTAATAAAAATAAAAAAAACTGATCTTAAGCTTGAATAAAAATAAAAAAGAGTTTGTTAATAACAGGTCGAATAAACTGCCACGAAATTAGGAATCCAGTAAACAAAATCACGTATCGGGTAATTAATCTAGATGCATTATTTTTAAAATAAAACAAATACAAAAATTCAAATCGTGTGTGTAATCTTTATTATTAATTCGAAGGGATATTTTATGCCATTTATTATTTAATATAATTTTCTTCAAATATTAACCGCAACTACGCCTCACGGTGTCCATTCTAAGAGTCCAGTATCACAAAATGTTCGAAAAACCGTGGTTTTCGCGGTGTAAGTCTTTCCTTGATGAAATCGCAAACGATACTGAAAAGAAAAATAAATTAAAGTTTAACACAACTCATGCGTAATCTGTGAAAAAACCATATTGAAAAAGATACCTCTAGAATGAACACTCGTGACAAATTTATAAATAATGTGGACCGATGCTTCCACCAGCCCATAAACCGCATTAAGCCATGGTTTTCGCAGTGTAATTTTTTCCATGATGAAATGGCAAACAATACTGAAAATTAAAATAAAGTAAAGTTTAGGAATGTTGCTATATATATTTCTGGCCTAGGCAACACGTAGTGGCGCCATCTGACATTTCCATTAGAAAGTTTGAAATTTTTTAGCATAAACGTACTCAGAACGTTTTGACGTACGACCGTCATTTGTGTTGTTTACAGCGACTTAAAAAATCAATTTGGCAAAAAAATGGATTTAACTCGTGAACATTTTCATGCGATAATTTTTCACAACTTACGACGTGGATTATCACAACAAGAGTGCATCGATGAACTTATATCTTTTTATGGCGATGAAGCACCATCCTTTAGCACTATAAAAAAACTGGTTTAATGAATTCAATCATAACCGACGCTCGCTCAAGGACGAAGGTCGTGAAGGCCGATGTGCCAGAGAACATTGAAGCCGTGCGTAAAGTGATAATGCAAGATCGTTATGTGACATACCGTGAGATAGCGGCATCATTCGGCATTTATTTCACCAGCGTTCATTCGATATTGCATGAACACCTGGCCGTAAAAAAAGGTTTGTTCTCGTTGGATCCCGCACAATTTGACAATCGCTCAAAAAGGGGCTCGTGTCGATTGGTGCAAAGAAATTTTGAAAAAATACGATCGCGGTACAGCAAAAGACGTTTATAAGATCGTCACAGGTGGCGAATCATGGATCTATGCGTATGAGCCCGAATCTAAACAGCAATCGACCGTGTGGGTCTTCGAAGACGAGCCAAATCCAACGAAAGTTGTTCGTGGAGAAGCACTTCGAAGCAAATGGTCGCCTGTTTCTTCGGCAAAACCGGTCATGTTTTAACCCCTTTTGGAAGCCATGTGACTTTTGTTGCCCCTTTTTCATAAATCCCCTTTTTGTCACTTTTATGCTACTTGCCACAACTCAAAATGTGTGTATTGCTTTTAAAAGATACGCGTATTCTTATTTCTGGGGTTAAGGGTTGATTTCGGGGAAAAAAGTACTATAATTTTTTTGGTTATAACCTGGCGCTTACGCTTGGCATTATGGGTACTCGTAGTAGTGTGCTCACATGCTGCGAAGACAACCTCCAAACAGTCCCGACGCACAGCTCTGAAACGCACATACTCGTATTACATCCACTCTTGAGAAAATTTAGCACATTTCATTAGGATTGATCAGAAACTGAAATGTTTCGTATAATAGTCTGCACAACAGTGTGCTTTAAGGGCAAAAATGCCAACAATTCGGATCAAGTAAGCCGTAACTGAGCCGCGGTAGTCACGGCACTTTCGATGCCGAAAATGTATCAAAAAAGTTCTATTGTATCATCTTTTGCAGCCCTGATTTGAAGTGGCCCAAAATCCGGCACATTCATTCAAGGACTCATATACCAAAGTTTAAAATTTTACAACAAACCCAACGAATCCATATGAAATTATTTTTAAAATCTGGATATATTAAGAACCCTGTTCATGACTTCAAGGAGCCCAAAAGCCTAGTTTCAGTTGACTCATCTGCACATCCAGTAGAGTTGGGTATAATATAGTCTGCCATGCCAGACTTTTGATATTTGGATTTTTATACCCTTCACGCAAGAGAATATTAAATTTGTCATTCCGTTTTCAATACCACGAAATATTGATCGGAGACCCTATAAAGTATATATAATCTTGATTGTCGTAAAATTCTGAGACGATCTAGACAAGTCCTTCCGCGTGTTTTCTGAAATCACGATATCGTTCAAACGGCTTATGGTCACAAGCTGTTTGGCATTGTAAATGGGCGAAATCGGCCAGGAGGAAAAAGTTTTTACCTTTTTAAATACCTCAAAAAAGAGCTAAGCTGCTGAAAGTCTAGGCTCAAGTGGCCTACATGGACAAAACCAGCTAAAATTAAAGCAAACAAAGCTAAAGCTACATTTTTTTCGTTTTATTATCGTATAGTGGAGGGTACATGAGAATCAGAAATTGAATTGTTTTTAGTTTGAATGCGTAATTTACCTCTCATTTCATGGAACTGAGTTTTTGCTGTGATGTTTGTTACCTCTTATTAAATTGAAATGTATTGTTTTAATAAAATGAACTTACGAAAAGTTTGCAACTTTTTTCTTTCCATTCATTTAATATCATTTTAATAACTGATAAATAGTTTAGTTTTTTTACGAAATTTTTTATTGATTGGTAATAAAATTCACATACCATTTTTTTGGTTGAAATTGTTTTTTTTTCTGTGTAAGCAAAACAACAACAATACTTAGTAAATGTCAAAAATCCAAAGGATTTATGATAACAGCAAAACTGCTATCGATGCTATTCGCAGATTGCGTTGTCTTTTGCGTTTTAGCACCCACGCCTTTTTTCTGTACTTGGAAAACACCACTGCAGCAGTTACGAGAAGAAAAAATTCGCATTATATCGAATATGACCTATTATTGGCGCCATAGTAATGCTATCGAGTGAAAACATTATATACGTTTTATTTTTTGAATATGCATACACTACTGCCAAAAAGGGTGCTACAACGTGTACTTGTAAAAATATAATGCTTCAAATCTGGAGTTACTTTTTAATGTCGGCTTCGAACAGTTAATGCATTCCCTAAAGAAGCTTTTACATGGCTTAGAGATTAAATTCTTACTCGTGAGTCGAATGTGATTTCATACAGCGTTAACAACTACGAGGGCGGTTCGGAAACTTCTTAGCCTAGCACAAAAAGCGCGGTATAAAAAGAAAAAAGTTAAATGTTTTGAAAACTTCCATCTCTGCTATGGAAATGCGTGGTGTCATTAAATATTTACATAAAAAGGTTTATCGGGACAAGAAATTCATAATGATATGGTGAATGTGTTAGGTGAAAGTGCTCCTTCATATGCAACAGTAAAAAATTGGGTTGCTGAATTTAAACGTGGTCGTACAAGCATTGAAGATGAACCACGTAGTGGACGTCCAAAAACAGCAACAACAACAGAAATTGTAGCCAAAGTGCATGATATGTTATTAAATGATCGACGAATAAAAGTGCGTGAAATAGCTAATATCATGGGATCTCAAATGTTCGATTCCATTTAATTTTGCATGAAGAACTACAGATGAAAAAGCTTTCTGCAAGATGGGTGCCGGACAGTCGACCAAAAACGCAGCGAAATAAAATGGATTTTAAGCGTCGTTTCATAACTGTTGAGACATGGATCCACCACAGACAAAAGAACAATCCAAACAATGGACTGAAGCTGGATGAAGTGCCCCAAAGAAGCCAAAAACAATTCAATCGGCTGGTAAGATTATGGCAACGGTTTTTTGGGACTTCAAAGGTATTTTATTGATTGACTATCTGCAAGAGGGTAAAACAATAAATTCAGAGTACTATTGCAACCTTTTAGATCAATTAAAAGTACAAATTCGAGAAAAACGTCCTGGCTTACAACACAAAAAATAATTTGTCATCAAGACAACGCACTAGCGCACAAGAGTGTTTTAACAATGGCTAAAATCAACGAATTAAAGTACGAGTTGCTTGACCACCCTCCTTATTCTCCTGATTTAGCTCCAAGTGACTTTAACCTGTTCCCAAATCTAAAAAAAATCCTTGCTGGCAAGCGTTTTACCTCAAATAAGGATGCAATTACAGTTGTAAACCACTTTTGAAGACCTTGAGGAAAACTATTTTAATCAAGGGATAGAATTGTTAGAAATGCGTTGGACTAAGTGTATTGAAGTTTCAGGAGATTATATTGAAAAATAAAAATATTTTTGAAAAACTAACTATTCTCTTTCATTGATAGGCTAAGAACTTTCCGAACCGCCCTCGTATGAACGTTCGAAAAAAATGTTCAATAAATAACAACGCGCATGAAAACTTTTTATTTTGTCTTTAATTTCTGTTGAGTTCGTCGAAAATCTATGAAATCTCACACAGCTACTCGTATATACTCGTACTTAGTAGGGACATAAATACTGTTTTACACGTTTTATGCTGTAAAGTAAAAAGAACTGAATGTTTTTGGACCAAATATTTTTTAATATATTTATTGATGTATATTGTACCCAAAAATAATCTACATATCGAAATGTCCGCCTTTTGCCTTTACACACGCCTTAAGTCGCACTGGTCAATCGTCAATAGCTGCACGAACCTCGTCCACTGGAAAATTGGCCATAGCTCGAACCAAATCAGTCTTAAGAGATCCAATGTTGGGGTATCTTTTGGGACAAAACTTGTCCTCTAAAACCATCCACAATTTGTAATCCAATGGGTTCAAATTTGGACTGTCCGAGGGCCATTCTTCAGAGGAAATGAACGCTGGCAAATTGTTTCGAAGCCAGGTCTGGGACGTTTTAGCCTTATGGGCCGGCGCAGAATCCTGCTGGAAATTCCATGGCTGGCTTTGGAACAGGGAATTGTGATGAGGCTTCACAACAGCTTCCATCACTACATCCCAGAATGTAAAGAACAGTCAAAACAATAAATAGAAGCTGGTAAAAGTGGTCCCAAGAAGGCGAAAACTGTTAAGTCAGCAGGAAAAGTAATGGCCACAGTATTTTGGGATGCAAGGGGTATAATATTTATTGATTATCTTGAGAAAGGAAAAACTATAAATAGTGAATATTATTGTGCATTATTGGATCGGTTGAGTGAAGAAATCAAGATAAAACGACCGCATTTAGAAAAAATAGTTCTTTTTCATCAAGATAATACTCCTTCACACACTGCATTTTTAACTCAACAATAACTGGCCGAATTACGATTTGAAATTGCTCCGCATCCACCATATAGTCCAGATTTAGCTCCTTCTGATTTTTTCTTGGTTCCAAATTTAAACTGAGGCATATTTTGAAGGTCTTGAAAAATCTTATTTTTCGGATGGAATTAAAAAACTTGAAAAACGTTTGATGAAGTGTATTGAGTTGGAAGGAGATTATGTTGATAAATAAGTAATAATAATTCCAAAAAAAACGGTTCCTTTTATGTTAGGCCAGTTACTTTTGCGGTCGCCCTCGTAATTTCGCAGTTATAAATAAATGTATGAAAAAAAATATTTTTTTTTTAATTCATAAAAAATACAAAACGGTAAAAAGTGTCAAGGGCTATTACTTTCACGTAAAGTCACATAACCTATGAACAAAATGGGACATAGATCATGAAAATCGATTTATGCGTTTCGCTTTTATGCACAATTAGGTGAAGGTATGAATTTCAAAATTCAAAAAATTGTATGCATTGCATGCGGAGGTTTGTTGGTGGAGTTCTAAAATTATTGAGATTGAAGATGAAGCAACGAAACGAATGATGCAGAAGTTCTTCTTTTTGGGGCTACTTTCACAAACAATTATCAGAATTGAGTCCCGAAATCATGTGTTGTACTGTGTAATGAAAATGCTAATATTTATCTTCAAAAATGGTTTTTATTGTTTTTCAAAGTATTCTTTAGGATGATTTATACACTTTTGCATGCGCTCAAACCAATTGTCGAAGCGCTTTGTCCACTCCGATTGGGACACCTCCAAAATATGGTTTGGAACGCTTCAAAAGCATCTTCTGGCGACGAAAATCTTTGACTACGCATTTTTTTCTTGATGTGCGGGAACAAAAAGAAGTCATTGGGTGCCAAGTCATGACCCATCAATTCGGCGGATTACCCACCAATTCGACGTTTTGGCCGTTTAAAAAAGGCGCTGGCATCGTTATAAAAATTCAAACAATAATAAAAGATTTCACATAAGGCATATTAATAATTCCGAGATTTTTCCAATTTCCTTCGTAGCTATATGAAATGCAACACTGCTCCCATCAAGTACCATCTGTTAATAGGGTACTGTCAAATTTTCCGTTATTTAGTTTGTGTTTAGAAGCTGTTCAAAACATACAACTTTAGCGAGTTTTTTAAAAATGAAAAAAGTGAATTTCTAGTGCTCATTAAACATTATTTTTTGTGGAAAAAAACCGTCAATCAAACCAAGGAAAAGCTTCATAAATACTACGGGGACTCTGCACTATCGATTTCAATGGCAAAACAAGTGGTATACTAACTTTTGTTGTGGTCGCACAAGTACAAATGAAGCTGAACGTTCTGGACGGTAACCGAAAATGTCGAAAAAATCCACGATATTGTGTTGGCCGATCGAAGAGTAAAAATGTGCGAGATTGTTGATGTCATACGCATTTCATATGGAAGTGTGGTTTCGATTTTACATGATCAGTTGTGTTTAAGAAAGTTGTCTGCAAGATGGATGCCGCGTTTGCTCTCAATTGAACATAAACGTAATCATGTGACAACTTCAAAGGATTGTTAGGAGTTGTTTAACCGCAATTGGAATATGTTTTTGCAGTGTTTTGTAACTGTGGATGGATCCATTACAACACTCCGGAGGCCAAGAAGCAATCTCAACAAATGGATTCACCGGGTGAACCGGCTCCGAAGAAGGCCAAGGTGAGTTTGTCTGCCAATAAGGTAATGGCATCAGTTTTTTTTGGGATGCACGCGAGATAATCCACAGCGATTACCTTCGAAAGGGGAAAAAAATAAACGGCGAATACCAACTTATTCGACCGATTTAACGAAGATTTAAAAAAAAACGACACCATATATATGGCCAAAAAAATGTTATTTTTCATTAAGACAATGCTCGGGTGCACACGTCTCAATGGCAGAATTACATGAATTGGGTTACGAAGTGGTACCTCACCCGCAATATTCTCCGGTTTTAGCTTCTAGTTACTATTTCATATTTTCAAACCTAAAGAAATGGCTTGGTGAAAAGAGATTCAGCTTCAACAATGAAATTGTTGATCAAACAAATGCCTATTTTATGGACCTCGAAAAATCCTATTTTTGTGGAAGGTATAAAAAAATTGGAGAAACGTTGGACTACACGTGTATTGATTAAAAAGGGGATTATGTTGAACAATAACTGTTTTTTGCAAAAAAAAACTTTGTTTTTGTTTTGAAAAGAGTTATTGATATGCCCCCGTATTAAGTCACATATTCGTACGAAAGCATTAACGATTTCATCTCGTGTAGAAATGTGCAAATATGACCTCTTTATTGATTGATTCTTTATTGGTATAAATTACATAAAACATGATTTTTTAAAGCAGGGTGTTTCATGTAAGTTTGTTTGTAGGAAAAATAACGGGTGACACTCGCTTCTTTATAGTCGCTTACCGAGTAACTTCCATACAAATGCTAGTTTAGTAACCCCAAACAAACGAAGCTTTTGTCAAAAGGACCCTGTCCTGTAAGATATTCCATGGTGCGCATTTCCATGATGTTTTAATCTCTATATTACCGAGCTCTAAAAAATAATGAGTGTTATTACATTACATTTGCTGTAGGAAGCACAAATGCATGTTGAAGAAATTAATTTGGACTTACGATAAATATATTGAAAATATTTTCGTTATGAGGCGATGACAAAAGTTTCGGTGAACGCAACATCAGCATCATAAGACCCCAATCAACGAATGTGCTGTAACTATGTTCAGCGGCTATACAGTTAAGCGCAGGCAATTTCACATTTAACGAGAACTGCCAGCAGTAAAGTTTTCCACCGAATACAACAAAAATGCGGTGCATGGTCTTTAAAACAACAATAACAGTATATGTGACAGCGCATAGAGAATGGGACCTAAGGGTAAAAAAAATCAATTTTCATTTTTTTCTTTTTTTGATGTGGTCAACATCTGAGCATCGAATGAGACCGATCCCATGCCCCAAAAGTGTTCCCTCCCAGAGATATGCGCGTTTTATGAAAGTAAAGTCGACGATTCTAAGCTCAAATAGAAAGGGACCTAATTTTTAAAATGGCTCTCCTGAACAAAACTAGTTTTAACCTTAGGTCCTTTTCTATTTTGCGCGTCACATAAAGCAAGCTTTGTCCGCCTTATTTTATGATTTTTTTTTCGTAAAACGATTCATTTCGTTCCACGCAGATACGATATTGAGTTTTTCTCAAGGTTTTGATAGAGAAGGAGTTTTCACAGGCAAAATAACATGTGCTTCAAAAAGAAAACACCAGTTTTTTTTTTTAAAAAAAAAGTCTCAATTTCTTTTTCTTTGTCAAATCAGTTTTTCTCTCTAACATTAGATTTCCTCTATCCTCCCATTTCGTAACGCTCCTGTTTCCATGCCGCATAAGAAATTGCCCTCGTACATCACCGCTTGATTTGTTTGCACTGCTCCAACCAGCCGTACACGTTATGCCGTCGCATAAGAAAAGTTTTGGGGAGATTTTTGCACGAAATATATAAGCAGGATAAGCAGAAGGATGAAGTGCAAGCGTGCAGGATGCTACGTTCAAAGGGGAGTTTCTATTTATTTGTGTTTCTCTCACTTTCTCCGCTACTCTTCCTCGCGCTGTGTGAAAACTTTATGCAAAACTTTGTTTAGAATTATTTTATATCCCCGAAATATTTACGAAAATTGTATTCTATGCATACAATTTCATGGTTTTTATTTAGTGTTAAAGTAACAAAAGTTATTTGAGTTGAGTTGAGAAATATTAATGGCTTGAGCCGTAGCGTGGGGAGAATAGAAGCCTATAAATAGTTAACATCAAATGATTTTTTGAGCTTTTCAGAAGCCTGTTTTATCTGATGGAAACTAAGTTATATCTACATGGCTAAGTTATATCTACATTGGTTTACAGGAGATCAATCAGCGATCAAACGTTGTTTAAATTTGACACTCTGTGCCTCGAGGTGTATTGAAACAGAAAGACCAATGCATTTAAAAAGAATTTTTTTAATTTTCTTACAAGAGTAAATTCTTTTACGCTAGTAATCCTTAATTTTTTTCAGACGTTTACGATTATGTTTATAGGGAACACTGGCTTATTTCAACTCTGGCTCTTAAAAACTGTCTTCCTTTTATATGTAGTGGATATTCAAAGGGAGCTCTTTGGCTGGGAATGGTCTGCTCGCTCGGGCTATATTCAGGTTATTTACTTAATCTCAAACAAACTTGTAGTTGGTCTCTCTGTATGATTTGTAGTTTCTTTCAGTCGTCTTAGTTTTATCTGTTATTTTTATTTTTGTTTTATTTTTAATTTGTATATTCTCCATTAAAGAATAGAGTGTAACGTCAAGAAATATACTCTGTACGATGCAAAGTACATTTATCACGAATAGTCGTTACATTCCAAATAGAGTTCTATCTATTTATTCAGATGAAAAACCAAACAGATTGAAATATATTTTTTTTAATTAGTTTAGTTTCGTCTATTGAAATGCATTCCTGCTTTCTATATAATGCTGAAAATAGACCAAAGTTTTAGGAAGAATTAGCTTGCTAGCTTTTTTTAACTATGGCTGCTTTAAGGTCAATCTTTAGTACTTTGCTTGGACTGTTGCGTTGTTGCAACTGTCTAATCGCATCTTAAAAAAAAACATTTGCTTCGGATCGGTCAAATTTCTATTTATATCTTTTTGAGTCAACAAAGATGGTAGTTTCCCTCTAGTAACCTTTAAGGGTCAAACAGGGAACTTCCTTTAAATCAGTAAGGTATGATAAATCTTTCATGGAATCTTCCATGTGTAATCTCTCATGGAATGGAATAACCCGCCACCGAAAGGATTTAGAAGTTCCTTCTTAGCATAGAATTTGGCAAACATTCTATGCTAAGAAGGAGAAAAACATGTTTACTACATGGTCACGGCAATAATAAAATGTTATCCGCAATAAAAGTTTGTTCGTCGCAACCATAGCATTGTTAACTGAATTTAGTTTTGACAATAGTACATATAATTGCTGCAATATTAATATTGTTGAAATGTAACAATAGTATTATTGCCAAATTTAAAAATGAAAATATGGTTAAAGCAACAATATTAATATGGTTGGTAAGACATAAATATGATTGGTGCATTTTATGTTAACAATAATATGATTACGGCAATCATACCGTATGGTTGTAATTCTTCTTCATTCAAATATGCTTTTAAGAACAAATGTTATTGGTACGGATCTAATACAATAAAAACCCTTTTTTTTAAATTAAAATTTTTTAAACGAGCTGCTTTGGTTTTGTTTAACTGAAATATTTTTAATAAAAACGCTGACGTTTATTTAAACTTATTTTTTCTACTGTGAAATAAAACACTCCTATTATTTTGAATTTAATGTATTTTTGAATAATTTTCGTAATTCAATTCTACTGTCGACAACTTAAACAAATTCTAAATTGTATTGGGGATCATAGTATAATTGTGTGTGATCATACTGTGGTTGTAGGGATCATAACATGGTTGCGTGTGAATCATACTATGGTTGTGAGGATCATATTATGGCTGTGAGGATCATACTATGGTTGTATGTGAAATATACTATGGTTGTGAGGATCATACTATGGTTGCGTGTGAATCATACTATGGTTGTGAGGATCATACAATGGTTGTGGAGATCATGTATGGTTAAGTGTGAATCATACTATGGTTGTGGGGATCATTGTATGGTTAAGTGTGAATCATAATATGTTTGTGGGGATCATTGTAGGGTTGTATTTGAATCATACTATTGTTGTGAGGATCGTAATATTGTTGTACCACAACCATATACCCAACAATAGTATTATCCTCTTCGAATATTGTCACCACAATCGTACTTTTTTCCTGCGTGTAGTTAATCCTATTGTTATATTGCAGCTGCTCTCCAAGTAGACAATATTATTCGGCTACCAAAATACGGGGTGGGCCAAAAGTTACCATGGGGTTAAAACCTTAAATAACGTTTTCGTTTATTAATTTTTTTTCTCAGATAATATAATATACGAAATGGAAATTTTGTTACATGACCTCCGTTGGTAGCTTCGCAATGATTGGCTCGTTTTAGAGCATTTTCAATAACACCTTTCAAAATTTATGGCTGTAGCGTTCGAATTTCTGCAACAATGTTGGCCTTGGATTGAAGGATTCTCTCGGGCTTGTTCACATATGCCCGCTCCTTCAAATAACCCCAAAGAAAATAGACGGGGACCGACAAATCTGGCGATCGCGCTGACCAAATAATTTCCGAATTTCTGGAAATTATTCGCTCTCCAAAAATTTGATTTAAAAGAGCCATTGTGACTCGGGCAGAGTGGGAAGTGGCTCCGTCCTGCTGAAACTACATCTCAGGTCTGCTTTCAAGAGCAGAAGGTTCTGTCATAAACCGATACCGCTCTCAATATACGGTTACAGCACTGCCATCTCTTTTAGTCCACCCTGTATAATGCAAGGTTTGCCAATACATCATGCATCGTTCTGTACCTGCCAAAACTATGGTATTTATTTTTTAAAAAAATTACTTAAGGCTGTCCAACTAAAACGCACGATGTTTATTCTAAATTAAACAAAAAGTTTTCAGAGAATTACCTTAATATTTTTTATTGTGATAGAAGGTTCATGGCAAATATCGGCCCAAAGCTCGCCTCGGATTCGGTGGAATAGCCCCACTCAATGGTTCCTTAATGTGCCGAATCATCTCATCCTTTAGCTATTAAATTGTTGGGCTTGTTGAAGGGCACTTTTTCTTTCCCACAGAAAGAAGTTCAACGGTGTCAAATAACTTGTTAGTGGCGGCCAAATGCGGCCATTGAATTTCTCTCGCAAAAGAGTTATTGTTTCGTTGCCTGTGTGCCATGTGGCACCATCCTGTTGGAACCACATATTGTCCAGGGCCATATCCTTAATTTATTTATTAATTTAAGTCTATGAAAGTATAAATTCCTTACAGACTATTTCTTACATCTAAAAGTAAATTAAGTCTAAGTTATTAATAATTAATAATTACGCAACGAATCAAAAAAATCAATGTTCTGATTAGATATACTTTTAAACTCTTTCATTGCTCTAGTTATAGGTTCATTAATAGAATAATTCGTTCTATGAACAGGTAAACAAAACAAGTTAAAGCGCCGCAAAGTTCTGGTAGGAAAACAAAAATCGAATAGGGCCAACAAACACGATGAATCTATCGAGCCAGAAACCAATTTATGAAGATAAACTTGAGATAATAAGGTTATTCTATTGTCCAGCGTTTTCAAATGAATTAACCTACATTTTTCTATAAGTTCATATATAGGCTGAGGGTTAGCAAAATTAATTGAGCGAAGAGCAAACGATACTAATCTCTTTTGAATTTTTACAAGTCTACAAATGTGAATTGAATAAAAGGGATTCCAGATTAAGGACGCATATTCTAAATTAGCTCTAACTGAACCTTTACTATATATGGATCCACAAAATCTCTACAATTCCTTTTAATTAAAGCTAACAGTGAGTATGCTTTAGGTACAATAGAATTTATATAATTTACGAATGTAAACTTTGAATCAAATATTACCCCTAAATCAACAATTTCATCAGCCTTAACTAGCTTATGATCATTAATCATATAGTCATATATAACCGGATTCCTGCATTTAAAATATGAAATATATAGTACACAATAAGTCCGTTATCAACTCGCAATACCGAACACCATTCACGGTAACAGTTTAGCCGACCTCATTTTCGAAAAAGTACGGCCCGATGACGCCGCCAGCCTATAAACTGCACCAACATTATGGTTGGGTCATCCTTTATGTTCCGAATATCATCGTCATATCTCCAATAGTGTATGAGAAATTATGTTTTTATGTTCAGTGATGTTTATTTGTCAAAAGGTTGACCCACTCCTTGTGAGGGAACCGATCTGGCCTGTTTTCAATAACAACCGTTTCAATCATTCAACAATAGAGCAAGCCGTATTTCGCTTTCCATAGCATACGGCCAGACGACATGGCTAGATCATCTTAGAATTTAACGACGATTCAGGATGTGTGTACTTTATAGAGTATCAGACTCATTATTTCAAGGCTTTGCAAACGGAATGACAAAGTGATTACCTTATATCCTTCGTATGAGGAAGGGGAAAAATGCGCGGCCGTAAGGGGTCCTTTAGGCCGAAAAAGTGGTGCCAGATGCCCTTATAAATATTTATGCGAAATGTAAATTAGTATCATTAGTTGGTCTAGGGATTACCGCCTGGAGCTCATAGTATTTTTGGCTTGTTTTGGATTCTTATTAATTAAGACAGCTTGATTGAACTGGTACAGAATGGACTGCAAGCAAAATATTTGACAAAAATTCTTACGATTTTATCTTTAATATCTTTAATTTTCGGTTATTAATACAAAATGTTTATTTATCAATACCTCAGACTAGGCCAAATTGGGCCTAGTCTGAGGTATTGATAAATTTAGTTTATACTTGTTTTTATACTTGTTTTTAACTAGAATGTGTATAAGGTGCTCCATCTAGAGGTATTTTTTCAGAACAAAAAATAAATATGTGACAGCGCATAGAGAAAGGGATCTAAGGGTAAAAAAAAAACAATTTTCACTTTTTTTTGATGTAGACAACATCTTGGCATCGAATGAGACCGATCCCATGCCCCAAAAGTGTTCCCTCCCAGAGATATGCGCGTTTTATGAAAGTGATGATACACCAAAGATACGAGTATTTAAATCTTTAAAATGACTCTCCTGAACAAAGCTGGTTTTTATCCTTAGGTCCCTTTCTATTTTGCGCGTCACATATAATAATTCAAATCAAGTGTGATATCTTTATTGGTAATTTGATAGGACATTTTATGGCATTAATTTTTGGAAATAATTTCCTTCAAATGTTGGCCGCAACTACGCCTAAGGGTTTCCATTCTGAGGGTCCAATTTTGAATGACTCGTTCGAGCATTTCGGCCGGTATGACTTTAATGACACTCGTAATGTTGGCTTCCAAAACCTTAATCGTAGCTAGTTTATCAGCAGAGACTTTGGACTTTACGTAGCCCCAAGGAAAAATGTCTAAAGGTGTTGTATAACTCGATCTAGGCGGCCAACTCACCGGTCTAAAACGTAAATTTAGCTGCTTTTCGAAATGAACTCTAAATAGATTCATTGTTTGAGCAGCTGTATGGCAAGTGGCACCGTCCAGTTAAAACCAAGTGTCGTCAAGATTACGGGCTTCAATTTCAGGTAGCATAAAGATCGATATGATGGCGCGATATCGAGCACCATTCAGGGTTACGTTCCGGCCATCATCATTTTTGAAAAAATATGCACCGATGATTCCACCAGCTTATAAACCGCACCAAACCGTGGTTCTCTCTGGGTATGATGGCACCTCTTGAACCGCTTCTTGTTGCTCTTCAGCCCAAATGCGGCAATTTTGTTGTTGTTGTTGTTTTAGCGGCACATAGTGCCGAGGTGACAGCCCTTGGCCGAAGAGTTCCTCCTCCGGGTCGACCCGGTGCATAGAACCGGCTGTCGTAGGCAATTTTGTTTACTGACGTGGCCGTTGAGCCAGAAATGGGGCTAATCAGTGAACAAAATCTTGGTCGAAAACAGCGGATCTTCCGTTTCTCACCGAACGCTTATTTCCATAATACAGTTGCCAACATTTGAAGGTAACTATTTTCAAAAAATAAATGCCATGAAATGTCCTTTCAAATTACCAATAAAGATTCCACACTTGATTTGAATTTTTATATTATTTTTGTTCTGAAAAAAATACCTCTAGATGGATCACCCTTTATGTTTATCTAGTAGACATTGAAAATTTGTTTTCTATCTTCCATCTATCTGTTTCTCCTGTTTTCCAGCTTAACAATTGTATTATCTTAGTTCATGCCAGCTTGATAGACTCTGTTCTTGACGTTCTTATCTCTTATTCGAGGTGGAGTTTAAAATCTCAACTTTTGGGCAATTAGACCTTATCTGCCCCAAAAGCCTCCATGTCCGATGATAAAGCGTAGACAAAACTAAGGCCATACTGAATAATTTTCCAGAATAATTTTCACATTTAAGTCTAATCAAATGCCCATCTTGTCCATAAGTTCTTTGTTTTGTTCGTGCTGTTTTTTTCTCGTTTGTTTTTGTTTTATTTCAACTTTTGTTCTGTTTGTTGCCTCAGAGCGTCTACAACACAAACAAAACTTTTAATTATGCGAGGCCAGGCATTACACGGTATGGGAGTGGTGGCGAAAATCATGGAGCTAAAGTAAACTTTGACCATTAATAATGCGATTAAAATGCATGAGATGTCCGGCCGACCGACCGACCGACGGAACGAATGTCCATACGTCCGCTTGCCGTTCGCAAGCGTCCATTGGAAATCCAAAGATTAATTGTTTGCCAAGATTCTGCGGAAAATGTTTAACATACGAGCACTTTTACCTACGACTTCTTCCTTACGTGCATACTAGCGACTCGTTTACGTTCATCAGCATATGTGCCATGTCTGGCATTCTGAGCTATGCCACGCTGCTACATTACATCATCATCGTCGCCATCACCACCATCAGCATGTGATACTTTATGAATTGTGTCTTCTTCCATGGCGGGAGTGTAGAAAACGTGACAAAACTTGGGAACAAAACAACACACACACACAAAAAAGCAGAAAGAAAATAAAGGAAACAAAGAACTAAAAACCAAATACGGGCACGAGTATCATCAGCACATCATGTTTGCATTTTGTTTCCCGCTCGGTGCTCGGTCCATTGTCATCTGACAATGATTTTAGTTAAAATTAATTTAATGTACACACACCTACACATACAAACAACGTCATGCACACACTCATATTCAGAGAATTTCATATCATTTGTTTATACAGTTCATACACGATACTTCCACACACACACACCCACACACTCTCTTCAATTACAATACAATACAGGTTTATATGGGAATAAAAGCAATGCACAGTGGTTAGGATTTCAATATTAATTTTATGTCCTTTGAACTAGAGTATCCTTTGCGTAAACATTAAACCATTATACACGCGGAAAAAATTATGGTTGGGGTAACAATATACGAAGAGCGCCATAGTATTGCAGAGAACATACTAATGTTGCCGTGACCATATAGTAACCATATCTTTTCTCTGCGTGTACCGTTTCTATCTAGTCGAGAGAAATTATGGAATGCATGCCATAGGGAAAAAAATTACACAGTACAACACATGACTCGGGAATCAATTCTGATAATTGTTTCTGAAAGTAGCCCCAAGAAGAAGAACTTCTGCATCATTCGTTTGGTCAAGGTACATCAAATAATAATTTAATAATTAATTTAAAGTTAGTAAGTATCGTATAGGGGAATTTGTCAAGTTTTAGGCTCTTTTGTTTGTCATAACTCGTGAACCACTAGTCCAAATAAGCTGAAACAAATTTAAAAAAAATTAAAAATACAAAACGATAAAATAATGTCAAGTCCTATTACTTACACGTAAAGTCACATAACCTATGAACAAAATGAGACCTAGATCATGAACATCGATTTGCGCGCTTTGCTTTTATGCACAATTAAGTGAAGGTATGAATTTCAAAAATTTGCTCGAGATATGCACAAAATTCTTTGGAAAAAACATTGATGACTTTTTTATGATTCTCAGAATTCTCAAACAACCTTAAAAATGTTTTACTCTTCTTAGTAGGGAGACAAATACTGTTACACACGTTTTATACTGTAAAATAAAAAGTACTGAATGTTTTTGGACCAAATATTTTTTAATATATTTATTGATGTATATTGTATCCGAAAAGAATCTACTTATTCGAAATGTCCGCCTTTTGCCTTTACATACGCCTTAAGTCGCACTGGCCAATCGTCAATAGCATCAAACTACGGACCGTTATTATTGTTCAACTTTAATAAAATATGACAGAAATGTGTTTTTTGGGCCAAGAACGGCCGCTATTGAAATTGAGAAAATCGGTAAATTTTTAGATATAGCTTCCACATATGTGACAGCGCATAGAGAAAGGGACCTAAGGGTAAAAAAATTAATTTTCATTTTTTTGGATGTGGACAACATCTGAGCTTCGAATGAGACCGATCCCATGTCCCAAAAGTGTTCCCTCCCAAAAATATGCTCGTTTTATGAAAGTGATGGTATACCAAAGATACACGTATTTAAATCTTTAAAATGGCTCTCCTGAACAAAACTGGTTTTTACCCTTAGGTCCCTTTATATTTTGCGCGTCACATATATATGTAAGTGCATGTAATCTTTATGAAATTTGGCATACCTTTGTTTTTTGGACCAAGGAAACGCGTTTTTAAAATTGAACAAAATCGGTACAGATTGAGATATATCTGTAGGTCTGCGCTGCTATGTCGCACGATAACTCTCGAAAGGAGCTTCCAATCGGATTTGAATTCTGTCATAATATTTTTCCAAAACTGCGTATAAGATTGAAAATAAGCCACTTCGCCCCACCCGTCTGGTTACGCCTTCTTTTGGTATTGTGGAAATATCTTTAATCCTATCCAAAGGATCTAAACCAAAAGCAATACTTAAAAACTGTTTTACGCTTAACTTATCACCCAATGTGCGATATTCCCAATGTGAACTTCCTTATTAAGGGTGTTTTTTTAGAGTTGTGGTTTCAATCTGACCACACTTTTTACGGAGTTGATCTTTTTGAAAACTGTTTATGCTCAGTTTGGTTTGCCATTTCATAATGAATAAACTTACTCGGGAACAACGCTTGCAAATCGTTATGAAAGGGCCGACCAAAACGAGATGGCCATCGATCCTGATTTTTACCAGAAAATTTTGTTCGGCGATAAAGCTCACTTTTGGTTGTATGGGTACGTTAAAAACCAAAGTTGTCGCATTTGGGGTAATGAATACCAACAAGCCATTGTAGAGACGGCGTTACATCCTTAAAAAGTCACTGTTTTGTGTGTTCTATTTGCAGAGGGAATCATTGGTCCATATTTCTTCAAAAAATGTAACAGTCAATGGGGAACGCTATAGAGCCATGATTAATGACTTTTTCTTGAATTGGAGGATGTTAATGTAAACGACCTTTGGTGCCAACAAGACGGTGCTACATGCTATACAGCCAACGAAACAATCAATTTATTGAAGGACACTATTGGTGATCGCATTATCTCGCGTCGTGGGCCTGTGGCCTCCAAAATCGTGCGATTTAACACCGCTGGACTGTTTTTTGTGGGGTTGTGTGAAGACGCTTGTCTACGCAGATAAGCCCGACACGATTGACGCCTTGCAAGAGAACAATCGGAGCGTTGTTGCTGACATACGGCCCCAAATGATTCAAAATTAGTTAAAAATTAAGCCTCTCGTTATGAATTTTTTCGAGCCTACCGAGGCGGCCACTTGCCCTAAATCATTTTTTAAAAAATAATGGCAAAACCATATCTTTATAATAAAGCGAAATTCTTGGCCATAACATTAAATTATATGCGTTTTATACGGCGGTACGAACTAAGTCCCCAATGAACTAAGTCCCCAAAACGAAAATGAACTAACCCCCCAAAATTGGGGATTTATTTCATAATGAAATAAATCCCCAATTTAGAAAATGAAATAAACCCCCAATGAAATGAAATAAATCCCCAAAATAAAAATGAACTAACTCCCCATTTTCTGGGGAGTTAGTTCATAATGAATTTATTCCGCATTTTTAAAATGAAATAAGTCCCCATTTTTTTGATATATTTTATTAATATATTATAACTGAGCAACAGACACATATTCGATAATAACAAATTAAAAAAAAACAGTTCATATTAATATCTATCTAATTACGAGAAAAAAACTTAAACATATACTTGCATGGTGTCTTCCACTATTTGGCGGCAATATGGGCAACAATAATTTTGCAAACCTTTTGAAATTGAATCTGCCTGTAGTTTGAGAATGCAGTCATCGCAAATCTTTAGATGTTTGCAAGGAAGAAGGACAATGTTTGCAGTCTTAGCTTGACAAATAATGCATTCGGTGTCATTGTTGCGAGTTGGTTGTTCTTCAAGTTCTTCTGGCATTTCATCTTCGTATGACTCTTCTTCAAAAATATTCAGCTTTGGGACCATATCCACACATATTTCATTTTTTTCATAAATCATTCGTGAAAGAAATGTGGCCACTGTTATTTTTCCTTCATCCAGAAGTAAAGTTGCCTCCCTAATTTTATTGTTCTTTTCCACACTGTCCTTTCTTTTCTTTTTCGCTAGGGATCCTCCACTTTCGCATAATAT
Organism: Hydrotaea diabolus; assembly: GCA_963513945.1. Classification (NCBI taxonomy): domain Eukaryota; kingdom Metazoa; phylum Arthropoda; class Insecta; order Diptera; family Muscidae; genus Hydrotaea; species Hydrotaea diabolus. The sequence continues at coordinate 132,085,962 of OY740719.1, forward strand.
GGAAAAACGTCTGCTTTTGAAAAATTCTTCTTCTTGAATTATGCGGACGAATTTAAAGAAGTGCCCATTTTTCCAGCGGACCGACCAAGAATGCCATTATAAGCCTCGACAGCAGAGGTCGTTCTAGTAACCTGTTTATGCACTGAGAAATTTTTGCAGCCAATCTAATAAATGAAATGCATGCATTTTAAGATTATTAAAAAAAAATTATACTATATATTACTACCTTGTTAATCCATTGGCTTTCAAAATACTTTAAAAATGGGAAAAATAAGCCATCGCTATCCATCAAAAATATTTGCGATTTTATTACATTAAATGAACACCGTATTAAGTCTGCTAGTAATAACGGAAGGGCCAGAATTTTATGGTAAAGCAGGGACGCACTCTTTGATGATCTTATGTACTCCAATAACGTTTTATGCTTACACATATTCCGTCTAACAGCCTGGCAAAAATGGAACCTGAAAAAAATTAATATATAGTAAATTTAGTTGCCAATACTTTTAATACTTTGGTTTAACGAATTTAATTTATCATAACGTACTACACTCAAACGGAATAGCTATTTATGCACCAGCATTTTATAGTTAATAAATTAATAGTTTTGGAGTCGAAAAAATTTTTTTTGGTGTAAATCGGTTGGAAATAAAAAATTCGCGCGAATTTTTGAGTGTAATACGTTATGATAAATTAAATTCGTTAAACCAAAGTATTAAAAGTATTGGCAATTTAAATTCTCGGAAAAAACTTAAAATAATTTCACATTTTTAATATATACATACGTACCAGCATCCAAATATATTTGCTCGAGGAAAAACCAAGTTAACAGCTTTTCGTAATCCTTGTTCATAATCGGTTATGAATGTTGATGGATCTGAATCAAATATATTTTCTTTTATATATATTAGCAATTTATTATAAATTTCATTGGTTTTTTTATCCATCAATACAAAAAAGACAGGAAAAATCTGAAAAATAAAAAGTGTGAATACTACAGTTATGGATAATATAATAGCAATTTTATTACCTCTTCAAAATACTCTATATAAATAACTAAAAGCTGTTTAAAGCATCCGTGCGGAACAATTTTTAATGTTGCGTCCACTAGGTAAGTTCTTCTTGCGGGTGGAATATTTTCCTTTATCAATTCAATTGTTTTCAATGATACAAACAAACAGAAGGAAAAATTGTCTTCTATAATGCACGCAGTCAAGAAGTGCCTTGGGTTTGAGTCATCTTTTGTTAATCCAAAATCTGACCAAACATTTTCCAGGTTAAAGGCTTCTATCACTTTGAGCGCATTTGTTGGGGATGTTACCAAATTTTTGCTAACTATTTTTTGCAATCCCCTTTGTATTTTTGCAAAATCAATGTTTTTCGTTTCATCCTGATTGCTGAATTAAAATGTTAGTAAAAATTTAAAATTTTATCACTTTTTTACTTACCTTTCACAAGTCCTGCGAAATGCTCTTCTAATAGAACTTAAATTTGTCTTACTGCCTCCTAGAATCCCTGACATGTCCACACAATCCTTCTTAATTGTAGTTAAGGCCTTTAACTCTTTGTAGGCTTCCTCCTCATTTTCGTGGTTATGCTCCACAAATTTTTTTGCTGGAACCAAATTTCCATCAGGAAGTAGATTCATCCTAGCTTTTTTTTCGGCATTCATATTTAATTACATTTTTGTACGTAGACTTTTTCATATATATCATTTTTTGATCGAAATGGTACAAAAGCTCACTATTTCTGCGATTTCCAGAGATAATTTCAAAACTCATCTTGTTTTTTTTACTTTTAATGTTCACTCCACGACGTAATAGCACAAACTAATTATTTTTTTCAATGAATACACTATGTTCACAATCAAAGAAGAGAATGCGTACAGAAATTGTAACGGTTCTTATAATGGAATTTTTAATAATTTTGGTATTTAATGAAAATGAACTAACTCCCCAAAAATAATTTTGGGGATTTATTTCGTTCCTTGGAATTGGGGAGTTGGTTCATTATGAACTAACTCCCTAAATTTGAAACTGAAATAAATCCCCAAATAATGAACTAAGTCCCCAAAAATCGTTGTTGTTTCCTCCTGAATAAAATTTTGGGGGGTTAGTTCATTTTCGTTTTGGGGACTTAGTTCATTGGGGACTTAGTTCGTACCGCCGTTTTATACACGTGTACGCAAAGAGTGGGTGACACGCCCCATTCCAGTTCAAATGCATTATTTCGTCCACTTTTGGAATTCGCATACTAAATTGTAATACTATTCATACGATTCTGCTGAAAATCAGTAACTACCAAATAGAATATAAATTAGACTGACGAAAATTCGGAGTCTAAGCCAGGCCAATTTTTGCACCTTCCACAAACATGGTACTCTCTTAGCGTAGATTGGAACCAACGAAACATTTTTTCCTAATCCATGCATTTCTCTTCAATTTTGTTTCCTTCAATATACTTATTCTATCTTTGTATGTAAATAAGAAAAAAATGGATGACACAACCCATTCAAGTACTTTCCGCTTAGTCGACCCATTACGAGATTTTGATAAAATCGATACTCTCCAAGCAATGGAGGTCGTAAGAAAAAAAAATTAAATACTTTATATCGTAGGTTAGGGTATATGCATATGTTTAGTACCCGCTGCGTACGAAAATAAATGTTTCCACGCCCTATTCTGGTACATACCATACAAATACGCCATGCCACCCTCTTTGCAAAAGCTAGGCATAATATTTTCAAACTCTTCATGCTATTGTGCTGAAAATTTGTCATTAGAAAAAAACGTTACACTAGCTCACGAAAAACTGGTGCACAACCACGCCTCTTCTTGTATCTCTAACACAAAAGAGCCTATTCGATTGCAGATTTAAACCCACTTAACATTTAATGCATGAATTTTGTTCAAATTTTAAATGTATGAGACAGGAAATGATTTCATGCTTCCCAATTCGAGTATCGCCCACACAAAAACATTTCATTACTCTTCAGACAACGGCAGTGTGTTGAATAAAGATACGAAGGAAAATTTCAAATCTACCAGTACCCCTTTAAGCCAGATAGGTTTTATAAATGCACCGTCTATCGACGCGAGTATATGCGTTTCGGATCAACCTACTGAAACATGCTTACTTCTTTTTAATTTGATTCCCTTTCAGCTCGCCGGAGTCCGAGTCTGTACTTATTCCCACCACTTGTAGAAAAAAGTCTACAGTCCTTGTCTGAGCCACTGTGCAATATTCTCACTCGTATCTGTTACAGAAATCTTAAAACATTAACAGAACGCGTGTGGGTGTGTGTGTGTGCGTGTTTTTTTCTGGCATTGCGTTGTTTTGTTTCGCTTTGGTTTAACATTCGTTGCTTTTCGTTGTTTTGCTGTCGGCGGGGGTTGGAAAATGTTGTTAACTTTAGTTTATGAAATATTAAATATATTTAAACAAAACGAAGCAAAGCTAAGCAATGCACACACACACGCACACACTCATGCACGAGTATGTGTGCATTCTTACATCCTTGCATAGCCATGGACGCCATACGTAGTTTTTAGTTTCTGAACTCATCTCTAAACTATCCTGCCAACTATGCACGGGTCGGGTCGGGTCTGGCTCCGTGTGTGCCTCGTACGTACGTACACATCCCAAGTGGTATCCTCAGAGTTTAATGCACTTTTTGTTTCCTTTAGTCCGCCTTCTCGTACGCATCAGATTTCTGTGTTTCTTCATATGTTAACATAGGACAGATGGAAAGGGTGGGCGTCTGGGGAGTATTGAAGGGTGGACATGTGCTGTATGTGGAGGGCAAATCTAAGCGATTTACACTGGGGCACAGAAACAAAATTGGTTTGTTAAACGCTTTTGCTTGTAGCCTAGATCTAGGGTTCTAGTGACAACTAATGAAACTAACCAAAGATCATCAATAAAGTTTTTCGCTGGATGTCGTGCAGCCGTGTAGTCCAATCTGCGTTGACTCTGTGGTACTCGTATATGCCAAGGTGAATTTAAGGTCGACTTTGAGGCCACCAATCGTTTGTGGCTTATTGACTCGAGGATAAGCAGCTGGAGAAAATCAAATCACTGGTGCAGAAAAAAAAAATCTTAGATGGCATAAGCTGTGTGGCTAGTAGCACTGCCATGAAACCACATGTCGTTTACATCCATATTAGCCAATTTTGGGGAAAAAATCTATTTTCATTGATCGGTAGTTGGGATGCCGATCAGGAAGTCCCGATTTTCGAATTCCCGGGATATTTCGGGAATGGAAAATACTGTAATTTGTAATATTGTAAATTTATATGGCTAAAAGAGGATACTGAGGATTCGGAAAAATTAGATAATGTCTCAATAGCCATATAGTGTGAGAGTCATACGAATTCAGTTGACACCGTAGTTTGTATTCAATCTGGATTTGGATTTGTTTATTTTAAAATATGCTAGAGGTGCCACCTAGAGTTTACAAAACAGAAGCCGAAAACCGATATTTTGGTTTCTATGTCCAAACCCTACAGTCGTTTACTCAAAATCAGCCAAACCCGGACATGTCGGTTTACCTGTTTTTTTTTGCTGTCGGGTAATTCGGTTTTCGGTTTTTTTGTTATACCCGGTTTTTTGCTGTCGGGAAATTCGGTTTTTTTGCTATACCCGGTTTTTTGCTGACGGGAAATTCGGTTTTTGCTATACCCGACTTTTTGCTGTCATGTATTTCGGGTTTTTTTGTTGTTGAATGTAAAATCAAGAAAAAATTATAATTCCACGTAGGAAATATGTAACAAGTTTTTAAGGTAGACCCACCTTTAATAATACTGATAGACTCGGAATCACCAGTTAATAGGAATTAACGATATCTGTCTATTTAAACTAAGGGTCGCCATTGTTGCCTGATCTTCATGAAATTTGGTATGCTATTGAAATTAGATAAAATTGGTTTACATTTAGATATTTGTAGCTCCCGCACACGTGTTTATACGATTTCATGTTTCTGACTCTAGAAGCCACATATTAAATGCAATTTTATAAAATTTGGCAGATGTATATTTTTTGGACAAATGTATAACGCTGCTGACTTTTAATAAAATCGGTTACAATTTAGAAATAGATCCCACACATAGCTTCAACCGATTTTTTGTCTTTAGCTTATGAATCCACTTATTACATTTTGATGAAATTTAGCGCAGTTTCTTACGATCGATCAGTTATCAAAGTGGATAACTGACAACCATATTAATTCCGATTTCGACCAAATTTTGTATAGTCCCCGAAAAATTGTCAAGGGTCCAAAAATGGCGTCCAACATACGAGGGCGACCTCAAAACTAACTGGCCATTTTCTGTTTCACTAGCATTTTTTTTTTGTTTTTTAAAAGCAATCTTTATTTAATGATTATTTTCTTTGTTACAGGTGATTGAAGTAAACAAGTTTTATAATTTTTGAAAAATGGAAAATAAAGAGTTTCACTTTTATATGAAAGGTTATACGCCACAATTAATCAAAGATGAATTGGATTCTGTTCATGGTGATAATGCACCATCATACTCCACCGTGAAATCCTGGGTTCAACAATTTAAAATTGGTCGTTCAAGTACGGAAGATGAACAACGCTCTGGAAGACCGAAAACTGCTACTCGTACTACTATTGAAAACATTAGAAAACTATTTAATGAAGTGACTAAAGATAGACGAATAAAGCTCAGAGAACTTGCTGATATTGTTAAAATACCCCAAAAACAAGTTTGGAGTATTTAACATGATGAACTCCGCATGAAAAAGCTATCCGCAAGATGGGTGCCGCGTTTGTTGACTTTGCCCCAAAAAATCGTCCGACCAATTCCGAGGAGCTTTTAGCGATTTATCAGCGTAATCCAATAAAGTTCTTGCGCCATTTCATAACTGTTGATGAAACATGGATCCATCTCTACATCCCAGAATGCAAAGAACAGTCAAAACAATGGATAGAAGCTGGTAAAAGTGGTCCCAAGAAGGCGAAAACTGTTAAGTCAGCAGGAAAAGTAATGGCCACAGTATTTTGGGATGCAAGGGGTATAATATTTATTGATTATCTTGAGAAAGGAAAAACTATAAAAAGTGAATATTATTGTGCATTATTGGATTGGTTCAGTAAAGAAATCAAGATAAAACGACCGCATTTAGAAAAAAAAAGTTCTTTTTCATCAAGATAATGCTCCTTCATACACTGCATTTTTAACTGAACAAAAACTGGCCGAATTACGATTTGAAATTGCTCCGCATCCACCATATAGTCCAGATTTAGCTCCTTCTGAATATTTCTTGTTTCCAAATTTAAAAAAATTTTTCGGTGGCAAAAAATGTTCGTCCAATAGCGAGGTTATTGCTGAAACTGAGGTATATTTTGAAGGTCTTGAAAAATCTTATTTTTCGAATGGAATTAAAAAACTTGAAAAACGTTTGATGAAGTGTATTGAGTTGGAAGGAGATTATGTTGAAAAATAAATAATAATAATTCCAAAAAAACGGTTCTTTTTATGTTAGGCCAGTTACTTTTTCGGTCGCCCTCGTACATTGACATATGGCTTTAAAATAATTATAAAATATTCTCACGAAACCAAAAATAAATTTATATTTAAACTTTTACTTAATTTTGGTGACGAACTCTTAACCCGAAAATCTGAAACATGGACACGTGGTTACCGAAAACAATGAAATTTTCTGACAAATTCATATATGAGCTTATTTTTAAATCTTTTAAAACTAAGAGCCCGTTCAGGGTTTTAAAAACTGGTTTCATTTCGCTTTTCTGCACATCCGAAGTGGAGTGTATAATAAAGTCGGACGTGGCAGACTTAGGCTATTTAAGTGGTTTATTTTTATATAAAAATAACAAATCTATTTTCGTTGCAAGTAATTTTATTGCATTTTAGAGTGAGAAAATTGAGGCAATTACTTCACTTCTGTTGGGAAAATAGTTTCTCATTGAACAGGGATTAACCGGCTTATGACCTCTGGCTTCTATATTTAAATAGAAGACAAGTTTTTAACAAAATGGCAAAGTGACATTGATTTTCGTGGCTGCACACTGCTTTTATCATGATTTCGGGTCCGGGACAACCCTCTTTAGAAAGCTTTGCTGCAATTGTTGAAAGTAACCGAACTCTATAAGGCCAGGCTCTTTCCAAACGAATGATAACTACAGTTGTAAACCTTACTTTTCTAGTTTTCTTCACACAATTGACCACGAAAAGAAAGGTTTACAACAGTAGTTCTCATTCGTTTGGGGAAAGCCTGGCCTTATAGAGTTCGGTTTTACTTTCAACAATTGCAGCAAAGCTTTCTGAAGAGGGTTGTCACGAACCCGAAATCATGATATAAGCAGTGTGAAGACACGAAAATCAATGTCACTTTGCCATTTTGTTAAAAAACTTGTCTTTTATTGAAATATATAAGCAAGAGGTCTGGAGCCGGTTAATCCCTGTTCAATGTGTAAAAGTAACAGACCGAAATATAAATAAACAAACGAGCTAAACATAATATTTTCTATTAACTGGTAAAAGGCTAAAAACGGAATGTCGGCTAATACTGTTTTTTACTTATAAAAACCCCGGCAGTCGGGTTTTCTAAAACATGGTTTTGAAAACAACCCGAAGAAAACGGTTTTCTGTACATCCAGGTTTTTGGACACTCAAGTGCCTACATTCCATCTCCATGCATTTACATACAAATTTGTTGAAGTTTTCCCAGCAAGCGTTGATTGTTAGATATGCCTTTCTTTGGCGGTATAAGTACTTATACTTGTAATAAAATACCTTCTAGATTGTCTGATGAAAGTTTAGATGCCCTTTTTTGTTGAAAAGTTTTTAAAGGAAAGATTTTTGAAGTTATTAATTGAGTTATTGTCACTTTTTAGTGCTTATTTGTTTTGTTTTTGTTATTTTTTTAGCAAGTGAAATTATTGATTATAGCAGCATGTTTCTTCGTAAATCCGACAATAAAATGATTTCCTGATTTTCTAGAATCGATTTAAGTATTTTTTGATATATGAAACAATAGAAAAAAAACTCCAAAACGTAGAAAATCGCAATGTAAAAAAAAACTCCCGGAACTCCGAAAATTCCCCGAATCCCTTAAAATCCCGTGTTCTAAAAATGCCGGTAACCCAGAATCTCAGCTATTAAAATCCCAATCACGGGAATTGTAATTGTCAGTCTCGATCGACATCCCTAATCGTAATACGAGTATCAATGCCATTATTATTTTTGAAAAAGCGCGGATCATCGATGTCACTAGCCCTCAATCTATAAGTATAACAAACTGTAGCTATCTGAGGTTAGTGACACTTGGTGGGCCACGCGTGGATTGGTATTGATTCATATCTGGCAATTTGCATACCAATGATACCGTTTATCAAAATAAAAAGTGTCTTGAATTGTCGTTAAAGAATATTTTTAAAATTCAAAAGCGCTTTCTGTGATTATTTTTTTTTGTTCGAGCTTAAGGATACTATCCTTGTAGGTTTAAAGCTCCAAGCTAAACTTTCCAGGTTTATGCTTGCGACAGGCCACGTTAGGTATTCGATTGGATTAAGAAGTAAATTACCTCACTGTTGAACAGGAGGTTTTAAATTTGTTAGCACTCGTTTGTAAATTCCAAATAATGTGTTAAACCCTTAAAAGGCAAGTTAAAAAGTCTACAGTCGGGGAGCTATAAGAACCTGCAATTGGCATGATGCTATGATCCTAAAAAATGAGAACACCTTCAACCTGATTTACAATTGAAGTATCCCTAGACGATAGCTATGGACACTTACCGACACAGTGAGTGTATAAAAATCCACCATCCTTGCTAAAACGCTCCCATCTAGGCCAATGGGCCAATGTATTCTTTGGATTTTCTCAACTAGCTGCGACCGTTTGCAAACGGGTGTGAGTTCTCGCTTCCCACTTCGTTTGTCCATAAAGGCCGTTTCATTGGGTCCCTAGTGCCCATGAGTCTTTGTGTCAATCTCAGCCGAATCTTGAAGATAAATCCATATTTGGATTCTATATTTACTTGAAGACTCTTTTTTTGACAATAAAGAGCTGTTTTTTGGGCCCCTTGCACGTAGAGAAAATATATGGTTACTATATGGTCACGGCAACAATAGTATGTTCTCTGCAATAAAAGTATGGTCGTCGCAACCATAGTATTGTTTTTTGAATTTCAATTTGACAATAGAATGATTGCGGCAATATTAATATTGTTAAAATGTAACAATAGTATTATTGCCAAATTTAAAAATAAAAATATGGTTGTAGCAACAATATAAATATGGTTGGTGGGATAAAAGTATTGTTTTCATCTGTCTTTTGTTAACAATAACATGATTACGGCAATCATACCGGCAAAACCGTATTTTTTTTTAATTTGACAATGTTATTTTTACGAATCTTATCTCACAATAATAGTAAAAATAATTAAATTTTTTCGAAACAAAACTACGAATTAGTATAACTGAAATATTTTTAATAAATATTTTTTTTTACTGTTTAATTACATAACTTACTTAATAAACTTCTCTATTGTTAAATAACAACTTAATCCAATCTTTACAAAAAATTTTGGGGATCATAGTATGATTGTGTGTAAGTCATACTATGGTTGTGAGGATCATACTATGGTTGTACGTTAAACATACTATGGTTATGAGGATCATAATATGATTATGGGGATCATAGTATGGTTGAATGTGAATAATAATATGGTTGTGGGGATCATAGTATGGTTGTGTGTAAATAATTCTATTGTTGTGAGGACCATAATATTGTTATGGGAATCATAGTATGGTTGTGTGTGAACCATACTATTGTTGTGACGATCATAATATTGTTGTGACACAACCATATAACCAACAATAGTATGATGCTCTTCGAATATTGTTACCCCAACCATACTTTTTTTCTGGGTGTGGGTCCATGAATCCGACCATATTCTTAGCGAAATCCTTAGAAAAAATAATTGGATTCATTAAGATTTTCTTTGAATCTCAGTACCCATATGTCCATATCTACTCTTGATCGCTCGTTTTAACCAACGGACAGTTTTTTGGCCCCTACGGTCCAAACATCCAAGACCAGATTTCAGGCAGATTTTGGCGTTAAGTGTATCGAGCTAATTTATTTTTTTTAATCTTTAAATGTCTGTCCATACGTCCACGTTTATTAGTTAGTGTTTTCTAAGAACAGTCTAGTTCCTACGAACATTGTGGTCCACAAAAGCAACCATGCCCCTTGTTGCCGCACTAGGTGGATACATGAATAAAAAGTGTAATCGTCCATAATCTTCCGTCCATGTTTTTAGTAAGTGTTTTCAAGAACCGTTTTGGTTCACAAAAGCTACCATGGCCATTTTTGACGCACTAAGCGCGTCTCTTCGTTTTAAGCCGTCATCCACTAGAATAGGATATTTTGAATAAATACTCAAAAAAAAATACTTTTTTCCGAGGTATCTGTAGTTTCCCAAAGGAAAACTTTTTTCCCCTTGCGCCGATTGTGGGACCACTTTTGTACTATCAACAGACACACAGACGGACGGAAATATAATAAATATACTTTATAGAGTCTGCGATTAGTATTTCGAGGTGTTGGAAGCAGAATAGGAAAATTAAGTTAAAACAATCCCACTGTGGAGGCCATAAAAATATACTTTCGACAAATGTTCTGGGTGTTCCATCTATAGGTTTTTTTCAGAACAAACAAAATATAAAACATTCAAATCAAGTGTTAAATCTTTATTGGTACTTTAAAAGGACATTTTATGGCATTTATTTTTTGAAAATAATTACCTTCAAGTGTTGGCAACTGTATTGTGGAAATGAGCGTTCGGTGAGAAACGGGATGCTCCGCTGTTTTCGACCAAAACATTGTTCAGTGATGAGGCCAATTTCTCGATGTCAATAAACAATATTGCCGCATTTAGGCTGAAGAGCAAAAAACAAGAAGAGGTTCAAGAGGTGCCATTATACACATAGAAAACCACGGTTTCGTGCAGTGTATAAGCTGGTGGAATCATCGGAGCATATTTTTTTTTTCAAAAATGATGATAACCGGAACGTAACCGTAAATGGTGCTCGCTATCGCGCCATGATACCGATCTTAATGCTACCTGAAATTGCAGCCCGTAATCTTGACGACCCTTCGTTTTAACAGGACGGTGCCCCTTGCCATACAGCTGCTCAAACAATGGATCAGTTCGAAAAGCAGCTAATTTCACGTTTTGGACAGTTGAGTTGGCCGCCTAGATCGAGTGATATCACACCTTTAGACATCTTTCTTTGGGGTTCCGTAAAGTCCAAAGTCTATGCCGACAAACCAGCTACGATTGAGGTTTTGGAAGCCGACATTACGTGTGTCATTGAATCCATACCGGCCGAAATGCTCGAGCGAGTCATCCAAAATTGGACCCCCAGAGTGGAAACGCTGAGGAGTAGTTGCGGCCAACACTTGAAGGAAATTGTATTCAAAAAGTAAATGCCATAAAATTTCCTTTCATATTACCAATAAAGATTCCACACTTGATTTGAATTTTTACTCGTATATTTTTTTTTTTGAAAAAATACCTCTAGATGGATCCCTCATTATATAAAAAATTGCGGTCTTATTAATGTACCCCATTTACTCAGTCATCTAGGCCATGCCCGTCAATCTATCACTAGAAAGGAAAATACAGGTCACATATTAAAACTCTAAAACTGTTAGTATTGAAAATAGGCCAGATCGATTGAGAGTTGAACTATTTCCCCACACAAAAACTGAGTCAACTTCAGGAAAATCACTATACTCGTATTAGTGGATTTTTGTTGAAGTTTTTTGCTCTTATACTCGCTCATATACTCATATAACAAGTTCTTATCTTTTATTAGATCAAAAATGCCCCTATAAATTTCAATATTAACAATTAGCCATAACTTGCTAAATGGAAATTCACTGTTCCCCAGTGTAAAAAAGTTTAGTCTCCTTCACATTTAAGATTGCTCTTCAATCTGACAATTACTTGAAAGTTTCGTTTTTAAAGTGGGCACACTAGAGTTGTTGCTCCTTTTGCACTGCGCCCTCCTCCTCTGCAGCCGTCACGAACTTTCTGTCCGCCGCTACTGACCAGACCTTTAGGGTAGACCATGCATAAAATTAAACTGTAAAGATATTTAAAAATGTACAAAGACATGTTAAATATTTGCCTTAATAAATTTCGGCAGGTTTCGGGTTTTTTCTTTTTTTTTCTTGGTGTACGGATATGAGATGTGTTTCAGAATGTTAACGGCCAGTGTGTGTGTGAAATGTATGAAACAAGCATAAAATATCAATTAAAGAGATACGGGCTGTGGCCAAGCCAAATTATAAAGATTACCGAATTAATGAAAGGGAGCCGGCTTCCGCTTCTATTTGTCTCCGATATTGCCATTTTCGCAATGCATTATTCGATTTCTTTGAATATGGCCGATTCAATTCCATTTCCTCTTTTCTATCTGGAAACGTATTGGAGCTTCCCTGCTCTTGCCATAATTATATGCTTGAGAACACTACCGGCCAAAGTATTCTCATTTTCTTTCGCAGAGACCGGCTGTAATGCTCATCGATCGTTTGCTGAGGTGTTCTTGGCTTAGAGCTGCAAAATTATATGGTTCATACGTTTGTGGAGAAAAGGCAAAGTTTGGTTTTTAAGTTGCCATATCTTTTGGAGAGCTCGAAATCCTGGTTTGGCTTTTTAATGCCATTTACAATAAACTGTCATGGGTCTCCTATTAACGGTATGAAAATTTTTAAATACGTTTAGGAATTAACGTATTCTAGCTCGATAGTTTTCAAGCTGTTGGTGGTATTAAGGCGTGGAAATTGGTATTTTCAATATTAAAATGTAGACCAGCGGTACTCGCCAATCTTTGAACTTCCTGCAGTTTTGCCGCCATACCCGAGGAATTACAAACGAGCAAACATATGTTATCAGCATAGTCGAGTTCATCGAGACTCCAATTCGTTTCCCATGTGATCTTGGGTTAGCACTGGGAAACAGCATGTCGAACAGCAGAGGGAAATGAACACTACCTTGGCGTGCGTTTTGTATACATTTTCGACATCGAATGCTTATTTTAGCTTATTTGATATATTTCACAAATGTGCTGACCTATAATTTTTTTTTAACCTTACACCACAATGTAAAGGGTGTTTTTCGGACGTGTGTTTTTCAAGAATAAATAAAACGCATATAATTTCATGATACGGCCAAGAATTTAACTTTATTATAAATATAAGTTTTTGTCATTATGTTTTAAAAATCAGACAAGTAGCCTCCGCGGCTGGCTAGAATAAATTCCACCCGAGAGCCCCAATTTTCGACCACTCTTTGCAGCATTTGGGGCCGTATGTCAGCAATAACGCGCCGTATATTTCCATCCTAGCGATTTCATATAACCCCACAAAAAATAGTCCACGACGTGAGATAGAAACGATTGACGTACATGTCATCCAAAGTCATTATTATTCATTATTGTTTAAACAATGGCTAAATTCAGTTATAGTGTTCTATCTGATATATATTTTGAACGGATAGATGAAAACGACATTATTTTACATATAATGAATAATCCATTCTTCAAAATATCCGACAAACAAGAAATTAAAATTCATAAGTTAAAAATAAAAAACTTTTTAAATACTTTAAGAAAACGGTACAATCAATGTCCCAGAAACAAGAAATTGTTTTACTCACGCAACCAAGAATGGCTAAGAAATAAACTTATTTTTGAAAAGCCATCAGTAACTACCAAGGAAACTGGAAAAGGTGGTCGACCAGCAAAGCCAATTGATAATTGTAGTGAAAGATCACGAAGACGCAAGCTTAAACATATCAATGAAGAAGTTTCTTGTAGCATCATAAAGGATTCATTTCTGCATCAAATTCAACCATCGAAAACTAAAAAGAGTAAAATTGCTATCATTTGAAAAAATAGTGGTAGCAAGCCCCAGACGCACAAAAAGGATTTTAGAAAGTATGCCGACACCAACTGAAGAAAATAAATTTACTCCAGAAGAAGCATTTGCACTATTTTTGGATTTGAAAATGACTAAAAACCAATATGCAAAATTGCGGAAGCGAACCAATGAAAAAAATTGTGGAATTTTTCCATCATATCGAGATTTAGTTTCTGCCAAAAAAGGTTGCTTACCTTCACCAACTGCTATTAGTGTAACTTCAAGTTCAGCAGAAATAAAATTGCAGGATCTTCTTGAACACACTGCAGAACGATTATTAAAGACATTTGATGCTGACTATTTAAAGAAGTTTAAAAATTGCAGCATGACTTTAATTTCTAAATGGGGATGTGATGGGTCCTCTGGCCAGAAACAATACAAACAATGTAATGCGAAAAATTCATCAGATGCCAATTTATTCATGATGTCTTTCGTTCCATTACGTTTAACAAAAACTTATATTGGTTCAGAGCCGTCAACTAGTAGAGCTGCAGAGATAGATGTATGGAAGAATGAAATTCCCTCGTCAACAAAATTTTGTAGACCAATAAAATTTGCTTACAAAAAAGAAACTAAAGATGTCATAACTGAAGAAGTTGGCAAAATAAGAGATGAAATTAAAGAACTTCAACCAGTGATATTTGAATTTAATGACCAATGCATCGAAGTTAACTTTAAAATGTCACTTACAATGATCGATGGAAAAGTTGCACAAGCTTTAACCGAAACAAAGTCTTCGTCAAGCTGCACCATATGCCAAAAAACATCAAGTCAATTGAGACAACCACCAACACAAGACGATAGTGTTAATGAAGCATATGAATTTGGAATGTCACCTCTTCATGCTAGAATTCGTTTTATGGAGCATATTCTTAAATTGGGATACGATTTGGAATTTGGCCCGTTAGGCGAAACAGTGAGAAACAACAAAGAAAATTTGGAAAAAAGAAAGCAAAAAAAAGATATTCAAGAAAAATACCGTGAGATAGGCCTTATAATTGACCAGCCAAAGCAAGGAGAAGGAAATTCTAATGATGGAAACACAGCAAGGAGATTTTTTTCCTATCCACAAACTGCAGCTTCTATAACTGGAGTAGATTATGATTTAATACGACGATTCCAAATCATATTAGAAGTTATAGCATGTAGCAAAAAGATAGATGCAAAAAAATTTGGTCAGTATGCTAATGAGACAGCAATCCTTTATAACCAAAAATATTCTTGGAGACATATGCCAACCACAGTTCACAAAATTTTGTTCCATGGGGAACAAATAATTCAGCACAATATGCTTCCAATTGGAGATCTCTCAGAAGAAGCGCAAGAAAAAAGGAACAAAGACTACAGATTCTTTCGCGAGCACAATACAAGAAAAATTTCCAGATATTGTACTAATGAAGATCTTATTAATATTTTGTTGTGCACATCAGACCCATATATGTCCAGTATTCGACAAAAATGGAAATCAACCTCATTAGAGTTAGATGAAGAAGCTAAACAACTACTGCAAAATGAAAATCAAAGCTATTTGGAAGAAATTTTTACTAATATTGTTTAATTAACACTAGTTTAAAGATTATAATTTGTTTCTAATTTTTGTATAAATTTTTATTAATACATTTAAATAAAATATATGTGCACTTTAAATCAATAGTAAAAGTTTACTTAAAATGTTATCGATGTTGTGTTCTGTATATTATATATCCAAATGGTATTGATATTGTTGGGAATTTCAGTGTTATTTTTCAGTTTAATCCTCACAAGAATTAGCTTTATTCCACAAAAACCAACCTTTGGCCCCTGTGAATATTGAGACTAAATAAATGTCAGGGGCCAAATGTTGGCATTTTCTGACCAAAATTAAGTTTAGGAATAATAAATAAGTATTGGTTGTAAAATACGATTGAAGAAAATAAGAAATTATAAAAAATATACCTATTTAAAATGTCAAAATATTCAACTTTTACATGGAAACTTAACAAAAAATTAAAATGCATTTTTAACTCCACATTACTTACGTTCCTATCAGTCGATTTTTACGTTTGAACACGCAAATAAAAAGCTTAAAGTCCCTCCTATTGAACAAAACAAATTGCGTAAAAAAATACCAATCCGGCTAAAAGTTATACAGTTTTGACCGCTATCTCGCGAAATTGACCACTGTGAGGCGTTCGATAAAGTTTGGCATAGTGGACTGTTATACAAATTAAAAAATATTCTTCTAGCCCTATTATACAAATGTTTCCTGTCATACCTAAGTGACAGATGTTTTTATGTAAAAATCAATAATGAAGCTTTCAACATTCATCGAATAGAAGCCGGCATCCCACAGGGTAGTGTGCTTGGACCTGTCCTGTATACAATATTCACACATGATATGCCAACTAGAGATGACATAACTGTTGCAACATCTGCAGATGATATGTTCACACCAATTTCAATCTGAAGCATCTGGAATATTGCAATTACAACTGGACAGTCTGCAACTTTGGCTTACAAAGTGGAATATTTTAGTCAACACTCAAAAATGAGCTCTAGAAACCCCAAATTAAACACGACTCAAGTTATGGGCGACCCAAAATTAAATCTAACGCAACTGGACCATATTGGTCGGTGTTATGAATAGCCTTCATGGTTAATAGCTTCAAGTTCTTCAAGTGAGTTAACGCCTTATGAGCGACATACAGGGTGGCTGATGAATATTGCTACATTACGAAACTCAAATACTTTTTTTTAGTTAATGGAATTCATTTTTCGTTTATTCATGTTAAAGCTCATTTAATTTGATTAAATATAGCTTAGATAGTTTTAAAAATAATGGAATGGAAATAAAAAATGTCCCCCATGCTCGTTGATGCATGTGCGGCTTCTTACCAAAATGTTGCAGATTGAGACAGAAATGACCGCAATCTTTTCTCAAATGGATTGCTTTAGTTCATTTAAATGTGTTGGTTTTACTTTGTAGACTTCCTGTATGCAATAACCCCACAAGAAAAAGTCAGGTGCAGTAAGTTCAACGGAATGTGGAGTTTCTGGATATCAGCTTATTGGGAAATTTGCGTCGCAATTCTGTCATAACAGGCCGGGCTCGTTGATGAGGAGTTGCACCATCTTGCTGAAACCACACAGAGTTGAAATAAATTCTCTTTCGGCGTAATTTTGGATGGAAAAACTCTCTCAACATGTTCAAGAAAGGGTCTCCAGTAACCGTAACGGTTTGACCGTTTTCCTCGAAGAAGTAGGGCCTGACAATGCAGCGTGATGAAACTGCACACCACACTGTGACACGAAAACCATGCAATTCCGTTTCATGGAGTATCTGTGGAAGCACTTCATATTCGACAATTTTGTTTGTTTATGTTGCCGTTAAATCAAAATGGGCCTCGTCAGACATGAAAAGACAGATCAACATGTTTTCTTCCTCTTCCACCATTTAAAGCATCTTCTGGCAAAATTCCACTCGAATCCGGAATTCTGCTGCGCTCAGTTTGTTGGCCTTTTGAATTTTATATGGGAATAAGTACAAATGTTTGTGCATAATTCACTGCAATAACTGTCTGCTTATATTCATTTGAGCAGATAAGCATCTTGTCGAAACTCTTGGATTGTTTTGTGTGGTAGCAGCTACAGCAGCGATTGTTTTCTCCGTCCGAAATGAAGGGTTTCGATGGTAAGGTCTTCTGTTGACTGTTCCATGATCGGCAAAATTGTTAACAAGTCTCATTATGGTCCATCTGCTCGGAGTATTGACACCAAACGTGCGCCTAAAATCTCTTTGAACCGAAACTACGGACTCCAGTGCGTGATAGCGACAGACAATCCAAATTTTTGTTTCGGTGTCAATCTGCAAAATAAAATAAATTAACGAGATTCAGAGAACAAAAGTTATTAGATTCTTTTTTTTTTTTGGTAACGGCTTTCATCAACCACCCTGTATAACCATTCCTGACGATGCTTGACGAGTCTAAATGTCGATCTTTTAATAAAGCTCCCATACAAATAACCTTTCCGATTAGAAGTCCTGCCGCTATACAAAAATTTAAATTCGATTTAGCTCAAATGAAGCTTAGAGCGTTCAGTGGGACCTATACCTATTCCTGGCGAAATTGGACTACATTAACCAATGTTTTCATAAAGCTCTAACTAGGTATGTCCCACCCAAGCTCGTGAAGTATAAAGTCTAACTTTGCTTAAACTCCAGAAAGAGGAGCAAATCTTCTGAAAAAAAGAGTGGTTTAGGGTATCTTATAGTCGTAGGGTATCTCATGGTGGTCTCATATCCCCGTCCGATTAAAATTTTGTTTACTTTTTTTGTTCCAATTTAATTTATACTGAAAACTTAACATGTGTTCTTGGTTTTGGTACCGTCGGTATACAAAAAGTAAATTACCAAAGAGCGGAAAGTAAAAACCGAAAAAAAATCTAATATCGCTGGTTCACACTAAAATTTTTGCAACTCTGGGTGCTCAAACAAAATCCTAATCAAAATATCTATTTATGTCAAATAAAGAAAAAATGGTTGCTGATTGAAAAAATCAAGATGCATGTTTTGTTAAACCAGCGAAAAACAATCGCTAAAATTCCTCTAAGCCTTAAATATCAAGACAGAAAATAGCTTCGATTGTTATATAGAACACGCCTAATGAACTGAATCATTAGGTTACTCAAGCTTTTTCTCTCAGTGTACTCACTCATACTTTTTCAAACTGACCACATGCACTTAATTCTATTATAATTAAAATATAGGATTTCATTCGTTGAACTCACAAATGATTTCATTCCAAAACCGATAAAGTCCCACCTAATGACTCAGATGCGTACAATAGACTGGGTTACGGCTGTGGAAACAAACAAATAATAACATTGTGCCGTAACCTTTTCACAATTGTATTTATGCAATAGGAATTTCATTTATGCAATAGGAATTTATGAATTCTAAAAACATCTTCTTGACACCGATCTTGATGGATATTTGTTTAAAAGTACCATAAGACGATAGCTACTTATATAATAATATTATGGTACAGTTTGCCAACTATAAGGTTGCACTCATGGAATGAAATTAAAATAATTGGTTTTCCGAACCATAACACAGTGAAAACAATCACATAAAAGTTGGTTCTAATAAGCAAAAATATAAAATAATTAATATGTTTCAGAGCAACACAAAAAATATAAAAACAAAAAATTCTAAGAGTGGCCTAACTTCAGATTTGTCTACTGGTTTAAACGGAAGAAAAATTTGTCGTCGAAAATGCAGTTTAAAATATTAAACAAACACTAACTGGCCTGGCACATTTTCTGTTTTACTAGCAACTTTTTTTTGTTTGTTTTTTAAAAGCAATCTTTTATAAGCCATCTGTCAAATTTTCCGAAATATTTAATGATTATTTTCTTTGTTACAGGTGATTGAAGTAAACAGGTTTTATAATTTTTGAAAAATGGAAAATAAAGAGTTTCGTGCGGTAATTAAAAACTTTTATATGAATGGTTATACGCCACAATTAATCAAAGATGAATTGGATTCTGTTCATGGTGATAATGCACCATCATACTCCACCGTGAAATCCTGGGTTCAACAATTTCAAATGGGTCGTTCAAGTACGGAAGATGAACAACGCTCTGAAAGACCGAAAACTGCTACTACTATTGAAAACATTAGAAAAATATTTAATGAAGTGACTAAAGATAGACGAATAAAGCTCAGAGAACTTGCTGATATTGTTAAAATACACCAAAAACAAGTTTGGAGTATTTTACATGATGAACTCCACATGAAAAAGCTATCCGCAAGATGGGTGCCGCGTTTGTTGACTTTGCCCCAAAAAATCGTCCGTTGGACCAATTCCGAGGAGCTTTTAGCGATTTATCAGCGTAATCCAATAGAGTTCTTGCGCGGATTCATAACTGTTGATGAAACATGGATCCATCACTACATACCAGAATGCAAAGAACAGTCAAAACAATGGATAGAAGCTGGTAAAAGTGGTCCCAAGAAGGCGAAAACTGTTAAGTCAGCAGGAAAAGTAATGGCCACAGTATTTTGGGATGCAAGGGGTATAAAATTTATTGATTATCTTGAGAAAGGAAAAACTATAAATAGTGAATATTATTGTGCGTTATTGGATCGGTTGAGTGAAGAAATCAAAATAAAACGACCGCATTTAGAAAAAAAGTTCTTTTTCATCAAGATAATGCTCCTTCACACACTGCATTTTTAACTCAACAAAAACTGGACGAACTGCGATTTGTAATTGCTCCGCATCCACCATATAGTCCAGATTTAGCTCCTTCTGATTATTTCTTGTTTCCAAATTTAAAAAAAAATTCTCGGTGGCAAAAAAATGTCATCCAATAGCGAGGTTATTGCTGAAACTGAGGCATATTTTGAAGGTCTTGAAAATCTTATTTTTCGGATGGAATTAAAAACGTTTGATGAAGTGTATTGAGTTGGAAGGAGATTATGTTGAAAAATAAATAATAATAATTCCAAAAAAACGGTTCTTTTTATGTTAGGCCAGTTACTTTTGCGGTCGCCCTCGTATATCCAACATATCACAACTGAATAAAAAGATTAGAGTATTTTGGATTTTTCGTTATAAGTTCATGACCTGTTTCTGGTTTTTGCATAAACCGGTGTTTTCGCAAAACATCAATGAAAAAAACAACGCTCGGCGTTAAATGGCATGATCAACAATTCCTGGGCTCAAATCCATGATCCAATGTGTCATCGGTGAGGTACAACCACATCTCTGTCATCAGAGCCGTGGGGGCCATTATACGTTTATTTTATTCTATACTTAATCGGAACATACCTTTTTAAAATCCAATTATAAAATCACAATTATCTTAAAAAATACGTATTTTTTATTTAAAAGTGAAAAAACTGAAAACCTCTTAATATCGGGTAATCACTCTAGAGGTATTTTCCTCAAAATAAAAAAATACAAAAACTCAAATCAAATTTGGAATCTTCATTGTTCATTCGAAAGGACATTTTTTGCCATTTATTTTTTAAATATTATTTCCTTCTAATGTAGGCCGCAACTACGACTCAGGGTGTCAGTTCTGAGGGTCCAATTTTTAATGACTCGTTCAAGAATTTCGACCGGTATGTCGTTAATGACATGCATAATGTTGGCTTCTAAAACCTGAATAGTAGCTGGTTTGTCAGCATTAACTTTTGACTTATCGTAGCCCCAAAGAAAAAAAATGCTAAAGGTGTGATGTCACACGAGCTAGGCGGCCACACACCGGTACAAAATGTAAAATTAGCTGCTAATCGAAATAACCTCTCAATAGATCCATTGTTTGAGCACCTGTATGGTAAATCGCACCATCGTGTTTAAAACCAAATGTCGTCAAGATTACGGGCTTCAGTTTCAGGTTGCAAAAACTACGATATCATAGCGCGATAGCAATCCCTATTCACGGTTACGTTCCGGCCATCATCATTTTTGAAAAAAATATGTAGCGATGATTCCAAACCGCACCAAACTGTGGTATTCTCTAGGTATAATGGCACCTCTTGAACCTCTTCTGGTTGCTCTTTTGTACAAATGCGGCTATTTTGTTTATTGACGTTGCTGCTGAGCCAGAAATGGGACTCATCTCTGAACAAAATTTTGGTCGAAAACAGTGGATTTTCTTCAAGCTTTTAAAGAGCCTAAACACTGAAGCGACAACGCGCACGAAAGTCATTAGGTCTTTTCATGATTAAATGGCAAACAATACTGGAAAAAAAATAATGTTTAACACAACTCACACGAAATCTGTGAAAAACACCCTATTGAAAAAAGTAACTCAAACTTGATCACCCGTTATAGCACTGATTACAGAAACTGCAGATTACTTAGATCTTTGCTTATTGAGGTTTTAAATGAGGTATGATCTTACAGACGTCTCAACTAACTAAGGTCTGAGAATACTTAGCTCTCAGTTAAGAAAGATCACTGAGGTTGCAGTTTGCTGAAACGGCGACGAAGAGGAACATCGTTAGGCTTTAATTCCTGTACGAGCTATATTTATTACACTTTCAAATCAAGATCCTTTCGTAAAAGGCTCCGGGTTGTTTCATACGACAAGCCAAGTTGTTTCATACGAAGCCGAATCAATTCTTGGGGGTTTTCACGTACACTCTTAGCTACTGCCGCTATGTTTTCAATACTTCGTGCTGAATGTGGTCTATTAGGTCGAGTATTATCCAATAGCGAAAATTGTCTTTCAATGTTGGCGATGGTAATCCGAAAATTGCTTTCGGTAGGCCAATAATGTCGACCATAAAAAAGTCTAAGCACACGAAAAACGTTTCTCTCCGAACGCTCTTTTCCATAATACGAGGGCATATCACACACAAAACACAGTTTTCCAAAAAAATATTTTTCAACATTATCTCCTCTTAGCTCAATACAATAAGTCGCACATTTCTCCAATTTGTGTACCCTTTCCCAAAATAGGATTTTTAAGGTCCATAAAATAAGCATTTGTTTAATCAATAATTTCATTTTTGGAGCTGAATCTTCTTCCACCGAGCCCTTTTTTAGGTTTGGAAATAGGAAATAGTCACTGAAGGCTAAATCCGTAGAGTATGGCGGATGAAGTACCAATTCGTAACCCAATTCATGCAATTTTGCCATTGAGACTGCACACGTGTTCACCCGTGCATTAATTATCCTGATTAAAAAGAACTTTTTTTCTTTTCTTCGTTTTTTTTTTAATCCTCGTTAAATCGGTTTAATAATATGTCATAAGATTAGCCGTTTATTGTTTTTTTCTTTTGAAGGTAATCGATGTGGATTATCCCGCGTGCATCCCAAAAAACAGTTTCCATCACCTTATTGGCCGACAAAGTCACCTAGGCCTTCTTCGGAGCCGGTTCACCACACAGTACAACATATGATTTCGGGACTCAATTCTGATAATTGTTTGTGAAAGTCAGCGTCATTTGTACTTGTGCGACAACGAAAGTCGGGAAACCACTTTATGATTGAAATAGATGGTGCAAACTTCCCACAGCATTTTCATGCTTTTCCTTGGTTCAATTGATGAAAAAATAACGTTTAATGAGCACTCGAAATTCACTTTTTTCAATTTTCAATAAAATCCACGAGATTGTATGTTTCGAACAGCTGTTAAACACAAACTAAATGACGGAACTCTCTCAAAATTTGGCAGTAGTTTGTTAACAGTTGGTACTGGATGGGAGTGTTGCATTTCATATAACTATAAGGGAAGTTAAAAAAAGTCAGGGAATTATTTATATGACTTAGTACAGTTGGAGAATTTGGAGACGTTGTTGCGGTGTAAGTCTTTCCATGATGAAATGGCAAACAATACTAAAAATAATTAAATAACGTTTAACACAACTTACGCGTTAACTGTGAAAAAATCCCTATTACAAAAATACCTCTAAATTTATATAGAACTTTGCAAACGAAATGTTTCCTATCTAGTCACGTAAATTTTATGGTAGATACACACGAGGCTACCGTTGCAGCAATACAGCCATGTTGAAGCAGACGTTGCCTCGTGTGGACCTAGCTTTACAATTAGCAAGCTATGTATGGAAGTGTGTAAACCGGTCTAATAGGCTGTTTCCACTACGGTCGCGTCCACGTCCGCGTCCATGATTTATCGATAAATTTGTAATGGTGTTTCCATTCTGTTTTGCGTCCACGTTTGCGTTCAAACAGCTGTTTGTGTTTATTTGTTTTTTTAGGGGTGCGAAAAATTTTAATATTTTTGTGGCCCAACCTGCTCCTTTCTGCAATAAACACAATCGATTTAATTCCAAAAAAATATTGCTATATAATTTATATTTAAAAAATTACCTGTATTTTTTCGTTAAATTGTCCAGATTATTATTTACTTCGGCGCCAGTCACTGCCAACTTCTCGCCCATCTCTTTGTGTATGTGGGTGTTTTTTCGGGCACCCCTCAGGCCATCAATGTTCTCCTCCCAGAGGTCCAACAGATGCAGTGTTGTTACTGCTGTCCACTCCGTCTTTTTAAATTCTAAAATAATTGGAAACATTAATATTATAAACAAAACCAAAAATATTAACTTACCTCCTGTTTTTTGCATTTTGGATTTTTTTTATTTATACTGATTGACAGCTGTTTTCATATGGATGTGCAATTTGCGATTTTGCCATTGATAGGTATGGATGGGTTTCGATTGCAAAAATAATCGATTTTATAGTAAACGCGACTTATCGATAAACGCGTCCAATATGAACGCGACTTTTTCCCATACCTAACTGCCTATGCTTTTTGTATGGGCCTTAACGCGCGTTCATTGATTTTTGGATGCGGACGTGGACGCGACCGTAGTGGAAACAGCCTATAATATCTAGTAGTCTTTTTCCGCTTATTTTGAAAAAATATTTTATAAAATCACGCCATCTCGGCAATCATAGCAGGACTAGAACGGTTAAGCTCACACGATGATATAACAGATGCATTGCATTATAAGGTCGAGACAGTTCCTACTACAGGGTGGCCCAAATGAGACCTAGGGATGTTAAACACGTATAACTCTTGTAACAACGTTTTTTTTTTTAATTATTTATTTTTATATGTTAAATACATTTTATGGAAATATAACGTGACTATGTGTGAAATATGAGATCAGACAAATGACCACCATTTTGCTCGATATAGGCATTGGCTCTTTTTTAGCGCCAAGCTGCTGCACAGCTTCCACGTTCTCTTCAGTACGAATATTTCGATGAGCACCTCTTCCTGACGGTCGGCAACTGAACCCAGTTCCTCAAAACGGCGAACTAAACATGTAATCATGGAAGATGTGGGCGCTGATCTTACGTTAAAAAAACGGCGATAATGTCGCTGCGTCAGAACAATTGATCGTTGAGAAGAATAATAAAAATCGATAATTTTAATGCGTTGTTGTGGACTGACGGTACGTATTCATTTTAAATTCCAAGAGTTCAGTTATAATCTGCAAAAAGAAAAAATAAATTATGTTAAAAAATAAAAAAGTTATTTGTGTTTCACATCAGCTGGTCTTATTTGGACCTCCTGTTACATATGCGACCCACTCGAATGTACAGGCATACATACAATCATACACACACGTAGGCTTCCTTAGAAAACGGTTCGTTAAGAAGACGAAAAAAAAGCGTTAAAAGATCTTGCATTGCGTAACACAAAAACCACTTCGGAGGCTTGAGATCACACAATCATAATTTTCGCAACTGATCATTGCAGTCAGATTTGCATTCGATTCAAGTCGATATGTCTTAATTTCGCGCGTGTGTGTGTGAGTATGTTATGAC
Organism: Hydrotaea diabolus; assembly: GCA_963513945.1. Classification (NCBI taxonomy): domain Eukaryota; kingdom Metazoa; phylum Arthropoda; class Insecta; order Diptera; family Muscidae; genus Hydrotaea; species Hydrotaea diabolus. The sequence goes on from OY740719.1 coordinate 132,111,235, forward strand.
AGAAAAGAGAGAGCACCAGCTATTCCATCAATCGAGTATCTCTTTGGATGCAAATGAGTAAAAATGAGTGAAAATTTATTTAACACAAAACATATGCGAGGAGTATCTCGAGCCGTACTCTCGCGTATGCATAAACAAAAAACCGGCATATTTTTTATTATTCTTGGCGTTTTTTGTTTCTGTATCTTTACGCTGCTTGTTGTTGCTTTACTTGCTATTACCATCAGTTGACAACCCGACAAACCAGCTGTAAGCGAACGAGCGAAAACGAAACGAAAGAAAACGGGTAGAAACGGCGTTAAGTTCGGCCAGGTCGAACTTTAGATACCCTTCACTGTACCCACGCTAATATAGAGCAAAAACAAAAATGGCAGGTTTTTGTTTCCTATTGGGCAATTCGTCCGTCCCATAACTTTAAAATTACTCTTTATTGGGATTCGTATGTGGGGAATGTTGTTCAAAATTTCGAACAAAATCTTGAATTAATTCGTCAAAGCGAATCAAATTGTAAAGTTTATAAGCTTGTTGGACGCGGATTAGCTATAATGAAGTTGTTATGAAAATACAACACTGGTAGAGTCCAAAACGTTTAGGCAGCTCAAAGTTATTTTTTTTTTGTAACGAAGTTTTGAAGAATTTTGCCTACACTGAGCCGAAAATACAATGAATTTTTTAACCATACAATATTTTTCATGGTAAATGTTTGATAACGAAGACAAACTAAAGTTATATAAGGGCAAATATACATACAAAATAGTAACATATTAATAGTTAACATTATTGGTTGGTTTTTTCAAGAGAGAGGCAGAAAAATGTACGGCATAAACAGCCAAAAGCAAATGCTACCTGTACAGTCTTAATTGCTTCGAAGACTATACGCAAAGGGTAATTTTCATTAATTATAATGGGACTCCCGTATGTCATTTTATTTGTAGCCTAAGCAATCGTAGCCAAAAACAGCCGTACAGTCTGCATGGCAATAGTAGCCAATACATTTTACCAATTTTTTAGTTGATTCTGAAAATGAAACAACAAAAAGGTCTCGAACTAGAACAAAAACTGTTGAAGTCATAATAATGAAAAAAGGACGAATAAATGTAAACAAAACAAAAACATAATTAGTTGGTTAATTTAACATTAAAAATTGTAACATTAACTACATTTCTGGTTAAAAGAGGTAACCAACATTCAGGCATTCAAGTGCCTGGAGATTTTAAAGCGGTGCAAGAAATACTTCACCTGTTAATTCTGCGGAAACCATTGATGTTGTTCTCAATAGTGTGGCATGAAAATTCAGTGTGATGTTCGTCGGAACAAGCACATTTTTCAAGTGTCGAAAGAAGTATTCCAGTGCCTGGAGATTTTAAAGCGGTGCAAGAAATACTTCACGATCTTCTTAACATCTACATCTCATAAGTACATTCGCCCAAAAATGGAGTATTACTCCCACATCTGGACGGGTGCTTAAAGGTCTTCTTTGGAATTTCTCGAGCGGGTACAATGGAGGGTACTGAGGCTTGTTGGAGATAGCAGGGTAGCCAACTCTATTGTTTCACTCGATCATCGGCGGAATGTTAGTTGCGAATAACTCTTTTAAAGGTACTTTAACGGGATGTGCTCTTCTGAGATAGGTGATCTCATTCCGGAGGTCAGAGTGTTCGCCCGACACACCCGCTTGTCTAGAAATTCGCATCCATTTTATTACAAGAAGTATCATTACAGGAAGAATTCGTTCTGCAGCCGTGTTGTCCGTATGTGGAACATATGAACAGGTTCAAATCAAATGTCTTTAAACATTACTTCCCCCAATAAAAAAGATTAAACTTAACACGTTTACAAGGTTTATTTACACGGTAATTGAATCAAGAGCTAAATCCTACTGACAATTTCAAGCGTCTACGGATGGTTGGTTGAACAGACAAAGAAAATCATCGTCAGCGACGAAGCGTTTACGTTCACCTCAGCAAATTCGTTGACAAGCAGAATTTTCGTATTCGGCGAAATAATAATCTATGAGTGATTATTGAATAGCCAATGCAACCACAAAGAGTGACTGATTTTTGCGATTTATAGGCAGTCGGCGGCATCGGCCCATACTTCTTCAAATAAGGTCGTCCAGACAGTTATCCTGAATGGTGTTCGATATCGCTAGATGATAACGGAGTTGTTATGGCCAAAATTGGAGAATATGGACCGGCGATATGTGGTTTCAACAGGATGGTCCCACTTGTCAAACAGCCTACGGAACTATGGCTATTTTGCGCAATAAATTTACTGGCCGTGTTATTTCACGTCCTGACGATGTTAATTGGCCTTCACGATTAAGTGATTTGACACCGTTGGACTTCTTTGTGGATATTAAAAAGATAAAATGTATGCCAATAGGCGAAGAACAATTCAAGAGTTAAAGCATGAGTTAATTCGGCACATTAACGACATTGAACCTCAATTATGTCTCAGGTTCATTGAAAATATCGGATAAAGGTATGCCACCGAAGGCGTGGCTAGCATTTGGCCGATGTTTTGTTTTACACATCCTTCTATTATAATATATATATTTTTTTTTTTAAATTTTAGTTGGACCACCGTTTACTTCAAAAGTGTAAATTTTACCGAGGTATCTTTTATAGCTTAAAGGGAAACTTTTTTCTTCCTTCGCCGATTTTGCCCATTTACAATCCCAAAAAGCTTATGACCATAAGCCATGATCAAGATAAATTTCGAATCCTAGGTTGATTCGTTTGACCGCTATCGTGCTTTTTACAGACACACTGTTCGATTGACGGACATGGCTAGATCATCTTAGAACTTCACTCTATGCTTTATAGGGTCTCCCACCAATATTTCGTGGTGTTGCAAACGGAAAGACAACTTTAATATACCAACCACCCTTCGGTGGAGGGTATAAAAATAAAAGCGCACCACTACACAAAATATTATGCAAAAAACCTTTAGAAACACACGTAAACCCAGTGAGTGAAATAGAGAGCGTTAGTTTCCTACACTGATAGAGAGCGCGTGTGAGTTGGTAGGGGCAGAGAGAGAGCGGGTAAATAACGGAGATTGCGCCGTTGGGATACCGCATACCGAAAAGACAATCAAAACAAAAAACAACAGTATCCATTGGATGTGTATACATTGTTGTTGTTGTTACTTGTAAACATCTGACTGTGCTGTGTGTAAGCTTTAAAACTCGTCGTCGCCGTCAATAGATGGATGTTGTGTGACAGTCGGTTCGAAAGGAAATGATTGCTCTTAAACTGTTTAAATGAAGTATCTATGGCATGTTGACATAGAGATATTTCAGGTTGCAGTGTTGATAAAAATTCGTAAATGTATTTTTGGGTTAGAAGTGAATCGCCGCTAACAAACTTTTTATTAGGTGTTACTGAACTTGACAATTATCTAAAAAAAACAAAGTCATGTGGGAGAAATTTTAGCAAAAAAAATTGCTGATACAAACGGCTTTTCGTAAGTAAACATACGTTATTCTCTTAATATCCCATTAAGGGGATACTTCTTTTAACTGTTTGCACTATATTAATTCTTATATTGTTACGGAGAACGTTACGTTCAATTGTATCTTAATTCTAATAATACGTATTTTATTGCTCGTTGTATAAATCATAATAAAGCTGGCAATAGTTCACTAAGAAAAATAAAACATAAATCAGACATATAAAGGGTGGCCGACTTAACATTTTAAATTTGCATCGGCTGTAAAAAAAGTGTTGATAATTTTTTCAAATTTCTGGTATAATTGGAAATGTTAAACTTTTTCATTTAATAATGAAACTCCATCCGATGCGTTTTCACACTGAAAATTGTTTGACAGGATATGAAGAATTTTACCGAAAAATCGTGTTTTCATATAAAGCTCATTAAAATAAGCAAAATTGCCACCTTCTTCAAATTTATTCGGGAATAGAAAACTAAATATGACATTGTCAAATTAAATATTTAAATGGACTTGGCTTAGGTCATTAAATATAAAATAAGAGCTGTAAATTCTATGTATGTATAAGTATGCTAGAAAAATTATATATAAATTGTACTTATAATTTGTAAACCAACCTCTTTTGGAAGTAAAGATAAAGTCGAAAGTCTTGAGAAGCCAATGCATCCACAACGAGTAACTGCTTGGTGTGGGTTTTTTGGCTGGCGGCATCATTGGGTCATTTTTCTTCGAACATGAGCAAGGAGCCGCCGTTACCGTCAACGGTGAGCGTTACAGTGCCATACTCAACGAAGTTTTGTTTTCAAAAATTAAAGAGATGTCATTCTTTGGTTTAAACAAAACGAGACCACATGTCAAACAGTCAACGCAGTCATAGATATTTTACGCACTGTTTTTAAATAATCAACCGAAATTGTCATGTCAATTGGCCGCCTCGGAGCTGTGATTCGATCCCTTTGAATTATTTTCTGAATGGGAGCCATTAAAGATAATTGTTACGCAAAGCATCCAGAGGCAATTGAACGTAGAAACATGAAATCGGAGTTGCCATTGAAGAGGTTCGAACCGAAATTATCGAAAATGAACTGAAATAGTGGGTTGATCGGATGACTCAGAAAAATAAAAAAAAAAATTACCAGCTCTTTTTTTTACCGCCGATTCAAATTTAAAATGTTTAAACGCCCACCATGTAATACCTTCAATTAGTAAAACATCAATGTTTGTTCTTGGCATTAAGTTCGCCAAATCTTACTCATAATAGAATTCCAGGTGCCTTAAATGGTGCTCTTTTGCAGAAATTTTTCGGGGTCTACCTTGTAAACATTGTTTTCTTGTAGTCTTGTAAAGCATTAAACACAATATTATACGATGTTCCAATGTTTTGGCAATCTGAAATTGATTTTAACGCTTGGTTTTGGAAATTTTGAGTGGTGGAACGCTCATCGTTTGCACAAATTTCAATCGCTTATGTTTATTGAAATTTTATTTTAAAAAAACGGATAAAATAACTTTTTGTTAAGCGAAAAAATAGTTTTTTTTTATTGAAGGAAAGCTTCTTGCAATACTTAGCACCTAATCTTAATTTTGTGTAATAAAAGATCTGATTTTCATTTTTCTTTCTTATTTCTCATTCGCATAGCAATGGCTTAATATCAAAAGTTTATTAAATTTAATTTTGACAATAGTATGATGGTCGCAATATTAATATTGTTGAAATATAAAATAACTATTTTTGCCAACTGGATCGGATAATAGGATAATATCATATTTTATATGTAAATTAAAATTTGTCGAGCAAACTGCTTTGGCTTTGTTTTACTGAAATATTTTTAATAGAAACGCAAACGTTCTTTAAACTGATATTTTCTACTGTTAAATAAATCACACCTATTATTTTGAATTTAATGTGTATTTTTAAATAATTTTCATAGCTCAAATCTATTGTTGACAACTTAATCTAATTCTTATAAATTATTTTTGGGATAATAGTATAAGTGTGTGTGATGATACTATGGTTGTGAGGATCATACTATGGTTGTATGTGAAACATACTATGGTTGTGGGGATCATTGTATGGTTATATGTGAATCATACTATTGTTGTGAGGATCATAGCATGGTTGTATTTGAATCATACTATTGCTGTGATGAGCATAATGTTGTTGTACCACAACCATATACCCAACAACAGTATGATGCTCTTTGCGTATTGTTATCCCAACCATACTTTTTTTCTACATGTACTTATATATATTCCTATAGGCAACAAATTTCCTACATCTATACATATGCTCATAAAAAATTTCTTTCTTATAAACAAAAAGTTCTAATAAAAAGAAAGATAGAAGCTTGCGGTATTTTAAGACTTTCTGATATCCGTTGCAGTTGTGTAGTTGCACGGAGCAACTTGCACCGCCCTGCTGGTACCATATCGAACACAGTCCATTTCAATAAGAATACATTGATCAAAGATCTGTTTTGTTTAACAGCCTTAGTAACCATATTGCTTACGGCTTCCACCAAAAATATTAAACGAGGGGTGATACAGTTTGAGTCATCCCGCATTTATTATTTTGTTAGGCTATTAAAACCGCACGAAACAATGACCACAAAATAATTTAAGACAAAATGTTAGTCACAAAAGAAATGAGTTAAAAACACACAGCATGAAGCATTCATGCACTGGTCTAGAGGAATGAACTCGATCTATTTTCGGAGCATGTGGTTACACTCTTTGTGAGTGTTAAGTTAACAATGATTTATAAAGTGAGAGTATTTCTGAAAAAAACTTCAAGACTATAAGCTGTAAAAAATACACTTTGAGAAATAGTATCATAACTTTTTGTATGAGACGCTTTAAGTTTTAATGCACATCTTAAAAATCTCTGAGTGTGATTTGCTTTTTAATCTTAAAATTCGTAGTATTACTTTGGACCACCTTTGTGTGCTAGTCGTGTGTAGTACTAATTCCAGGATCTTCTTCGAATAGGAGCATCTAACAATTTAACAGCGTCTGCTTTCCACCTCGTAAAAGATGGCGACATTACAAGTAAGGAATTTATCTTAATAACCATGTAAAAACTTTATATTGACAGAAACGGTGTTTCAAAGTTTGAAATACAACGTATTAGAGGAAATATTCTTTTTGTTGAGTTCTTATATATTTAAACATAAAGTAACGGGTATAAGAACATCTCTTATAAGAAATAACCGCATACAAGAAAGTATTGAAAAACACCGTATCATTAATTATAGCTGTTTATAATAGCTTAAAAGACGAAATCGCATAAAAGAAAGAAACTTGAGGTATTTTATGACTACCTTATATCCATTCTCTGCTGTATTTAGAAGAAAGTCAAAAGAGTACCCCAAGAAGACATCGGAATCAAAAAAGGAACTAAGTAAGCCATTATTATATTGTAACTAGTTTATTTTCAGTTTTATCGGAGATAAAAGATCGATTACTTGTGGGAACAAAAATACCCAACACTAACATATGTGACGTTCAGTTCAGTTTGGTTTATTGATTCCTATAAGCTAACAAACAATATGTCTTACGACTAACTATAACTCTCTTATTATCTAACATATATACTTATGTATCTAGAATTATCTATATAATACAGTTGGTGGATGCTGCAGCTTGCTGCAGCATATCATTAGTACAAACAGCTAAATAATACAAGTTTGTCCCGAAAAAGGACATATGTGACGTGCCAAATAGGAAGGGACCTAAGTTTAAAAACCAGTTTTGTTCAGGAGAGCCATTTTAAAGATTAGGTCGCTTAGAATCGTCGACTTCACTTTCATAAAACGCGCATATCTCTGGGAGGGAACACTTTTGGGGCATGGGATCAGTCTCATTCGATGCTCAGATGTTTGTCCACATCAAAAAAAGTGATAAGTTGATGAAAAGTTTTGTTCAGTAGAGCCATTTTAAAGATTAGGTCCCTTTCTATTTGCGCTTAGAATCGTCGACCTTACTTTCATAAAACGCGCATATCTCTTGGAGGGAACACTTTTGGGGAATGGGATCGGTCTCATTCGTTGTTTTGATGTTGTCCACATCAAAAGAAAAAAACTGAAAATTGATTTTTTTACCCTTAGGTCCCTTTCTCTATGCGCTGTCACTTATGTCATAAGTTCTATTTTTTAAGTAGTTATATTTCCCGGTTGTTCTTGTATCGCCATCTTGATCAACCCACTGTAGCTATCTGCTCTAAACGAGTATGTATTCATGTAAAGTGATGCTAACTTTCTTTGTAGCTCAAAACGTAAGCACCAATCGAAAATCGCAAAAAGTTTAAAATTTTTAGAAAAGGCTACTTTAACGTTAGAGTTTTTTTCATCGTTCATGAGAAATTGAAATGTGGAAACTTTATGAGGCTCAAGTTCAAAATTTCATCTTCACCCGCATACCTTAAAACGCTATTCAAAAATTGTAATGTTCAAAAAGTGAACAAATTTTGAAATAAGGAATTTTTGTGTGGAAAAATTTAAAAATTCGGCCAATATGCCTAATGCAATGTTTTTATGCATAGTGTAACGTCTATAGCGGACAATGTTGAAATATATTTTTGTTTTATATATAAGTATATAGATAAGCTCCATCGTACAACGTTACGAGCGTGTTTTACTTTCATTCAACACATCGAAATATTGATGGAAAGAGTGCACAATGTATTTTTATTATAAACGTTCGTAAAAAATAAAGACTTGATCTAGCTATGACCGTTCTTAACTTTCCAATTGAAATTCTAAATATTCCTGTTAAATTCCGAATATTCCAAGTAAAATACATAATTAATTTTATATGCATGTCCTTCTAAAGGCATGGAAATATTCGTTACTATATGGTTGGTACAGCGCATTATTCCAAAAATAGGTTTTCATTCACAGATCACTTTTTTACAAAGCTGGCTTCGAATGTATTTTAAGTCACAATTTTTTCATTATAAGTATTTGGCATAAATTATATCGCTGTTTTTATATGAAATAATTATATGCTGCAAAGATTAAATTTAAACTTACAAAACTAAAACCAGCGAGTTTAAAGGAATTAATTTGTAGAAAATATTTGATGTTCAGCACACAATACACGATTTTTTTTTTAAATACGAGGGCTGCTATATATATTTCTAGCCTTATAATGAAAATGCAAATATTTATCATTAAAAATGATTTTATTCTTTTTCAAAGTATTCTCCAGCATGATTTCTACACTTTTGCATTTGCTCAAACCAATTTTCGAGGCACTTCCACTCCGACTGAAAAACCTACAAAACATGGTTTTTGAAAGCTGGCTTCGAATGTATTTTAAGTCACAATTTTTTCATTATAAGTATTTGGCATAAATTATATCGCTGTTTTTATATGAAATAATTATATGCTGCAAAGATTAAATTTAAACTTACAAAACTAAAACCAGCGAGTTTAAAGGAATTAATTTGTAGAAAATATTTGATGTTCAGCACACAATACACGATTTTTTTTTAAATACGAGGGCTGCTATATATATTTCTAGCCTTATAATGAAAATGCAAATATTTATCATTAAAAATGATTTTATTCTTTTTCAAAGTATTCTCCAGCATGATTTCTACACTTTTGCATTTGCTCAAACCAATTTTCGAGGCACTTCCACTCCGACTGAAAAACCTACAAAACATGGTTTTTGAAAGCTTCAACAGTATCTTCTGGCGACGAGAATCGTTGACCACGCATTTTTTCTTGATGTGCCGGAATAATAAAAATTCGTTGGGTGCAAAGTCAGGGCTGTACGGCGGATGGCTCATCAATTCGTCGTTTTGGTCGGTCAAAAAGGCGCTTGTTTGAGCCGATGTGTTAGAGCTCGTATTGTCATGGTGCACAATGATTAGTCTTCTTTTGTTGGTTTTTCAAATTTCTCCGAAGACTTCAGGCAAACAAACTCTGGTGTACCACTCAAAATTGACCTCCTACGTTGCTCAAGCGGAACAGTCGCCACATGACCAGTTTCTCCGTCTATTTGCTTCGAAGTGCCTCTTCCACGAACAACTTTCGTTGAATTTGGCTAGTCTTCGAAGACTAAACGGTCCATTGTTGTTTTGTTTCGAGCTCAGACGCCTAGATCTATGATTCGTCACCTGTGACGATCTTATGAACGTCTGTTGAAGCACCGCGATCGTATTTTTTTAAATTTCTTTGCACCAATCGACACGAGCCTTTTTTGAGCGATTGTCAAATTGTTCGGGATCCAAAGAGAACAAACCTTTTTTACGGCCCGGTGTTCATGCAATATCGAATGTTTACCGGGGTAAGAAATGCCTAAGGATGTCTCTATCTTACGATATGTAACATGACGATCTTGCATTATCAGTTCACGCACGGCATCATTGTTCTCTGGCACAACGTACACACGTTTTTAGCAGGAGTTAAAATCGTTTTAAAGAAAATGCCTCGTGTAAACTCAATTATCACTAAATGACCATGTAAAAATTAGTGCCTATCGGGAAAATGGTTTTAAATAAAAATAATCATACTCAGTGTTTACAGATCAAAGTAAACAATTTTAAATTATCTCTGGGATGGAACTTGTATGGTTCTTTTAAGAGTATCAGAACGCAGTAGCAAACAACTCCGGCAGTAAGCAAGAAAGTAAAAATAATCAGAACTACAGTTAATTAAACGTAACGACTAGACAAGTCAATCAAATGTTAAATGAAGACTTAAAATTAAAAAAAGAATTCAAAACGTCTTACAGAACGACACAATGAAGCAAGATCAGCATTTGCCAAATCCATTAATTTTAAAAGAAGAGTGAAGTTTTTTGTTTGTGCGGGTCATGGGTTTAACCTTGATGACTACGATTGGCTTCAAGGTTATTGAAGAACAGGAAATATAAGTGGCTTGATATTGTAAACTTCGGTTTCGCATTTGTCTATAGAGAACAGGTCCGATTTATTTATAAAATTAGACACTGGTTTTATACTTCGCTCGAACAAATTAAAATTTTTAAGATAAAAATTAAGTAGATATAGTTTGACCACCATCCAGTCCAGTCTGATATCCTGTTGCAATGAAATTTAAAGCCTATCCGCATTAATGGAATTATTAATAATAGTGGCAATAGGGGCATAACAATTTCGTATCTTTATGTCAACGCACAAACATTTTTAAACATTCTTTCATTCTTTCAAAAGTTCACCTGCGATCAACGGTCGGATGTCATTTAAAATAACTACCGAAATTCTGAGTCGGTGGTCGCAACTTTTAGAGCGCTTACTCGAATTTTCGACCGTAATTATCTTCCCGCCCGACAGGCTGGATAAATTTGGCTATAGTGGATACATTTGGATCCAAATTTTTACTCTTGTTTGTTCCGGCGCGAAAATATCGCAGTCGTAAGTGTATCCGTTAAAAATCAGCCAAATCAGTCGATTCCACGTTATTCTCAGGAGTTAGGCATCAAACCACACTGTGGTGTATTTTGCGAAAAGATCTTGGCCTTCAACCTTATAAGATCAAACTGACTGAAGAACAAAAAACACTTTATCAATTGAACGCAGAAACTTCTCAGATTTGGCTTTGGCAAAGTTTCACGAAAATCTAGAATTTCATCGAAAAATCATCTCCAGCGATGAAGCTCATTTCTGGCTGAGTAGTTTTGTCAATAACCAGAATATGCATTATTGAACAGCAACAAACCTATATGAGCTTCAAGAGACACAATTGCATCCGCAAAAAAGTACTGTGTGGTGTGGTTTCAATGACGGAGGTGTGATTGGGCCGTATTTTTCGTTGATGAAAACAATCGTCATGTTACTGTCAATGGAAGGCGCTATCGTGCCATGTTAGAAAATTATTTTTGACTAGAATTGGATGAGCTTGACATCGCCGATATGAGATTTTAACAAGTCGCTGCTACTAGCCACACAGCACGCATTACAATCGATTTACTGAAAGGCAAATTGGGTGAACTTGTTATATCGAAAAATGGTCCGGTCGAATGGCCACCTCGTTCATGCGATTTAAAGCAATTGGATTTCTTTTTATGGGGCCACATCAAGTCATTGGTCTTTGCCAACAAGCCAGCAACTTTAGATGAGCTCAGAGACAACATCCAACTCGAAATTGCCAACGTTCCGGTCGAAATGTGTGCAACAGTGGTGGTAAATTGGGCAAAAAAATAAATCGCTGTACAAGGGCTCAAAATCGAATTTCATTCTTAAATTGTAACATTTGCACTACACCTGGAATACATTTAAATCAATATCTTAAATATTTCGTGTTTTGTTTATACATATATAAAATTGTTATGTCCTTAATGAAAAACCCTGTATTTAAAATATATTGCAGCTTTCTATTATTTTTGAATTATATTGTGTTGCACCATAAAAATATTTAACATTGAACTTTTTCTTTTTTGATAAATATTAAATTAGAGTTAATAAATTTAAGAAAGTCTTTTTTTTAGCAAGCAGTTTAAACAATAAATAAAATGAGATAAAATATTGATTTTAAGAACAAAAAAATTCATTCAACACCCCTGTATCCATGCCTGAATAAGTAATATGCGATGGCAATGCTGTTAAATATGTTAAGCTTGGATCTTGGAAATTCAAAAAGTTTCCTTTTATGGAATAAAGTTTTTTCGAGTATTTCTACAGCGGCGGAGGTTATACGAGGGCATATCAATAATTCCGTGACTTTTCCTATTTCAGCTGTAGCTATTTGAAATGCAACATAATCCATTATTTTTCCGAAAAAACGTCAACGATGGACTCTGCACCATCGATTGTTGTTGTGGTTGCACAAGTATAAATGACGCTGATCGTTCTGGACACCCACAAAATCCACGATATAATGTTCCCAGTCGAAGAGTAAAAGTGCGTGAGATTGTTAATGCCATACGCATTTCATATGACAGTGTGGTTTTGATTTTACATGACCAGATTGCTTTAAGAAATCGGGTGCACACTAGGAGTGCACGAGTTTTCGATTTTGATACGGCTCACCCCCTTATTTTGTGGGGTTTGGAAAAAATGCATGGGCCAAAAAATGGGGGAGGTGGGATCGGGGCAAGTGACAGCTCATCGAGGTCAAAGGTCGTGGGAAAATATTCACAAAAAGCCCCGCAACTACCTACGTGTCGCACCTAGAGGGGTAAAATGTATGACCGACCCCCATTAATTTTTCCCTCCCAATATTTTTTCTAAACATAACTTCCCCCTATCTTCACCCCCACAGGGGGCTCCCCTACAAAAAATTATTTTTTTTCAAATTTTCGGCAACAACCTCAAGTAATATAATTTTGCCCTAACGATGATGAAAAATATGAGGTGGTCGCCAAAAGTCGGAAGGAATATCCATCCTACGACCTTTGACCTCGATGAGCTGTCACTTGCCCCGATCCCACCTTCCCCATTTGTTGGCCCACGCATTTTTTTTCCAAACCCCACAAAATTAGGGGGTGAGTCATACCCAAATCGTACTACTAAGAATCTCCATACAACACTATCCCACCCCTAGTGCACACGTGTGCAGTCTCAATGGCAAAATTGCATGAATTGGGATACGAATTGATACCTCATCCTCCATATTCTCCGGATTAAGCCCCAAGTGACTATTTCCTATTTTCAAACCTAAAGATGGAAAGAGATTCAGCTCGAACGATGAAATTATTGATCAAACAAATGCCTATTTTATGAACCTCGAAAATCGTTTTTTTTTTGCAAAAATTAGAGAAACATTAAACAAAGTGTATTGAGCTTAAAAGAGATTATGTTAAATTTTTTTTTTGCAAAAAAAACTGTTTTTTCGAAAAGTTACGAAATTATTGATATGCCCTCATATAAGATGCAATTGAACTTAAAATAGAATATTCTGAATTTTAAATAAGTTTTCTGACTTCAAATGTTCTGAATTTCAAATTGAAAATTCTGAATTTAAATTGGTGTCTTTAGAATATCAAATGCAATTTCTAAATTTCAAATGGAACTCCTGATATAAATATAATTGATATTTTTTCCCTAGTACATCGGACAATTAGACAACCACATTGGTCGTTTTGAGTGTTCCTAGAATCACTACGTTGACAACACTGCTCATGTGTGTGTACGGTAAAGTAGAAGAAAAAGGTTTGTCTACTGCTATGACTATGTATAGCACAAAAACAACCTGCTACCGCTAACATTACAATGGGTTAGAAAACTCTCAGTAATCTCTGGAGTGCTCCAAGTCTCTGCGCTCTGCAGTGCGTTATCTTCTCTCAACGCCCGGTTTGACTCTCCCCGTATGAGTTTGTTTGTGCGTGTTGGGTTTTTGGTGATTTGGTTGTTGTTGTCATCTTCTAGGAATGTTAAAATGCTAATGCGGGCCTACGTTGCCGTCGTCATAAACGTCAAGAGAGAGAGAGAGAGAGAGAGAGAGTGTATGTGTGTGTAAGTGTTGTGGGCTGCCGTTGGGGAGAAATGTTAGATTGCTGTGCTGCGCCACTACAAGCGGCGACAACTACAACAACAGCCAGCCAGCCACACTGCACAAACACTTTTCGTACATGCTCTGTTGTGTGGAGCAATATTTTTTTTGGGGTGGGGAGGGATATTTTCGTCATTTCCAGTGTTCTTCGTTGTGCTCGCTCTTTGGCTCGTGGGCTGTTCGGGGTCGGTTGGGGTAAGGCGCTGCTGAGTATTGAGTGTTGGTGATGTTAGTTAGAAGAGGCGTTGAGCGGCTTTTACTCTTCGTACTCTGTGATTGAAGTACTACAGAGTACAGGAACAACAACAGCAATAATAATAACATTATTTGTTGTAGAGCTGACTAATGTTGTTTTTGTTCTTGTTGTTGTTGGTGTTGCTGTTGTTGGTGGTCTTGCATATTTTACAGTCGTGCCAGTCAGCCAGCCACACAGCAAGCAGCCAGCAGTAGTCATCTTTTGCTGTGAGTATAACATTCGCATAGAGTTTTTAAACGTCAGACGCGTTTTTTCATTACAAGTTGTGGGTACTCAATTGCGCTTAATATACACACAAATAAAGAAGAAAAAAACAAAAAATAAAACACACACACACCTCCATACATATGCAAGAAGAAAGCAAATTAAACAAAAAGAAAAAACAACAAAATCCAAACCAAAAGCAAGAAACCGACGACGACGACTAAAAAAGCCAAATAAATTCCATTCCAACAAAAAGAAATTTACAAAAAAAGTTATTACTTATTACTTATTAAACAACAACAAAAAATACAATAAATTACAAGAAAAAGCAAAAGCCTAGCACGAAAGAAAGCAAGAATTTATACAAATAGAAAATTATATATTTTTTTTATTATAACCACAAAAAAATATGGAGACATCCCATTAACAAAGAAGAAGAAAGCAAGCAAATGCAAAAGGAAAGAAAAAAATTATAAAAAAAAGAAAGAAAATCACAACCAGCAAGCAACGTAGCGATAGATAGCAAATAATATTGGAAGTTTATGCATAAAGAAATATTGTATATTTTTCTATAAAACGAAAAAAACAAACCAACAAAAGAAAGTTTTTTTTGTGGTTCTTAGAGGAAATAGCTACGAAAGAAAAATATGGTGCTTCATTTACAACAACAACAACAGAGTGTAGTGTGAAAATTTATCAAAAAAAAAAAAATAAAGCCAAGAAAAATTAATAAAAAGTAACGAGTGAAAGAAACAGCAACTTGGTGTTTCGGCGTTTTTTTCCATTCATTTCAAAGTGCAATATGTTTTAACGGGATTTGGGAGGAAAATCGGAAAACTGTAACTTAACAAAAAAAAAACGCAGCAGACAACGACAAAGGCGACCACAAGAAATGTAAGTAGGTACTTTTTGGCATATGGAAGTTGAACTTTTTGTTGCCGTTGAGTTTGCATTTGATTTTGTTAGTGTCCATCCCAACTCGGGCCATTCAATGCTGTTGGGGCGACCGCCCCGGCACCCTGGCCATGGAGCAGCGGGCACTTATATGTACGTCGCCGTCGCATACCAGCGCATCTATTTTTAGCTCCATAACTGCCTGCCATATGCTTACCAGTTTTTGACTTCATCATCTTTGTCTTGTGTTTTTGTCGTAGTCGTAGACATCGTCGCCGCTAAGGTTGTGGTTGTTGTTGGCATGGCGTGGCGTTGCTGATGGTGGCAATAATATTTCTATGGATCGAACGAATTGAGACTGATGATGGCTAAGTTCGATTTTGTGTCTTGCACACACAGACATACGATACGACGGTATATGTATGTATATAAAATAGGTACGATATACAATTTTTAGATGCTTCTTCTGCTGCTTACGCCTTTTCCAACAACAGCCATTGATTGAACCAGCCAGCCATCCAACCTACAAACAACCAAACCAACAAACATGCAGACAGTCAGCCAGCCAGCCATCTAATCAACCAACCCAGTCAGTCATCCAACCATCCATCCAGCCAACGTTGATTTTTCCCACCCCCCTCTACTACTACAACTGCTGCCACTACGACCGTTTGTCGCAACGAGCCAGCGAGCGACCGTCCTAATAGATGTTGGCAAAGCGGTGCGGCTGCTGCTCTTGAGTTGTTGTTGCTGGTTGGTATTTGCGGTGATGTTTGTCTAGCCGAACCGACTACTTTGTCGGCTAGTGTTGCAAAATCTACGGGTTTCTCTAATACACACTCACACACACACACTCACATTAACGGTCAAAATGTCATATGTATGCTGCATGCCTGCTGTTGTTTTCTACTGGCATTTTGGCCAAAATAACATTTGCTATTTATGCTAATGCTGCTGCTATTTATTTGTTGTACACTGTCTCGGTACTTCATGCTCGTAGATGTTCCAGTGTATGTATGCCTGTAGGTTTATTTGTAGCTGCTGTTCTTCTTGTTTTTGTTGTTGCTATTGTCGTGTGACGCCCTAAAAGTTTGTGTGTTAGAGAAAGAAATCTCTTCTATACTCTCCAAAACGCACGCACACATAGATACACTCATACACCGTTAAGTCTCGGTACACAAAAACAAAAACCCCCAACACACAAATACACTGCACTCACTCGTCTATAAACAATTCTCTACTTGTCACTCTACTCTCTGATATTTACTCTCACTCTTATTGTCTCTCTCTCCATACAACCAAACCATCCAGTTGCTCTCGTGATTCATTCTCATGTACTTTACTGCTTACTACGCATTTTTCGTATGTTATGCCATTTGTTGGTGTTGTGAAATGCCGTCTGCTGCTGATGATGATGATGGTTACTTTGTTATTTTTATTCAGCACACCCCAACCACGGCCAGACATTAGCCTCACCCCCCAGTCCAACCCCCTTAGCCCCTAATATTGCTGATATAGTTGTTCCTTAGGCTCGGTCCTCCGTCTAACGTTTTTCGCTCCTTGCTCGCTACAGCCCAACCAACTCTCATTGTTAGCAATTATCCTTTAGCCTTTCTTCTTGCTATTTATGCTACGAGTATAATTTTGGTGGTCCTCGTTTTGTTGTGGGGGTTAGTGGAACCTCCCTCCTGCTGACCCTGTTCTCTGTTGCTGCCTTCTATGGAAAGCCCTGAAAGCCGGCGACTTATTAACAGCATTTTATGCGTAATTGATAGGATTTCATTACGTTTTTTTTCGTAGCTTTCCCTCTAATTTTAGGTTGGGGGAGTCTGAGAGTCTGCCTGTCATTACGGCGGATTTGTAGGGTAAAACTGCGAAATGTCACATTTTCTAATTGATTTACAACTCATACGTACGAGGGGCAGTTTTTTCGTTGTTGTGCAAAAGGTCAAATAGAAAACGTAAAAATATCGTAAAATTTACATTTCATAACACGCCAGCCCCATGCCTGTCCACCAGTAAAGGCTTAACAAGCGTCTCTGATAAAATCTAATTGCTTGTCCAGTTCACCATGGAAAAGAGCCCAACAAACAGTAACCATACAACGCCCACCTGTCGGTGTGAAATCCAAAAGAAAAACAATAGAAATCCTTTAGTACACGCCATATTATCCGGAAATATGGAAAGATTATTTAAGACTGTTGAACTAATTTAGGGGGTTTGACACGAATCCAACAGTGCCACATGGCATTGATAAAATCAACCCCTTTTCCAAACACCAGAATTCTTATTAGCGCCTGGTCAGTCAGACGTTCGTCGTCCCAGTCAGCCTTAGAATGGTATTAACCACAACAGCTTAAGTATGTTAAAGTGACTAGTAGGGGGAATTTTTGTAAGGCATTGAAGCAGTTTATAGATCAGTGATCGGCGCAAAGAGCAAATCACAGAGATAACACTGAAGTAGAAGTGAAGTTGAGTCGTGGCAAATTTATAATGGAAAAATATTCTATAAATCGTTAAACATTTTATCAAAACCAATCATTGATTACTGTGACGATGAGAAAATTACGTGGAATATTTGGGAGAAACAACGTGCCAACAAAACGCTCTATTTATGGTGTAGTGAATGATTTCGAAGGAAGAGGGTCTGTAGCTGATAGGCCCAAGCATGGACCATAACTTACGGCAAGATCCACTGAAAACATTGCTGCTGCTCAAAAAAGCGTTCAAACAATCCATCAACCTCAATTCGACGCCGAAAATGTGCTCAAAAGGGCTCGCATTTGTGAGGCTAACAGAGGCAGACATTTATCTGATATTGTATTCCATACATAATTGCCGAAATTAAATAAAAGTAGTATACCTTCCCGACAGACACCCTGTATAAGTAGTATACCTTCCCGACAGACACCTTCCCGACAGACACCCTGTATAAGGATTTGCCATTATATTTTAAAAATAATTTCGGGCAGAAGGTCGTCGCGTCGGGCTCGAATAAATTCCAGCCGAGAAGTCTATATTTGACCGCTTCTTTCCGGCACTCGGGGCCTTATGTCAGCAATAACGCGGCGAATATTCTCTTCCAAGGCGTCAATCGTGTCGGGCTTATCTGCGTAGACAAGCAAATTCACATAACCCTACAAAATAAAGTACAGCGGTGTTAAATCGCACGATCTTGGAGGCCACTCCATAGGCCCACGACGCGATATAATGCGCTCACCAAAAGCTCCTTCAATAAATTGATTGTTTCGTTGGCTGTATGGCATTTAGTGCCGACTTGTTGGAAGCTAAGGTCATCTACATCAACATCCTCCAATTCAGACGTTCCCCATTGCCTATAACATTATGGCCGGCTTCATTTATGGACCAATACAACACACCACACAGTGACTTTTTAAGAATGTAACGTCTCAACAATGGCTTGTGGGTTTGCATTACTCTAAATAAGACAATTTTGGTTATTAATGTACCCAATCAACCAAAAGAGAGCTTCATCGCTGAACAAAATTTTTTGGTAATAAGCAGGATCGGTGGCCATCTTGTTTTGTGCCCATAAACCACGATTTGCCAACGTTGTACCGGAGTGAGTCTATTCATTATAAAATGGCAAACCAAACTGAGCATAAATCAAGTGACAGCTGTCAAAAAGAACAACTCCGAAAAAAGTGTGGCCAGATTGTAAACCACGAGGCCACCAGGGTACATTTTTGTGAGACAATTGAAACAGTTTATATATCAGTGATCGGCACAAAGAGCAAATCTCAGAGATTTGACTGAATTTGTGCACTGAAAGAAATAACTGCCGAATTACAAGATTTTTTAAATGGAGCATAGAGTAATGCCGCCTAAGGCTGAGTATAAATCAGTGATCGGGACAAAGAGATATGGCCAAATGAGTGTGTTTGTGTAAAAGAAATCACAGCGAAAACACACGACAGCCGGTTCTGTGGACTGCATTCATCGACCATGGGCTGTCACCCCGACACGCAGTTGCTGCTCTACAAAAATAATAATATTTTTTTGAATAGATTTGTCGTTATGTCCCCTTAGGCCCCTAATTCATGATTTTTGCCAGAAATACCCGAGCATTTATAAAGACTACTGCATTTTTTTTTAATTTCCGTTACGCTTAATAAGCTCAATAAATAAACTGCACTTGATGCAAGGATCTGTTTAAAATACTCAACGAATGCATAATAAAGGGTGGCCCAGGTAAAACACACAATGTTAATTGTAAATATAACAAAAAGTTTTCAAATAATTTTAATATATGTGACGCGCAAAATAGAAAGGGGCCTATGGTTAAAAACCAGTTTTGTTCAGTAGAGCCATTTTAAAGATTAGGTCCCTTTCTATTTGCGTTTAGAATCGTCGACTTCACTTTCATAAAACGCGCATATCTCTG
The DNA here is from genome assembly GCA_963513945.1 of Hydrotaea diabolus. NCBI lineage: Eukaryota > Metazoa > Arthropoda > Insecta > Diptera > Muscidae > Hydrotaea > Hydrotaea diabolus. Next base: position 132,130,908 of record OY740719.1, read on the forward strand.
GGAGGGAACACTTTTGGGGCATGGGACCGGTCTCATTCGATGCTCAGATGTTGTCCACATCAAAAAAAGAAAAAAAAATGAAAATTGATTTTTTTTACCCTTAGGTCCCTTTCTCTATGCGCTGTCACATATATTAATATGTTTTTATTATAATATAATAATCTTTGGCAATTAAGTATGCCACAAAATATCGGCTAAATACTTACCACGGTTTTGGTGGCAAACCTTTATCGGATAGTCCTTAGTTTCAATGACTCTGAGACGTAATGGAGGTCCAATAACGTTAATAAGACAAATTATCTCATCCTTTAGTTCTTGATTGTTCTTGGCTTAATGCCGAACACTTTTTCTTTGAAATATCCCCAAAGAAACAAGTCAAATTACATGATAATGGCGGCCAATTAATATTGTCACAACGTGAGCTACCACGGCCATTGAATTCCTCACCCAAAAGAGCCCTTATTTCATTGGCTGTGTGTCAAATGTTGGGACCAGGTCAAGCCTCATATCGTCCAGGTCCATTACCTCAATTTGTGGCCACTTAAAGTACATTATTATCTCGCGATAGCGAAAACCGCTTACTTGGCCGAGCTCAATTTCGAAAAAGTACGGCCTGATGACGTCGCCAGCCCATAAACTGCACCAAAAAGTATCTTTTCGTGGATGCATCGGCTTTGCAATAATGACTTGTGGATTCACATTGGCCCAAATTCTTCAATATTACATGTTGACGAATCAACTGTGGTCACATTTGGTCGATTATGCCGACCATATGCATTTTGTTTCGAACGCCCGTTTTCATAAATGGCTTCGACAATCCTAACGCGCTGTTCAATTGTATGCCTCTCCATGGTTGACTTTTTTAAACACTGGAACAAAGAAATGTCAAATTAAGTTGGGCAAAAAACTAGACGTTAAGGTGTAACTCATAATTAACATCGCGTACGAGGGTTGTTATATATATTTCTGGCCTAAGTGTTGCCTGGCGCCATCTGACGTTTCCATTGAAAAGTTTGACATTTTTTAGCATAAACGTACCCATCATTTGTGTTGTTTACAGTGACTTGAAAAAACAGTTTGGCAAAAAAATGGAATTAACTCGTGAACATTTTCGTGCGATTATTTTTGACGACAAGAGTGCATCGAGCAACACAAATCTTTGTATGGCGATGAAGCACCATCCCATAGCACTGTGAAAAACTGGTTTAATGAATTCAATCGTGGCCGAGCTCGCTTAAAGACGAAGGTCGTGAGGGTCGTCCAAAAACGGCCGTTGTGCCAGAGAACATTGATGCGTGAACTGATAATACAAGATCGTCATGTGACATACCGTGAGATAGAGGCTTTCTTAGGCGTTTCTTCCACCAGCATACATTCGATATGCATGAACACCTGACCCTAAAAAAAGGTTTGTTCTCGTTGGATCCCGCACAGTTTGGCAATCGCTCAAAAAAATGCTCGTGTCGATTGGTGCAAAAAAATTTTGAAAAATTACGATTGCGGTGCTTCAAAAGACGTTTATAAGATCGCCACAGGGGACGAATCATGGATCTATGCATATAAGCCCGAAACAAAACAGCAATTGACCGTGTGGGTCTTCGACGACGAGAAAATCCAACGAAAGTTGTTCTTGTAAGAAGCACTTCGAAGCAAATGGTCGACTGTTTCTTCGGCAAAACTGGTCATGTGGCGACTGTTCCGCTTGAGCAACTGGGAATGGTCAATTCTGAGTGGTACACCACATTTTGTTTGCCTAAAGACTTCGAAGAAATTCGAAAAACGAACGAATAAAACCATTTTTGATGATAAATATTCGCATTTTCATTATTAGGCCAGAAATATATACATCAGGCCTCGTGTTATGGTTGGACCACCCTTTATATTTGTGATCGTCGTAAAATTCTAAGACGAAGTAGCCATGTCCGCCCGTGTGCCTGTTGAAAGAACTATAGCGGTCAAACAAATCCAGCTAGGATTCTGAAATTGTGCGTTAGGGTTGGACCAACCTTAATGAAAAGACACTACTTTTTTGCGAAAATTCTTTTTTAACAATTTTAGTGATTTTTCTCATAAATTTCATTAATTACCCCTGTGTCAAATACTTTACTTATTAAACCGTCAATAAGACGACAAATCGTCAATATTGGCAGCTCTGTTGTTAATTTTTCTTAAAGATCAATGAAAAACGAGAGACCTTAGGAAAAATTCATCATAATAGGCATGTAACCTCAATCATTCGGTGGGCCAAAAAATTGGGTTGTGGCAATAAATCTGTTCTCTGTGTGTATCTGTGTTCTCAAGGATATTCTACAGTATAAACTAAAGCCCCATGTCTTAACTGGAAGCAATTCCTTCTACAACATCAACAACTCATCACTATAGAATATTCTAGAAAAAATGCTTGGGTAATACCTTCTTTACAGAGTTAATGCGTTCGACCAACTTATTACACCGCCCCTCATATAATTGATGTCAAAATGTTTACCTACAAGATTAATTGGTATTGAAATTGCAAATTAACAACAGCAGCCTGTTACTTTTTTCATTCTTGTTTCAACTTTGTTTGGGCAGGAAGATTGAAGACCACGATAGTAAATATCAATCGTAAATGTGCGTGTGTTTGTGTGTCTGTGTGTACCGGATACGAAACTAATTTACTTGAAAATAATGATTTTTCTATTTACCTAGATTTATCATGCAATTAAGCATGATTTACATAAACATCACATTGCACTGTTGTTTATGTAAAGAGAAGGGGGTGATGAGGGAAACATTACTGGACTACGAACCCATCATGCACGCAAGTCATTATAAGTATATTCAGTGGGAATTCTAACATTCTGTGTTGAAACATTATGTGCGTATGTGTGTGTATGTTAGATTATCATGTTATCCTGTCGACGGCTCTTATGCTACTGGGATTGATGTAGAAAGGAAGAAGCGCATCGGAGAACCCATATCTTAATGGTACAGTAGAGCTCTTTTTCTAAATATCTCCTCATAACAAGGGCTATTGGAGACAGTTAATCTCCAAGTACGATTGAACATTAACAAAATTACTTTGTTCGGCATATTAGTGGTTTATTCGGAAAAACACTTCGGCATATTAGTGGTTTATTCGGAAAAATAGTTCCAAAAATTATTTTGCCGTTTTTTTGGAGTTTTATTTGTTGAATATTTTAATGAATTGTTCGCATTACATCGATTTTTCACCGATTACAAAACTTGACGCGTCAACGATCGATTGCGGTGAGAGTGGGTGTGGCATGGCGCGCCATCTTGCTGTCAACAAAGACCTTCCAGTCGAAGTCTTCAATCTGCGGTCACAAAGAATTGTTTATTAAGCCTCAGTAGCGCACACCGTTAACCAAAAAGAAGGCTCCAACCGCATTTTCAAATAAAAACTGGACCAGTGATGCCACCGCTCCAACATCCATAGTGTAAGAACCAAACAAAGAACCAAAAAAGTCAATTGTACCTTTTAAGCGTATAATGTGAGGCCTAGTTCGAATAAGTCTAGTGAATTGTTGAGATCGATGGCAATTCGATATTCCAATAGAAAGTTGCACTCTCTTAAAATGGGTTATAAGCTACAGCATTTCCAGTTTTAATTTGAGGTTGCTGGTATGTGGAGAGCAGAAGAATTGCTTAGATCCTCATACATTCTGAACAATTTACTCATACTGAGTTTTTGTACTCCATATTAAAAAAAGGACTCCCAGTAGTTCTATCTATACACAGAGAAAAAATTAAATGAAAATCGGTTGAAACTTCTATGATTCAGTTGCAAAATAAGAATTTCGATTGTAATCACTAAATTTTTATAATCATAATGGATAATCGGTTCGAAAATCCACAAGATGAAAAATAAAGTATGATCATCATACTGAATTCACAACTTATTGATCGGTCATGCCAATGGAACTCTATAAAGTTATTTAGTTGCCACAAATTGAGGTTTCGTTATATAGTTATGGAAATATTTTTTTGTTGTAACCAATAATTAGTGATGATAACTTAAACTTCATCATAACCAAAATAGGGTAGTTAAATGGTATTTTTTTTTTAAATAAAATAATTCGATTATTAATGACTAATCAAATCCATTATCTTTTCCACTTTTTCCTCGTTATGACCCTCCCTATGAGAACTTCCAATTTGCTCACCCAAACAGTTTTTTGCCTCTAACTAAAATTTCAGTTCTTTCATTGAACATGTGTGGATGTCTACTTTTAGACCCAAAAATTCTTGAGGGTTCGGATACTTGGTATGTTGCACCGATGCTACAGTTCCAAAACCTTAAAATTACAGAGCTCCAACTAACATTCGGTTGTACTAATGGAATACTTGAGGTGCATTTAACCTCAATCATTCGGTTGTGGCAACGAATCTGTTCTATGTGTGTGTTCTAATTTGAGTATATTTAAAAATCATTTGTAATAAATATCTAGTTCCTGTAAAATTTACTCAAACTGAGTTTAGGCTACTCTACACGCAGAGAAAAAATTTGGCTACCATATGGTAACGGCAAGAAAAAATGTTTCCAGCAAGAACTTTTTTGTTGAAATGTTACAATAGTATTGTTGCAAAATTTAAAAATTGCATTATGGCTGTACCAACAATATAAGTATGGTTGGTGCTACAAAAGTTTTGCTATTTGGGTTTTGTATTTACAATAATATGATTTCGAAATTCATACAGTATGATTGGAATTTTTAAAAATTTGAATATGGTTAGAACAACGTCATGCTTACGTATCTTACTGTCATGATACAAGTATGAGGAGTACGCAATAATGTTTACTTATGACAATCATTGAATGGTTACGATGAACTTCGTGTATCATTTTGATATTTTCATTCAGGCAGAAGATCTTTTTATTGTACCCATTATTTCTTTACTCTACAAGAAGTTAGTTCGTTTGTCGGTGGCAATAAGTGTAAAGCTATCGATCAATGTTGACGATTTATCGTGATTTTGACGATTTTTTAACTTTAAACAAAAGACGATCGACAACACTTCAGTGACCAAAGGACGAATGACGACATTTCAGTGAAAAAGGCTGAAAATTAAGATTTTTAAACAATGTAAACTAAAGAAGAAGCCATTTGCAAATGTTAAGCTTGACAAACTTTAGCATTCGAGAAATCCGTAATAACACGAAGAAAAATGGTTTGGTAGCGGTGACAGTATTCGAAAAGCATCGTACTATTGTTGGGTTTATGGTTACATCACAACAATATTATGACTCTCACAACAATAGTATGATTCACAAGTAACCATGTTATGATACAACACCTACAACCATAATATGAACCTATTTAACCTTACAAAAAATATTTTTTAAGTTTGGTCATGCTGTTAGTCAACAAAAAAGATTTTTCTTGAGTAAATTATTTTAAAAATTTTAAATATTTTAAATTAAAAATAATAGAAGTGATTTATTTAACAGTGGACAAAATTCGTTTAAAAGAAGAAAGTATTTAATTTATTATATAAGTTATATAATACAAGGGCATATCAATAATTCCTGTTTTTTTTCGAATAAAACACGGTTTTTTGCAAACAAAAAAAATATTTTTCCACACAGTCTCCGTGTGTACCCCTGCATTATCTTCATGAAAAATGGCACAATATCCGCCATTTATTCTTTTTCCCTTTTAAAGGTAATCGATGTTGATTATCCGTGTATCCCAAAAATCTGTTGCCATCACTTTATTGGCCGAAAAGGTCACCTTGGCCTTCTTCGGAGCCGCTTCAGACGGCATTCTTTAGACTGTTGCCTGTTCTCCAGATTGTTGTAATGGATTCATTCGTTTCATCCACAGTTACAAAACGCCTCAAAAACTACGAATTGCGGTTAAACAACTCCAAACAATCCTTTGAAGTTGTCACACGATTACGTTTATGGTCAATTTAGAGCAAACGCGGCATCCATCTTTCAGACAGCTTTCTTAAACCCAACTGATCATGTGAAATCGAATCCACACTGCCATATAAAATGCGTATGGCATCAACAATACGAGTATCAAGCACTTTTACTCTTTAATCGGCCAAAAAGATATCGTGGATTTTTTTCCGACATTTTTGGGTGTATTGACCTCAATTTTTCGTCCAGAACGTTCAGCGTCAGTTTTACTTGTGCGACCCTAACGAAAGTTGGGAAACCACTTGTTTACCTTTGAAACCCATGGTACAGAGTCTCCATAGTATTTATCAAGCTTTTCCTTGGTTTAATTTACTTTTTTTCCCCAAAAAATAAGCACTCGAAATTCACTTTTCTCCATTTTGAACAAAATCCACGAGGTTGTATGTCTTAAACAGCTGTTAAACACAAACCAAATGACGGAACTCTCTCAAAATTTGACAGTAGCCTATTAACAGATGATTCTTTCATATAACTACGAGTGAACTTGGAAATGTTACGGAATTGTGGATATGCCCTTGTAATACTGACTTGAACCTGACTTTACTTGTAAGATAGACGTGCTCAAAAACCACCACATCACGTAGACCTATTTTACTGTGCTTTCAAGTATATCACACACAGCTAACTAAAGTCCCTTGATGCCCTTGAACATTTAATATCCTGTTTCTAATGCAAATTCTTTCATCAGATTCTGACGAATTGTGTTTTAGGGACACATGTGTAAAGCATTCGATTTTTTTTGCTTTTCATATTTTAAGCATGAAACCTTCATCATACATATCCGCATCATGGCCATGGCCATCGTGTTATCTAAACTTGACACCCTAATTAAAGTTGCAAGAGAAGATTATGAAATGTTAGATTAATTCTAATATAAGTATAACTGACCAGTTCGTTGGCATACAATTTATGCCCGAATCTCACAAGTCTTTTTTGATTTTATGTGTGTGTCAGTTATTAATGCTTCTTTTCCATTTCATCATTTTTTGTTGTTGTTTTGCCCTTATCTCGCCCTTCATTTTTATTAAACACTAAGTCCCTGTGATATAAATTAATATCCAACTTTAATACCATGGAGAGTTTACATGTTATTCCGGTGAATATCTAAGAATCCCTTTAGGCTTTTTGTTATTTCGACAGCTCCAACTACAGCTAAGGCAGCTTTACTAACTACTACAGCTACTCAAAAGCTGATGTTGTTGTGTATCCTTGGCCATGTGTGTACGTGTGTGTGTGTATGTGTGTATAAAGAAAAATCTACACTACACAAAGGGAACATAACTTCAGTGCTGGCCAAGCACCATTACTCTCTCCCTCTGCCCGCTAGCACTTTCTCACTCCTTGCATGACACAAGAACCCACATCCAGATCCTTTCAACTAATATTCGTAACATACACTGACACCCACACACAGCCTTACCTACATACATTTGAAGCTTACATTCATCCATCTTCACACACTAAGAGGGCCGCATACATGAAAACTGGCAGCCACACATGCACAGGGGATACACTTCACCTAACTGATACCCACAAATCTCTTTTTAACCTCTCAAATAACTACAGACTCTTATTACAACCATTCAGAAGAAGCTGAGAACAAGATGTTTGACAAAGAACAAAAAACAACAAGCTATAGCTACAAAAACAACAACAACACGAAACAGTTTCTTTTTATGTGCTGTTTTTGTTGTTTCTGGTCCGTTCCTTTGCTTTTTTTCAAGGTGTTTTTCTTTTGTTTTGCCCACGTTTCGTTACATTTTAGGCCATCAACTCAGATAAAAAATGGAAAAAAAACGCACAATGCCGAAGGAAACCTCTTATAGTATACACAGAATATGAGTTTACAGCTAAGGCCGGTAAAGTAGCAGCCAGCGGCTGGGGTAGTGGGAAGTGGGTGGGTCATGTTTTCACATATACTTTACTTTAGAACATCATAATGTAATCGTATTATTACGATACTTTCCAAAAAGAGCTTACATTGGCCATAAAAATGCCTATATGGTGAGGGGGAAGGAAACGCGACCGCCGCCAACAGAATACCAAAATTGTTCAAGGGGTGGGGCCACTTTAAGAATGTATTGCACAAAATTCGAATTGGCGCTTATGGGATTTCCCCTAATGGTGAAGCTGTCGACTCAATCTTAGTCCTTTCCACTAAGGGTATACAAAGGTTGCATTCATCTGACAAAAATTCTCCTGACTACTTCAACGCTTTATGGAAGATGTAGAGATAATGACTAATTGGACCTTTACAATTTTGGTTGACACCAAAACCACTAAGTTGCAGCAAATAGAATTGGAGCCTATTTTCCATAAAATAGGCTTTTGTTTCATCAATAATTTCATCGTTGGAGCTAAATCTCTTTCCACCGAGCCATTTCTTTAGGTTTGGAAATAGGAAATAGTCACTGGGGGCTAAATCCGAAGAATATGGCCAATTCTTAACCCAGTTCATGCAATTTTGCCATTGAGACTGCCCACGTGTGCACCCTTGCATTTTTTTCGATAATAAAGAATTTTTTTCTTGTCCATATGGTGTCGTTTTCATTTTTAAATCCTCCTTAAATCGGTCTAATAAGTTGACATAATATTCGCCATTTATGGGTTTTTCCTTTTGAAGGTAATCGAAGTGGATTATACCGCTTTCAACCCAAAAAACTGTTGCCATCACCTTATTGGCCAACAAAGTCAACTTGGCCTTCTTCGGGTCCGGTTCACCGGATTGTTAGACTGCTGCTTGGTCTTCGGAGTGTTTTAATGGATCCATGTTTCATCCACAGAAAAAACCCCGCAAAACCTCAGTTGAATTGCGGTGAAAGAACTCCAAACAATCCTTTGAAGTTGTCACACGATTACGTTTGTGGTCAATTGAGAGCAAACGCGGCACCCACCTTGCAGACAAGTTTCTTAAACCCAACTGATCATGTACAATCGAAACCACACTGCCATATGAAATGCGTATGGTGTGAACAACCTCACACACTTTTACTCTTCAATCGGCCAACACCATATCGTAGATTTTGTCGACATTTTTAGGTGTATTGGCTTCAATTGGCCGTCCAGAACGTTCAGCGTCATTTGTACTTGTGCGATCACAACGAAAGTCGGTAAACCACTTTTTTACCATTGAAATCGAAGATGTAGAGTCCCAATAGTATTTATTAAGGTTTTCCATGCTTTAATTGAGGGTTTTTTTTCGCAAAAAAAATGTTTAATGAGCACTCGAAATATTTTTAATAAAATCCACGATGTTGTTTGTTTCGAACAGCTGTTAAACACAAACTAAATGACGGAACTCTCTCAAAAATTGACATAAGTCTACGTATTAACAGATGATACTTGATGGGAGCAGTATGGCATTTCACATAACTACGAGGGAAATTAAAAAAATCACGAAATTATTGATATGCCTTCGTATATTATTCATTCCCTAATATAAAGGATGATCCAATTAAAACGCACGATGTTAATTCTAAATAAAAGAAAAAGTTTTCAGAGAATTTTATTAATATTTTTATTTATTATAGAATTATTATATGTAAAACAAAATATCGATCAAATGCATGCCATGGATTTGGAGGCATGCTCCTCTCCGATGGTCCATATTTTCAATGGCTCTGAGACACAATGGAGGTTTAATGTCGTTAATGTGCCGAATTATCCCAACCTTAAGCACTTGAATTGGTCTGGTTTATTGACGTACACTTTTTCTTTTAAATATCCCCAAAAAAGAAGTTCAACGGTGTTAAATCACAAATCACATGATCGTGGCGGCCAATTAACATCGCCACGAAGTGAGAAAACACGGCCATTAAATTTCTCGCGCAAAAGAGCCATTGTTTCGTTGGCTGTCTGGCAAGCAATATTATGCTGCAATTTAATGGCAATTTTACATCAAATCTTTTTAGTACAATAAAGTTTTTAAATGTTTGCTGAGAAAAGATTTGGTTACTATATTTAAATATTTTTGTAGCAACCATAGTAATGTGATTTCAAATTCATAAGATTAAAAATAGCAATATTGCCATATTTTCGTTAAAAATGAAAATATGAAAATATAAAACTATGATCAGTGCGACATAAGTATTGTTTTTTAGATTTTATGTTAACAACAATGTGACTACGGCAATCATACCGTATGATTGTAATTATGTAAAAATGTTCAAAATACACTACTTTAAATTTGTAGACCTAAAATATTTTTATAAATGAAACACTTCTACTATTTTAAACGGATTTTTTCAATTGTTAAATAAATTACTCCGATTATTTTGAGTTTAGTGCATTTTGAAATAATTTTATTGAATTAAAATTTCTATTGTTGAATAACAACATTACCCAATCCTAATAAATATTTTTTGGGATAATAGTATGGTTGGGTTCATACCATGGTTGTAAGAATCGTAATTTGGTTGTAGGGGTCATAACATGGTAGTATGTAAAACATACAATTGTTGTGAGGATCATAATATAGTTGTGGGGATCATAGTATAGTTGAGTGGGAATCATTACATGGCTGTGGGGATTATTGTATGGTTGTGTGCAAATCATCATTTTGATGTGTTTATATTGTGTGATTGTCATTATACGAGGGTTGATATTTATATTTCTGGTCCGGTAATAAAAACACAATAATTTATCATTGGAAATGGTTTGGAAATCAATACACTTTTGCATGAGCACAAGCCAATTTCCGAAGCTCCTTTTTCACTCCGATTGAAACACCTCCAAAACATGATTTTTGAACGCTTCAACAGCTGCTTCGGGCGATGAATAACGTTGCCAAGCATTTTTTCTTGATGCCAGGGAATAAGAAGAAGTCATTGGGTGCCACATTAGGGCTGTACGGTGGATGGCCCATCAATTCGACATCTTGAGTGGTCAAAGAGCTCATCGTTTCAGCTGATGTGTGAGAGCTAGCATTGTCGTGGTGCAAAATGTTCCGTCTTCTTCTGTTATCTTTCCTCATTTCTTCGAACACTGTTCGCAAACAGATGGTTGAACCACTCAGAATTGACCGCCCTACGTTCCACTAAAGGCACTGTGGCTACATGGCGGGTTATACCGAAAAAAACGCAATCATTTGCTTCGATGTACTTCTTCCACGAACAACTTTTGTTGGATTTGGCTCGTCTTGAAAGACCCATACGGTCGATTGCTGTTTTGTTTCTTGTTCATATGCATAGATCCATGATTCGTAGCCTGTGGCAATGTTATACACTGCCTTTGAGCTACCGCAGTTGTACTTTTTCAACATCTCTCTGCACCAATCCATACGAGCCTTTTTTTGAGCATTAGTCAAATTATGTGGGATCGAATGAGAACAATTTTTTTTCACGGCCAAATGAACATGCAATATCTTATTGCTGCTTGTCATACTAATGCCCAAGGATGCCTCAATTTCACGGTATGTCACATGTCGGTCTTGCTTAATCAGTTCACGCCCAGCATCAATGGTTTCTGGCAAAGTGATCGAAGTTGGACGTCCTTGACGAAATTTATACCGGAGCGAATGGCGTCCGAGACTGAACTCTTGGTACCAGCGATTAACAGTGGTTTTTGATAAGGCTTCATCGCCAAAAGTCGAAACAAGCTAAAAATCGTAAAAAATCATCGCACGAAAATTTTCACGGGATAATTCAATTTTTTGACTGAGATGAATTTTTCAACATACGGTAAACAAAAAAATTCGTCCTCAAATGACAAAACGTTCTGAGTAAAGTTATGCTAAAAAATGTCAAAGTTTCCAATGGAAGTTCCAGTTTGCATCTGAGAACACAAGTAATGTCAGAACTCGAATATAAATAACAACCCAAGTAGGTGTGCCACAACCATATACCCAACAATATTGGGATGCTCTTCGAATATTGTTACCCCAAACATATTTGTTTTCATTATTATGACTTGAGCAGTTTTTTATTCTGGTTCGAGACCTTTATGTTGTTTCTTTTTTCTATGTGTATTGTCATAAGCTGTTTGGGATTGAAAATGGGCAACCCAGTTTTACTTTATAATAATAGAACATTCGGAAATCAAGATTTTTTCAAGTATTTCCTCGTCATATATAAGATTCGGTGTGGCCAAACTTTATGAGGTTTTTACTTGGTTAAGTTTAAAAATGGCTGCTACTATACTTCCCCTCACTGTATGTTTAGTGGGTACGTAAGAGTATGAGTAAGTTTGTGTTAGCTAAAATCCTTGTGATGTATGTATTGCAAATCTCAGCTGAAGAACGAGGGCTATGGAGGGCCTAGGAGGTGGCCAGATATACGGCAGTTTTAAAGCGACAACACGTGGCTTTCAAAAGAGAAAAATAATATTTCAGCGCGAACCAATAAAATATTAGATTGAATTTTTATTCAAAAATCTACAAACAGTGAAAAGTTGTTAGATATTTTCGTGGATAAACCAGGGTTTTTTAACTTTGGATCTAATTTTCTTGACAAACTTTTAAAACCAATGATTTGTGTAATCCACAACATCCTCGAACATACACTTCAGCCAGTGTTCGATCAGCTGAGCGCTCGCATTATTTTTATTTCAGAATTGAAAGACTACCTTTGGAACTCTGTTCTTTTGACATAGACCTTAAGGACTTTCATTCTATGACTCTAATCTGAACAAGTTAGTTAGACTGAGATAATAACACTCTTTTAATTCTTTTTGTTTTGATTCGGTTACGTTTAGAAAGTATACACAATAACATGTTTTCCTTAAATAGGAATCGATTTCAGTATTTTTTAAAGGGTGTTGTTTAGAGTGTGGTTTTCAATCTGACCACACTTTTTTCGGAGTTGGTTATTTTCGACAACTGTCACTTGATTTATGCTCAGGTTGGTTTGCCATTTCACAATAAATTAACTTATTCTTGAACAACATTTACAAATCGTGGTGAATGGGCCCAAAACGAGATATCGACAGATCCTGATTTTTACAAGAAAACGCTGAACAATCTGAAGCTCATTTTTAGTTGAATGGGTACCTTATTAACCGAAATTGCGGCATTGGGAGTAATGAAAAAAATCCACAAGCCATTTTTGAACCGCCGTTACATTCTTAAAAAGTCACTCTACGAGGGCGGTTCAGAAAGTTCTTAGCCTATCAATGAAAGAGAATAGTTAGTTTTTCAAAAATATTTTTATTTTTCAATATAATCTCCTGAAACTTCAATACACTTAGTCCAACGCTTATCTAGAATTCTATCCCTTGATTAAAATAGTTTTCCTCAAGGTCTTCAAAATAGTGGTTTACAACTGTAATTGCATCTTCATTTGAGGTAAAATGCTTGCCAGCAAGGAATTTTTTTAGATTTGGGAACAGGTAAAAGTCACTGGGAGCTAAATCATGGGAATAGGGTGGGTGGTCAAGCAACTCGTACTTTAATTCGTTGATTTTAGCCATTGTTAAAACACTCTTGTGCGCCGGTGCGTTGCCTTGATGAAAACTTATTTTTTTGTGTTGTAAGCCAGGACGTTTTTATCGAATTTGTACATTTAATTGATCTAAAAGGTTGCAATAGTACTCTGAATTTATTGTTTTAACCTTTTGCAGATAGTCAATCAATAAAATACCTTTGTAGTTCCAAAAAACCGTTGCCATAACCTTACCAGACGATTGAATTCTTTTTGCCTTCTTTTGGGCACTTCCTCCAGCTTCAGTCCATTGTTTGGATTGGGTTTTTTGTCTCTGGAGTATAGTGGTGGATCCATGTCTCATCAACAGTTATGAAACGACGCTTAAAATCCATTTTATTTCGCTGAAATGTTCATTCTTATGCGTTTTTGGTCGACTGTTAAGAAGTGCGGCACCCATCTCTCAGAAAGCTTTTTCATCTGTAGTTCTTCATGCAAAATTAAATGGACTCGATCATTTGAGATGCCCATGATATTAGCTATTTCACGCACTTTTATTCGTCGATCGTTTAATACCATATCATGCACTTTGGCTACAATTTCTGTTGTAGTTGCTGTTTATGGACGTCCACTACGTGGTTCATCTTCAATGCTTGTACGACCACGTTTAAATTCAGCTACCCAATTTTTACTGTTGCATATGAAGGAGCACTTTCACCTAACACATTCACCATATCATTATGAATTTCTTGTCCAGATAAACCTTTTTTATGTAAATATTTAATGACACCACGCATTTCTAATTTTTCCATTGTAAAAAAATCGCGGATGCGTCTTTTGTGAACACCTGTTTCTATATTAAGGAGTTGCCAGATCGAAACAAAATTTAACATGTGTTCACAGCAGAGATGGTAGTTTCCAAAACACTTAACTTTTTTCTGTTTATACCGCGCTTTTTGTGCTAGGCTAAGAAGTTTCCGAACCGCCCTCGTATGGGCGGAGGGGGAGGGGGAATCATTGGTCTATTTTTCTTCAACAAATTTAGCCGGCCATAATGTTACAGTGGACAACCTTTTGTTCCAACAAGATGGTGATACATGACAGACAGCCTACAAAACAATCAATTCATTGAAGAAAACTTTTGGTGACGCTACATTATCCCGCGTCGTGTGCATGTGGCGTGGGCCTACAGGTTTTTCTGATTTAATGCCTCTGGACTATTTTTTCTGGGGTTGTGTGAAGTCGCTTGTCTACGCTGATAAGCCTGACACGATTGACGCCTTGGGAAGAGTATTCGGCGCGTTATTCGTGACATACGGCCCCAAATGCTGCAAAAAAAAGTCGAAAAATGGGCATCCTGACTGAAATTTATTCGAGCCAGCCGCGGCGGCCACTTGCCTGAAATCATTTTTAAAACATAATGGCAAACCCTTGTCTTTATATTAAAGCTAATTTCTTGGCCATAATAATAAATTATAAGCGTTATATTTCTTCTTGAAAACCACATGCTGAAAAAACATCCTTGTTTGAAACAAAAGAAAAAATCCTGAAATTTAAAAAAAATATTTATATAAAAAAATCCTGGAATTTCCGAAAATTCCCGGAATTCCGGAAATTCTTAAAATTCTGAAAATTACAGCGGTCCCGGTATCTCAGTTTTTAAAATCCTGAATGCCGGGAATTCCAAAAGTTAGTCCAGATCGACAAACCTAGTGGTGAGGGTACTCGTATCAAATGAAAGGGTTTTTGTAAACGAGAAATGGTTTACAAGACGACAGGAAAGCATGAGTTATATACGATCATTTGCCAAGCATTGAGAAAGTCTGGCAACAGCCTTTCAGCTTAATACTACTTATATATTTCAAGTTTTCGATGGAGTAGAAACATGTTATAGGATGATATTTGCCCAAGATCTTATGAATTAGACCGTGGGAAACCACCAGACTTTATCCTAAAAGGAGTTTTTTAGTCTGTACCTCGAGTTCCGCCCCTGTAGTGTGGCAAGATTTGTATATGCATGGGTGTAAGAGTGTTACTGTATACCAAGTATCAGCTTTTGTAAAAGTGTGCGTGCTTGTGTGTGTGTGTAATTTAAGTATTCCTTCAAGTATACTCTTGTAATACTTTAGTTATAATTTTACTTCACAATTTTTCGTCGTACTCTTCAACGGCTTTCTTCTTTGCCTGCTTACACCGACGACATCATCATCACCGCCGCTGACAGCATCTTCTATCATCATCGTTTTCATCTTCTTGAACGTCATTATCATCTATCTTGTCTTTATCGCAGCCAACAGCAAAAGCAACGGCGGCGGTGGCGTCGTCGTCAACGTCTTTGTTGGCTTTCACATCGTGCACAGTTGCAACAATGTTGGTGGTAGCAATTTGGATTTCACACCCTTCATTTGGTTCCTCGGGCAGACACTGCAAACACACACACTGACGTGTAAAATGTGGACTTCGTCTACGACGGTGGAGCTCATGTTACGGATACCGGGTAGAACGACAAGGAAAACAACCGACGTCTTCTCTGTGACTTTAGGTGAATGTGACAGCCGAGCTTGGCTGGCTGGCTGGCTGGTGTTTGGTGTTGTTGGTGGTTGTCGTTGTTTACATTTGTCATTTTTCAACAACAACCACAACCACCAGGTGAGTGTTACCTGTGTGTGAGTGTATGAGATTTGCTGCCGTTGTCTGCGAGTGCTGTTGTTGTTACGTATACGTACGAGTGTATATAAGTTGCGTGTTTCACTCAAGTTGTTACGTTGTTTTATTTCTTATGTTTCGCTTTTCTTTCTGCCATTTTTTTCGTTTCGTTTTTATCGCCATGCAAGCACAGTGGGGGAAATCGCTTTATATGAAATTTTTCTGCGCCGATGACAGAAAATTCAAACAACGCTTGTGAGTTTCAAAAGTAATCTCTCAAGGCTGAACCATACAATAGTGGGAGCGCTCAACAGACCGATCACTGACTGAAGTGTATGTACAAGGATATTGCGGATTAAACAAATCATAAAAATGCTTCTCGAGACAATTAGATCATCTAAAGTTTAATCAGATGACTTTGATGTATATTATTTCCAATATATACCTCTGAATAAATCGTTCAACGCTGTATACTGCGTGCAAGTGGGTACCTCGTACTCCTTCTAAAAAAAATAAATTTAGTTTTCTTCCAATATTTCTTTTGAACCTAATAAGAATCTCGAAAAATTTAAATGGCATATAATAGATAACTGTTCAGCCTATCTAGGGTAAGGAGGGTATTAAAACTGATGACGCGTCGCCCTCTACTGAGGGATAGACTGTATACCAATTTGACATTCCGTTTGCAAATCATTAAAATATCGATCGGTGACCCTATATTTTACTGATCGTTGTAAATTTCTAGGACGACCTAGCCTAGAGGTCAAACGAATTTAGCTAAGCCGTTGACTAAATAAGTCTCTTCAAGTGACTAAATGTACCTCGGAAAAATTACACTTTTTTTGGTTATTTGCTTTACAATTCAAATTTTTTTTTGGACCAACAATGGTTTAAATGCGTACTGTTCGTTCAGGCGCACTTTATAATTATTAATTATATTTATTTAATTATAATTATATTTATAATTATAATTAGTTGCTGAATATTTTTACTTTGGTGGCCCTAAAAACAACAAGCTGCCAAAACGAGCGATCTTTATCTACTTGTAAGTACTGAAATGAAAGCGTTATTTTACTTTAAATCCACAAACGGTTTTCTTATAAAGTTTAGCATGTTATAAAGTTTAGCATTGTTTTAATGGGAACTTTGGAGACGTACATAATAACCCAAAAAAGGGTATAGTTGTTGGAAGTTTCGGCTCATCTGGTCCAAAAAACGGGCTTTTAGTTGCTCTAGTTAATGCCGCTTTTACAACTAATTGATATTTAGAGTTTCGTAATTTAAACTACTACTATTTTTAATTAATTTGTATTTTATGTAGTGCCGTTAAGTATTGTACTTTATAACAAATTAAGAAAAAATTAAATGTAGAGTTTGACGGAAGATTATATGTATATTTATTTATTTTCATAATGTAAAATTATTTCATTGTTACTAGACGCTGTTCCTTTTTTGTATATGTGGTTGCCAGACTTAATAAGATTACCATCCCTGAAGATGTTGGATCAATCCCAATGAAATTCGGATTGAAAGAATTAAATAATAATCTTTTATTAGCATTGAAGTTGGAAGTGACCTTAAGAGTTTATTTAGGAGCTTCTATCACATACGAGTACCAAATTAACCAAATATGAAGGCTGAGATTAAGATCGGACTCATGGAACCAAGGGTTTCTTTTAATAGCGAATTCACTGAGCAGGCGTCTGTAAGATAAAGATGCTTTTACTTATTTCAGAAAGAATAGATATTGAATTGTGTGTCCGTCTATTCGTCTGCAGGTGGGCCAAGGAATATTGGAACTAAACAAAATCGATTCAGATTTAGATATAGCTCCCACAAATACGTTTAGCCCATAACATGCTTTTGCTCTATAAGTCATTCAGTCTTGATGAAACTTGAGTGTTTTGAAACAAACCAAAAAACTCAAAGAATGTTTCAAGAGGAAAGCACGCCTTTATTGTATTGACAACAACATCGTTGTTCTATAAATAGAAACTTTAAAATCATCAATATACGTGTGTGTTTAAACAAAAGTAAAATGTTCTCGTACCGAAAAAACGTCAGTCGGACAGTCTTTCAATGCAGTAAGAATTGTTTCAGTGAGTCGCTTGTGTTTCACTCTTCGACAATAATATACTTCGCATAGGCAAAATCAATGCACGCTTCGTATATATAGATCTTTAAACGAGTAGAGGTCAGGTCGGCAGCACACATAAATGGTATTGAAAGTCGCCCGCACCAAAGACGAAACGACGCCAGGCGTTGATGTTTTTTCTTTAACTTCGTTGTCTTTTTGTTGACTTTTCCTTCCCTCTATGACAAAAAACAACAAACCTGATCTTATTAGCTTGTGGAGTAATTCCTCTTTCAAAAGTTTGTACAAGTACGTTTTCAAGGCCAAGAAATGATTAAAGAAAATCGTTTCAGGTTGAGACGTAGCTCCAACACATATGTTCAACCGGTTCTATGTCATTAGGTCAAGATGCCACATGTAACATAAAATCTTGATGACATTTGGCACAAATCATTACAATCGATCAGCTTCTAACTGAAATTATGAAAGATTGAAGTTAGTAAGTATGTTTGGGGTAACAATGTTCGAAGAGCATCATACTATTGTTGGGTGTATGGTTGTGGCACAGCAATATGATTCATACGAAGATCCCCACAACCTTATTATGATTTACACGCAACTATACTATGATTTCCAGAACGATATTATGATTCACACACAACCATACTATGATCACCACAACCATATTATGATCTTCACAACCATATCATGTTTTACATACAACCAAAGTATGTTTCCCACGACCATAGTGCGATTCACATGCAACCATGTTTTGATCCCTACAACCATAGCATTTCCCCACTCAACCATACTATGATCCCAAAAAGTATTTATTAAGGTTATGGTGTTATTCACCAATAGATTTTTATTAGGTAAATTATTTAAAATTCAAAATAATAGGCCTGTTTTATTTCACAAGAGAAAAAACATGTTTTGATTATTAAAATATTTCAGTTCTACATCAAAAGTAAAATTAACTATTATTGCGTAACAATAATATTGTTCCAAAAACCATATTTAAATTTAAAAAAATTGAGATTGCCGTATTAATATTATTGTTAACAAAAAATCAAAAAACAATCCTTTTGTCGCACCAGCCATATTTATATTATTGCTTCTACAATATTTTTAAGTTTGGCAATAAAACTATTGTTACATTTCCACAATATATATTGTTAAACGGAAATTCAAAAAACTATTCTATGGTTAAAAACTAACATATTTTTATAGCAAAGACCATATTATGTTGTTGCTGTAGCGGCACACGTAATGCCGGGGTTACAGCTGCTTCGGGTCAATCCGGTACATAGACCCGGCTGTCGTGGGATTGTCGTAGGATCATTATTGCCTTGGCCGTATGGTAACCAAAACCTTTATCTGCGTATAGGTTTATGCTACAGGATTTTCCATTTAGGACATAACTGTTTAATATATTAATAAAATACAGAATATTTAAGATATAGAGTTCAAATTTGTTCCAGATGTAGTGACCACTAAGAGCCCGTGTATAGCGTTCTGTTCTTTGGACCCTATTTTCCACCTTTCGCGTTGGATGTTGTCACTAAGCTCGTCTAAAGTTGTTGGCTGAAAAGAAATCCAATGGCGTTTAATCGCATAAACGAGGTGGCCATTCGATCAGACCATTTCTCGAGATAACACGTTCACCAAATTTGCCTTTCAGTAAATCGATTGTAACGCGTGCTGTGTGGCAAGTGACACTGTCTTGTCGAAACCACATATCGGCGATGTCAGGCTCATCCAATAATGACCAAAAATAATTTTCTAGCATGGGACGATAGCACTCTTCATTGACGGTGATATGCAGATTTTTTTTATCGACGAAAAAATACGGGCCCATTACACCTCCGGCATGAAAACCCCTTACACAGTAATTTTTACCGATGCAATTGTGTCTCTTAAAGCACATGACGGTTTGTTGCTGTCCAATAACGCATATTATGTTTATTGACAAAACCACTCAGCTTCATCGCTGAAGACGATTTTTCGATGAAATTCTGGATTTTCGCGAAACTTTGCCAGAGCCATCGACTCAGAATTTCGGTAGGAATTTTGTAATGATTTCCAAACGTTACTCGTAAGTGAACTTTACCATGATTAAAATGTTGACTTCGTCTAACGGTTTGACACCGAAAGATCATCAAACATGTTTGAGGATGCGTTGACATAAAAATACGAAATCGTTATGTTCCTTTTAGAAACCCCGTTACAAGAAACCTTAAACAGTATTTTCTTAGTCCAAAGGGTACGCAGAAAAAAAGTATGGTTGTGGTGACAATATTCGAAAAGAATAATACTATTGTTGGGTGTATGGTTGTGGTACAACAATATGATGATCCTCACAACAATAGTATGATTCAAATACAACCATACTATGATCCTCACAACAATAATATGATTCTCACATAACCATACTATGATCCCCACAACCATAGTATGACTCACACTCAACCATACTATGATCTCCACAACCATAGTATGATCCTCACAACCATAGTATGTTTCACATGCAACCATAGTATGATTCTCACAACCATAGTATGATTCGCACGCAACCATGTTATGATCCCTACAACCATAGTATGATCACACAGAATAATACTATGAATTTATTAGAATTTGTTTAAGTTGTCGACAATAGATTTGATTTATGAAAATTATTCAAAAAAAAAACATTAAATTCAAAATAACAAGAGTGATTTATTTCACAGTAGAAAAAATAAGTTTAAATAAACGTAAGCGCTTTTATTAAAAAAGTTCAGTTAAACAAAGCCAAAGCAGTTTGTTTACAAATTTTAATTTCGATAAAAAAATGTACTATTATTGCATTAGATCCCTACCAATAACATTTGTTCTTAAAAGCATATTTAAATGAAGAAAAATTACAATCATACAGTATGATTGCCGTAATCATATTATTGTTAACATAAAACGCAAAACACAATACTTTTGTCGCACCAACCATATTTATATTGTTGCTATAACCATATTTTCATTTTTAAATTTGGCGATAATACTATTGTTACATTTCAACAATATTAATATTGCAGCAATTATACTATTGTCAAAACTAAATTCAGTTAACAATGCTATGGTTGCGACGAACATACTTTTATTGCGGAGAACATAATTTTATTGCCGTGACCATGTAGCAACCATGTTTTTACTCTGCGTGTATCGAGATGAACTTAAATGCTTACTGATATTTCTTCTTGACTACAACCTGCGATAGCCGACTCTCATGATACTCGTATGTTTGCATTGGCCTGAAAACAATCTTACTATAAAATGTATATTAGGGTGGGTCGATTTAGCATTCGATATTGTGCCATCGAGTTTTCGAAAGCTTATATCAAAAAAATTATTTTTGACGAGCTTAAATTTCTCTTTTTTTGACTTTTTCTCAACTATTATTTTTAAGATTTTAAGAAGGTAATAAAAAAGATCGGCTGAGAGAATCGTTCATAAAGAACCGCATCATGAATAGAGTACTCTCAGTCGTATTTCTATTCTCACGCGTTTATATGCTATGTTGTGTGATGTGTGTATAAGTATATTTCTCAGCTTGGAAAGGTAATATTAAAAAAAATTTAATCAGCCTTCTAAAAAAAACCTTAAAAATGAATGTTGAGAAAAGGTCAAAAAAATTGAATTTGGTCGCCTCCACATTCCAAAAGCTGTCAAAAAATCGATGGCAAAATATAGACAATTTTTTAAACTTAAATAGCGTCTCACCCTAATGTGTATTTATTAAAAAAACATACAAAATGGCTTAAGCAATTTAACATTAAAGCAGCTTTTAAACTCATTGTTTGTCGAATAAATAGAATTTAAATATGCGTAAAAGTTTACAAATTGCACAAAAATTTCAATATTTAAACGATTTCTAACCACTGTGCATTGTTGGTTTTTCTCATTATGTGGGCTCGTCCCTATGGCATATACAGACTGCCTTCCTCGACTGCTGCTACCACTATCGGTATTGTTGTTTCTATGTCCGTCCATCTATGTCTCTCTGATCCCTATAAGAAGCTTTAACATGGCTGAAATGAATTGTACCTTTTTTGTTGTCATCAATCAAATATTTACAACAAAACACAAAGCAAAGACGAATAAGACAAAAACAAAGATTTTTCCAAGATTACGAAATTTCTTTTTTACAAGATGTTTCATTTCTTTACTAAGCATCCCTATCCGTATCGTATCTGTGTGTAATTTGCTGATTGAAGATGAACTATTATACTTATGCATACAAGGCTTGTGTACATATCGAGAGCAGAGTGGACCACACCATTGGCCCTCCTCCGTTCAGTGGAGTTTAGTGTTTAAGGTGTCAAAAGTAAGTTTCGTAGTAAAAGGTAAAGAACTTTAACAGGGTGATGGAAATGCTAAGCCGAGTTAGAACCTGGTATTGTGCTAACACTTCCCCTCACACCAAGAAGATCTGAAAAAAACACTTCAATATCCCAACCTCGTGACTTATACATTAGAAAATTGAGGCCAGTCTCATTGACAGTAAAGCAAAAGACAAGGAAGTGACACTACGCAACCAACCAACAACAAAAAAAATAAAATACTTTACCACTCGTTTGAAATCTTGAATATAATGTTGCCGTCCAAACCCTACAGCACTCATTGTGGCCAGTGGTACGTGACAAAAGCGCATAAAAGTACAATGTCGATCCAGCAATTAAAGAGAAAATCAATAAAACTCGAAAGTCGTTTGCAATTTGCAAATAAACCGAGGCATGCAACACGCATCCACATAATCACCTCCCGCCCCCTCTTATTGTAGTGAAATTCAGGGGTTCATAAGTGGGTGGATCAATTGCAAATCCCATCAAAATATGTGACGGGATTGGTGGAAAGGGCGAGTGACAGCAAAAACTAAAGAATAACACATGACCACAACAATTCTAATGTAATCGAATCAATTGGTTGGGATAAAAAAAGAAAAGCAAATAAATACCCTCCAGCATAGATTGCGTTTAGCTGTATCATATCAAGCCACACGCAGAAAAAAAGTATGGTTGGGGTGACAATATTCGAAGAGGATCATACTATTGTTGGGTATATGGTTGTGACACAACAATATTGTGATACTCACAACAATAGTATGATTTACACATAACCATACTATGATCCCCACAACCATAGTATGATTTACTCACAACCATACTATGATCCTCACAACAATAGTATGATTCACACTCAACCATACTATTATCTCCACAACCATATTATGATCCTCACAACCATAGTATGTTTCTCATACAACCATAGTATGATCCTCACAATCATAGTATGATTCACACGCAACCATACTATGATCCCGACAACCATAGTATGATTCACACTCAACCATACTATGATCCACAGAATTATTTATTAGGATTGGGTAATGTTGTTATTCAAAAATAGAGATTTTCATCAAGCAAGTTATATTAAATTGCATTTCATTTCTTAATTTGGCAATAATACTATTGTTACATTTTAACAATAGTAATATTGTCACAATCATATTGTTGTCAAAATGAAATTCATAAAACAATACTATGGTTGCGACGAACATGCTTTTATTGTAGAGAACATACTATTTTGGCGGTGACCATAGTGTAACCATATCTTTTCTCTGCGTGCATAACCGCGAGCCCTAAGACGTAAGCGCCAAAAAGAAGATTTTGCTAGAAAAAGTGTTTTCGTTTTTCTTTTAATTCATCTGAAGGATTCCGATATTATTGAATTTGCTTTATCTTTGCAAATATAGGGTGATCTATCTAGAGGTATTTTCAGAACAACAACAAAATATAAAATTTCAAATCAACTGTGGAATCTTAATTGGTAATTTGAAAGGACATTTTATGGCATTTATTTTTTGAATATAATTTCCTTTAACTGTTGGCCGCAACTACGTCTCAGGGTTTCCATTCTGAGGGTCCAATTTCGGATGACTCGTTCGAACATTTCGACCGGTATAGTTTTAATGACACGCAAAGTGTTGGCTTCCAAAACCTGAATCGTAACTGGTTTGTCAGCATAGACTTTGGACTTTACGTAACCCCATTTTTATTCGACATTAATGTTTTCCACCTCAGTTACAATTTCGAAGACTCAAACAAAACATGTCAATTAAGAAACTAAAAAGATACTCAGTAACAGTGTTTGATGATAATAAATTACCGAGTCGTGATAAGGAAGAAAAAGAAAACTACAAAACAAAAGAGAAAGAAAAGACCTTAAAGAAAGTACGGCACAAAACTGATTGGATTGTAAAAATGAAATTAAATGACTGCTCACAGAGAACGGATTTGTTGCCACCATCGAATTTTTTGCCAACTGAATATTGGTGGTTTCGCGAACTATCCATGTATTCCATCGCTACAGCTAAATATTGATTAGGAAACAACAATTTTCAGTATTAGGAACTGACAGTGTGCAAATAATGGTGGTATTATTTTTTTAATCAGTAGAGGGAACTAATAGTATCGGTTGAAGAGACAAAGTAAAGGTTGAACTAACTAAAAATGATGATTATCGAATCTGAATTTGTACATGTGTTGGTTGTTTTTTATATTATTGGCGATAAGAACTCTTTGAATTGGGTTGTTATTACCACG
The DNA here is from genome assembly GCA_963513945.1 of Hydrotaea diabolus. Lineage (NCBI taxonomy): Eukaryota > Metazoa > Arthropoda > Insecta > Diptera > Muscidae > Hydrotaea > Hydrotaea diabolus. The sequence goes on from OY740719.1 coordinate 132,155,547, forward strand.
AGCATTTGTTAACTGGACCAACTAATGGTTAAATTTTATGTATTCGGTTATATGACCAAAATAATAAAATTATTTCTATTTATTTTTTTTACTTAAAGATTTGGATATGTTTGTTCTGTTATTTGAATTATAAGTAGGTTTTTTCAACTTGGCTTTTGCTTTCGAATTTAAAAAAGTTTGTCTGCAGAAGTGCTACGATTTTATGTATTTAATTGGTATTAAAAAAAACCATCTCTAGACTGTAAGATTATGTAACCCAAAAATTTTATTCAATAAACGATAATACTCATATATAATTGGTAAAGTGGATCAATTTTGGTTTTAAGGTGTCAAATAATTTGAAGCTCAAGCTGTTTATTAAACAATTAAAAAATTGAGCTCAAGGCCAAGGTTCTTATTTTTGTAATATTTTTCTTTATTTAATATTTCGTTCCTCTCTAAAAAACATTATCAGGAGGAAGAAAAATAATCAAAATAACCTTTCTTTTTGTTAGAACAAAATTACTGATGCGTGCTGCTTATGACAAATTATTTTAGCGAAGTAAAGTCAAATTTAAAACCTAAATGTTCCCAACTACTAAAGGTTAATGAGACACAAAATACCTCAAATGTATTCTTGAAGTCTTGGCTACATGTGGTAAACAAAATATACTTCATAGCGGCCATATTTTGTAGGTTACTTGTATTTAAAAAGGATTAATTTAATAAATACAGAGGGGCCGTGCCGATTTCAGTTTCCTCGCAAAACATTTTTATTTTCCTAATCATAACATTTTATTAAAAATGTATTTTTTTAAAGAAAGGACGAAAAAGGCCGGTTTGTCTCAAAGATATTCAGATTTTTTTTAGAAGATCTATATTAAAATGATTATAGCAGTAATTTAGTGGAACATTATTACGTGAAAACGACTATTTTTCAAACATTAATACAATTTCATTAAACCAAAAAGGACACGCCCTAACTGAAAATAATTCGACAAATTTTGTTCACTTTTCGACAAAAAAATCAAGTAAAGGACACTCCAATATTAGAGACAGGATGATAAAATATTCTACGAAAATAAACCTAATACGATTTTACTTCTCGTCAAAATTCGTTAAAACGAAGGAATATTTTCTACGTTTTAACTTATTTCATATAGAAATGCAAAATAAAAACCTCCTTGGCTTATTAAAAATAACATGAACCTATTTTCTTTTGGGAATTTACTACTTATATAATCATCTGTCGTTCAATTCTGAAAAAAATCATACACCGCCTGAAAAAGACCGATAGATTAATATCGGGTGATCAATCTAAAAATATTTGTTTTTCAAAATAAATAAATATGTGACGCGAAAGGGACCTAAGGTTAAAAACTAGTTTTGTTCAGGATTTAATGGCATAAACCAGTTTTGTACAGATTAGGTCCCTTTCTATTTACGCTTAGAATCGTCGACTTCACTTTCATAAAACGCGCATATCTCTGGGAGGAAACACTTTTGTGGCATGGGCTCGGTCTCGTTCGATGCTCAGATGTTGTCCACACCAAAAGAAAAAAAAATGAAAATTGATTTTTTTTACCCTTAGGTCCCTTTCTCTATGCAATACAATAATATTAATCAATTGTGGATTCTTATTTCTTCAATCGAAAGGATATTTTTTGCCATTAATTTTTTGAATATAATTTTCGCCACAACTACGTCTCAAGGTGTCCGTTCTGGCCGTCCAATATTGGATGACTCGTTCGAGCATTTCGACCGGTATGGCTTAATAGTGGCTTCCAAACTCTAGATCATAGCTGGTTTCTCAGCATAGACTTTGGGCTATAAAAAGTGTAAAGGTGTGATATCACTCGATCTAGGCGGCCAACTTGCCTGTCCAAAACTTCAAATTAGCTGCTTTTCGAAATGACCTTTCAATAGATCCATTGTATGAGCAGCTGTATGGCAAGTGGCACCGTCCTGTTGAAACCAAATGCCTTCAAGATTCCCGTCTTCAGTATCAGGTAGCAAAAAGTTCGATATCATGGCGCGATAGTAAGCACCATTCACGGTTACGATCATCAGTTTTGAAAAAATATGGAACGATTATTCCACCAGGCCATAAACCGCACCAAAGCGCTGTTTTCTCTAAGTATATAGACACCTATTTGAACCTCTTTTGGTTGCTCCTCAGCCCAAATGCGGCAATTTTGTTTATAGACCTTGCTGTTGAGCCAGAAATGGGCTTCATCACTGAACAAAATTTAGGTGGAAAACAGCAGATCTTTTTTCGAGCTTTTGAAGAGCTCAAATAAAGAAAAGGCGACGCGGGAAGTCCGGTATGCTTCAATTACTGCACGAGCTGCATTAGGTACGCTTTCCAACCAAGATCCTTTCGTAAAATGCTCCAAGTTGTTCCAAACGACAAGCCAAGTTGTTAAGAATAGTGCCGAATCAATTCCTGGGGGTACTTTCTTAGCTACTGCCGCTAAGATTTTAATACTTTGTGCTGGAAGTTGTCTATTAGGTCTAGTATTATCTAATAGTGTAAATTGGGTTTAAATGTTGGCGATGGTAATCCTTTAGGCCGATTTTGAGATGTTGTTGCGCTGTAAGTCTTTCCACGATGAAATGGCAAACAATACTGAAAAGAAAAAAAATAAAGTCTAACACAACTAATGCTTAATCTGCGAAAAAGAAACCTATTGAAAGAAATACCTCTAGATTGATCACCCGTTATGTGACAACAGAGGTTTGGTTACTTTAAAGAATCTATTTGTTGTCATCAACAAATATTTGTTGTCATCACCAAAGAAAAATGTACTCCATTATTGGTCGGTTGTCATAACCACTAGATGTGGCAAGCAATAGATTTTTTTGGTATAACCAACTTATAGGCTGTACGAATCGTTATATTATTGTAGGTACCTTCTGTAAGTCGAACCATGTTACCATCAATACCAAGGAATGTTGGTGATTGCAAAAGAAAGTATGTTTATACTTATACAACCGAATATTTATAGTTCGGGCCAATTTCCAAATGATTTTTTCTCTGAGTGTATGGGGCAAATCTTTATACACAATAAGTTTTCGAAAAACACTTATGTTTGAGCTAGGGGGGACAATTTTCCCCAAACATTGATAAGTGTTTGTCTTGTAGAATACCTTTGACACGTTTCACTCGTACATGCCATAGCAACGACGGCCGGCCTATGCCAATTGAGAGAGATTATATGATACTCGTAGTTTGTTGTTTAAAGGGATTATTCTTTTTAAATATCGAGGCGTTATGGTCGATAATTTAAAATTAAATGTTGTTGTTGCATTTTATTATAAAACAAACAGGCCGGCGTCTGTTTAAACAAATTTATGACTAAACAAATAAACATTAACACATACATACATGCACTCACACGTAGAGATATATGTATTAATACATAATCGTATGTACGAGGGCGACCGCAAAAGTAACTGGGCTAACAAAAAAAGAACCGTTTTTTTTGGAATTATTATTATTTATTTTTCAACATAATCTCCTTCCAACTCAATACACTTCATCAAACGTTTTTCAAGTTTTTTAATTCCATCCGAAAAATAAGATTTTTCAAGACCTTCAAAATATGCCTCAGTTTCAGCAATAACCTCGCTATTGGACGAAAATTTTTTGCCACCGAGAAATTTTTTTAAATTTGGAAACAAGAAATAATCAGAAGGAGCTAAATCTGGACTATATGGTGGATGCGGAGCAATTTCAAATCGTAATTCGGCCAGTTTTTGTTGAGTTAAAAATGCAGTGTGTGAAGGAGCATTATCTTGATGAAAAATAGCTTTTTTTTCTAAATGTGGTCGTTTTATCTTGATTTCTTCACTCAACCGATCCACTAATGCACAATAATATTCACTATTTATAGTTTTCTCAAGAATAATAAATATTATACCCCTTGCATCCCAAAATACTGTGGCCATTACTTTTCCTGCTGACTTAACAGTTTTCGCCTTTTTGGGACCACTTTTACCAGCTTCTATCCATTGTTTTGACTGTGCTTTGCATTCTGGGATGTAGTGATGGATCCATGTTTCATCAACAGTTATGAATCGACGCAAGAACTCTATTGGATAACGCTGATAAATCGCTAAAAGCTCCTCGGAATTGGTCCAACGGACGATTTTTTGGGGCGAAGTCAACAAACGCGGCACCCATCTTGCGGATAGCTTTTTCATGTGGAGTTCATCATGTAAAATACTCCAAACTTGTTTTTCGTGTATTTTAACAATATCAGCAAGTTCTCTGAGCTTTATTCGTCTGTCTTTAGTCGCTTCATTAAATATTTTTCTAATGTTTTCAATAGAAGTAGCAGTTTTCGGTCTTCCAGAGCGTTGTTCATCTTCCGTACTTGAACGACCCATTTTAAATTGTTGAACCCAGGATTTGACGGTGGAGTATGATGAATCCAATTCATTTTTGATTAATTGTGGCGTATAACCTTTCATATAAAAGTGTTTAATTACCGCACGAAACTGTTTATTTTCCATTTTTCAAAATTTATATAACTTGTTTACTTCAATCACCTGTAACAAAGAAAATAATCGTTACATATTTCGGAAATTTTGACAGATGGCTTATAAAGATTGCTTTTAAAAAACAAAAACAAAAAAAAGTTGCTAGTTAAACAGAAAATGTGCCAGGCCAGTTAGTTTTGCGGTCACCCTCGTATATGCTCATGGAAACATGTGTTCGTAAGCGTTTTTCTGTATGCCAGTGTGTGTGTGAATAAACATATTTTCACATTTAATTAAACTATAACAAACAAACCGCAATATTTATATCATTTATTATTTTTTCTTGTTTGTTTTATTAGTGTTTCTCTAGAGTGTGTGTAAGTGTGTTTTAAGTGCTAGTGGCTGAGTGCCCATATATGTGTGTGTGGGTATGTTTGTGTTTTATTTGCCTTTGAACCACAAAACTGTTGCCACAAATATGAAATAAAATTTGCTAAGGATGTTGAAAGGCCAACATAGATTTAAACGTCATTATAAAGGGTCATCCATTTCGTGGTTTCCAAACCGCAGTCTTGTCCAATCCGGATGTGTAAACGATATTTGTTTTAACAATTACTTGTGGCCGAAGTAATCGTTGCCAAAGACTGCTGATGAAAAACCTTGGCGGGTTTAGAAACAGCTGTACAGTCTGTCTGGCAACCGTAGCAAATACATTTCACCAATTTCTATTTTTTATGTTGATTCTGAAAAAGAAACAACATAAAGGTCTCGAACCAGAATAAAAAAAAACTGCTCAAGTCATAATTATCTCTTCTTATTACTTTTTTGTCTGACATTTACTAAAATGAATCGCTTAAGCTTGGGAAACGTATTCAAATTGACAAAACCGGTTACTCTAAGTGGTGAAAGTTGGGTGGCCACATTTTTGCGCTTTAAGGAAAGATTATGGCATTCGTAATCTTCCCAATTGCAATAAAAGTGAAAAAACTCTATAAATTTGTAAGAATCTTAGATGTGTACACACAGAGAAAAGATTCATTGTTGCAATCGAGTATTTTTGCAAACCTTATGATTGCGATACCAACAGTGCAACCAAATGTTAGTCGCAGACGTGCAACGGCAGATTAAAAACAAACTTAGCTAAAACCACAATTAGCAAAGCCACATTAAAAAAGGAAAACATTTTTAGTTGAATGAAGATAAACATTAAATTTTCCAATTTCTTAAACACGTTTTCGAACCTGTTTGGCATTCGTACACACAGACAAAAAATTGGTTAGAAATCGGTCCAGACGTCAAACAATCTGTTGGACAAAAAATATCTCCGTTAAAATCACCAACTATTTTAAAATGGTGATTACTATTTAGTCAGGCATACAAAAGATGATACTCACGATTATGTTATGGTAAACATAATTAATTTGTCGGTTATACCAAGGGAATACAGCAAAATTATTAGTTATCATTAGTTAGTCGTTGGATGTGGTAAAGGCAGCCAAGGATTATGTACAAGTAAACTAGTTTTTGTGCTAATCAATAATAGGCGATGACAACAAATTATTTGCATCTAATAACTAAACTTTAATGACTGATTGTCGGAAAATTTTATATTTTCTCTTAGCAGATTAAAATGCGAATATTTATCATCAAAAATGGTTTTATTGGTGTTTAAAGTATTCTCCAGCATGATTTATACACTTTTGCATGCGCTCAAACCAATTGTCGAAGCGTTTTTTCCACTCCAATTGAGACACCTCCAAAACATGGTTTTTGAACGCTTCAACAGCATCTTCTGGCGACGCAAATCATTGACCATGCATTTGTTTCTTCATGTGCGGGCATAAAAAGAAGTCATTGGGTGCCAAGTCAGGGCTGTACGGCGAATGACCCATAAATTCGACGTTTTGGCCGGTCAAAAAGGCGCTGGTTTGAGCCGATGTGTGAGAGCTCGCATTGTCATGGTCCACAATGATACGTCTTCTCTTGTTCGTTTTTCGAATTTCTTCGAAGTCTTCAGGCAAACAAAATGTGGTCTACCACTCAGAATTGACCTTCCACGTTGCTCAAGCGGAACAGTCGCCACATGACCAGTTTTGCCGAAGATACAGTCGACCATTTGCTTCGAAGTGATACTTTTACGAACAACTTTCGTTTGATTTGTCACGTCTTCGAAGACCCACATGGTCGATTGCTGTTTTGTTTCAGGCTCATACGCATAGATCCATGATTCGTCACCTGTGTCGAACTTATAAAAGTCTTTTAAAGCACCGCGATCGTATTTTTTCAAAATTTCTTTGCACCAATCGACACGAGCCTTTTTTTGAGCGATTGTCAAATTGTGCGAATTCCAACGAGAACAAACCTTTTTACGGCCAGGTGTTCATACAATATCGAATTTATGCTGGTGGAAGAAATGCCCGAGGATGCCTTTGTCTCACGGCATGTCACATGACGTAGATTATCAGTTCACGCACGGCATTAATGTTCTGGCACAACTGAAACTAAATTGATTTTTTCAAGTCACTGTAAACAACACAAATGATGGTCGTGCGCTAAAACGTTCTGAGTACGTTTATGCTAAAAAATGTCAAACTTTCCAATGGAAATGTCAGATGGCGCCAGGCAACACTTAGTGTTGCCTAGGCCAGAACTATATAGCAACATTCGTGCCACTCAGAATTGATCGTCCTACGTTCCACTAAAGGCATTGCAACATGGCCGGTTATACCGAAAAAAACGGAATCAATTGCTTCGATGTAGTTTTTCCACGAACAACTTTGGTTGGATTTGGCTCGTCTTGAAAGACCCATACGGTCGATGGCTGTTTCGTTTCGGGTTCATATGCATAGATCCATGATTCATCACCTGTGACAATGTCATATACTGCCTTTGAGCTACCGCAGTTATATTTTTTCAACACCTCTTTGCACCAATCCATACGAGTCTTATTTTGAGCACTCTTGGAATCCAACGAGAACAAATTCACGGCCAAATGAACAAGCAGTATCTTATTGATGCTTGTCATACTAATGCCCAAGGATGCCTTAATCTTAGGGTATGTCACATATTGGTCTTGCTTAATCCCTTCACGAGCCGCATCGATCGTTTCTAGCAAAGTGACCGAAGTTGGACGTCCTTCACGAAACTCATCCTGGAGCGAACGGCGCCTGAGACTGAACACTTGGTACCAGCGATTAACAGTGGTTTTTGATAATGCTTCATCGCCAAAAGTCGAAACAAGTTGACTTAAACACTCTTGTCTCGATAGCTCACGCCGAAAATCGTAAAAAATCATGGCACGAAAACTGTTCAGGGGATAATTCCATTTTTTTACTGAGATGAATTTTTCAACACACAGTAAACAAAACAATTCGCCCTCAAATGACAAAATGTTCTGAGTCAAGTTATGCTAAAAAATGTCAATGTTTCCAATGGACGTTCCAGTTTGCATCTGGGAACACTAGTATTGTCAGGAACCGAAATATAAATAGTAACCCTCGTATAGAAACAAGTCTTACTGTAATTCATCGAAATTACTCAGACTTGATTAGAAAATACAACTCACTCAAGACCTCTTGCTTCAATATTTAAATAGAAGACATGTTTTTAACAAAATGGCAGTGTGAGTTGTATTTTCGTGGGCAATTGTGTGAAGAAAACTTGAAAAGTAAGGTTTACAACAGTAGTTCTCATTCGTCTGGGGAAAGCCTGGCCTTATAGAGTTCGGTTGTACTGTCAACAATTGCAGCAAGGCTTTCTGAAGAGGGTTGTCACGGACTCGAAATCATGATAAAAGTAGTGTGCAGCCACGAAATCAATGTCACTTTGCCATTTTGTTAAAAACTTGTCTTCTATTTATATATAGAAGCACGAGGTCTTGAGCCGGTTTAATCCCTGTTCAATGTGTTAATTAATATTTTTTAGATTGGGAAATCATTGCAATGCTTATCAAAACATCTATACCGAGACGTAGTTATTTTACTGATCAGTTGAACCATTGCAAGGCGGTAAAATATTAAATTTTTTTTAAAAAGTACTTATAACAAACAACCTATGACTAATACATGTACTTATACATTGTCGGTTTCAATAATCATCTTAATCTGATAGGATTACCAATACCTCCAACATTCGGTTGGGAAAAAAAATTGTTGTCGGAACAAATCAATTCTCTGTGAGCAAAAATTACGTTTTTTTTTTCTAAAACAATATAGAATATTTGAATTTTAGTTTAATGGAATTTAGATTTTAGAAATCGGTGGGGACAATGGACTTTTGGTCAGCAAAATTAAATTCTGAACCACCGTGCGCCGCCCCCTTCCCTTCCTTTTGTTTTGCGTCAAGGATATAAAGAGTAACCGGATATTAGAGCATCAGCGATGATTATGGCGATGGTGCTGACGTCTCCGTTTAATTAACATATGCCGACAACATACATAAAACGTAAAAACAGCGGTGGGGGGAATAAGCGACGCTCACCGCACATCCCATCATTCATGCAGTCATTCATTATGCAGCTGGCGCTACATCCGACCCCGCACAGCAATCCGCGTTAAGCGGGTGCTGCCGCCGTTGCCAAACGTACTTAAGAAGTTAATGTTATTACAGACAATCCATTTAAATTAATAATAAGTTATGTACGTGCAAGTTTATTACCGTCAGTAGTGTGTATAAGCGAGAGAAAGAGAGAGAGAGATAGAGAGAGAGTGAGGCAAAGACAGAGTGTGAGATAAAGACAGTTGAGGTGAAAATGCAAAGGTGTGCGTATGGTTATGTTCGTATGGATGTGAACGGTAGTCTGCCCATATGTGGAAGTGTTTGTGGTTAAGCAAATATCTCGTAATTATCCTGAGCGATGCAAAGATAAAATATTGTCATAAATGTGGATTTGTACTTAAATACCAACACATATAGATAAGTACAATGTTCACATTTCACACACATACATATGTATGTGTTTGAATCGCAGATGTAGATATGAGAGAAAATTAACAAGGCCTTCTCGCATAAAAAGATCTGAGGAAGGCCTTACATTTTAGAGCCAACTGCCTGAATCTCGATCTCGAAAAACAGTCTATGCGAACGAAAGCTAGTTACTTCATTTTCGTATCACAACGAAGCTAACTATCTTTTGACTTATCGTTCGCCTAGCCCTACATGTTGCGAGTGAATGACATTTTTAAACTAACAAAAATTTTGAACTAATTTCAATTTTGCCTAGATGCGCGCTATACTTTTACTACTGCATACAGCAAAGAGTGTCAATTTATCAAGACGTTTATCTACTCTTTTAATTGGATTCACATGGGATTAATAAATAAATTAAATTAAAGTTAAAGGAGTTTTTAACCTTTTTGTCAATGCAAAACATTTCAATTGATTAGTTAATTGTAAGTCAGGGTGTTTTTATTTATTTTTGAGGAAACCCTCATCTTTTGTGTATATGAACTCGATGCAAAAGGGACAATGAAATATCTTGAAACTCAAATGTATTGCAACTGCAAAAAAAAATAAATGTAAACAAACAATATTTTGGGATTATTTTTTTCAAAATGCAAATAATAAATTAAAAAATGAAAATGTGCAGAAACGAAATGTAGTTAATAGGAACATAAATACTGTTACAACATTGAATACACCCATTTCAATAGTAGAACTGAACATACCCCGTGAATGTCATATGGGTTTTGAAAGCTAACCTCAATAGCCTTAGTCTGTAACGGGATTTTAAAATCGTTTCAACTTTCATCGTGGAGTGTTCAGATAATGAGAACCGTATTGCTGTAATATTTTGGGGACTATTTTTTTCAAAATGCAAATAATGAATTAAAAATGAAAATGTGCAGAAACGAAATGTACTTAGTAGGGACATAAATTAAAGAAATTAAAAAAAACGATATTTTTATAACGCTCCGGCCACTAGGGATTAGCTGCATGTTCGTCTACCGATGCATAAAACTGTTTGAGGAGACTGGAAATGTAAAAGACCGCCACCGGTCGGGCCGCCCACGCTCTGGTCGAACACCGCATGTCATCAAAGCCGTTAAATCAAGAATTCACAGACATCCGCTCCGAAAACAGAAAATCATGGCCCGTGAGATGAATATCACGCAAAAGTCCATGAGTCGAATCATAAAAAAGACTTGAGACTTGGGGCTTTCAAACGACGTACCGGACATTTATTGACTGCAGCTTTAAAAAAAAAAAGATTGAAAAATGCAAACGTCTTTTGGTGAAGCACGCTGATAACTTGCACAGAAAAATTTTGTTCACCGATGAAAAAATTTGTACCATTCAGCAAAAATTTAACAAGCAAAATGATAGAGTGTATTCGCGGTCATCTAAGGAAGCATCTGAACTGATCCCAAGGGTCATCACCCAGCTTCAGTCATGGTTTGGTGGGTTGTCTTGTACGATGGGGTCACTGACCTGCATTTCTGCGAACAAGGAGTAAAAACATCGGCCAAAGTTTACCAAGAAACCGTTTGGGAAGCTGTTGTGAAGCCTCTTAACAATTTCCTGTTCCAAAATCAGCCATGGACTTTCCAGCAGGATTCTGTGCCGGCCCATAAGGCTAAAACGTCCCAGGCCTGGCTTCGAAACGATTTGCCAGCGTTCATTTCCTCTAAAGAATAGCCCTCAGGCAGTCCCGATTTGATCACATTGGATTACAAATTGTGGACTGTTTTAGAGGACAAGGTTTGTCTCAAAAGATACCCCAATATTGGATCTTATAAGACTGCTTAGGTTCGAGCTGTGGCCAATATTCCAATGGCCGAGGTTCGTGCAGCTATTGACGATTGGCCAGTGCGACTTAAGGCGTGTGTAAAGGCAAAAGGTGGACATTTCCAATAAGTAGTATTTTTGGATACTATATACATCAATAAATATATTAAAAAATATTTGGTCCAAAAACATTCAGTCCTTTTTATTTTACAGCATAAAACGTGTGTATCAGTATTTATGTCCCTATTAATTAGTGATGTCAATTGACCGCCTTGGAGCTGTGATTGGGCCCTTTGGACTATTTTCTGTGAGGAACCATTAGGGATAAATGTTACGCAAAACATCTAGAGAAAACTTTAGCGTTAAAACAAGAAATCGAAGTTGCCATTGAGAGATTCAACCCGAAGCAATACTAATAAATTGGGTTGATTGGATGAGGTACAGCCGAGCCAGTTCTGGTGGTCATAAGAAGGATATTGTGTTCCATTATTAAATGACAAATTCAACCTTTCCAATAAAACCAGAAATTTAAAAAAAAATCAGTAATTTTTGTAACGGCCGATTTAAATTTAAAATTTTAAATCGCCCACCCTTTATTTAGGTTTAAATTCCGCTTTACCTGCTTTAAATAATATATCATATTCAGCTTTAACTCAATATTCACTTGCGCACACAAACTTTATTAAATTCGAAAGTAAAAAGAAATTTAAAAAAAAACCCCTGCTCATAATTCAAATAACAGAATAAATACTTTTAAGTCGCTAAATACAAAAATTAAATAAAAAACTTATTTATTTTGGTCAAATTAACGAATACAAAAAAATTTACCCACCAGTTGGCCCAGGTACAATTGCTCGTGGTAACGTCAACCGAATTTAATAAGTACTTTTAGCCCATAATCTATAACAACAACCAATACATGTTCAAATTCAGTTCAAATAATCATCTTCATTTGTTAGGGTTTTTTATACTTTGTTTTTTTTAACCGATACTGTCAGTTGTCACTAATTAAAATTGCGGCAATCAACATTCGGTTATAGCGATAAAACAGTACGTGCCACCACCAACATTTGGATGTGGCAACAAATCTCTTCTCTGTGTGTACTGATATGTTGACATTTTTAATTTACCTTACATTTTTGAACCCTTCACTACGTTGAGGTACTAGGTATAATAACTAAGTGCCTAGGATTGCTTGTGGTTAAAGTGTGAGTCGCAAATTTAAGCCGATCTTGTCTTAACCTTGTAAGCTACGCAGTTTCGGCCCAAGAACGACCTGTACCGAAATTTAGTCCTACGGCTGCATTTACCTTACATTTTTGAACTCTACACTACGTTGAGGTACTAGGTATAATAACGAAGTGCCTAGGATTGTTTGTGGTTAAAGTGTGAGTCGCAAATTTAAGCCGATCTTGTCTTAACCTCTTAAGCTACACAGTTTCGGCCCAAGAACGACCCGTACCGAAATTTAGTCCTATGGCTGCATCTTCGTTTTATATGTCCTTATTATCATATGAGGTACGTTTAGACAAGGCATCGTCGTTTTCCACTTTGGAACCTTGCAAATAGTCCTTAGAAACGCAGTTTCTGCACTTCGCCGGCGGGTTTTTAATTAGATTATCCACTTATCTTATCCAAATATATGGCAGACGGTAAAGTTAGAAGGTTAGAACCTACTTCAGCTAAATATTCCTGAAAACGCTGGAAAAATTTCCAATTGCAAATCTGACTGCATTTTATGAGGCCTTTAAATTGAAGCTAAAAACCTACTTAAGCTAAATCTCTCAGGCATCCCAGGGCATTTCTTCCACCAGCACACCTTCGATATTGCATGAACATCTGGCCGTAAAAAAGGTTTGTTCTCGTTGGACAATTTGAAAATCCCTCAAAAAAAGGCTCGTGTCGATTGGTGCAAAGAAAATTTGAAAAAAATACGATAGCGGTGCTTCAAAAGACGTTCGTAAGATCGTCACAGGTAACGAATCATGAATCTATGCGTATGAGCCCGAAACACAACAGCAATTGACCGTGTGGGTCTTCAAAAACGAGCCAAATCCAACAAAAGTTGTTCGAATTTCAACCAGACTTAGGTTAGAACCTACTTCAGCTAGATCTTCCTGAAAACGCTGGAATAATTTGCAATTGCCTGTAAACAAATCTGAATGCATTTTATGAGGCCTTTAAATTGAAGCTAAAAAGCTTGGTTTAAAATGTCAAGCTATATTAACTTCGAATGAATTCACATTTTGGCTAGCATTTAGGCCTCCTAAAAGTCCTAGCCCTGACCGACAGTATATTTACTTAGATGTATGCGGTATATAAACAGATGTATGCGTTATTTACCCCCCACCCACTTGGCTGTTCCGTCCAATTACCTCCATTCAACTTTGTACGCAGCGCAGCGCATAACGTGATTGTAATCACGTGAAATGTTACGTTGGTTACCACACACGTAGGCAACAATGAAAACAACAACTAAAATCAAATGTCAACGTAAGACGATGATCTGATAAGTCGGGTAAAATATCTTACGACCTACGGGATTAAAAAATACCTTTTCCACCCAACCACCTGCATTTGGTGGGTGGAAACGGTGTTAGGGGAATTTTTGTCCATTTGTTGTGGGGGAAGGAGAGAGGATTATGTTTGTATCATAACACATGCCATTAATAGCTTTTGTCCACCACATATTTGATCTCTTATCAAAAGCTATTATATATATTTAATTGTCAAGGGTGTGCGCCCACTGTTTATCTCTTCTGTTTGATAATATCAACTATTAAACTAAGCACTTCAATCGAAGGCCCTTCGTTTGGAGTAGTCATTTCACTTCATGATACTATAACATATCAGAACTTTCGAAAAAAACAATTTTGGAGTTCATACACGTCCAACGACCAGGGGTTTTATGAAAGGTAGACGTCAGCAGGATACATTCGAATTTTTTAAACTGTTTTTTTTTCAACGACTTCTAAAGATTATAATGATACTAAAGCTCAGGTACGAGAGCCCAATATTTCTAATGACCTCTGGAAAATACTATACTACTGTATGGCAATGTTTTTTTTTTTAATTTTGTTTCTATCCTACAGATTTTTCCGCTGAACTACGAATATTTATTCGGGTTACAAAATTGTAAATAATACCATGGATTTTACGCAGAAAATTGTATGCAATTTTGTTGCAATTCACTTGCTTTGCTGTCTTAAAAGAGCTGAGTCGATCAACTCAGAGCAAATGCGGCGGCCTATCAAATTCTTCAGAAGTCATAGGGAAGAGTGTACTTAGTAGGGACATTAATACTGTTACAACATTGAACACACCCATTTCAATAGTAGAACTGAACATACCCCGTTAATGTCATATGGATTTTGAAAGCTAACCTCAATAGCCTTAGTCTATAACGGGATTTTAAAATTGTTTCAACTTCCATCATGGAGTGGTCAGATAATGAGAACCCTATCGCTGTAATAGCGCTTTTTAAGTGTGAAATGAAAAAAACGCGATATTTTCAAAACGCTCCGGCCACTAGGGATTAGCCGCATGTTCGTCTACCGATGCATAAACTGTTTGAGGAGACTGGAGATGTAAAAGACCGCCACCGGTCGGGCCGCGCACGCTGTGTTCGAACACCGCATGTCATCAAAGCCGTTAAATCAAGAATTCACAGAAATCCGCTCCGAAAACAGAAAATCATGGACCGTGAGATGAATATCACGCAAAAGTCCATGAGTCGAATCATTATAAAAGACTTTGGACTTGGGGCTTTCAAACGACGTAACGGACATTTATTGACTACATCTTTAAAAAAAAAATATGACTAAAAAATGCAAAAATGTCTTTTGGTGAAGCAAGATAACTTGCACAGAAAAAAATTGTTCATCATAAAACGTGTGAAACAGTATTTATGTCCCTACTAAGTATCTTAACTATGTCATTCCATTTTTAATTCCAAGAAATATATTGAGACCCTACACACAAAGAGAAAATCCGTTGGAAATCGGCTGAAACTTTAGAAGTTCCGGTGAATAAAAAGACTTCATTTCAACCACCAAATGTTAACAATCTTAATGGATTTTCGTTTTGACCATGGGACACGAGGGCTGCTATATATATTTCTGGCCTAATAATGAAATTGCGAAAATTGTACGACGATTTCTGGCCTAGGCACCACTAAGTGTTGCCTGGCGCCTTCTGACAATTTAATTGGAAAGTTTGCCATTTTTTACCATAAACTCAGAACGTTTTGACGTACGACTATCATTTGCGTGGTTTACAGTGACTTGAAAAAATCAATTTGGCAAAAAAAAATGGAATTAACTCGTGAACATTTTCGTGCGATCATTTTTCACAACTTTCGACGAGGATTATCACGACAAGAGTGCATCGATGAACTTAAATCTTTGTATGGCAATGAAGCACCATCCTAAAGCACTGTAAAAAACAAGTTTAATAAGTCATGGTCGACGCTCGCTCAAAAACGAAGGTCGTGAAGGTCGTCCAAAAACGGCCGTTGTGCCAAAGAACATTGATGCCGTGCGTGAACTGATAATGCAAGATCGTCAGGTGACATACCGTGAGATAGAGCCATCCCAGGGCATTTCCTCCACTAGCATAAATTCGATATTGCATGAACACCTGGTCGTAAAAAAGGTTTGTTCTCGTTGGATTCCGCACAAATTGACAATCGCTCAAAAAATGCTCGTGTCGATTGGTGCAAAGAAATTTTGAAAAAATACGATCGCGGTGCTTCAAAAGACGTTTATAAACTCGTCACAGGTGACGAATCATAGATCTATGCGTATGAGCCGGAAACAAAATAGCAATCGACCGTGTGGTCGATTCGAAGACGAGCCAAATACAACGAAAGTTGTTTGCGGAAAAAACACTTCGAAGCAAATTGTCGCCAGTTTCTTCGGCAAAACTGATTATGTGGCTACTGTTCCGTTTGAGCAACGTAGCACGGTCAACTCCGAGTGGTACACCTTAATTTGTTTGCCTAAAGTCTTTGGAGGAATTCGAAAAACGAACTAGAGAAGACGAATCATTGTGCACCATGACAATGCGAGCTCTCACACACATCGGCTCAAACAATTGATGGGTCATCCGCCGTTCAGCCCTGACTTGGCGCCCAATGAATTCTTTTTATTCCCGCACATCAAGAAAAAAATGATTTTCGTGACATACCGTGAGATAGAGGCATACCAGGGCATTTCCTCCACCAGCATAAATTCGATATTGCATGAACACCTGGTCGTAAAATAGGTTTGTTCTCGTTGGATTCTGCACAAATTGACAATCGCTCAAAAAATGCTCGTGTCGATTGGTGCAAAGAAATTTTGAAAAAATACGATCGCGGTGCTTCAAAAGACGTTTATAAACTCGTCACAGGTGACGAATCATAGATCTATGCGTATGAGCCGGAAACAAAATAGCAATCGACCGTGTGGTCGATTCGAAGACGAGCCAAATACAACGAAAGTTGTTTGCGGAAAAAACACTTCGAAGCAAATTGTCGCCAGTTTCTTCGGCAAAACTGATTATGTGGCTACTGTTCCGTTTGAGCAACGTAGCACGGTCAACTCCGAGTGGTACACCTTAATTTGTTTGCCTAAAGTCTTTGGAGGAATTCGAAAAACGAACTAGAGAAGACGAATCATTGTGCACCATGACAATGCGAGCTCTCACACACATCGGCTCAAACAATTGATGGGTCATCCGCCGTTCAGCCCTGACTTGGCGCCCAATGAATTCTTTTTATTCCCGCACATCAAGAAAAAAATGATTTTCGTGACATACCGTGAGATAGAGGCATACCAGGGCATTTCCTCCACCAGCATAAATTCGATATTGCATGAACACCTGGTCGTAAAATAGGTTTGTTCTCGTTGGATTCCGCACAAATTGACAATCGCTCAAAAAATGCTCGTGTCGATTGGTGCAAAGAAATTTTGAAAAAATACGATCGCGGTGCTTCAAAAGACGTTTATAAACTCGTCACAGGTGACGAATCATAGATCTATGCGTATGAGCCGGAAACAAAACAGCAATCGACCGTGTGGTCGATTCGAAGACGTGCCAAATACAACGAAAGTTGTTTGCGGAAAAAACACTTCGAAATGGTCGCCTGTTTCTTCGGCAAAACTGGCCATGGGGCGACTGTTCCGCTTGAGCAACGTAGCACGGTCAACTCCGAGTGGTACACCTTAATTTGTTTGCCTAAAGTCTTTGGAGGAATTCGAAAAACGAACAAGAGAAGACAATTCATTGATGACCATGGCAATGCGAGCTCTCACACATCGGCTTAAAGCAGCGCCTGTTTGCCTGGCCAAGACGTTGAATTGATGGGTCATCTACCGTACAGCCCTGACTTGGCAGCCAATGACTTCTTTTTATTCTCTTACATAAAACAAAAGGCGTGGTCAACGATTTTCGTCGCCAGAAGATGCTGTTTAAGCGTTCAAAAACCATGTTTTGGAGGTGTCTCAATCGGAGTGGAAAAAGTGCTTTGACAATTAATTTGAGCGCATGCAAAAGTGTATAAATCATGCTGGAGAATACTTTGAAAAACAATAAAACCATTTTTGATGATAAATATTCGCATTTTCATTATTAGGCCAGAAAAATATGTATCAGCCCTAAATGTTCATAGAGTTTAGAAACATTAGATAATTTTGAAACTGGCCGATAATTGTGAATGTCACTCTGTGGCCCTGACTTATGAATTGGAGTCGTTGATGTGATTTTCCAGCAATCTAAGAAAATGCCGGCTTTTAAAGAAAAATTAAAAATGTACTGTACATTTTTTTAAGAAATGTTGCGACAATGCCATTAATATCTAAAACAGTAGAATCTTTGAGTTCGAGCAAACCATTACATACTTCACTGTCAGAATTTAGAAAGCAAAATAAAACTGGAAAAATAGAAATAAATTGTTTTCTAAAATTAGATGTGGCAAGAGTGAGTTTTATTTTCGTGGGCAATTGTGTGAAGAAAACTTGAAAAATAAGGTTTACACCAGTAGTTCTCATTCGTTTGGGGAGAGCCTGGCCTTATAGAGTTCGGTTTTACTTTCAACAATTGCAGCAAAGCTTTTTGAAGAGGGTTGTCACGGACCCGAAAAACGGTAAAATGTTTTTGTATGCAGATGATAGTTGCCTTATTTATCCTTACCATCACGAAACAGTAGCTAGAGCATATATGGAGCGAGATGTTGCCCTATTAAGTGAATTTGCTAGAATAAACAAACGTTTTAAACCCCATATTGACCACAGGAATTCCTTTGCCATATACATTGATGATATAAGGAAATTTTAGAAGTTCATTCTTTAAAGTACTTGAGATTGCAAATACATACAAAGCAATCTCTCCTGGGAACTACATATTCAGCAATTGAAAAACAAATTATCTTGAGCTATAGGAGTCTTATATAAGTTTAAGAATAAATTCAATTATGAAACCAAATTTTTGATTTACCAAGCATTAGTACAGAGTTACCTAAATTACTTAGCTTTACTGTACGGTTACAAAAAAAGTGTTGAGTTCAAATCTCTGTTCAGGTTCCGAAATAGAGCGTTAAAAACTGTTGCGAATCTTCCGTGAACATATTCTACTATGTCTTTATACAAGAATGTATTTCCATTGGTGTTACCTCTTTATGGAATTTATAAAATGCAGCTTTTATTGTATGTACGAGGGCGGTTCGGAAAGTTCTTAGCCTATCAATGAAAGAGAATAGTTAGTTTTTCAAAAATATTTTTATTTTTCAATATAATCTCCTGAAACTTCAATACACTTAGTCCAACGCTTATCTAGCAATTCTATCCCTTGATTAAAATAGTTTTCCTCAAGGTCTTCAAAATAGTGGTTTACAACTGTAATTGCATCTTCATTTGAGGTAAAACGCTTGCCAGCAAGGAATTTTTTTAGATTTGGGAACAGGTAAAAGTCACTGGGAGCCAAATCAGGAGAATAAGGTGGGTGGTCAAGCAACTCGTATTAAATTCGTTGATTTTAGCCATTGTTAAAACACTCTTGTGCGCTGGTGCGTTGTCTTGCGGAAAAATTATTTTTTTGTTTGTAAGCCAGGACGTTTTTCTCGAATTTGTACATTTAATTGATCTAAAAGGTTGCAATAGTACTCTGAATTTATTGTTTTACCCCAAAAACCGTTGCCATAACCTTACCAGCCGATTGAATTGTTTTTGCCTTCTTTGGGGCACTTCCTCCAGCTTCAGTGCATTGTTTGGATTGTTCTTTTGTCTCTGGAGTATAGTGGTGGATCCATGTCTCATCAACAGTTATGAAACGACGCTTAAAATCCATTTTATTTCGCAGAAAACGATCCAAACAAGCTTGAGAAATGTACATTCTTATGCGTTTTTGGTCGACTGTTAAGAAGTGCGGCACCCATCTTGCAGAAAGCCTTTCATCTGTAGTTCTTCATGCAAAATTAAATGGACTCGATCATTTGAGATGCCCATGATATTATCTATTCCACGCACTATTATTCGTCGATCATTTAATACCATATCATGCACTTTGGCTACAATTTCTGTTGTTGCTGTTTTTGGACGTCCACTACGTGGTTCATCTTCAATGCTTGAATTCAGCAACCCAATTTTTTAGTGTTGCATATGAAGGAGCACTTTCACCTAACACATTCACCATATCATTATGAATTTCTTGTCCCGATAAACCTTTTTTATGTAAATATTTAATGACACCACGCATTTCTAATTTTCATATTGTAAAAAAATCGCGGATGCGTCTTTTGTGAACTCCTGTTTCTATATGAAGGAGTTGCCAGATCGAAACAAAATTAAACATGTGTTCATATTAGAGATGGAAGTTTCCAAAACACTTAACTTTTTTCTGTTTATACCGCGCTTTTTGTGCTAGGCTAAGAAGTTTCCGAGCCGCTCTCGTATTCAAGTTACTTTGAGTGATATATTTTGTTTAGACTTTTCCCAAATGAAATTGTGTCTAACGAACTGGGGTTTCTGGCCCTACGTGGTTTGTGATCGATTAGTGGCGACTTAAGGCAAGTCAAACATAATGTACATGCCGTCGTCTGTCATGTATCGGTTGACTTTATCAATGTCCATACAGTTCATGTCAGTCTATATTTTTTTATTACTTTTTTTTATCAGGTAATATGCCATGCTCAAATCCACAAAGGAATAATCTAAAAATTAGCATACCAACTCTTACAAAATAGCCACGAATATAAAAACAAATACATTAATTAACGCACAATGGCAACGTTAGAAACTTTGTAACTTTTACACATACCATGGAAAACATTTATGTATGTACGAGTATACGTGCATATGTATATAAGTGTGTGAATAAGCTAATATACTTACCTGTGTGTCTTACGTATAGTAATGGATGTAACTAAACATAATGAAAGGAGTTCGCCTCATGTTTTAATAAAGCGTGTACATACTAATACATACACACAGCTGCATACGTTAACACACGCTCGCATATTTATAAAGTCCTTACACACACACATACTCATATCCTTATATAAATGTAAGAGCCCATGGCACACGCAGCTGACATTTATGACAAACACTTAAACATAATTTATAACAAACATACATTTACATTCGTATACATACCCAGCAAACCAAACCTTCAGAATTCGGTCAGAATTCTGTACGACAATCGGCAAAATGTTCTGATTTCGGATCTGAATTCTTAGCGAGTTCGTAACGAAAAACATATGAGAAGGTTGACACGAATTCTGAACTACTTCTCTGAGGGGATTCTGATGTTTTTGTCGACATTTCGAACCGATTTCTGAACTGTAGTCTTGGGAAATTCGAAAGGAAATTTCGATTTCTCGTATCGAATTCTGAACGACTTCGGTCAGAATTCTGGCATTAAGCCTTATTTAATTCTGAGGTTTTTGCCGACATTTCGAACCGATTTCTGAACGAATTCTGAGCTTATGTCATGGTATATTCTGAATGTAAACAATCAAAAAGAAGAAAATATTTTTGTTTTACAAAAACAAAAGTTGTAAAACATTTTCAAAAGCGTTCGGAAAGACTTCTGGTTACAAGCAGGGGTGTTTGCAGTTTCGAAGAGCGCCACATTACTATAATAATAACGCAAGCAATAATCGAGCTGTAACTATGTTTAGTGGCTATACACTTAAGGGCAACCAGTTTTGCATTTAACGAGAACTGCAGGCAGCAGACTTTTCCTCCGAACACAATAAAAATCCCTCGCACAGCCCAGCTAACCAAACGTTCAGAATTCGGTCAGAATCGGACAAATTTTCCGATTTCGGATTAGAATTCTTACCGAGTTCGTTACGACAAACATATTGAAGGGCTGACAGGAATTCTGAACTACTTCTCTGAGGGAACTCTGATGTTTTTGCCGACATTTCGAACCGATTACTGAACGAATTCTGGGCTAATGTCTTGGTAAATTTTGAATGTAAACAAACAAAAAACACGAATTTGAAATATAAAAATACCTCAGACAAACAGTTAAAAATTCGTTCAGAATTAGTTCCGACATGTCTGAACACAAGAATATGAAGCAAATAACAAAAATTATAAACGAACAGACTACCTTAGATGTATCGTTTAGAGAAGTCTGATCAAAAAATTAATAAAAACCCCACAGACAAGTCTAACAGAATTCGGGCCGAGTTCGTTCAGATATTTCGGAACATAATACATAAAAAATCCTCGAACAGAATTCGTAACGATTTCGGTAAGAATTCTTGATGGAGTTCAGATATTGTTCAGAATAGTCTGATATCAGACATTGTCGGCAAATTTGGTTTACTGGGTTTGTACGTATACATGTGTGTCTAAATATGTATGTAAAGGTATGTATGTGTTGACTTTTTGTACATAATAATAACTTTTATATAATGAAAGGCTTTGTTTGACAATATTTAATGTTGTATAATTAATGTCACAGCAACAAAAAAAATCAAAGTTCATATATTTTGTGAGATCACATCAAAAGCCTTTAAGCGCCACGGCCCACAACTGTGGACGATTTATTAACTCACTCCCTCTAGAAGGTTGGGAATTTAATTGATGGCTTCTTTCAAAGGTTGTTACATTCATTAGGGGCAGTAATGAGCAAGAAACTATTGCTGGATAACATTATGGGCTAGGTGTTTAAAATAATCTTGTTCCTTAGATTGGAATGGTAATCCGGTGGATTTACATAAATGAACGCCGATGTTCATTGTAGCTAATAAAGAGGGCGGTAAGATTGCTCCAAACATAGTTAAAACCAAAAATACATTCCAAAGAGTTTACCTAGGCCAAGAGTTTGGCCTACGAGCTTTATATCGAGCTTTCTTAGAGATCACACGATTAGATTTGTTGTAGATGAGTTTTCATCCAACACACATAGGCTGACCGCAGGTGTGCCACAGGGCTCTGTCCTTTCTCCCTCTTTATTTCTTATTTTCATTGACGATCTTTTGGGTCAGACCGTGAATCCAATCTACTCTTTCGCCTCTGTTATTCATATTCATTCGAGCGTAGAATGAGTCTTCAAGATATTGAAGACAAAAGGCGAATTATGGATGAGACACTTGGCCGGGATCTACTGGCCATTTCCGAATGGGGTCGAGTGAATAGAGAAGATTTTAATGCACGTAAGCCACAGTGCTGCTTGTTGCCTCACAAGCGATTCGCTGACCCAACAATATCGTCAATTTCTATCGATGGTACGGATATTGAACAATCAGAAGCTCTTGATGTTCTGGCCATGAAAATATAATGTGACGCTCGTTGGGCGAGACATGTATTCGAAGTGTCGAAAGAAGCACTCAAGTGCATAGGTTTCTTAAAGAGATGCAAGAAATAGTTCACCCCTTCTGATCTTTTCAATATCTATACAACTTATATCAGCCCAAAAATGGAATACAACTCCCATATATGGGCAGGTGCTCCAAAATCACCTTTGGAGCTACTTGACCGTGTTCAAAGGAGAGCGATGGTGCTGATAGGTGACAGTAGGGTATCCAACTCTTTTGTATCCTTTGAGCATCGTCGAAATGTGGGTTGTGTGACGCTGTTCTGTCGTTACTTTCATGGTGTGTGTTTATCAGACATCCGCCGCCTTATTCCTGACGTGAGGAACACGCGACTTTCTAGGAATTCACACCCGTTTGTTATCGATTGGCCAGTTGACCGCACTATACACTACAGATCAAATTCGTTTTTCGCTCGTACAGTCCGTATGTGGAATCGACTTTCGGCAAATGTATTTCCCTCTGATTGCGACATCCAGAAGTTCTAGGCAAGCGTCAATAATCATTACTCCCTCTTTCCCCCTTCCGATCCTTTACTTTCCACTCGCCAACGCAATGCACCGCATGTATAGGGTGCATCCCCTGAGTGTTGGTTTTTAAAAAAAAATACGCATCGAATTCTTGAGTCTTACTTAGAAAACCGCAGATTCAGAGTCAAATGTGGGCAACACGTCATGACCGCGAAATAGTAGCAGGTGTGCCCCAGGCAAGCGTCCTGGGGCCTATCCTTTACCTTCTGTTTACCGCAGATATCCCTACCAGTCCAAACGTGCTAACGTCCTCCATTGCTGACGATACCGCTATAATATGTGCGGCCATTATATCGGTATCGCCGGATATTGCAGGATATCGCATCTATGAATCTGGGTGTACATCTCAGACGAATAGAATCTTTTCTCTCTGACTGGAGAATAAAAGTCGGTATCGCCGGATATTGCAGGATATCGCATCTATGAATCTGGGTGTACATCTCAGACGAATAGAATCTTTTCTCTCTGACTGGAGAATAAAAGTCGGTATCGCCGGATATTGCAGGATATCGCATCTATGAATCTGGGTGTACATCTCAGACGAATAGAATCTTTTCTCTCTGACTGGAGAATAAAAGTCAATGAGGCTAAATGCACACAGGTAACTTTCGCACTGAATTTTAGCACTTGTCCGACATTGAAACTAAACAATATCCCTTTTTCTCAATCTGATCATGTTACATACCTTGGAATCCACCTGGATCGCCGACTCACCTAGAGAAGTCATATCGCAACCAAGAAGACTCAACTGAAACTTAAGGTCCTTCAACTTCACTGGCTCCTAAACGCGAACTTAAAACTAAGCCTTGAATATAAGGTCCTGCTATACAACAGTGCAATCAAACCTATCTGGTTATACGGTGCCCAGCTATGGGGCAAAGCATGCTCCTGCAATCTCGATAAAATCCAAAAAGTCCAATCGAAGACCATGCGGCTCATTACCGGTGCCCCTTGGTATATGAGCAACGAAAACATCCACCGAGACTTAAAAATGCCTCTCGTTAAAGAGGCAATTCAAAAAATCAATATAAAGCACAAAGAGAAGATCTAACGTCTTGATAACATAATTGCTAGACAATTATTGTGCAGTCCAAGCTCTTCAAGACTTCGGAGAAACGAACGCCGTGTTTTCTAATCTACACGCAGAAAAAAAGTATGGTTGTGGTGACAATATTCGAAGAGGATAATACTATTGTTGGGTATATGGTTGTGGTACAACAATTTTATGATCCTCACAACAATAGTATGAGTCAAATACAACCATACTATGATCCTCACAACAATAGCATTAGTCAAATACAACCATACTATGATCCTCACAACAATAGTATGATTCACACATAACCATACTATGATCCCCACAACCATAGTATGAAGTCCACAACCATTGTATGATCTCCACAGCCATAGTATGATCTCCACAACCATAGTATGATCCTCACAACCATAGTATGTTTCACATACAACCATAGTATGATCCTCACAACCATAGTATGATTCACACGCAACCATATAATGATCCCTACAACCATAGTATGATCACACACAATTATACTATCCCCACTATAATTTAGAATTTGTTAAAGTTGTCGACAATAGATTTGATCCCCAATATATTTATTAGAATTGGTTTAAGTTGTCAACAATATATTTAAATTATAAAAATTATTCAAAAATACATTAAATTCAAAATAATAGGAGTGATTTATTTCACAGTAGAAAAATTAAGTTTAAATAAACGTAAGCGTTTTTATTAAAAATATTTCAGTTAAACAAAGCCAAAGCAGCTCGTTTAAAAAATTTTAAATTCGATAAAAAAAGTACTGCATTAGATCCGCACCAATAACATTTGTTCTTAAAAGCATATTTAAATGAAGAAAAATTACAATCATACAGTATAATTGCCGTAATCAGATTATTGTTAACAAAAAACGCAAAACACAATACTTTTAGCGCACCAACCATATTTATATTGTTGCTATAACGATATTTTCATTTTTAAATTTGTTAATAATACTGTTGTTACATTTCAACAATATTTATATTGCAGCAATTATACTATTGTCAAAGCTAAATTCAGTTAACAATGCTATGGTTGCGACGAACATACTTTTATTGCGGAGAACATATTGTTATTGCCGTGACCATGTAGTAACCATGTTTTTTCTCTGCGTGTTCACTTGTGCTTCATCCGTAAAAGTGATCGCGAACACACGCGCCCGAAGGACTGTGTAGAATTCTTTTTTCTACGTCACGTGGCTAAAATGCTCTTATACGCGATCCTTCAAACAGTCAATACAAATCGCGAACGAACACTCAAAAAAGACTGTGTCGAACGAATACTTTATTCTACGTCACGTGGCTTAATTGCTCCTTGAAACAGTCAACACGAAAAACCTACAAAAACCTTAATTACGTCGTCCACTCTGATATTCTAGAGTTATCCGTTATACATACATATTTAGAGTTTTTCACTATACATAATATCGCGAACATTCTGTAAATGACTGTAAGGGTCCTCTGGCCCTTTATCGCGAGGTTTAAGCCAAACCAGGTTTAAAATTCTCTGACATGTGATTCATACCAGTTATATACTATTTTGACCAAATTAATGCAAATTCCTGCCAATTAGCAGAGATCCACATAACAAGAAATCCATACTAGGATTCATTACTGAATTATACTTATGTTCGTATACTTATTGTTAGGCTCCTTTGGAGCAGATTCAATAATTCAAATAATGCATATGTGACGCCCAAAATAGAAAGAGAGGGACCTAAGGTTAAAAATCAGTTTTGTTCAGGAGAGCCATTTTAAAGATTAGGTCGTCGACTTCACTTTCTTAAAACGCGCATATCTCTGGGAGGTAACACTTTTGGGGAATGGGATCGGTCTCATTCGATGCTCAGATGTTGTCCACATCAAAAAAAAGTGAAAAGTTAATGAAAAGTTTTGTTCAGAAGAGCCATTTTAAAGATTAGGTCCCTTTCTATTTGCGCTTAGAATCGTCGACTTCACTTTCATAAAACGCGCATATCTCTGGGAGGTAACACTTTTGGGGCATGGGATCGGTTTCATTCGATGCTCAGATGTTGTCCACGTCAAAAAAAGAAAAAAAAAATGAAAATTATTTTTTTTACCCTTAGGTCCCATTCTCTATGCGCGGTCACATATATAAAAAAAAATCTTAAGGTGTAATTCAGTTCAACAATAAATGTATTAAACATTAATAAACCATTTTTGAAGTAATATTACATACATAATGCTCGAAGTACTCGTAAAAGCCTACACCACTCCTCTTCATACTTATACTTTGCACCAAGCAACTCAATCAATGAGTGGACGGGTTAAAAAAGAAAACTCATTAAAAGTTGTTTGACCCTAGAGCCTACAAAAAAGTCTAATTGATTTTCCTTCTCTCTCTCTCTCTCTCTCTCTCTCTCTCTCTCTCTCGCAGCATTCAACATTTACGAATCCAACGGGCTACAGCCACAACCACAACAACAAACAGCAACAATCATTGTTACAGAATCCACAGAATTTCAGCCAACAATCATCATTTACTGCAAACAACACAAATCAGGTCTTAAATACAAACAATCCAATAGTTGGCGGTGCAGCCACCCCACCCTCGATAACCACTGGTCTGGGTCAAAATTCGATTAAGTGTAAACCCGTAGTAACAACACATCAGCAACAGCAACAGCCGTATCAAACGCAGCAGCAGCAACATCAACACCATCACAGCAACAACACAATCATGGGTCCCACCACATTGAATGGCACACAGCCACCACCAGTTCAGCTCCAGCAATACCAACAACAACTGCAACAGCCACAGGTACCGACTGATACGCAGCAGCATCTGCATCATCCACACCAACAGCAGCAGCAGCAACAACAACAACAGCATCAGCATCAGCAGCATCAACAGCAGCAGCAATATCAACAATCAGGTTCAGATCAGCTGTCAAAAACAAATGTCTATATACGCGGCTTGCCCGAGGGAACGACTGATAAGGATTTAGTGATTTTATGTTCAGAGTAAGTACATGACACAGTCTAGAATTTAATAAATTGGAAAATATTCAAATACACATTTCGATAATAGGCAAGTAGTAAAGACAATAGTCGGGTGTGGCCGACTATGAGATACCTTAGCCCACTCTGCTATTCAGAAGAAACCGCACAGCTGTCTTAAGCTTGATTAAGGTCGGACTTAATACGATACTTCTAGAGCTGAAAGTAATATGGGCTGTAGAGCTGCAGGGCCTAAAATCGAAAGATACCTTTGAGGCTTTTTGAAAACATGGACCGACATGGTCGAATTTTACCAGAGGTGGAATTTAGAAACCTAGAAGTTAACTTCGATGCGAAATATAAACCACATTTTAATAGAGTAAATTATCATTACCAGATATCGGTTTTATAACACTTTCAACATTTGCGTACTTTACATTTTTGCGGGTTTTAAAACTGCGCCCTGAAATATTTGTTTTACAAAAGTAGCAATCATCTGGTTTATACCACAGCTAATGATGCCAAGCCATAGGCGTACAAAAGGGCAAATAAATTGAAGGTTGAACTTTGTATTTTTTTAATGTTGCACAGCAATTTTCACAAACAAATTCTGGCTCATACCAGCGACTGAGTTTGTAAGAACGATTGAAGACTTTGTTGTATACTTCTACCACAGCAGTATTTTTTTTTTACGAGGGCGACCGCAAAAGTAACTGGCCTAACATAAAAAGAACCGTTTTTTTTGGAATTATTATTATTTATTTTTCAACATAATCTATTTCCAACTCAATACACTTCATCAAACGTTTTTCAAGTTTTTTAATTCCATCCGAAAAATAAGATTTTTCAAGACCTTCAAAACATGCCTCAGTTTCAGCAATAACCTCGCTATTGGACGAACATTTTTTGCCACCGAGAAATTTTTTTAAATTTGGAAATAAGAAATAATCAGAAGGAGCTAAATCTGGACTATATGGTGGATGCGGAGCAATTTCAAATCGTAATTCGGCCAGTTTTTGTTGAGTTTGAAATGCAGTGTGTGAAGGAGCATTATCTTGATGAAAATAACTTATTTTTTCTAAATGCGGTCGTTTTGTCTTGATTTCTTCACTTAACCGATCCAATAATGCACAATAATATTCACTATTTATAGTTTTTCCTTTCTCAAGATAATCAATAAATATTATACCCCTTGCATCCCAAAATACTGTGGCCATTACTTTTCCTGCTGACTTAACAGTTATCGCCTTCTTAGGACCACTTTTACCAGCTTCTATCCATTGTTTTGACTGTTCTTTGCATTCTGGGATGTAGTGATGGATCCATGTCTCATCAACAGTTATGAATCGACGCAAGAACTCTATTGGATAATGCTGATAAATCGCTAAAAGCTCCTCGGAATTGGTCCAACGGACGATTTGTTGGGGCAAAGTCAACGAATGCGGCACCCATCTTGCAGATAGCTTTTTCATGTGGAGTTCATCATGTAAAATACTTCAAACTTGTTTTTCGTGTATTTTAACAATATCATCAAGTTTTCTGAGCTTTATTCGTCTATCTTTAGTCACTTCATTAAATATTTTTCTAATGTTTTCAACAGTAGTAGCAGTTTTCGGTCTTCCAGAGCGTTGTTCATCTTCCGTACTTGAACGACCCATTTTAAATTATTGAACCCAGGATTTTACGGTGGAGTATGATGGTGCATTATCACCATAACCAGAATCCAATTCATCTTTGATTAATTGTGGCGTATAACCTTTCACATAAAAGTGTTTAATTACCGCACGAAACTGTTTATTTTCCATTTTTCAAAAATTATAAAACTTGTTTACTTCAATCACCTGTAACAAAGAAAATAATCATAAAATATTTCGGGAATTTTGACAGATGGCTTATAAAAGATTGCTTTTAAAAAACAAAAACAAAAAAAGTTGCTAGTAAAACAGAAAATGTGTCAGGCCAGTTAGGTTTGCGGTCGCCCTTAAACTCACTCCTATGACGGATATCCCTATATAGGCCACAAATGTAACAAAAGTTATTTCGTTTGTCACACATTTTTTGGTTAATTACACTCGATTACTATCAAATTGATAACTTTTTTTATTAATACAGTTTCAAAGCGAACAAGAAGGCATAAATCAAAAAAACAAATAAACAAAAACTTAAACAATATGTTTACATGACAAACGGGATACTGAGATATTCAAAAAAAAAAGGTCAAACAAATATTTCTGAGTAGTTTAGCCAAAAATTGTATTTTTTTTTCAAAAAAAATTGTTTTAATTAAAGTTTAATAACTCAATCACGGATTTTTAAAAATGACACCGAATTGTATTCATAAGAACACTCTCTTTATTATTCAGTTCAAAAATTGTTCTGTTCCTTATAAAAACTTCTGTGTAAAACGCATCCAAAGGTAAAAAATTACAAAAAAATTTTAAAAAAAATGAGTTTACAGGAAAAATACACAGATTTTTTTCAGTGTGATTTTAAAAGTGTGTACACCATGCGAAAGGCCGCAGTTTCTTCTTTCCAAATCAGCCAAAATCCAAATCGGCTGATATTCAACCAAGTTACTGGCATATAAGTGCGTAAGATCCGAAAAAACGGGGTTTTACCCGTAACTCCAGTTTTGGAGGTGTTTGGGAAATTTCAAAACCGACTTCCTGTTGTACTCAAGAAAAACTACAAGAAAAATAATATCATTTCTCAGGTAGTTTTTCTCTGTCACACTGTGTTATTAGTCGCTCATTACGTACCATGGACAATTTGAGCATGATATGGCTCAAGTTGTGGCTTCTACAGCTGCAGCACCTCATTCGGGATGAGTCTTTGTGTGGGAGTTGTTTCAAACCTTGGACCGATTTCACCAGAAATGGGTATTAGTCACTCGAAATGCTCTGCATGAGGGTTCTGAAATCGGGAAAACCCTATGTATAGGGTGATCAATCTAGAGGTATTTTTTTTTTTCAAAATACAAAAATTCAAATCAAGTGTGAAATCTTTATTGTTTATTCGAAAGGAAATTTATTCCAATTGTTTTTTCCGAGGGTCCAATTTTGGATGACACGTTCGAGCATTATGACTTTAACGAAACGCTTAGGCTTCCAAATCCTGAATCTTACCTGGTTTGTCAGCATAGACTTTGAACTTTACGTAGCCCCAAGAAAAAAGTCTAAAGATGTGATATCAAACGATCTAGGCGGCCAACTCACCGATCCAAAACGTGAAATTAGCTGCTCTTCGAAATGACATCTCAATAGATCCATTGTATGGCAAGTGGCACCGTCCTGTTGAAGCCAAGTGTCGTTAATATTACGGGCTTCCATTTCAAGTAGCAAAAAGATCGATGTCATGGCGAGATAGCGAGCATCTTTCATGGTTACATTCCGGCGATCATCATTTTTAAAAAAAAAATATGGACCAGATTACACCAGCGCATAAACCGCACCAAACCGTTGATTTCGCGTTTGAAATCTTTCCATGATGAAATGGCAAACAGTACTGAAAAGTCGCCAAGATTACCGGCTTCAATTTCAGGTAGGAAAAATATTATGGCGCGATATCGAGCACTATTCACGGTTATGTTCCGGACATCATCAGTTTTGAAAAAATATGGACCGATGATTCCACCAGCCCTTAAACCGCACCAAACATTGGTTTTCTCTGGGTATAGTAAAAGGCCTTTTGAACCTCTTCTGGTGGCTCTTCAGCTTAAGAGCGGCAATTTTTTGTAATGATGTTGCCGCTGTGCCTTAATTGGTCGTCATCACTGAAAACAATTTTCGTCGAAAAACGTTTCTCACCGAACGCTCATAATCATAATGCAGTTGCATAATTTGGAGACGTTGTTGAAGTGTATGTCTTTCCTTGATAAAAGTAAAAAAAATAAAGTTTAACACAACTTACGCGTAATCTGTAAAAAAATACCCCCAGATTGATCACCATTAATACTTTACATAATTTATCGAAATCGGAATTAAAATGGGTCCAAGATCAAAAGGTGGACCGATATGAGCTCATTACTGATCAATCCAATAGAACTGAACCAAATTTCAATAAAATTGTATAAAATATGTGTCTGTTGACAGAAAATCAGATTAAATCATATGCGTGTCAGCTATATCTTCTAAATCTAAACCGATTTTCCTTAAATCTTAAATTTGTTTTTAAATTTACTAACCTACTTAACACATCCTTAGGGAACAAAGGAAAACTTCCTTTAATCAGTGTACTCTACACGATTCAATAACAATACTCACTGACCGAGACCTACTGTTTAACGTCGTCTCCGAACGGTTACTGCATTTAATAGAGAAGTTTTTGCATGACTTAGAGATAAATCTCTTACTCCTAAAGTCGCCGGCATTTACGTGGTTTAAACTTGAAAGGTTGTCTGGGGCTTGTTCACATACTTAGTAGGGACATAAATACTGTTACAACATTGAACACACCCATTTCAATGGTAGAACTGAACATACCCCGTTAATGTCATATGGGTTTTGAAAGCTAATCTCAATAGCCTTAGTCTGTAACGGGATTTTAAAATTGTTTCAACTTTCATCATGGAGTGGTCAGATAATGAGAAACGCATGGCTGTAATAGCGCTTTTAAGTGTGAAATGAAAAAAGCGATATTTTCAAAACGCTCCGGCTACTAAACGCTCCGGCTATAAAACTGTTTGAGGAGACTGGCGATGTGAAAGACCGCCACCGGTCGGGCCGCCCACGCTCTATTCGAACACCGCATGTCATCAAAGCCGTTAAATCAAGAATTCACAGAAATCCGCTCCGAAAACAGAAAATCATGGCCCGTGAGATGAATATCACGCAAAAGTCCGTGAGTCGAATCATTAAAAAAGACTTGGGAATTGGGGCTTTCAAACGACGTACCGGACATTTATTGACTGCAGCTTTAAAAAAATGCAAAAATGAAAAATGCAAACGTCTTTTGGTGAAGCACGCTGATAACTAGCACAGAAAAATGTTGTTCACCGATGAAAAAATTTTTACCGTTCAGGAAAAATTTAACAAGCAAAATGATAGAGTGTATGCGCGGTCATCTAAGGAAACATCTGAACTGATCCCAAGGGTGGAAAAGAGTCATCACCCAGCTGCAGTCATAGTTTGGTGGGGTGCCTCTTACGATGGGGTCACTGACCTGCATTTCTGCGAACAAGGAGTCTAAACATCGGCTAAAGTTTACCGAGAAATCGTTTTGGAAGCTGTTGTGAAGCCTCTTAACAATTCCCTGTTCGAAAACCAGCCATGGACTTTCCAGCAGGATTCTGCCCCGGCCCATAAGGCTAAAACGTCCTAGGCCTGCCTTCGAAACAATTTGCTTGCGTTCATTTTGTCTGAAGAATGGCCCTCAGCCAGTCCAGATTTGAACCCATTGGATTACAAATTGTGGACGGTTTTAGAGGACAAGGTTTGTCACAAAAGATACCCCAACATTGGATCTCTTAGGACTGCTTTGGTTTGAGCTGTGGCCAATTTTCCAATGGACGAGGTTCGTGCAGCTATTGACGATCCGCCAGTGCTTAAGGCGTGCTATTTACGGATGAGTCTAAATGCAACATATTTGGATACGACGGGAAAGCCAAAGTTTGGAGAAAAACGAACACTGCTATGGATCCCAAGCACCTAATGCCCACTGTGAAACATGGTGGTGGCTGTGTTATGATCTGGGAGCAGTTGCAGCCTCAGGCGTTGGAAATCTGGTATTTTTTGAAGGCATTATGGATCGCTTCCAATACAAAACCATATTGGAACCACAATTTCAAGCCATCCGAAAACAAGTTATGCCTAGGAAAGAGCTGGATCTTCCAACAGCACAATGATCCCAAGCATACGTCGCAGGTAGTGAAGAAATGGCTGCTGTATTATGCTCCACGACAGCTGTATTCACCTCCACAAAGCCCGGACTTGAACATAATAGAACACGTGTGGGAAATTTTGCAGCGAAAGATCCGAAAGCATGCTATTAGTGGTGCTTCAACTCTACGAGGGCGGTTCGGAAAGTTCTTAGCCTATCAATGAAAGAGAATAGTTAGTTTTTCAAAAATATTTTTATTTTTCGATATAGTCTCCTGAAACTTCAATACACTTAGTCCAACGCTTATCTAGCAATTCTATCCCTTGATTAAAATAGTTTTCCTCAAGATCTTCAAAATAGTGGTTTACAACTGTATTTGCATCTTCATTTGAGGTAAAACGCTTGCCAGCAAGGATTTTTTTAGATTTGGGAACAGGTAAAAGTCACTGGGAGCTAAATCAGAAAATCAGAGAATAAGGTGGGTGGGCTTCTACAAATAACTCCAAAGAAAATAGTCGGGTGCTGACAAATCTGGAGATGGCTAGCCAAATAATTTCCGAATTTCTGGAAATTTTTCGCTCTCCAAAAATTTGACTTAAAAGTGCTATTGTGTCTCGGGTAGTGTGGGCAGTGGCTCCGTCCTGCTGAAACCACATAACAGGTCTGTTTTTAAAATCAGGACGTAAAAAATGTTTATCATAAACCGATACCGCTCTCCATGTACGGTTACAGCACTTCCATCTTCATTCTCGAAGAAGTAAGGCCCAATGACATTTGCAGATGTGATCCCACACCATACTGTACACCTAATGGGGTGCAATTGGCGTCGATGAATGGCTCTGTTATTTTAAGTACCCCAGAACCTACAGTTCTGCTTATTAACAAAGCCATTCAAATGAAAATGAGTTTCAGATTTTTTAAATTTTTTTTGAAAATGAGCTTCATCACTCATGCTTTTGCGTTAAAATAATGGATCGCTGATTTAAATAATAAAATTCTATTATTCTGTTTCTTTGTTCAGTTCTATGTTTCTAAGTTTTAAATTGTATGAGGGGTGTTAAAAAAACTAAACTAAATACAGAATGTTCTAAGGGCGCATACACCTAATGCCCCAGTGCAACAACATGGTAACTCTGAATCAATGATTCAACAACTGGTACAGAGTATAAACATGTTCATGTCAACTATGCAATCAATGATGCAAGAATTCATGCGAAACCAGAATCAGTTAATTCAAACTCTACTTACCAAAAAATAGGCCCTCTTAAGATATGTACATGGAACGCAAACGGTGTGAACCAACATAGACACGAACTGACCGAGTACCTAGATCGGCAGAATATTGATATAATGCTACTATCAGAAACTCATCTCACAGACAAATACAATTTTCAGATACCTAATTTTAGATTTTATGGTACTCATCACCCCGACGGTAAGGCTCATGGGGGCACTGGTATCCTAATACGTAAACGAATGAAACATGAAGTCGCTGAAGGAGTCTCACAAAACTACCTTCAAGCGACAACAATTCGTATCCAGATTCAAGGTAGTTTTCTTACCATTTCAGCAATATATTTCCCCCCGCGGTTCGCGATATCAGAAGATATACTTCTGAACTTCTTCAATGGTCTCGGACACAACTTTATTGCTGCTGGTGACTACAATGCCAAACATACGCACTGGGGATCCCGTTTAGCAAACCCTAGGGGAAACCAGCTGTATAAATGCCTAATGCGACGTCAAAATAAATTGGACTTTATATCTCCCAGTCAACCTACATATTGGCCTTCTGATATTAACAAAAAGCCTGACTTGATAGACTTCGGTATAATAAGAGGAGTTAGTAAATCTAACTTATCTGCTAGTACCTGTACTGACTTATCGTCAGACCACTCGCCAGTTATATTTCTTCTTCACGGAAAGACAGTACTTGTAGATGACCCACTAAGGCTTACTTCATACAAAACTAACTGGTTAAAATACAGGAAGTACATTAGTAGTCATTTAGATTCGAATCATCTAATTTCTAACGCGGATGAGATCGATAACAACGTATCCAACTTGAACGTAATCCTGGAACAGACGGCCATTCACGCTACACACAGACAAATAAAAGCGACAAATAGTTTGAATACTTACACTAACCGGGAAATAGAGCACCTTGTAAGTGAAAAAAGGAGGTTCCGTCGCGAATGGCAGCGAAATAGGTCACCAGCGGCACGACTAAGACTGACTGAAGCTACTAAAAGGTTGCAAAGCGCACTTAGAAAAGAAGACAGTAGACAGCAGGCTAGTTTCATTGCAAGTTTAACTCCGACTGCTTCAACCAAATTCTCATTATGGAAAACATTAAGAAATACTAGTATGCCCACCGAAACGCAATTTCCAATACGCGACGCAAATGGCAAGTGGGCAATATCAGAAGAGGAAAAGGCCAATGTTTTTGCAAACCATCTATCACAGGTATTTCGCCCAAATCCTGCAAGTAGCGACATCCTTCCACCTGTTGATAAAATGTCTGCCGTAATTCCATTGTTTACTAACGCAAATGAAGTTCTGAATGTCATTAAAGAAACCGTAAATCCAGGTAAAGCACCTGGATATGATCTTATCACGCCTAAAATGATCTTGGAACTTCCCTATATTGCTGTGAAGTTCCTGGCAAAATTATTTAACTCTATTTTGAGACATGGGTACTTTCCTAAAGTGTGGAAAATTTCTCTGATTCAAATGATTTTAAAGCCAGGAAAGGACAAATCAATACCTTCCTCGTACAGGCCGATCAGTTTGCTTCCCTGCTTATCCAAACTATTTGAAAAAGTTCTTTTATCGAAAATAAAACCGTTTCTCGTGTCAAATAACATAATACCAGACCATCAGTTTGGTTTTCGCGAAGGTCACAGCACTATCGAACAAGTAAACCGTCTGACCCAAGCAATTGAAAAATCATTTGAACGGCGAGAATATTGCTGCGCAGTATTCCTGGATGTTGCTCAAGCATTTGACAAAGTCTGGCACTTTGGCTTGACCTACAAAATTTGCAAATACTTACCGGCAAATACACATCGAATTCTTGAGTCTTACTTAGAAAACCGCAGATTCAGAGTCAAATGTGGACAACACGTCACCGATGACCGCAAAATACTAGCAGGTGTTCCCCAGGGAAGCGTCATGGGGCCTATCCTTTACATTCTGTTTACCGCAGATATTCCTACCAGCCCAAACGTGCTAACATCCACTTTTGCCGATGATACCGCTATAATGGCCACACATAAAAAGCAGGATATTGCATCTATGAATCTAGGTGTACATCTCAGACGAGTAGAATCTTGGCTCTCTGACTGGAGAATAAAAGTCAATGAGGCTAAATGCACACAGGTAACTTTCACACTGAATTTTAGCACTTGTCCGACATTGAAATTAAACAATATCCCTTTTTCTCAATCTGATCATGTTTCATACCTTGGAATCCACCTGGATCGCCGACTCACCTGGAGAAGTCATATCGAAGCCAAGAAAACTCAACTGAAACTTAAGGTCCATCAACTTCACTGGCTCCTAAACGCGAACTCAAAACTAAGCCTTGAATATAAAGTCCTGCTATACAACAGTGCAATCAAACCTATCTGGTTATACGGTGCCCAGCTATGGGGCAAAGCAAGCTCGAGCAATCTCGACAAAATCCAAAGAGTCCAATCGAAGACATTGCGGCTTATTACCGGTGCCCCTTGGTATATGAGGAATGAAAATATCCACCGAGACTTGAAAATACCTCTCGTTAAAGAGGCAATTCAAAAAATCAATATAAAGCACAAAGAGAAGCTCGAACGTCATGATAACATACTTGCTAGACAATTATTGTGCAGTCCCAGCTCTTTAAGACTTCGGAGAAACGAACGCCGTGTTTTCTAATCTTCATCCGTAACAGTAATCGCGAACACACGCGCCCGAAAGACTGTGTAGAATCCTTTTTTCTACGTCACGTGGCTTAAACGCTCTTACACGTGATCTTTAAAACAGTCAATATCAATCGCGGACGAACACTCAAAAAAGACTGTGTAGAATCCTTTATTCTACGTCACGTGGCTTAAATGCTCTCATACGTGATCCTTAAAACAGTTAACGCGAAAAACCTACAAAACCCAAATTACGTCGTCCACTCTGCTATTCTAGAGTTATCCGTTATACATACATAACTAGAGTTCTTCACTCTACATAATATCGCGAACACTCTGTAAATGACTGTAAGGGTCCTCTGGAACTTTATCACGAGGTTTAAGCCAAACCAGGTTTAAAATCCTCACGTGTGATCCATACCAGTTATAAACTATTTTGACCAAATTAATTAAAATTCCTGCCAATTAGCAGAGATCCACATTACAAGAAATCCATACTAGGATTCATTATTGAATTATACTTAAGATTCGTATACTTATTGTTAGGCTCCTTTGGAGCAGATTCAATAATTCAAATAAAGCTTATATAAAAAAAAAAAAAAATACAGACGGATATAACTAGATTGTCTTAGCTATTCGCTAGTTTTTATCTCAAAACGTTGCAAACGGAATAATGTAGGATATGGCACTTTATAGTTTGTGATCAGGTTGTGCTCCTTTATTCCAAAAAAGTTTATATGTCCATTAGTCGCTTTATTTTACGAATAAATTGCTGATAGCAAATCAAATTCATTAGGGTATTTTTCAGATTTTTCTGTCCTTATGTTGCCATATCTATTTATTTATAAATATTCTTCTTTGTTTTCTAGGTATGGCCCCATCGTATCGGCCAAAGCTATATTTGATAAAACAACAAAAAAGTGTAAAGGTAAGTTTTTGGTTTTTCTTTTGCGCCAGTTTTTATCCCCTTTGAACTTTGTTTTACTTATCATTAACGTAATTTTTATCTTCGCATAAAGATTCATAATGAAACTTGTGTTCCTTGCTGAGCGTTTTCTATTTTTTGTGTGTGGGTGCAAACCAACCATCCATCCAACCGAGCAGCCCACAAGAAAGAAAACCTCCAGCAAACATTACACAAAACTTATCTAAAATGTTCTTCTTTTCACCATTTTTTTCTCATTCTCTTTTTTGTGTGGATTTGTCTTCCGCTGTTTCTTTTATTTTTTTTGTGTGTGTTTTTCGTTTGTTTTTCTTGGTTCTTATTTTCAGGTTACGGTTTTGTAGATTACGAATCACCGGCATTTGCTGAGACTGCTGTTATATCTCTTCAAGCTAAAGGCATTAAAGCACAAATGGCAAAAGTGGGTGTTTGGGTGCTCCTTAGGCCGGCCATAGTACGTTGTTTTTATTCCTTTTTCAGTTTTCATTTATCATGTTGCCTTTCTATTTTTTTTTTTTGGTATATTTTTTGTTTTCCTTGTACTCCTTTTTATTTATTTGTTGCATGCCAGAAGAAAAAGAAGAAGAAAAAAGTATAATTAGAGGAAAAAACCAGACCTGCGAAAATAAAACATGTCACAATGACCGAAGCAAGAGAACAGGGACAATTTTTGTAAAGGACTATCGTTTTTTTGTTTTTTTTTTTTTGTTCGTTTCTAACTAAACAAGACTATCACGTTTCGTTCGTTTTTCCGTGTCCCTTCTGTGTGAGCATTTTCGGTTTTAACATAAAGACATTTATTTGCAGGACGACCACTTTTTGTTTGTTGTTATGTGATAATTTTAGGAAAATGCCACAGAAAAAAAATAAACAGAATGCAATGGCCACAGATTCACAGACTGATGATGAAAGGAAGGTATACTATTATAGTAGACATACAAAAGAGAGATATCATTTGTTTGGTTACCAAAACCTAAAACAACTACAAAAAAAAGATTACTCGTATTACAAAAAAAAAAAACAACATTTAATCTTTAATATGAATAGTTTAATTTAGTCAATCTTAGTCATGATATTTTGTTGAAATAAATATCTTCCCACCATAAGTAAATAGCCACGTTAATGGTTTGAGTTGATTTCTTTTCAGTTTTTTTTTGTAAGTTTTTATTTTTTTTCTTTAACTTGTAATAAAGTTCTCAGCCGCAGGCGTAATCTATAGCGAAAGATCACTGCTAAATATAGGAAACCTTTAGCAATGTGAGACGAAACCGAAATTAGCCCTGACAGAAACATGGGATAATGAAACAATCGGGCAAAGCAAGTTTACCAATGCCACTGATAGAAAATGTTGTTTTAATGGCGACCTATTGCCATAAAATCCTCAAGAAATTTATAGTCAGAGCAACCTGCACTCCATGAACTTCGCCGTGCCCCAACTTCCTCCTTTTTTCGGTGGGATTTTTGATTGAGCGATGATTTTTACAGACTTTAGAGTCTGTTGGCGACTGGCTAGGAAAATTGATGTCAATTGCCACACTGCACTGCAAGTTTTGCTAATAGAAATATCTCCATCTATTTTTTAGTGACCTTTGTACAATAATTAAATGACTTTTCCAACTTCCCTCGTAGATATACGAAATGCAACACTGTTCCCATCAAGTACCATCTGTTAATAGACTGCTGTCAATTTTTGAGAGAGTTCTGTCACTTAGTTTATATTTAACAGCTGTTCAAAACATACAACCTCTTGAATTTTGTTCAGAATGGAAAAAAGTGAATTTGGAGGACTCATTAAACATTAGTTTTTGCGGAAAAAAAACGTCTCAAACCAAGGCAATGCTTGATAAATACTAATGGGACTTGGCACCATCGATTTCAATGGTAAAATGACTTTCGTTGTGGTCGCGCAAGTTCAAGTGACGCTGAACTTTCTGGAGGGCCAATTGAGGTCAATACACCCGAAAATGGCGGACAAATCCACGATATGGTGCTGGCCGATCGAAGAGTAAAAGTGCGTTAGTTTGCTGATGCCACACGCATTTCATATGGCAGTGTGGTTTCGATTTTACATGATCAGTTGGGTTTAAGAAAGCTGTCTGTAAAGTGGGTGCCGCGTTTGCTCTCAATTGACCATAAGCGTAATCGTGTGACAGCTTCAAAGGATTGTTTGGAGTTGTTTAACTGCAATTTAAATGAGTTTTTGCGGCTTTTTGTAACTGTGTATGAAACATGGATCCATTACAACACTCCGGAGCCCAAGCAGCAGTCTAAACAATGGGTTTCTCCGGGCGAACCGGCTCCGAAGAAGGCCAAGGTAACTTTGTCGGCCAATAAGGTGATGGTAACCGTTTTTTGGGATGCACGCGGTATAACCCACAGCGATAACCTTCAAAAGGGAAAAACAATAAACAGCAAATATTATGCCATCTTATTGGACCGATTTAAAGAGGTTGAAAGAAAACGACCCCATATGGCCAAGAAAAAAATTATTTTTCATCAAAAAAAAAGCACGGGTGCACACGTGTGCAGTCTCAATGGCAAAATTGCATCAGTTGGGTTACGAATTGGTACCTCATCCGCCATATTCTCCCGATTTAGCCCTATTTCCAAACCTAAAGAAATGGCTCGGTGGAAAGAGATTCTGCTCCAACGATGAAATTATTGATCAAAAATAAAACGTTCTGTGTGAAACTTGTGCAGGACCTGAAGTGGCGTTAGAGATGCAGAATTTGCAATCAAGAAAGTTCTCTGTATAACATCCAAACATGACGAATTTTAATACGGCTCGTGTCTGGCTTAAACTGGCAAATGTGCTAAGTTTCGCCCATATTTGGGACCTATACTTTGCAATGATGGAAGAACAGATGGCCGGATAAACTGACTTTGTTCCATAGGATCAGTTAGTGGTACTGAAGCTATTACAAACATCAGTACTTATTCATAATACCCAATACCACTGTGTGGAGAATGGTCCCGTCTTACTTATTTGAACAGCCTTCGTGAGTTTTACATGATTCTCGCTGTGATAGCTTCATTCGACAGCCAGCACCCCTTAAGGCCAAATCGGCCTGATCCATTACGAAGCGTTCTATATGAAAACACCTTCCTTCTTGGTTAGAGGCCGAGGGGTATCTAAACCTCTGCTGATCTATGGATCACAGCGCCCTTGCAACTTCACACTAAACCGAAACTCTCCCCGCAGTTTAAATTTAAGCCACAGCCACGACGATACTCCCCAAAGGCCCGCACCTACTATTATGGCCAGAAGAACACTCCTGAGGGCTCCTGACTACCCGTGGTACCACACTTTAGTCTCCGGTCAGACCAAGTAACTGAGCTGCTACCAGTTTACGATCCATTCGACTGGTCACCCAAAAATAATGGCATCAGTTGTGAGATAGTAGTCATGTAGGTGTTATGGCCTGAAGCCATGGACATGACTTCCTTACCGCTCAGAGCGAGGTCTATCCCTACCTCTTCCGTTCGACGACGGTGGACGGCAACCATGTTTTAAGGCTGGGGACGACTAACCCTCCCCCCCCCCCCACCAAGACTTCATGGTCTATCATTCCCAATCACCCTTGGTACCAGATTACCACTGGTCATGTTTCGTAACCAAGATTACTCCCAGTTTTAGTCAGGACACAGAACCCATAGCAGCAGAAGTCGAAGGTCCAAAGGGGAACTCACTGCCGGTTAAAGCGGAACACAGTCAGTCAAAAAGAAAACGACGCCTAGAAAAGGTCTGACAGGAGAACTGACTAATCCTAGCTTGCACCCCACTGAGCATCAAAAGAAACAACGCCCATGACATCCAGGTCTCGTATGTCCTCATAGAGAAGGCATTCGTACAAGACAAGCAGCCACTTATTGAATGGCGTGCCAGAACTCCATGCCTGAAAGTCGTCAGGGCCCTCTTGTGCAAAAAACCGTGCCTGGTCAGCAATACATCCAATTAAGGCCGAAGCCACAATCCGGATTACTGCCGACAAAACTGACATCTCGGATAAACCTGTACGTCATCCGACGAGTCTCGCTGGCATCCTATCAAGATGTGACCGACTCGCGAAAAAAGGCTTTGCGTTTCCGATCGGCGATACTCTTCACACCCTCTATAAACCAATCAATATAAACCAAGTCTCCCGGGCAGACAACAACAACTAGGTGCACGTTCCCATGATAACCTTCCACGCCCCATCCTGGTGCCTCGCATACAACTGTTCCTTTACACGATCTTATTGAAATTATCCAATTGACTCAGAGTGGACTTCGTTTCATTTCTGTAAAAAAAAACGTTTTAGTAAAATTTTCAACATACAGGGTGCGGCAAAAGTCGCAAAGGGATTTGAAAAATTAATAACTTTTGTAATGTAAATATATTCCCCAATTTTGTTTTAAGGACTTGTAAAATAAATCTGGGAGATTACTCATGGAAAGTTACAACGTTATCCAACGAGTCAAAATCATAGAATTTTATTTTGAACATCATCGATCAATAATTCAAACTCAACGAGCCTATCGTCGTAATTTTAATGTGCGGAATTCACCCTGCGATTCAATAATTCGAGGTTAGTGACGCGATTCCGGGAACAAGGCTCAGCGAGGGATCTTCCACGAAGCGGAAGATCCCGTTCTGTAATTAATGTAGGAAATATTCAACGCGTTCAGGAGAGTATTAAGGAGAATGCTGAAACATCAACTCGAGTGCGCTCTGCTCAACTGAAAATGTCTGACAGGTCTTTACGTAGAATATGAAGGATAAATTTACATCTTTTTCCTTTAAAGCCAGGAGATCCCCAAGAACGAATAATTTATGCACTTAGCTTCCAACAACGTTTAATTTTCAAAAATTCAGCATTCAATTGGCCTGTCCGTTCTCGGATTTAACAGCACCGGATTATTTCCTTTCGGGATATTTAAAAGAGAGGGTGTATATCAATAAACCCAGAACCCTTGAACAGCTGAAGGAGAATATTCGGGCCGAAATAAGAGCTTTGCAGCCAGATACTCTAATTCGTGTCATGGAAAATGCTCTTGAAAGAGCTAAACTTTGCGCGGCTGAAAATGGTGGTCACTTACGTGACGTAATTTTTCACACATAAATTAAAAAAATATACAGATAGTATATTTTATTATTTTGTAAGAAAAATAAATTAAAATTAAAAATTAAATACGTTATGATTGTTTTAATTAAACCCCTTAGTGACTTTTGCCGCACCCTGTACAAATTGATTTACGCTCAACAATAGGATGATATAAATTTAAAATTCGCGTCTGGCTGAGAACTTATGTACCCAGCTTTAAATTTTGTTACTGACTGGATAAAGAGAAATTTCTTCAATTTTTGTAGAAGGTTTTTTATGTAGCGTCTTTTTGAATTGAAAGATTTTTAAGTTAAATAGTTTTTACATATTAATAAAGTATATTTTTCTAAGTATTAAGGTTTTGGTATTCTAGGGAGTGATCAAGTTCTCGACCTATTGAAGAAACATCATAGTTGACTATACACATGCGAAAGGTGTGTAGAAACAGGGTGTTTAAAATCCAAGTTTATTTCAAAAATTTCCGAAAGCAAAATTTTCATAAGCAAAATGCAGGTATTGATGTATTGCTACACTTTGGTTCATTTGAATAGAACCAACCTAATTTGAAGTAAAAAATCTGTGTACATTGTAAACAAAGACTTGTGATTCTAACTTTCTAGAAATAAACACAAAAAACTAATCCTAAGTGCATTGTAAAGGCATTTTCCTTTCATTGCTTTAAAAGAAGGAAAAATTGTCTTTTTTATGGTTCAACAGAAAAGAACCAAATAGTTGTTCTATAAAAAAAAAAACAAAAATAATTTTTTTATATTAAAAATTAATTTTATTTAAATTGTATTGTCGGAGTATTAATTTTTTGCAATAACTTCGTGAATTTTATAGTTTATTGCTTCGTACAGAGATATCAAATAATCAAGAGAAATGTTTGTACATGCTGCATTTATTCCTTCAATAAGCTCATCCCATTTTTCGTACAGTTTACCTCCTTCATAATCCTTGCGGATTATCCAACCCGAAACACTTTCAATAATGTTAAGGTCGGGCCATTTTAAGACACCAATATTTTTGCTAAAATTCCATGATTGAACTACACGTGCCGTGTGCGTTATAATGCTGATAAATCTACTCTCAAGATCCAAAAATGTTAGTAATCTTAAGAAAAGCTTGTTTCAGAAGATTTCTGTAATGATTTCTGTACCCATCGGGTCCATTCAAGCAT
The DNA here is from genome assembly GCA_963513945.1 of Hydrotaea diabolus. NCBI lineage: Eukaryota > Metazoa > Arthropoda > Insecta > Diptera > Muscidae > Hydrotaea > Hydrotaea diabolus. The sequence goes on from OY740719.1 coordinate 132,200,016, forward strand.
CTGTACCTATCAAATGACACTTCTTTTCATCAGAAAAAAATCACTTTTCCGCAGTCGTTATTACTTAAGTGATTTTGAACATCCCATAATTTGAAGGCTTTTATTTTTTGCGAGCTTCTTTTAGTGGAAGTTGTTTCTTAAGTTTTCGGAAAAGTATATGTGCACTTCTCAAAATAGAGCGCCTAACTCTTGATTTACTTGCATTGGCTCCAGCTAAATGCTGAGTTTTTGATGTAGAATGTACCAAATTTGGGGCAAGCCGAAGAATTTTTTCGCTTATCCTGCGGAGTTAAAGCAGTATAAGTATCTTCTTTGTAACTTTTATTGTAGTTTTCTCGATTTTTAATAAAATTCATTGCAATATTTTGACTGTCCGAATATTCTTTTGATTTCACGATAAGAATATTTTTAGAATTGAATTTAATTTCACCATTTCCGACGAACTTGAGGATTTTTTTGGCTTCCCCTTTTGTTTCGATATGTTATGCCACGAGCTTCAATTTTAATACTATTTGTTTTTTTAAACGATGTAGCACAACCGCAAAGCGTTTTAAGCAAATATTGAATGTGATTCTATTCCGACGAGCCACTTAAAATAGCTAACATTCTCAATTTATTTCAAAAAGAGAGCAAAAAAGTGCCTGAAATACAATTTTTTTAAAGACAGTTTTTTAAATGTTCTAAAAAAAAGAGAATCAACATTCTCTAGCAGATCTCTGCATAGAGTTTTTATATCCAATATTTTGTTGGTCCTAACCTGATGAACAACACCACTAGATAGACGACGAAACGCGTCTATCTACGAGTAGTGGTGTTGTTTGCATGTTGTTTCTTCGCCGACTGAATTCCCCTATGTGACAACAACAAATTCTTCATATCTTTAAGCTTGCGATTCGTTAAATAAAGGAAAAAATTAATATCTTTCGGCATACGTATGTTTGGTTTATACAAAGGGCCACGGCGTGTTTCGCAGCAGGGTATCCTCTCAAACCAATATTCCAAGGTCTTGGCGAAGGATTCTGATTTTTTCTTACATAAGACTTGCTCGATATTCATCTTCAGGGCTTGAATCGCAAATGGATAGTTCGTAAAACATAAATAGGATACTGAGAATATTTTTTCTTAGTCTGGTCGAAAGTACATAACTTCGAATTGTAATGGTTAAGGACGAAACGAACTAAGCATTTTTCATACTACCCCTTTTTAATTGTTATTTAAAAAATATCAATTTAAATTTAAAAGACACCATCCAAACTGCAAATGATATCAATTGAGAGTTAGAAAATTCCCACACATAATGGTAATGAAATGTCGCCCACACCAACGACGAAATGCGTCGTCTACCAGACGGTGATATGTATGCAGTAACTTCGCTGACTTACCTTTTCCTTCCCTCTATGACAAACGGTAACCAACCTGATCTTATTACTTCTCTTTTATTCCTCACTAAAAAATAGATATTGTTTTTTTTTAAATTCAAAAGACATCACTCAAAAGAGTTTTGGAAAACTCTAATTCCCAAAACCTCAATTGTAATAATTTACCTATTGAAGTACTTTCATTTTCTGAAATAGGCCGATAATACGATCACAATCACTTATTACAGAGTTTTATATACACATACATACGTAATTGTAAAAACCAATACATTTTAAATATATGAAAGTTTTCAAAAAAAAATATTAACACTATACCCAGAACAATTTCTAGGTCGTTAAGACAAACAAATCCCAGTCATCGCTAAAAAGATAAAAAAAAAATTAATTACTTTCAATTCCAGTTTTCCAAAATTGCATTATTGACAATTAGATTTTTTCAATGGGTATGGTGTCCTTAAGTTTCTAGTGAAGTTTCTAGTATTTTTATAAAGTTTCTTTTTCGTTTTGAACTAGACACAGAGATTTTTAAAAAGTAATTTTGAGTAGACATGGACCGGCCTTAGATAAAAGATACAATTAAAATAAACTTTAGTAGTACTGTAGATACATTTACTTACAGAATAATTATTATACTTAAAGTAGCAAGTTACGTTCATACTTTATTTATTTCCTTTAATACCACTTAACAAAACTTTAAATACACCGAAACTAACTTTAAATATTTTTTTTTGGAAAAATTACCATAATTTTCATAAAAAAAACAAAAAAAAATTGAAAAAAAGCAGCAACAAGAGCAGGATCCAACAAATTTGTATATAACAAATTTGCCGCCATATTTCAAAGAGACTGATTTAGAGAAAATGCTATCGAAATACGGACATGTGGTATCGACAAAGATTCTGTGTGATGCACAATTGAATTCCAGAGGTAAGTTAGACTCAAATACATCCATAGCCTAAGTAGTCAAACGATAAAATGGTACCAAGAAATCAGCTGGTACAACCAGGAAGTTTATTATAGAGAAAATAGCCATTAAAAAGCTCTGGTGTCTAAAGGCTAAAGCTCTAAAATATCTATTTGTTTGCTAAGGGACTAATAAAGCTTTTACCCTTGAACAACACGCCAAAACAGAAGAGCTTTTAATTCGTCTTTTTATTTAAATTTTCAAATGTAACTCTCATATTGAGATTAGAGACAAAAGCCCAAAAATATCGATTTGTTTGCTATGTAAAAATAAAGCTTTCAACCTTAAACAACACGCCAAAAAACTGGAGCTTTTAAACGTTACTCATCCCTATGATTTAAATTCTAAAAAATATATCTCACATATCGAGATTAGAGCTTTTTAACGTTAATTGATGGTTTAAATTCTCTGATGCAACTCTCACATTGAGATTAGATTTTACCTTAAAGAGAGCGAGATGGCAAATCTACTCTACTCTCCTTACTCTAATGTTTGACTACTTGAGACTCAACACCGCCCTCAAAACATTGCTTTATCACTTTTGTTTGTCTTTTTTTAACTTGATCCTCTGCCTACTCCGTCACTACTCCTTTCCTGTTGTTCTATTAGGTGTTGGCTTTGCTCGCATGGAGAATCGTGAGAAATGCGAACAGATCATACAAGTTTTGAATGGTACTACAGTACCGGGTGCTAATGATCCATTGGTGGTGAAGTTCGCTGATAGCGGCTCGTCGGCTAAAAAGAACCTACTGAAAGCCAGAGACCCAAATAATCGTTCGCGTTTGGATATATCGGCCGGAACCGCAGGTATGGAAAGTATACCTGTAACCCCTGATCCAGGGGCTCAGCAAAATGGTACTACAGCTGGCTATACTCGTTTTGGTACACCCCAAATAGGTAGTTATCCCTTGGCTAGTTCCCCATGGATACCCGGTTATATGATGGCTACAACAGCTTCACAGCCAGCTGCGGCATTTGAAAATCAGGTGAGTGAAAAAGCAATCTTAGCTTTTAAAGTAAATTCAAAAATTAATTTACATAATGACTGGAGACTTTAAGAGTGCTGTACAGGAATCTGTAAAACCTAGTCGTGGTTTATAATTCCCCAAATCGGCTACTTGTTTAAGGCCCGTCAAAATCTAATATAGAATATTCAAAATGTTTAAAAACGCTTAGCTCGTTTGTTATATTTCGGTCTGTTGCTTTAAACGAATGAGAAAGCCTGGCCTTATAGAGTTCGGTTTTACTCTTAACAGTTGCTGCAAAGCTTTCTGGAGAGAGTTGTCACGTGCCCGAAATCATGATAGAAGCAGTGCGCAACTACGAAAATCAATGTCCATTTGCCATTTTGTAAAAAAAAACTTATTTTCTATTTATATATAGATGCAAGAGGTCTTGAGCCGGTTAATCCCTGTTAAATGGTTAAAAACTTTAATAAAAATGTTCACTTCACCGTTTGTTATATGCTCTCTTTAATATGCTTATATCCCACTTCTAAATATTTTTTCATGAATTTCACATTAGAAAACCAATTTCTGTCATTAGATATTATAAAAAATCGAAACTATTTAAAGTTATATGAAACATTACCTAAAAAGTCTTTTTTATATTCAGATTTAAATCCCCGAATTCCACTTCTGAACTTCGTTCGTAAAGTATATAAAGAAATCATGTGTTTTGTCTTTGGAGATCAAAAACAATTAAAAAGAATCGAAATTTTAACGAATATAATTTTTTAGAGTCTGTTTAACAGCCTCAGTTAAATTCCTGAATCCCACTTCTGAACATGGGATGGGGACTTCATACAGCATTGTCATTAAAACCATTTTTTTCCACTTAAGACTAAGGAAAAGATTAAAACATACCTAAAAAACCAATTTTGCTCATAAATAAATCCATTCATTAAGATAATTTCACCTTCATGATTTTCGTGCATTTAAATTAATAATTACTGTCCTCCTAATTTCCAAATTGTTTTCTTTTATAAATTGATTTTCATGCGGAATGCCAGCGAAACTAACTTCTGCCTTTGGAGATCATAAATAAATACATCAAAAATATACAAAGTTTAATACAATTTTGATTTACATTTTGTTCTATTTTAACCTCTGAATCCCACTTCTGAAATTTGAGAAACCATATTCAACCTTCGTTGATTATAAATAAATTCTAACATATCGAAATTTTAATGAAAATTCGGTTTAACTTGTTACTAATACCGTCTCAGTTTATCTCTGAATCCAACTTCTCAACTTTGGTCGTAAATTGTATATAGAAATTCAATTAAACAACGATTTGCCTTTGCAGATCCTCAAAAATCCGATGTCATCAAAATTGTAATGATAATTTTATATAATACTTTATTAAGGGGTCTCAATAAAATTCGTGAGGCCCACTGTTGAACTTTTGTCATACATTTTATAGAGATGTTTGCCTATACAGATGATAAACCAGTCGAAAAAATATCGTAATTTTAATAAAATTTTGCTTTTAATAATTTTCTATTTTACCTCTGAATCTTACTTCTTAACTTTGAGAATCTAATCAAGGATTATAAATTCAGGAATTATAAATTTAAAAAATAAAAAATTTCAGTTTTAACTTGTTTCTAATATTGCCTTATTATATCTCTCAATCCCACTTCTGAAGTTTGATAGAGAATTCTAAGTAGAACATCTAAGAAGCCACGTTTGGCTATTGAGATTGTAAAAAATAAGAAAGAATCGATTTAAAAGGGATATTTTTTTCGTTAATACTTTGTTTAAAGTTCTCATGTTAATTCCTAAATCCCACTTCTGAACTTTGGTCGTAAATTTTACACAGATTTCTGCCTATAGAGATTATAAAGCAGTCGAAAAAATATCGAAATTTTAGTGAAATTTGCTTTTAATTATTTTCTATTTTACCTCTGAATCCCACTTCCGAACTTTGAGAACCTTCGATCGAACATTATAAATAAATTGTAAAATATAGAAATTTAAGTAAAAATATGTTTTCAACTTGTTTCTAATATTGTCTCATTATATCTCTGAATCCCACTTCTGAACTTTGGTCGTGAATTTTATGTACAAAATCTGAGAAAACACGTTTTGCCTTTTGAAAGGGAAATTTTTTTCTTGTTTACTCCTTTGTTTAAGGTTCTCATGTAAATTCCTAAATCCCACTTCTGAACTTTGGTCGCAAGTTTACAGATACAGATTTCTGCCTATAGATAGATATCATAAATCAGTCAAAAAATATCCAAAATGTCATTAATTTTTCTATTTAACCTATGAATCCTATTTCTGAACTTTTAGAAACCAATTTCCAACTTCGAAGATTATAAATTTTTTAAAAAAAAATCGGGTTTAACTTGTGTCTAAAATTATCTCATTATATCTCTGAATTCTACTTCTGAACTATGGAAGTGAATTTTATATAGAAAATCTGAAAAGCCGCATTTTGCCTCGTAAAAAATCAGAAGGAATTAAAATTAAGAGGAATATTTTTGTCTTTAACACTTTGTTTAAGGTAAATTTCTAAATCCCACTTCTGAACTTAGAGAGTGAATTTCACATAGAATGTCTGAGACACTAATTTCTGCCTAGAGAGATCATAAATTGATCAAAAAAAGAATATTTTTTGTATTGAGTTCGTCTGGCTGCAAAATCTCTGTTTAAAATCAAAAAAATTTATTTTGTTTTGATAAAGAACTGCCTTTTTATGAAACTTAGCTTTTAATTATTTTCTGTATATCTCCGAATCCCACTTTGACCTCGTTCGTGAATTTTAAAAGCAAGTTCTGCCTTGGAATATCATAAAACTCCGACAGAATCGAAAAGTTAATCAATATTAATATTTAATTCATTATTAAAAGGTTTCGTGGAATTCCCTGACTACCACTTCAGAACTTTTGTTGTAAATATGGTACAGAATGCCTGAAAAACTAATTTTTGATTTTGGATACTATACGAGGGCTGATATATATTTCTGGCCTAATAATGAAAATGCGAATATTTATCATTAAAAATTGTTTTATTGGTTTTCAAAGTATTCTCCAACATTATTTATACACTTTTGCATGCGCTCAAACCAATTGTCGAAGCACTTTTTCCACTCCGATTGAGACACCTCCAAAATATGATTTTTGAACGCTTTAACAGCGTCTTCTGGCGAAGAAAATCGTTGACCACATATTTTTTTCTTAATGTGCGGGAACAAAAAGAAGTCCATTGGGTGTCAAGTCAGGGCTGTACGTTTTGAGCCGATGTGTGAGAGCTCGTATTGTCACGGTGCACAATGATTCGCCTCTCTTGTTCGATTTTCAAATTTCTCCGAAGACTTCAAGCAAACAAATTGTGGTGTACCACTCAGAATTGACCTACCTACCTACCCAGAATTGATCAAGCGGAACAGTCGCCACATGATCAGTTTTGCCGAAAAACAGGCGACCATTTGCTTCGAAGTGCTTCTTCCACGAACAACTTTCGTTGGATTTGACTCGTCTTTGAAGAACCACACGGTCGATTGCTGTTTTGTTTTGGGCTCATACGCATAGATTCATGATTCGTCACCTGTGACGATCTTAAAAATGTCTTTAGAAGCACCGCGATCGTATTTTTTCAAAATTTCTTTGCACCCATCGTCACGAGCCTTTTTTTGAGCGATTGTCAAATTGTGCGGGATGCAACGAGAACAAACCTTTTTGACGGCCAGGTGTTCAAGCAAAATCGAATGTATGATTTTAGAAGAAATGCCCAAGGAAGCCTCTATCTCACGGAAGGTTACATGACGATCTTGCATTATTAGTTCATCAATGTTTTCTGGCACAACGCCCGTTTTTGGACGGCCTTCATCATTTCAGATGGCGCCAAGCCATAGTGTGTTAACACTAAGTGTTGCCAAGGACAGAAATATATATAGCAACCATCGTAATAAAGCAAGATATGTTAAAATGTTAGTGAAGTTTTACCTTGAACTCTTTTCTAAATATGGTCCTATGAAAATCACCGAATCCCACTTCTGACTGTTAATCTTGGGTATCTCACAGAATATAGTAGAAATCACTTTCTACTTTTGCTGAGATAAAATCAAAAGGACTTAAGGTTTTATAAAAAGTTCGCCGAAATATTTTATATTGTAATAGCCAGCGCTCTAATTGTATCTCTGGTCTTTATGCATTAATTAAAATATCTGCATTTAAATTAATAATTACTGTCTTCCTAATTTCTAAATTGTTTTCTTTTATAAATTCCCTCTTGTTTAGTATTTACAATTGGCTTCATCACCACAACATCTAAGCGTTTCGCCATACAAGACAGATCTAGTGAATACCCTACAGGGTCCGGGCATGTATTTGAACGGTTCGGAGGCAGTTATGCCATACGGTGCTATGATGCCACCCATGGGTCCTTTGCAGGTGAATTATCCCACGTACAACTGAAAGAATGCACATTCATTTCAATAACGCAATTTATCTCTTTCCATTTACCGCTAAAAAAATCAAAACAAAAACAACATAATAAATACCGTTACATTCTTTTACAGTACATAAGTCCCACATATCCCTACTATGCTCCCCCAATGATTCCTACCATACCTTTGACCGATTCCACTGAACAGACATTGAGTACTGCTGCCTCACCCAATGGGGCTGCCTATACACAATTTCTGCATGCCCTAGTACCCAAGTAGATGAATGTTTTGTTTGTTAAGGTAAGTTGGCAACGTACGCGAAGTCATGACGATATGGTAACACTGCTTTTTCTCTCTTACTCTCCCTCTCTCAAAACCACTCGCGGAAACAGTTCTAAGTCTATCCATAAATGGATGCGTATCATAAGAAACCAAAATTTATGTTTGTAACTTAAAATCGATGATGACGAAAGAAGAGAATGCAGAATAAGAATGAAAATTAGAATGAAGACGAAGAAGAAAACCCGCGCTTTTTTAGTAAAACAAAAAAAAACAAGAAAAGAAAAAAGCCAAACAATGCGAAGAAGGGCTTTTTGTCGACAACTTTACACATACAACATAAGTACGCAAACGATCTGGCAACAACGTTTTGTGAGAAACAGAAGAAGCAGAAAAGAGAAGAAGAAAAAGATGCTGTAGCTTTGCCTCATATAAGAGTAATCCAATCAACATTTTTTTTATTTCTCCCCCGAAGAGCACAAGCCACTCTTCGCCGCGGAGAAATCGATCGATTGTCGTTAGACCTCAAGACATCTCAAGTCTCTGTCAATCATCATCATTTCCGCCGTAGTCAAATAGAAATGTCTAATTTTTGTGTTCCATTCTTTTATTTCGAAAAGTAATCTTAAGCTGCACATTCCATCGTTTTATTAGGATCAGAGGCGATGTGCACGGGGCACGAGCAGGGGACATACACCACTCGCTAGGTCTGTCGGCCATCGCCTTAAAAGCTCTTTTGAATTATGTTTTTTAGTAGTCATGTGTTTTTTTATGTGTGTAATGTTTTATTTTCTAGTTTTAGTAGTTTATTATAATAAATGAAATTTTTTATGTTTTCTCTCTGTGTCTCTCTTTCTTTGTTTCCTGTGTTTCTTAAGCTATTTAAGCTATTTTTGTAAAATTTTCCAAAAAAAAGGATAAAAAACCAAGAAAAAAATCCAGTAGTTCTTAAAGAAAAATAAAAAAAAACGTAGTAGTAAAACAATGATAAACAGAAGCAAAGAAGATGAAGCAGAAAAGGGAGATAAAAGTTTATTAAATGTAAGTGAAAAAGAGGAAAAAAACAAACCATAAATGTGGATGTATTATTTATTTTGAATAAACGAAGAAAATAAAACTTGAAAGGATATTTTTAAGTAAAACACGGACTCAAAGGTCAAAGGCCTTTCTTTTTATTCGCAGGCAGTGGCTTGTGGTTTGTATGAACATAAGTTAAAAAACAAATCAATTTTGTTCTCAATAAATATTTAAACGACAAAAGTACTTTCGCTATGGTGTCCGTGGAAGAAATGATATCGTCGATCCTCTAAAGGGATGGCAATAAGACTAATCAATTTTGTTCTCAATAAATTTTAAAAATATAGGTTTTAGTTAATATTCCCTGATGATAATAATATAAAATAACACAAATTACAAATAAATACCAAAACCAACACTTGTTTTTTGAATTTGTTAATGACCTCGAGCCAGTCAATTTACATCAAAAAATATATTTTAAAAATAATTAAAAAAAATTTTAATCATTTGAGAAAATTTGCATTATCCATATAGATGATTTAGTTTAACAATTTTCAGAATATTTTTTAGTTACTTAATATCTTTTAGTTACTCAAATGTTTATTCTTAACCTTATTAGGCCTTCAGTCAGCCAATCTACAATGATTAAGTCTTGCTAGATGTGGTCTTTCTACGGACAGACCTTTCTGCGCTCACCCACAAACTCTCCGATTAAAATTTCCGGTGCTAAAGCCTTTTCATCCATTCGGCCAACATGTACCAGCCTGCGTGATCTTTCTAGTCTGAAGCACATTGATGTCCATCAGAACATACAGTCACGGTAAAAATAAAAATAAGTGACCCAATAATCTCCACACAATTTTCAAAATTTCAAACAAATGTGTAATGCTTTTTCAAATATTTTTGCTTTGAATTATTGTTAATGGAAAGATTTTCTAAAAATTATAATAATCTGGCAACGCCCTACAATTTAAGACAATATGTTCTTAAATGAAAATAGGCAACAGTATATGCGGCCCAAAAAAAAAATAGGGTCAACGGCGAATTATATTAATTGCCCTAATTTACAAGAATAAAAACTTTTAGCCGCAATAAGTGGTTGAGCTTAAATAAATCTGTAAAAGAATTTTTTCATAATATATTGCTCACACATTTTTTCATAATATATTGCTCACAAAATATTACATGCCAAAAATATGGGTCGATCTATGCATTATAGGACAGTAAGTTTTCAATCGTTCGTTCTTAATTACACCTATACCCCTATATACGGTCTTGATACGTACCTTAAAAGTTGTCCGTAAAGCGAAATGACGTGAAACAAGTTATTACAAATTATACAAATGCATATTCATGGTAAAAGATAGATTCCTATTCATTGAAAATATCGGGTGATCAAACTAAAGGTATTTTTTCAAAATAAACAAATTCAAAAAATCAATTTAAATGTGGAATATTTGTGGATCTTTAGAAAGGACATTTTATGCCATTTATTTTTTGAATAAAATTTCATTTAAATGTGGGGTTCCAACTTTCGATGACTTGATCGAGCATTTCGACCGATATGGCTTTAATGACACGCGTAATGTTGGCTTCCAAAACCTGAATCGTAGATGGTTTGACAGCATAAACGTTGGACTTTACATAGCCCCAAAGGAAAAAGTCTTAAGGTGTGATATCACACGATCTAGGCGGCCAACTCACCGGTCCAAAACGTAAAATTGGCTGCCCTTCGTAATAACCTCTTAATAGATCCATTGCTTTAGAAGCTGTATATCAAATGGAGCCGTCCTGTTAAATCCAAATGTCGTCAAGATTAAGGGCTACAATTTCAGGAAGCAAAAAGTCCGATATCAAGGCGCGACTGCGAGCTCCATTTAAGGTTACGTTCCGACCAACATAATTTTTGAAAAAATTTGGACCGATTATTTCACCAGTCCATAAACCGCACAAGACCGTGGTTTTCTCTGGGTATAATGACACCTCTTGAACCTCTTATGGTTGCTCTTCAGCCAAAATGCGGCAATTATGTCTATTGACGTTCTAGTTGAGCCAGAAATGTGCCTCATCACTGGACAAAATTGTGTTCGAAAACAGTTTCTCACCGAACGCTCATTTCCATTATACAGTTGCACAATTTTGAGACGTTGTTTCCGTGTCTTTCCATGATGAAATGGCAAAAAATACCAAAAAAAAATTGAACACAACTCAAGCGAAATCTGGGAAAAAACGGCTATTGATAAAATACCCCCAAAAAACACCCTATAGAACCATTAATTAAACTGTTCAGTTCCCACCTACTTTTCACAATACTCGTTAATCTTTGTGACCACCATTTATATATTTTTAAAACGCATTTATTTGTTTCAAATTATTGTAAAAATTAAGTTTTTTTTTTGTTTAATACTGTTTAAGCTTATTGTGGATGCTTTAATTGGAAGTTTCTAAAAAACAATGATCTTTGTTGTTGTTGTAACAACAATATATTTATTTTGAAGTCTTGTTCGTCTATTGGGGATCTGCTTCGATATCCAGGTGGAGGAAACGAGCCATTTCAACTGGATGCGTCCACAGAGACCTAGGGGTCAGCTGAGTGGGCTTGGCCGGACAATTGAAGAGGTACATCACATCATGTGGTTCCTGATGGCAGGCGGGACAGATGTCCGGAACGTTAGCATCAATTCGTACCCAGTAAGAATTGAGGCGGCTGCACAATCCAGATCTCAGCTGCGCCAGAACAACGCGTGTCTGCCGAGGTAGTACCTTCTCCTCAGGCGAAATCTCCGGGGGATGTTCCCCTAGCACTACATTCACACTGTATCTGGATACTGCTGCTGTTGTTCAGACCTGCCTGATAGTTTCGATGATCTAAAGGTTCTCTCTTATACCGCTGAACCTCTCTCTCTAGATCATGAAGATCGTACCTGATCTGTCTGGGCGGAGGCATCCTGTTCAAGAGATGGTGGTTAGGATGACTGCTGCGAAAACACCCTAGCAGGTATTGCTTAAACAACAGGAAATTGTGTCTGCGCACGGTAAAGACCTTCTTCTCCTCATGTAGATGGTCCTCAGAAGACATAAGAAGACACCCTGTTGATGTTCTGAGGGCGGCATTCTGGCAAGACTGAATTTTCTATACGTGACGTGCAAAATGGAAAGGGACCTAAGGTTAGAAACCAGTTTTGTTCAGGAGAGCCATTTTAAAGATTAGGTCCCTTTCTATTTGCGCTTAGAATCGTCGACTTAACTTTCATAAAACTCGCATATCTCAGAGAGGGAACAGTTTTGGGGCATGGGATCGGTCTCATTCGATGCGCAGATGTTGTCCACATCAAAAAAAAGTGGAAAGTTGATGAAAAGTTTTGTTCAGGAGAGCCATTTAAAAGATTAGGTCCCTTTCTATTTGCGCTTAGAATCGTCGACTTCACTTTCAAAAGCGCGCATATCTCTGGGAGGGAACATTTTTGGGACATGGGATCAGCCTCATTCGAAGCTCAGATGTTGTCCACATCCAAAAAAAAGTGGAAGTTGATGAAAAGTTTTATTCAGGAGAGCCATTTTAAAGATTAGGTCCCTTTCTATTTGCGCTTAGAATCGTCGACTTAACTTTCATAAAACGCGCATATCTCAGAGAGGGAACAGTTTTGGGGCATGGATTCGGTCTCATTCGATGCGCAGATGTTGTCCACATCAAAAAAAAGTGAAAAGTTGATGAAAAGTTTTGTTCAGGAGAGCCATTTTAAAGATTAGGTCCCTTTCTATTTGCGCTTAGAATCGTCGACCTCACTTTCAAAAACGCGCATATCTCTGGGAGGGAACACTTTTGGGGCATGGGTCCAGGTTCATTCGATGCTCAGATGTTGTCCACATCAAAAAAAGAAAAAAAATGAAAATTGATTTTTTTACCCTTAGGTCCCTTTCTCTATGCGCTGTCACATATGATCTTTGTTGTCATTCACTTTGGTGATTAAATATAATTGCGAATCACCAACATTTTGGTGATTGAAATGCAGCACAAGAATTCAGTCAACCCCAAACGCCCCGACTGAAATGTGAAATCCAGCACATACCAGAATGTAAATGGAGCGCCCCATACCAGATTGCTAACATTCTCATGTTGTCAAGTGCTGGTGTAACAGTTTCTGATAACATCTGCTGTAGACGTAAAACATTTTCAAGGTAACTTTAAGAAATGTTAGTCGCTGATGTTACAGCCGATAACTTAACTTAACACTGCACCAGACTGTTACCACGGCATTCGGCTTGGACACTCCGACTCTCTATCTCGCCGTGTCTCTGTAATTTTAACATCGGCATGTCTACTAACACCGGGAGACGAATGAAGGCTCCACTCAGACATTTAACATTTCATGTTGATGGCTTGGCGGCGCATGTGTTGTTGTTGCTGCTGCCGTTTTTCTTATTTTGTTTTGTTCCTACGATTTGTTTGGTTTGTTTTTTTTTGTTCTTGCTTTCTGTTGCATTTTGTACAAATTCTCTTGTGACCGCCGCAGCCAGCAGGCAGACCCAGCGGCGAGTGCAAAAAAAGTCCCTTCAATGGGAGATGCGTATTTTTTTGTGTGTAGTGACTTTCGTTGTTATTGCAAGTAGCAGCAGAAGTAATAAAGCAATAACAGAGGAAGGAATCAAAAACAAACAAACAGAAAATATAAATCAGTAAAGAAATATTTACACACGAACGTGTCGGCAATTTAAAATCGTGCGCGAATTTCGGTGTTTTCTTGTTGAAAAAGTGAACATTTCGTGATAATTCTATGCAAAATCAACAAGATAATTAAATTATTTGCAAAAATCAATCAAGCTTTAGAAGAAAATTGTGCAAAAAGGTAAGAAAACACAAAGTGTAAACGAATTGAATTGTAAGGGAAACCGACCGAAGAAGAACAGGGAAAGGCAAATAGCCCAGCCAGACAGACGGAGAGTGATAGCAAGACAGGTGCAGTAGAGAAGCAAAGGAAAAGACACAATAGCGACGACGGCGACGGTGTGGACCCCGCTATAACCACCACAGCCTTGGTTAATTCGCACACTTTCTCAAAAGGGTGGTGATGTGGGGAATGCGATGTTTTTTTGCGTGTGTTTTTTGTTTTCATTGTAGTTTTCGGTCGGTCGTCTTGTGTGATGCTAATTTTAATTTGCCAAACTGACTGTGAAACCAATTGAATGCATAAAAAAACCTACAACAACAAATACTTATAAAAATACACTTGTATTTATTACACAAACAAAACGAAACAAAAAATAAAACAATCAAGCAAATGTCATTCAACCGCCGCGCCGCCACCGCCTTTGTCAGAAATTCAGTTTTGTGTTTTTATAAAAGCACCTTTAAGGGAAATTCATATTTATTGAAAGCGTTCTTCGGAAATTGTCTAGTCTATGTGAACTTAATTAGATCGCCCTTTAGATAGCAACTAGGAAATGTATTAGACAGGTAATTGAATGGCGTTGTTTTTTTGTTTTTGTTTTGCACATTTTGCATCTTCTGTTCGTGGACCCCAGACATTTGCAATTGTCAAAGTGAGAGTGCTACACCTCTCTTTGTCTATCGCACTTTATCGAAATAGGGCTGCCAGAGTTCTGTTAATTGGAAGGCAGCAGAGTTGGTTTCGAAACGAGACGGGACACTAAAAAACGGCAAAAATAAATACACGAGTGTTTTGGACAGCCGTTTCTATGGACCGGATTGACCCGAAGCAGCAATTCTTCAGCCAAGGGCTGTCACATAATTGTCGCTACAACAACAACACGAGTGTTTTGGGATAAACATCGATAATAAAAGCAAAAATAAAAAACACATTTTGTGTCTAAAGAAAAATTCCTGCCTTTTACGATTTTTAAAAGTTTGTATTTTTAAAGTAATTTTTAGTAGTCGTTTGAGTAATTACTAGACCTCGGATGTTGTTTATATTATTGTTTATATATATTTATTTTCAATTTAAAATCGCCATTTTTAAATTTAAACACTAAGTTCTATAGAAAAATATTTAAATATTTAGAACTCTGGATCAGGAAAAACATAATTTGTAAACTAATGTAATAAATGTCTTTCTGCTTTCCAATGAATAAAATACTCATCTTTGCTTTTGTCATTAAATATCTGCTTCGAAGTAAATTTAGATTTTTTATTAACAATTCTTTTAAATTTTAAAATATACAAAGATAGTTTTATGGCAACAAACTTTACATTACATGCCTCTTACAATATAAAACAACAACAGCAAATTTTTTTAAATGTTTTTTTATGTGTAACAAAAAATAAAACCTAAAAAATCTTGCTGGAATTTAGACCCCGTTCCTAAAAGTTACAAATGTCTTTTGAAACAAATGATTAAAGTCATTTCAGAAAATAACTTTCTTACGTAAGCCTTGGTAATTAGTTCAATATAGTAAAACATTTTTTTACTACCAAATAATTCGAAAAAATTCATTGTTTTTTTAATTTTTCAACATAATAGCAAAACTGACTTCCATATTTGTTCCGTTCGCGATCTAACGTTTATCTTAAGTTGAAGTTATACAGTTTGCACTCAAATGTAGTACTACTGAAAATCAATTTTAGGACTTTGTGAAAGATTTTTTTGTTTTTATAGAATTTTTGTGAATTTTTTTTAGAATTCGTTCAGTTAAAATTTAAATCGGCTGTAACGAAAAAGTATTTTTTTCAAAATTCTGTTTTTATTGTTAAGGTTAAACTTTGTCATTTAATAATGGACACCATCCGATGCATTTTCGCTTGTCCCAATGGGCTGAAAATTGTTTGGCAGGAGATAAAGAATTTTATCGAAAAATCATGTTTACTAGCGGAGCTTATTTTTTTATCAAGGTGGTTATGCCAATCAGCAAAATAGCCGCATGAAGGGTTCAGAGAACCCACTCGTGAACGCCATGCTTATTGAATTTTTCTTTCTAAAAATTTAAGCGAACGACATGGACGGCATTTGGTTTCAACAAGACCAGGCCACTTGTCACAAAGCCAACGCAACAATCGATAGTTTAAGCACTGTTTTTGAAAATCGAATCACAAGCCGAAATTCTGATGTCATTTGGCCGCCTCGGAGTTATGATTTGAGCACTTTCGATTATTTTCTGTGGGATGTCAGTGACGGAAAGCTTCCAGATACAATTAAAACATTAAATTGAAGTTGCCATTGAACCTGAACAATCGAAAAAGTACTGAATAGATGGGTTGATTAGATGAGGTACTGCTGAGCCAGTTGTGATAGTCATATAAATGATAATGTGATCCATTATTATAAAACAAAGTTTAACCTTTCCAATAAAACCAAAAATTTTAAAAAATTTTCAGTCCTTTTTCTACAGCCGATTCAAATTTAATATGTTTAGATAGATATACTTCAATTTATATGAAATACAATACATTTGACTAAATAAATATAGATTGCCTTACTCTATGGGTGTAGATTAATGTGTTGAATTGGTAATATAAATTCTTTACGTATTCATTTTTTGTCGAAATACAAGAAACTTGAAATTTGACAATTTTTTCTTGAATGAGATTTTGTAGAGTAGTACTAAGGTAGTTTCATTACCATTTTAAGGAGTTTGTTTGTTCTGACAAACTTGACTTCTTGCGCAGTTTCCCCATATAGGATGTGTATAAAATACAATTGACTGGAAGATAGTCTTTACAATCGTTTTCGTGTTGGATATATTTACGAGGGTTGTTATTTCTATTTCGGGTTCGGCAATAAAAAAAACAATAATTCATCAATGGATATGGTTTTATTGTATTTCAAAATATTCTCCTTTAAGATTAATACACTTTTGCATGCGCACAAACCAATTTTCGAAGCACTTTTTCCACTCCGATTGAGACACCTCCAAAACATGATTTTTTAACGCTTCAACAGCTGCTTCGGGCGATAAAAAACGTTGACCACGAATTTTTTTTCTTGTTGCTAGGGAATAAGAAGAAGTCATTAGGTGTCAAATCAAGTGGATTGTTCATCAATTCGACATCTTGAGTGGTCAAAAAGCTCATCATTTCAGCTGATGTGTGAGAGCTCGCATTGTCATGGTGCAAAATGATCCGTCTTCTTATATAGGGTGTCCCAAGAAGAACGCAATTTTTAAATCTGGCAACATTCGAAGTGTCATTGTTTGACATTTGAACAATTGTTATTGTTTGTGAGTAGAAGGTACGAGGTTAGTAAGCAGCTGACGAAGGGAGTTCGTTAATTGGGTATTGGAGAGACAACATGAAAATGCTGATTTTGCCGATAAAATCATCTTCAGTGACGAGGCCCATTTTCATCTTGGTGGCTTCGTCAATAGGCAGAATTGTCACATTTGGGGTGCGGAAAATCCTCGAGTGATTCACGAGAAGCAAATGCATCCTCAACGTGCACTGTGTGGTGTGGTTTTTGGGGTGGAGGAATCATTGGACCTTTTTTTTATGAAAATGAGGCAGGTCAAGCGAAAACAGTCAATGGTGTTTGGTATCGTGAAATGATAACCAGTTTTTTCTTGCCTAGAATTGAAGAAATGAATGTGGAGGGCATGTTTCCAACAGGACGGCGCCACATGTCATACAGCCAGAGAAACAATTCAATTGCTGCATCAGTCATTTCCCGGTCGTGTTATTTCGCGTTTTGGAGATCAGAATTGGCCGTCTAGATCGTGCGATTTAACACCATAAGATTTTTTTCTTTGGGGTTTTTTGTAGTCGATGGTTTACGCGAATAAGCCGACGACGACTTAAGCCTTAAAAGACGAAATGAAATACCGCAGCATTCATGCAAAACGGTCATTGAAAATTTCATTAAAAGATCGCGTGCATGCCAGCAAAGCCGGCATGCACGCAGCCTTTGAGCTACCGCAGATTTATACTTTTTCAACATCTCAAAATTTTTTCCCACTGCCAAATGCAATATCCTATTGTTGCTGTCATACTAGTGGCCAACTATGCCTCAATCTCACGGTATGTTACATGTCGGTCTTGCTTAATCAGTTCACGCACAGCATTAATGGTTTCTGGCAAAAACACGGAATTTGGACGTCCTACACGAAATTCATCCTGAAGCGAACGGCATCCGAGACTGAACTCTTGGTACCAGCGATTGACAGTGGTTTTGCTTCATCGCCAAAAGTCGAAACAAGTTGATTTAAATACTCTTGTCTCGATAACCCACGCCGAAAATCGTAACAAATCATGGTACAAAAATGTTAACGGGATAATTCCTTTTTTTGACTGAGATGAATTTTTCAACACACTGCAAACGAAACAATTCACAATCAAATGACAAAACGTTCTGAGTGAAGTTATGCTAAAAAATGTCATAGTTTTCAATGGAAGTTCCAGTTTACATCTTGGAACACTAGTAATGTCAGGACCCGATATATAAATAGCAACCCTCGTATGTTCGATTTACGATTTATTAAAGGATATAACGTTTTTATAGCAATATTAAATTTAATAATATTCAAATATTAAAATTTTATAGCAATATTAAAGTTATAGCAATATACATTATTTAGAAAATTAAAAAAGAATGCAACAAATACTTGTATTTTGTGTTTTTTTCGAATCGAAAGTGTATAATTGTCACGTGCGTGTCCTTGGAAATACCCATATTTCAAATAAAACCTTTTGAATTTCAATTAATGTTTCTTTGCATTTTAATTGACATATTTTAAATTTCAATTCATTTTTAAACATTTCGAATAGAATTTCTCAATTTGTTTGATAAATTTTCTGAATAACTCTTAAAAAAGTGTTGTCTTGCACAACTCATTGTCGTACCGATTTCCTCAATTTAATTTTCATCTACCTGCTTTGGCAACTCTGCCTATAAGAAGTAGTGCTATTGTTAGTTTGTTTCTGTCATCGGCCTCGGTTGTAAGCAAAACATATCAAAACAGTGGGAAAATCGTAGAAATTCTAAAAGTGCTGCACATTCTTGCAATCAAATACAACAATTGCCATAAATTATTGAATATTCGTTAAAATAGCAATAAAAACTGAAAATACCGTGAATTCTCCAAGAGACTGCCCCCGTGTGCCTCCAAGAAAGTGAAAGAGTGACAGTTTTTGTATTGTTTTTTTAAAAAACAAAGTACTTTTCTTTGTCTCTGTAACGTAAATCTTCCAAAGAACGAACTAATTTGTATTGCCACTTACGTAGTGCATTCATACGTGTACAAACCTACAATCATACGTAACTCTTAATGAAAAGCAACAACAAAATCTCAAACTAATCAATCTTTTGAAAGCGAACGAACGAAACAATTACCCCAAAGAGTTACACTACAAAAAAAGCCGCAAAGAATTGTAAAGTAAACAAAACAACATAAAAACAAAAAGAAAGAATACAAGAAGAAGAATTAGTGCAAAAACGACCAAAAACAAAAACAACGCCCGTTAAAGTAAAACCCGCTCTCTTTGTTTACTTTGCATTTGAAATACCTTAAGTTTAAAGCTCTCTTAAATCCGTCGCTGCGTTACTCGCGTACGTTCTCTTAGTTCGTTTTGCCGGTTCACTTTTGACATTTTACGTTGCGTCGCCTATCGTTTCGCTGTGTACGTGAGTTTTTTAAAAACAAATTGTGTGCGTTTGGATTTTATCGCTCTGCGTGTTTTGGTTTGGAGCATTTTTTTGGGGGTAACTGTGCGTCGTGTGTCTGTCTGCCGATAAGTCGCGTCGTCGTGTGTGTTTGTTGGCAATAATTCTAAATATTGTGTGCAAAGTGTTTAAACTCTCATTCATCCCCATATTCACGGGTGTTTGTCAATAAGTTGTTCGTTCTTTTTGTTGTTGTTGCTCTCGGTTGTTAAGACCTTAATTGGTTTAAGTTTTGCTCTAATCGTCGGCTATTGGTAAGTGTTGATAAGTACTACGAAAAAGACCATTTTGTTAATTATGCGGAATGAATTTATGGTTGTTGTTTTTGTCGTCAATTGCGTTGATGTCGTTCGATAGTTTAGAAGGTTGTTGTTGTAAAGCTAGAACATATGAGTCAATCATAGCAAAACGGGTACAAAAATATTTTTTAAAATGCGACTTTTTTGAAAACCAAAGAGTATATCTTTTGAAAATATGACAAATTAACAGTATAACCCTAAAAATTAAACTTATTTAGAGGTACCTTAAGTCTATCATTGCCAACTTAGATTTTTTTCCTCAATTGAGTGATTTATGAACAGGTTTAGACGGAAAATTTCGCATTAGAAAGAAAGACTTACGCCTGAACAACGTTTACAAATCGTTCAACTTTATTACGAAAATTCTCGTTTTGTTGGGGTGACAATATTCGTAGAGGATCATACTCTTGTTGGGTATATGGTTGTGGCACAACAATATTATGATCCTCACAACAACAATAAGATTCACACATAACGATACTATGATCCCCACAACCATAGTATGATTCACCCACTACCATACTATGACCCCCACAACAATATTATGATTCACACTCAACCATACTATTATCTTCACAACCGTATTATAATCCTCACAACTATAGTATGTTTCTCATACAACCATAGTATGATCTTCACAACCATAGTATGATTTACACGCATCCATGCTATTATCCCTACAACCATAGTATGATTCACTCAACCATACTATTATCTTCACAACCATATTATGATCGTCACAACTATAGTATTTTTCTCAAACAACCGTAGTATGATCCTCGCAGCCATAGTATGATTCACACGCAACCAAACTATAATCTCCACAACCATAGTATGATTCACACTCAACCATACTATGGTCTCCACAACAATAGTATGCTTCACACTCAACCATACTATTATCTCCACAACCATATTATGATCCTAACAACCATAGTATTTTTCTTATACAACCATAGAATGATCCTCACAACCATAGTATGATTCGCACGCAACCATGCTATTATCCGTAAAACCATAGTATGATACAATCAACCATACTATGATCACCAAAGTTATTTATTTAGATTGGGTGTTGTTATTCAAAAATAGAGATTTTTATCAAGCAAGTTATTATTATAAATTGCATTACAATTAGTTCATCATCATACTCTTGTTGGGTATATGATATGAGGCCATGTTTTTATTGAACATTTCATTCAAGAAACAAAAATATATATTCCAACGGCAGTCTAAAATACTTTTAGTTGCCAGCAGGGGTGAATGCTACTTCACCATCCGTAGACACCAAGTAACGAATGTGATTAAACCATGATCAATGACTATACGAGTATACTTAAATGCAGGCAGATTTTAAATAAACGAGAACACAATAAATATCCCTCGAACTACCTTTCAATTGTTGTTGTTTTTTATAACGGACAACAACCATGCCTTGTAACGTGTGTATGCTTTTTTTGTTATCTCAAAAAAGTCATAGGCAAAATAATAATTTAAATTTTAAACAACAATACTTTTGTTGCACCAACCATGTTTATATGGTTGTTACAACTATATTTTCATTTCTTACCGCAATCATACTGTTGTCAAAATTAAATTCAAAAAACAATACTATGGTTGCGATGAACATGCTTTTATTGTAGAAAACATATTACTGTTGCGGTGACCATATAGTAACCATATCTCACTCTATGATGATGATGAAAAATTACAAAGCCTCTACAACCATTTGACTGAACTTGCCGACCCAAATTTCTTCAATTCAACAAACATTGAAATTATGATGGGAATTGACCAATTATCAAAAAACTTGAAGGCCGGGTAGATTTAAACTTCTTCGCATTCCCCAAATGACTGAATGAATACTGAAATGAATACTTTCCAAGTCTTGTTAAAAATATCAAAGTCACTCTTATTCTAAAAAAGGAAAAGATCCAAAATCTTCAAAGAGGTACCGCCCGCTCAGTATTCTAAACTGTTTAGATAAGACATGCGAAAATATTATTTAAAGCCGAATTATAATACATTTAAAGCTGAAGTTAATAGGATCTTTAAATGTAACATTTTTTTTAAGATCACAAATGTGTTTTTCCTATCTTTTCCCCTAGTCCCCATATTGTACAACATAAGCTCTCATTTGCTGCAATACTTATTTTAGTTAATCGCAAGCTATGAAAATACTAAATCCATACTTTTAAAATTGGCGGCGGCATGTTGAAGTCTTCAGTTTTTCGCTGGCTTAAATTACAAATCCTATGGACGAACAAAAAACCTATATTGTTGAGATGAATGCCCCTGGCCGAAGAGTTTCGGGTCAATCCGGTACATAGAACCGGCAGTCGCGGGATTGAATGTCACGTTCGGTGATAGAACTGTGACAGATCCGAAGCGGTGCGCGTGTTATTTTAACCGGCTTTTTATTGAGCACCCAGAGAATTATAAGGCGAAAAGGAGAGTATTGCGTCGTATCCACGCTCTCCGAGTCGGAGGCACCGCCACAATTTACCGTTGTCGAAGTTGTCCATGTCATCCGCAGCGCAAAGTCATCAAAGGCGCTGGGTCCGGACGGAATCTCAATGCTGATGTTAAAGCACTTGGATACCCCGGGAGTAGAGTACCCCAATAGGACCAGTATACTATACGTTGACGCATTCGTATAGTATACAAACGATATAGGGATACTGTGCCCGTCAGTATACCTTTCCAATATACATTTATTAAGGAATGGCCGCTTCAGTATATACAAACAATCGCATACAAAGTATAGGGAAGTGTATGGAGACCACATCGTGTTCCATCTTCGTGTCTTATATACCACTCTGATTACATTGTTTACTGCCGCGTGTACAATTTCCCCACAAAATATATTACAAAGTATGGAGAGCAGTATGTATACCTATTCTAGTGGTCATGTTAGATTGTATTTACAAATGTTGATTATTTGATGCCTAACTCTTAAGAAAATTTATTTAGAAGTGTGTTCAACCCCCATACTTCTCTATACACAATGTCTGTAGTAATGTATGGACACCATATGAAAATAAAAACAGATTTTTTGTTTCATATATGTTCATAAAAACATACTTTAATCCAAATTAAAATTATAAATTAAAAAAAATAACAATTCACTATTAAAAAACTAAATTAAATATTTTATATAATATTTTCGTTTTAAAATTTTAGTTTCATGTAGTCTTAAACATGTACGTCAGTCTTTTACGTTTATTTCATGTGTTACTTATTTTAAAAACATACTTTAATACAAAATAAAAAAAAAAAAAATTTAATTCACTTTTAAAATCCAAAATTAAATATTTAGTACATATAATTTATTGTCGTCGTTGTTTATCATATTTTCGTTTTAAAATTCTATTTTTATAGGTTCTAAAACATGTACGTAAGTCTTTTACATATTGCTCGTGGGTAAACCCTTCTTTCGCAACGGCTTCTAAAAAGAGAATAAAAAATATATATTTTTAAAGAAATTATTTTTAGTTTTTTAGGATTAACTTACCAAATATTGCTTTGCTGAGCGTTGTGTACTCTTTAAAAGCATGCTTTTCGCAAATTCCATCGTAGTTCATGTTTAAAATTAATTCATTTGTAAATATTCGGCTAAAATTCTGTAGCAGTCCTCCGGGGTATATGATCACTTTTAGTATTTGAGCCTGAAAAAAACGAAGAATAAAATAAAGGAATACATGTATACTTTTTTCTAAACTTCTACTTCAGTTATCAAAATAATACTCCCCTTTTTTTTAAAATTTAATTTGAAATCATTTTCCACTTCAGCTAAGTCCTCGACGGATACTACAGGAAACATATGTTTACTTGCAACCTGTACGTTTTTCCTTATAATTTGCTCAAGTGTAGTCTGAATTTTTACTAATTGTTCTAGATTTAAGTAGGTAGATGAGTTAAATAAGTGAACTGAAAAGTTTAATTAACGTAACACACCTTCCATTTTAAGTTGTCTGTTTTCAGTTCGGTCCAATTTTTCTTCTATTCGATGAAGAATTTCGTCAACATTTTCTTTGGTGTAATATTTGTCGGAATTCCTGAAGACGTTTTGATGCAAGTCGACGCAGATATCTTTTGGAAAATCCTCTAAGCATTTTGGTATACATACAGTGAGATCTATAAAAAAATAAGGGAATCAGTGCAAATATTTCACTTTCACTGCATTTTCCCTTTTGTACTGCGCCATTCTTGTATATGCTTGCACTATTTTGATACAATATTATTTATTTAGTACTTACGTGCCTGTTTTATCAGTTTATTCTTTTTTTCACGCAGCTAAATAATTTTTCATTTACTTTTAAAATACGTGTGCGCGATCACAATTCACTTGAACTAATAAGCTGCACAAATAAAGAAAAGGGGAATCAACCAAACTAACGGAACACCACAAAGCAACAAAAAAACACATATAATAACAACACTAAGTTGCTATGCATTATCTTTGGTTTTACCTTTTCAATAAACAAAGTGTGTGAACAAGTATGGCGTTGCATCATCCACGAACATAAAATGTTCAGCTTCTTTATACAAAGTATGCGAAGATGTTTGATGATGCATCACCCACGAATGAAATTTTCTCACTTTCGTTACTTCATGGCGTTTCTTTATACAAAGTATGCGAAGATGTATGGAGTTGATTTTTGGCTCTCATATACAATCCCTGTATACTTTCCGAAGTATTCGGAAAAAGTCCTATTGGGACATGACCAAAGCGCTCAATCTGTCGCTAGCCACTCACGAAGTTTCCGACACTTTCCTAGTGCTGATCATCAGCATGGATTCCGCAAGCAGCACAGCACAACAACTGCTTTACACGCCATCACCACACGTATAAGTCGCGGCCTTAACCAGAACAAGCCTAACGACAGGACGGTCCTCGTGGCTCTTGACCTTACAAAAGCCTTCGACATGGTCAATCATGCCACTCTGTTCGAGGACATTGAAGAAACGTCCCTTCCGCCCAGTTTGAAACGCTGGGTCGTAAACTATATGTGTGGGCGCCAGTCATATGTTGAATTTAAAGACAGAAAGTCGAAGCCCCGTAGAGTTAAACAAGGAGTTCCCCAGGGTGGAGTTATATCCCCGGCTCTGTTTAACCTCTACCTCTCTAAACTTCCTGCACCACCAGACGCCGTCGAAATTGTGTCGTACGCTGACGATTGCACAATTCTGGCGTCAGGACCTAAAGTGGATGACATTTGTGAGGAAATCAACCGTTACCTCACTGACTTAGCACGTTTTTTCACTGCGAGGAATATTAAAATATCCGCCTCCAAATCATCAGCCACACTGTTTAGTGCATGGACCGCAGAGGTGCGGTTGTCACTCAATGTGAAAGTCGATGACGTCAACATCCCGACTACCTACTACCCCAAAATCCTTGGGGTCACATTGGACAGCCTTTTTAGATCCTCTGCACATGCTACAGCTATCTGCGATAAACTCAAAAGTAGGAACAAGGTCCTCAAGTCACTTGCCGGCAGTACTTGGGGAGCCGACATATAAATCTTGTTGACCTCTTACAAAGCGATAGGTCGGTCTGTAGCAAGCTACGCAGCACCTGTATGGTCGGCGAACGTGAGTACGGCGCAGTGAAAGAAAATTCAGACTTGCCAGAATGCCGCGCTCAGAACATCATCAGGATGTCTTCTTATGTCTTCTGAGGACCATCTACATGAGGAGACGAAGGTCCTTACCGTGCGCAGACACAATTTCCTGTTGTCTAAGCAATACCTGTAGGGTGTTTTCGCAGCAGACATCCTAACCACCATATTTTGAACAGGATGCCTCCGCCCAGGCAGATCAGGTACGATCTTCATGATCTAGAGAGAGAGGTCCAGCGGTATAAGAGAGAACCTTTAGATCATCGAAACAAGGTCTGAACAACATTCACGCCGATGATGTCGCAGCAGCAGCATCCAGCTACCGTGTGAATGTAGTGCTAGGGGAACATCCCCCGGAGATTTCACCTGAGGAGAAGGTACTACCTCGGCAGACGAGCGTGTTTCTAGCACAGCTGAGATCTGGATGGTGCAGCCGTCTCAATTCTTACTGGGCACGAATTGATGCTAACGTTCCGGACATCTGTCCCGCCTGCCATCAGGGACCACATGATGTGCTGCACCTCTTCAATTGTCCGGCCAAGCCCACTCAGCTGACCCCCAGGTCTCTGTGGACGTATCCAGTTCAAATGGCGCGTTTCCTCCACCTGGATATCGAAACAGATCCCCCATAGACGAACAAGACTTCAAAATTAATATATTGTTGTTACAACAACAACAACAAATCCTATGAAATGTTTATAACTTTCAAATCCCTTTTCCAAAAAAAAAAAATGGCTTATTCAAAAGGAAAAAAGTTTTCATCTTGGGAAAATTCCAGTTACTGTTGTTTCTGAATTGTAACGATATGTGAGCTCGTTGCTTTCGATGCCGTGATCAACATTTGAAGCGATAAGCAGCAACACTCATACATACCAATAAACTGAATCTTGACATTTAGACTTTATACTTAGTAGGGACATAAATACAGTGACAACATTGAACGCAACCATTTCAATAGTAGAACTGAACATACCCTCCGCCACCGGAGGGCGGAGGGTATGTGGGCTTCAAATGCCTGAATCCATACATTTTTGTGAGTCTACTTCAGTCTACTTCAAGATTTTCTCCCGGAATTGTATAGAGTTTCATGTTCCTATTTCCGCATAATTTCATAATCCAGAAATATTAATTATAAACTTTAAAATTTTCTTTCCACAGACATTTTTCATTGATGATGCATCAACCACGTTATAGCCCTGGACCAGCAATGGCTCCCGTACCACACCATAGCGGTATGAGGCCACCAATGCAGCAGCCGCAAATGCGTCCTCAAACCTTTAATAATGTAAGTACACCTTAGATTTCAAAATTAATAATTTTTAAATTGACAAAAATGCGCCCACATTTAAGATTTATTTTTTGAAACCTTTGAGGGTAAAAATGGGCGGTCCTCTATTTAAAGCGTTGTAACGCCTAAAATAATAGCCCAATCGCCTGCAAAAACTAACAGTATGCTGCTGTGGACCAATAGTAAGCCACATGATCTAAACGGATACAATTTTAAAGGGGCGTGGCACCGCCCACATTAGCTATAAAAGCTTGGAACATCTATACTATCAGTGTATTATAAAGTACGTTCGGTGAAAAAAGGGCTGTGCCACGCCCTCTTCTTAAAACACTGTAATGACGATAATTCTAGGCAGATCGACTACAAAAAGTACAGAGTATGCTTCTTTGGAGGAATAGTTTGTCATAGAGTATACACGGATGAGTTTTAACAGAGGGGCGTGTCACTGTTTAACGGCCAGCACTCATAAACTATTAAAGTTTAGAGCATCTGAATTGCAATACATATTTCTAAAGTAAAAGGAATAAGTTGGGGGAAATAGTGGTTGGTTTCACGCCCCTTTTTTTAAAAGCACAATGTAAGGAACTTTATTCTAGACAGATCATTTTCAAATTTACACTGTTTGCTACTGTGTACCAGGAATTACTATAATATATGTGACAGCGCATAGAGAAAGGGACCTAAGGGTAAAAAAATCAATTTTCACTTTTTTTTTGATGTGGACAACATCTGAGCATCGAATGAGACCGCCCCAAAAGTGTTTCCTCTCAGAGATATGCGCGTTTTATGAAAGTGATGGTACACCAAAGATACACGTATATAAATCTTTAAAATGGCTCTCTTGACAAAACTGGTTTTTACCCTTAGGTCCCTTTCTATTTTGCGCGTATGTGTACAATTTTAAAATAAAGGGTCTCGTCACTACACATATACACGGCTATAATTTTGCAATGTATTAAAGTAAGGGACATTACATTTTGAGTATAAAGGGTGTTTTTTATTGAGGTATAGAACTTCGAATTGAAATAAAACACAAGAAAATCGTTTTAATGTCCATCAATTTGGCTTTATTGGAAGGATAATTTTATGCCATTAATGTTTAAATATGATTTCGGGCATGTGGCCGCCGCGGCTCGCTCGAATAAAGCCAATTCTACAGGTCCAATTTTCAACCACTTTTTCGAGCATATGAGTCATTCCATGCCAAACGGTACGCATTTTTTACATCACAAGCTTGGATTGCTTAACTAGTTTGTGTATGCATTCTTCTCTTAAAAATATTATATACGTGTTTCAAGAAAAAAAATTTAAAATTTTTTTTTAAATGTTATGACCAATTGAACTTTGGTGAAATGAAGATTTTATCAAAGAGGTGTGTTCATTCAGTCGCATGTAACTCCGGAAATACTTGACCGATTTTACTCTGCTATACCTTGTTTTGAAGGTAATTTTAAGCACTTCTAAAATAACGAAACGGTATGGCATAACGCCATAGAATTTTTTAAGTTTGTATCATTTTAATCCTTTTATTTCGATTTTGAAAATGATTACATCTTTTTTTATTTTTGAAATTTTGCAGGCGTATTCTTACAGGTCTGTTTTACCGACTGTGTAAGTTTTAAAGTGGTGAAATAATGCGTTCTATTTTTAAAAAAATTTTTTTACCTTATACCTTTTTCACTTCCATGAATATAGAAAATATAATATAGAAAAAAAATATTTTTTAATAGTTTATTGACACAAGATATAACAACAACAAAAAAACAAAGAAAAAAAGAAATAAAAACATGATACAATAGCCGTGCACGTATTCCAGGAGGGGCTTGTAAATTTTTTAAAGAAAACCTTAGGACCTGTAAGTAAAATATTTTACTTTACTGATGGCGCAAGCGCACAATACAAAAACAAGAAAAACTTTTTAAATCTGACGTTCCACGTAGAAGATTTTGGAATACCAGCGGAATGGCATTTTTTTGCAACGTCTCATGGCAAATGGCCCTGCGATGGTCTGGGAGGAACAGTCAAAAGACTAGCAGCACGTGCAAGCTTGTCCAGCCTCATAAATCCCATTAATAGTGCCGTCAAATTTTATGATTGGGTGAATAAAAACGTGAAGAATATTCATACAGAATTCTTCAATAACTATCAATATCAAGATAGGGCGAAACACCTGAAGGAGCGTTTTGAAAAAGCGAAAACAATTTCTGGAACTCTTGGCTACCATGCATTCATTCCACAACCCGATAAAATAATGAAAGTCCAGACAACATCATCTTCTGAGCAGTACTGTATGAAGATGGTATACAAGGCATAACATTTATTTCATTACTCATTTTTTTATTTCTTTTTTTCTTTGTTTTTTTGTTGTTGTTATATCTTGTGTCAATAAACTATTAAAAAGTATTTTTTTTTTCTATATTATATTTTCTATATTCATGGAAGTGAAAAAGGTATAAGGTAAAAAAAAAATTTTAAAAATAGAACGCATTATTTCACCACTTTAAAACTTACACAGTCGGTAAAACAGACCTGTAAGAATACGCCTGCAAAATTTCAAAAATAAAAAAAGATGTAATCATTTTCAAAATCGAAATAAAAGGATTAAAATGATACAAACTTAAAAAATTCTATGGCGTTATGCCATACCGTTTCGTTATTTTAGAAGTGCTTAAAATTACCTTCAAAATAAGGTATAGCAGAGTAAAATCGGTCAAGTATTTCCGGAGTTACATGCGACTGAATGAACACACCTCCTTGATAAAATCTCCATTTTACCAAAGTTCAATTGGTCATAACTTTTGAAAAAAAAAATTATATTTTTTTTTCTAATCGCGGATTAAATAGAATTGCTAGAGGACCAAATCTGCAAATTTTCATAAAAATCGGAATCATTGCGTTAAATTTTTGCACAAAATCGTACCGTTTGGCATGGAATGACTCATATGGGGCCGTATGTTGGCAATAACGCCACGAATGATGGCTTCCAAGTCCCCTAACGTTTCTGGTTTGTTGGCGTAGACGAGCGACTTCACATATCCCCAAAGAAAATAATCCAATAATGTCAAATCACACGATCTTGGTGGCCAATTGACAGGTCCATTCCGCGAAATTATGCGCTCATCGAATGTTTCCTTCAATAATTCGATTGTGACGTGCGCTGTGTGGCATGTAGCGCCGTCTTGTTGGAACCACAACTCATCCACATTCATGCCATCCAATTCGAGAACAAAATAGTCGGTTATCATGGCTCTATACCGGTCTCCATTAACGGTAATTGACTCTCCAGCATTATTTCGGAAGAAGTATGGCCCAATGACTCCACCAGCCCATAGAGCACACCAAACAGTCAGTTTTTGTGGATTCTCTTCACTCCAAATGCGGCAATTTTGCTTGTTGACGTAGCCATTCAACCAAAAATGAGCCTCATCACTGAACAAAATTTTGTGATGAAAATCAGCATCGAGATGAATCTCATTTTCGGCCCATTTTGCAAGCGTTGTTCTTTTGTCAACCTGTTCATGATGAAATGGCAAACCAAACTAAATATTAATCACTTGACAGCTGACAAAATGGCCGCCAGTTAAAAAAGTGATGCCAACTTAAAGTTCTATACCCCAATAAAAAACACCCTTTATAATATCAGTGTTTACAGAAATAAGTGTTAAGGAAAATTGGGCGGTTCCACGCCTTAAATGCACAAATAATGCCGTTTCAGATGTACACATAATATCTTTCAAGTTACAATACGAAGGCTGCTGTATATGTGACGCGCAAAATAGAAAGGGACCTAAGGTTAAAAACCAGTTTTGTTCAGGAGAGCCATTTTAAAGATTAGGCCCCTTTCTATTTGCGCTTAGAATCGTCGACTTCACTTTCATAAAACGCTCTGGGAGGGAACACTTTTGGGGCATGGGATCGGTCTCATTCGATGCTCAGATGTTGTCCACATTAAAAAAAAAGAAAAAAAATGAAAATTGATTTTTTTTACCCTTAGTTCCCTTTCTCTATGCGCTGTCACATATACTCGTAGTTCTGGCCTAATAATAAAAATGCGAATATTTATCATCAAAAATGGTTTTATTGCTTTTCAAAGTATTCTCCAGCATGATTTATTTACTTTTGCATGCGCTCAAACCAAATGTCGAAGCACTTTTTTCACACCTCGCTGGTTTAAGCCGATGTGTGAGAGCTCTCATTGTCATGGTGGACAATGATTCTTCTTCTCTTGTTCGTTTTTCGAATTTCTCCGAAGACTTCAGGTAAACAAATTGTGGTGTACCACTCAGAATTGTCCGTCCTACGTTGCTCAAGGAACGTTTCTTTGTTTCTTTGGCAAATGACCAGATTTGCCAAAAAAAACAGGCGACCATTTGCTTCGAAGTGCTTCTCACACGAACAACTTTCGTTGGAATTGGCTCGTCTTCGATGGCCCACTCGGTCGATTGCTGTTTTGTTTCGGGCTCATACTCATAGATCCATGATTCGTCACCTGTGACGATCTGATAAACGTCTTTTGAAGCACCGCGATCGTATTTTTTCAAAATTTCTTTGCACCAATTGACACGAGCCTCTTTTTGAGCGACTGTCAAATTGTGCAGGATCCAACGAGAACAAACCTTTTTTACGGCCAGGTGTTCATGCAATATCGAATGTATGCTGGTGGAAGAAATGTCTAAGGATGCCTCAATCTCACGGTATGTCACATGATGATCTTGCATTATCAGTTCACGCACGGCATCAATGTTTTCTGGCACAGCGGCCATTTTTGGCCGATCTGCACGACCTTCGTCTTTGAGCTAGCGTCTGCCACGATTGAATTCATTAAACCAGTTTTTCACAGTGCTATAGGATGGTGCTTCATCGCCATACAAAGATTTAAGTTCATCGATTGTTGTTTTTGTTGTTGTTTTTGTTGTAGCGGCACACACAGTGCCGAGGTGCACTCTTGTGACAATCCACGTCTAAAGTTGTGAAAAATGATCGCACGAAAATTTTCACAAGTTAATTCCATTTTTTTGCCAAATTGATTTTTTCAAGTCACTGTAAACTTCACAAATGATAGTCTTACATTAAAACGTTCTGAGTACGTTTATGCTAAAAAATGCCAAACTTTCCAATGGAAATGTCAGATGGCAACACTAAGTGTTGCCTGGGCCCGAAATATATATGGCGACCCTCGTATTACCAATTATATCGAATATATTACTGCTATTTATTTCTCTCAAAGCAAGTGTGGGGTTAGCGGAACGCACCGGGTATGGTTAGTAATCAAATATTAAATGTTGTTATCAAATGTTACTGCTATTGAATTTAATAGAGAAGCTTTTTTTACATGGCATAAAGATAAATTTCTTAAGGCCTAATTAGTCTTGACGGATGATTCTGCAACCTGCAGAAGTCTACCGTCGTCAACCGTCAAACTGTAGTTATCTCCCTGTAACACATGCAAAATGCAACCCCTGACTGAAATAGCTGATTGCCTACCGTGAACCGTCAACCGTCAAGACTAATTGGGCCTTTACTCTAAAATCGCCGTCATTTACAAAGTGGGCGACCCGTCGTTAAAAAAAAGTTGTCAATGCTCTTACCCGCAGTTTAACCTGGTCTTACAAGTATGATAGTCGTGCACACTAGCCTTCACACCAAGACGGCCCTTTTTCAGACGTCTGCTTGTCTATCACTCCAAAAGCGGCCACTTTACGCACACACTCTCTTGTCCATGCAGCTTACGAAAACATTAAACTTTCGAAAGTATTCTTTTAGAAACTTCTTCTTCTATTTGTACTCTACTCCAATTCTTTTTTTCCATCTTTCGAAGGAAAGAAATACAAAACATTGTAGCCCATCCGCAAATAAGACACAAGTGGGCGCAGTCTATGCGAACGAAGGCGATTGTATTGCGTCGATTGTTTGTGGATGTGGAAGTTTTAATTATGTCTTAAATTATTATTAATTACATATCTTGTTGGGGTTTACATACTCCACGCTCCACGTACCAATGACAATCTGGTGTAACATTTATTTTCATTCCAAATACGCATACACACACTCTACACGTTCTGTGTGGGAAGTTAAAACACTGGGCAGAGGAAGAGCTTAATATAACTTGCTGCTGCTGCCACAATTTTGCCCTGCCACGTTAAAGGAAGTTTCCATTGAAGATAATTGTATTCAAGTTGATGGCAAAGAAAGATATATGACAGTTTTAAGTTGAACGTTTTGCTTATTATACCCTCCACCATACAATGGAGGGTATATTAGTTTTGCCATTCTGTCTGCAACACCTTGGAATAATCATCGGAGACCCAACAAAGTATATACATATATTCTTGATCCTCGTAAATAAAATTTTAAGACGATCTAGCCATGTTGTCCGGCTGTATGTCTGTCTGTCCGTCTGTTGAAAACAAGATAGAGCCTGCATGAAAACAGCTAGGAAGCCGAAATTTGGCACAAACATGTGTAGTTAATTGAAAATAGGCTATATTGCTCTACGGAAAGTTGGCGTTGGAGACCCTCAACCGACACTACCTCATAAAAATTAGTTTTTTATTTGGAAATATCCGTCCAGTTTCTTGAGCAAAATCACTGAAATTTTGCAAATAATAATCTCTATATAGGCGCAATTATCTATGTAAAAATGGTTTAGATTGGGCCGCCATTTCTTGTACCTCCCATACAAACAGCCTTATGGGCCTTGAGAAATAATATGACTATAACTCACCACAAACTTGACCTATCGCAATGAAATTTTACACATCAAGATTTCTATATACAACCCACTTCTACGCTGAATTCGGTTGAGATCGGAAAAGTCCTACTGGTACCTCCCACACTAACGGTTTCATGGGCCTTGAAAAATAATATGACAATAACTCACCACACACTTGACCTATCGAAATGAAATTTTCTACATAAAGATAGAACACACCTCTGCGCCAAATTCTGTTGAGATCGGAAAAGTCCTACTGGTACCTCCCACACAAACGGTCTCATGGGCTTTGAAAAATAGTATGACGATAACTCACCACAAGCTTGACCTATCGAAATGAAATTTTGCATATACGAGGGCGGTTCGGAAACTTCTTAGCCTAGCACAAAAAGCGCGGTATAAACAGAAAAAAGTTAAGTGTTTTGGAAACTTCCATCTCTGCTATGAACACATGTGAATGACAAACACGTCATTCACTTGTGAGTACTTGTAAGATACTGATTTTTATTAGAAATAATTGTATGTACATTGAAAATTGAATATCTTAAAAATAGTCTAGAACTATCGGTCTCCTGGTGATAACAAATCAAGGGTTTCTCCGTTGACCTTCAACAACCGTACACAATCCTAAATACACAAATAGTGTCACATTTCTTGTGTGTGCGAGCGTACAAATAGTACCTAAGTATGCAGTTAACAATTTTATGAGCTGCACTTAAGAATACCACATTACCCAGCACACAATATAAAACATGTTCAACTTTGAACACATGTTAAATTTTGTTTCGATCTGGCAAATCCTTCATATAGAAACAGGTGTTCACAAAAGACGCATCCGCGATTTTTTTACAATGGAAACATTAAAAATGCGTGGTGTCATTAAATATTTACATAAAAGAGGTTTCTCGGGACAAGAAATTCATAATGATATGGTGAATG
This sequence comes from Hydrotaea diabolus, assembly GCA_963513945.1. NCBI lineage: Eukaryota > Metazoa > Arthropoda > Insecta > Diptera > Muscidae > Hydrotaea > Hydrotaea diabolus. The sequence goes on from OY740719.1 coordinate 132,234,518, forward strand.
TGTTAGGTGAAAGTGCTCCTTCATATGCAACAGTAAAAAATTGGGTTGCTGAATTTAAACGTGGTCGTACAAGCATTGAAGATGAACCACGTAGTGGATGTCCAAAAACAGCAACAACAACAGAAATTGTAGCCAAAGTGCGTGATATGGTATTAAATGATCGAAGAATAAAAGTGCGTGAAATAGCTAATATCATGGGCATCTCAAATGATCGAGTCCATTTAATTTTGCATGAAGAACTACAGATGAAAAAGCTTTCTGCAAGATGGGTGCCGCACTTGTTAACAGTCGACCAAAAACGCATAAGAATGAACATTTCTCAAGCTTGTTTGGATCGTTTTCAGCGAAATAAAATGGATTTTAAGCGCCGTTTCATAACTGTTGATGAGAGATGGATCCACCACTATACTCCAGAGACAAAAGAACAATCCAAACAATGGACTGAAGCTGGATGAAGTGACCCAAAGAAGCCAAAAACAATTCAATCGGCTGGTAAGGTTATGGCAACGGTTTTTTGGGACTTCAAAGGTATTTTATTGATTGACTATCAGCAAAAGGGTAAAACACTAAATTCAGAGTACTATTGCAACCTTTTAGATCAATTAAATGTACAAATTCGAGAAAAACGTCCTGGCTTACAACACAAAAAAATAATTTTTCATCAAGACAACGCACCAGCGCACAAGAGTGTTTTAACAATGGCTAAAATCAACGAATTAAAGTACGAGTTGCTTGACCACCCACCTTATTCTCCTGATTTAGCTCCCAGTGACTTTTACCTGTTCCCAAATCTAAAAAAATTCCTTGGCAAGCGTTTTACCTCAAATGAAGATGCAAGGGATAGACTTGCTAGATAAGCTTTGGACTAAGTGTATTGAAGTTTCAGGAGATTATATTGAAAAATAAAAATATTTTTGAAAAACTACCTATTCTCTTTCATTGATAGGCTAAGAACTTTCCGAACCGCCCTCGTAAAGATTTCTATATAGAACACACTTCCGCACGAAATTTGGTTTTGTTTGGGAATCTTGTGGAGGGTATCCAAAGTTCGGCACAGCCAAACTTAACATTTTTTACTTGTTTTTTTTTTTTAAATTCTGCTAATGAAAATGTGGAGGATTGTGCAATATTAAAGGTGCTGGAAACAAGCTGAAGAAGAATTCATTTCCTATTTGGTTACAAATTTGCAAGTTGAATTAAAAACAGAACGACATTTTTGTTTGATCCCAGCTAAATAAACTTTTGTCAATGGACCGCGGTGGTGTAATGGAAGTGTGTACGAATATCATGCCAATAAACGCAGGTTCGAATTCGGGTAAGAAAATCTACCAATTTTTCAGTGGCCACTTTTCACCGCGTAAATGCCGGCGACTTTTCGAGTAAGAAATTTGTTTCTAAGTCATGTACAAAATGTTTCTATAAATAGCCGTTCGCAACAGGCGTTCAACCATATGTCCCGATCGAGAGAGTATAAGAATTATATCGTACACAGCTCACTGTTTTTTAGATAAGTTTCCCCTTGTGGAATGTTCTGAGAACAAAGTAAAGTGAACTAAAGAAATGTTTTCTTTTTCGAGTAAACAAATTACAAGGCAAAAACAAAATTATTTTTACGAGTACATTTCTTAACAACAAGAAACTGAGGTACTCGCTACGGAGTTATTTTGTTTAATTTAGTTATTCCTGATGATGTTCTTCAAAGAAGAACGAAATATCGAATAAAGAGAAAAATATGTATAAAAAACCTTGGCCTCGAGCTCGATATAATAATTATTTAGTAAAATTATTTTTGTTATTTTTTATTAACTTTTAAAAAAAGATACCAAGCAAAAAAAATTAAAGGACTTCCCAAGGAATCGGGGTTTACAAACTATCAATGGCTGCGATAAGATTTTGTGGCTTCTAAAAATCACATTTAATGTGAATAATCGGAAGTTATATTTATCCACTTCGTAGAAAGCTTATTTTGCTAGTAAAAATTTAATAATAACGCTCGCGCTTTCTGTTGGAAAGTCCCTTGGACTAGCGTTCGCGTCTAATAAGGGTATACAATGTTCATAGAATGGTTTATTAAAATGATGCTACGAGGGTTGCTATTTATATTTCGGGTTCGGCAATAAAAACACAATAATTTGTCATTGGAAATGTTTTTAATTTTTTCATTTCTGCGAACACTGTTGGCAAACAGATGGTTGTATACCACTCAGAATTGACCTCATACGTTCCACTAGAGGCACTGTAGCAACATGGCTGCTTATACCAAAAAAAAACGCAATCATGTGCTTCGATGTACTTCTCCTACGAACAAATTTTGTTGGATTTGGCTCGTCTTGAAAGACCCATACGGT